>OX246756.1:128906373-131306373 GCA_945910035.1 Brachypalpus laphriformis
AGGGACGACGCAGTAGAGGGAATCATCGCCGTAGGTGGCGCGCACAAGTTCAAGTGGACCTCGACCAACTTGGAGTGCGCAAATGGAGGCAATTAGATAAAGACCGAGCTAAATGGAGAGGCTTGTTGGTTGAGGCCCAGGTTCACCCCGAACTGTAGCGCCACCTAAGTAAGTAAGATAAGATTGAAGTCGAGCATATCCAATCTATTTGAGTTTTTCTTGCCGCAGGTAGGACAATTTAAGCGGAAGTAACCCACTGCACCAGAAGCACGGCAATTTAAAGCAGGTTGATTGATTTTGTATTCCATGGGAGTCTTGCCTAACTCATTCCTTTTTATTCTTTTAAAATATACATAAGCAAATGTCCCGTTTTTTTCTACAGAATGTACACCCTATTCGTTTCTTTGAAATAGATTCTCAGAAGGTTTCTTCTCTTTGTTATCGGCTTCTACTTCTCTGGCCTGTTCCAAAAGGTATTGAAAGGTCTCGACACTATTTTTTCTCAAATCTTCTTGAGAATTTGTACATATAGATATCATATTAATTTGTATCTCTTCCGAAAGGTTGTCTGACAATTCTGCGAGTAACAGGTCGTCATTCTCTAGATACAAATTCGTCGAAGTATTCACCTGTCAAACATTATGGTGTATTCGTATATGATGGATTCACTGGTGAGAATGCTTAGTGGCGTAGCTTCGTTGCGTGATCAAACAATTTTGCTTTATTCTTAACTTCTTGCCACCAGGCTGTTGCAAATCCTTTCAATATAACGGCATAGTGCGTGCGTTGTCATCGATAACATTCTCGGTGATTTTAATAGTAGCTATAAATTCTTCCACCTTCTGCAGAATAAATGCTACCTATTTTATATCTAACGAAGTGTTTACTACTGTGGCGGGATGCCGAATGATGATGATGATGACGACGATCTTAGTGGCGTAGTGTCTGTTGAATAAGTTCTCGGGACTTCGGTGGTTTTGTCTTTTGCTATTCGTTTACTTTTTCTAGGCACTGACTTTTATAACGCCAGGTGTTTTCGGTGTTGTACTGTTATTTGGAGTAGTCACACCGTTGCACGAGAATTGAAGAATAAGAAAAAAAAAAAACAATTGGAACGTAGAAAAAAGTTTACTTTTATTTTATATGCATATGTATCTGCATAAATCTTTTTCATCAAAATAGGATAAAAGTCAAAGACCTAAACGAGCATTTTTAATCGTTCAAATTGTGTCGACTTTGCAACACTTTAACTATGTTTATGTTATAAGTTAACAGAATGTGTGTTAAAATAATAAAAACAAAAAAAATATAAAATATACAAAATTAAGATGTCTGCTGCACCACTATAAACACATTGGCGCAAAATTATAGTCGCAAAAAGTACACTTTAAAAGAATTTTAGCACGTAACAAAGTCAATATTAGTGTTTTCCTATTAATAGTCGACTTAAAACCTACTTTATAGTTATCACCTCGCGCTAACTTTAAAACCACCAAAAGTACCTTTCAACAGAGTGGGCTTAACCATCTGTCATCTGCCATTCTTTTCCACTTTTTCAAATTCAAATTTCAGCCAACCAACGACTGAAATTCATATACGACATTATTCCCTAAACTGTGTTTTTGTTCCCAAATTTTAAATATTTGAGTATGGGTCGATACTAGTTGCAGGTAGGTTAAAAATTGATTAAAATTCAATTCAAAGTTAAGTACCGGCTTTAAAGTTAAATAGAGGATAGTTAGTGGTTACTAACATTCTTCATACTCACATGACTATAATTTTGCGCCTTTCTTTTTTCATTTCCAGCCTTCTTCTTCTTCCTTTTTCAGCGAGGTTATGAACCAAGAACAAGAGATCATAACCCTCCCACTTCTACTGATCCGCCTGTGGGGTTCGCCTATTTGACCTCCGAAAATGTCGGCAGACTTGCCGATTTTGAATCACTCTTTTACTGAGGCCAATGAAATGCTGATGTCGTCGCATTTGTGTGATCCGGGCGTTAATAGGCCTGCCTTTCCTACATCGCGATGTCTTTGGAACGTGCATAGATATTGCATTTTTAACAGGGTTCAAATGATCTCTTCTTTGAACGTGGGAATACCAGCTGAGCCGGTCGCGCTCTATATTTTGTACGATGGTTTCCTTGACGTGAAGGCTTCCACGGATTTTCGAGCTTCTTATTCGATCAAGCTTTGTCACTCCTGCTGTCATGCGAAGCATCTACATCTCAGCTGCCGTTATTTTACTCTCATACTTTTTGTTACATCGTCCAACATTGTAAACCGTATGTGAGCGCTGGACGCACAACTGTGGTGTAGAGACGTCCTTTCAACTTAGGGGGCATTTTTCTCTCACAGAAGTTAGCGGAATTTTCTCGCCACTTCATCCACCCTACACTTACGTGATGATTGATGTCGTCATCACAGGTTGCTTTGCTATTGATCATAGATCCCAGATATTTGAACTTTTCGCCCTTGGGAAGCACTGTTCCATTCAAATAAATGTCTGGAATAGGCCTGAGTGGATCAGAGAGCGGGTAGAACAACTACTCTGTCCTTTTTGAACTAATGCTCTTGTCTTTGCTCCTTCGTACATGTTCATGAACATCTGTACATAGGTTTCTAGAACCCCTCGATGTCTTAGCGCCACCCATATCAGATCTCGTGGTTGTCTGTCGAATACCTTTTCAAAGTCAACCAATACAATATGCAAATCCTTTAAGGAATCACGATGTTTTTCCATTATGACCCTTATACTTTGAATTGCATCTGTGGTTGATTTACCCGCGACAAACCCACTTTGATCATCAGATAGCCGTATTATTTTTCGCAGTCGGCCACCTAATACCCGCTCAAAAATCTTCATGGTGTGTAACATCAGCTTGATCGAACGGTAGTTATCACAGTTTCGCGTATCACCCTTCTCTTTGTATACAGTGAATGTAACTTTCGATCTAATGATTCTGCAATGGATCACCTCTCATAAATTTGGAGATGAGAAAGTTCATTCAAAAGTTCTTTATAATACTGTCGCACCTCTGCAGAATTTCCTGAGCATTCCTCCTTCTTTGGGCGGCTATTTTGAAAATGGTTGCGCTTTTGTTCATATTGTGTCTTCGCAGCTCCTGGATAGCCTGGTTTGCATCAGTAACCGGGGAAGATATTTTCTCCATTGATTCGGCATTGGATCGCCTCTTATAAGTTTGGAAATGAGAACCCGCGATCTGAACCCGACGTCTCCCATCTTTTTCCAGAACTCGGAGGGCATCTCGTCTGGCCCAACCGCTTCTCGTTTTTTGGAGTATTTGACCGCCTCACTAACTTCTTCGACTATAATGTCGGGTATTTCTTTACTGTTAGGGGTGGCTCTTGGAAAGTATAGCCGGGGAAACTGTTCATTCAAAAGATAGATAAATAGATTTTTATTTCGTATATAAATTTTGTACAGAATTTGTGTTATTGCACATTTTACAGAGTTTTGATAATTGGAATATTATCTTTCAACTGAAACATTATTTATATTTATTAAGAGCGTATATAGGAAAATTAAGCAAGCTTGAAGGAAAATACGAAAAAAAACCTTCAATAGAAGAAGAAAAAATTAATAAAGTAAAATTAATAAATAAATTTATATATAAATAAATAATTAACAAATAAGACATAAGCAAATACTTAAACAAGAATAAGTAAATAAATGTATATTTAAATAAATAATAAGCAAACAACAACAAACAAGAAACAATATATTCAAACAACAGTAAATAAATAAACGAATAAATAAATACATAAATAAATAAATAGATAAATAAATAAATAAGTATATAGATAATAAAAACTTATAATAAATATATAAATAAATAAATAAAAATATAAATAAATGCAGGATTTCTTGGACAGGATCCTACGATCCTCTTCGCTGGCTCGTTGTCTCAGAAAAACACTCTCTCTGCGTTATAATTATTCAATTGTGATATTTATTGTTTAAATTTACACGAGAGGGTTGATGCCCATTACACGCTCGCTCACTCTACTCAAAAGGAAAGGAAAAGTAAAAGCTCTCGTGTTCGTGTGTGTCTGTTTCTTTGTCTCTTGCTTTGTCCGTTCGTTTGCTTATTTACTGGGATGATGTTACAGCTGCGTAAAGTTCTTGTCGTTCGCCTGTCGATGTTAGCGGTTCTTATATACTTCTGGGTTAATGTTTGTATATTAGGTGGTTGACTGTTGTCTGTATCGTATCCTTTGTTTGGCCCCAATTCTGCATAAATATATATAAATAAATATATAAAAATAAATAATATATATAAATAATAAACAAATAATTACTTCAAAAATAAAAATTTAGGAAAGGGAAAGATACATACATATATTAAATCAAGGTTTTGTTTGAATAAAAGACAAAAGATTAATCTTGAAAGTTTCGATTTATTAGAGAAAGCGTGTGCGCTCTTCACTTGGCAAAACGTAGAAGTGACAGCCCCTAGAATATGAAGGATAACCCTAAAATCGCCAAACCGAGTGACGTGTTCCAACTTCACAATTTTTGGGGTCAGTGCACACCATCGCACTGCGTAACAGCTCGGCCTTCCTGCATATTAGAATCATCCTCGATTTCGGTATCGTAGGTAACATCGTCCCGAGAATCATTTTCCAAATTCTGGCACCAAGGTTTTATGTTATCCGAAGAGTACACCATTCTCTGAGCACCTGGAATGTCCTCTACAACATACCTGTTGTGGTCCAACACTACCGTCACCATGTAAGGTCCCTTATACTTTGCATCCAACTTACGTGACTCCCCTGTAGATATCGCGGGCCGTTCGATAAGCACCAAATCACCTTCCTTGTAAGAGCGCGGAGTCTTATGGTGTTCATCATATCGTTGCTTTTGATTGACTTGCGATTTTGTAATAGCATCGAATGCTGCTTGACGTACCAAATCAAGATCGACACGACTAGCGTCATGGTTGTTCTCGTGAAGCGCGAGTAAAACCTTATTTCCAAGCGGGTCGCGGGGCTGAAATCCAAATAATAAACTATGGGGCGTTTGTTTCGTTGTTTCATACACGAATTCATTCCCCATTGAATGGCCTTAAGATTAGAGTCCCACTCGGATGTATTACTAGCCATCGTGGCCAATGCATGAAGTAAAGCCCTGTTGCACCGTTCGATTTGTCCGTTGGCTCTGGAAGTACGTGCCGCAGTCATAATGTGCTTTATATCGTTGCTTTGACAGTGCTTCTCAAATTCCTTTGAACTGAATGCTGTTCCCCGATCAGTGATAATTCGTACAGGAGTTCCGAAATATGACGAGATCTCTTCGAGTATGCGGACGACAGGTTTGGTAGTTAAGTTTTTGACCGGTCTTAGAATGACGTATTTCGTGAATCCATCTATGATTCCCAGGATATGAGTATTTCCTTTATGGCTTGTGGGGAAAGGCCCTAAATGGTCAACGTGGAGCGTGTGAAAGGGGATCGGCGTCTTCTCTATACAAAACAGTTCCCCTTCTTGTTTGCCTGTTGGTCGTTTAAAATATGCACACTCGATACAAGAAGCAAGGTAGCTTTTTACTTTATTTCTCATCCGAGGAAACCAATAATCGCGCTGCAAGAGATTCAAAGTTCTTTCAAATGCATAATGACCTACCTCGTCATGACAAGACCTGATGATTTTCCAAACTGCTGATCCAGGAACTACCCATTTCAATGTGCCATCCACTTTTCTATATAAGCGTCCATTTTCAATTTGAAAGTGTTTATGCAGATCCTTATCTGCACCAGATCTTCCTTCTCGTGTCAACTGATTCACAATTTCACGCAGCTTAAGATCCTGAATTTGCATAGTCATCAGCCAATCTTTGGTTTCAATTTCTACTGCGAACACGTCCAAAGAAACCACATCACTTTCCTCTGGCTCATCGTGTGGGGATCGGCTGAGTGCGTCCACATGTTGAATAGCTCTTCCCTTCCGAAACTCGATTTCGAAGTCATATTCCATTAACCGCAACCACCACCGTGCGATCCTTGGTATAATGTTTTTCTTATTAATTGTTGCTCTTAACGAATCGCAGTCTGTTATAACTTTATATCGCTTACCGAGAATGTAGCTTCGAAATCTAGTTATGGATTCTACAACGGCTAGTTTCCAGCTCATAGCTGTGATAATGTTTCTCGCATTCATTTGTTTGTCGGCTATAGTATCCTACCGATCGAAGTTGAAAGTCTTTGTCTCGTTGCATCAAGATTCCGGCACTTGCATCTGTGTGTACCTCATGCTCCTGCTGATGATCGTACAGTGTTAGCAAAGGTCTGGTTGTCAATATGGTTTTTAGTTTTTCGAAAGATTCCTGGTGGGCTTTAGTCCATTTGAACTCTGCATCCTTCCTTGTCAGCATCGTAAGCGGTTGAGCGATTAATGCGTGGCCTGGAACAAACCGTCTAAAATAGCTGGTGAGACCCAAAAATTGTCGCAGTTGATGTAGATTTACCGGTTGAGGAAAATTTGAAACTGCTTCTATTTTTTTCTCACTTGGTTTAATTCCTTCTGCAGTTACTTCATATCCAAGAAAATCGATTCTTTTCTTAAAAAAGAATGACTTCTTTAATTTGAGCGTAAGACCTTCGAGTTCCAAAACTAACAAAAATTCACGCAGACTTTGCACACCTTCCAGGAAATCCCGGCACGGAATGAAGATGTCGCCCATGTAGATTAAAAATGTACCTGTTTTCATCTTGCGCTTAATGTTGTTCATCATGCGCTGGAAGCATGAAGGCGCGTTTGACAATCCGAAAGGCATCCTCTTCGAATACGCCATCGGGAGTGACAAAAGCTGTATATTTTCGTGAGGGTTTATCAACAGGGATTTGATAGTATCCGGAAGCTAAATCTAACCCAATGAAAAACTCGCTTCCTTGCAGCTCTAACAGCAGATCTTCGATGATGGGCAACGGGTGGTGATCTTTAACAGTCTTGGCATTTAAACTGCGATAATCGATCACCATTCGGTCCTCGCCATCCTTTTTCTTTACTAGCAGAGCTGGAGAAACAAAAGGTGAATCGAATGGTTGTATTATATTGTTATCGAGTAATTCTTTAACAATTCGCTGCATCGTTGCCCGTTGAGAGTAAGCCACTCTGTACGGACGGCAAGCAACTGGGTTGTCATCGGTTAATGTTATGTGCATTTCGCATGATGACGTACGACCAAGCTCAGAAATGTTTCTGGCGAAACAGTGACGAAATTCGTTCAATAATGATAACAGTTCTGACATTTCGTTATCCGACAAGTGCCCGTAGTGGATATCGTCGAAAGAAATTGACCCTGGACCATTTTGCGATGAACTAACATCCTCTATAAACTCAACAACCTTTTCAGTCTCACATTCAATTTGGTGGACAGATGTAGAATATGTATCGAACAGTTTCAACTCACCATTCATTTTCGTTAGTGTAACGTGCTGTTGATTCAAAAAATTCCTTCCAACTAATATCGGATCGTTTAACATCTCGTCACCCACCACACATAAATGCACTGAGGCTGTAACGTCATCAACTTTCAGATTAACTTTAATACGTCCAAGAGTTCTGCACAATCCATTTCCGAACCCATGCAATGCAACACTGTATGGTTCTAGCTTGATGTTGACTTCATTAGCCAGCGAAGATTTAATTAGACTCGCATCACTTCCAGTGTCAATAAATGTACTTGTACGAATCATCTCATTTATGATAGCTGATACTTGAATTGATAAGCCTTACTTGTCGTCGACTATTGTTTTGATCGCAGTCTGTATTGGAATGGCCCGTTTCGTTACACAGTTCGCACCGTTGTTTTCTTTGTGGCTTCGGACATTCTTTTGAGAAGTGTCCAAATTGGTTGCAATTAAAACACTTACGGTGTTCTGCTTGGGGTTGTTGTTGTCGTACTACGTATGGTTGCTGTGTCTCCAAATTTTGCTGTAACCGTGGCTGATGTTGGCTCATGGCGAATTCCTGCATTTGCTCGTACCACTTAAAGTGTTTAAGCAACTCCTCCGTTTTTGTGAAGTGATGAAGTGATGAAGTGATAGTAGGGGGAACGAGAGTGTTGAGTTCTGCATAACTATAGGATTGGGGATTAATTCCGGATGTACTATTTGGCGAATTAGCAGGAAAAATTGACTGTTGCTGTAAGGTAAAAAGCTCTCGTTTCGTTAATTCAAGTTCATGTCTTAATACCTCCCTTTCCCGGCGTAATAGATCCATTTCTCGTTGATCGAGCACTGCTAATCTCTCCTGTAGTACCATAGCAGCTTGTACTGGGCTACTTATATTGGCGTTTATGATTGGGCTCGTTGCATTCGATGCTTTAAAGTTGGTGAACATATTCGCACAGTTCGTTGTACCCGAGGAAGAAGGGTACGTAAGGACGTTACTATTAGCACACACCGTTGATTCCGCAAGTGGAGTTATCGTAGTCTCGTGCCGTGAATCATCGTTGCTGATAATATTGTCCATTCCAGAATTCATCCTCGTGATTAGCGGCAAGACGTTAATAGGTTAAGTATACAAAATCTACTTTAATTAATTACTTTAAAGAAAATCTATATTCGGGCGAAAAAATCCGACTTCTGAACTATTAAATCAAGGTTTTGTTTGAATAAAAGACAAAAGATTAATCTTGAAAGTTTCGATTTATTAGAGAAAGCGTGTGCGCTCTTCACTTGGCGAAACGTAGAAGTGACAGCCCCTAGAATATATGAAGGATAACCCTAAAATCGCCAAACCGAGTGACGTGTTCCAACTTCACAATTTTTGGGGACAGTGCACACCATCGCACTGCGTAACACATATATATACACAGATAAATCAATAAATGAGTAACAAGCATTGTAAAGAATTTAATATAAAGTACCTAACTAAATACATAGGTTCGAAGAAGTAAGTGCATTTACATTTTAACAATCTTAAGTATTCAATGCATTCATAGCGGATTGTCAGCAAAATTGCATCTTGTTTTAACCGTGTTATTAAGTTTAAGGATTCTATTAGCTATCAATTCAACATTCGCTCTTTGGTGAATATCAAGAGTTTCGTGGTGCCAAGGTAAGTCTAGCAACTTTTTCAAAAGCTTGTTTTGTGACACTTGTATTTTCTTTATATGGCATGCTGCCGAGTCATCCCATACCTGGCACCCATATAGCAGAATTGCCTGAAAAATTACTTTGTGCAATATAATTTTGTTGTCAGTGGGAAGAAGTGATTTTTTATTAATGAAAGGGTACAACTTCTTTATTGCTATTCCGATTTTCTTTAAGGTTTTGACGATATGGTCCTTAAATGTCAACTTGGTATCTAGATAAATACCCAGATATCTAACGGAGGACTCCCAATTTATGTTACTTCCATTAAGCTGAAGCTGGCTGCTGGGAAGACAGCAAGATTTTCTTTTTCGGGTGAAAAAAATTGGTTGTGTTTTCCCTTCGTTCAGCCTGATTTTCCATTTGTGATAGTCACCCTTATAGCGAAGATCAACTATCAACCGATTGACGATTGATAGAATTTGTCAATTGAAATCGAATTTGGTATTGTGAAAATGAATTGATACGGTATTGTGCAATTGTGAATGCCTTCAAAATATTTCCATTATTGCGAATGGGGACGTGCGTCTGATAGAAGATTGTTTATTACTTTTTTTTTTAAAACGTACAAGGAAATCAGACAATTAATAAAATTAAAAACAAAATATATACAAATTATGACTTCAACTGAAATTTTTTTTGATGAAGATGGGGAGTTAAATGAGCCTACTTTCGTTGAAATAGCTAGAATGCGAAGGAGTTTGAGGGATACAGCTAATCCTTTGGAATTGGAAAGCCAAATGTAAGTATAAAGGTTTTAATTTTCAGTTAAGAAATAAGTAATCTGTACCTATTCTGCTCCGCTTCTAGTTTTTTTAAGAAACTTCCGGTTATCGAAGGATGCATTTTTTTATCTTTTGCAAGAAATAGAGGACAAATTGAAGCCGTGCAAAAGCATTCGAGCTGTACCGAACATTTTGAAACTAGAAACAGTTCTAAGATTCTGTGCACATGGGAACTACCAGTTGAGTTTGGTAAATGATTTCAATCTTGATCTTGCACAATCGACTTCATCGCTTGTCCTAAAAGAAGTCTTTGATGTCTTAGAAAACCATGTGTGCCCAAAATGGATAAAGTTCCAATACACAGAGGAGGAAGAACGGAGAGCAAAAATATATTTTTTTGAGAAAAGTGGCATTCCAAATGTAGTAGGATGCTTGGATGGTACACATATAAGGATCATAGACCCAGACCCCCACTTATATTACAACCGTAAAGGATTCCATAGCCTTAACGCTTTGATCGTAAATATTTTTGAAATATATATTTTAATTGAAGAATAACTAATAGCATTTTCAAAGGTGTGTGATCTTTTAATGTGTATTAAATATATTGATGCTAAACATCCTGGAGCTTCCCATGACTCAAACGTATGGAATATGTCCGCGCTAAAAGCAAAAATGGCAGCCGATTACGGAAATGGACGCAAAGACTTTCGGCTTCTTGGTATGTACTCAGCATATTTAGATTTTTTTAGATTTTAGATTGTATTTATTTCTTATAAATTCATGAAACATTCAAATAAAACAATTCAAGTTTTCAGAAACATAATATAAGAAAAGTTGAGCATTCAGTATTTATAAAAAGTGAAAAATAGAGTTGAATGCCATATTCAATTGGCTAAAACAATACAAAGTAAAATGTATGTGTGGGGTGACCCTTTAAGAATTACAAATTAAGAGCAAAATAAAAAATGAACTATAAACATAAAAAAATATTTCAATAAAAAAGAAAATTAATTATAAAAAAAATCATAAAAGAAGCAAAGAATGAAAACAAAGATTAAAAACAAAGATTAGACCAAAAAATTAGAAATACAGGATTCTAACTTAGCATAATCAAACTGAAGAGCCACATTTTTACGTATTTAAAGAACATTCCAGGTATTGTAATTGCCCTGATAGACTGAGGGAGTTCATTAAATAGTCTAAAAGACAAAACAGAAAAAAAATTACGGTATGCAGTGGTACGGAAATTGGGTACAGATAAAACGTTAGAAAGGTTTCCACGAAGATTATAACAAGAAATTAAACGAAAATTACGATTACCAGACTTCATAAAGAATATATATTTTTAACACCTTATAACAATACAAGTGACGAACAGGAAGAATTTTCAGGGCACAGAACAAAGGAAAGCTAGAATGTCTACCAGATTTTTGACAAATTTTTCTTAGGACATATTTCTGCAAAATCAACAGTGGTTGTATTTTATTACGATACACACCCCCCCAACAAGCAATTCCATATTGTAACTTGGAATGGAAAATACCATAATAAATTGTTTTTAAAAGCTTGGTAGAGCAAACGTTACGTAAATAGTAGAAATGTCGAAGGGTGCATCGGAAATACTTTTTCAAAGTATCAGCGTGATTCGCAAAACTCATCCTAGAATCAAGGGTAAGCCCCAAATATTTAAATTCGTCTACTCTCTCTATTAGAAAGCATTTATCACTACAGGTTAGATTAGAACAAAAAAAGGGAGAGGAAAAACCAGACGAACAATAGCAGTTAGACAGTTTAAATCTAAGACACTCAGGTGCATGGAAGTACACATTAGCTTCCAAATTGTACATGTTTTTTTTTTTTTTTGACTTTCTCCTTTTTAGGAGACGGTGGTTATCCCTTAGCACCATATCTTCTGGCTCCATATAAAAATGCTGAAGGAGGTTCATGCGAAGCAAGATTCAATAAAAAGCATTCTCAGGGAAGAAATGTTATAGAAAGAACTATCGGGGTCTTGAAAGCTAGATTCAGATGTATACTACAGGCAAGGGAGCTCCATTACAAGCCTGAAAAGGCAACACAAATCACTAATGTTTGTGCAGCACTGCATAACATATGCATTAATTATCGTGTTAAAGTCCCAGAAGAAGAAAATATTGAATATGCACCGGATGATAGGTTTCCCAATAGTGATCAAGATATAGAATCCTTCAACGATGATTTCAATAAAGGCCGCCGAATAAGAGACTCCATACTCAGACATACTCAGACTCAGACATAAGAGACTTAAGTTTCATGTAAACAAAATATTTTTTTAAGCAAGAAAGGAAGGTAAACCGAGATTCTGTATCCTTGCGAAGACCCATCTAAATATTCTTTTACTCAAGACATAGTTGGTAGTCGCTACCAACCTGCAATTGCGATCAAGAAATTACTGGCTGGTATCGGCTTATTTAGGTCACGATCTTGTGGGCCCACTCCCCCCGGACATCTTCGGGAGCTTGATTGCTAAAGCAGAGAGCCGAAACACTGGTCTCATCATTGGCTGTGATGCGAATGCCCATCACTCAATCTGGGACAGTTCCGACATAAATGAATGAGGTGAGCAACTTTTTGACTTTATCCTTAGTACTAATCTCCTAATCTGTAACAGGGGGTCCAAACCGACCTTCATTACTCGCAACCAACAAGAAGTCCTGGACATCACTCTTGTCTCCGATCACTTATATAACTCGGTTAAGGACTGGAGAGTTTCTGATGAGCACTCTTTTTCAGACCACCGTTACCTCCAATTTAGTCTTGATGACTATCTGCCTGATCAAAAGGTTTTTAGAAATTATAGGAAAATCAACTGGTCCCTTTATAGGAAACGTTTATTAACGCTTATTCCCTCCCACCTGCCTACTGAACCTTCTTGCACTGAAGACCTTGACAATCTAGTCAACACCCTAACATCGGCACTAAATGGTGCCATGGCCGAGGCCTCCCCACTCCGCAAACCTCGAGGTAAAATGAAACCTTCCTGGTGGAATGCAAATCTCAGTACTCTTAGGAAAGACAGTAGGCTCCTTTTTAATACTGCTAAAAGCTCCCGTGAGACGGCCGACTGGGACTCCTATAAACTGTCTCTCAGAAAATACAAAATCTCACTGAGGAAGGAGCAACGACGTTCCTGGAGACTTTTCTGAGACAGCATTGAAGAGTCCTCGGAAGCTTCCAGGTTGCGGAAAATCCTCTCTAAAGGCCCTTCTATACCCAGCTTCCTTTTGCATCCGGATGGTCACTGGACCTCCTCATCTGAGGAATCCATTGACATCTTACTGGATACTCACTTTCCTGGTAGCTCCCCTGTTGCTGTATCGCAAGAGGGTAATCCCCCCCCCCCCCCCCCCCTCAACCTTGCAGCAACTCGTTAGTCTTGATAACTACAGAATAGATCCGATGGGCCATGCGCAGCTTCAAACCCTTCAAGTCCCCAGGACCTGACGGTATTATTCCAGCAGAAATTCAGCAATGCGAGGATATTGTGCTTCCATGGCTCAAAGTCATCTTGTCGGGCTGTCTAAATCTGGTCTATATTCCCAAACTATGGACCGAGGTTGAAGTCATATTCATACCTAAGGCACGAAAGAGCTCGCACGTGGAACCAAAGGATCTCCGACCTATCAGTCTATCGTCCTTTCTGCTTAAAACTTTAGAAAGGTTAATTGATATCCATCTTCGGCCCAGCTCTGCTCTCGCCGTCCCAACATGCGTACTGCAAAGGCAAATCGGTTGAGACTGCCTTACATTCGCTTGTGCGCACCATCGAAAAATCATTGAGCATCAAAGAATACACCATGGTGGCTTTCCTTGACATTGAGGGAGCTTTTAACAATGTCAAACCAAAGGCGATTACCGACGCACTTGTAAATCTGAAAGTGGATACTCCTCTCGGAGTGTTGATCAATCAATTGCTTACATGCAGGATTATTAACACACAGCTGGACGGAGCATCGGCCAGAAGAATTGCTCGCTGCGGTACACCTCAAGGTAGAGTCTTGTCACCTCTTCTGTGGAACCTGGTAGTTAATGGACTACTGATGGACCTGGATACGTCAGGTTGTAGAGTGATCGCCTATGCTGATGACATTGCTATTGCTGCCTACGGTAAATACCCGGACACTCTCAGGGATATCCTCCTTCGGTTCACCAAATGGGCCTCCAAATGTGGACTGGGGGTTAACCACCATAAAACGGAACTCGTTCTCTTCACGAGAAAATATAAAGTTCCCCTCATAGACCCTCCAATGATAAATGGCACCAGTCTCACCTTCACGCAAAATATCTGGGTCTTATTTTGGATAGGAAATTTAACTGGAAGGCCAATCTACTAGAGCGCGTCAAGAAAGCAAATGTAGCTCTCTATTCCTGTAAAAAGGCTATAGGTAGGAGCTGGGGTATCAAACCTCAAATCAGTCATTGGCTATACGTGTCCATTATTAGGCCTATACTACTATATGGCGTGATCGTATGGTGGCCTGCTCTTGACAGGGCTGTCCACCTCACTCAACTAGCTAAGGTGCAAAGATCTGTATGCATCTGCATCAGTGGTGCACTGAGAACTACTCCCTCCGCGGCACTGGACATTTTGTTCAACCTGCTACCTTTAGATATTTTCGGCAAACAGATGGCTGCCGGTGCGGCCATCCGCCTGAAAGCCTCCTCTCAGTAGTCTAGCTATCGCTTGGGCCACTCCGCGATCCTTAATCTTCTCAACTTCTAACACGAAAACACGGACTACACCCCGCCGAAACTGAGATTTGACCGGAACTTCCGTACGAGCATTCCTAACCGGGGTCTATGGGACACCTCCTCCCCTGTCGATGGTAGTTCGGTTCACTTCTTTACATATGGATCTAAGACGGAGGGTGGGGTGGGTTGTGATGTTTTCTCCGAACAGCTCAATCTGTACATCTCTTTTCGCCTCCGTGATCATTGTAGCGTTTTCCAGGCGGAAATCATAGCGATTAAGGAATCCCTGTGCTGGCTGAAATGTAATGTATTATCTGTCAGGGATATTGGCATTTTCACTGACAGCCAAGCGGCAATCAAGTCCCTGGAATCGTTCTCCTTCACTTCAAAGGCTGCCTTAAACTGTCGTCTATCTTTTATGGAGATGACAGAGCAGTTCAACATTCACCTTTGCTGGGTGCCGGGCCATAGAGACATTCCAGGTAACTGCAGGGCTGACGACCTCGCCAGACAGGGTACTACTCTAAGGATTTTGCCCGAAAGGCAAGCCCTGGGTATGCCCCTCGCTACATGTAAGCATCTACTAAAGCTGAACGCTATTAGCACGACCAACCTCAGATGGGGAAACGGCACAACGTGTCACATTTCGAGACAGATCTGGCCTAAGCTGGATCCAAACCGGGCACGATTACGATTTCCGTGGAAACGTGTTTTGAAGACTCAATTTTTTTTTCTCGATGAAATAAGCACAAGAAATAAAGTACCAAAATTCTCGTTTTCGCCTAGTTTAGGAGATATTAAAGTTTAATAGTTTATTTTTTCCTATGGGATTTCTCATAGTATATTATTTTTTTAGCATGTGGGATAGAATTTTGTTTGCATAGTTTTATGTATGAACATTTTTGCGATAACATGATGTTGCATAACTTTAAAAGTGTCAATATGAAACCTACATGCATAAATCTGAATGAAAATGTAGGCATACTTTTAGGAGTAATCAGTAATCCAGGTACATATCTACCATTTATTTGTTTGCATATTGATTGATAACTACAAAGTCGGTTAAAGCGAGCGCACTTTTGATAGCAATACAATTTCTGTTACAAAGTTAAAAGTTACAAATTATTATATAAAAATGTCTTGTCTCATGTTGGGGACCTGCATTGCGATTGCTCGGGAAACTACTGACTGCCCAAAACTTGGCTTGGGCCAGTAGCGCAACAATCAAGTTCGTCATGAAGTGCTTACTTTACCTCCTAGTGGTGGTCCCCGGGCAACTATACGTATAAACCCTTATACGCGTAGGCTATAATTGTAAGTGCGGGTTGTCTAGGGCCTTGATTCTAGTCTATGTAACGTGGGCCAGCAACCTGCGTTACTGAAACCAGCTCGCTACAGAAACCGACACTATGCCTCGGATCAGGAAGGATCACACGTTGACGACTTTTGGCTATTGAACCCGGACAAAGATAGGTTTCTGGAATCTAAAGACGCTCCTCGACTCGGGAAGAGAAGGCCCTTACAATGCCAGATTCCTTCAACTGGAAAAGGAATTCATGCGATATAAACTGGGCATTTTGGGGGTAAGTGAAGTAAGATGGTTAGAAGCGGGCGAGTACCAGCCCCAACGCGTAACACTGTACTACTCTATTCTGGAAGACCATCCGGAAGTCCGCGGGAATATGGAGTCGGACTGCTGCTAACAACAACAGCACGCAAGGGCCTAATTTCCTGGCAGCCTCATGGTGATAGGATTTTGGCGGCCAGATTCCGGACTAGAGTACGACGCGTCACTATCATACAGTGTTACGCCCCAACGAATAGTTCGTCTGAGGACGAAAAGGAGAGCTTCTACAATCTCTTAAGCGAAGTCTTCAACACAACACCAAATGGAGACATTGTCGTCATAGTGACGGGGGATCTGAGTGCCAAAGTAGGCAACGACAACGAAGGGCTCAATCGTGTAATGGGGAAGCATGGAGTAGGCAACCGCAATGACAACGGCGAAAGGTTTGTGGATTTCTGCAATGCCAACCGCCTTTTGATAGGTGGCACCATGTTTGAGCACAAGACCTGCTACAAAGTCAGCTGGGTTTCCAACGACAGGCAAGCAACCTACAACCAAATTGACCATTTTGCCATCAGCCGCCGCTTTAGAAGTAGTCTCCTGGACGTCCGAAACAGGCTCCAACTACGCACTGCTGCAGTTCGAAGATCCCACGACAACACAAGAATGCCCAGGTTCAACATCGATAGACTTAGTGATCCCTCAGTGCGCCAACAATTAAGGGAGCACTTTTCGCAAGGTGTGGAAGCAATCAGCAGCTCAATGCCTGCAACTATCCAAGACCATTGATGTGCTGTGAAAAATGTTTTTACATCTGGTGCTGAAAGAATTGTCGGTCGATCGCAGGGAAGACATAGGGCGTGGCTTTCCGAGGATACCTGGAGATGGATTGACGAACGAAAACAGCTGAAAGCTCGCGTTGCAGCTACTCCAGCAGCAGGGAGAAGCGAGCTAGAGTCCCTATATCGCATAAAGATGAGAGAAGTTCAGCGTAGCGTGCGACGTGACAAGCGCAACTACATCAACGCGCTGGCTACAGAAGCAGAAGAAGCAGCACGGAGGTGCGACAGCAGGACCGTCTACAGAATAACCAAAGAGCTGACAGGTGGTCGCAGCTCCAGCCAACACCCAGTGAAAAGCCTAGACGGTCCCTTGCTCATTTCGGATGAGGCCTAGCTCAAGAGATGGCAAGAGCATTTTGCTACGGTTTTAAACCGTGTATTCGCTAACGATATGCTCCCAAATCAAACTGAGATGCCCGAGGTGAGAAGTTCCCGAATACGCACCACGACTCCCAGTAAAGATGAGATCATTACCGCGATCAAGGCACTCAAAACCAATAAGGCCGTAGGACTTGATGGTATCCCAGCAGAGCTCTTACGAGCAGCACCAACAACATCGGCTGAGCTTCTGCTTCCACTTATAGATAGAGCTTGGGAAGCTGAGAACTTTCCTAACGAGTGGAAAAAGAGAATGATCGTCAAGCTTTCTAAGAAAGAAAATTTAATGGAGTGCGGAAACTGGAGGGGTATCTGCGTGCTGCCTGCTGTAGCTAAGATAATAGCTAAAATCATCCTGGAGCGAATCAAACACACTCGATGCCGAACAAGCGGGTTTCCACTCTGGATCCTCCTGTGCCGACCACATCAACACCCTGTGGATTATCATCGAACAGTGTGTTGAATATCGATCGCCACTGCACCTGCTGTTCATCGATTTTGAGAAGGCGTTCGATAGTGTCAACAGGGAGTTTATTTGGCGTGCCTTGCGCAGAAGAGGTATTGCCGATAAACTGATTGCTATTATCAAAGCTACATATGAAGGCTCCAAATGTCACGTTTTGCAAAGCGGGAGGTTGTCTGAGGAATTTGAGATCCAAAGTGGGGTAAGACAAGGCTGTATCCTTTCACCAATGTTATTCCTATTGGTGATTAGCGATGTGCTTCATGCAGCTTTGTCGACGGGAAAAGGAGGAATTCGATGGACTCTTACATCTCAACTGAAACATCTTGACTACACTGACGATGTATGTTTACTCTCCCACAGAATTACGGACCTCCACCAAATGACAGCAGATGTGTAGAGGGAGGCAGGTGTCGTCGGGCTGAAAATGAATACGCCAAAAACTAAAATTATCAGCCTTGGAACTAACTCATCGGCTCAAATATGTATTGCTGGACAACCGGTAGAGAGAGTAGAGGATTTCCAGTATCTTGGGAGTATTGTCTCGACCGATGGTGGAACCGAACTGGATATAGCCAACAGTATCGCCAAAGCAAAGTCCGCGTTCGGGATGTTGTCGAAAATATGGCGAAGCAATGCAATCAGTTTGAGCACCAAGATAAGACTGTTCCGCTCCAACGTTGAATCCGTGCTGTTATATGGTTGCAGCACATGGAGAGTGACCACTACTATCACCAGAAAGCTGCAAACGTTTGTTAATAGGTGCCTGCGCAATATCTTAAGGATTTTCTGGCCCCATCGTATCTCTACCGAACGCCTTTACGAGAGAACGGGTCAGGAACCAATAGGCACAACCATCCAACGGTGAAAGTGGCAGTGGATTGGTCACACGTTCCGTAAGGGTGACAGCTCCATAGCGAGCCATGCTATGCAATGGAACCCCCTAACTCAGGATGGCCGAAGACCTGGCGGTCCGAGGATAACATGGTGCAGAACAGTCGAGAAGGAGGCATGGCAGTTAGGGAAAATTTGGGGAGAACTCAGACACACATTGCCAGAAACCGTACACCGGGTATTAAGGCTATTGAAATATCGGTTGTCAGAAGTCAATTTTCAAAGTTCGATATCTCGAAAACTAAGCCAGATATACAAAAATTGTACTTATTATTATTTTTTGTTCAGTGGGTCGTCTAGAAAACATCAAAACATCGTGGCGCCACGGATATCGTAATATCCACCCCCAAGCATTAGCTTTAACACAACCCCAATTCCTATGTCTGGTATTGAGATCGCATCCAATTAGGAAACCATCGCTTAATGTGAAGAGTCTGCTCAAGTCATTTTAAAAACTAGTTCTCTTTTCGTCTGTTGCAGCTTTACCCGGGAAATATACACAAAAAAAACTTTGACTGACTTCTGATTCCTTAATTTTATGTCAATTCCCACATTCTCAATATAACGTGTTCTAACAACAGGCAAAAGCGAATGTTGAATTGATATTCTGATAAGAATCGCAACACGCCACCAGTCCTATCAACCCTATCATTCCGACAACACTTAATTTCAGGAGTTGACAAATTTATACCTTGTTTGAGCCAAGTTTCTGAAATCAAAGCAACGTCAATGTTGCTGTTATTTTAAAAGTTTAAAACTCAACAGTTTTGTTGCAAATCCCTCTCGCATTCCAAGTTAAAATATTTAAATATCTACATATCTATCATATTACTTGTCATTAGTATGCAAAAACTTAGTTGCTAAATGTGCAATAACTTGAAATTGTTCTAATTTAGATTCACATATATGTAGATAAACTTGTAATCATTTCCATTGCTAACGAGTTAAGTTCCTCAATCGTGAACAGCGTAGACCGTAGAGTGTTGATTCGAGATGTTGCTTGGAATGACTCCAGGAATGTTGCTGGCAGCATTATTGGAAGAGGTGCTCTCATTGTAGTTCTCCTTCTCCCACACATTACACGCTTCCGCTTGTGCTTGAGAGTGAAGGTAGCGGGTAGTGCTAGCATAATTATTGCTCTCTTGTCGCCGGCCCTGCGGCTACGGGAGCCAAGGAAAATCGGACATAGAGGTGAACGAAAACTGATTCTGTGACTGTGTGACATTTGTGTGGGCGTGGGGAGCGGTCTGCGGTCTGTTGTTGTAAAAAGCTTTTGGTTTTGAAGATTTCTCTTAAATCTCGGAATATTTAATTCTATTGGCACAGGTAGGATCAGTAGATTTATGACAACCGTTGCAGTTAACACATTTATTTACGGCAACATTATTGCAAGATGCAGTCTTGTGTTGAACGGCACAAATAGCACAGTACGCTTTAACATGGAAATTTCGTTCGCCGTGACCGAACATTTGGCAGTAGTGACACTGAGTTAGTTTGCCTTTAAGTTTTCTTTGAATACTCCAATTCACCTGTGTATGCAAAATTGACCAATAGTTTTTTTTAAATCGAATAATTTTATTGAACTATTTTCTAACTAAATTAAATAGAAAACATCGCTGTAGCGTTCGAATGTTTTCGTCATCTTTTTAATATTGATACATTTCAAACCAGATATCTTGGACGTTTCATAAAAACTCTTCGGAGAAAGCCGATTTGAGAAGTCATGCGCAGACAAAAGCTCCGAGAAGACTGAATGAGTTCATTCAAAAGTTCTTTACAGTACTGCCGCACCTCTGCAGAATTTTGTCGTCATCCACAAGAAGCTGGCCATGAGCATTGTTAATTAACTTTGGCGACCGAATCTCCTGAGCATTCCTTCTTCTTTGGGCGGCTATTTTGAAGATGATTGCGCTCTTGTTCATATTGTAGTATCAAGTACATCGTCAGGTACTGCGTGCAATGACATCTATTACCAATACCTGCTAGCAGTAAATATTCCAACCTGATGTGCTTACGTTCCACAATTGTTCCACACAATATCCCAATATTCCAGGATCATCAATTCACCCGGAGAAACATCTAGCATGTTCTAGAACCCCTTGCAATTTCACCATCGTCCACATAGCTGTTTATAAGCGAATACAGCGATTACAAGAGAGACTCAACCAAGTGGTTAAAATAATCGATATCGTGAATGTGAATCTGAAGCAACAGTTTAATTTGAAACAAATAAAGAATAAAGTGATTGTGATTGAAGTAAAGTTAGTAGTTGACAATAAATAAACAGTTGAAATACACAAAAGACAGTTTTATTTAAACGAACCGCAGCAAGAATATTACATTGGTGTCAGAAAAGTGGAATAAAACAAATTTTGTGTACTGCTTATTGTGCAAGTGAAAAAAAAAATAAAAAATGGTTCGGAAATTGCTAGAAGATTTGTCAGTGCCGCAACTAAAGGAAGAACTGAGCCAGCGAGAGCAACCTACGATTGGTACAAAAAGAGAACTGATTATTAAGTTGCCGAAAATAGTGACGGACGAGGGTGCAGATCCTGAAACAGCTTTGTTTGACGTCGAAGAAGAACAAGTAAGTACGACGAGTGACATGTCGGCTTTAATGAAATTGCTATCTGAGAAATTCGATGATCAGAATAAAAAATTCAAAAAGCTAGACAATTCTTTTGACCAGCAAAAGAATTCTCTAGAAACTAAGATCGACGAACAAATGAAATGTCTAGACGCCAAGCTCGAGGAACAGAATAAAAAAATTGGAGAATTCTCTAGATGCCAAGCTTGATGAACAAAAGAATTCTCTAGAGCAACAGCTATTCGATCAAAGGAGCGTTCTCGAAGGCAAATTCGATGATCAAAATAAAAGTTTGAAAACAAGATTCGGGACAATTGACGAGAAGATTGAAAATGTAGAACCCAAAATAGAGACATTTGAAACAGCCGTTGAAGGGCGACTCGAGAATGTTGCAACAAAATTCGAGAATGTTCAAACAAAAATCGAGACTGTTGAAGGAAGTTCCGGGAATTTGGCAAAGGAACTCGAATACGTGAAGAAACAGAAAGTTCGGGAGTATTCAACCGACTGCCCGAGAAGGAAAGAGATGCAGCCTCCCGTCTTCGATGGACAGACAGAGGTTGAGGATATGGTGTCAACGTATTGAAAGTTCTAAGAGTCCGTGGGCTTCACCTGTTGTACTGGTCAAGAAGAAAGACGGTAGCACTTGAAGTGTAATAGAAAAGTAAAAGGATAAAGCAAACGAACAGAGCAAGAATGAATGGAGCGGACGAACAGAGCGACCGTTTTGACAGAAGAAAAAATGAGGATGAAGTGTGACGATTCGAACGAGAGGACCAACGTTTTTGGACGACACGAACAAGACGGGATAATTAGCTGCGTAGCTGTTTTTTTAACTTTAAACTTTTTAAACCTTTTAACTTTTAAACTTTACTTAACTCTAAAATTGTTACTGTTTAATGAATAAACAATAAATAAGTTCCCTGCATAAATTCAGAAGTGGGATCTGAAAGCCAAAAGAAAACGACACGAGGTAGGATTCCCCGAAACGAAATTTTGCGAAATAAAAAATGGAGTTCGAAAGGTTGAACAAAAAGCAGCTTGTGGAACTAGGCGCACGAAGGTGATTAGACTGTCGCGGTACGAAAGCGCAGATTATTAAACAGCTTAAGAAAAATCCATTGAGTTCTACACGAAATGAAAATATGGAAAACCACGACACGTCTACAATGGAAGAAAGCACGATCGTCCAAAGCATCGCAATGCTCCGCGATACAGTACAAACATTGGTTCTTGCAATTGCCGCCGCAAATTAATATTCCACCACCGCCACGAATTAATACTCCACCACCGAATTTTCCACCGCCGTCACAAATTAAATTATCGCTACCATTGTCGCGGTATTTTCCTCCATCATCAGCCCCACGACAATTTCGCATTAAAGATATTTGTGATTCCCAAATTTAATCCAACCGAATCGAGTTCTGTAACCAGTGCCCAATTCGTTCAGAAGATTAGACGATTGCAAGCTATTTATAATTGGGACGACACTGAGACTCTGATAGCCACACAAAAGAATTTGATGGGACACGCAAAGCTATGGATCGACGGATTAAGTGAAGTATTTACTACGTTTTACGAGTTGGCCGAGCGACTAAAGATGGAATTTCCCGATACCTAAAGCGAAGCTGACCGACATCTGGAAATGGCAAAAACGACACGCAAGGCGAACGAAACTCCAATCGAATTCTTCCATCGGGCCCAAGCTCTGGGTAGGAAACACGACATGGACGAAGACAGCATCATCAAGTACATTCGAAATGGCATGCAACTAACACCTTTGCAGAATGATATCGCTAGCGTACATTATGCAACTACGCCCGAACTACACCTCGCCATCAAGCGGTTTATGGAAAATTCCAAAATCCATAATGAGAACTTCGTAAAATACTCAAGAAATGCATCCAACACGTCACTGAATCCACTTTCCGGACCATCAATAACGCCGCCGACATTGACAAGGAAAACATCTTCCTCCACAAATTCGAGACCTGTGCGATATTACAATTGTTCCAAAGAAGGCCATCTTTCTATAAACTGTCCGGAGCCACAGAAACGACCACGTTGTAGCAATCGCAACCGATCGGGACATGTAAAAGAGCAATGCACTGCGAATAGAGTAAACTGCATTAGTCCAAACACGTCCAACCACAACTCTACCCATATCCAGAGTTCAAAGTCAAATTGCTACGCCTCAATTCAATCACCGAAGTCCAACAAAGAGGATATGATTGGCAAATTCTATGTTCACACCGAAAACACTTGTCCGATATCAACTAATGACAATGTTGTTCAATCGTTTAGATTAACTTTTGACAATGACGCAACTATTAGCGCTGATATTTTAGTTGGTACTGGAAGCCCAGTTAATTTTATGAAACTTTCGATAGTGCAGTCTACTATCACTCCTATTTATAACGTTCCGACATATCAAGGCGTTAATGGTTCCGACATTGCAATCTTAGGTCAATGTAATAGTTTTATAAACATTAAAAATGCATTATATCCTTGTAGATTTCTGATCGTGCCCGACGACACCATGGGACCCCACTGTATCCTTGGTCGAACCTTCCTAGCGGAAAACGCATTTTGCGTCGGGATAGATCAAAATGGGAGAATAGAATTGCAAAACCGCGCGTCCACCAAGCGTCCAGCTGAACCGAAGCTCGAAGAGGACATTTTCTGGGCAGAGTCACGTAAGATAATGATGATCGATCATTGTCCTATTCCCGTTTCTCCATTCGATTATGATTTTGTTTTGTCCGATCCCAAAAGACCTCAATACCGTATAATTTGTAACCGTTTTCGTACAATGTACACCAAATATCAAAAACTTGTTCGACCCGATAAACCAGCTGTCCAATATACAATGCACAACCGACTTGCTCATAACAAACCGATCCATTGTAACCCAAAAAGGATGTCGATAAAGGAATGTGAAATTATCAGATCAATGGTTCAAGAACTACTCCAAAAGGGGATCGTCAAAGAGAGTGATTCGCCTTACTCTAGCCGAACTCTTCTCGTGAGGAAGAAAATCGGATCGTTCAGGATGTGTATCGACTACCGCCCATTAAACGCTATAACAGAAAGAGATTCGCACCCACTTCCCTTGATAGGGGGTTTATTAGATAGGCTTTCCGGATGCAGAATATTTTCCCTTATCGATCTCAAGGATGCCTTTTATCACGTCAAGGTAGCAGAGGAATGTACAAAATACACAGCTTTCGTCACGAATGATGGGCAGTATGAGTACACCTACCTACCGTTTGGGCTTAAGAATGGACCAGCCGCATTTTCCCGCTATATAATTAAAATATTTAAACCGTTAATAGAAACAGAAAAAGTTTCTGTATATATGGACGATATTCTCATACACAGGAACGACGTCGACAAACATTTTGCTACCGTATGGAAAGCGTTGGAATTAATGAACGAAAATCTCTTGGACATAAACTTCAGTAAATGCAAATTTTTCAAACATTCAATTGATTACCTAGGATACAACGTAAATGAAAATGGAGTTTAACCAAAAAACGACCATGTTCGATCCGTCCGCGAATTTTCTGTTCCACGAAACATTTTTGAATTACAACGATTTCTTGGACTTTGTGGGTACTTTCGTCGATTCATTAAGAATTAGGGTTTGATCGTCGACCCTTTAGACAAAATCAGGACCAATGCCGACCCTTTTATCCTGGACGACAAGGCCATTCAAGCTTTTAACATAATAAAGAGAAATTGTGCAGCCAACCGATCTTAAAGATTTTTCACCCCGGACGAGACACCGAATTACATTCAGACGCATCTTCTCACGGATTTGGAGCAATCCTCTTGCAGAGATAACCTGAAGATGGTAAGTTACACCCTGTTATGTACTTTTCAAAAAGGACTACACCTACCGAATCGAAATACCACTCATTTGAATTGGAAAGCTTGAGTATCGTGTATGCTATTCGAAGGTTTCATCCTTACTTATTTGGCTTAAAATTCAAAATCATGACTGATTGTCAAGCACTAGCTTTTACATTTAGAAAAAAAGATATAAATTCGAGAATCGCTAGATGGGTCCTTCTTTTACAAGAATATGAATTCGATATTGTTCACCGAAAAAATACCGAAATGAAGCATGCCGATTGTTTATCCCGTGTTTATGATTCATATGAAGGCGCATTAATAGATAACGATCCTTTTACACGATCCTTGATAACCGAGCAATGTAAAGATCCAACCGTTCAACAACTAATGGAAATAACTCGCAATAACGATCACCCGGATTATGAAATTCACCACGGATTGCTATACAAAAAAGTAGACCGTAGCATACGTTTTTATGTACCCGCCCATTGCGTTTAACTCATTTTACGAAAATATCACGATGAATCAGGGCATAGCTAAGACTGTCGACGCCATCAAACGTACGTACTATTTCCCATCGATTACCGACAAAGTTAAGGGACATATTACTTCATGTATGCGATGTATCGTTCATTCGTCGAAGCATCAACACCGTGAGGGATTTTTGCATAGTATCGACAAAGGTAAGGTGCCATTCGATACTTTGCATATCGACCATTTCGGACCATTAGAAACAACAAAGCACCAACATAAACACGTGTTGCTCGTCGTCGACGCGTTCTCGAGATTCATCAAACTATTTCCAACAAGAACTACAAATACTAAGGAAGTAATTCGACATTTAAAAAACTATTTTGCTTGGTTTGGAAGACCTCTTCGAATTATATCGGATCAAGGCACTGCCTTCACTTCAATTGAATTTTCCAACTTTTTAAAAATCATAATGTTATCCAAGTCTTAAATGCAACCGCAACTCCCAGAGCTAATGGCGCCGTCGAAAGATTCAACCGCAATTTACGTCCAATGCTAGCTAAATATTCTGACGAGTATCATGAGTGGGATCAAGTCCTTCATGACTGCGAGTTTGCCATGAACAACACTATCAACCGAAGCATAGGTCAAACGCCCAGTGTCGCTTTATTGGGGTTAATCAGCACGAGATACGAAAGCCTGATGTAATTAAGGACCTTGTGGAATTTTTCATAGAACGTGAACGTGACTTGTCTGGAATAAGAGAATCCATTGTAAAGACCAATGCAGAAGCTCAGCGACAAAACGAGCAGTAGTATAATAAGGGAAGAAAACCGGTATTTCCGTATAGTGAAGGGGACTTGGTCGGGATCTTGAACAAAGCTGTTGAGCCAGGAATAAGTCGCAAGTTGCAATCGCGGTTTAAGGGCCCATTCCTTTTAAAATCCATCCTTCCCAATGATCGTTTTTTGATTACAGATTTGCCAAACTGCAGGTTCTCCCAGAGGCCATTCGAGACCGTGTTGGAGCCGAATCACGTTCGACCTTGGACATGTGTGGGGCCACATGGAAGTCAGAAAGGCCGAGCTGAAGTGTAATAAAAAAGTAAAAGGATAAAGTAAACGAACAGAGAATGAATGGAGCGGACGAACAGAGCGACCGTTTTGGCAGAAGAGAAAATGAGGATGAAGTGTGACGATTCGAACGAGAGGACCAATGTTTTTGGACGACACGACAAGACGGGATAATTAGCTGCGTAGCTGTTTTTTTAACTTTAAACTTTTTTAAACCTTTTAACTTTTAAACTTTACTTAACTCTAAAATTGTTACTGTTTAATGAATAAGCAATAAATAAGTTCCCTACACACTCGATTCTGCGTGGACTATCGGAGACTTAATGACGTCACCAAAAAGGATAGCTACCCTCTGCCACGGATCGGTGACACATTAGACACACTTTTAGGAGCTCGATGATTTTCCACCCTTGATTTAAAGAACGGTTACTGGCAGGTACATATCGATCCAAAGGACCGAGAGAAAACTGCGTTGACTGCAGGAAATGCGCTGTGGCAATTTATAGTAAGGCCATTTGGATTGTGCAACGCTCCGGCAACTTTTGAGCATCTAATAGAACACGTCCTGCGTGGATTGACCTGGAAAACTTGCTTGGTGTATCTGGACGATGTTATCGTGATAGGAAAAACATTCGAGTAACATCGCGACAACCTGAAGAATGTGCTAGAACGGTTTCGAAGCGCTCACCTGAAGCTGAACCCAAAGAAATGTGACCTCTTCAGATCCGAAGTCAAGTAGCTGGACCACGTTATCTCATCAGAAGGAGTGCGAACCGATGCAGACAAGGTGGAAGCTGTGAAAAACTGGCCAGGTACAAAAGACAAACACCAACTCAGGCGCTTTTTGGGCCTCGCCACGTACTACCGACGTTTCGTAAAGGACTTTGCCGGAATCGCGAAGAGCTTGCACCAACTGACGAAAAAAGGAAGGCAATTCAAGTGGTCAGGTGACTGCGACAAAAGCTTCAAGAACCTTAAGCAACAACTATGCGAAGCACCAACACTGGCATACCCCATTCCCGGAGAAATGTTTATCGTGGATGCAGATGCAAGTAACGTCGGTGTCGGAGCGGTTCTTTCGCAGGTACAGAATGGCCAAGAGAAGGTAGTAGCATACTTTAGCAAAGTGCTCTCCAAGCCGGAAAGGAACTACTGCGTGAACAGGCGAGAACTTTTGGCGCTGCTTCTGGCGACAAAACACTTCCATAAATACCTCTACGTCCAAAAGTTCCGTTTGCGCACAGACCATGCGGATCTAAAATGGCTGCTGCAGTTCAAGAATCCGTAGGGCCAGGTCGCAAGATGGATTGAACGGCTGCAGATGTACGATTATGAAATACAGCATCGTAAAGGGAAACTTCATTCTAATGCGGATGCCTTATCCCACCGACCATGTAAGAGCGACTGCAAGCATTGTGTGCGACAGGAAGAGAAGAACCTTCTTTCCATCCAAAGGGAAAGAGCTGAGCCTATCGCCGTTGGAGTGCAGAAGAAATCCGCAACGCTCAAAAAGAAGACCCAGACATCGAGCCGATATTAGCGTGGAAGGAGTTTATGGAAAAGCTAAGCAGGCAGGATATCTCGGACAGGAGCCCCACTCTCAAGGCATATTGGGCTCAGTGGGACTCCCTTCATGTGCAAGATGGTGTGCTGAAATGGAAATGTGAGAGGCCGGACGGGAAAGATTTCATAATGCAGCTTATCTTGCCGCGATCAAAAGTACACGAGGTGCTACGGTAGATGCATGATGAAACATCCGGAGGTCATTTGGGTGCAAGCAAGACGCTGGAGAAGCTGCGAGAACGTTTCTATTGGCTCAGCGCAAGGGACGACGTAAGGAATTGGTGCCAAAAATGCATCGTGTGTGACCCAGAACGAAAACGCGAGGCAAGATGCACCTGTACAACGTGGGCGCACCCTTTGAACGGATTTCCGCTGACATCGCTGGTCCATTTCCAGAAACCGACAATGGTAACCGTTATATCCTAGTCGTCATGGACTACTTCAGCAAATGGCCGGAAGCGTTCGCCGTTTAGTTTAAGTATGATTCAATTTTGTTAGTTGCAAGTCGACGCTCGCGTTTTCGTTAATATATATTTGTACTTGGAATGCAAACGGATTTTGCAAAAAATTTACGAATTGCAAATATTCATGCGAGAAACAGATATTGACATTTGCTTGATTTCTGAAACCCACGTAAAAAACGAATCGCATTTAAAAATAAAAGGCTATAATGATTACAACGCTTGTCACACTTCGGGAAAAGCGAGAGGCGGATCATCCTTGTTTATTAGACTGCATCGAACAATCTGAAGACCTAAAGATAGAGCTTGAAACTTTCCAATTGTGCACGAGTCGAGTTAAAAATATCCGTAGTCAGCGTACTCTTAAAATCGTATCTATATACTTTCCACCGCGCTCGTTTGAAAAAAGTGATTTTACTAATTTGTTTGAATCGCTGAAACCTAGTTTCATTATTGGATGCAATTTTAATGCGAAACACACGTTCTGGGGCTCAAGATATACCTCGAAAAAAGGTAGAATGCTCTATGGGGCAGGTATGGAGTACAGTTGTGATTTCCATTCGACGGGTAAACCGACTTACTGCCCAACTGATACTTCGAAAATACCTGACCTGATCGATTTTTTCGTTGTGAAAGGAATATCTACCAACCACATAAAAGTTAAAGAGCGCTTTGATCTGTCGTCTGATTATTCTCCAGTTATTTTGACATTGAGCGAAAAACTAGTCTATAACCTAGAGCTAGCGAGAGTAAATGGTAAAACAACTAGGCTTTAGGAACGAAATTGAAGATAATGTTGAACTAAGCGTTCCACTTACGACACACTATCAACTTGAGGTTGGAGTTGATCGCTTCGTTGAGATCGTACAGCTCGCCTTTTGGAATTATATGCCCAATCCAAGGAAAACGCTGGATAGATACGGTTTACGATATCCTCCGGAAATCAAAGAATTAGTCGAGGAAAAAAGAAAGGTGCACAAAAATGGCAACAGAGTCGTGCTTCGCAGCATAAAGCACACTTGAATCGTCTGTGCAATTTGTTGAAGATGACTATTAAGGATTTTAAGAATAGTGCAATAGGCTCTTAGCTTGATATTTTAACAGCGAAAAAGATTCCAATTATTCACTTTGGAAAGCTGTAAAAGGCACCAAAAGGCCCAAAGGCTCCGCGCCGCCAATCAAATTAAATCAAAATGAATGGGCAAGGGAAGATAAAGAAAAAGCGGACGTCTTTGCGGCCCACCTGGAAGAAACCTTTAAACCGTACGATGGTTAAGTGGTTTACGACAACCTCAATAGGCTGGATTTACCATCTGACGATTTAACGCTCACAAGTGGAACGCTAAGGGAACTCAAACATGAGATCGAGAACCTTAAACATAAGAAATCTCCTGGTTATGATTTGATTACCGGAGAAATTCTCAAAGTCTTACCTAGAAAAGCATTGATTAAGCTTCTCTATATTGTAAATGCAGCGCTCAGATTAAAACACGTGCCGAGCCAATGGAAAGTTGCGAAAGTCATAATGGTTTTAATGCCAGGAAAACCGCCAAATGAGGTAAAATCGCATAGCCCAATTTCGCTTCTTCCAGTAATATCCTCTCGAAAATTTGGGATATAACTAAGGCGTCTTCAATCGGTTATAGAAGAAAATAATTCTATCCCTGATCAGTTCGGGTTCAAAAGTAAGCATTCGACGATTGACCAGGTGTAGAATTACTGACGTAATCGAGAAAGCACTTGAAGAAAAAAAGATTTGCTCAAGCATTTTTCTTGACGTCTCGCAAGCCTTTGATAAGGTGTGGCATGATGGCTACGACAAGTTCTCCCTATGCCCATACAATATTCTAGAATCATTTCCCGGGAATAGATTCTTTCGTGTTAGACATGGAATCGAATACTCCGAGCTCAAAGAAATTTCGGCCGGCGTATCGCAATGAAGCGTTCTTGGGCCGCTTCTCTATTTGTTATATACTCGTGATATACCGAACGAAGATGGCACTATCCTAGATACGTTTGCCGTTAACACCGCTATCCTAGCAGTAGGTAAAACAATCGAAGAAACGACTGCAAAACTGCAAAACGCACTGAATAATGTAAATGAATGGAAGAGGGAATGGCGGATCGCCCTCAACGAATCTAAATACGTACACGTGAATTTCACTTATAAGAAAACGAATGCCTTGCCAATTTTTCTAAACTCGGCCCGAATGCCTTTTGCAAACGAAGCTAAATACCTGGGAATGACAATCGATGCAAGGCTGAAATGGAATTCGCACGTGAAAATGAAACGTAAATAACTCGAAATCAAATACAGAGAAATGTACTGGCTACTCGGAAAACATTCCCAGCTCAGTACTGAGAACAAACTGCTTTTATATACGCAAGTGCTAAACCCGGTGTGGACCTACGGTATACAACTTTGAGGTTGTACCAAGAAAACAAATTCCAATATTTTACAAACTTTTCAAAATAAAGTGCTAAGAGAAATTGTCCAAGCACCGTGGTATAGTAGAAACGACAATATCCACAGGGATCTCGGAATTCGGACAATCGAAGCTGAAACAATTTTGGATGATAGCAATTTATACAAACGACGAACAATTTCGACTTGGCGAGATAAACATTAACCGCGTCTAGATTGCGGAACATGCACGATCTTTCAGTGAAAAGCTACCTGCCAAACGTGATAGAAAAATTGCTTGATAAAATATTATTTACTGGCGATATCTAACAAATTTATATCGAAGGGTGGTGTCTTTTAGTCAGTAAGAATCTGAAACTACTATGAGCACGCGCTTGCTATTCTCATAGTGTCTATGAAAGATTTTTCACCTGCCCTCGGGGAGAAAAAAAAAAACATCGGCATTCTATTACGTAGGTTATTTTTAATTTTTTGTTTTGGTTTTTTTATTTTCTTATTGGTCAATAATCTCACAAGTAGCGCGGAAAAGAAACGTCAGCTGCACCAGGGCCTCGCATTAGTGCAGTAAGACCGTGGTTACTCCCTGAGGCGGTCCTGTTTCAGAAAAGCTCCGTTATAATACAGCCGGTATATCACCTGGCTTCAAACCATCTAATAGGCACGGGTCACGTTACTGCTCAGTCAATCCACCCGAGAGCGAAGCTCCCTTACAACTTAATTTCGTGCACCACTTCAAGGTGTCTGCCAAGCGAGAATAAATTGTTGTAGGAACTGCCGCCAATTAAAAAGCGCGCAAATTTTGAACGTCCGGTAATTCAAAGTAAACAGTCTTTGTGCTGTCAATATTATGTTAAGCGTATGCAGATGTGGGTACATCGTCTATTTTTAAATAGCTATCGTTAGTTTTTTAGTAAAGGAAGTTATAATACTTTTACTTTACTTATGGTTACGAAACAACCAATAGCCTCAGATACGGAAGATTTTACTGTTGACGACCCAAGCAAACGTAAAAAGGACAACGATCTTCGTGTCTGCACGTGGAATGCTAAGTCCCGTTACAAAACACGTGCAGCCGAAGAACCTGCGGAGGCCCTAGACTGCTACAAAGCAGACATTACTGCCATCCAAGAAGTGCGATGGGGTGGGCCGGCAAAAGGAAGATGCAAAACTGCGACATCTACTACGGCGATTGCTATATACAACAATGATAGCATCAATTCGGGTGCGGATTTGTTATTAGAGGTAGACTTAGGCAAAGGTCTTGAGTTTCCGGCAAGTGAACAAGCGCCTCATGACTATCCGTATCAAGGTTAAATTCGCCAACATTAGCCTAATATGCGCTCACGCCCATCACGAGAAGATGGACGTCGCGATGAAGGATGCCTTACACCACTTCTTGCACAAGACGTATGAGTAATGCCCTAGCCACGACGTTAAAATTATCGTAGGAGATTTTAACGCAAAGCTAGGAAGAGACGAAGTCTTTAGTAGCCCGGTCGCAAAGCACAGCCTGCACGACATCACATCCGACAACGGATTCAGACTAGCCAACTTTGCGGTGGCACAAAACGTTGTTATAGCTAGTACGCGGTTCCCACGTGTCGATATTCACGAGTGGACATGGCTTTCTTTGCATCGAAAAATCGTCAACTGAGTCAGACATATTGCGAATGACGCAAGGCATTCTTCTCGAAGTCTGTGTGTCCGGACTTTCCGAAGAGCCAACGAGGACTCGGATCACTACCTAGTTGTAGCTAAGGTACGGATGTGGATGTCCAGAATGTAGCGAAATTCACGAAATACTGTAAGGAAATCTGACGTCGGACGGCTACAATTGCAAGAGACCGCCAGAGACTTTGCCGATCAAGTCCCCTTTAATCTCAATCAAAGTTCTATGGCGCCAGCAGCAAATGCGGAAGACCAGTCGCAGCGTTGCTAACAAGCCATCAGAGATGCCGCCTCTGATATACTGGATTTCTCTCGGCCACCACAATGAAACCCCTGGTTTGATGAGGAATGCCAGCAAGCACAAGCAACAAAATAAGAGGCGTACATAGAAAGACTACTACTTCAGCTGCTCGCGAGCTCTACGAGCGAAGAAGAACAGAGAAACATCGACTACTCAGAAAGAAGAAAAAGGAGCATGAGAAGCGCTCGATCCAGGAGACTGAGAGAATTTGTTGCAGGAATGATGTTCGAAAATTCTACCGAAAGGTAAAGAGAACATGCTTGGGTTTCTAAGCCAGAACAGAAGTCTGCAGGGACGAAAATGGTGATATAGTAGTAGAATCGCAGTCAGTGCTGAAGATATGGAAGGAACACCTCTGCAGACTATTAAACGGTGACCAATATTCCGCTGTTAGGCAGATTGAGTCATTCAACTGTAACGATGATAGTCAAGAGTCCCTTGAACCTGATCAGAATGAAGTGAGGATAGCGATATGTTAACTTAAATCCGACAAAGCTGCTTGAGCCGACGCCTTTGCCGCTGAACTTTTCCGGCAGTAGAGACGAGTTGGCAAGAAGCATGCACCACCTCATCTGTAAAATCTGGTCGGACGAAAGTACGCCCGATGAATGTAAACTCAGCATCGTTTGCCCGACCCTGAAGAAACGAGTCTCTGAACTGCGCCAATTGCAGAGGTATAAGTCTTCTCAACATCGCATATAAGATCTTGTCTGTCGTGTTATGCGAACACCTAAAACCGATCTTCAAAAACCTGGTAGGTCCTTATCAGTGCGGTTTCAGGCCGGGAAAGTTCACATTGACCAAATATTCACACTACGGCAGATCTTGGAAAAAACCCATGAATATAAAATCGATACGCATCACCTCTTCATTGATTTCAAAGTTGCCATGTCTAGTTTTTGTATTCCTGCCAAGCTCGTCCGTTTGTGCAGAATGACGATGGAGAACTCTCGCCGCTCCACCAAAGTCGGTAAGAACATCACCGAGGCGTTCGATGTCAGGAAAGTTCTTAGAAAAAGTGACGCGCTATCATGAGATGTCTTCAACATGGTACTTGAGAGAATTGTACGAAACTCACAAGCCAACACCAGAGGTACAATCTTTTACAAGTCTGTACAACACCTCGTTTACGCCGATGACATTGACAGAGACGAAAGAGCTGAGCGGGCCGCCAGTGCAGCATTTGCGAGTATTGAGATCGAGGCAGCAAAGATGAGTTTAGTGGTCAATGAAAGCAAAACAAAATTCGTGTCTTCAAAAAAGTACACCCAACATCGGCGTCTTGGACAAACCGCCACAATAGGCAGATATAATTTTGAGGTAGTAAAGGACTTTGTCTACCTAGGCTCTATGGTGAGCTCCGCAAATGACATTAGTGGAGAGACGACCAAACGAAGAACTACTCTTGCCAACCGCTGTTTCTATGGGCTAAGAAGGCAATTGAGTAGCATAGCTCTATCTCGAACTAATAAGATAACTCTTTATAAGGCAATAATCATCCCAGTCCTGCTGTATGGTGCAGAGGCATGGGCTTTGTCAAAATCGGATGATGATGCCCTTGGTTACTTTGAGAGAAAAGTTCTTCAAGTGATCTTTGGTCCCGTCTGCATAGAAGGTACAATGTCGAACTGTACGGCCTATATAATGGCATTGACTTAGTCAGAATAGTGCACATACGGACACGTAGATGGCGTAAACAAGTGGAGGGTGATCTAAATCAACTTTGCGTGTGCAACTAGAGGTAGCTGGCTGGATATCTTTGTTAGTTAAGGACCTGGTCCACACCGAAATGTAGCGCCACCTAAGTAAGTAAGTAAGTTATAATACTTTTATGCGATAAGTATTATAGAATAAATGTCAATAATAAATATCAGGTACACACTTTGTCGTATATTTTCTGTTCTGATGTAGTAAAATTATTTTAATATTTTTCTGTTAATATTTATGCATATAAGATACAAAAATGTATACTTTAACTACCGACAAAAAGCCGTGTTGACCAGTGTCATATAGAAACATTGCCTATTTGTCCGTTTCCATTTCATAGCATTAATTTATAAATAGAGATTTCACGCAGATCTGCGCTGCATGCAGCAGATACATATAGCATTGTTCATTTAACTGTGTGTTCTAACTTCGGTGCTTGCTGTATAAAACAGATGTGCGCTTCCAAGAATATTGCTCCTAAATATAAGCTACATTGCTGAGGATTGTCGGTTGCAGATGTTGTTGAATCTTTGTCATTGGTTAAATCAAATGCAACTGATATTGATGGAGTTAATGATAAATTCGTACTCTATAGTAGCACATGTACCTATTATAGTAGCACATGTGACAATATTTCGAAGTACAGGCCGATTGCAATAAAACATTTTGAGCGTATTGGAAAAAACTCTCCTTGCACAGATTTAAAAACATACGTATGTTGAGATCTTCCTGAGCTCTCAACAGTCCCCTCTTCAATCTATGCTCGCAGGCGTAAAACACGTCTATTATTTTTGATCAAAGAAAACAGAAACTAATTTTCTCAACTCCCGCTGATTTTCAAACCCGCTGGTAATATCAATCAATCGTTTTTATCCCCAAAATCAAAACTTGACTTCAAATTCTTCACCCAATCGGCGAAATTGATTCACTCTTACCTTGTTGTGGTAGGGCAGCAATCCTCCTTGGTGAACGATCATATCATATATCAAATTTACTGCCAATGACACATAGTGTTCCATTGGGATCGATACTTGGACTAGTTATTTTTTTTGCTCTACATGAATGAAGACTCTCGCTTCGTAAAATACTGTTATTTCAATAGAGCTTACCATAACAAAACGAATGAAGACCTTCAAAACATCCTAACTTGAGCACAGGTAAATAACATTTGTCTTAATCCAAATAAATCGAGGCCTCGTCATTTATCTGTCGCTGTTGAATCTGTCCGGCTTTTGCGCATAAAACTTAGTACAACTAAAATGAATGCCGCTAAGTGCCTATTGTTATAACCGGATTCTACCAACACTCTAATAGTGTTGCTCGACCTTTAAGACACACTGTACCCCAAGGTGGGGGTGGGCAAAATCGCATCATCACCTCCCCGTGGTGCCCGCTGGATAGCTATCTGATAGTGAAGTAACGATGAGCGTATGCTGAGTCTGACGATATGTGTAGCTGAACACTCGGACCTGCGTAAGCACATCTGGGTGAACTTCAGCACGCATATGTTTAACTGGACCAGGAGAACAACCTCCACTACATCATTGGATACGATGCCAACGCACATCATGAGGTCTGGGGTAGTAGCAACATCAACAGAAGGGGTGAGTGTCTTTTAGAATACTTTGTAAGTAGAAAAATAGATATTTTGAACAAAGGCTCTAAACCTACCTTCATAAATGCGATTCGCGAGGAGGTACTTGACCTCACCCTCGTTAGTCCGTTTATGTCTAATTTTATTGAAAATTGGCACGTACCAGATGAGGCCTCTCTGTCAGACCATCAGCACATCAGGTTTGACATACCTGGCCAACTCTCATATATCTCTAATAGATACGATCCCAAATCTACGGATTGGCATCGCTATCGTGAACTAGTGTTCTCAAAAAAAGATATGCTTCTCACATCTATCGAGTCCATAGAAGACCTGGATGAAGCTGCATAACAGCTTAACAATTTACTGCTTGATTCCTACCACGACAGGTGTGTCCCAAAGACACATGTTAGCGAACGCAAAGTGCCTTGGTGGAATGACCAACTGGCGGAACTTAGGAAGAAAGTCAGAAAACTCTTCAACTCTGCAAAGCCAACGAAGAGGTGGGACGAATACAGGTTTGCTCTCACAGAATACAATCTAGTATTGAGACGATCTAAGCGAGCTGCTTGGAGGAAATGCTGCGAAACAATCGCTGACATGCCTACAGAGGCACGAATCCATAAATCACTCGCAAACGATCATGTCAACTGTGTAGGGTTACTGAAGAAAAATGACGGAACCTACACGACGGACCGTGTGAATACACTTAGAACATTACTTCAGGTACATTTCCCAGGCTCGTCTCTTAACACATCTCATGTGTACTCGAACACAGTAGGTAGGCACATTTAAACCTTTTAAAGCCCCCGGCGGTCTGTTTCCAGCACTTCTCCAAACGTCAATTGACCTCATCCTGCCGGGGTTGATAGTTTTATTTAGAGCCAGCTACAATTGGGGATACATACCACCCACCTGGAGGCAGGTTAATGTGGTTTTCATTGCCAAGCCGGGCAATAGGCCTAGCGAGCTGCCTAAATCATACAGACCTATAAGTCTAACATCATTCGTCCTTAAGACAATGGAGAGACTCATAGATATCCATATTAGAAACCGGTTAGATCTGTCTAACCCTCTGCACTCGAATCAGTACGCATACAGGAAAGGCAAATCTACAGTAGGTGCCCTTCACTATCTCGTCAAAAAGATAGAGGGAACACTCGGTGTCCATAACTGCAGCCAAAGGCTGTCCTCAAGGAGGAGTTCTTTCCCCCCTGTTATGGTCTATAGTCATCGACAACTTGTTAGTAGATCTTCACAGATCAGGCTACACCACCGTCGGTTATGCTGACGACTTGGCGGTTTTTATCAGAGGTAAACACAGCACGACAATTTCCAACGTCATGCAAAGTGCAATATCTCATGTTGTAGAATGGTGTAACAAAGAAGGACTATCCATAAATCCTAGTAAAACCGTTCTGGTGCCTTTTACAAGGAAGACACAGGTCAACCTTGAACCTATCGCAATCAAAGGCACCACACTAGTTTATTCCAGCGAGGTCAAATATCTTGGTGTAATTCTTGACAAACGACTTAATTTGAATTCGCGCGCTACTAGAGCACAGTGGGCCAGTAAACGCCTATACGGCAGAACTTGTGGTCTCTCTCCTAAGATGATATATTGGTTGTACATAATGATGGTTAGACCCATTATCACATACGCGGCCATCGTCTGGTGGCCAAAAACTCTCCAGCAGACAACGGCAAAGAAGTTTCAGAAGTTGCAAAGAATTGCCTGTCTTGGCATTACAGGTGCGATGCGCACCTGCCCTACGACAGCTCTGGAAACTATTGTTGGGCTTACACCCTTATCATTAGGAAGATGGCTGCTAGATATGCCATCAGGCTGCAGCTAGATCACGAGTATAAACCAGGTGACCTTATGGTACTGTCGTCCAACCAAATGGACTCCAGAACCGTGAAATGTTGCTACGATGCATTACAAGACCTTGCCAAATACAACAGGGTAAAACTCGGTTGGGTACCCGGACACCAAGGGATTGTGGGCAACGAATCTGCTGATGAGCTTGCTAGGGCTGGCTCAGAATCTGCGTTCATAGGTCCTGAACCTTATTGTGGCGTCAATTGGGCGACAGCTACAACGCTGATTAACGAATGGGAAAATAAACTTCGTCTAGACCACTGGACTAGGGGGCCAGGTCTAAGACAATGCAAACGATTAATCAAGCCTTACTCCTATAAGGAAATCCTTAACTTAGATAGGGAAAGCATTAAGAAGCTTGTGAGCTTTCTTACTGGCCATTGCAACCTGAGATACCACCTTAACAAGATGAACCTGTGCCAAAAAAAGGACTGTCGGTTATGTTTAGAGGAGGATGAAACATCCGAACACATTCTTTGTGAATGCCCGGCACTACACTGGTTAAGGAAACGTATTCTCCACAAGGAGATACTTACTTCAGTGGAACTGAAATGCTCCGCTACTAAGGACATACTCACTTTCATAAGGGAGGTAGTACGTCTGTTAGATTAACTCCAACCCTCCGATATAATAGATCTTTCAGGTCGCAGTGTCGTTGCCACGCGGGCATGGGTTGTACAAGAGGAAAAAAAAATAAAAATAAATTTTAACTGGACGAGGCATCTCTTGTTGACCTGATCGGCTGAAATATGCGTCTCAGAAGTCTAACACGAGGTCCTCAGGAGGACGTGCGGCGGATGAATTCTCCTAATGGAATCAACGGTGACGTCTACAGGCCAGCGGAAACCTTACCGGCGCTACTTCGACATATTTGAAGCTGAGGTCTGTAAGGATTTTCAATACTACGTCAGGGTATTGAAAAAGAGATGGTGGCGGATGAACCCTTAATGGGTCAACGGCAGCGCTCATATCCCCGAAGTGGGTTACTGACATCGGTGTATCCGGCCCCTCGTCCTAGGGGTTAAAAAAGGATCTGGTCCTCCAGGTTAGGGGTTGTGCCGTCGGGTTAACTTCCCTACCACGTAAAAAACCTTCGGTTACGAAGCAACCAACAGCCTCGGATACGGATGAATTTACTGTTGACGATCCAAGCAAACGTAAAAAGGACAACGATCTTCGTGTCTGCACGTGGAATGTTAGGTCCCTCTACAAACCACGTGCAGCCGAACAACTTGCGGAGGCCCTAGAGTGTCTCAAAGCAGACATTACCGCCATCCAAGAAGTGCGATGGGATGGGCCGGGCAAAAGGAGTATGAAAAACTGTGACATCTACTACGGCGATTGCTACAGACGAAAAGGACAGCGTCTATTCGGGTGCGGATTTGTTATTGGAGGCAGGCTTAGGCAAGAAGTCTTGAGTTTCAGGCATGTGAACGAGCGCCTTATGACTATCCGTATCAAGGCTAAATTTGCCAACATTAGCCTAATATGCGGTCACGCCCCTCACGAGGAGAAGGACGACGCGACAAAGGATGACTTCTACCAGCTCTTGGACAAGACGTATGAGCAATGCCCTAGCCACGACGTTAAAATTATCCTAGGTGATTTTAACGCAAAGCTAAGAAGAGAGGACGTCTTTAGTAGCGTGGTCGGAAAGCACAGCCTGCACGACAACACATCCGACAACGGACTCAGGCTAATCGACTTTGCAGCGGGGCGAAACTTTGTCGTAGCTAGTACGCGGTTCCCACATCTCGACATTCACAAAGGAACATGACCCTCCTTTGATCGAAAAACTGTCAACCAAATCGATCACATTGCGATCGACGCAACGCACTCTTCCAGTATTCTGGGTGTCCGGACTTTCCGAGGAGCCAACGTGGACTCGGATCACTACCTAATTGTAGCCAAGGTACGGATGCGGATATCCAGAACGGAGCGAAATCAACGAAATACTGTGAGGAAATTTGACGTCGGGCGGCTACAATCGCAAGAGACTGCCAGAACCCTTGCCGATCGTGTTTCTTCTAATCTCAATCTAAGTCCTATGCCGCCAGCAGCAAATGCGGAAGACCAGTGGCAGCGTTGCCAACAAGCCATCAGAGATGCCGCCTCTGATGTACTGGGTTTCTCTCGCCCACCACAACGCAACCCCTGGTTTGATGAGGAATGCCGGCAAGCACATGCAGCAAAACAAGAGGCGTACAAAGCGGCGCTGCATAGAAGGACTAGAGCTGCTTACGAGCTCTACGTGCGCAGGAGAAAAGAGGAACATCGACTACTCAGAAAGAAGAAAAAGGAGCATGAGAAGCGCTCGATCGAGGAGATTGAGAGACTTTATTGCAGGAATAATGTTCGAAAATTTTACCAAAGGGTAAAAAGAACATGCCAGGGTTTCAAAGCCAGAACAGAAGCCTGCAGGGACGAAAATGGCAACATAGTAGTAGAATCGCAGTCGGTGCTGAGAATATGGAAGGAATACTTCTGCAGACTGTTAAACGGCGATGATGACCAATATTCCGCTGTCAGGCAGAATGAGCCATTCAACAGTGACGATGGCAGTCAAGATTCCCGTCAACCCGATCAGAATGAAGTGAGGATAGCGATATCTAAACTCAAATCAAACAAAGCTGCTGGAGCCGACGGCCTTGCCGCTGAACTTTTCAAGGCTGGAGGTGATGAGTTGGTAAGGAGCATGCACCAGCTCATCTGTAAAATCTGGTCGGACGAAAGTATGCCCTATGAATGGAACCTCAGCATCGTTTGCCCGATCCTGAAGAAAGGAGACCCTCTGAACTGCGCCAACTACAGAGGTATAAGTCTCCCAAATATCGCATATAAGATCCTGTTTGCCGTACTATGTGAACGCCTAAAACCGATCGTCAACAACCTGATAGGTCCTTATCAGTGCGGTTTCAGGCCGGGAAAGTCCACCATTGACCAAATATTCACACTACGGCAGATCTTGGAAAAAACCCATGAATATAAAATCGATACGCACCACCTTTTCATCGATTTCAAAAGCTCGTCCGTTTGTGCAGAATGACGATGGAGAACTCTCGCTGCTCCATCAAAGTCGGTAAGAACATCACCGAACCGTTCGATGTCAGGAAAGGTCTTAGACAAGGTGACGCGCTATCATATGATCTCTTTAATATAGTACTTGAGAGAATTGTACGAAACTCACAAGCCAACACCGGAGGTACAATCTTTTACAAGTCTGTACAACTACTCGCTTATGCCGATGACATTGTTATAATCGGAAGAACTCAGCGGGCCGTCAATGGGGCATTTATTTATTGAGATCGAGGCAGCAAAGATGGGTCTAGCGGTCAATGAAAGCAAAACAAAATATATGCTGTCTACAAAAAAGGACACCCAACATCGGCGTCTTGGACAGAACGCCACAATAGACAGATATAATTTTGAGGTAGTAAACGATTTTGTCTACCTAGGCTCTATGGTGAACTCCGCAAATGACATCAGTAGGGAGATCACACGAAGAATAACTCTTGCCAATCGTTATTTCTATGAGCTCAAACGGCAATTGAGTAGCAAAGCCCTATCTCGAACTACTAAGGTAACTCTTTATAAGACTCTAATCATCCCAGTCCTGCTGTATGGTGCAGAGGCATGGGCTTTGACAAAACCGGATGAGGATGCCCTTGGTTATTTCGAGAGAAAAGTTCTTCGAGCAATCTTTGGTCCCGTCTGCATAGACGGTGAGTGGAGGAGAAGGTACAATGCCGAGCTATACGGCTTGTACAAGGACATCGACTTAGCCAGAAGAGTTCACATACAGCGAGTAAGATGACTGGGTCATTTAGAGCGGATGGAGCTCAACGTTCCCGCTAAGAAAGTTTTCGAATCCACCCCGGATGGACGACGCAGTAGAGGACGACCTCGCGGTAGGTGGCGCAAACAAGTGGAGGGGGACCTCAACCAACTTGGCGTTCGCAACTGGAGGCAGCTGGCTCGTAATCGTGCTAGCTGGAGAGGTTTGTTGGTTGAGGCCCAGGTCCACCCCGGACCGTAGCGCCATCTAAGTAAGTAAGTAAGTACCCCAAGGTACAGACATTGTAATAGAACTCCAACGCGCACAGATTCGTCGCTCGCCATCATTTTGAATGGTCAGCACATTCCGTCACTGTTGTTTGATTCTCGTCGAATATCTTGGCTTTCTTAAAAAAAAATGTATTATCTTTCATTTCAAGCGTTAAAAGTTTGATTTGATTTGTTAATTTTTTTGAGTTTCTCAAGTTCAAGCGTTAAAAGTTTGATTTGTGTGTTAACTGTTTTTTTTTTACTGTTTCTCAATTTCAAGCGTTTAAAGTTTGAAAAAATAAATTATTGCTTAATTTAATTTTTAAAGGCTGAAACAAGCTTCTACAACTAAGCTTCAAGAGAGTACAGTGCAGATACCAAAGTCCTCTAACTTCAACATCAGTTACATCCGTAAGATAGTTAAGAACCTACAAATTTTACAATTGTATAAGTAGTAGTAATTAAATAAGTCAACAATTAATTGAACTATCAAATAAGTATTAAAAAGGTTAACAACTAGACTATCAGATTAAATAGTCAAGATGGGGGGATTGTCGATGGCCGAAAAATTGGAATCATTTTAGATTTCATTGCTCGTCTCTCCAATTTAGTGGAGAAGACGATAATTTAGTCGAGTTTTTCCAAAGAGTCGATGTAATAGCGGCGACAATATTAAGATTCGGTGACGCCGAAAGAGACATTATAACGGGTTTTATTGGAGACAAAATAGTAGGTAAGGCGCGAAGAACACTTCAAAGACAGGGAAGATTACACACCTGGAGTCAAATTAAGGAAGCATTAAAATCCGACTTTGGAGAGAGATTAAGCAAAAATGTACTTTTAGATAAAATCAGAACAGCACGCGTTACAACGACGATAGAAGAGTTTTATAACAATTTAAACACATTCTTAAGTAGGATCAATAGTATACAGATACTTAACGGCGAAGTCGACCAGGAAATGTTCGAATCAAACAACCGCATAGCTCTCGAATGTTTTAAGAATAACCTTCCTGAACCAACGCGAACAATCATCTTTCGCGTAACCCTGACAAGTTAAATAAAGCATTTAAGATAATACCAGAAATAAATCATCAACACTTGGGTCCCAACGGACAACCCAATAGTAGAATATTAGGAAAAGAATTTCACAAAATATCTAATAAGCCAAATTACAGGGCAAATTCCGCATTTATGCATAATAATGCAAACGCAAACTTTGGTTATCGGTACCAATTGAATAGGCAAACAGGAGGTTACACAAGGAGTAGAGAATTTAATGGAGTGCGTACCAATTATGGCCCAGCGAATGGAAATATGCAAAATGCTTTCCAAAACCAAAGGCAAGACTTGCGAGACAGTCAAACGCGACAAACACGAAATTACGACAATTCCAGTGCGCAAACGCGACGAACTAATCAAAGCCATTTTAGGAATAATTATTTCAACGACTATAGGCAACAAAATAACAGCGCAGAACCAATGGATGTACCTACTAACGAAACAAATTTTCACAGGAGCGCCGCAAATACATGCCCTATATAGTGATTAATAACCCAATTAAGACCATGCGATTTTTAATAGACTCAGGAGCTGAACATAGCTTAGTAAACCCAGGGTTTTGCCAAGAAAAATGGAAAAAGAAAATAGAAATTAGTTTACGTGCCCTCAAAAGAATAGTTCCAGTAAAAACTATGTGTCACTTCCCACTATTTCAAGAATTTAATTTAAATAACTATTACGTAGATTTCTTGGAATATAAATTCCATGTTCGATTCGATGGACTAATAGCAAACAATATTTTGTGTGATCTCAATGGCAAAATAGATTATAAAAACCGTGTTCTAAGTATAGACAATTCGCAGATCAAGTTGTTCCCTAACTCCAATGAAGAGGATTATTACCATAACGCGTACAAGGACAACGAATTCGAAATATTCAATAATGAAGTCAGAAATGTAATATTTTAGAATTCATAAGAGACGATCATTTAAATCTCGAAGAAAGGACATCATTGCATAAGCTTATTAATCAAAATAAAAGTGTTTTCTACAAAGACAATGATAATCTCACATTTACGAGTGAAGTAAAGTAAAACATAGAATACTAATGCAAAATGATCATGTTATATCATACTACAGCCGAACATTAAATGATCACGAAAAACAATACTCAACGATAGAAAATGAGTTATTGGCAATAGTATCATCCACGAAATATTTTCGACCCTATCTATTTGGTCGAAAATTTGTGATAAAAATAAACCGCAGACCACTAGTTTGGTTAGACTCACTGAAGGAACCAAACTCGAAGTTGCAGAGATGGAAAATTAAACTAAACGAGTTTGATTACACCATCGAATACGTAAAAGGGAAACACAATAGCGCAGCGGACGCAATAAGTAGATTGCCTATGCAAAATGAATTAGAGGTAAATAATAATGAAGAAGAGCTTGTTAATGGCGAAATACATGACGAAAGCAATGACATAAGTCGCGAGTTCGACAAATTTATTGCAAAACATTTTGGAAACCAAATGGAAAAACATACTACTGATGAAAATGGTCGATTCTCAACAGCGGCGACAATTCACTCAGCAACAAAAGACAGTCAGTTTCATATTCCCATTATAGGAAAACTGATTAACATTTACAAAAATCAATTATACCTTTACTACGGAAATAAGGAAAAAGTAACTCAGAGAATCATGCATAAAAAAGTGCAAAACATTATCTATGTATGTAACGAACGATAGTAACCTATTGGACATAATGAGAAGAGTTTTATTTGATAAAGGTACTATGGTCGTCTACTGTAAAGACAACAATCTTTACGTAAAATTTCAGGATTTATATTTAAATTACTTCTCTGGAAACAAAAATCTAAGAATTCTGAAAACGTCAGTGAAACTAATTAACATAAAAGATCTTAACGAAGCTCTGGAAATCATAACTAGTAATCATTTAGAAAATAACCATAGGGGTATAAGCGAAATGTACAACGAGTTAAAGGCAACTTATTTTTACCCAAATTTGCAAATTCAGATACAGAAATTCGTCAATAACTGCTACGTTTGCAACTTGGCTAAACACGATCGCAACCCTATAAAAATTTCATTCGCAGTTACGGAAACCGCAAAACATTTCAATGATATAATGCACTTGGATATCTGGTTCCCACAACGTAATAAAATGTTTTTGACAACGATTGATAAATTTTCAAAATACGTAACGGCACATTTACTCGAGGATAGAAATTGGTTACCAATCCTTAATGCAATCAAGCAGAGGATCCAATTTTTAGGGAAACCCAATAAAATAGTCTCAGATGAACATGTATAGTTCATTCAGCAGTCAGCCGATTTCTAAAGGAAAATAATATCGCATTCCATAAAACTACAGCATCTCTAAAAACGGGCAACGCAGACATCGAAAGACTTCACGGGACGCTAAACAAACACCTTAGGATAATGATCGCTGCGAAGGATACTTCGGATTTGAGCGGAAACATTTTTAAAGCCCTTTCGATCTACAATAAGACAATGCATTCAACCACGAGAATGAAACCTATAGATTTCATAAACAAAAACTTAACCATAGAAGACATCAGAGCATTATCAAATAAATTTCATGAGGAAAAAATTAAAAGAATAGACTACTTGAATAAAAATAGAAATCCCACTTATAACCAATGCGAAAATATAGTTAAAAATAGAACCATAGTGAAAAGTCATCCTAAGTACAAAAAACTGAATAGCTTTTCCAAAGACGACAACTACACTTTAGATAAGTCAACTAAAAGAAATTCAAGCTATCACAAAAAACAACTAAAACGGAAATATAAGTATCAATCAACATAATTATTTTTTTTTTCCTTCTTCTTCCTCGTCGAATATCTTAGCTGTCATAGTTTTAAGATTATAATTTGAGTTCTAAGTGATCATTTGTTGTAATAAAACCATTAAGAGCACGTCCGCTATTATTTCTATATCTTCAACTGCACTCTGAATTAGGACGACCGCACTAATACAACAACTAGCAAGGTCTGCGACGTCCTCTGCCCACTTAACCCTGGATGGTTATGATTCGTCGAATCGACGAACACCTCTTTTATTTTGTACAATTTCTCTTAAACTATCCAAAGCTCAATTTTTATTTTAAGTAAAGTAAAAATATCAGGATTTTTAATAATAAAATAAATACGTTTAAGAGTTTTGTTTACAAATTTCAGGTTCCAGGTTACCATAGTTTAGTGAGTATGTAGCATCGTATTAGCATATGTCACTCAAAACTAAGCTACTTCTAGCAAAACCCTATTTTGGTCTATTTCCCAATATGTTTATGAATTATTTTGCAATCCTCAAAGATTCGATTGCATCTCCGCTTATTTTAAAACTATATTCAGATGCTGACAACACGCTAGAACGCTTTACAATATCATACAAACGCATCAACCGGACTACGTTTTGAACAAACTCCAAATATGAAAGGTTTAAAAAATGCCCGCATTTATCAATAAGGTTTCTTTGCTTAATATATTCGTAGGAGCTGCAATTTTTTGTTCATATAAATAAGAAGAAACACAAAATAGTTTAAAACACAACTTATGACATGCATGTGTCAAAAGTGACAAAAACAAACGATTTCCTTAGTTTTTCTACTTATTTTATTAGAAGTTACTTTTCGTTTATGACGTGTCTTGCCGCTGACAGTACAAAAGAGAGGGACAAAAAAGAATGATGGCCGCCACTCACTTTAAGTTGGCTGCAGTTGCGCCTTGCAGTCGTTTAAGTCATTTATGTCGTGGCCACACTCGTAAGCAGTACGAAGAAAATTTTTTGAAAATTATCATCTACTACATCGCGTGCAACCTGACATTATCAATTAGTATCAATTTACAAACATAATTTTAAAAGAGCTCTATTACAAACTACAAATATAATCTTATTGACTTCTCCAGGAACGGATGTTTTCGACTTGAGACATTATCTGCACCCAATCCGCATGGTTCGCTAAGCTTACCCAACATCGGCCGTTGGCCTGAGGCGAATGAACGGCGACTTTAACATGAGAGATGTTCAAGTTCAGAAGGAATGAACTGAACTCTAACGACGTGAAGCACGTACCTCTATCGGAAATAACCCTGGAAGGTCGACTGTAATACTCAAAGTATTTCTTAAGGGCTGCACATACCTCCTTATTACTTGTCGATATCACCGGATACAGTTTCGCATATTTTGTGAAAGCGACTACTACCAATAGGATATATCTCCGCTTAGATTGGATAGCTGGCAGTGGTCCAAGGTGATCAACATAAATTATGTGGAACTGAAGCGGCTCTTTAGGGATGTTGAACAAGTTACGTCCGGAGTGCATTGAATATTGAATGCAATTTTTCAGGAACTTTCCTACATTCGACTGTATTTCTGAAAACCAAAAATGCACACGGATTTGTTCACAGCACTTAGTTAGCCCTAAGTGAGCAATTTCCTCGTGAACGCGTCTAATAAGGTTTGTTTTCATATCGGAAGGGACATAGAAACAAAGTCGATCACTCTTAAGTTTCCTAAAGACTACTTATATCATCTTAGAGTGGGAATAACTTCGAGTTTTCCAAACACAATTTATCATTGAGAGCTGAAATGTCGAAAGCTAAACAAATGAACTGTGCCCACACATTATCCATCCTATATACTTTATATATCTGTCACACATTCTTGCATATCTTATACCTATGTACATTTATATACATCATACACATATCTATCTCTTTCAATTGTAAAAGTATTTCTTAGATTGAAGTTTAGTTGTTACGAGACTTTTCACCCGAGTGAATCGGTTTTCTCATATTAAATAAAGTTTCAGTCTAATTCATCCACGGCGTTTTATTTTACATGGCGCCGAAACCCGGGAGGAAACGGAAAAAAGCGACTCTAAGATTAAACTCTCTAAAAAAAAGAAAGAACCATTGAGAAATGGAACTGCAAGTGCGCGCCGGATATCGCAAAAGATCGTAAAAGAAGCTATGGATTACCTGAATTCATCGAATTCGGAAATTGTGAATGATCCGGGTGTCTTGGACAGTATAGAGGAGGAGTTGTCCTCACTGTTACATTATTTGTCTACAGCTCATCAGAATCTTGTGGCCATCAATAAGGATGTTCAGCGCAAGGAGCTTGAGGACAAGAATCCCGAAAAAATCGCGGAATACGAAGACATAGCTGTTGGGGCAATCGCGCGCATTGAAGTACGCCTGTTAAAGGTTAGGGGTAGGGTTTCCAATCCCGAAGCTAGTTTTCAATCCCGGGATTCCGGGATTTGGAAAAATTAATCTCGGGATCCCGGGCTATCCCGGGATTGGACAGAATATTTTTTCTTTCTGTTTTGTAAAAAAAAAAAAGAAATCAAACCAAAAATCGATACACGGGTCAAAAAGTGTATAAGTCATGTTTTTAAGAAAAAAAAAATCAACTTCCGATAATTGCTCACAAAAATGTAGAAATTAATTGTAAGTGCCTTATCTTTTTAAATAAAAAACAGCGTAACTAATATGCTCTGCATTTTTTATTATTAAAATGAATCAAAAGGAACAAAATTTAAGAACTTTATTTAAATTAATAAAAACTTAATTGCTAAGAAACAAACAAATATTTACACTCCATAAAAAATTGAAAGATGATAATTTTTGATAAAGAAATAAATTTAATTTTTTATTTTTATTTTTTTTTGTGGGTAGATGAAAATCTTCATGAGACACTATGAGACCGTGTACTCATAGTAGTGTCAGATTTCTACTGACTAAAAACACCCTTCCCTTCGTTTTGTTTACTACGACTAAGTTAGACCTTATCAAGTAGTTTAAGCTTCAGATTTGTATTCGCGTGAGGCAGGTAGATTTTCAATAAAAGCACCTGCTAAAACCGTCATGACATGCGGCTTTTTCTTATTGCGCTTATTCGAACGGTTTCGTTTTTTGAAGTCGGCGCGTAAGATTTGTCACATCCAAAGTTTGGAGTATGGCACAGTTGCAATGGCCATGAAGACGAATACGAAGCTTGCGAGCGAAGTTTTTTATTTCGTCCTCCACGGTAGCTATCCCTAAGTCTCTGTGGATATCATTGTTTCTGATATACCAGGGAGCGTTCACGATTATTCTTATAATTTTATTTTGGAGTGATTGTATGAGATTCCTATTGCTTGGTTTGGTACAACCCCAGAGTTGTATACCGTACGTCCACACGGGTTTAAGCACTTGCTTATACAGAAGCAGTTTGCTATATACGCTTAGTTTGGAATATCTTCCAATTAGCCAATACATTTCTCTAAGTCGATTTTCGACTTCGTCACGTTTCTTTTTAACGTGATGTTTCCATTTAAGTTCCGCGTCTAGTGTCATTCCCAGGTATTTAGCTTCGTTTGCATGCGGTATTTGTACCGAGTTAATGAAAACGGGAAGGTTGATTATTTTCTTGTAAGTGAAGTTAACATGCGTCGATTTGGTCTCGTTAAGAACAATGCGTAAAGTTTTTGTCCACTCACAGATTTTATCCAAGGCACGTTGAAGTTTTATGGTTGCTGACTCGATTGAACTTTCCGTTGCCAGAATAACCGTATCGTCCGCGAACGTAGCTACAATAGTGCCTTCAGTTTGTGGTATGTCCCGAGTGTACAGCAAGAATAAGATAGGCCCAAGGACACGTCCTTGCGGAACTCCGGCGGCGATTTCTTTCTTAAAAAAGTCTGTTTTTAAGGTATGATTCTAAGATCTTATAAAGTTGCTCCGGAAGGATTCTTCTTAGCTTATAATTCAATCCATCGTGCCAAACCCTGTCGAAGGCTTGAGATACGTCAAGAAAAGCGCTAGAACAAATCTTTTTCTCCTCAAGGGCTTTTTCAATTTCGTCGGTTATTCTATAAACCTGGTCAATTGTGGAATGCATGATTCTGAACCCGAATTGGTGGTCAGGTATTAGGCGTCTCTCTTCAACGACCGGAAGAATCCGTTTCAGTAGGAGTTTTTCAAATACCTTCGATATTATTGGTAGTTATTATTACAGTCCTTGATTATCTGCTTGAAGGTAAAGTGATGGACCCCAAGGTACATCAGTTATTCTTTGCTGACGATGGAGCCATCATAAGTAAGGATCCTACATCCCTGCAACGAGCACTTGATGTGTGGGTGGACGTTTTGGAGGGAAATGGGTATCGCATTAGTTCAAAAAAGACAGAGTACTTGTGCTGCCCGTTCTCTGATCCACTCAGGAATATTCCAGACATTTATTTGAAAGGAACAGTGCTTCCCAAGTGCGAAAGTTGACATATCTGGGATCTATGATCAATAGCAAAGCAACTTGTGATGACGACATCAATCATCGCGTAAGAGTAGGGTGGATGAAATGGCGAGAAAATTCCGCTATCTTCTGTGACAGAAAAATGCCCCCTAAGTTGAAAGGAAGGCTCTACACCGCAGTTGTACGTCCAGCGCTCACATACGGTTCACAATGTTGGACGATGTACAAAAAGTATGAGTATGAATAAGAAGTTCGAAGATCCGTGGAAGCTTTCACATCAAGGAAACCAACGTACAAAAATTAGAGCGCGACCGGCTCAGCTGGTATTGCCACGTTCAAAGAAGAGATCATTTGAACCCGGTTAAAAAGGCAATATCAATGCACGTTCCAAAGACATCGCGATCTAGGAAAGGCAGGCCTATAAACGCCTGGATCAGACAAATGCGACGACATCGGCATTTCATTGGCCTCAGTAACCGAGTGATCCAAAATCGGCAGGCCTGCCGATATTTTGTGAGGTCAAATAGACGAACCCCACAGGCGGATCAGTAGAAATGCGGTGAAGTGGGAGGGTTGTGATCCCTTGTTTTCGGATCATAGCCTCGCTAATAAAAGGAAGAAGAAGATTATTGGTAGTAGCGATATCGATCTGTACGATTTTTTGTCATTTGGAGATTTCCCCGGTTTCGGAACCATTATGACTTCCGCGACTTTCCATTGATTAGGAACGTATAATAATCTAATGGAAGCATTTATTAAATAAAGCAATTTTAATAGTGCCTTTTTTGGTAATTCCTTGAGGATTTGTCCGGTTATTAAATCATAGCCAGGAGCTTTATTATTTTTCAGGTATTTTATTGCCTGGCAAAGTTCTATAAGTGACACACTTTTTATTCTAAGGTTGTCAGATGTCGTAGTCGTACCGGTAAAATCGTCTACCAATGTTTCTCCATCAAATGGCTTAAAAGTCTCTTCTAAGTGCTCGGCAAATAGATCCGCTTTTTCTTTGTCACCTTTTGCCCATTCGTCGTTGTTTTTCCTTATCGGTGGCGAATGTATTTGAGGTTTTTTAATTCTTTTGACCGCTTTCCAGAGCGAGTAATTAGTGGTTTTTTCGGCGGTTAAACCTTCAAGATAAGCTGAAGTCTCTCGGTTTTTTAGGTCTTGGATCGCTTTTTTAAGCTTATTGCATAGGAAATTCGAGTGGGTTTTATGCTGGGGAGCGCGAGTTTGTTGCCATATTTTGCGTGCTCTCCTCTTTTCTCGAATAAATTCTTTTATTTCCGGCGGATAATTAGCTTCATTGCATGGGACTTCTTTCCTCCTTAAAGGTGTATTTTTCCACGCGGCATTCTGTATTGATTCAATAAATTTGCCGAGTTCATCTTCTATTTCGAAGGATGTTTTGAGCGATACATTTAAGACAATATTTTCTTCGCAATCAGTTCTAAAGTCGCGCCAGTTAGTTTTTTTGTTAGTTAATCTAGGCACACCTTCTACTGTCATTAGTCGGTCACTTATTGTCAAGATTACCGGCGAGTGATCTGAGGAGAGATCAAAGCTTTCCTCTACTTTCGCAAAATTTGAAGATACTCCTTTTGCTACGAAGAAGTCTATTAGGTCCGGTGTTTTTGCTGTATCAGAGGGCCAATACGTCGAAAAGAAATCAACCCCGAATTGCATACCGGCTTCGTACAGAAGTCTGCCTTTCCGTGAATTGGATCTGGAACCCCAAAAGGTGTGTTTTGCGTTGAAATCGCCACCTATAATGAAATTCGGTCCAAGTGAGTCAAGGAGACGTACAAAGTCGTTACTTCTAAACGTGCATCGCGGAGGACAATAAATGGACGCGATGTTGAAATACGAGTGCCTATTCTTAACTCGAACTGAACTTGTTTGCATTGTATCGATTTCAATCGTCGTATTTATGGAGTGCTCAATGCAGTCTTTATTGAATAAGGAGGATCCGCCTCTAGCTCTTCCGGAAGGGTGGTATGCGTGATAAGCACGATACCCTCTTATTTTTACTCCGGATTCCTTTGTCAAATGAGTTTCAGAGATCAAGCAAATGTCAATGTTGTCATTCCGTAAGAATACTTCTAATTCGGCGTTTTTTTTGTAGAAGGCCGTTTGCGTTCCATGTTAAAATTTTTAGTAACTGATTCATATTCATATGGGAGTTCTTTTTTGGCGAGGTTTTAACTCGAGCTTGCTCAATTTATCAAATATGACTTTGTTGACCTTCGTTTGCTCCTCAAGTTTCGCAAGAATTATAGAGAAGACTTGGGAGACTGGGTCTACCGTAACACCGCTTTGCTTGTTTTCTAGCGACGCAGCTTGAGCATATGTTAGCTTCTCTGGAGATTGTGGCTTTTCCTTTGATTTTGCCGAAGGAACTTTACTTTGCTCGACTCTCGTCTTAACTTTGACGTGTTTATTGGCGGTCGTTACCCTTGGCTTAGCAATTTCACGACTATTTTTAACCGGTTCTGCGTTCTGGCGTTGAATATTTTTTCTTGAAGCTCTTTTGCCACTTCGCAACCTCGATAGTTCGCTGGGTGCTTTCCTTTGCAGTTAATGCAGGTACCCGGGGCCTGCTTATTTAGGTCACACTTTTCCGAGAGATGGTTACCAGCACATTTTACGCATCTCGGCTCTTTTTGACAATACGACTGTGTGTGATTAAAGCCTTGATAGCGTTTACACTGAGGTATCGATCTCGTACTCGTACGCATAGGCTCAATCTTGACTACGATATTCAGAATAGTTTTAACGTTATAAATATCGTCTACATTTTCGCTCCTGTCAAAGGTAAGCATAAAGAGCGGAAGTCCATGCTTGACCATGATTTCCTGGCCTTGTTCCGTTTGTTGCTTCACCTTTTTGAGAATATTGACGGCATTAAGAATTTTTAAACCTTTAGCTTTGAGGTCGTTCATTACGTCGTCTTTTGTGCACGAGGGGTGGAGCCCCCTTGCTATAACACGCAGTGGTCTTTCTGACTTATTTTCATAAGTATACCACTGGATCTTTTCCGTGTTTAATTTTTGTGATATTGCTCGGTAGCCATCGGAGTCATCAACGTTAATTTTCCACGCATTGTTCCTGAGTGACGTTACCTTGAATTTCGATGTCGTCGTACCTTTAAGAATGCAATGTAGCTTACTGTAGTCCGTTATGCCAACGACGTTTATTGCAGGCGGAGGACGTGCTTTAGCTTGAGTTTGTTTTGGCTTCGACTCATTTTGCTTGTCTTCTTTTCGCGGCTCGATTTCGGGCGAAGAGCCGGCTCTGCGTTTTTTGCTAGGTCTTTTCTTTAAGACGCAATTCGTTTCGCGTGCAAGCTCTTCTTCGTCCGTGTGATATTGTGGATTAGCTGCGCGGGGAGGGGAATCTTCGCGTTCTTTTTGTAAAAGCGAGTTCTTTAGAAGCTTGTTTTCCTCTCTCAGCATATCTACCTCTTTTTTGAGCTCTTGGTAGAGTCGATCCATTTCATTAAGCTTATTGCGAAGTTCGTTATTTTCCTTCTCAAAGCTTTTACATTTCTCTGAGTCCTGTTTCTTGTGCGCTTGCACTTCCGGCGGACTTTTTTTCCCGGAGACATTCGGTCTTGATGGTGGAGACCGAGGTACCCTTGAACTTTTTATAAAGGGATTTATCAATTGCAATAATTGGCTCTCCCCAGAATCCGTAGAGCCTACCTCCGAAGAGGGTGGATTTTCCAGTGAACCTGGACTGCCACCTGGGGTATTATATCTTTTTGTTTTACTCATTGTATTTTTTTGTATACACTTTAAGCCCGGTATACGAAGGGTGGATTTTAGTCGCCTCTTACGACAGGCATGCCTACCTCGGGTATATTCTAACCCCTACCCGAAGCTGGTATAAATAATAAATAAATAAATAAAAAATACCTCAATTCAAGGGGTCTACAAAATCAAAAAAAAATTAATTTCAAAGTAAAAAAAATAGTGAAAAAATGTAAGGGCGTATTTATTCTTGCTCTTGGTCTTCATCCGACCTTTGGAAATAAAACCGCAAGGAAATAAGGGCATTGAGAGTATCATCCCCAAGCCGGCTTCTAAAATTATTGCCAATATAACTGGCCGCTGAAAACGCTCGCTCTGCTTTTACGCTTGTTGGTGGAATGGACAGTAAATACTTGTGAACTAAATCCAGATGATGTCCTCGGGTACCTGCATTTTGAAAGAGATTCAACTCTTTTCTTAGGCACGCTGTTAAATCCGATTCTCTTTGTGTTTGTGCCTGGTTCATGGAACCTATAAGCACTGAAGAAACCATAATACAAATAAAATAGATGAACGCATGCCTTGATTTGCGCTTCAACTTTAAGAGCAAAAAACGTTCGGGATCCCGGCATCCCGGGATTGATTTGCCTACTTGTATGGCATGGAGCGCCATCTTGTTGGAACCACAGCTCGGATATCGATGAAGGCTCAAATCCAACGGCAAAATAAGCTGGGTTGACTCTCTGTCGATGTCCAATTCAGCTGATCGGCGGCGAATCGACATTTTTGAGTCTTCTTCGATACTGACCGCTACGTTGCCTATGTTTTGTTCATTTCGCACCAATCTCTGTCTGGTTGGTGACTTAAGGTCCAAAAGAATGTACTCATGCTCAAACTTTTTCACGTTGCGTATTTACAACTGAACCGGAGTTTCGATAATATTTTTTAATAATTTCCGCATGTTCGGCAAACGTGAAACGATGCATGATGAAATGGCAAACCTTACTGAATATTTTGACAGCTGGATGTCATTGCTAACTTTGACAGCTGCTGAAACATAACAATTGGAAAAAGTATCATTGCTATCTGGTCACTCTTTATACAACAATTTTCTTAGCTTCGACAAATCGTCGAAGTACGCGAGTCATAAAACGGTGGAAAACACTAGAGGCGTTCTAAGGGCCAAAAGACATTCTTAAAAATTCATATCGAACCGGGAGAGATCTTTACTTAGTGAAACCCGCTCCTAAGGTCTAACAGAGAGAACAATTTCTTTCTACCAATTAATGAAAGGGGATAGTTATCACTTATTACGAATAGTATGTTTATTGATTGTACGGTAGTCTCTGATAACTACCAAAATACAAAGAAATATTTTTTTTAATATCTCAAAAACTCTGAAAGAGTTTTACATCGGGCTTTCGGTATTGAATTAAGAATTGATAAGAGCATTGGAAAATAAAAATATCAGTGGGACTTAATAACCCAAAATTTTGAAAAAAATTAGCTTGAAGAAAAAATTCAAAATATTTCTCAAAAATGTTCACTTTGAAATCTAATTTTTCAAAAACTATTCACTGAAACAACTTGATTTAAAATGCAAATAAAAGAAGGGAATATTACATGCACAAATGTATGTCTAAAGTTTTTCGCGCTCGCGTTCGGCATGTCGCCACAAAATAAATGTGCCATCACCATTGAGTATTAAGTCAACCCTCAACGATCTTGGCGTTATTGACGGACGGGACGTTCCTTTTTCGTTAGCAATAGATGCGCCTAACAACCGCGATATAAAATCATTTCCTATTGTTGTGCAATATTTTAATATAAAGTCAGGTATGTTCATAAAAGTCTTAGACTTATATAAGGATTCAAATGAGGACTCTTTTAATATTTTTGGAAAAATATCGGAAATCGTAGAAAGCAATAGTCTCAAAATTTCTAATTGTGTTTCTTTCGCGGCTGATAATGCTTTGGTTAATTATGGAATCATTAAATCGATTTTCAAACGCCTTCAAAATGATAATCCAAATTTAATCAAAGCAAATTGCAATTGTCACATGATTCATAATGCTGGTAGAAATGCAATATCAGACTGTCGTATGATGTAGAGACTCTTGCGTTAAAAGTTCATTCGGTGTTTTCCAACAGCACTAAAAGAATCCGAGCTCTCAAAACTGAATTCAAAAAGTTTGAAATAGAGTATATGAAAATACTTCGGCATGGTCCAACACGTTGGCTGTCACTGGGCAATGCCCTTGACAGGCTGATTCTTATTTGGCCAGTGTTTCGGTCTTATTTCCAAGACCTAGGTGAAAATAATTGCCATCCAGTTGTTTGGTGGTTTGTTTATGAGAGTACTGAGCCGAATATTTTTGTACTTCTTAAGTCATTACATAAATATTAAAAAAAAACGATTTTAGCGAAAAGAAGTTAGTTAACTGCTATAACTACTCATAAAGTTTTATCAGACTTAAAAACTGACATAGAGTGTAGAATTAAATACAAGTTTTTTGGCGCAAAGACTAGTGAGTACTTAAGAAAAACAAATTTGTCAACAAAAAATGCAATTGGGACATAATTCTTAAATGTATATAACAGTACTTTGCAATATTTAAAAAAAACTATGATTTTGAAGGACGTGTTTTCAAACATCTTTATATTTTCGAGTTAAAGAACATTCAAAATGATTTTTTATTCGAAAATGTAGAAAATGTTATGAAAGTGCTTCAAATATCTTGTGATCTTGATGCTTTATATGATGATATAAATACAATTCGAAACAGTGGACTGGAAGTAGGGAATATGCTTTCAGAGGAAAACAACAATTTCGATGAACCATTGGTGCAAAAGATAAAATTTTGCAAAACAACCAGCTTCCGATCATTGAAAATCTAATTCAAATTATTTTTTCTATTCCCGTGTCAAATGCATTTGTGGAAAGAATATTTTCAATGATTGAGTTTCTATGGTCGAATGATAGAAATCGGTTAAAATTAGATATTATAAAATCCATCATTTATACAAAAGTAAACTTTATTTATTAGTTCAAAAATTCGTTGAATTCTTAAAAACCGAAGGCGGCAGAGAAATTGTAATTCAAAGCCAAAAGGCTGAAATATATAGTAATATAGTAATATATATATTAGTAGTACTAATTAATCAATTATCTTTTTTGTTTTGTTATACTGTTACAAATGCGTTTATTTTTTGTTAACTCAATTTTTTGGTTTTGTTTTCTATAAAACCATGAAATAAAACTACAAATTTGTTCTCTACTATGAAGTAAGGACGTTTTTCTTATTCTCCCGATATTTTTTCTGAAACCTCCCGATTTGTTGAGGAACATTTCTGGCAACCCTATTTTTATCCGATATAAAAACTTTTACTTTTGTAATTCACTTGTAAACTAATATCAACATCTTGAAAGATATCCCGGACAATTAGAAGAGGCATAGGTGTTATTCCGTCTGGAATGGTCAAAAATGAAACTGGTTTTACTTGAGAGGCAAGTCCAAGGTAACAAAATATAGTACAATATGTATGTGTAAAACTTGAAATCTACCTGGTCTTTGTATTTTGAATAATCGGACTACCGGTATCCAAAACAGACATAACATTATTAAACTTTGTGCATTTATTTTCATTGTTCGGCATTAAATTAAAATTAAACCTATTTTCGGTCACAGCTCCAACTCCTATGTGTTTTGGTGTTTTCGGGCACTTTTTGTTAATATGTCGAATCTCACCACAGCTGAAGCAGGAATGAATTCCTTTGGGCAATTTGCAGCAATATGGCCGTATGTCGAACAATTGAAATATATAATTGTGCCAACCTCTATCATGGTTGCGGCGCTTTGGTTCGTTGTTGTTGTTGTTTTGGTTACAGCTAATGACTTCGTTACTCTCCTCTTTTCATAGAGCCGAAGAAGGTGCTCTAACTCTGACATTGACTTAGCAGGCTATAGTTATCATTACATTAAGTTGCGTATCTCCAAGTCGGTCTAACAAATACATCGTGATTCCTTAAGGGATTTGCCTATTGTATTGGTTGACTTTGAAAAGGCATTCGACAGACAACCACGAGATTTGATATGCGTGGCGCTAAGACATCGAGGGGTTCCAGAAACCTATGTACAGGTGATCATGGACATGACGAAGGAGCAAAGACAAGAGTAATATGGCCCGCTGGAGTAACTGAAGAGTTCCCAATCAAAGTCGGGGTGCACTAGGGAAGCGTTTTAAGTCCTTTGCTCTTTATTACAGTCCTTGATTATCTGCTCGAAGGTAAAGTGATGGACCCCAAGGTACATCAGTTATTCTTTGCTGACGATGGAGCCATCATAAGTGAGGATCCTACATCCCTGCAACGAGCACTTGATGTGTGGGTGGACGTTTTGGAGGGAAATGGGTATCGCATTAGTTCATTAGAAAAGACAGAGTTCTTGTGCTGCCCGTTCTCTGATCCACTCAGGACTATTCCAGACATTTATTTGAAAGGAACAGTGCTTCCCAAGTGTGAAAAGTTGAAATATCTGGGATCTATGATCAATAGCAAAGCAACTTGTGATGACGACATCAATCATCGCGTAAGCGTAGGGCGGATGAAGTGGCGAGAAAATTCCGCTATCTTCTGTGACAGAAAAATGCCCCCTAAGTTGAAAAGAAGGCTCTACACCGCAGTTGTACGTCCAGCGCTCACATACGGTTCACAATGTTGGACGATGTAAAAAAAGTATGAGAGTAAATTAACGGCAGCTAAGATGAAGATGCTTCGCATGACAGCAGGAGTGACAAAGCTTGATCGAATAAGAAGTTCGAAGATCCGTGGAAGCTTTCACATCAAGGAAACCATCGTACAAAAAATAGAGCGCGACCGGCTAAGCTGGTATTGCCACGTTCATAGAAGAGATCATTTGAACCCTGTTAAAAATGCAATATCTATGCACGTTCTAAAGACATCGCGATGTAGGAAAGGCAGACCTATAAACGCCTGGATCAGACAAATACGACGACATCGGCATTTCATTAGGAGGCATCCAATAGGAGTTTCTTCAGCGCCGTCCAGCAACACACTCCAACAGTTCGCACTAAAACTTTGGCGGTGCGCTGCATGAGCCGCTGTGCAGACAAATAATTCATCACACCGCAATGAGAGGACAACATCCTCGAAGTCGATAATCCATTTACGAACACTTTACGAATTATCGCTGGAAAAAGGGGGGATGGCCTTTCCAATGTTAGAGAAATTGACCCGTCTTCCCGGTTGATGGCCGGTCTCCATCTCTGCCAGTTCCCTTTTTAGTTCGGCGATTTTCTCGCGTACATTTTACTGATATTTTTTTTTAATATATTATGTGTATCATATTCTTCATCATTGCTGCTGTTATGGAGTGTTATGGAGTTTTATTTGATTTAATATTTCGTTGCTGAGGTAATGGTAGGAAAGCAAGGCCGACTAACGGAGCCATAACTTCCACGGAAAACTTAATCTATACGTTATATGAAGTAGGCACTCAAATGTTCTTATCTAGACATGAAGTGTAGTAATACCAAAAGAGTACTATTAGGGTTTGGTTGCCTATATATATGAGGTAAATTAATTTCTTTGGGCGTAGCGTTACATATATAGCAGCGTTGACTAGATTTTGTCTCTGTCAAAAAATTGCAAACCTTACCAACAATCATGGTCAAGTAAAAATCATAGTTTAACACAATTTGTGTTTCCATTAGATTAAGATGTAGTAGAATGAGCGAATCAGTCTGAGTTTGTATATTACAACGCTCATTGCGTGTAAGCTCAACTGTTTCGTTACCAAATAACAGTTTGATTGGGCTACAGTAGCGAGTTGAAGGGGGTCTTGGATTTTTTCCAAATAATTGTGTCATCGTTGGTAATTAAAGTTAGAGGCACAAAGGATACCATAAACAAATACTCTTCAGTGACGTAATTTCGACTAAACCTCTGTTTATATCGACTATGGCCCGAACTGCCATCGCAGCCCCACTTCCATACTAATTTTAAGGATGTAAGAACAGTTCTATTGAAAACATCCTTCTGAAGTTCGCATAAACGACTAGTCGTTAAATCTATCAGGGATTGTAAATTTATCGCAGCACTGACATCTGTAACCTCAATACTGCTTTCATTGGGCTGACATGCCACTTTTGCTGTCGCTATTTCATGGTAGGATGGATAAATATGATGACCGACACTTTCTGTTTGTTTTCGTATCAGCTTGTATGAATGAACTGTCATTTTACAATCAGCAAATTGTGTTAATGCTTCTAGAGCAGTGAATTGACGTTGTTCCGGGTTTTTCTTTTTTTTATCGGCAACAAAGCCTAATATGTGTTCATGCCCCCACAGAAGAAAAGGACCCTGCCTCCAAAGAGTGTTTCTACGAGCTCCTCGACAAAACATACGAGCAATGTCCTAAATACGACTTTAAGATCGTATTGGGCGATTTTAACGCCAAAATAGGAAAGGAGGACGTCTTCGGTAGAGCAGTCGGTAAGCATAGCCTACACGACACCACGTCTGATAACGGACTAAGGCTAATTGATTTCGCTGTGGAGCGAAATGTCACCATAGCAAGCACATGGTTTCCTCATCTCGATATTCATAAGCAGACATGGCGGTCCAATGATCATGTCACGATCAACCAAATTGATCATATTGCGATCGACGCAAGGCATGCCTCCAGTATTCTGGATGTCCGGACCTTCCGAGCGGCCAACATAGACTCGGATCATTACCTTGTTGTAGCCAAGGTACGAATGCGGATATCCCAATCTGAGCAACAAAGAAGAATTACTGTGAGAAAATTTAACGTCGAAAAGCTACAATCGCAAGAGACCGCCAGACTCTTCGCTGAACGCGTATCCTGAAATCTCTCAATCACCCCTATACCGCCAGCATCAAGTGCCGAAGACCAGTGGCAACGCTGCCAACATGCCATCAGAAACGCCGCGACTGATGTGCTGGGTCTCGCTCGCCCACCACCGCGAAACCCCTGGTTTGACGAAGAATGCCGGCGAGTGCATGCAGCAAAACAAGAGGCATACAAAGCGGCGCTGCAAAGGAAGACGAGAGCTGCTCGTGAGCTCTACGAGCAAAAGAGACGGGAAGAACATCGGCTTCTCCAAAAGAAGAAGAAAGAGCATGAGAAGCGCGCGTTTGAGAATATCGAGAGTCTATACTCCAGGAAAAATGTACGGAAGTTTTACCAAAAGGTAAAAAGAACGTGTCAGAGAAGTAATACCCGTACAGAAACCTGTAGAGATGAGAATGGAAACCTCGTAGTAGAATCACAGTCGGTGCTGAGAATATGGAAAAACTACTTCTGCAGACTGTATAACGGCGACGAAGACCAACATCCCGCTGTCAGGCAGAATGAACCATTCAACATGGACGATGATAGTCAAAATTTCCATCCACCTGACCAAAACGAAGTGAGGATAGCAATATCCAAGCTAAAATCGAACAAGGCTGCTGGACCTGACGGTTTACCGGCCGAACTTTTCAAGGCAGCTGGGGATGAATTGGTAGAGTGCAGACACCAACTCATTTCTAATATTTGGTCAGAGGAGTGTATGCCTGATGAATGGAATCTCAGCATCGTTTGCCCGATCCACAAGAAAGGAGACCCCCTCAACTGCGCCAATTATAGAGGCATCAGTCTCCTCAACATCGCATACAAGATCTTTTCTGCGATATTGTGTGAACGCCTGAAACCTTTTATCAACAGCCTGATTGGACGATATCAGTGCGGTTTCAGGCCAGGAAAGTCCACCATCGATCAAATCTTCACACTTCGGCAGATCCTGGAGAAAACCCAAGAATTCCAAATCGATACTCACCACCTCTTTATCGATTTCAAGGCCGCCTATGACAGCATCTATAGAGAAGAGCTTTATAGAGCCATGTCTAGTTTTGACATCCCTGCCAAACTTGTCCGCCTGTGCAGGCTGACGATGGAGAACGCTCGCTGCTCCATCAAGGTCGGTAATGACCTCACCGAGACCTTTGATGTCAAAAAAGGCTTTAGACAAGGTGACGCGCTGTCATGTGACTTCTTTACTATTGTACTTGAACGGATTGTGCGGAACTCACAAGCCAACACCGGAGGCACAATCTATTACAAGTCTGTACAACTGCTTGCATACGCCGACGATGTAGACATTATCGGAAGATCTCAGCGGGCTGTCACCGGTGCTTTTGCAAGCATTGAGGCGGAAGCGGCCAAAATGGGTTGGGCGATAAACGAGGGCAAAACCAAGTATATGCTGTCAACTAGAAGGGAAAACCAACATCGACGAATTGGACAAAACGTCACCGTGGGCAGCTATAACTTCGAGGTAGTAAGGGACTTTGTCTACCTTGGCTCTGCTATAAATTCAGCAAACAAAATCAGCGCAGAAATCAATCGAAGAATAACTCTTGCCAATCGCTTTTCTTTTTTGGGCTTATAAGGCAATTCAACAGTAAAGCCCTCTCTCGAACAACTAAGGAGACTCTATATAAGACCTTGATCATCCCAGTCCTGCTTTACGGCGCTGAAACATGCGCTTTATTAAAAGAGGATGAAGATATCCTTGGTCGCTTCGAGAGAAAAATTCTTCGTAAGATTTTCGGTCCCGTTTGCGTTGACGGGTTTTGGAGGAGAAGATTCAATCACGAACTATACGAGCTGTACAGCGACATCGACCTAGTCAAAAAACTGCGTATTGGACGTCTGAGATGGCTAGGACATGTAGAGCGAATGGACACCAACGCTCCGACCCGCAGAGTCTTCGAATCTAACCCCGAGGGACGACGCAGTAGAGGGAATTATCGCCGTAGGTGGCGCGCACAAGTTCAAGGGGACCTCGACCAACTTGGAGTGCGCAACTGGAGGCAATTAGCTAAAGACCGAGCTAAATGGAGAGGCTTGTTGGTTGAGGCCCAGGTTCACCCCGAACTGTAGCGCCACCTAAGTAAGTAAGTAAAGGCAGATGTGTCCCTATTAACCTCACTCATGACACGAGCAATAGATCTTTGTCCTGATAATCGCTTGGTTTGTTCAGCCGCAAACAAGATTTCGGCCTCTGAATGAGAAGAAATTATTTCTTGTGCGCGGCGTTTTTTTGTCTCCACAGAATCCTACCAGTAGATGGGACATCGTCATGGATTTACGAAGAATATTTCTCAGCCTTGTACAAATGGAAATTTTCTTCTAACCATGAGCTATTGGTTTCCAATAAGCGATCTAGCCGCCTACGATCACCATTCCACTTTACCTTCATCTTTGAAGAAAGTCTGGAAATATTTCTACGCAATTCATTTTTTTCCAGTTCTGTACTCTATATATATAATATTGAATATATTTTTTTGAGTATCTCATCGACATTATTTTCGGTACACCTTTCCAGATATTAAGAAACTCTTCCTTCGTAATGCTATTGAAATGACACACAAAAGAAAGCATTAATTTTTTTACGCACTCTGATTTTTGTACGGCTTATAACTAAGAAGTCAAGCTTTGTATCAAAATAAAAATTGACTCGGGGCAAAGTGGGGCAAATTTTGAAAATCTATACAAAAAGAAAAAAATGCCTCAAAAAAACCTTACATCTTATAATAAAAAAAAACAGTTAAATTGACTTCCAAAATTTATTGGAATTATCTACTCACTCTGTTTATTTGAATCCATACCAATCTGGTATGATTTTTTACACAAAAGTTAAAAATTAGTTAAATTCAAATTGATCACTAATTGTGCACTTAACCTGTGATGTAACACACTTCACTTTGACTTGCTTTAAAATCATTTCCACGCTCTTAAATAAAGAGAAAATGTTGATTACTTACATACCTTTCAGCTACCCGTTATCAGATTTGCGTTAACAAGTACTCTCAATTTTGTCATGAATTTTTTCAGTTTTGTCCACTTATTGGTGTGTCGCTCCAATCGTTGGAGTTCCTGCTCTTCTTCAACGTCAAAGTCGGATGTATTATGGACGTCTCGGTACAAAGAGCCCGTACGAGGAAGGGTGGAAGCATTTGGTGCGTTTTGATGAAAATTATGCAAAGCAAAGTGAAAGCTTCACAAAACGATCCCAAGTCTATATGGTTTAAAGCTTTTTTATTGTTTGAAAATTGGTAATTGAATAAAAATAGAACTAAAAAGTATGAAAAGTTGGGCTTGAATTTGTGAAATGCTACTGAATTATTCAACTTGAATAAAAAAGCTCTTTTCAGCGCCCTCTGAAATTTAGTAGCGCAAACTAAACATCCCAACTCAATTTCGACTGAGGAAAAAAGCTAAAGTGGTTCCAAGTTACTTTTTGTTGTTGTACTCCGTGTTAAATCTTACTTCACTGAGAAGCGACGTCTCGCCAAAACGCACCAATTATCACCAAGACGGGTCAGAGAACTATCGGCAGTCGTTTCATTAGATGTGATGGTACTTTTTTTTTAGCGGCGGTGATATCAGAGATTCCAACAGCATTGACAGCAGAAGTAACGGTACGAGTTTTATTAATAGTTGATGAAGAGAAGTTCCAATGGCAAGGTTCGCAGAAATCTTAACGGTGGTGTTACCGTAAGTCTCAGGATCGCCTCGACACTAGCGGAGTTTTCAACAGCGGTACCAATTACATTCTGAACAGAAGTATGACCGGTCGAAGGAGTTTCACCTATTCACGAATTTTGTATAATTTCGTTGTACAGTGACCTGATCTGCACCAGAATGGCTGTACTTGAAACGCTCACTCCAGCGGAAAGTACGACTTCGAGCAATTGGGCCTTGGTGCCCGGTAATTTACATCAGCCGATATCTTTCGTATCAGCGGGTTTTCTGCACAATTTGGTAGTTATTTTATGCAGTAGATAGATAGATAGATAGATAGTTTATTCATCGCAATATAAATTAACAGTACAATTTTAATTTTTCATTTTTAGAATGACTTAAGGCATGACATAAATGTCGTCTGCCTGAGTGGCAATTCAATTTACAATAAAATTATTTTGGAATTCGGGACTATAAAAATTGTTACTTTTTCTTTATGACTATAATTTCAGGACTTTTAGTTTAGTTAAAACGAAGAAAAAAATAAAAAAAAATTAAAAACAATTATATCTGGTTAAGAAAATACAATCGAAAACTTGTTTTTTGTAAGGACTTTTAGTTTAGCTAAAACGAAAAATATTGATTTTAAAAGCTTTCGCTGTTAATTTTTTTTCTGTATGACATAGCCTCTTTGCAATACTCGTACAGCTGGATCCAGTTGGCTCCGTTCAGGAAATCAAAAACCTCATGCAATAATAGCACATTCTTGCCGAAAAAGAATCTCCTTAACTCTATCAAGACAGGACATGTCCCAAGAAAGTGGCCGATATCTTCTTTTTCCTGTTTGTTATATAGGGTGCATAATGCAGGATTTCCGCTCCTATGTGGCTGAAAGTTTAATTTCTGCAGTTCTCCTCTTAGTCTAAAGATGGTTCCTATTATAGTGCAGGTGTAGTCGTTCTTGAAATAATTCAGATCCTTAACCCTTTCATGCCAAATGTTGCCTATAGGCAACATTGTATGTTTTAGCTTCTAAGTCGCGTAATTTTAATTTATTCTCTAACGACTTTTTTTTTAGAATAGGTTGATATGTTGTGCAAGTTTGTTGTACAATTTTTTTTCCGAATATTTTATTGAAAGTATTGCTAGTGATCACTTTGTAGCTGATCTTCGGTGAGTGCACATGTACAATTTTTTTTATGCGAAATATGAGTTTGCAAATTATTTAAAAAAATATATAAAGAAATTCAAGTGTACAAAACCAAGTACGTAAAATAATTAAACACATGTAAGAAAATTGTTGTAAAACTTTAATACAATACTGTACTTTACAAGTATATCAAAGCATTTGTTGCAACTGTTTTTCTTACATTTCTCTTTTCCTAACTATACCATGTACCAGTCGTTCTAAAGTCACCGAAGAATAAACTACTTTTTTGTCTATAATCTGTTTGCTCTTTTATTTCCTGCTAACAGGTTATGGGCCCAGGCTACTATACAGACAAAGAATAGTTTTTCGTTTATTTGACATACCATTTTTTTTTTTCGCGTTTGCTGCGGTCGCGATTAGTTCGCTATATCAGTTAGACAAATTGAACGGAGAAAATTATGGAAGCTGGGTGATCCACATGAAAAGTGTTCTTGTACATGCAGAATTTTGGTCGTATGTCGACGGGTCAAAACAGTTATCGGCTGAACCGAAACAAGAAGAACAATCTGCGTGGGAGGCTGCAGACGCGAAAGCTCTTGCAACGATATTACTTAGTGTAAAGCCGTCGGAGTTAATTCACGTAAAACACTGCAAAAGGTCGAAAGAGGCATGGGACAAGCTGTGTGAAATCTACATGCCGAAAGGGCCGGCTCGTATGGTTAATCTGTTCAAACAGTTGTTGCACGCGAAAATGTTAGACGGCCAATTGATGGCAAGCCATATAAATGAATTTTGTGGTATCGTGGAGAAATTGCGCGAAAAACAGGTATCAATTCCCGAAGAACTTTTGGTAATCATTTTACTTTGTAGTTTGCCGGATTCCTATGAGAATTTCGTAGTTGCGATTGAAAGTCGCGATAATTTGCCTTCGTATGGTAGTTTGAAGGTCAAACTCTTAGAAGAAGACCAAAGAAGAGTCAACAAAGACCATACTAACGGCTCGATAAGTGAACACATTTTTTGCGGCAAGATCACGGGAGAAAGGTCATGATAGCAAATCTAATCACACCATAAAGGGGAAATGCTATTCTTGCGGTAAACGTGGTCACTATGCCTCGAACTGTAAGAACTCAAAGCCAAGACAGTTATCCTCGTTTGGCCTTTTTTCGTCAATCGATGGTTCGATGTTGCAACGGGACGAATGGTGCTTAGATAGCGGAGCAACCTCGCATATGTGCTGTAATAGGAAACTATTTACCGAATTTCGAAATGATGTCGATGGTGAAAAGGTGCAGTTAGCAAACGCTAAGTTCGTTGTATCGACTGCTATTGGGACAGTTAAATTAAAACTAAATGAAGGTGATATCGATCTGCAAAATGTTTTGTACATTCCAGAACTACAAGGTAGTTTTATGTCCGTGAGTAAAATAACCAAGCATAATTTTACAGCGGATTTCTTAAATGACGTTGTCATTGTTAGAAACTCTCAGAATTCCGTTGTTTTAAAAGCCTATAAGAAAAGTGAGCTGTATATCGTTAAACCTCAAGCTGAATTTCTTTCTTATCGATCCAGCATTAGAAGTAACACGATGCAGAAATGGCACCAAAGGTATGGACATCTGAGCACAAGTAGTCTTCAACAGCTCAAGAATCAGAACATGGTAGTTGGTCTGAATATTGATTCATCTGATGCTAACCTGGATTGCGTTGTGTGCGCAAAAGGCAAATTGACGGTGCGACCTTTCCCTAAACAATCATTTACTCGGAGTAAACAATTGCTAGACCTGGTGCATAGTGATGTGTGTGGACCAATGAGGGCACCATCAGCTGGGGGAGCAAGGTATTTCATGACACTTATCGATGATAAGTCCAGAAATATTCAAGTATACTTTTTGAAAACGAAAGACGAGGTATTTAATACATTTAAAAATTTTAAGGCTATGGTCGAGCTCCAAAAGTCACGTAAAATCAAATGTTTGCGAACTGACAACGGGCGAGAATTTGTGAATAAAGCATTCAACGAGTATTTGCAGGAACACGGAATAGCACGCCAACTTACGGTGGAGTACACTCCACAGCAGAACGGTGTGGCCGAAAGAGCTAACCGGACGCTCGTCGAGATGGCTAGGTGTCTGCTGTTGGACCAGAATCTTCCGGAGTACCTGTGGGTGGAAGCCATCAACACGGCGGTTTATCTGAGGAATAGGTCACCATCCAGGATTTTAAACAACTTTACCCCATTCGAAATTTGGACTGGTTCGAAACCCAGTGTTGCACATTTAAAAGTCTTTGGTTCGAGGGCCATAGCATTGAACAAAAGGCCTGGGAATTCTAAATTCGCTGCGAAAGGTCGTGAACTTATCATGGTAGGATACTCCGAAGAATCCAAGGGATACCGGCTTTTCGATCCCAGAACAAGGCAAATAGAAAAGAGTCGCGATGTTAAAATTTTCGAAAATAATACACAAAACTATTTTATCGATATAAAAGACTTTTTACTTGCAGAAGATGATAATAATGCTTTGGCCAAAGAGCAACAAGAACAAACCAACGACGATGAAGGTGTCTCAAAACAATCACCTGAGAACCTGAAGCTACCAGTCAAAACGGCTGATTCACCTAGCTTGCCAAGCAAGACATTAGTTGTCGGGCCGGGACGGCCGAGAATCATGCGCACGGGAAAACCTGGTAGGCCGGCCAAGCAGTATAACATGGTTGAAGCGGTAAATGCGATGGGAGAATTATCGTTGGTTCCATCATCAGTTGCAGAAGCAAGGAATAGCTGCGATGCTAATAAATGGAAGTCTGCAATGCAGTTGGAATACGATGCACTTATCAGAAATGAAACCTGGGAGCTCGTGGATCCACCGATAAAGAACCAAATTATTGGATGTAAGTGGGTCTTTAACCTCAAAAGAAAGCCAGACGGAACGATTGACAGGTACAAATGTAGACTTGTCGCCAAGGGGTGTTCTCAGAAATATTCGATAAATTATAATGAAACTTTCTCTCCCGTAGTTCGTTATTCGACCATACGGTTAGTTTTAGCTATTGCAGTGCAGTATGAACTTCTCTGCACCACCTCGACATTACGTCAGCATACCTTAATGCTGAAATAAGCGAAGATGTTTTCATGACCCAACCCGAAGGTTTTGTGGACAAAGATAATCCAGAGAAAGTTTGTAAGCTGCGTAAGTCACTTTATGGCTTAAAACAGGCCGGGAGGGAATGGAATAAGAAGTTAAACGAAGTGTTGCAGCAGATTGGATTTACGAGGTGTAACGGGGACAGCTGTGTGTACTTTATGAGAACTGATGCTGAGATCAACATTGTAGCGGTGTATGTTGATGACTTTTTGATTGCCTGTACGTCGGAGTCATCAATAAACGTAATAAAGGCACAAATTGGAACTGCATTTGATTGTGTGGACAAAGGTCCAGCCCAGCAGTTTCTTGGGATTGAAATTGAGCGTAGTCAACCGAGGGGACCAATTGCGATACATCAACATCAATATATACGGGAACTTCTGTGTCGATACCGGATGGATACATGCAAACCCTGTTTTACGCCACTTGACCCTGGAATGAAACTAGTGAAGTGCCAAAGTGAAACGTGCCAGAAGGAAGATCCAATCTACTATCAATCTATAGTGGGTGCTATAATATATTTGGCGGTTTCTACGAGGCCAGACATCAGTCACACTATAAGCAAACTTTCTCAATACAACGTGGAACCTCATGGAGAACATCTCGGAGCGTTGAAACATCTGTTGCGGTACATCAAGACTACGTGTGATGCAAAGCTGCATTATCCAAAATCGTCGAAAGGTCTTCAAGCTTACGTGGACGCAGATTGGGGAGGCAATACCAATGATAGGAGATCTTACACAGGATTTGTCTTTACATTTGGTGGTGGAGCCATATCCTGGGAATCAAAGAAGCAGCTATCAGTTGCTCTCAGTAGCACTGAAGCTGAATACATGGCCCTGTCGCAAGCGAGTAAAGAAGCAGTTTACTTGCGAAACTTGGTATCCGAGTTAGGCTTACTCTTTACTAATCGTTCTGTTCTTCTATTCAATGATAATATAGGTGCACAACAGTTGGTGAAAAATCCGGTACATCATCCCAGAAGCAAACACATCGATATTCGTTACCACTACATTCGAGACTTGTATGAAGACGGCACAATAGACTTGAGATACCTTTGCTCTGAAGACATGATAGCGGATATTTTTACGAAGAACTTGGCCAAAACAAAGCACCTAAAGTTTAGTTCAATGTTGGGCATCCCGATCAAATAACTTTTATAAAAAGCAACATATGCATTGTGGGGGAGTGTTGTAAAACTTTAATACAATACTGTACTTTAACAGTATATCAAAGCATTTGTTGCAACTGTTTTTCTTACATTTCTCTTTTCCTAACTATACCATGTACCAGTCGTTCTAAAGTCACCGAAGAATAAACTACTCTTTTGTCTATAATCTGTTTGCTCTTTTATTTCCTGCTAACAAAAATTAGGAAAAACAAAACAAAATCGAAAAAAACTTTTAGTTTATGGTCAGAAATTTTTTTAAACTTTTTAGGCAACATTTCATAACTTCTAAACCAGGGTACATAGAACTTTGAAATTGACATCACTTCATATTTACGTCTAGGCTAACAACCCCATATCCTTGAAAAAGTATTAGCCACTCCCAAATTAATTCTGGCATGAAAGGGTTAAGATTATAATTGACCTTCGAATAGAAATTAATCTCCGTATAAGATCTAGCTCTTTCAATAAAAGAGTATCTCTCATTCTCGTCTGTTGTCCTGATTATTTCATACAATGAGCTTCTCCACTCTGCAGGATCCTTCCCAGATAGATCAAGAGTAATACCACTGTTCGCCGCTAGGTTAATCCAATCCTTGTAGATGATGGTTTTAAACTGCACTGCATACTGCAACAGTTGTTTTGGTAGCCTGGTATCAGCCATTTCCATTATCTGTACTAGGTAATCCGCATTCAATTTTAATGTAGATATGTGCAGGGATGATAGTCCTGTTTCGAGATTGTGCATGTATGTTGGAGTATTTTTCGGAAGACAGAATACTTTCCTTAGGAAATAACGTAGTAGATTTTCCACTACCTCATATCCGCCAATTCCCCATATTTGCGCTCCATAAAAGACGATCGCTCGCGCCGTTGCCTTGAAGACATTATATTTGGCGTTAACCTATGCTTACTGCTGAAAATTCTTTTCCAATTAGCACATATTGCAGTTTTGGCTTTATCAACTTTAATTTGGAGGTGCTTATTCATATTAAGGTTGTGAGTCACATCGATTCCTAGGTATGTATACTTTTTCACTACTTCCAAGTCTTTTCCCTCGAAATTCCATGTCTCGCCTCGAGCTTTCCTTCCTGTGCCATTTTTAAAGACGAGTACTTTTGACTTATCGATGTTTACCTCCAAGCTCCACAGTTTACAATATTCTGAAAGGCTGTTGATCATTAGTTGTAGGGAAGCTGAGGACTCAGCCAAAATAACTATATCATCTGCATACATAATCGTTTTTACTCTTAAACATCCCACCTTTACTCCACCAGGAAGCCAATCCACCAGATCATCTAAGAAAAGAGCAAACAGTAACGTCTTACTCCGCGGTTCATTTCCAGTCTGCTTGAGATTTCTCGACCATTAAAACCATTTGCTGTTGTGTGCTGATAAAGTTTCTCCAACGCTCTGCCAAAGTTATGGGACACTCCCAAGTTGTATAGTTTATAGAACAAGGCCTGTCTGTCTACGGTGTCAAATGCGGCTTTGAAGTCGACGAAAAAGGTGTACAGTTTTTTTCCCAGTCAGCAGCTTTAATCGCACCAAACTTGTAAGCGTAAAAATGTTATCTATTGTGGAGTACCCTTTGCGAAAGCAAGCATGATACTCTCCCAGTTTGCTATTTATATTCACCCATTTGTTCAGTCTCTTATAAAGCAAGGAGGTGTATATTTTTAAGGCAGAGTTTAAAAAAGATATCCCTCTATAGTTTTTTGGATCTCTGGGATCGCATTTTTTAAGGATGGGCCATATTAGCGCTTCATAAAAATGATGCGAAGGGATTCCAAATTTAAAAAATACGTTTAACGCAGTAGTAAATTTAGTTTTGAAGGCCAACGTATTGTACTTAAAAAATTCTGCTGGTATGCCATCTGTTCCTGCTGCCTTCCCATCTTTTAAGGACTCCAAAACCATATCAACCTCCTCCAGCAATATTTCCGAATCCAGATTCACATCTTGCTGATAAGGCCTTGCAAAATTTCAAACTAAATGGTTCGTAGTAGAATTCAGCAACGTCGCAAAGTGTGACCTCAAAGCATTCACCTCAATATCGGTTACTCGTTTTGTTCTCCCATTACCATTTATTTTCCTTGTCAATGCCCAAAACTCTGCTGAATCCCTACATTGACTGAGAGACTTAGCCAAACCTTCCTCGTACCTCGCATTTTTATCCATGCAAAATCGCTTATATTGTTTGTTTGCTTCTGCATACTGTGCTCTAATGCTTTTTGTTTCAGACCCTCGTACAAGCTTTAATAATGCTAGCGATTTCTTTCTTAGCTTTTCACACGCAAAGTCATACCAATCGTTCTTTTTTCGCAAACTGGATGAGGTGCTCATTTGACCCGCTGCATCGCGTATTAAGCATTCCAAATCATGCAGTGGTAAAAGATGTATTTTAACAGAGGCTTCCTTTTCTACAAGCAGCTTATTCATTTTAGCCTGGAACAGTGTTTTACCTCAAGCTTTCCATTTTAGTATCTGGGAGTTGGCAGTTGTTGTCTTTTCGGGGGTGCATTGGATACTTTCAATTCCAAACGATACTGAAATTGGAAGATGATCCGAGTATGTTTCGTCCTCCACTTTGAAGCCTTTAACTATGGAGTGTCAATCTCCACCAATGAGACAGTAATCTATTGTTGAACTGCCCTGCTTCCCAATAAAAGTCAGTTCACCTTCGAAATCACCATCACTACACCCGTTTAGAATACTAAGTCCAAAATCATTGCACAGTTCCAGCAATTGTCTACCTTCTGCATTTATTTGCCTGTCTTTTGTGCTTCTTTTTTTGTTAGTTATGTTAAAAATTGGTTTTTCTTATGCAGTACCCCATATCTGACGTTGTAGCACTGACAAAAACAAACGATTTCCTTCCTTTTTCTTCTTATTTTATTATTATTTTTCTTTATAGCGTGTCTTGCTGCTGACAGTACAAAAAAAAAGGAAGAGATCACTCGTCCGCCAAGAACAAACAAAAAGAATGATGGCCGCCACTCACTTTAAGTTGGCTGCAGTTGCGCCTTGTAGTTGAGTTAAGTCGTGGACACACTGTTAAACAGTACGAACAGAAATTTTTAAAAATTATAATCTGCTACAAATTCAAAAATGTATTTTTACCTGTCAGTAGGTAATTTAAAAAGAAAATCACACAAAAGCTTTTGTTAACCACGGTGACACTGTATAACTTCTTCCTCTGTTCCGCCTGCTTTTCTTAAACATATGTATGTAGGTAAATATACACACAATACACCACAATGGAGCATGTTTATAAAAGCATATTCCTAAGTCTCAAATGCTATTAAAGTTCCTATTTAAACTTTTAAGTGGTACGAGCTCAGCTCTAATCGCCGACATTACTTTTACATGTGCATTATGTATGTACGTATTCAGCCAACAACCGACCACTACTCATTGTGTTCACCTTCCTAACTTGACCAACTTTCCCAATTATAACAGAAAACCCCTATTGCAGTACCTTCTTTTGTATACTCGCGACCCCAGGCGACTTTTCAACTTCCTACTACTTCCTTCAAAAAGAAGTGAATGCAGTTCTTTTTTCTTCTGTCAACTAGTGTTGACTAGTGTTTGTATACCTATTTCCAAGGTTGAATCATTTAATTCGAGTGCTATTCTTAAAGGTGAACCAACAAGGGATAGCAATCCGAAGACCATAAGGAATACCTAAATATTAAATTTTTAATAGCTCTACGCATCCTTTACGTATTTGTATATATATGTAAGTACGTACATCCAACAGAAACAACACGCAAAATACAACTCCATTGGCAGCAGTTATTCTCGGACCAAGTAAAAACGAAATTACAATAATAATAAAGAGAAAACGTTCACTAATCGTATTTGCGTGCTCTGCCCTTATTGTGGTTAATAACGATGATTTTTTCTGACAATCAATATTTTATATGTATGGACATTCATATAACGCACACAACTTCAAAAATGAAGAAAACTCACCCTTAAGCACCACAGAATAGGTAGTGTAGCGCACCCACAAGTTGGAAAAATCATAATTAATGAAAACAATTGAAAATGCCAGAGCCAATTATTACGTATTACTTGATGTCGTGCGATATGTCATATCTCGATGAATAATGGATGATAGAAACTCCCATTTCTCATCAAAGTATATTAATTAAAAAAACGAGGAGAGAAACCAACTGCGGAATACTCGTGCCCGGTAAAATTTCCAACGTAACCACAAAGGGAAAATTGAAAATTTACCACCCACCCACCTTTCCTGAAGATAATCGTCCTCATCACTGTGCGTCGGTGTAATCTGCTCCAACAGCGAAACTCATTAATCCAAAGGGAGAGAGCACAAGTGAGCAAAACAATGTGTAGTCCCCAGCATTCACAAGGAAAATGTTGATTGTACTTTATAATGTTCAAAAACCGATTTTGCCCGAACACGAAAACAATAGCACCTATGTTCTCGTACACGCATTGTGGTAAAAACACACGGATGCGTCAAAACATGTAGCAAAATTCTTTAAACCTCAATTATCCACTCTGAAATTAAATTTCTTTTTCCTGTTGCAAAGAGATGCAGAACTCATAAATGGTATAACTTCCTGCAGGAGTGTTCATCTGCATACATATGTATGCATGCACTATACCTATATAATGTGTACAATGTCATATGGATTTTTACATATAATACATAGGCCAAGGAATTTTAAATTTGGTGTTTCTGCACCACGTGTGTGAGCTGTTGTTTCAGCTAAACCAGTTAGATTTTAATATGAATCTATATACATTTATAATGTCTATGTTAGGCAGGTCACTTAGGTCTTCAAAGAAGTATTCACCTAATAGATTCTTCCTCAGAGTACCTCGCGCTGGGCATGTGCCGAAGAGGTGTAGACTGTTCTCCTCCTCCTTTTCATCTCTGCAGCTTATACAGAAATCATATGCTGGGACTCCCATTCTAGTGGCGTGTCTACCTAACAAACAGTGCACTGTGATTATTCCTACTGTTAGGCTTATGTTCCTTCTATTTAAAGAAAGGAGTTTTTTGGTTTTCTTTACGTCTAGTAGAGGCCAGACCTTTATGGCCGATACACACGTAGCTAAATTACTCCATCTACAGTTTACAATAGCTTGCGCTTCGTTAAACATGCAAAGTTTCATCGTTTGTATTGGGGGTGCCGGTACCTCTCTATTGGCAGCTAGAGGTAGTACGGTGCGTTGTTTAGGTAGTTCACATGCTTTACAGTTGCCTGAAATGTCTCTGTGTCCCGGGACCCAGCACAGAGTGATATCTGTCCGCAATCTCGTAAAGAAATTCGCGGCAATGTTTGACCAACTTCGATCTTATTGCTGGCGTTTCCAGAGCTTTGATCGCTGACTGACTGTCTATGTAAAGGACGATAGACTTACCATCTATCGGGTACAAAGAGAGTCTGCGCGCTGCTTCACGAACAGCCGATATTTCCGCTTGAAATATACCGCAGTAGTCCGGAAGTCGGAGAGCTGCGTTCACCAAAGGTACTTCGGAAAATATACCCAATCACGTACCCTCCGATATTTTGGAACCATCTGTGTAGATTTTGATTGCGGCGTCATTTAGAATGATACCGTCATCCCATGCGGATCTGCCAGGGATGGTGGTGTTATATTTGATATTGAAATCGATAAATGAAGATATGTATGTAATCTGTTTCTCTAAGATTTTGAAGAGTTTTCACGTTGCCGATTTCAGAGCTTGACCATTGGAGAGATTGTCTAAGTCTTAGAGCTGCTTTAGATGCTACCATTTTCTCAAAGATATCAATGGGAAAAATGTTAAATAGAGTTTCTAAGGCGGCTGTGGGAGTGGACCTGTGAGCCCCGGTGATGCACCAACACGCTAATCGTTGTACTCGTTCAATAGAATGGACGAGACAATAAAACGAACGATGGACAGTACGATACCTCGGTATCAACACACTGACAACGTGGACATATACCGCAATGCAACGATTGACGCACTGCACGAACATAAAAGTAGACTGCTGTCGAGATTAAAAACCTTGTACAGACAGTTTACTGACAGACAGAACTCGGAGGAGGTTAGGACGCTGAAGTCGTTGATTAAAAACCTCTCGCAATTAATTAAAGAAAATTACAGACTTTCTGTAAATTTGCACTGGGACCGGAAAATTCGGGCTGTAAAATCCAACAACCCGAGTATGTTCCCGAAAATAAACAAGATCTTTCGGAGGAATAATCAAAACGATCTTCCGCGTCTTAAAATCCCCCGAACTACGAACAATGTACAAATACTAGTGACAGCAGGTATAGATCCAGATAACGCAGCTGAGGATGACAATTTCTTTGTGATCGAAGATCCGCAGGAGAAGGTAGAGGCTATAGGAGCGACCTTCCAGGACGTGTATAAAGTGAATGATAGTGTTTGCCCGAACCACGACCTGGAGAATCGGGTCCTTGTGCACAACTTCTACCTTCGAAATGATATGGAGCACTGGCGATCTGAGAACACTGGTTTCACCGTGTTCAATGAAAAATATATGGCAAACAATGCCGTCGCCGATGAAAGGGTACATCCCCCGTTCATTTCGAAGGCAGAGCTCCAAGCGATCTTCGAATCACTGAGGAAAAAGAAATCCGTGGGAATCGATGGTATACCCAACATTGTGCTTAGACATCTTCCTCCAGAAGCGGTGAACATTTACACCATCCTGTTTAATAATGCAATGAATAATGCCCATTATCCAGCGCATTGGAAAACAGCGGTGGTGCAGCCCATTCCCAAAAGGAATAAAGATAGTTCCAATCCGGGGAATCTCCGGTCGATAAGTCTACTTCCGAACATCAGCAAAGTATTCGAAAAAGTGATCCATAGAGCCCTGACTAAGTGGGTTGAGAACATGCACATAATTCCGGATAATCAATTCGGTTTCAAGGCGGGGCATGATACAATTCATGCGGCGTCTAAACTGGTATCGGATATCCAATGGAACAAAAGCAAGAAGCTATGCACGGGTGCCTGCCTGGTTGACTTGGAGAAGGCCTTCGATACCGTATGGTTAGAGGGACTCTTTTACAAGTTGAGCAGGCTAGGCATAAGTAAACCACTGCTGTACATACTTTATGACATGCTCACCGGTAAGAAGTTCATTGTGAAGAATGGCAATGTGACGTCTGCTGGAATTTTTGAAGTAAAAAATGGTCTGCAACAGGGCGCGGTTAATTCGCCGATCCTTTTCAATATTTACACGAGCGATCTCATAGGTTCACTTCACCATGCCATAGCGTACGCAGACGATTTGGTCGCGTACAGATCAGGGCCTAGGATTGAGGTAATTGCAATACTCTTGCAGCGTGACTTCGATAAGATCAAGAGATACTGCGACGACTGGAAGTTGAAGATTAACTTTCAGAAGTCGGAGACCATCCTGTTCAGAACGCCGTTGTCTGGGGCCTCTTGGGACACCAGAAAGAATTGGCGAAAGTTCTCTATCGTGGGACAGCACGGACAGCCACTTGCGAGTCGAAGTGTAGTCAGATACCTTGGGGTCTGGCTAGATCAATATCTATATTTTAACAAACATATATATGCTGCTCTGGCCAGAGCCAAAGTTGCTTTCGCCCTTACAAAGAGACCGTTTTATAGCAGCCAACTCGATGCAAGGGTGAAGGTAATCTGCTACATGGCCCTCATTCGGCCTATGCTCGCATATGGATGTCCCGTGTGGTTCAACGTGGGGCTTAGCTTATTGGAAAAGATGCGGGTGTTTGAGAGGGCTTGCCTTAGGGCTTTCCTTCATTTGTACAGAACACCAGAGTCTGAGTACATAAAATTCTATCCTAATGAGGTCCTGTACAACAGGGCGAATCTTAACAGAGTGGATAATTTCTTGATCAAGATGATTCGAAGGCACATTGCAAGAGCAATGACTTCGATGAATAGCCTGATCTTTGGGGCTTATTACCCCAACAATCTCTATCACGAGAGTGTGCGCCTTAACGGCTTTATCCCACCAGAAGCGTTCCTCTACCTTGATCAGAGAGGTCTGATCCAGGATAAGTTAGCGGTGCCGCTAATCTTCCACGTCGCCAGATCAGCTGTGGATAGGCGACTCAACTACGACCGAGACGTCGCACAGAGTAGTGTAGAGCGTCTCCGGTACAGTAGGGCGGTTTCCAACCGCCACATCAAAGATGTTAGTAGGCAGCATCACCAATTTTGGTGGCTTAAAGAAGAAGAGGGAACGCCATCGTCGTTTCCCCCTAATCCGGGATAGCCTGTAACGGGACAGAGAGGGTCGTGTTTTATTATTATATAATAGCCATGGCCGGCTTACATAGTTTTTAAGGTAGTCTTAAGCTTATCTAATATTAAAAAAAAAAAAAAAAATAAAAATAAAAAAAAATAAAAAAAAAATTAAAAAGGAAAAAAAAATAAAAAATAAAAATAGCACAGCACTTGGCTAAAAAAAATAAACAAAAAAAAACAAAAAACAAAATATAAAGCACAGCACTTGGCTAAAAAAAAAGAGTGTATTTAATTACACTTCGTAGATAAGTTAGCATAAATTTATTTTTAAGTTAGTTTGTAAGTTTTATCTAATAGTTTATAAAAAAAAACAGTCCATATACTAAGTTTTTATAAAACAAACATTTTTTTTTCTTAGTTCTTAATTTGTTAATTAGTTAAGTAGTAATAAATAAATTTAGTTAGGTTACGTCGAAAGACATAGGTTAAGAGTTAAGTTTAGCTTAGAGCGCCCGCATGGGGCCAGTAAGTTAGAATAAGATAGTTAAGTTAATTAAGCTAGTTTTAAGCGTTTTTGTTAGCACGTAAGAAATTATGAATTGAATTAATAAAATGCATTAAAAATGAATGAAATGACTCGTTCAATAGAGTTAGTGTCGTACCTTGTTTCAAGTGCAGGCCACCAGACGACAACGCCATAAAGCAGGGTTGGTTTGACCACCGCCGGGTACAACCAGTGGAGTATTTTTGGTTGAAGACCCCATTTGGGATCCATAGCCTTTTTACAGGTGTCGATTGTGATTTCTGCTTTCTTGATTCGGTCTTGAGAGTTCCGTTTCCAGATAAGTTTACTATCAAGGGACAGCCCTAAGTATTTTGCTTTGTTCGTAAAGCTACGTGTTTCTAAGCTTAAGTGGAGCTATGATCGGGATTTTGTATTTCCTAGTGAATAGTACTAGTTCAGTTTTGGACGGATTTACGTTAAGCCCAATGCTGTCCGTCCATTTCGCTATTAAATTTAGCGCAGTATTCACTAGATCTTTTAGGGTTTGGGGGAATTTACCTGAAATGGCTATGGCGATGTCTTCAGCACATACTACGACCTTGTAGCCAATATTTTCAAATGAAGTGAGTAGTTTATTCACTACCAATATCCAAGGCAGCAGAGAGTACACCTCCTGAGGTGTGCCTCTGTGCGCTAACCTTTTGGTTGAGTAAGACCCTAACTCGGACATAATTTGTCTGCTGTTCAGCATTCGTTCTATCCAGATTCGTAGGCAGCAATCAACCTCCTAACTCGACGAGTTAGAAAGCTTTATACGAGAAAAAGATATTGATATATGCTTGGTCTGTGAAATTCATCTGACAAAGCAATCGAATGTTAAGATAAGGGGATATAGCGTGTATCACCCCTTCCGCCCATCGGAAAGAGCCAGAGGCGGATCATCCTGGTTTATAAAAGAATGTACCGAACACTCAGCGGAAGTAAAGACTGAATTAGAAGCAATGCAAGTAAGCACGGTACGCGTTAGAAATAGACGTTTTGCTTTCAACACTTCGTCTATATATTGTCCACTGCGATGTAAACTTGAAGAAAGTGATTTCACAAGCATCTTCAACTTCCTTAAACAAATTTTTATTATTGGTGGCGACTTCAACGCCAAACACCCCTTCTGGAGTTCAAGGTACGCCTCTCAGGAAGGTAGAAAGCTTTATAATGCGGGTATGCAATTCAGTTGTGATTTTCCCTCGACGTGTAAACTAACATATTGGCCGACTCCGCTTCTGATCGATTTCTTTATTGTTAAAGGAATATCTGGCAACTTTAAAAAAGTTGAAGAAAGCTTTGATCTCTCCTCTGATCATTCTCCAATCATTATGACGATAAGCGATGCTCTGATTAAAAAAGTAGGCCCGGCCAGATTAACCAGCGCGAAAACTAATTGGGATGGCTTCAAAAAAGATATTGAAGCAAATATTGAGTTGAGCGTATCACTTAAAACGACATATGAACTTGAAGTTGAAGTTGATTGCTTCGTCGAAATCCTACAGAATGCCGCGTGGAAGAATACTCCCAAACCAAAGAGAACGCCGGCCTGTTGCATTCAAACTTATCCGCAAGAAATAAAAGAGATGATTAAGGAGAAGAGAAAAGCGCACAAAAAATGGCAACAAACTCGGGCTCCGCAACATAAAGCACATCTTAACCGTTTGTGCAACTCACTAACAAGATCTATTAAAGGCCTTAAGAATAATGAACTACAAACTTACCTAGAAAGCTTAACGGCAGAAAAAGATTCTAATTATTCGCTTTGGAAGGCTATAAAATGTATTAAAAAACCTCAAATTCAAGCCCCACCATTAGAACAAAAAAAAAGGCGAATGGGCCAGGCATGATAAAGAGAAAGCGTAAGTTTTTGCCACCCACCTGCAAGAAACTTTCAAACCGTTTGATGGACAAGCTCTTATTGAAAATATAAATACGTCGTATATAGATAATAGCGTAATAAGAAATGCAACAATAACCGAACTTAAGGAAGAAATAAAGCAACTTAAACCTAAGAAGGCTCCTGGATATGACCTAATCACGGGAGAGGTTCTTAAAGCACTACCAATAAAGGCTCTAATTAAGATTCTGTTCATTATAAACGCCGCGCTTAGACTAGAATATGTTCCCAGTCAATGGAAAGTTGCCGAAGTAATAATGGTCCTTAAGCCTGGAAAACCGCCGAATGAAAAAACGTCTTATAGACCGATTTCGCTTCTTCCAATTATATCCAAAGTGTTCGAGAGAATATTGATTAGGCAAATACAGCCGGTTATAGAAGAAAGGAATCTCATTCCGGATCATCAATTCGGATTCAGAAGTAAGCATTCTACAGTTGAACAGGTGCATAGAATAACGCATGTAATCGAAAAATTTCTTGAAGAAAAAAAGAAATTGTTTAAGCGTATTCCTTGATGTCTCTCAAGCCTTTGACAAGGTCTGGCACGAAGGCTTAAAGTTTAAATTACAACAAGTTCTGCCAGAGCACCTATATAATATTTTGCAGAACTACCTTACGAATAGACTATTCCGCGTCAAATGTGGAAACGAATATTCAGATTTTAAGGAAATAATGGCTGGGGTGCCACAAGGAAGCGTTCTTGGTCCAGTTTTATATCAATTATACATCCGTGATATACCGCAAGTAGAAGGCACTGAGCTAGCTACATTTGCCGACGACACTGCTATCTTGGCAGTAGGTAAAACGGTCGAAGATACTACAGAAAAACTGCAAGAATCTTTGCATAGAGTAAACGAATGGACAAAGGTTTGGCGAATCGCACTCAACGAGACCAAATCTGTTCATGTAAATTTCACTTATAAGAAAATAAATAATTTGCCGATCTTTTCAAACTCTGTTCAAATTCCGTTTGCAGGATAAGTATGTATCTTGGAATGACACTTGATGCAAAGCTGAAATGGAAAACGCACGTAAAGAAAAAACGCAAAGAACTAGATAATAAATATAGAGAAATGTATTGGTTACTTGGAAAATATTCCAAGCTTAATATAGAGAACAAACTGCTTTTATATAAGCAAGCGCGAAAGCCTGTTTGGACATATCGCTCATTTACTTGAGACTGTCATAACTCAAAAAACGCTATTTTTGAGTTAATGATGCAGATTTATTCGTTTTATCATGCTTCATATTGTGTAAAAATTTCATAGTAATATCTTGTATACTCTCCGCGTTAGAATTATAAGATATCTTCTTTTTTCTGCAAAGTGGTAGGCAATGGAAAACTTAAAACGCATTTTCTGCAAAATTGCTTTTTTAAGTTATGACAGTATTCAAGTAAATGAGCGATATGGTATACAACTTTGGGGTTGTACCAAAATAAGTAACATTCAAATTTTACAAACTTTGAAAACAAAGTACTAAGAGGTATTGTTAATGCGCCATGGTATATCAGAATCAGCGATATCCATAGAGTTCCGGGCATTAAATCTATAGAAGGCGAAATGGAAAACTACGCGAGAAAGCGTAAAAGTCGACTAGAAAGTCCTCCAAGTTTTGGATGAAAGAAATTTACTACGCCGTCTACAAAGAACCAAACCTTTAGACTTAGCGCGATAAGTAACCGCGTCTAAACTACGGAGCTAGCAGGAACTTCTAATGGGAAGGTACCTGCAAAACGTCATTATTTCGTGAAATTAAAACTACTTGATAAGTCGAATACTTAGTTGTAGTAAAAAATATAAACAAGTGTGCTTTGAAGGGAGGTTTTTTAGTGGGTAAAAATCCCGCACTACTATGAGCACGCGCTGTCGATCCTCATAGTGTCTTGTTGAAGATTTTCACCTACCCTCGGAAAAAAAAAATCAACCTCCAGATCAACGAGGGCTCTTATGATAGATTCTGTATTGATGTTATTGAAGGCGCCTTCTATGTCAAGGGAAGACACTATAGTGTATTCTTTAACGGCAAGAGATTTTTCAATCTCTACTACTAACGAGTATCGAGCTGTTTCCACTGAAAAGCCTTTCCGGTAAGCATGCTGGGAGATAGATAAGGTTTGTACCTTGAGTTTTGAACAAATATAGTTATAAACTAGCCTTTCTTAAGTTCCTAGGAAGAAAGAGGAGAGGCTAATTTCGGAGTGTAGTGTGAGGTCTTACCGCATTTCGGGATAAAGACAACCTTAACTTTTTTCCATGAGGACGGGTTATAGCCGAATTTAAGGCAGCTATTGAAAATCTCGTAGAGCCAGGGTGCTAAGGGTTTTATGCCCTCTTCCAGTTCTACTGGTGTGATACCATCGAATCCTGGAGATTTATGTGGGAGGAAACTATTAACAGTCCACAGGTTTTATGAGTGTTGATCATTCCAGCCAGAAAGGAGTATCTTCAAATTTTGCGAAAGTAGAGGAAAGCTTTGATCTCTCCTCAGATCACTCGCCGGTAATCTTGACAATAAGTGACCGACTAATGACAGTAGAAGGTGTGCCTAGATTAACTAACAAAAAAACTAACTGGCGCGACTTTAGAACTGATTGCGAAGAAAATATTGTCTTAAATGTATCGCTCAAAACACCCTTCGAAATAGAAGATGAACTCGGCAAATTTATTGAAACAATACAGAATGCCGCGTGGAAAAATACACCTTTAAGGAGGAAAGAAGTCCCATGCAATGAAGCTTACTATCCGCCGGAAATAAAAGAACTTATTCGAGAAAAGAGGAGAGCACGCAAAATATGGCAACAAACTCGCGCTCCCCAGCATAAAACCCACTCGAATTTCCTATGCAATAAGCTTAAAAAAGCGATCCAAGACCTAAAAAACCGAGAGACTTCAGCTTATCTTGAAGGTTTAACCGCCGAAAAAACCACTAATTACTCGCTCTGGAAAGCGGTCAAAAGAATTAAAAACCTCAAATACATTCGCCACCGATAAGAAAAAACAACGACGAATGGGCAAAAGGTGACAAAGAAAAAGCGGATCTATTTGCCGAGCACTTAGAAGAGACTTTTAAGCCATTAACATTGGTAGACGATTTTACCGGTACGACTACGACATCTGACAACCTTAGAATAAAAAGTGTGTTACTTATAGAACTTTGCCAGGCAATAAAAAACCTGAAAAATAATAAACCTCCTGGCTATGATTTAATAACCGGACGAATTCTCAAGGAATTACCAAAAAAGGCACTATTAAAATTGCTTTATTTAATAAATACTTCTATTAGATTATTATACGTTCCAAATCAATGGAAAGTCACAGAAGTCATAATGGTTCCGAAACCAGGGAAATCTCCAAATGACAAAAAATCGTACAGACCGATATCGCTACTACCAATAATATCGAAGGTATTTGAAAAACTCCTACTGAAACGGATTCTTCCGGTCATTGAAGAGAGACGCCTAATACCTGACCACCAATTCGAGTTCAGAATCATGCATTCCACAATTGACCAGGTTTATAGAATAACCGACGAAATTGAAAAAGCCCTTGAGGAGAAAAAGATTTGTTCTAGCGCTTTTCTTGACGTATCTCAAGCCTTCGACAGGTTTGGCACGATGGATTGAATTATAAGCTAAGACGAATCCTTCCGGAGCAACTTCATAAGATCTTAGAATCATACCTCAAAAACAGACTTTTTCGTGTCAAGCACGGAAGTGAATATTCTGATTTTAAAGAAATCGCCGCCGGAGTTCCGCAAGGAAGTGTCCTTGGGCCTATCTTATTCTTGCTGTACACACGGGACATACCACAAACTGAAGGCACTATTGTAGCTACGTTCGCGGACGATACGGCTATTCTGGCAACGGAAAGTTCAATCGAGTCAGCAACCATAAAACTCCAACGAGCCTTGGATAAAATCTGTGAGTGGACAAAAACTTGGCGCATTGTTCTTAACGAGACCAAATCGACGCATGTTAACTTCACCTACAAGAAAATAATCAACCTTCCCGTTTTCATTAACTCAGTACAAATACCGCGTGCAAACGAAGCTAAATATCTGGGAATGACACTAGACGCGAAACTTAAATGGAAACCTCACGTTAAAAGAAACGTGACAAAGTCGAAAATCGACTTAGAGAAATGTATTGGCTAATTGGAAGATATTCCAAACTAAGCGTATATAACAAACTGCTTCTGTATAAGCAAGTGCTTAAACCCGTGTGGACGTACGGTATACAACTCTGGGGTTGTACCAAACCAAGCAATAGGAATCTCATACAATCACTCCAAAATAAAATTATAAGAATAATTGTGAACGCTCCCTGGTATATCAGAAACAATGATATCCACAGAGACTTAGGGATAGCTACCGTGGAGGACGAAATAAAAAACTTCGCTCGCAAGCTTCGTATTCGTCTTCATGGCCATTGCAACTGTGCCATACTCCAAACTTTGGATGTGACAAATCTTACGCGCCGACTTCAAAGAACGAAACCGTTCGAATTAGCGCTATAAGACAAAAAGCCGCATGTCATGACGGTTTCAGCAGGTGCTTTTATTGAAAATCTACCTGCCTCACGCGAATATAAATCTGAAGCTTAAACTACTTGATAAGGTCTAACTTAGTCGTAGTAAACAAAACGAAGGGAAGGGTGTTTTTAGTCAGTAGAAATCTGACACTACTAAGAGTACACGGTCTCATGAAGATTTTTACCTACCCACGAAAAAAAAAAAAAATTCCAGCCAGAACATCCATGATTGAATGATGTTGAGGTATAGATGTTTTTGTATCTTTAGAGTTTCCTGGGAAATGAGTGTCCATGAGAAGGTTTAATATTTCTTCTGTGGACATGGTCTAGTTTCGTTTGTCCTTTCTCTATTGCTACAGAATAATCCCCACGATTCTCGCTGAGCTTTCTTTGTCTCCTTTTTATAAGCCCTGAGACTGCTCTTATAGTTATCCCAGTTTTCTATTGATTATAAAGACTTTTATTAAACTTTTTTCTACTATCATTACGGAGTTTTGCTATGTTAGCATTCCACCAAGGAGGTGTGTTACCATTTCTGTGTCTGCTTATCGGACAAGCTTTCAAGAAGGCTTTGTTCATAGTTTTGGACACATTGTCTACTATCTGGACGATTTCAGATGGTGAGCATGGTTGAGTTCCCATTCTTTAGCTGCCTTGACGTGACGGAACGGTTTGGAGGTCCCAACCAGCATACTCATACCCCCCGCCTCTGGCGTTGACCCGGAAGTAGAAGCGATGATTGTTTATGAAGAATCATGCAGTTCTGTCTCTGACTCGTTTGGTAGACTGGGCTGGAATGACGGAGAAAGTGGCGGAAAGGCTTCGACTGGAACCTCTAATCTCTGTTTTAATAGTCGGGCAACTGATCAAAGTTGTATTGGTGATGGTTTGACTCGGGATACCGGAAATGCTGAACGAGTTCCTAAAACGGCGCACTCCGATAAGCTCCTGACTCAGTTGAACTCAGTTGAAGAAGGAAGGCGGCGACAGCGCGGTGCAAAGATTCTGCAGAGTCAGCTGAAGGCGCAAGCGCCGATAGCAGCCATCCCTCAATGGCGGCGGGAAAGAGGCTTAGGTCGGCAGAAAGTACTCCAACTGGAATCGACCTCGGACCCAACGCCAGCTCGCCTTCGGTTGGCTTGAACAAGTCAAAGCGGATGAAGCAAGTTTCGCCTACTTTCATCGGTGGGAGCGTGTGTGCATCTGATGCGCGCCCCTCTGCTGGACAAACTCTTACCGGTGGCGTTATCTGCACACAAAATCTGAGTGATGCTGGTGTTCTTAGCCCTAAAGGTCTCAGCACTAGCGGACAGAAAATAGCAGACGCAGGCAAAGCCACGGGTAAGGGTGCTCGTCTCAGCGGAAGCGTAGGTGCATCAGGTGCTCGCCCTTCTACCAAGAAGCCTCAACCGCGCACAAAATCTAGGTGGTGCGCGTGCTGGAACTTCTAAAAGCTCTAGCACCTGCGGACAGAAATTGGCTGACGCGGATAAGACCCTCGGTAAGAAGCAACCCGGATCGAAGGAGCGAAGGGAGCAGATTCTGTATAGTGAAACCGCTTCCTCCGCTCTTACGTTACGAATCGCAAGAGCTGGCAATGATCACAACATGACCGACGAGGAGTGCAAACACTGCGAAGATCGTTTGCATTCAAAAGGAGGGCTGTGCGTTGAAGAGCGGAACCTTCATGGTGAAGTGCTCCTCGCAGCAAACCTTGGATTGATAAGCAATGCAGTGTCAAAAATACCACCCTTGGGGACCACTCCTTTGTGGTTCTTATGCCTATTAAGAGAACGCGCGCCTTTTGTTTTATCCCGGGGAAACTTAGGAAAACGGCGAATGTGGTGACGCGTCTCCGTACCCAGGATCTTGGCCTCGACACGAGCGAATGGTTCGTCTACCCTCACGACAAGTGCAAGAATCGGTAAAATGTGGAAGGCTCATCTCTTGTTGTGGGTTTGGATCTAGGCTCTGTGGAGGTCCTGAAATCTAGGTATGACATGCGTCCTTCCTGCATCTTGGAAGGATTCATCTCCGCTTAATTTCCAAATCCATGCAAGTAATGGGCGAAAGCCACCGATTATATTTATGACATTTTCGCAGATCAACCTGCGTCACTCTAAGGCTGCTACCGCTCTCTTAAGTAGTAGACTTTCCGTGGTGCGTACAAAACCTCACATAACATCTATCTAGGAACCATATGTGCGGAACAAGTGTATATGTGGTTTTGGAGGTGTTCGTGGAGTAACGGTGCTATGTGGGCAAAAATCCTCGTCTTTGGTCCTCCCCGTGGGCGCCCGCCGGAAATGGCTATTCACCCTTCAGGTGTCTAGTGTCAGCTAAGAATTTATACGCATGTACTCAATCGTGCGCTGTGGTTCATTAAGACGAAGGTGGGGTGTAAGCCCATAAAAATCTCACTTAAGCCAAGGTGTGTAGCCACTCGTGCCGAGGGCTGCATGGCCAGCTTGTGATAAAACAGTACTGGTCTCGAACGGTCCCTATCGATGCCCAGGCGAGGTCGGTAGTTTAATCGGCTTATCCTGGTATGTCGTCTCTGCCAGGACTGACTCTTCTTTCCGGACATACTCGTGGGACCAAAAAACTACAAAAATGGATAAAAAAAATTAAAAAAATCAAAAAAAGCAAGATGGGTGGGGATGCCCGACATTGGCTCCTCATCGGAAGACGAGCTTTTAGCCTTCAGTCAGGAGTCTTCAGTCTTCCCTTCAGCCGCAGCAAGTACTAGGCAAAGTACAAACAAACAAATTGGAAAAGCAGGCAAATTCTAAACCATTTGCTTGCTATATCCCTAAAATATGTTTTTGCTTCTTCTAATTCTTCGGTTTTTGTTTCTTCTATTATAGTAGTCTGTCCCAAATCCGCGATATTTCAAATTGTGTTTTTTGTATGTATTCACTACTATATACTCTATTTGGATTTTGTTTTTTTTTAATTCCGTAGGATTACTATATGCATAATAATTTTAGTTAGTCCGAGTTACTTTTTGTTTTTTTTTTATTTATACATTGCTAATTCTACTTCTAATTATTTGCTTGCGTACATACCATATTTCTTATACTTACTTACTTACTTAGATGGCGCTACGGTTCGGGGTGGACCTGGGCCTCAACCAACAAACCTCTCCAGCTAGCACGATTACGAGCCAGCTGCCTCCAGTTGCGCACGCCAAGTTGGTTGAGGTCCCCCTCCACTTGTTTGCGCCACCTACCGTGAGGTCGTCCTCTACTGCGTCGTCCATCCGGAGTGGATTCGAAAACTTTCTTAGCGGGAACGTTGGGCTCCATCCGCTCTAAATGACACAGCCATCTTAGTCGCTGTATGTGAACTCTTCTGGCTAAGTCGATGTCCTTGTACATGCCGTATAGCTCGGCATTGTACCTTCTCCTCCACTCACCGTCTATGCAGACGGGACCAAAGATCGCTCGAAGAACTTTTCTCTCGAAATAACCAAGGGCATCCTCATCCGGTTTTGTCAAAGCCCATGCCTCTGCGCCATACAGCAGGATTGGGATGATTAGTGTCTTATAAAGAGTTACCTTAGTAGTTCGAGATAGGGCTTTGCTACTCAATTGCCGTTTTAGCCCATAGAAACAACGATTGGCAAGAGTAATTCTTCGTGTGATCTCCCTACTGATGTCATTTGCGGAGTTCACCATAGAGCCTAGGTAGACAAAATCCTTTACTACCTCAAAATTATATCTGTCTATTGTGGCGTTCTGTCCAAGACGCCGATGTTGGGTGTCCTTTTTTGTAGACAGCATATATTTTGTTTTGCTTTCATTGACCGCTAGACCCATCTTTGCTGCCTCGATCTCAATACTCGTAAATGCCCCATTGACGGCCCGCTGAGTTCTTCCGATTATGTCAATGTCATCGGCATAAGCGAGTAGTTGTACAGACTTGTAAAAGATTGTACCTCCGGTGTTGCTTGTGAGTTTCGTACAATTCTCTCAAGTACTATATTAAAGAGATCGCATGATAGCGCGTCACCTTGTCTAAGACCTTTCCTGACATCGAACGGTTCGGCGATGTTCTTACTGACTTTGATGGAGCAGCGAGAGTTCTCCATCGTCATTCTGCACAAACGGACGAGCTTGGCACGGATGCCAAGACTAGACATGGCTCTGTATAACTCGTCTCTATACACGCTATCATAGGCAACTTTGAAATCGATGAAAAGATGGTGCGTATCGATTTTGTATTCATGGGTTTTTTCCAAGATCTGCCGTAGTGTGAATATTTGGTCAATGGTGGACTTTCCCGGCCTGAAACCGCACTGATAAGGACCTATCAGGTTGTTGACGATCGGTTTTAGGCGTTCACATAATACGGCAGACAGGATTTTATAAGCGATGTTGAGGAAACTTATACCTCTGTAATTGGCGCAGTTCAGAGGGTCTCCTTTTTTCAGGATCAGGCAAACGATGCTGAGGTTCCATTCATCGGGCATACTTTCGTCCGACCAGATTTTACAGATGAGCTGGTGCATGCTGTTTACCAACTCAACCCCTTCCTGCCTTGCAAAGTTCAGCGGCAAGGCCGTCGGCTCCAGTAGCTTTGTTGGATTTGAGTTTAGATATCGCTATCCTCACTTCATTCTGATCGGGTTGACGGGATTCTTGACTGCCATCATCACTGCTGAATGGCTCATTCTGCCTGACAGCGGAATATTGGTCATCATCGCCGTTTAACAGTCTGCAGAAGTGTTCCTTCCATATCTTCAGCACCGACTGCGATTCTACTACTATGTTGCCATTTTCGTCCCTGTAGGCTTCTGTTCTGGCTTTGAAAGCCTGGCATGTTCTTTTTACCCTTTGGTAAAATTTTCAAATATTATTCCTGCAATAGAGCCTCTCAATCTCCTCGATCGAGCGCTTCTCATGCTCTTTTTTCTTCTTTCTGAGAAGTCGATATTCCTCTTTTCTCCTGCGCACGTAGAGCTCGTAAGCAGCTCTTGTTTTGCTGCATGTGCTTGCCGGCATTCCTCATCAAACCAGGGGTTGCGTTGTGGTGGGCGAGAGAAACCCAGTACATCAGAGGCGGCATCTCTGATGGCTTGTTGGCAACGCTGCCACTGGTCTTCCGCCAGCAGCAGGCATAGGAATTAGATTGAGATTAGAAGAAACACGATCGGCAAAGGTTCTCTTGCGGTTGTAGCCGCCCGACGTCAAATTTCCTCACAGTATTTCGTTGATTTCGCTCCATTCTGCATATCCGCATCCGTACCTTGGCTACAACTAGGTAGTGATCCGAGTCCACGTTGGCTCCTCGGAAAGTCCGGACACCCAGAATACTGGAAGAGTGCGTTGCGTCGATCGCAATGTGATCGATTTGGTTGACGATTTTTCGATCAAAGGAGAGCCATGTTTCTTTGTGAATATCGAGACGTGGGAACCGCGTACTAGCTACGACAAAGTTTCGCCCCGCTGCAAAGTCGATTAGCCTGAGTCCGTTGTCGGATGTGTTGTCGTGCAGGCTGTGCTTTCCGACCACGCTACTAAAGACGTCCTCTCTTCCTAGCTTTGCGTTAAAATCACCTAGGATAATTTCATCGTCGTGGCTAGGGCATTGCTCATACGTCTTGTCCAAGAGCTGGTAGAAGTCGTCCTTTGTCGCGTCGTCCTTCTCCTCATGAGGGGCGTGAACGCATATTAGGCTAATGTTGGCGAATTTAGCCTTGATACGGATAGTCATAAGGCGCTCGTTCACATGCCGGAAACTCAAGACTTCTTGCCTAAGTCTGCCTCCAATAACAAATCCGCACCCGAATAGACGCTGTCCTTTTTGTCTGTAGCAATCGCCGTAGTAGATGTCACAGGTTTTCATACTCCTTTTGCCCGGCCCATCCCATCGCACTTCTTGGATGGCGGTAATGTCTGCTTTGAGACACTCTAGGGCGTCCGCAAGTTGTTCGGCTGCACGTGGTTTGTAGAGGGACCTAACATTCCACGTGCAGACACGAAGATCGTTGTCCTTTTTACGTTTGCTTGGGTCGTCAACAGTAAATTCATCCGTATCCGAGGCTGTTGGTTGCTTCGTAACCGAAGGTTTTTTACGTGGTAGGGAAGTTCCTTTTTTAGCAACTCCTAGGACGAGGGGCCGGATACACCGATGTCAATAACCCACTTCGGGGATATGAGCGCTGCCGTTGGCCCAATTAGGGTTCATCCGCCACCATCTCTTTTTCAATACCCTGACGTAGTATTGAAAATCCTTACAGACCTCAGCTTCAAATATGTCGAAGTAGCTCCGGTAAGGTTTCCGCTGGCCTGTAGACGTCACCGTTGATTCCATCGGGAGAATTCATCCGCCGCACCTCCTCCTTCTGAGGACCTCTTGTTAGACTTCTGAGATGCATATTTCAGCCGATCAGGTCAACAAGAGATGACTCGTCCGGTTAAACATATGCGCGCTGAAGTTCACCCAGATGTGCTTACGCAGGTCCGAGTGTTCAGCTACCCATATATCGTCAGACTCAGCATACGCTCATCGTTAGTTCACTATCAGATAGCTATCCAGCGGGCACCACGGGGAGGTGATGATGCGATTTTGCCCACCACCATGTTTCTTATAGTAAGTATTTATTTTCAAATATTCATCATCATTCATAAACATAGGTTGTTTTTTGTTCTTCTTGTAATATCATTGATCATGTTGATTAAGTTTGATGATTCATAATCTTTGGGTATGATCCCTTGGTGTAATCCTGTGTGGGCTGTGTTGGGGTATCGTTTGAATACTGTTTTGGCATCTGGTATTTGCTTCCGATAGACTACTCGTCTTATATCTTGGAAACCAACAGACATCATATTAGCTTTATAAAAGCGTAAGGAATATTAAGCATTGGACCGGTAAATCTCTTCTGATGCGACATCGTACTGTTGTAATGTCTTCCTTCTGGTCTAGCTCTCATCTTGACGTCTGGTATCAATCAATCAAATCTATCGATTTCATTGTCGGTCAAAGTGAAGTTGATACGTCGTCTTTGATAAAGAGGAAGATTGTTCTGACAGAAAAGATAGAACCTAGACCGTGAGGTTCTGGCCCTCTCCTTATTTCCGTGTGCGAAGATGGCAGGATAAGCGGAGGGATTTGGTATTTAAGCGTACCGCGCTATATTGATAGGCGATTACTCGCCGCAACTTTGAGACCTAAATTGAAACAAGGCAATACTGCCGATTTGAAATCCAAGACAGATCTAATTTTATTCTTAACATTTCATACCTTAAATACTATCAATATGATTGTTATACTAATCTTCTATCTTACTTCTACTTACACTAGCGATTATGGATACATTATTCTAGATTCTTATTGGCTGTACACTATTCGATAGGATCTTATTTCTATTGAGTGGCGTTCAGTGCAATTGAGTTCATGACACACCCACAATGTGTGACACAGAGGAATGAACTCGGTTGCACGTCACATGCTTCGTCACTTTGTTATTGTTTATGTTTTGGGCAGTGGCGTCAGTCAGTGGGTACACTACAAGAATATTAAGATGCTAGTTACTAACTAAATTAACTTCAAAACGATTTCACCGATTTCAATGAAATTAGTTTTATTGCTTGTGGTAGTTATCGCTAGGAATATCGAGCTATAAACCATTTTCGAACGTTGTTCTGAAGTTGGAAAATGGATAAATAATTTCGACAGGCATTAAACATTTTTGAAACTTAGGCAGAGCCGCGGGTGTAGATCTACCTATACATACTGCAGCGAAATCAAAATGACCTTACCTGATAAGGTTTTTACACGCCACCATTAAACTATCATTACTTGTCGCGTACCTAGGTGAGATTACAACAAAAAGAATACTCTTTAGAGCAATATTTGTATAGGCAAGAGAATAATCTGATCAACGATGAATTACCGACGACGAAATGGGTAAATAGTAAAGAAAATCTTTTATTATTTTAACCCTATTTGGGGGGTATGTTACAAACTACGTTTATACTCGTATATCCTACGGCAGAGGGTATAAGAATTTACTTAAAAACTTAATTCTTAATTTCCATTTTTTTATGTCGCTAACTAATTTTACGAAAGTAAAGGACATCGTATTCAGTATAAAAAATTCTCCAATCCGAATCCCATTAAGGAAATGAAGCGGAACGGACCCAACATCATTTTAAGGAACGTGCACGTGATTTATTAGATTTAATGAACTTTTGCCACTGAGTAAAGTTAACCCAAGCTGTTGCCATGAAATGGCTCACGATTTTAGCGTCCTTCCAATCTCGGCAACCTCAAACTCATTACAGTTGTTGTCGGTGTTGACCTTGTTTCTGTTGGAAAATATTTATAGCTGGGGTTAGATTTGGGTGTCCATTTCATTTTTAAAACGCATAATATATTCCAAGGAAGTACCTCAGTCTTGCCATTTGGATTGCCCTTGCTACTTGATTTATGTTCCCGTTTGCCTTCAATGGAAAGGAATTAGAATTATTTCTTAAGCTCATTTCCCCTTTTTTAACGCTTCACCTGCTTTTGTTATTTATTCTTAGGGGTAAACGTAAAACGTTACTTGCCGGGGAAAGAATAGCAGATGCGCATTTCATTGTATTCAAACCATTTATATGTAGGTATTAATGTAGGTATATATATAGCAACGTATAAATGTTGTCTATACCAATGAATTTGAAGTGAATATAAAAATCAATGAAGGCTAAATTAAGTTTTCGTACTTTAGTCAGTCCAGCAGTTCGTTTTATACTTCTGATTACTTCTTTCTATTCTCATCAAATTATTTTACGTACATAGGTATGTATGTATGTATAGACGCCTTCAGTAAAACATTGAAACTTTAATTAGATTCTACTGTATTCAAAGGGAAACACAAATTTCTTTGTCAAATTACTTTAAGAAATAATCTGAAAATGCTTACCAAAACGATGTTAAAGGTTTATTATAATCGCAGTGCTGTATTAAGTTTAGTACTCAATTAGTTTATTTTTTAACGAGAAACACAAAATTTATTTGTGAAATTACTTTAAGGAATAATGTGGAAATTATTTCCAAAACAATGTTCAAGGTTTATGATAATCCCGTTGCAGGCTTAAAGTTAGCAGTCAATTAACGTGCTAAATTAGGTGAATGCATGTATGTACACATACACGTATAAGCATTTGGAAAGGGTGATTTTCGTAGAGTGATATAACTTTGAATTGAAACAAAACACATACATATATATCAAGTTTGAATCCAATCCTTTTTATTTTTTTATTTTTTAACATCCCAAGATTTATATACGTATACATACATCTGTCTAGACGACACTATGTACATTTTTTTATAATGAAGTTACAAGATACAATTAGATCTGACTTGCTGCCAATGCAAACGTTGCCATTTTCATTTGAATTTAAGTTAAGAACGTTTCGCAGTATTAACTATAATGCGTGGTCAAATCCACATAGAAGTTCAAGAATTAACATAAATGTACATACCATATATATAAGTTACATAGTTGCTGAAGTTTCTGTTAATAGTTAACATTTAAATTTGTTAAATCTGTAGGTCTTGTTCTTCTTAATCTGCGTCTGTTGACAATTTCTTGATTAACAGGGTATTGATGTCATTATTGGACTGTGTACTGATTCTTGTCAAGTGCATATCGCATATATATTTGAACATCACTGTGTATGCCTAAGTTAGGTATGTCGTATGTATTCCGCGTTGAATATCGTTCTTAAGATCTTTGATTGTTGTCTTTGTATTATTTTTGTGTTCGATTTTTTTGCTGTACCCCAAAGTTGTACTCCGTAGGTCTATATTTTTTTTATGATAGTTTTATACAGTAATTGACAATGACGAGTCTTTGCGTAGTAGCCAGTATAGTTGTCTGAATTTGTTCGTTATTTGGTAACGTTTTTGCTGTATATGGTTCTTCCATATAAGCTTGCTGTCAAGATACATCCCTAGGTATTACGCTATTGTATCTATGTTGATGTTTTTGTTGTTAATTTTTAATGGCTCAGCGGTGTAGTTAGTCCTTGCCGTGAATATTGCCTGTACTGTTTTTTCATCGTTTCCTTTTATTCGCCAATCGTCGAACCATTTCATGGTTTTGTCTAGGATTTTTTGAAGTTCGGTGCTCGCTGTATGCAAGCTTTTGTTCGAGTTGAGTAGTTTTGTGTCGTCAGCAAAGGTAGCGATTATTGATGTTGTTTGAGTCGGGAGGGGAATATCGCTCGTTGTATAATAATAGAGATCTGAGCATTCGTCTTTGTACTTCACGGAGAAATATCGGTCCGTTACATAACTTTTAATTAATAAGTAGTAATCAATTGGAAGAATTAACAGCCCCAAAATAGAAGGACAAACTCTTCGACAAAGACACCTTCGAGGAAATGATGACCACCGATACCATATCTCGCAGTGGAGATTCTCTCGCTCCAGCTCACCCACACTTTCACAACAGCGTGCGCCATGGATGCCATAAAAGTTGACACAGCAGCTGGAGCGCTCCAAGGAGAAAGATAGCGGGGGGGACAAAGAAATACTGTGCAGTAGTGACTCTGGACATCAAAAACGCCTTCAACTCGCCAAATTGGTCGTTCATAAGGAGATCGCTAGCCAGAATGGATACTCCATACTACCGATTGAGGATAGTTACAAACTACTTCACCAACAGGAAGATGGGGTACCAAACCGACGAGGGGGAAAAGTACTACAACGTCACGGCAGGAGTCCCGCAAGGATCGGTACTAGGACCTCTTTTATGAAATATCATGTACGACGGAATCCTGCGGCTAGCAATGCCACAAAGAGCTAAAATAATCGGGTTCACTGACGACATCGCCGTGGTCATCGTGGCTACACACGAAATAAAATCAGCAACAAAAGAAGCAATCGAAAAAATTCAAGACTTGCGAGGATCCACCGGCTAAGAATTAGCAGACCAGAAACTGAAGCTGTTCTATAAGAACCAAGGAAGCAGTCAAATACTTAGGAGTAATGCTCGACAACAGGTTTATGTTTAAAACACACGTGGAATACTCGAGCAAGAAGGCTTCACTACTGCAGGCAGCCTTTTCTCGAATACTGCCACTATCCGCAGTGGTTAGCTCGGTTCTCCTATATCCTGCAGCTGTTTGGGCGGCGGCGTTAGCGACGATAGAAACACAGAGAAAACTATAGTCAACTTACAGGCTATGCGCGATAAGAACAATCGGCGGTTTCCGGAAAATATCGGACGAAGCAGCCTGTGTCGTAGCCAGAATGATCCCCATCGACATCCTCGCTGAGATGGTAAGGATCTACGAAAGGAGAACCTCGAGTTATCAAAAAGCAAATATTGCCAAGAGAATAAAGCTATGTGGCAAGCCAGGTGGGATAACAGTATAAAAGGTAGATGGACCTACAAGCTGATCCCCACCATTGATGTCTGGACCAAGCCCTATCGGGTCACGGCGACTATCGCAAATATTTACACAGATTTGGAAATGATAACTCACCTCTCTGTTCACATTGCCCAGACCAAGAGGAAGATACAGAGCACGCAATATTCCATTGCAATCGCTTAACGGAATGGAGAAATAACCTGCCAAGTCCACCATTCCTTATAGACCAAATGCTGCGGTCAGAGGAGAATTGGCTGAAAATTTGTACACTTAGAACGAATGTGCAAAAAGAGCTCAGAATAATTGAGAGAGCAAAGAGAGCTGAAGCAGCAATACTAGAAGCATGGCATTAATTGCTAACCAGGCATCGACTATTCGGGCTTGCGAATCGTGCATGATAGCAGCCCGGGCTACTAGTATCTTTCGGAGATTACCACATCCCTTGGCGCAAACAAAAAAAAAACTGCTCTATTCGAGAAAATCACGTATACGCTATGCTATGGCCTCGCACACACGACGTTTATTCGATTCGATATTTCACGTATACCGGACTTATCGAATATGAGACAGAATTTCACACGACCCCTTTTTCTATTCGAGTTTTTCTCTACTCTACAAGACTGGCGCACAACTACCAAAGTACAGACTACTAAACGAATTCGAGAAACGACATTATTCGTATGAAGAATACAATATAAACATAAACGCCACTACGTCACGTATTCGATAAAATGAATGCGAGATTTCTCGAATCGTAGTGACAAGTACGGGATTCTCTCGCATAAGCTCCGTGTGAAAAACTTAAGACAAAACTCACTGCCATTACTAAAATCGAGAAAATGACGAATACGGTATACGGAAAAATAACGCCGTGTGAACGTAGGCTTATTGGTCAGACAACAATTCCGGCATATGTCTACAACGACTAGCTCTAATAAATCGCATTCGATTAGTGCAATTTTGGACCACTTTTTCAAGTAGCTGGGGCTTTATTCCCATCATAACACAAGTTACGTTGATTTCCAAAGCTTCAATTGTTGCTGGTTTATCAGCATAAATCAATGACTTTACATATCTCTATAGAAAATAATCTAATGACTTTAAATCACACGATCTTGGAGGCCAATTTATTGACCGTTCCTTGAGATAATGTTGCCATGAAATTTGTCTTTCAATATTATTATATTTGGGTCGCTGTACGGGACTTAGCACCATCTTGCTGAAACCAAAAGTCCCCCAGGTCAATCTCAAGCAAATTTGGAAACAATCATTTATCATTGATCTGTAACGTTGACTCACTCATTTTTAAAGAACTGGGGACTAATAATGTAACCTATTAAGCATGTAAAACACACTAAACAGTATTTTTTTTTAGGACGCAATGGAACCTCGTGAACGTCTTGAAGATTATTCTTACTCCATATACGCCAATTTTGTTTGTTAATATAGCCATTTAACCAGAAATAAGCTTCATCACTGAACAATTTTGTCCGATAAAAAGTTGATCAGTTTGCAATTGACTTTCGGCCCATTCACCAAACAAGGGTTGAGATCTTCAATCAATTAGCTCTCGATGATTACGTAAAATGCTCCATGTAGAAGAATAACAAAGACCAACTTGTTGAGAGTCTTCGCTGAACACGTATCCCGAAATCTCTAAATCACCCCTACGTATCAGCCAAAATGCTCATCCACCTGACCAAAGCGAAATGAGGAGCGTGAAACCTTTTATCAACAGCCTGATTGGACAGTAACAGTGCGGTTTCAGGCCAGGAAAGTCCACCATCGATCAAATTTTCACACTTCGGCAGATCCTGGAGAAAACCCAAGAAGTCCAAATCGATACTCACCATCTCTTTATCGATTTCAAGGCCACCTATGACAGCATCTATAGAAATTATAGAGTCAAGTCTAGTTTTGACATCCCTGCCAAACTAGTCCATCTGTGCAGAATGCTCGCTACTCCATCAATGTCGGTAATGACCTCACCAAGACCTGTGATGTTTAAAGGACAAGGTGACGCACTTTCACGGACTTCTCTAATATTGTACTTGAACGGATAGTGCGGAACTCACAAGCCAACACCAGACGTACAATCTGTCAAAAGTCCGTACAACTGCTCGCATACGCCGACGATATTGACATTATTGGAAGAACTCAGCGGACTGTCACCGATGCGTTTGCAAGCATCGAGGCGGAAGCGGTCAAAATGGGTTTAGCGATAAACGAGGGCAAAATCAAGTATATGCTGACCAACAAGCTGACGAATTGGACAGAACGTCACTGTGTGCAAAAACAAGTGTACCACGCTCTTGCCGAATCAAGGTTCAGATACGGCATTCTGGCATGGGGAGGTGCTACAAATTCACACATAGCGAAGCTTTAAAATATTCAAAAAAAGGCGATCAAATTACTATCGGGAAGAAACAGCGTATAAGGCAGAGTGAGGATTTTCACAGTAATGCAGATATTCAGTATGACAGCGGCGTTGGAGTACTATGACGATGAACGTTTCCGAACTCTAGTCAATCACAATTTCAACACCAGAAGATGAGCAGAGGGGCTGTATAATCTTCCATCCTTCAGAATTGTATACAGCAAGCGTCAGCTAATGTACACCATACCAAACATCCTAAATACTCTTCCAAACAATTTGTGAAACATATATCACATTAATATAAAAACCACTAATTTTTCATCTGAAATTTTAAACTTTTATATTTTTATTTAAAGAATAACAACTTTAAACTGAATTATAATCAAGCTTGCAAACATATATGCACTTAGTTTAAATTAGCTGTCAGTCTCATGATAGCAATTAAATAATTTAAATTTGTAAAATAACCTCCTGCATATAAGCCATGTGGGTTCACAGGTACGAACAAATATTGTACTATGATAGACAAAAGTACATGAAATAAACTAAACTAAACTAAACTCAACTAACGAACTATTGAAGATGTACAGCAACATCGACCTAGTCAAAAAACTGCGTATTGGACTCCTGCGATGGCTAGCACATGTAGAGTGAATGGACACCAACACTCCGGCCCGCAGAGTCTTCGAATCTAACCCTGAGAGGACGATGCAGTAGTAGAGGACCTCCTCGCGTTGGTGGCGCGCACATGTTCAAAGGGACCGCGACCAACTTGTAGTACGCAACTGGATGCAATTAGCTAAAGACCGAGTTAAATGGATAGACTTGTTGGTTGAGGCCACGTTCACCCCGAACTGTAGCACCACCTAAATAAGTAAGTAAGTAACTTGTTGAGAATGGCGACGAATAGACAAATTCGGATCACCAACAGTTTCGCCTAAAGCGCCAATGTTGTATTCGGTAGGTATAGTTCGTCGTGTTGTTGCTGTTGCATCGAGCAGAGTAAGTGTTGCCCTTGCACAGATGGGCGATTATTAAGTACATGTACCACTAAATTCACGAAATGCTCTATAACTTTTCCGAACAGAACATTGATTTTGGGAATAAATTTCTACAATTTTCAAACGTTATTGCGGTGTAAGTCCTTCCTTGCTAATTTTTCAAAACAGATGTCATTCACCATTTATCAGATATAAGCTATCTCTATTTTAAGGTCTATCACACTAAACAGAATCCCCCTTTGTTTGCTGGTAGCAGATATATACGAGTATGTACATTGGGATATATATCATGTATACTTCGGGAATATTGTTCAGCAGCTAAACCGTATGCAGTAGGAGTAATTTTCAGCAACAAATATTATGTAGACATTTTTCTGAACTTTTCTCTTAAGTTATTAAGGTTTTTATTTCATGTTGCTCATGTAAAAAGCGGAAACCCAAGTCCCAGAGCACTCAAACTTGTTTCGGTATATTTTACTTTCTTTGCTGTAGTGGTCGAAAAAATGTCGCTGTCATGATGGCTGTTTCCCACTGGAGCTTGAATCTACACACATTGGTTGGTGAGCAAACGCACTACTATTGCTCCATTCTTACCCATACTGGAAAAAGATCTTGAGAATAATTTTTCACAAAGAATTAGTAGGAATTACGCCGAAACCAATGGGTTACTGAATGATAAGCAGTCTGAATTCAGAAGAGATCTTGTGAGACTGCGATAAATTGATTGATCTTAAAATGGAAGGGGGAGTTGGAAAATAAGAATAGAACTTTCTCAGAATTTCGTGATTTTAACCGTACTTTCAAAACCATTGATAAGGGAATTGATCACAAAAATTTCAAAACAGTGAATAAAAAATATAATGAACTAAGACGGCTTAAGAGTTACTTGGTAGCGAGAAAACAAATAGTTAAAGTCAATGGTCATTAATCGCCGCCCAAAAGAAATCAAATCGGGTGTGCCCGGCGATCGCTGCTTACTTATCCAGAAGTGTTAAGCTGATCTCTAGGAGCCAGTCGTATACTTTGAGGAAGGCTTCTCTGCTTTCAAGAATAAGTCACAATTTTAATTTTTTTTTTTAAAGGAAACCCGAATCCTAGAGCACTCAGAGACTTCGGTCCATTATATAATATTATATATGAAATTGCCAATCTACTGATTACTGTTTAAGTGGTCGTTGTGGCTTGAGGTTATGGAAAGAAATTGAAAATAAAGTTTTTTTTTTTAGAGAGTGCAGTTTAACCTTTCTAACGGTAAAAATAAATTTACACTATTACTTCATTAAGTTATAATAAGTTTTTTACTTATGCAGAGAATGCTTTCACCCATGCATTTAACGGCAATTTTCCATTTTCAATAAAAAAAAAATGAACGAAGCCGCAGCAACTCGGAAAATTAACGGTGGTTTTGCATTGGGAACGTGTAGCGAGAGAACAGTTCGAAACTGGTTTGCCAAGTTCGGCGAAGGAGATTTTTAGCTTGAAAATATGCCAAGAGGTAGACAAGAGGAGATTATTGATAATGAAGAACTTGCCGCAGCTGTTGAAGAAACTCCAGCTTCGACTGTTTTTAGCCTTGCTGCAAGGTTCAAAGTCTCAACTGCAACCAAAAGTCATCTTTCAGCCATAGGAAAGATAAAAAACTAGAGAGATGGGTGCCTCATGTCTTAACACCAGCGAATATGCTACGACGTACTATGGAATATGGTAGTACAAGAGCAGATCAAAAATACTTTTTAGAAATATTGCAAATTGCGTATGTTTTTGGGCTTATTTTTTGCTTAACAAGTCGTACTTTAATATTCACATAGTTTTTCATGTACTTAGTGCACAAAAAGATTACCGAGACTAATATTAGGCCATGTTCTATTATCAAAAGCATGCTTTGTCTCAGACTGGGAAAGTCTAGCGTCTAGCAGCAGCTTGAATTCGAACGTAACACCAGATATGGAGTACTCACCCGTAAAAAACAATTTAATACCCTACTAGAAAGAAATGCAAATATTAAATACGATAAGTACATAGCCGATGCTCAGCAGGACCTACTATTGTAGTTTGAAATATAACCTAAAAGATAAAACTTACTTCTTAAACTCAAACTCGACTGAGATGACAACTACCATTTTTAAAATAAGAGGAGACCTAATCAACTTGCATTATCCGCCTCATCGACCAGACTATCCAATTCAGTGCGATATCTGTAACCTTAAAGACAGAGAAGATGAAGTCCATTTCCTTGTGAGATGTCCTGTGTTAAAAGAATGTTATATAAGATTCTTCGGCGCAAATATTATAATACATTGGAACTAGATGAAGCGATGAGTATATTTAATGGAGAATACGGGTGGGACGCGTTATATAAATATGCAGTTAACGCATTTCGATGTATATATATCCTAATATATATAAAAAAAATAAAATAAAAAATATACAAAACAAAAATAAAATAAAAAAAATAAAAAAAAAAAAATGTGTATATACTATGTACTATGTCTATGCAAAATTTCCAGTCTATATTGTCAAAAGTAAAAAAGTTATAGATTTTTGATCAACAAATGACCCATACGTATATATTCCATAGTGCGACGTTTGGAAGTTGTAATTTCTTTGACCCACAGACACTGTGTGGATTCTTTTTTGCATCGTGTCGTCACATAAGTGGATCGTATACGATAATCGGAAGATGTCGGGAGACTGGGTAGACGCGAGTGAGCTTCCCAAGGGACTTGCCAAGACAGACTTACACCCCAAAAGGGTAATGGTGACAGTATGGTGGACGAGTGATGGAGTTGTCCATTATTCGTTTCTCAAACGCGAAGAAACAATCACGGCCGAGTCGTACTGTAGAGAAATCGATATAATTTACAGCAAATCCCACCAAAAACAGCCGTCACTGGTAAGAAGGCATGGTCCCATACTGCTGCATGATAATGCAAGACCATCACCACAGTCAACACTTCTGAAGCTACAGAATTGGGATAGTTTTGCCTCATCCGCCTTACTTACCAGACTTAGCCCCGACCAATTACCATCTTTTTAGAATTTTGGGCAATCACCTCCAAACTAGATAGTTCAGAAGCCCAGGTGCCATAAAACAGGACTTTGAGGACTTCTTGGCCCAAAAGGATAAGGACCTTTTCAAAACAGGCATACCATATTTGCTTTACTGGAACATTGGAAAAATATCATAGATGAAAATTTAGATTAATATTTGGAATAAACTTTGTTAATTTTTCAAATAGCGTTGCTTAACTTTCCACATAAAAATCGGCTATTTCATATGAAACGACCTTATATATTACTAGCTGGTTGTACCCGCTTCACTGAGTCTTTCAATATGGAATTTCACGTTCACTTCTTTAGAGCACTCTGGATTTTCATGCACATGCTTCTTAATATCCTACCTACGTTCGTCCACACTTTCACGATTTGAAATGGAAAACTTTCTAATCTATATAAATAAAAATGAAATGCTGTTCGTTGGTCATCGCATCACTTGAGAACGGCTGGACCGATTTGGCTCATTTTTCTTTTAAAACGTTCGTAATAGTCCGAATTACGCAAAGAAAAATTGGAAAAGTTGCCCCGAAAATTAGAAAATTCGGGTAAAACTGAAAGTGCTTTTTTCCATGGGAAAAAATGTGTGTACCTATGTTTGTATGCTATGGACCCCGAAAGGACTGAACCGATTCAGCTCAAATTTTCAGGCAATCTTCGGTATTGGCCTAAATTCCTATTCCTATGAAGTTTGATTAATATCCGCTTCTTTAGTATTATAGTGCTTCAATAGTAAAAAGTCTCTTTTGTTAGTCGCAGCAAAGCACGACGGCTGGCTCAGTCCAGCAGTTTGATCACTATTTTAGTGCTATAGTACTTTACTACTCAATAAAATTGATACACGAGTACAATATGTATTTACGGTTGGTCGGCACAAAACTGTTCTCAAATAGACTTAGCCCCAGGCGCTTGCCTGACAGTTGTTGCACCAGGTGCCTGCCTGACAGTTTTTTTTTGCTAGGCGCAGCAATGCTCGCCGGGTACCCGCTAGTAAAAAAATTGAGGAACTGCTAGAGTTCGTAAAAGAAAAGAAAGTGCACACCATAAAATTAGGCAACTAGCGTATGCTATTGGCTCCCAATAAGTCACAGTTGTAGCCTACAAAACACAGAGTGCAAGGGACGAGAATATTGTGGAAAAAACAACAAACACGATGCAAACATCACCAAATCTGGCAAGAGAGAGATTGCGACGGAAAGAATGAAATCAAATAATACCCTATCGGCCGAAAGAAAAGGGTGCGAGCTTTTAAGTGGTGAACAAAAGCGAAGAAGTAAGCCACAGCTGCTAGCAGCGAATATTAATAATGCCATACAAGAAGGGAGAAACTGCGACGGTGTCTTTGGTCGACGGCTGAGGTAAGCTCGCCGGTTCCTGGGTTTACCCAAAGATTGACTAGCTAGTTGATCGGTTCGTTGGGTGTCGCTTCTGATGGCTCCTGGCTTGCTAAGGTCCGCTGAGGATCGGCATCCGTCGGGTTGACTCGTTCTGGGTTCAGTTCGTTCGCCTGGTGCGCTTTCGGGGCGTGCCTAAGTGTCTCGTCCGCTTTCTGGGCGGGCGTGAGTATCTCGTCCGCTTTCTGGGCGAGTGCGAGTGTTTCGTCCGCTTTCTGGACAGGCGCGAGTATCGAGTCCGCTTTCTGGGCATGCGTGAGTGTCTTGTCCGCTTTCTGGGCGGGCATGAGTGTCCCGTCCGTTTTCTGGGCGGGCGTGGTTGAAAACCAGTTAACCTGTATATAGCTAATGAATAAATAAATTATACTTACTCGTAAGTACTTAATGAAAAGCTGACCTTCTTCTTCCTTTTTTCAGCGAGGTTATGATCCGAAAATAAGGGATCATAACCCTCCCACGTCACCGCATTTCTACTGATCCGCCTGTGGGGTTCGCCTATTTGACCTCAGAAAATATCGGCAGGCCAGCCGATTTTGGATCACTCGGTTACTGAGGCCAATGAAATGCCGATGTCGTCGCATTTGTCTGATCCAGGCGTTTATAGGCATGCCTTTCCTACATCGCGATGTCTTTGGAACGTGCATTGATATTACCTTTTTAACGGGGTTCAAATGATCTATTCTTTGAACGTGGCAATACCAGCAGACCCGGTCGCGCTCTTTCTTTCGTAAAATGGTTTCTTTGACGTGAAAACTTCCACGGATCTTCGAACTTCTTATTCGATCAAGCTTTGTCACTCCTGCTGTCATGCGAAGCATCTTCATCTCAGCTGCCGTTAATTTACTCTCATACTTTATGTACATCGTCTAACATTGTGAACCGTATGTGAGCACAACTGCGGTGTAGAGACTTCCTTTCAACTTAGGGGGAATTTTTCTGTCACAGAAGATAGCGGAACTTTCTCGCCACTTCATCCACCCTACGCTTACGCGATGATTGATGTCATCATCACAGGTTGCTTTGCTATTGACCATAGATCATATATTTTAACTTTTTGCATTTGGGAAGCACTGTTTCATTCAAATAAATGTCTGGAATAGGCCTGAGTGGATCAGAGAATGTGCAGCACAAGTATTCTGTCTTTTTTGAACTAATGCGATACCCATTTCCCTCCAGAGCGTCCACCCACACATCAAGTGCTCGTTGCAGGGATGTAGGATCCTCACTTATGTACCTTAGGGTCCATCACTTTACCTTCAAGCAGATAATCAAGGACTGTAATAAAGAGCAAAGGACTTAAAACGCTTCCCTGGTGCACCCCGACTTTGATTGGGAACTCTTGGGTTACTCCAGGGGGCATCTTACTCTTGTCTTTGCTCCTTCGTACATGTCCATGATCATCTCTACATAGGTTTCTGGAACACCTCGATGTCTTAGCGTCACCCATATCAGATCTCGTGGTTGTCTGTCGAATACCTTTTCAAAGTCAACCAATACAATATGCAAATCCTTTAAGAAATCAGGACTTTTTCCATTATGCCCCTTATACTTTGGATTGCATTTGTGGTTGATTTACCCGCGACAAACCCACTTTGATCATCAGATAGCCGTATTATTTTTCGCAGTCGGCCACCTAATACCCGCTCAAAAATCTTTATGGTGCGTGACATCAGCTTGGTCGAACGGTAGTTATCACAGTTTCGCGTATCACCATTCCCTTTGTATACAGGGAGAAGGTAACTTTGCTTCCATTGATGAAATGAAAAGCTGACTAACTAGCCAGACCAGGAGCTGGGTCTAATTTTATGATACCAAGACCATTCTGTGGATTACCAGTGAGTACGGCACAAAGCTTTATCAAAAATTGGCTAAAAGAAAAAGCGCATCATTACTGGGTGGAAACTGAAGGTAACAGACAAGCCAAGATCTTTCTGCCAAATACTTCCCTAAAAGAACGAAACAACTCCTACAATTAACTAGGAGTCAAATTCGAATGGCCACAGGTTTCCTTACACTGTAAAGTGAAAAAAATATCTCATGGCTATGAGAATAGCACAAGACAGCATCTGCAGATTGTGCAACGAAGACGAAGAATCAGCAGACCAAATCCTATGTCACTGTAACTGTCTAATCGGAACACGTCATCGTTATTTACGGAAATTCTACCTTAAAGCAGAATACCTATCTGCAAGATCACTTAAAAACATAGTAGAGTTCATCACCCAATCGGGCATATTGAGTAAACTCTATGATCAGAGGAAATCACAATAGGCCTAATGTGGCCATGGTGATAAAGTGACCTAATTCGACCTCTTCAACAATCTACAATCTACAATGGAATTCAAAGTACCAATTTCTGGTACCGTGGTGGGATAGCGCAGAAGGTTCAAACTTTGAAACTTTTAGTATGTGGGTCTTTACATTCAAGAAAGCCTATTTCCAGCCTAGGGCACCAAACAGTTAAATCCGGCGCTGCATACGTACTTAAAATAAGAAAACGTTGCCTTCGTTTAGTAATATATTGTAATATTCTTGTTGGAGTTCGCTTAAATAAAACTGGCTTTTGTGTATTTCACTGTTTATTTATTGTCAACTACTAACTTTACTTCAACACAGTATTCAATCACTTTATTTTTTATTTATCTCAAATTAAACTGTCGCTACACTGGTCTACTCTCCCTCATGTAGCCGCTGTAGTTTTTGGTACACAAACCATCCTGTAATCAATGCTACAATATTATCACTTAATCCTTCCTTAGATGAAAACGGCATTTTGAGAGTGGGTGGAAGACTTAGCAAAGCAAGCATTCCATATCATCAAAAACATCAAATTATACTCCCAAGTAAAGAGTACATAACAAAACCCCGACTTCAATAAAGACTTTCAACTGACAACCGATGCATCGAACTATGCTATCGGCGCGGTTTTATCCTAAGACGATAAACCCATCACTTTTATCTCTAGAACTCTAAGTAAGACAGAGGAACACTATGCAGCAAACGAAAAAGAAATGCTGGCAATAGTGTAGGCCCTAAAATCACTCCGAAATTACCTATATGGCTCGGCCAGAGTCAAAATATACACTGACCACCAACCTCTGACCTATGCATTGAGTAATAAAAAATAGCAATACCAGAATGAAGAGGTGGAAGGCAAACTTGGAGGAATATAATTATGAGCTCTAATATAGACCAGGCAAAACCAATATAGTGGCAGACCTCCTTTAAAGAGTTTCGCAAATTCTTTAACACCCACAACACACAGCGACGAGAGCTCTTCACAAGGACTCATCCCAAGCATTTAAATTCCCATTAACGTATTCAAGAGTCAGATTTTTCTCAACGTAGGCGAGACAACTAACCATGAATTACAAAAACAACAAATATTTGGCGCAACAGCTCTTTAAAGTGCCAGGGCCTAGCTTCTCGCAACCACTCATGTTGTGTGCGTTATATTTTTCACACGAATGGAAGGGACCTACAGTTTAATGCCGAATCCAAACGGCGATTTGAGAAGCTTTTTCGTGACAACAATACTCTCGGATGTTTGTCAGACGCTCGCGAGAGGTGGGACCGTGAAAAAACTTTTTGGTATTTTGTGGGATTCGAACTTGGAACCTCATGCGTAGTGATCCGACACACTAACCACTTACTGCAAGCGCAGTAAATACGAAAGACATCCCAATCAGCCAAAACTTAGCGAAACACCATTATCAACCTTCCTGGGACACACTGTACACTTCGATATCTTTTTAACCGAAAAGAAAGTAATACTAACCGTACTTGACAAATTTACAAAATATGCCCAAATTAATATATGGAAGAGCAAATCTATCGAAGATGTAAGAAGACCATTACGAGACTTGATCTTTTTCTATGGTGTACCCAAGTCTGTCGTCATTGACAACGAGCCCTCATTGAACTCAGCTTCAATACTTTTTATGATAAAAGACAAACTGGGGATAAGTGTCTTCACGACACCACCCTACAAGAGTGAAGTAAATGGCCAAATAGAGCAATTTCACTCAACACTAACTGAAATAATGAGATGCCTTAAAGAGAATGGGCACGAACGAAACTTCGAGGAACTTCTAGAGAGAGCAGTAAATGAGTACAACCACAGTATTCATTCTACAACAAATAAAAAACCTGTAGATCTCTTTTTGGACGAAACATTACTTTTAACCCAGACGACTATGAAAAGACGAGACAAACTAACTTTGAGAAGCTACTTCAGAAACAAAAGCAAGATATTAGTTATCACAATAAGAAAAAACATCCAATAAAAGAATATTTACCAGGGCAAGTAGTTTATGTTAAGCAAAATAAGGGACTAGGTACCAAACTCTCGAATAGATATACCATAAAGAAGAAAGAGTCAAAAAAAATCGGCACACCACCATACTAACTGAATCTGGCAGGATTGTGCACAGATCTTATATTAAAAATTAACTCATTATCCTTTTAGGCCCATCCTCACATCCTGTATGGTTGATGTACTAGTGCTGGACTATTCCAACGCTCAATTACTGGCGATAAAAACTGGAACAGCTGGATTGCAGAATGGAAATTTCAAAATAATCCACATAATGGATTTGGAAATTTACCAAAAACTAATAGACGAAATGCATTTACTTTTAAAGGAAAATGTTGACCCAAGGGAACCATTGTATCCTTTCCTTACTCATGACCTAGAGCAAACTTAAATTCTTATCAACCGCCTCAAACCCGCAAACAAATGGGAGCGTTCTCTAAATTTCATCGGCAGCGCCTGGAAATGGGTAGCTGGATCTCCTGATCACGATGATTTTAAGATTCTTTCAAATCGAATCAATAATGTGCTACAAAATAATAATAAACAAGTAATAATAAACAAAGCCACATTTGAAAAAATAAAAGAGTTAACAAATGTAACTAATGAAATAATAAATTCATTGAAATCACACAAGGATAGAGAAAACAGAAAATTGTTAGTTATTAAGAATAAAATAAATATAGTAAAAGAAGAAATTATAAATATTGACCATGCTATCCAGTGGGCCAAGGCCAACATAATAAACTCATTTATTTTGTCAAATTCTGAAACAAACATTGTAAAAGACATAATTGAAACGGACAATATGCCATACTTAAGCATAGAAGAAATTTTAGAATTTAGTGAAGTAAGAATAGCTACTAACAAAACAACTATAATATATATTATCAATGTACAGTCGACTCCGCTTAACTGAAACGCCAATTTGCCACAATTATTTTTTCACTTAAGCGGTATTTTCTCTTGAGCGAACTTCGGATAACTGAAAAAAAGTTTCATTTAACCGGTGTTCGGATAACTGAAAAACAATTTCACAAAACAAAAAAACAACATCATTTTTAATACCATATGTCAATATTTTATTAAAAAAAAACTCGAAACAAAACGAAACTTCGATAAGATGTAAATAAAAAAAGAAAATAAAAAACAAAAATTAAGTGCGATTTATTGGACGTGTTCCGCTAAAGAAGGAAAAAAGAAAAAGATTTTAGGGATGGGCGCATTCAATTATTTGATTTCAGTTATGCGGAGTAGTTTGAGTATAAATTAATAATTTCGGTTGTAAAAGTTTTTTTCAGTTAACCAATTAATTTGTATAAAAATTGTGAAAAAATGGTCCGTGACAAATTGGGTTTCAGTTAACCGATTTTTTCAGTAAAGCGTAGCTCAGATACGCGGAGTTGACTGTACCACTAACTAACAATGAAAAATGCTCCAATTTGATTGTAAAACCAGTTAAGAATGGAATTTATGTTAACGAAATAAATTATAAATCGATACTTAATTGTAAGAGAGGGATATTTGAAATCAATGGAAATTGTAAAACATTTAATAGCTCTTCAATTTGTATGGAAAATAATTTGATAGATATAAGTAATTCTTCATGTATACCAAAGCTACTAAGAAGCCAACCATCTTCCTGCAAAAAAATCAACAATCAACACATAGCATCAGTTGAAGAAATCTCAAGCGGAACACTATTCCTCAACCAATACAAAGGCGCAATCATCATTGACGACAAAAAAGTTAATCTGACTGGCACATTCATTATACAGTTTCACAATACCACGGTAACAGTTGAGGGGAGAACATACTCATCCAAGGAAATAACGAATATAAAACCATTACCAGGACTACTTCAACCCCTTTCCGATAACACCGAATACGAAGAAGTCCTATCGCTGAACATGATTAAAGATATTTATATGAACAATACAAAATTTATCAAGCTGTTAGAATCGGAAAACAACATAAAACACGCTGGAGGTTACAGCTTGACACTTATAGCCATCATCATACTCCTCGTACTTATTGTCAAAATCTGGCGAAAGAAGAGAGTACCAGAGATCACCATTGCAGGAAAAACCAAGCCCCCAACAAAAGTCACAGATACACCAGGTAAAACTCCTGTACCAGAGATCACCACTGCAGAAAAACCTTAACCCATAGCAAAGGTCACAGATACACCAGAAAGACCGAGCGAATCGGAAAAACCAATAATTCCAAAAATATGTCCAATAATTTCTACAATAAATCAAATTCCATTATTCTAAAATAAAGGTTACAAAACGAGGACGTTTGCATTTTAGCAGGGAGGAGTTAATAACCTTCACATTTATTCCATTAATCCACATTCACATTGCACATTATCTCCCACATTCCTATCACATGGAACTCGTTTACACAGTTTACAGTTCTCTACTCCAGTTATAGTTCTCTTACACAGTTCTACAGTTCTTTAAACCATTTGTAGTTCTCTTACACAGTTTTACACAGTTCTTAAAACCAGTTATAGTTCTCTTATACTGTTTACAGTTCTTTAAACACAGTTATAGTTCTCTTACACAGTTTGCAGTTATTTAAACACAGTTATAGTTCTCTTACACAGTTACAGTTATTTAAACGCAGTTATAGTTCTCTTACACAGTTTACAGTTATTTAAACACAGTTTAAACTTCTACACAGTTAACAGTTCTTAATACACTTATGGTTTAGTCTCATAAATCCACAGTTCACTTATTCACTTTCTCGAAGGACCATTAATGATTCGCGACATACGTAGTGAAATTAAAACAACCGTTCCGTTTCGTTAGCTAATGACCAGTGAGTATTTTATTTTCATAATTCTTAAATCTACCTTATGACTATCTGAGGCGAGACGCGCGCTCAGCAAAAAGTATGTGAATCAAAACTTTAAAAGATACATATTAGGTATCTAAAGCCGCGCACTCATCAAAAAGTGTGTGACTAAAACGTTTGTGAACAAAAACTTTAAAATATACTACGTATCTGAGAACATATTAGGTATCTGAGGAGAGGCGTCCACTTATCAAAAAGTGTGTGACCAAAGGGTGTTTGAACTAAAACTTTAAAATCTTACGAATCTGAGGCGAGAAGCGCACTCAGGAAAAAAGTGTTTACTACGTAGACAATGAACATTATTCTTTTCCAACGCTTGAGCTTATTTTTGCATAAAAATTCAAATGACCTGTAAAGTTGTCAGCATACCTTCTTTTTGTACCGCAAGGTGCAACGGTGTGAGGCTTAGCATTTTTCCCATTGTTGACGTGGGGCACGTTCTCATTGCTCCTATGACACTCAGACAGGCTAGACGATGTATTTTATGGTAGCTATTATAGTTTTATGTTTATAAAATTGCAAGTAAATATATAAACCATTTTACGCAAATCTAATCCTTTTTCATATTGGTCTTACTATTAAATCACTACATTAGCATCACTCTGTTCTCTAATGTCATACTCGTAAATTGAAAAAAATAGACTTCGCTTTCCGTACATTAAAATTTAGCTCGATACTAACACTAAAGCCGACTATTAAATTCGTTATTGGTACAAACATTTTGAAAAGGTTGGTTGTTAGTAAGTCCCAATGACAATATCTTACCCATATCGTTTGCAATAGACGCTATTTCGAATTATAATAACGAAAGAAATAAAATTTAATAGAAGCTTTAATTTTTAATTGCTTTGAGACATTTCTGGGCGCAGTATTTCATATATCTTGATCTAATAAGCGCAATTGTTATCAAATATTTTCAGAAAATCGTGCTCAAAGGAGGAACTTTTCTTCGCTGACCTTTTGTCCGACAAAAAATCTTATCGGATATTTGAGGAAGATCACTTCATACAACACAATAAGAACACCTTTTAACTAATGTTCGAAGAAGACTAATGTCACATTGGAAATAATGTCATTAATCATTTGTCCATAAAAGTAGAATTGTTGATTAATGACAGGATACTGGTTTCTCTCATGCCATTTCAAAAGATCTTTTTCCATGAGATATGCTTTAATGTGGAAATCATTGTTCTATTCAATTCTTTTGGCAAAAGAAATAAGCTTTTCCATGTTCAATTGTGCTGTCTGCTACAAAAACGAAGACATGAATGACTGAGTTCTTAATGGTCGACATTTGTACTTAGTTAAAATGTACATTATGTACGCACTTAAGTACTGCTTTTCACCTGAAAACAATTCAAATGTGTGAAGGTACGTATGCCCTTTTTTGTGCTTCTGCCTCCTAAAAAGCAATTTCTCTTTAAAGGGAGTGGCATTTCTTTATCCGTTTCTATAGCGAGAAAAACATTAAATTTATTGGTTTTAAAAAATTGCATTAGATATAACGAAAGACTGAAGGACATACATACATAAAAGTGAAGTACATTTGGAAACCGCAAGCATATCGCATATTTCGATTAAGAATTAACGGATTTACCTTAAATTTCATATCTGAATCGGAATTTTCATTCTATCCCTAAAATTAAAAATACTTTTTTAAAGCTAGTTTTGAGAAGTTTCAGTTTTCTCGAAATCATTTTTATTTTTCAAATTTGATAGTGTCTGATGGAACCATGGCTTATGACATTTCTCAAAGGTTTTTGACAAAGCTTTGTAAATTCACAAAAAATTGGAGTAGAGCTACCAATTTTATCATTTTTAAAATACGGAATGTACCAGGGAGTGTTTGGATAAATCCTTTAAATCAAACTCATAATGAAAATGCCACCTACACCATCCTTAAAGCACACCCTCTGCAAGGACAGACAAATAGGCCGGGCGCATGCAGCAGTTTATAGATAATGAATTTTAATCGAATGATATAAAATTAACTTCCATCAATAAAAGGTGAAATAAATGTCATACGCACTTGCACTTTTACGTTATTTGTTTGAAACTTGGTATTAAACAACAAACAATTTACATTTTCCCAACACCTACTTTTTCGAGAATAGTGCGCGTTTCATGTTTATTATATTAACTAGCAGGTACCCGGCGAGAGTTACTGCGCCTAACAAAAAAAAACAACTATTTGACAGGCGCCTGGGGCTTAGTATATTACAGAACAGCTTTGTCCTGGCCAACGGTGGGTAAGCGCTTACTTACTTAGGTGGCGCTACAGTTCGGGGTGAACCTGGGCCTCAACCAACAAGCCTCTCCATTTAGCTCGGTCTTCAGCTAATTGCCTCCAGTTGCGCAATCCAAGTTGGTCGAGGTTCCCTTGAACTTGTGCACGCCACCTACGGCGATGATTCCCTCTACTGCGTCGTCACTCGGGATTAGATTCGAAGACTCTGCGGGCCGGAGCGTTGGTGTCCATTCGTTCTATATGTCCTAGCCATCTCAGACGTCCAATACGCAGTTTTTTCACAAGGTCGATGTCGCTGTACAGCTCGTATAATAATAATAATAATAAATAATCTTTTAATTTTCAGCGCCGTAAAGCAGGTCTGGGATGATCAAGGTCTTATACAGAGTCTCCTTAGTAGTTCGAGATAGAGCTTTACTGTTGAATTGCCTTATAAGCCCAAAAAACAGCGATTTGCAAGAGTTATTCTTCGATTGATTTCTGCACTGATGTTGTTTCTAAAGTTCATAGCAGAGCCAAGGTAGACAAAGTCCCTTACTACCTCGAAGTTACAGCTGCGGACTGTGACGTTCTGTACAATTCGTCGGTGTTGGCTTTCCCTTCTTGTTGACAGCATACACTTGGTTTTGCCCTCCTTTATCGCTAAACCCATTTTGGCCGCTTCCGCCTCAATGCTTGCAAACGCACCGGTGACAGCCCGCTGAGTTCTTCCGATAATGTCTTTATCGTCGGCGTATGCAAGCAGTTGTACAGACTTAAAATAGATTGTGCCTCCGGTGTTGGCTTGTGAGTTCCGCACAATCCGTTCAAGTACAATAGTAAAGAAGTCACATGACAGCGCGTCACCTTGTCTAAAGCCTTTTTTGACATCAAAGGTCTCGGTGAGGTCATTACCGACCTTGATGGAGTAGCGAGCGTTCTCCATCGTTAGCCTGCACAGACGGACAAGTTTGGCAGGGATGTCAAAACTAGACATGGCTCTATAAAGCTCTTCTCTATAGATGCTGTCATAGGCGGCCTTGAAATCGATAAAGAGGTGGTGAGTATCGATTTGGAATTCTTGGGTTTTCTCCAGGATCTGCCGAAGTGTGAAGATTTGATCGATGGTGGACTTTCCTGGCCTAAAACCGCACTGATAGGGTCCAATCAGGCTGCTGATAAAAGGTTTTAGGCGTTCACACAATATCGCAGAAAATACCTTTTGTATGCGATGTTGATGAGACTGATGCCTCTATAATTGGCGCAGTTGAGGGAGTCTCCTTTCTTGTGGATCGGGCAAACAATGCTGAGATTCCATTCATCAGGCATACACTCGTCTGACCAAATATTAGAGATGAGTTGGTGTATGCACTCTACCAATTCATCCCCAGCTGCCTTGAAAAGTTCGGCCGGTAAGCCGTCAGGTCCAGCAGCCTTATTGGATTTTAGCTTGGATATTGCTATCCTCACTTCGTTTTGGTCAGGTGGACAGAAATTTTGACTATCATCGTCCATGTTGAATGGTTCATTCTGCCTGACAGCGGGATGTTGGTCTTGGTCGCCGTTATACAGTCTGCGGAAGTAGTTTTTCCATATCCTCAGCACCGACTGTGATTCTACTATGGGGTTTCTATTTTCATCTCTACAGGTTTCTGTACGGGTATTGCTTCTCTGACACGTTCTTTTTACCTTTTGGTAAAACTTCCGTACATTGTTCCTGGAGTATAAACTCTCGATATTCTCAAACGTGCGCTTTTCATGCTCTTTCTTCTTCTTTTGGGGAAACCGATGTTCTTCCCGTATCTTTTGCTCGTAGAGCTCACGAGCAGCTGTCGCCTTCCTTTGCAGCGCCGCTTTGTATGCCTCTTGTTTTGCTGCATGCACTCGCCGGCATTCTTCGTCAAACCAGGGGTTTCGCGGTGGTGGGCGAGCGATACCCAACACATCAGTCGCGGCATTTCTGATGGCATGTTGGCAGCGTTGCCACTGGTCTTCGGCACTTGATGCTGGCGGCATAGGGGTGATTGAGAGATTTCGGGATACGCGTTCAGCGAAGAGTCTTGCGGTCTCTTGCGATTGTAGCTTTTCGATGTTAAATTTTCTCACACTGATTCTTCTTTGTTGCTCAGATTGGGATATCCGCATTCGTATCTTGGCTACAGCAAGGTAATGATCCGAGTCTATGTTGGCCGCTCGGAAGGTCCGGATATCCAGAATACTGGAGGCATGCCTTGCGTCGATCGCAATATGATCAACTTGGTTGATCGTTACATAATCATTGGACCGCCATGTCTGCTTATGAATATCGAGATGAGGAAACCATGTGCTTGCCTTAGTCCGTTATCAGACGTGGTGTCGTGTAGGCTATGCTTACCGACTGCCCTACCAAACACGTCCTCTTTTCCTATTTTGGCGTTCAAATCTCCCAATCCGATTTTAACATCGTATTTAGGACATTGCTCGTATGTTTTTTCTAGGAGCTCGTAGAAACACTCTTTGGTGGCAGGGTCCTTATCTTCCGTGGGTGCATAAACACATATTAGGCTTATTGTAGCGAATTTAGCCTTGATCCGGATAGTCATAATACGCTCGCTCACGTGTCGAAGCTTAAGACTTCTTGCCTAAGTCTGCCGCGTATGATAAATCCGCATCCGAATAAGCGTTGCCTGTTGCCTCTGTAGAAGTCACCGTAGTAGATGTCACAGTCTTTCATCCTCCTTTTGCCCGGCCCATCCCATCGCACTTCCTGGATGGTGGTAATATCTGCTTTATAGCAGTCTAGGGCCTCTGCTAGTTGTTCGGCTGCACGTGGTCTGTAAAGGGACAGAACATTCCATGTACAGATCCGAAGCTGGTTCTCCTTATTTCGTTTGATGGAGTCGTTATTAGTTGAGTCATCCTTATCCGAGGCTTTTGATTGTTTCGGAACCATTTGTATTTTGCGTGGTAGGGAGTTACCCCGACGGCACAACCCCCAACGTGGAGGGCCAGTTCCTTTAGTTATTCCCCTAGGACGAGGGGCCGGGTACACCAGTGCCAGCAGTCCACTACGGGATTATGAGCGCTACCGCTGGCCCATTAAGGGCTCCTCCGCCACCATCTCTATTCCAATGTCCTGATCAACATTGGAAATTCCTTACCGACCGATCCGAATACGTCAAAGCAGCTCGCGCAAGGTATTCACTAAGTTCAACCTAACTGGAACTATAGACACCACCGTTGACTCCGTCTAGGGAATTCGTCCGCTGCCGCCTGGAACAGGAAGAAGTGCTCTAGTGAGAAAGCACTCTTCCCCTCGTCTCTCATCTACTGCCGCCAAGAATCCTCCAAACGGGGTTTGTTACCCATTTCTTGAGATAAGGTACTAGGCACCCGGCTGTCGCGGCGTGAAGGTTGAGAGTAGGAGTTGGTAGGCCTCAGCTGAGTGAAAACGCTTGTGTTTTTATATGATCGCATGCACTACCGTTTGACCAGCCAGTAGGTAAGTGGTCCAACCTTAAATACATATATCAAAATATTTTTACAACTAAAGTACTATAATACTTAAGTAGTGAGCAAACTGCTGGACTGATGGTACCCGGCTGCTTTGCTGCGACTAACAAAAGAGAATTTTATTTACTACTAAAGTACGATAATACTAAAGTAGTAGACTGATTTTGATCAATCTTCACTGGAACACTCTCCGGGCAATACCGAAGATTGCCTGAAAATTTGAGCTCAATCGGTACGTGGTTTCGGAGTCCATTGCACACAGTAATAGGTACACATATTTTTTCCATGGAAAAAAACACTTTCAGTTTTTCTCGAATTTTCCAATATTCCGGGCAACTTTTCAAAGTTTTCTCTCCGTAGAAACCTTACTCGGACTATTGCGAACATTTAAAAATAAAATTAGCCAAGTCGGTACAGCCGTTCTCAAGTGATGCGATGACCAACGAGCAGCATTTCATTTTTATTTATATAGAAGATTTAATACTAGCCGGACGATGTCAGGCGAACCCCACAGGCGGATCAGTAGAAATGCGGTGAAGTGGGAGGGTTGTGATCCCTTGTTTTCGGATCATAGCCTCGCTGATAAAAGGAAGAAGAAGAAGAAGAAGAAGGAAGATGTCTGCGACTTTGTCTGTATGGTCCACGATAATATTAACTATATGTTCATATGTATTTTAGCTACAGAAGGGAAAACATAAAGTGTCATCGTTATCGCCTGAGTCAAAATATACACGTACGAGTATGTCGCTATAAATTCGCGGTAATAACCCGAAGAAATTTTCCGTAACTTCTCAAACGTATGTATCTAATATGTTTATTTATTTTATATTACCCTAAGTAGGCAAGAACATTTTTAGTTTTTTTTATCTTAAACCCCTTGAGGAATATGGTGATAATTCTAATTGGAGGTAAAGACTTATTTTCTAAGGTATAGAAAGCTAAAGTTTTATTAAAATCTGTAAAGTAGTTCTTGTGTGATGAGTGCCGGGGCACGAATCTAGTTATCATTTTATTATATGTGTAGAAGATAGTAGTATCAGCTGTTTGAACAGCGGGCCACCCCCTTCTTAAGCTTTATCTCTACAGCAGATACCCATCGCTCAGCCACTAATATCTGCTGCAGTCAAGCCCCTCAAAATCCAAGAACATGCCATTTCTTCTCAATGCTTCTTCTTCTGTGTCTCCTTCAGCGCCATCGCTATTTTCGAACTCCTTTCCTCTTTATTTCGAAATATTTTCAAATATTTGTGTACTACTGGGTCTGATGTACTTATAGCTATGTTACCTACATATATTCGTTTCTAAATTATTTCAGTTCAAAACTACGGCAAAGTCTTTAAAACGGCAAATTTTCGGATATCTCAGTTACATAGCGAAGAAAAATATTTTTCAAATTTTCCTAAACTTGGTATCTTTGCACATGTTATATAATGCTTATATTGTCGATTCATAAACAGAAGACACTAGCTCAAAAATTAAGTTTTTAGTATATTGAAATTACATACATACATACATTTTCAATGGCCCGCTAATCCTTCATGAGGGTCGCGGGAGTAGGATGCTCAGGTGGACGCCCCATCCTTCTCGTTCCTCCGCCATTGACTTCAATTCATCAGGAGGAATCCCTAAGCGATTCCAGGTGAGATGTCGGACTTGGTCCAACCATCTATTTCTAGGCCTTCCGCGAAGTCGCCTACCTGATGGCGCGGCAACCATGGCGCGTCTTGGAAGCCGGTCTGGGGGCATACGCACTACGTGACCAAACCATCGAAGCATAGATCGTTCCGTTCGGAGAACTAGCTGCTCAACATTGAGCGCCTCGCGTACTCTGGTGTTGCCAAAATGACCAAATCATCCACAAAGAGCAGATGACTAATCTTTACGTCTCCCACTTTGAAACATTCCCCGCCATGGCTGCGCTGCAACATCCAATCCATATTTACAATGAAGAGGAGAGGTGAAAAAAAAAACGCACCCTTGTCGGAGTCCAATGCTCACAGTGAAAGGTATTGATTTAACGCCGTTTATCCGAACACAGCTTCCACAGTTTGTATATAAAGACTGAATCGCCCATAACAGGGAACCAACAGTCCCATACTCCTGCAGAACAGTGCAGAGTTTCCGTCGAGGAACTCTATCATGTGCTTTTTCCAAATCCAAAAAACAGGTGTAGACAGATTTAGCATACTCTCAGGCCTTTTCAAGAACTATTCTGAGAGTAAATAGCTGGTCAGTTGTGCTTCTACCGGGATGAAAACCGCATTGCTCATCGCCCAAACTATCCTCAAGCACAGCTCTGGAAGGCGTTTCTAGCACCTTAGCGAAGACTTTTCCAGGGAGACTTAAAAGAGATATATCCTTGTAGTTGGCACAATCTCTTTTGTACACTTTTTTTTAAAAAGAGGGACAATAACCCCCATTTTCCAATCACCAGGTGTTTCACCGCATTCCTAGGCCAATTTAATAAAACACGAGAGCCATTGCACTCCCTCTGTCTGTCATCTTCGGTGGCCTGTTTGGGATTGAGCAATTATCCATCTGCGTAAGATATCCTCCTCATTCGAAGGAGGTGTACCGTCTTTGTATGCGACTCCTTCAATGATATTCAACTTTCTTCCTCTGAGTCGGCGGACGGTCTGCCAGAACATCTTATTTGCAGATCTGTGTTCACGTTCCAATTTTTCGCCAAACTCCTTCCAAGACAGCTCTTTTGCTGTTTTCACAGCTAATTTGCAAGTTTTTCTGGCCCCAATGTACCGATTTCGAGAATCTGAGTTCCATAAGTGAATTCACACCCTAAAGGCTCTCTTCTTCTCTCTGTTGGCTTCTTAAACGCCGGGCGCTTTTGGAGTCAAACAAGGGTGTCTGCTGTACTTCTTTTTGCACCCTATATAAATAACTTGCATAAATTCCTGGGTGGAGGCCTTTAAATTAAACAGCGAGGTAGCCAGTTGCATTCCTCCCCTTCAAAACTTCACCCGCAAAACGCATCATGCTTCGAATGCACATCAGTTCACCCTCAGGTCCGACTTTGTACGTACTGTCAAATGTAGGGATTCGTTTATAACCCGATCGTCACACTTTTGTGGGACGATCCAGCGTCTGTATATCCTAATCATTACAACCTACAAACATTTAAAGCCAACGCAAACCGGCATCTCTTCCGTTCCTCTCCCCCCTTTTCCCATCCACCCGTGCCTGACCATCAGTAAATGGGTATTAATATTCCCTTAAAAAATCTGGACTATAAGGTTGCTGCTGTATGCTGACGACATGGCTATTTTGGCAGAAGACATCCAGGTTATGCAACTCATAAATTAGAAGATTATTGCGAAAAATGGGTCTTAAAAGTGAATCTTTCAAACCCTGAAATGGTGGTATTACAAAATGCGGGTAGACTATTTAACCAGGAAAAGTGGGTATTCAAAGAAGAAGAAATACGAGTTACCTCAAATTACTCGTTTACGTATTAAGAAATACAACAATACTTACGCCGAAGATGAATTTTACAAAACACGTTGCGAATAGGAACACTGCAGGAAAAAACAACATCAATGCTACCTGGCAATGGTTTTTGCCAAAGAGATATATAAACTTTAGATCGAAATGGAAACTTTTTCAGGCAGTGTGTAGGGCTATCTAAACCTATGAAGCACAAGTGTGGGGATTCGGGATGTTTAAGGAAGTAAGGGTATGTCAACAACTGTCAAACAGGAGCCTATAACCGAATCGGCTATATTTGAAGTTTGGGGTGGGTGGCTCACTTCACTCGCTAACAGGATTTCAACCCTTTTGTCGCTCCGAACATTATCAATGAAAAATATTTGCTTTATTTTATTCCATTCGTCCTTATCTTTTAAAAAGTTGTCCTTGGATATTATTGCACTTTCAAAATTGAAATAGGGTCGAAAACTCGCAATAAAGTCCGAAATTCAAAGTGCAGTAAAGTCAAAAACTGCGTTTTGAGCCTTTTTGCATTAGACTTCATTTCATAGCAATTTTTGTAATAAAAGAAGTTTGTATGCGAATCGCGTGTGTTGTAAAGAGTGTTATCTCAATGCAATTTCATTTCTACCAAAATGTGGAGATTTTTACTTTCTATTAATACTATCTAGACCCATAATACATGAATAAATTATCATCAGCCTTAGTTTAATCGATTGAGTCATGCTCGTCTGTCTGTCCACCCGTACGTATGTCACCTTCTTTTGGGTCTTAAATAAAGATAAAGGAGAGATAAAATTATATGTATTGGCTTGTGAGAGTCCAAGTAATATAAGGCAAAGAAATTTTAAAATTCGCTTACTGAAACGCCCACTTAAGGCAAAAAAAAAAAACAAAGAACATTTCTTAACATTATTGCTATAAATCAATAAAAAACTATTTTAACATTTAGGAAGGTTTCTCTCTAATTTGTCTCTATAATTATATACGTATATACAATAAAAATCCTCGCCCACTTTTTGTGCATTCTCTTTAAAAAAACAGGATTTTATACCAAATCTGAAAAGCAAGATTGCACAATGCAATGGTTTGAAGTAGCCCGTGTTGAATGAGTGTACAATTTTCACGATACATAATATTATGGATAATAATTTCTTGGAATGATTGTGAATGTGGGTGAAGGCAGTGAATGTTTCGAGGGACTCATAAATCCAGCTACTTAGTGCAATTCTTTGGTTAGAACTCCATATCCATTGAAATGAAAAACTTAGAAGCTAACATAAAAGCTTATATTTCAAAAAAACAAAAACATAAATAAATAATTCAACAAAAAAAAAAAAAAAAATAAATAAATATATTATATTAAATCAGCACAATTTTATTCTAAACGATTGTGATGATGATGAGCAACTAAATTAAATTTTTGTTGGAAAAATATTTTTTATACGAAAAAGTCTCAAAAAGCCTGGAAAAAAATAAAAAGGGTCAAAAGAGGTGTTTTTTAAAAGTCGGATCATAGTCTCTTTGCGTCATAAAAGGGCCAATTTGCGACTAAAGACGCATAGCGGCAACGCTGCCTCAGCGTCTTTTATAGGGTTGGGTTAAGAGATAGGAAATGCATGTGGTATCATACGATCCGCTTTAGGCGGTTTATAAATTTTCTATGCGTTTCGGTTCTGCTATTTATTGTCCCTGTCTCCAATTATATGTATTGTGTGAATATATGTGTGTGCATGTATTTCAGTTCATCCGTCTAGTCTGCTAAAAAACTGAACAGAACTGTAATTAATCAAAGCGATTTAACCCTTTGCGCTCTACCAACTCATGTCAGATGTTTAAATGGCAGACAACAGAGAAAGATACCAATGCCTTTTGTAATTTCAATGTGCTTTCTAGGATGTTTATGCTGACATTTAGTGAGAGTGAAACAGTTAACTGGCCAGATCAAAGGAGGGTGTTCTTTGCTGTGATGTTGTTTGCCTGCTAAGCTAAATGTCCTTTGATATGTTGGGTTTGAATGGGGATTGTAATTGAAGTTCAATTATCTAGTTGACTATATTTTCTGCAACCGTGTGCATATCCAACGACACTTTATTTAATTAAATGAAGCAGTCCAATTTGAGCATCCTGGTGTGATAAGATACGCATTACGCACATATGTATGTTATAAGGGTGGAGCGAAATTGTACTATATGGACAAAGCCTTAAGTTCCACGTAACGAAGTGAATTCCTATCTTTACTTTTGAATTTCAGGTGTACGAATAGTGTTTGAAAAAACCATTGACATTTTAAAAGCTTTTATTTAACTTGATTTGTTGTATGAATGCAGGTACGTCTTCTACAAATTTTGAAATCAAAATTCCGACTAGTTCTAATTGAGCTTGAGCCTTGAAATTGTGCACACGTGTACAAAACCGATGAAAATGCAATATAGCATATCTAATATCGGTCTAAATCTAATATGGCGGACCCCAAGATAGCGGATCACCTTTTTCGTTACAAGCCCCGTTGGTATGTATATCAAATGAAAACATTTGAAGAGTAGGTATAATATGATAATGCATAAGTTAAGACGTTACTAAATTTTAAAATAAAATTATATGTCATAAATATTTTTTTTTTAAATCGTTTTATTATTTAGATGCAACTAAAACGAAAAATGTAAGTTATCACTTCTTCTTCTTCTTCCTTTTATTAGCGAGGCTATGATCCGAAAACAAGGGATCACAATTCTCCCACTTCACCGCATTTCTACTGATCCGTCTGTGGGGTTCGCCTGTACAATCACAACGTTGAATGTTAAAAACGCCTTCAGCCCCTCAAACTGGAGTAATATTCTGCGAGCACTTACCGCCAAGAGAGTATCGGAATACCTGCCGAAAATAGTAACGGACTATTTTAGAAACAGAATACTGCACTACTACACCGACGATGGAATGAGGCTGTATAACGTCACAGGTGGTGTCCCCCAACGATCCGTACTAGATCCATTACTGTCGAATACTGTCGAATACCATATACGATGACGTCCTCAGACTTCGAATTCGCCGACGCCGACGATGACTGGAACCGAGAATTTTGTTTGTGTATTCAACCACTTGGAGATGTTCTCATATGCATATAGCACTCATATCTCGAAAGATCATTCGAGAAATGAGACATTTGTGTCTACTCTTTGCTTTCGTTCTGGGTTCTTGCTGCTTCGTAGGTATAGAAAATCATTCGAATGGTTTTAGACGATGTCAATGGGGATGTTCCCATATGCATTTATAGCACTCATATCTCGAATGTTCATTCGAGACATTTGCTGTCGTTCTTGGTTCTCGCTGCTTCGTAGGAAGTAGGTATAGGAAATCATTCGAATAATTTTAGACGATGTCGATGGGGATGTTCTCATATGCATATAGCACTCATATCTCGAATGATCATTCCATTATACGGATCACTCGAGTACTAATGTCTCGATTCTTCAAATCATTCGATTATGCCCATCATAATGATCTTTAAGGATTTTTACCCCTACCTGCACATAAAAAAAAAAACCCTGCTGTAGAGAATTATATCCTCAGCATTAGTATGACATCTACGCACATGATCATTCCTTAACCTCACATCTCAATCATTGTACCTCTTTCCTTTCCATACATATACCTACATATAATGTGAATAATAAAATTTGTAATTATATCTGGAGCTTGCAAGTGGGAACACTGTCCTTAATTGTACCAAAAAGAAAGCAACATCTACTACATTCTAATGAAATTCATAATACATAATTGGCCAGGTTATGTAGAACGCCTAGGGCTACAATGATAGTTTTTACTTTCTCCAAAAAAATCTTGGCTTCCAAACACCAAAGGTTCGTCCAACCGTATTTGGAGTAGCAATATGAGCAATATTGCAGCATTGCTCTGCAGAATTTCTGAGATTTAAAACGAGCGTAAAAAGATGGTTGGTGCATGCATAACCACCATTTCCTTAAAGACGACCCTCTTTCTAAACGATCTTTCATCCTGCTCTCTCTGAAAATTCGAGAATCATGGACGCTTTAACACCAGTGAGCAGCAATATCCCTTATTCTTAAGTGCGATTCGCACACAACTTGGGTGTTAATAGAAAAGTAGCTTTTTCTATGTACATAGTACTGCCCTGATTTTCCTACCTGTCTCTGAATTTTTGATGATAAACCTTTTTCTTTGTACCTTCTTTGCAGCAATTTTACACACACGCACTATTTTGCAAAGTTATCAATTCGTTAACTCGCGAAATCGAGGATTTGAACATATCCACTGCGTCAACCATGAGTTAGAGATAACTCATGTTTATTAATACGGTCATAAAACTTTATCATAATCCATACCACAACAAGATTAAAAGATATATTATATTAATAAAAAATAGCTTTGGATGTAGATAGTGTTTAATTTTTTTCAGTTATGCAATAGGGTAGAGTAGATCCCCTCATAATCAAGTGTACCCTATACCCGGATCAAGTCTCACCGAATAGGGGATACTTTGTTATTTTGGATAATTTTAGAAAACAGCGAAAATACATATATTATATATTTAATCTTACATACTTTCTTAATCAAACTGTACCATATGATGAACCATTAAATTGTTTATTATATCGTTAAAATAAAAAGGCAATTTATATTTTACTTCTTGGTACAGTCATTTGACAAATTAAAAAGGGGGTTCAAATGTCTATCCTAAACAAAGACGGTTTACAAAGTTATGAGGCCTTTACAGAATGTACGTATATTGTTGAGTTATCAGTACAGTTAATTAAAAGACTGGTTGACTTCAATACAACTTTAATTTATAACTAATAACCTTATTGGTAGACAGCAGATAACGAAGTGGTCTGTTAACCACGAGATCAAATTAACATGAGGTTTTTTTACTTATTCTAGCGGCAATTGAAATCTGATTACATGACAACTAGATAGAGTTGCCATTGCTGGTATGTACTTATAGGTACCAAAAGAGTTGCTGATGCAACAGCTTCCATCGCATCTAATTTAAGGAACTAATCTAACTTGCTAAGCGCGTAGACGTTCAGATCTTCTAGGTGTTACTATGTTTTCAACTGCCTTCTGTCGGGTTGTGGGCCCTTGTTGGAGTGATGGAGAAGATGGAGGAGCCAATGGTGGAGAAACTAAATCAACAGGTTCTACAGCAGCAGGACTCTCCAAAACCAAAGAGTGATTTGGGGAAAATGAGCATGGCGATTGTTGAGGTCTCCCTTCTGTAATTTGAGTTGGAAAAGTGTTATAGAAAGAAAAAGAGTTACCACTGACTGTTCCAAAATCCATCTTTGGTGATATCTGGCTTTTTTCTCGAGTTCGTATTTGGTTTTGATGTCTCCTGCACTTGCCACTCTCTGACTGCACGAGGTACATCTTGTTACCCAGATTTCTCAGGATAACACCAGCTATCCACTTCTTCTTATTGAGGTATTGACGAAGAAATACCAGTTGTTGAGGCGAGAATTTAGACCTATTCTCGTAGGGTTTCGTCTCATTTCGCATATCTGGAATCATGGCAGCTAGAATTGTTCGATGGATTCGACAATGCAACTTTTCCGCTGGCGAAACTCCTGTACTGTCTGGTGTCGAGCGATATGTCGCCAAAAATATGGACAAAGCGTCGTCGTTCTGAGATGAGTCCTCCAATATTTTTAATAAAGACGTCTTGAAAGTGCGGACCATGCGTTCCGCGGCACCATTCGACTCCGGGTTAAAAGGAGCAGATGTTAGATGCTTTATCGAATTTCTTTTGCAAAACTCTCCAAATTCCTTGGACGAGAATTGCGGCCCATTGTCGGAAACTAAAGCCTTTGGTAAGCCCTCCAACGCAAAAATAGACTGCAACGCGTGTGTGGTTGCCAGTGACGTAGTTGATGACATCTTTATTACAAAGGGGAACTTCGAATTGGAGTCGACTACTATTAGCCACTTACTCTTATTAAATGGTCCCGCAAAGTCGATGTGCACTCGTTCCCAAACCCCAGCAGTAGTAGGCCAACTAGAATACTCTTTTGGCGAACGACTAGCATTCAGCTGACAAGCACTGCACTGCCTTACAGCTTGGTGTATCTGCTCATCGATACTGGGCCACCAGCAATATCGTCTAGCAATCTGCTTCATCCTCGTCATGCCCCAGTGACCATGATGAATCATCTGCAATACTCTTTCTTGCAAAGTTTTTGGTATTACTACTCTACAGGAATTCTCGCTCTGAAAAAGAAGAACATCAGTACACACACACAAACAGAACTTTCTACGGAAAAACGGCAATAAATTGCTTTCAGAAGGAGGAAGAGAATTTGGCCAACCGTGCTGAACATACCACATGACCTTCTGTACTATTACATCACGCTTTGACTCGGCAGCGATATCTGCCACGTTTACTGGAAAATTCTCTAAGACATTGTCACTAAGATAAACCGTGTCCTCCTCTGACTTGTCGAACTCCTCGTCTGGTCCATGAGGCAATCGCGACAAACAATCAGCGTTCCCATGCGATTTCGTAGATCTGTAACGAATGGTGTATGTGTAGCTCATTAACATAATGGCCCATCTCTGCAACCGTTGAATGGTCATCACAGGTAGTTTTTTGTTAGGGCTGAAAATTGTGACAAAAGGCTGATGGTCCGTGATTAACTCGAACTGTCGACCGTAAAGATACTGGTGAAATTTCTTCACACCATAAATGATCGACAGCGCCTCTTTCTCTATCTGGCTGTACCCTTTTTGCGCTTCAGTAAGCGTTTTGGAAGCAAACGCGATTGGCTTTTCTAAACCGTTAGGATAAGTGTGGGAAATCACCGCTCCAATGCCATGCGATGAGGCGTCCGTTGCTAGAGAAATAGGTAGATCATTTTGAAAATGAACTAACCGAGAAACATTCATGATTTTCTCTTTAAAATCATCAAACGATTTCTGCTGTTGTTAGCCCCAAACGAAAGGTTCTTCTTTGGATCTGAGCTTATTCAGTGGTGCAGCCAACTAAGCGAAATTTGGTATAAATTGATTGTAATAATTTAACTTACCCAAAAAAGCTTCTAACTCCTTCAGATTTCTCGGTTTAGGTAAGTGGTTGATGGCCTTTACTCTCGTTTCCGATGGTCTTACTCCCTTTTCATCAATTATGTGTCCAAGGTACTCGATTTCGGGTTCAGCGAATTTGCATTTTACCAAACGACATTTTAGTCCGTGATCTTGGAAACGTTGGTATAGCGTTTCTAGGTTTTTCAAATGTTCAGCATTGTCTCGGCCTGACACGATGATGTCATCTAAATACGAGACACAAAAATCCAGATCTGCCGTCAGTTGCTCCATGTAGCGCTGAAAAATTCCTGTGGAACTCGCTGTCCCAAAAGGAAGTCGCTGGTATTGAAACAACCCAAGCTCCGTATTGATGACACACAAACGCTTTGACTCTTCATCAAGTGGGATCTGGAGGTATGCATCGGAAAGGTCCACTCTCGTAAAAAAACGCCCACCTTGAAGTCGACGAAACAACTCCTGGATTCGGGGAACAGGATGTCTATCAATTTCCAACTGAGGATTGATGGTGACCTTGAAATCACCACAAAGTCGAAGATCACCGTTCGGCTTTTTTACCACTACGACGGGGGCTGCCCACTGACTGGTCTCGACGGGCCGCAAAATTCCCAAATTTGTCAATCGCTCAATCTCTTTTTTAACTGCATCTTTTTGGGCAAAAGGGACTGGTCGGTACTTAAAATACCGTGGACAGTAGCCAGATTTCAGCTTAAGATGAGCGACGAAATGTTTGCTGCACCCAACCTCGGAACTGAAAACAGCTTGGTATTCTTCACAAAGGGCGTGCGCCGCCACGGCGAGCTGATTCCGAGATCCATCCGACAACTGCAAAACTTTCTCCTCCTTTGGATACTTAACCGCAAACTTGAAAGCTTCGAACCAATCTAGACCCATGATATTGGTAGCACAGATATTGTCAACTACCACTAATGACAGCTGTCGCTGCTCACCACGCCACTGTACAGTTACAACCGCTTCACCTTTTATATGAACTGACACGTTGCCATACGCCTTAAGAGTACGCGACGTGGGGTGTAGCTTTGGGTTACTGAGCACTCGATAGCCTTCAAGTCCGATTAGTGATGATGTTGCTCCTGTGTCCACTTGAAAAGTCATTGGAGTCTGGTTAACCTCTAACCTTATAAACATTTTTCGTCCTCTACGTTCCATTTCCCAAGTTGATGAAACTTCATCTAGAAATGAAGGCAGTGTACCTCCCTCAAGTCCTGTAAGATCTGAAGCCCGTCCCTCCAACTGATGAATGCAAAACGCAGATTCTTTGTTCCGACTTCGATTATCTGCGTTTTGTTGCCTTAATACCCTACCTCGCGATTTTGATCGTCCGTATCGTTGATTTTTCCTTCTAAATGGGGTTCCACCTTCTGGTCGCTGTGCTGACAAACATACGCTTTTAATATGACCTTTCTTATTGCAAAGATCACACACCGAATCTAGATGACGACAATCGTTTCAATCGTGGTGTACGTTGCACCCTCGGCAAGACCTTCTTCCTTGGCTGTCTTTCGTCCACTTTTGCTTAGAGCTGGAATGAACCACGTTAACCTCAGCTGAGAAAGTGTGCTTCCCAGCGTCTTTTAAAATGTTGGTCGCTACTTGGGTGGACTCGTAGGCCGTGGCAATATCCTCAATTTCTTCCAGTATGGGATTTTTTCGTTGAGTGGCTGCGCTGCGGACGGCATCATGTGGGGTGTGAAACACCAACATATCCCGGATCATCATGTCTGCATATGACTGACCACAACCTTCTTTACAGCAAACAAAAGCGCAGCTTCTTGCCAATCCCCTTAAGTCTGCGATCCACTCTGCGTATGATTGGTTTGGTGACATTTTTGTGCGGAGAAATTTACAGCGCGACGCCAAAACATGTAATTTTGTTGAAAAGTACCCAGTAAGTTTTTCCGTGAGTTCTTTAAATGTGTGTGTACTTACGTTCTCTGTTTCAAACAGCTTCCTGAGCAACTCGTTGACATCTGGACCACACTCTGATAGGAAATGTGACCTCCGAAGATTATCGTCTACCAAAGAATTCGCCGTATAATATTGTTGCAGCTGGAAGAGGTAGTTTTCCCAACTTTCCTTCTCTGAATTGAACTGACGAAACGGCATAATCGACGTCGATGTTGAAGCTGCAGTGTTTCTCTTCAAAACATTTTCCATAAATTCTTTGTTGGACGCAAAGATTTGTTCCATCCATGTTTGTTGCTGCGCCAGCAATTGCTTAACTTCTTCTTTGTCCATTATGCTGCGCCAATCCTCGTCGCCACAATGTTGAGTTATTAGTACAGTTAATTAAAAGACTGGTTGACTTCAATACAACTTTAATTTATAACTAATAACATTGGTAGACAGCAGATAACGAAGTGGTCTGTTAACCACGAGATCAAATTAACATGAGGTTTTTTTACTTATTCTAGCGGCAATTGAAATCTGATTACATGACAACTAGATAGAGTTGCCATTGCTGGTATGTACTTATAGGTACCAAAAGAGTTGCTGATGCAACATATATTAACATAAGAATTCTTCCAATGAACATTCTTGCAGATAGTTAACAACATCAATACTGCAAAAATTACACTGATTATGAGCAAACGAATCTGAGCGGCGAAAACCGGTAAATATTAGAAAGGAAGACGAAAGCAGTGGCAAGAGCACGGTCTGTTCCTGACGAACAAATACGGCTGATAACCCCTACGGCAAGGCCAAAGTGTTGAATATTGTTACAATAGTTTCATGCTACACTGTAATTATGACAATAATCTTGTAACTGTCATTGGTTGTGTACAACACTGTATATACATATGTATATCATATAGCAGTACATAATAAAACTCTCTTTTCATCTTACAGCCGAGCTGAAACGTTTATGTTATCGGGTTATGAGGCCAGGCGAGATATTAGAGATAATCTGTTTCGATAATGTTTATTTCCGATATGCGGTTTTCGTTGTCGAAAGTCAATGTGGACGAATTATTAGGTTAGTCGGTTGAGCCCCCCTCCTCTTATTTGCGCGACTGCGCCGTCCATACGGGGTGGATTCGAGGACTATCTTGTCTCTATATGACCCAGCCATCTTAGTCGCTGTATGTGAACTCTTCTGGCCAAGTCCACGTCATTAAACAGCTCGTACATCTACGCAGACGGGACCAAAGATCACTCGAAGAACTTTTCTCTCAAAATTACCAAGGGCATCTTCATCCAATTTTGACAAAGTCCATGCCTCTGCGCCATACAGCAGAACTGGGATGATTAGTGTCTTATAAAGTTCGAAATAGGGCTTTGTTATTCAATTGCCGTCTTTGCCCATAGAAACAGCGATTAGCAAGAGTAATTCTTCGTTTGATCTCCCCACTGATGTCATTAGCAGAGCTCACCATAGAGCCTAGGTAGACAAAGTTATTTACTACATTAAAATGATATCTGTCTATTGCGATGTTCTGTCTAAGACGACGAGGTTGGGTGTCCTTTTTTATAGACAGCATTCATTTTTTTACATTCATTGACCGCTAAATCCATCTTTGCTGCCTCGATCTGAATACTAATGCCTCACTGACGGCCCGCTGAATTCTTCCGATTGTGTCATTGTCATCGGCGTAAGGGAGTAATTGTACAAACTTGTAAAGGATTGTACCTCTGGTGCTGGTTTGTGAGTTTCGTACAATTCTCAAGTATAATGTTAAAAAGATCGCTTGATAGCGCATCAGCTTATCTAAGAGATCGAACGACATCCTGACATCGAACGGTTCAGTGGTGTTCTTACCGACTTTGGTGGAGCAGCGAGAGCTCTCCATCGTCATTCTGCACAAACAGGCGAGCTAGTAGAGATGCCAAGACAAGGCATGGCTCTGTTTAACTCGTCTCTATACACGCTATTATAGGAAAAAAAAGTACTTAGCGCAACAGCTCTTTAAGTGCCAGGGCCTAGCTTCTCGTAACCACTCACGTTGTGTGCGTTATATTTTTTCCCATGGATCTAAGGGATCTACAGTTTAGTGCCGTATCCGAAGGGCAATTTGTTTTAAGAAGCTTTTTCGAGACAACAATACTCTCGGATGTTTATCAGACGTTCGCGAGAGGTGGGACCATGAAGAAACTTGTTGCTGTTTTCTGGGATTCCAACTTGGAACCTGACGCACAGTGATCCGACACACTAACCACTTACGCCTCGGCACCCACGCTATCATGGCAACTTTAAAATCGATGAAGAGGTTGCGCTTATCGATTTTGTATTCGTGGGTTTTTTTTTAAGATCTGCTGTAGTGTCAATATTTGGTCAGTGGTGGACTTTCCCGGCCTGAAAATGCACTAATAAGGGCCTACCAGATTGTTAACAATCGGTTTTAGGCGTTCACATAAGACGGCAAACAAGATCTTATATGCGATGTTGAGGAGACTTTTATACCTCTGTAGTTGGCGCAGTTCAGAGGGTCTGCTTTCTTCAGGAGCGGGCAAACGATGCAGAGGTTCCATTCATCGGGTATATTTTTGTCGACCAGACATTAGAAAGATTGTTAAATTAAATGTTGCTTTATCATCAAATTATATAAAATCGCGGCAAAATCTAAATACCCAAATACCAAATCTAAATACCCATACCTATAATTCTTTGATTCATAATCTTGAGAATAGATTGTTAATTGATTTATTTACCTTACATTTTAGTTCGTTATAATAACATTCAATTGTAACCTAAGTTTTGCTATAACAAATTTTAGGCTATTCCAAAAGATGTTCTGAAATATATGAAATGAAATGAAATGAAGATTCAAACACAGTTGACCAAAAAGTGCTGCAGAAAGACGAAAAAAGCAGATCCTACAAACAGCGATGTTTTTGACGATGTTTTTAACAATGAGTCGACTTTAGTAAATGCAAGATAAAATAAGACTTAGACTGCGGATTCAGTGGATAATAATAAATTTACGACCAGTAAGCCAAAGGAGCGTCTAGCATAGGATAAAATCAAAGGAAGCCTGCGAAGCCAAGTACATTGAAATGCGAATATAGCTTTTATTTCAAATGTTTGTGAAGGAAATGCTTTTACTTGCAATAGTTTTGAACCCGAAACTTGCAAAGAAGCATTGAAATCCGAGGACGCTGAAAAGTGGAAGAAGGCAATAGACGGGGAAATGTAGGCTTATCGCAAAAACTGTACGTGGGAGCTGGTACATCCGCCAAAAGATCGTCAAGTAATCAAGAATAAAGGCCATGTAAGGCTAATCACTTGCGAAGACCAAAGGTCATACGAATTCTATAAACTCAACATAGGCAAATTAGGGAAGGTATGGCCAGGTGCTAAGCTCGAGGTTGTTGCGGGAGAAGATATCCCGAGTAGATCCAGAACTCGCAAATTGATCCCAGCCGAATCTTCCAACCCGGATACGGTTCTTCAAATCCTTCAAGTCAGTAATCCTCAACGTCCGACGCACAATTGAAAAGTCGCTAAGGTGGACTAGCCAAGAGGTTTTTACAGATGTGCACTTTTTGTCATAAATAAAGAATCTCTTGCTCCTTTGGCGAAGACTGGAGGTATTGTCTACTGCATCTTTGACCTTATCACAATCAAAGTTTATAAAAAGGACGGAAAATCTGACTTGGGTCAACTGCCCCCCATCCTTCGGACCCCACTCATGGAACTAACGAACCCGAGACATCTATCACATTCCCTTCTTAGGATAGTGATGACTCTCAAGCGTCTTTCCCTAATAATCCGTCTTAAGTCGATGAAGACAAATTGTCGAACATGGGGACGGATGACAGTTTTGATAAATTATATCCACTACTTTTGAGTGAGGACGAATTGTTGGAATCGTTTTCAGACTTGCAAGTCTTAAATACCAGAGCGATGGAGATTTCTCTGCCTGATTGTAGTGCTAATGCTGCAGTTAGTTCAGATTAACCTCCATCATTTCGGCATCGGTACTATGGCATCTGCCGGCCTTCTTTTTCGTCTCTCAAAGGACAGGGAAGATATAGTCTTGGTCCAGGAACCTTGGGTTTTGGACAACTTGGTACGTGGACTCAAGACTCCAAATTACTACACCATGTATGTGCGTGACAAAGGTGAGCCAGGATCATGTATACTGGTGAAAAGAAACCCAGAAGTAGCCTTACTGCCTTATTACAACGATCGAAATACAACCACAGCAAGAATAGAAACACCTGGCAGTTCTTACATTTTGATATCGGCGTATATCGCCCATAATAACATGGGCTGTCTTTTTGGGGATAGCCTGGAAATATTGATCGCTGATGCGAGGAGATTGAAAACTGGTCTCATTATAGACTGTGATGCTAACGTTCACCATACTGTATGTGTGAGTGTTGATATCAACAAAGGAGGTGAGCTACTTTTTGATTTCATTCTGAGTACAAAACTTATTCTGTGCAACATGGGTAACGAGCTTAAGTTCGTCACCAGAAACAGACAAGAAGTTCTGGACATCACCCTGGCCTCCGATAGTACCGTCCAACGTATCAGGAATTGAAAAGTGTCAAGTGAACCATCATTCTTGGATCACAGGTATCTCCAATTGTCTTTATACATAGATTCTATTAACCCGCCAGTTTTTATGAATTACCGAATTACCGTAAGACTGACTGGCTCAAGTATAGGTCAACTTTAAGTAATTTAGTTACCTTAAGTCACCTTAACTCCTCTACAACCCCCAACAACTTGATCGCATGGTTGAAGATTTAAGATCAGCCTTAAATACAGCGATGACTTCATCCTGCCCTTTGATTCAACCCAGGGGGAAGAAGAAGTCGCTTTGGTGGATTGCAGGTTTAGGCCTTTTAAGAAATAATTGTAGAAAACTTTTCAATAATGCCAAAAGTACGAGAGATGTGCTAGATTGGGACTTGTACAAGGCAGTTCCTAAGTTGTTAGCAACATGGTTCTCACCAGACTATCTGTACAAATAACCAACTCCTCAAAATTGGTTACACAGAGCAAACTCCAGTGGTGACTACGTAGCTTCAAACCATATAAGTCCGCAAGACCAGGCGGCATAATAGCTGCCAAGTTGCAGTATTCATCGAACATAATCTTGCCGGTGCTAGAGACAATCCTGAAAAGTTGTCTATATCTGGTATATATCCCAAAGATATCTAGAGAAGCTAAAGTTGTCTTCATACCAAAAGCGGGTAAATGCTCTCATACTAATCCAAAAAATTGCATACCTATTAGTCTTCATCACTCCTCTTAAAAAGATTAGAACGAGTGATTCATATCCACTTACGCAACAGACGGCATTACACTCACTAGTGCCTACTATCGAATATTCCCTGTTTCATAAGGAGTATATAATGGTTGCTTTTCTGGATAGGTACAGAAGGCGCTTTCAACAATGTTAATACATCGGCGATAGCGGATGCATTATCAGACCTGAAGGTCGAGGGTTCACTTTGCGAATTTATTTATTTACTGCCTAATGGTCGGATTATCAACTCTAAGCTGGGTGGGACGTCTACTAGAAGATCTGGCATCAGACGCACTCCTTAAGGAAGTGTTCTACCACCCCTTTTGTGGAATTTGGTGGTCAATGAACTATTGATAATCATGGAAGGCGAGGGATGCACGGCGATCGCTTATGCAGATGATGTTGCTTTGGCTGTCTCGGGAAAGCACTTAAATACTCTAAAAGAACTTCTACAAAACGCTTTAAACAAGCTCACTAGATGGTCGGTTTGGTGTGGTTTGGGTGTTAACCCCCACAAAACTGAACTGGTACTCTTCTGCAGGAAATATAATTTTCTGTTAGTCGACCCACATTCTCTTAATGGTATCAGTTTAACTTTCTCTAACACAACGAAATATTTGGGTCTTATCCTGGATAGGAAAACTTAATATTCAAGAAAGAGTAAAGAAAGCTACAGTAGCACTTTTGTCTTGCAAAAAAGATATTGGGAATAAATGGGTTTTACAACCTCGAATAACTCAATGACTCTGCATCTCGGTCATTAGACCGATACTTACAAACGGGGCTTGTGGGCGGCCTTGGAAAAAGCTACTAATCGTGATTATATAGGTAAGGTCCAGCGTACAGCTTGTCTGTGCATAAGCGGAGCACTACATACAACTCCTTCTGTGGCACTAGACGTCATGTTTCATCTGATACCCCTCGATATATTGAGCAAGCAAATGGCAGCGAATGCAGCCGTTCGCCTTGAAGCTACCTTACAATGGTCAAGAAAAGCATTTGGTCACGCTTCCTTTCTGAATGAATTCAAAATCTCTTCCGAAAACACGAGCTATACCATCCCACATCTAAATTTTGACAAGAACTTCCTCGTCACCATCCCTTACAGATCACTCTGGAATGAGGACGCATTTTTAGAAGATGAGTCGATTCACTTCTATACTGAGGGGTCGAGAACTACGGACGGAGTTGGTGGAGGTGTTTTCTCTGACAGGCTTAATCTTAAAACCTCCTTCTTGCAAATCATTGTAGAGTGTTCCAGGCGGAAATAATGGCGATTAAAGAAGTTTTACCTTCGCTAAGAAACGCGTGATATCTGCTAGAGATATTTGCATCTTTTCAGACAGCCAAACAGAAATCAAATCCCTGGAATCGACTTTTATAAATTTCTTAGTAGTTCTAGACTGCCGATTGTCTCTCGCAGAGATGTCTGAGCAGTTCAATATTGACCTGTGTTGGGTGCCAAGGCATAAAGACATTCCAGAGAATTGTAAGGCTGAGTAAATTGCCAGAATAGGAAGAACTATAGCCATCCTGCCGGAAAAAGGCACCTGCTACTCGCAAACTTAAATTTAAGCTGAATGCTATCGATAGTACAAATCTTAGGTGGGCAAATTGATCAACATGTCTAGCGACAAAATAGATTTGGCAAAAGCTGGATCTAAAACGTTCTAAGAATTTGATTTCTCTCATAGATTGTATATCTCAGCCTCATATACTATAGATGTCATCACTGGGTACTGTCTAATAGGCAAGCATGCTACAAGGTTTGGCCTTTTTGCAAACGACTTTTGTAGAGCTGCGTGGATGAAGGAGAGGAAAAAGCTATTCCTCACCTTCTTTGTTTCTGCCCAGCTCTCTCCCGTAGAAGGAAGCTCCACTTAGGAGCCTTCTACTACAACGATATAGGCGATCTGATAAACACAGATGTTAAGAGCTTCATAAGAATCCTGCGAAATTTACCGGTTTGTGTAAATTAAAGTCAAGACTTAAAGTGATAAAGTGAAAATCAGAATACGATTTTTAAAGAACTACGTTAAAGATTCAGCCGTAATCTGCATTGCCGCCTCGTCCTTTTTCCTCATTTACCCACATTGCGCAACAACTATTACCCATACACGTTAGTGAAAAAGTTTATACGACAAAATTTCTTAGAACTCTGCAAGTCGTAGACAGATAGATAAAATAACTTATTTTCATAGTAAATTTTACAGAAACAGCGGTTGCTTTTTAAATAAATTCATTACATGACAATAACTAATTAAGGTTGTCTGTCAGGTTACCAGTTACTATAACAACAAAGAGTAAGGAATGACATATCTTATCTTATTCACAGTATGACTTCCAGTAGCATCATTTCCATTTGATTTTTGATAAATGAACAATGAGTCTCAAAAAGTTTTCCCTCCAAGAAAACACACTGAGAACGAAATGGAACATTAGAAGGATGTAGGAAAATTTGTTGCAAAATAATATGCTTTTAAACTGTCTATGCAAAAAAGGTATAGAATTGAATAAGTTTGTATAAGACGCAGTTTTCGAAAGTCTTATCATTTGAGATGTCATTTGAAGTAGCATTAGTTGATGGTAGGGAAATAACAACATCTGGCAAATAGAACGTTGAGGAATCTATTTGACATATTTATGTATTATTGGGGAAAAAATATATACTAACATTTTTTGCTTCTCCACTATCTGCAGTGCACTGGATTTCATCATTTCACTTCCATTTGTTTGCGTTTTCTTTCTCTCCAGTACTTTTCCGTATTTCGAATATTTGACCTTTATACAATTCATATTTTTGTGGCTTTCAGCATATGCAATTTATTATAGTACGCTTTTTCCCTAGCGTTATCCTAGCAGATGATAGGTATACAAACGTTGGCTGGATTTTTTGTGAGAGAGGGAGACGTGCCAAGAAAATTCACTGCTGGCTGAAATCTCTTTTGCAAATTGAGTTTTAGAGTTTCAGACATGATTTATTATGGTAAGGGTTTCTAAATAAATAGAAACTATTTCAGGGTTTTACTTGCGGTTTTTATTGGTATGTCATACATAAGAGATAATATTAGGTTAAACTTTAAAAGATGTGGTCATAAAAACTGGTTTGTTTTCTTAGTTTGGAACCGTATAAGTGTAGTGACGATATTTTTTTGCAACAAAATGCAGAAATGGTGGGAAAAATATTGGGGTTATACTGTCCTTAATATTCTCTTAAAACATATGCATATCTTTAAAGCTTTTAAGAAAAACTGTGATGAGGTCAAAGGAAAGGGCAGGGGAAGAATTAAATATTGGACAGACAAGAAAGAAAAGTGAAGTTAATTCAAATGAAATCTTTTTATTATGGCTGTGTCTTAATCAGGGCTATCGTGAATTATTTTTCCCTCGGAATTTTTCCCCCCAACAAAAATTAGGTCTCTTCATAAATAGGGAACAAATTCATTGGATAAAAATTAAATATCGTGACTTCGTTAAAACTTCTCCTAAATTGTCATTCATGATACCTATTTCTTTTCCGGCGAATTATTTCCTCTTTTTTGAAGATATTTAATTTTTTTGGGGGACAAATTCCGAGGGAAAATTTATTAACGATAACCCCAATATGATTTATAGTTATTTTAAACACTGATACTTTCACGCTTATTCTGTGTCTCGATTCAGATCGACTTTTGTTCGAATCTATCGAAATGACATTCTTGATTTCGATATCGAGCGAGATTTGTGTTTGTTTGAATACTTAAGTTGAAAACATAGCATAATATATCAGCAATAAGAAAAGATATTTTTTTCAAAAGCCTACTCGAAATACAACCGCAGGAGGATGAATTTGACGTTTTCAGTGAGATTACGATTTTATGCACTTCCAGTGAGGTAAACTGTTCAAAGAAAAAGCTCATTTTTTGTAGGTGCTCCCGCTTGAGTGTGTTATCGCATTGGCATGTGGAGTTAATATGCACCGGAAGATCATGAACGGAAGTGGTTAAGTTAGTAAAGAAATCATTGAAAAGGTTAGCAATATCTAAAGGTTCAGACACATTTACATTGCTCTGGATTATTGAAATATCAACGTTTGATTTCTTCCTATTCAAAATTTCATTAACCACTTCCCATACCTTTTTAGAATTCCCGGTGTGTTGAACTAATTTTCTTTTAAAATAAGCATCTCTACAAAAGGGGATCTCGCTTCTTAGTTCATGACATAGCTTATTGTAATACCTTTTGAGCCTAGTGTTGTTTGGATGTTTGGCAAGATAAGCACGAAGTTTATTTTTGTTTGATATTTTTTCCAGCAAACGTAGATTCATCCAAGGCTTGAGTGATTTTAATTTGTGAACCCTTTTGCTAATTTTTTAACTACAATTAGCGATATGAAGTTGGAGCTTGGACAGGAATATATCGAAGGCAGCGGATGGGTCATCCGCAATGTAAACATCATCCCAAGTCTCGAAAGTCAATGCTTTCCTAAAGCCACAAAATCAACTTTCTGAAAATCAGAGATATTAAACTGCTCAGATTTCGGGACACTTAAATCAAACTGAATAGTTGTTAGAGAATGATCAGTTATCTTAAGATCATATACTGCAGATCTATAGGTAATGCGGTTGTTCCTATGCAGCCGAATAAATATACTTATGATCTAAACATGAGGTAGAGTTATGGGCAATTCGGGTAGATGGAGATAATAATGATTCGAATCCAAAAGATGAAAAAGTTGATAGAAATGTATCTACACTTAGCGAATTTAATAGCAAATTTATATTAAAATCACCATGTTTTCACAAGTTTGATTATTAAGAAATACAGAAAATTCATCCCGAAACACATTGACTGAACATTTATGCAATCTATAAATTCCAATAAAGCAAAACCGAGTACCTGAGATTTCGCAATCCACACTTATCACGTCAGCACTAACTAAATTAAAGATACTTATATTAGGTACATCTCATATCACTTCGAAAAAAAACCGCGATACCCCCTGAAGAATAAGAATCATTGCAGGTAGCTGCAAAAGTGTAGTTAGGTATACAAAAGTTAGGAATCTCTAAACTATTGATCCATATTTCGGAGAAAAAAATAAAATCTAGCAAATGAGCTAAAGTATATATGCTGGTCTGTCAGGTGACACCTCTCATCGGAAACAATGTCATTCAGGGATGACACATCTCTCCGAAGCCACCGAACTTCCTACCAAACACTAATATTTTTTGGGCAATAAATGCCAAACCAGGCATGCACGTCTTGCTTTGCTCCCAAAAAAACAAAAGGACCACTCAATCTGGACAACAAAGGCCGTTGATGGCAAAGTCTAGGTTCGTTTGGAAACGAACTTTCAACTTCAACTGGGCCAATATCCTTATTCGCTACTGCTTCATTATGTGATGACTAAAAAGTGTTTGACGTTCTGGCGTTTTCCCTCTGAGGAGAAGGTTTACCAATCTCAATCAATCTCTTCGCTTAAATTGGCGACAGCTTTGCTGGCGACGAAGGGACTCCTATTTTTTTTTTTTTGTAATCTAGGATCCGAGAGCGAAGCATGGCACAGAAGGGGGTTCTGCAATATTTTCGAACTCCTCTCTTTAAGACTGCTGAAAAGCTTTTGGCAAAAAATTTGTGCAGCACAAATGAATATTTTTATACGAAGGAGTTTTCATTGTTAGTAATGTAGGCATTTGTTGCTGGTGTTAAACTGCCAATTGCCAATGTAAATAACCGGTTTATTTTTTTACCCGTTTTTCGGTTACAAAAAAAAACACCGATTATAACCGGGAAGAAAAAATCGGAGGAAAAAAACGGTTAACTGAAACAAGAAAACCGGTTTCCGGTTGATTTTTCCCATGCCTACTCCATATGGCATAATGGTGCTCGTGATAGCATATCTGCGACTACCATCTTTTTACCTGGCTTATAGACTACTTTTAAGTCATACCACCTTGATCAAAAAGTTCCTGGAATAAAAACCGTGTGGCGCTCCCATCGTTCCGATTTGAGTTCTGTTTTCTTTGTTAAGTTGGTACATCTGTTGTTAATATTCCCTCTAAATCTTAACGTCATAGCTTGAAATTTGCAAAAGTTACGTAGCCAAGAGTACATCTATCTCTGTGTGTGTTGGCGATTTTTTACCAGACCAGAATTGTGGGCACCATGATAACGCACCGTCGCACAGTGCCATCATTATTCGTAATTTTTTGACGAGAAATGCAACAAATACCATCCAACAGCCACGGAATTCACCTGATTTGTTTTGAAGATTGGACCAAGCGCTGGCATAAGTGTGTTGCAGCCGATGGGGACTACTTTGAAGGGGACAATATAGATTTAGATGAATAAACTTGTATTTTTAATTTTCTGAATAAATTCCGGGAACTTTTTCATCAAGGTGGCATGCCTGAAAACGAAGCATCACCCTCTGTAACCTAGGCGGAACATGAACTAGTGCCTTTTTGAATAGAGGAATAAGTGGTTTTCGATCTGTTCCCACGACTATTGTTTGACCATAAATAAATTGATGCCATTTTTCATAGCCGTAAAGAATTGCATAGAGTTCTTTCTCTATTTGGGCATAATTTCGTTGGCATTCGGTGAGGGTTTTAGACGCAAATGCTAAAGGACGACCATCTTGTAAAAGACAACCACCTACCGCAAACTGTGAAGCATCTATAGAAATAACAAGTGCCTTTAAAGGATCGAAATATGCAAGAACAGGTGGATTTGTGACTAAAGACTTGAGTTTTGCGAAAATTTCTCCAAAGACTCATTCCATTGGAAATTAACATTCTTCTTAAGCAATTGTCGCAATGACTCTGTTTCATTAGACAAGTTTTGAATAAATTATCCAAAGTAAGTAACTGTTCCTAGAAATCGATGAATTTCTTTCACAGACGTTGGAGATTTCATGTTTACAATTGCTTCGACTTTTTTAGGATCAGTGTGCACACCACTAAAATCCACCCTTCGTATACCGGGCTTAAAGTGTATACAAAAAAATGCAATGAGTAAAACGAAAAGATTTAATACCCCAGGTGGCAGTCCAGGTTCACTGGAAAATCCACCCTCTTCGGAGGTAGGCTCTACGGATTCTGGGGAGAGCCAATTATTGCAATTGATAAATCCCTTTATAAAAAGTTCAAGGGTACCTCGGTCTCCACCATCAAGACCGAATGTCTCCGGGAAAAAAAGTCCGCCGGAAGTGCAAGCGCACAAGAAACAGGACTTAGAGAAATGTAAAAGCTTTGAGAAGGAAAATAACGAACTTCGCAATAGGCTTGACGAAATGGATCGGCTCTACCAAGAGCTCAAAAAAGAGGTAGACATGCTGAGAGAGGAAAACAAGCTTCTAAAGAACTCGCTTTTACAAAAAGAACGCGAAGATTCCCCTCCCCGCGCAGCTAATCCACAATATCATACGGACGAAGAAGAGCTTGCACGCGAAACGAATTGCGTCTTAAAGAAAAGACCTAGCAAAAAACGCAGAGCCGGCTCTTCGCCCGAAATCGAGCCGCGAAAAGAAGACAAGCAAAATGAGCCGAAGCCAAAACAAACTCAAGCTAAAGCACGTCCTCCGCCTGCAATAAACGTCGTTGGCATAACGGACTACAGTAAGCTACATTGCCTTCTTAAAGGTACGACGACATCGAAATTCAAGGTAACGTCACTCAGGAACAATGCGTGGAAAATTAACGTTGATGACTCCGATGGCTACCGAGCAATATCACAAAAATTAAACACGGAAAAAATCCAGTGGTATACTTATGAAAATAAGTCAGAAAGACCACTGCGTGTTATAGCAAGGGGTCTCCACCCCTCGTGCACAAAAGACGACGTAATGAACGACCTCAAAGCTAAAGGTTTGAAAATTCTTAATGCCGTCAATATTCTCAAAAAGGTGAAGCAACAAACGGAACAAGGCCAGGAAATCATGGTCAAGCATGGACTTCCGCTCTTTATGCTTACCTTTGACAGGAGCGAAAATGTAGACGATATTTATAACGTTAAAACTATTCTGAATATCGTAGTCAAGATTGAGCCTATGCGTACGAGTACGAGATCGATACCTCAGTGTAAACGCTGTCAAGGCTTTAATCACACACAGTCGTATTGTCAAAAAGAGCCGAGATGCGTAAAATGTGCTGGTAACCATCTCTCAGAAAAGTGTGACCTAAATAAGCAGGCCCCGGCTACCTGCATTAACTGCAAAGGAAAGCACCCAGCGAACTATCGAGGTTGCGAAGTGGCAAAAGAGCTTCAAAAAAGGCGAGACACATTTAAAAATATTCAACGCCAGAACGCAGAACCGGTTAAAAATAGTCGTGAAATCGCTAAGCCAAGGGTAACGACCGTCAATAAACACGTCAAACTTAAGACGAGAGTCGAGCAAAGTAAAGTTCCTTCGGCAAAATCAAAGGAAAAGCCACAATCTCCAGAGACGCTAACATATGCTCAAGCTGCGTCGCTAGAAACCAAGCAAAGCGGTGTTACGGTAGACCCAGTCTCCCAAGTCTTCTCTATAATTCTTGCGAAACTTGAGGAGCAAACGAAGGTAAACAAAGTCATATTTGATAAATTGAGCAAGCTCGAGTTGAGTGTCTCATGAAGATTTTCACCTACCCACGAAAAAAAAAAAAAAAAAAAAAAAAAGTGTGCACACCAAGTTCATAAAATATTTTTTTTTTTTTTCCGAGGGTAGGTGAAAATCTTCAACAAGACACTATGAGGATCGACAGCGCGTGCTCATAGTAGTGTGGGATTCTTACCCACTAAAAAACCTCCCTTCAAAACAGACTTGTTTATATTTTTTTTACTACAACTAAGTATTCGACTTATCAAGTAGTTTTCGTTTCACGAAATAAGTTCCTGCTAGCTCCGCAGTTTAGACGCGGTTGTTTATCGCGCTAAGTCTAAAGGTTTTGTTCTTTGTAGACGGCGTAATAAGTCTCTTTCATCCAAAACTTAGAGGACTGTTATATTAACGTGACATTCTAGTCGACTTTTATGTTTTCTCGCGTAGTTTTTGATTTCGTTCGACTGATTTAATGCCAAGATCTCTGTGGATATCGCTATTTCTGATATACCATGGCGTATTTACAATACCTCTTAGCACTTTGTTTTCAAAAGTTTGTAAAATTTTAATATTACTTACTTTGGTACAACGCCAGAGTAGTATACCATATGTCCATACAGGCTTTAGCACTTGCTTATATAAAAGCAGTTTGTTCTCTGTATTAAGCTTGGAATATTTTCCAAGTAACCAATACATTTCTCGATATTTGTTATCTAGTTCTTTGCGTTTTTTCTAAACGTGCGTTTTCCATTTCAGCTTTGTATCAAGTGTCATTCCAAGATACTTAGCCTCGTTTGCAATCGGAATTTGAACCGAGTTTGAAAAGATCGGTAGATTATTTACTCTCTTATAAGTAAAATTTACATGAACAGATTTGGTCTCGTTGAGTGCGATTCGCCAAACCTTTGTCCATTCATTTACTCTATCCAAAGCTTCTTGCAGTTTTTCTGTAGTATCTTCGACCGTTTTACCTACTGCCAAGATAGCAGTAAAGGATGATTTTAATAGCCACTTAGGCGCCGCAGTAGAGAGAACCGAGCTTGAAACCCAATACCGTGCGAATAAGAAAGAAGTGCAGCGTAGTGTGAGACGTGACAAACGTCAATATATCAACTCACTGGCCTCAAGGGCTGAAGAAGCAGCGAGTAGGTGCGACAGTAGAACTGTTTATAGCATCACTAAGGAGCTCATCGGTGGTCGAAACTCCAAACAACATCCAGTGAAGAGTCTAAACGGTAACCTTCTGATTTCGGATGAGGATCAGCTCACTAGATGGAGAGAGCATTTTGCTATAGTGCTAAATCACATAGACGATGGCGGTATGATCTTGAATTCGAATGAGCAGTTCGAAGCAACAAATTCCCGAATTCGCACCGCACCTCCCATTCAAACCGAGATAATAACAGCAATCAAGTCCCTCAAGAAGAACAATGCGATGGGTATTGATGGCATCCCTGCCGAGCTATTTCAAGCGGCGCCAAATACATCGGCAGATTTGCTGCATCCCCTAATACGGAGAGCTTGGGATAGCGAACAATTTCCACAGGAGTGGAAAAGGGGGATGATCATTAAACTTCCAAAGAAGGGAAACTTGATGGATTGCGGTAACTGGAGAGGTATATGCGTTCTTCCAGCCGTGGCTAAAATAATAGCTAAAATAATTCTAGAACGAATTAAGGAACATTTAGATTCAACTCTCGATGTCGAACAGGCAGGCTTTCGCGCTGGATCCTCCTGCATCGACCACATAAACACCTTACGGATCATTATCGAGCAATGCGTTGAGTATAGGTCTCCGCTACATTTAATGTTTATCGACTTCGAGAAAGCTTTCGACAGATTGAATCGAGATGCTATCTGGTTGGCCTTGCGCAGGAGAGGCATCCCAGAAAAACTTATAGCTATTATCAAGGCTACATACGAGGGCGGTAAGTGTCACGTCGTGCACAATGGTAAGGTGTCGGAGGATTTTGAAGTCCAAAGTGGAGTACGTCAAGGGTACATACTGTCACCACTATTGTTTTTGGTGGTTATCAGCGATGTACTCCGTGCAGCATTGACGGAAGGCAACTATGGAGTTCGTTGGACTATGACATCTTACCTTAAACACCTAGATTACGCTGACGATGTTTGTCTACTTTCACATCGGATAATCGATCTTCATCTGATGGCCCAAAATCTAGAAGCTGAGGCAAACAAAGTGGGGCTAAAAATAAACACAGCCAAAACAAAAGCCCTGAGCACTTCTTCTAACAACCGCGCTCAACTTTACATTGCCGGACAGGAAGTCGAGAAAGTTGATAACTTTCTTTATTTAGGAAGTGTGATCTCGGCTAATCGCGGTGGCACCGAACTGGATGTGTGCAGCAGAATCGGGAAGGCTAAAGCTGCGTTCGGAATGCTATCTAAAATCTGGAGAAGCAATGTTATCAGCTTTAGAACCAAGCTGCGACTGTTCCGCTCCAACGTAGAATCAGTGCTGCTTTATGGGTGCAGTAGTTGGAAGGTGGACACCATTAACACACGAAAGCTGCAAGTCTTCGTAAACAAATGCTTAAGAATCATATTGAGGATTTTTTGGCCGAACCGCATCTCTAACGAACAACTTTATCTGAGAACGGGCAAAGAACCTATAAGCATTACTATACGAAGAAGAAAGTGGCAATGGATTGGACACACTCTACGGCGCGAAGACAACTCCATTGCGAAATACGCCATGCAGTGGAGTCCGCTCACCCAGGCAGGCAAAATAGCGGGACGCCCTAGGCAAACGTGGCGCAGAACAGTTGAGGAGGAATCGAGCTCTTTAGGAATGAGTTGGAGGCAGCTCAAACGCGTTGCAGAACTTCGAACACGATGGTGCGCAGGCGTTGTTGACGCCCTATGCCCCCCGAGGGGTTAAAGGATCTAAGTAAAAAGTAAGCAAGATAGCAGTGACGTCGGCAAATGTAGCTAGCTCAGTGCCTTCTACTTGCGGTATATCACGAGTGTATAATAGATATAAGACCGGACCAAGAACGCTTCCTTGCGGCACCCCAGCCATTATTTCCTTAAAATCCGAATATTCGTTTCCACATTTGACGCGGAATAGTCTATTCGTAAGGTAGTTCTTCGAAATTTTATATAGGTGCTCTGGCAGAACTTGTCGTAATTTAAACTTTAAGCCTTCGTGCCAGACCTTGTCAAAGGCTTGAGAGACGTCAAGGAATACGCTTGAACAAATCTTTTTTTCTTCGAGTGACTTTTCGATTACATGTGTTATTCGATGTACTTGTTCAATTGTAGAATGCTTACTTCTGAATCCGAATTGATGATCCGGAATGAGTTGCCCTTCTTCTATAACCGCCTGTATTCGCCTAATCAATATTCTCTCGAACACTTTGGATATAATTGGAAGAAGCGAAATCGGTCTATAAGACGTTTTTTCATTCGGAGGTTTTCCGGGCTTAAGGACCATTATGACTTCGGCGACTTTCGATTGACTGGCAACATATTCTAGTCTAAGCGCGGCGTTTATAATGAACAGAAGCTTAATTAGAGCTTTTCTTGGTAGTGCTTTAAGAACTTCTCCCGTAATTAGGTCGTATCCAGGAGCCTTCTTTGGTTTAAGTTTCTTTATTTCTTCCTTAATTTCGGTAAGTGTTGCATTTCTTATTACGCTATTGGCTATATATGACGTATTTATATTTTGAATAAGAGCTTGTCCACCCAACGGTTTGAAAGTTTCTTCCAGGTGGGTGGCAAAAACTTGCGCTTTCTGTTTATCATGCCTGGCCCATTCGTTTTGATTTTTCCTAATTGGGGCGGCTTGAATTTGAGGTTTTTTAATACCTTTTATAGTCTTCCAAAGCGAGTAATTAGAATCTTTTTCTGCCGTTAAGCTTTCTAGGTAAGTTTGCATTTCATTATTTTTAAGATCTTTAATAGATCTTTTTAGTGAGTTGCACAAACGGTTAAGATGTTCTTTATGTTGCGGAGCCCGAGTTTGTTGCCATTTTTTGCGCGCTTTTCTCTTCTCCTTAATCATCTCTCTTATTTCCTGCGGATAATTTTGAATGTAACTGGCCGGCATTTTCTTAGGTTTGGGAGTATTCTTCCACGCGGCATTCTGTAGGATTTCGACGAAGCGATCAACTTCAACTTCAAGTTCATATGGCGTTTTAAGTGATACGCTCAGCTCAATATTTGCTTCAATATCTTTTTTGAAGTCATCCCAATTAGTTTTCGCGCTGGTTAATCTGGCCGGTCCTATTTTTTTAACCAGAGCTTCGCTTATCGTCATAATGATTGGAGAATGATCAGAGGAGAGATCAAAGCTTCCTTCAACTTTAATACAGTTGCCAGATATTCCTTTAACAATAAAGAAGTCGATCAGATCTGGTATCTTATTTCTATCAGTCGGCCAATATGTTGGTTTACCAGTCGAGTGAAAATCACAGCTGAATTGCATACCCGCATTATAAAGCTTTCTACCTTTCGGAGAGGCGTACCTTGAACCCCAGAAGGGGTGTTTCGCGTTGAAGTCACCACCAATAATAACTTTCACTTTCACTTTCTTCAAGTTTACATCGCAGTGGACAATATATAGACGAAATGTTCAAAGCAAAATGTCTATTTCTAACGCGTACCGTGCTTACTTGCATTGCTTCTAATTCAATCTTTACTTCCGCTGAGTGTTCGATACATTCTTTTATAAACAAGGATGATCCGCCTCTGGCTCTTTCCGATGGGTGGAAGGCGTGATACACGCTATATCCCCTTATCTTAACATTCGATTGCTTTGTCAGATGAGTTTCACAGACCAAGCATATATCAATGTCTTTTTCTCGTATAAAGATTTCTAACTCGTCGAGTCTTCGTATAAGCCCGTTGGCGTTCCAAGTAAGAATTTTAGTCGTTTCTTTCATATTCTGGTTGAAGTGCGCGTGTTATGATTGTTTTTTTCTAATGCAACTAGTCTCTCGAAAATAAGTTTGTTTGTTTTGGATTGCTCTTCAAGTTTCGCAAGGATTAGGGAAAAAACATGGGATACATGATCTTGTGAGCTACCTCTATCACCGTTTTCCAATATCGCAGCTTGAGCAGGAATCTTTACGTTAGAAATTGGACGATTTCTTGCTTTGATCTCCCGTGAGCTGTCGGTCTTGTACTTCCCATTAGCTGTCATCGCCGCTTGAGCATAAGACTGCACGCCAATATTCGAGGATTTAGTTCCGGTCACCTTTTCTCTACTACGTTTGGGTTTTTCTTCATTACCCGATCTTAAGAGAATATTGACGGATTTTTTATCATTTGCTGCTTTTTTCGTAGCTATTTTGGGCCTATTCTTAATTGGTTTTGGATTCGTGTCCATGGATTTTTTGAGCGCATCGCACCTTTTTTGGAGCTCTTTCGCCACTTCGCAACCTCGATAGTTCGCAGGGTGTTTTCCTTTACAGTTTATGCAAGTGGCTGGGGTTTGCTTATTCAGGCGACACTTATCTGAGAGATGTTCACCTGCGCATTTGACGCATCGTGGTTCTTTTTGGCAGTAAGTCTGCGTGTGATTGAAACCTTGGCAGCGCTTACACTGCGGGATCGATCTGGAGCTCTTACGCATAGGTTCGATTTTGACCACGATGTTTAAAATAGTCTTAATACCATAGATAACATCTTTATTTTCGTCTTTATCGAAACTTAGCATGAATAGTGGAAACCACGCCTTACCAATTTTTCCTGATCTCCCTCCGTCTGTTGCTTCTCCTTCTTGATAATATTGACGGCATCAAGAATTTTAAAGCCTTTGTCTTGAAGGTCGTTTATAACATCTTCTTTGGTGCACGAGGGATGGAGTCCCCTTGCTATAACACGCAGTGGTCTTTCTAACTTATTTTCATAAGTATACCACTGAATCTTTTCGGCATTCAATTTTTGGATACTGATCGGTAACCGTCGGCATCATCGACATTGATTTTCCACGTATTGTTTCGCAGAGATGTCACCTTAAACTTCGATGTCGCAGTTCCTTTAAGGAGGCAATGCAACTTGTTGTAGTCCGTAATTCCAACGACGTTTATCGGTGGTGGAGGACGTAATTTTTGTTGTTGTTGCTTTTCGTGCAACTCCTTGCGCTTTTCATCCTTTTGTAGCTCGACTTCCGGTGACGAAACAGCTTTGCGTTTTTTGCTAGGTCGTTTCTTTTCGATCCAATTCGTTTCACGTGTTAGCTCTTCTTCGTCCGTCTGGTATTCGCGACTAGGTGAGCGTTGCGGGCTAACTGTATTTTCTTTTTGTAGATACGACTTTTTTAGGGCCTTATTTTCTTGCCTGAGTAAATCTACTTCTTTCTTAAGCTCACGATAGAGTAGCTCCATTTCGGTAAGCTTGGTACGGAGTACGTCGTTTTCCTCCTGAGTGCTTTTTGATTTCGCTGAGTCCCGTTTTTCACGCGCTTGCGCTTCCGGCGGACTTCTTTTTCCGGAGACGTTCGATCTTGTTGGTGGAGATCGAGATACCCTTGTACTTTTTGAGAAGGGATTTATTAGGTACAATAACTGGACTGCCACCTGGGGTATTAAAATCTTTTGTTTTGTTCATTGCATGTTTTTGTATACACCATACTCGGTATACGGAGGGTGGATTTTAGTCGCCTCTTACGACAGGCATGCCTACCTCGGGTATATTCTGACCCCTACCCGAAGGGGGTCATTAAATATGTGACCGCAAAATTTAACCTTAGTCAGACCAAACCTACATTTTTCTTTATTTAGTCTTAACCCAACTATATTCATACGATCTAGTACCTAATATAATTTTCTATTATGCTCTTGAATTAGCATAGATCAATACATCATCTTTGTAGACAATAACATCTAGATCAAAAAACATTTCCGTCTTGACACGGTGAAAAATTTCCTGAGCTGCTTTTACTCCATATCGCATTCTTAAAAACTTGTACCTTTTGAAATGAGTATTGAATGTGCACAAGTCAGAGCTTTCCTCATCTAATTTTAGCATCCAATAACCCTTACTAGCATCGAGCGTTGAATAATATTTTGAATCCAACAATTTGTATTTAATGAGTTCAATATTTGGAATTGGATAGTGCTCTCTTTCTAATGCTTTTTTAGGGTTTCTTGGATCTAAACAAATACGCAAGGAACCATCTGCTTTTCCACCAAAACAATCGAACTAATCCACGGCGTTGGACTGTTGACCCTTGTTATTACTCCATTTTGTTCCATACGATTTAGTTCCTGCTTCAATTTTGGATGTAGCTTAAACGGAATTCGTCTGGGTGCATCAACTACTGGACTAACTAAAGGATCAACTTTAAGTTTAAATTCACCATTTAACCAACCTAGTCCTTTAAATAAGTGACTGAACCTTAGTTCAATAGTCTTAATTAGACTAATTGGCTCGTTTCTAACTTGATTAATCGAGGACGACTTGTTTTGGCTAACCAAACCGAATATAAAACAATCAATTTTTTCCAAAACCGTGCTGACATTTTCACCTACAACCAAGAAATCGATTCTTTCTTGCCTCACCTTATCTGTGCTGAGGAATGCATTTACCGTATTCTGACCAAGGATGTTGACCTTCGATCCCCCAAACGCTGTCAATTTTCCTACACATTTACCAAGCATTAAATTTTTTCTCGAGTTGATGTTCTTGAAAGTTTTTAAACCCATCTGCTCCCGTAACCAATTCAACTCTGGTAACTTTATCATTAATCACAAAAAATTCCTTAAAATACATACCTGACTTCATATCACCTTTATCAAAATTATCTGAATTTAAGTGTCTTGTTTCATTATTAAATAAAACAATAAAGAAATCACTATCATCATATGAATCATTATTAGGGGAACCTGGCCTTAAATGGACCACCTTAAGCAAAATGTCCTAAATCCCGGCCGATATCTACAAAATAGATTCAACAACATATCCGAAGTGAAGACGAATCAATTATCTATATTTAACAAGTTTATCAATCTTAAAAAGTTTCAATAAGTGCTGAAAAAATACATTTTAAAAAATTGCTGCGTGTGTCATTTCTAATATTTACTAGTATAAAATGGCAAACAGTATGCCATTTTACCAAAGTAAAACAAAAGAATGTACAATCTCCATTACAAACTTTATTTAAAAAAAAAAAAAAAAATTCATAGATAATCTTGCACTAATGAAATAAAACTATACATATGTATGTAGATTTAAAATACTTAAGCAAAAAAAGGAGTTCCATAAAATATGTTTTCAAAACATTTCAGCTACTAATATCGCAAATATATAGGTCAGTCTTTTTAGAAACATCTGCGCATTCTGTATGCGACCACAAAAGGCTTTGGAACATTTTACCCAAGATTCGCCAGGCTTCGATCGACTATATAAGTCGTTACAGTAAAGACAAGCTGTATCTTAATCGCTGGCTTGAAAATCTTGTTCAGTATCGCTTTCACACAAACTTTTTATTTTCTTTTTTTCCCTTTTTGCTGCTTTCCCGGCTTCGATGGAATTCTTTTCGGCAACTTTAGCCTTGACTTCTTCCACGTATAGAGTGCTAGTCAAAATTTGACTGCCTTGAGCTTTCCGCTTTCGCACGTTATGGCCAAAAAAAATGTGGAACAGTTAAAATGTCAATTGGCTTAATTTGGAAGCTTGTGTTGGAGGAGCAATGCGGCGGTGTGATTTCCATGGGTTCATGAATAGAAAATCCAGTGTTACCAACCTGTTGGAATTTACTTCTTTTACAAACAAAGTTGTCGAAGAGGGTGGCCAGGTCGACTGTATTTATACATATTTTAGCAAGGCCTTTGACAAACTTTCTCGCAGCTCAACTCTGTTTAAAATGACGTCTTTGGGCTTCCCAATTCATTTCGTTCGATGGATATGTTCTTATCTTGAAGAACGAACTTATTAAAGTTTATTTCGGGGAATAACATCCGATGCAATCCTCGCTACATCCGGTGTACCCCAAGGAAATTACTTAGGCCCTCTTTTATTTATCATTGCGATCAATGACGTGGTGGCAATACTTTAGAGTACTCGAATCTTAATCTATGCTGACGACATAAAAATCTTTAGACCTGTACGCAGTTAGTCTGATTGTATATCTATGCAGAATGATTTAGATACGTTCGCTGAATGGTGCTGTAATAACAATTTATTTTTGGACGTATCTAAATGCCAGTCAATGATCTTTTCAAAAAAACATAATTTAATAAGTTATGATTACAATCTCAATGAATCTGTACTTAACAAAGTCACATCAATATATGATTAAGGAGTGCATTTTTCTCAAAATATTGACTTCGATTTGCACATTGAACAGATTTTCAATAAAGCGAATTCAATGCTTAGGTTTATAAAACGTTGGAGTAAAGAATTCAAGTGTTCTCTTATAACATCCACTCTTTATAATACCTTTTTCGTCCGCAGTTAGAGTATGCGTCTAACATTTGGTCTCCAATGTATGCAGTACGCATTAACCGTATTGAATCGGTACGGCATAAGTTTGTCCGATTTGCACTTCGCCGTTTAAACTGGAATGACCCTACACGTCTCCCACCATATTGCGACCGCCTTCTTCTCTTAAATCGTCATTCTTTGGAGAAACGTAGGGAAGTATGTGCTGTAGTATTTTTACACCAGCTGGTAAATTGTTTTATTGACTCGCCGGATCGGTTTAAACATAAGATGCTACAACTCCAGAAATACCGAGATTTTCCGCGTAAATTTCCATCGAACGAACTACGGTTCTAACGAACTTCTTACGCGTTTGGCGAAGGAAGTAAATAGTAACCGAAATTTGATTACATCCATAGTAAATTAAATCTAAAACATAAATTATACGAACGATACTAACTTCTTTGTTGTAAGTGTTTAGTGTAATGTCTGACTTATGCGTAGCATATTCATTTTTAGTTCATTCTTTTGTTTAGTATGCAATCTGCTTTTTGTTTACTTGTCCAGTCTTTTTGTGTTGGCTTTATAAATATTCACAATACTAAGAACTAACACCACACTAAATGATGACTGTGACAAGCTGGATATAACTTAGTAGCTGATTTGAGTTTTTCTCTTTCAGTTCAAAGTAATATTCGCCACAAAATGCTTGCCCTTAAGCAGTACTGATAGCGTTAAAAAAAAAATATTTGTCTGAGGACGAATACCAAATGTTTCAGTAGGTGGTGTATTTTCCAAAAAAAATTACACATCAAGCGGCTGCATCCGGTGGGTGCAATGGGGTGGAAAGGATAACATTGTAACACTATTTTCTTTGGCTAGGCGAATCACATCCAAACTCTTGTGTAGAAACCAAAGTAGATCCTTTTCATTTACTGAGGCGGGTGTGAACTTTATAAAGTGTTGAAGCCACTTTAAGAAAAGTTTCGAGTTCATCCAACCAGAATCACTCACAAGGCCTAAGGTGTCTAGAGGTGCGCTGTCAAGCAGTTCATGCTTCCAACGTTTTCTTGCAAATATAAGTGTGGGTGGAATCAACGACTCATTTGCACTCATACAAGAAACTACCGTTACATGTTGCCCTACCTGTTTTTTCCCTGTTTTGACGAAAATGTTTGGTGGTTTTCGTACAGTGGACAAACCAGACTCATCCACATTCCAAATCTTGCCTCCAGTAATTTTTTTCTTTATCAATTAGATCTGATAAAGTCTTAAAAAACATTTCTACTTGCGGCTTATTAAATGCTTGTGCTCGAGCTGCTGAGGTGGGCTCTGGTTGCCTTAGAGGCAGATTCGGGTGTCTTGAACGAAAACTTCGTAACCGATCCCACCCAGCTTTTCTTTCTTCCATATTAAAGCGATGCTGAATATTATTTTTGACGGCTAGTTGGAAAGCAAGGCAGCGAATGTCGTCACAATTAAGTCCAAACATGCGCGATTCAAGAAGCACTATATGTTCAACTAGTTCTTTGTTCATTTCTATTGTTGAACCCTCCTAGACCCTTTGTGTGCCTTTGATTTCTTTATTTGTATTTCTTATTCGCCTTCGTAAGGTACTTTTTGGAACCCGAAACGTTCTGGAACCCGAAACCATCTCACCATTGTGAATCGCATGTATAGCTTGTGTCTTGGATTCCACTGTCCAGGACTGCCTGTCTGTCAAACACAAAAGAAAACGTGTGTGTATAAAATGGCACACTGTTCCATTTTACGCGAAAGCTCAGTATGCCATTTTACCCATTGGGATTAACTTTCTGCAACTTATAATATTAATAAACATTTAACATATTTTATACAACTGATACGAGTATCTCTTACAAATAAATAAACATCCTATGCTTACATTCACTTGCAATCGCATCAAAAAACAGCGGATCTGTTGCATAAATTTTATCACAAACACCCAGCAAAATACACCACGGGTTAGAAAAATTGCAGTTCGACAAAAAAGTCCTGTCATGGGTTATTCAACAGCTGGAGCTTGTCAATAATTCGTTTGTGGCGGTGGTGCCAGGTAAGCCAAAGGGTTGTGTTCAAAAACTAGTGAAATTTTGTTCTATTTGAATTTTACAGCAAGTGTGCCATTTTACCCTGGTATGCCATTTTTTGCCAGGTTTCCCTACATTCATAATTATTATTAACAGTAATAGATTTTATATCTTTCTTTGACTTACAATACTTGGCGAAGTGATTTAAACCCTTACAGACGTGACATCTTTGACCAAGTGCTGGACATTCGGTTCGGTGATACCAGTTTCTGCATCGTTCACATCTCTTGTTAGAATCATTCACCTTGGCTTTAGAGTTGGAGCTGCTATTAGTTCTGCGTTGTTCTTCATAAACGGTGTTCTGCTACTGTTGTTGTTACGGGACTTCTGAAAGTAGTTGATCTTGTTCTCGAAGTTAATGGCGACTGAAGACATCTCCCTGACTGCGACTGGCTACTGACATATGATTTTGAACGCTTCTCAGCTGCCTCTAGAGTGAGATCATCAATGTCAAGCAACAAACGTCTTAACTTGTCATCGTTTAACCCAATTATTAAAACATTTCGGACCAATTCATCATGAAGAGTACCGTAGCCACAGGGTTGAGATAATCCCTTTAACTGAGTCGGGAACTGATCGATTGTTTCTGCAGTCTTTTGCTTTGCAGATAAAAATTTGTAACGCTCAGACACAATATTAGTCCAAGGATCACAATAAACCTTACATTTTTTCACAATTTCATCAAATTTTAGATTGGCGCGAAACGTGTTGTAGATGCGTAGACCTTCATCGCCGATATAAGACAAAATGGCGGGCAACTTTCTTGCATCCTCTTTTATTCGCACAAAATCCAGAAAAATCTTCAGTTTTTGTATCCAAAACTTCCATGCTGCACTAAGATTTGGCTGATTAAAGCTCATCTCTTTTGGCGGCTTTTCTCCAAATGAGAACTCCATTGGTTTACTTGTGACTTCTGTGGTCACAAGTCAAAATCTCCTAAGTCGATTTTCCGTACTATTCAGGAGACGTGTTTGAAGTTTTAGATTGGTCTGAGAAATTAAGAGATTACTTTATCGCTTTAAATTTACCACAAAGATGAAGGTATTGTCTATGTCTTCCACTCCTCCTATGGTCTGACGTGATTTGTTAGCTAGTTAATTGCAAATTTAGAAATAAGAAACTTAAGCTGTTTTGATTTACTTCGTTTTTTTACTAAGAAAAAATCTAAGTTGAGTTAAGCTGTTATTGCATACGAATAAAAACAAATTACACAAACCAAAGCCAAGTTAGGCTGTTTTTCTCTACGATAATCAAAGTAGCTAATTGCGAATTCTATCTTCACTTTACTTTTATCTTTCCAAATGTATTTTGTCTTAAAAATTACATGGAAATTAACAAAGGTTATGTTTGCATAGAATAATGTTAAACTGCAAGAGAAAAAGACCGTTCGAGTCGGATGACAAAAAGCAAGTGGTATATTTCTAAATCAATTACATTATTTAATTGTACAAACAGGTGCATGTATGTGTGTATTATATAATAGAGAGAAGTGTTATGTACAGTGGGGTTCAAAAGAATTCAGATTAATAATATAACACAACAAATAATAACAATGTATCTATTATCATAGTCAAAAGCAGTTTTTATTAATTTTTGAAACCAAACAAATTCAATTTTTCTCCATGCATGAACAAATAATAGTGAGAAGGAACAAACACAAAAGTAATTTTCGAAAAAGAATAATAATTAAGAGGTAAGAATGACATTTAAAGTAAAAAATCTTCTTCACCCCCCTCAGTAAGGTCTGGATGAGTGTCAAGTTCATCGGCGTTGGATTGAAGATTGTTATAAAATGAATGAAATTCTGGATCTATGAACCTTTGCAACCCAAGAAGATCTCTTTTCTTCTCCACAGATATGTACCGGACTGCATTCATTTTTGGAAGTTCTCTTTCTTCAAGAGAAATTACACCTCGGTTTCCCACGCTCAGTGTTTTAAAGGGTTCTTCGTCACGTAGTGAAGTTTTATACAATATCCTGTCTAAACCCTTATTGTAGCGAAGCCATCTTACAGCATTCCAAATAAATCTTCCCCCATTTTCATTAACTCCCTTGAATCGAAATTTTGTTTTCGCAAGCTCTTTAAAGTTGAAAAAACCAGAGCTCTTCATTTTGAAGACAGCCAACTTAGGTCCAATTGAGTTAATAAACTGATACCAGTCTCTTGGCACATGGATTTGAACACTCGTTTCTGTTTTTTTTTCAATGAGTGCATGATCGCTGTCGCTCTCCATATGGGTATGTCCGGGTTCTAAAAACTTGTAGTCGATAAAGTCGATTGATGGATTGCTATTAATTAATGCTAAGAACATAGCGGCAACAAACGAGTTCTTATTCTGTCCTGAACAAGAATCGCTATAAAAAATGATTTTATCAGTATGAGTTGCAGTCATTTTTAGGTGCTTGTAAATGCAGGACGATATTTCTTTGCCACCACTCCGAGCAATCCCCTCGTGCCACATAAAACATTTAGCGGCGTTAGTCTCCGGGTCTTGTAATGTTAGATTAAATGTCCAGAGCTGGCGTTTATAGAAACTCAGAGAATTTCTCAAAAATTGTGTGGGTAGGCACTGTTGCAAATCAAATGCAAAGGTTTTGATGTTTTTATTTTTTGTGCACTTTCCTTGTCCTTTTTCTTCTCAGCATATCCCATTTCTGCCTTATCCAAATGTCGTTTTTGTTCTTCTTCCAAAGTCTCCTTTTCCTCTCCATTCGGAGCCACTTTAACCTTTGCTATTAGTGTTTCGCATGTTGCACAAGTATCTAACTTCGGTATTTAAAATTTTAAGTTCATCGTTTTAAATATCTTTGAATGTTTTGAAAGACTAACTGGTACTTAAGTGCTTTCTGTATATAATTTATACGTTATTGCAAGATTGAGATCGGCATTTAAATACTTCTTAGCAGTATTACGCCTCGTATAATGGCTTTCAACGGCTGGGAATTTGTTAATGTGTTCCTTTACTTCTAGCTCCTTGGTCGAACTTATTTTATGTGGACGGATTTTTTCCACGAAGGTCTTTAAATGGAATTAAGGGGCAGGAAATTTTCTTTCTGATCACACTTCTTATGAAGCTATGTATCAGTTCCACCGAAGCAGTGAGTTGAGATTTGAATTGACTATTGTGTCACATTTTTTGTCTTCAACTATTATCAACGAGCAAATGTATAATATCCGTTGATCGTAAGATCCCAAAGACCAGTAGTGGTTGACCAAAGCCTCAATATCGTGGAATAATACCTTACTTCGACGATTTTTTCGACATTGATCAAATTCCATGCATTTCTTTGCTTTTCGTACGGTTCCAGAATGTGTCTCGTAAAGCAGTCCACTATTTCGAAAAGTCTTTTTCTGATTTCTGATATTTTTTTATTTGGCGGGGTTTGTAATGCATTCTCAATTTGTGCGCCAAGTCGAGACACTTTTCAATTGAGAAATTTTTTCTATTAAAGAACGTTTTGGAATAACGACCCAACTGAAGTTAAAGCATTTTTTTGTTCTCTGTATTTAGGGGAATACCCGCTTATCTCAACTTAGGTGGTTATTTCAAACTCAAAATTAAGAAATGGGACTAACTCAACTATTGTTATATTGCCCATGTGAGAGCAAGGACAATAATTGGCAAAAGTTGAGTTAGGCACTAAAATTTGAGAAATTTAAGTTACGTTACTTACTTTACTTATGTCCTGTATCCCCTTGTGGGTCCTAACAGCACGGATTCAACGTTGGAGCGGAACAGTCTTATTTTGGTGCTCAAACTGATTGCATTGCTTCGCCATATTTTGGACAACATCCCGAACGCGGACTTTGCTTTGGCGATCCTGTTGGCTATATCCAGTTCGGTTCCACCATCGGTCGAGACAATACTCCCAAGATGCTGGAAATCCTCTAATCTCTCTACCGGTTGTCCAGCAATGCATATTTGAGCCGATGAGTTAGTTCCAAGGCTGATGATTTTAGTTTTTGTCGTATTAATTTTCAGCCCGACGACACCTGCCTCCCTCTCCACATCTGCTGTCATTTGGTGGAGGTCCATAATTCGGTGGGAGAGTAAGCATACATCGTTTGCGTAGTCAAGATGTTTCAGTTGAGATGTAAGAGTCCATCGAATTCCTCCGTTTCCCGTCGACAAAGCTGCATGAAGCACATCGCTAATCACCAATGGGAATAATATTGGTGAAAGGATACAGCCTTGTCTTACCCCACTTTGGATCTCAAATTCCTCAGACAACCTTCCCCTGTGCAGAACGTGACATTTGGAGCCTTCATATGTAGCTTTTATAATAGCAATTAGTTTATCGGGAATGCCTCTCCTGCGTAAGGCACGCCAAATAAACTCCCTGTTGACACTATCGAACGCCTTCTCAAAATCGATGAACAGCAGGTGCAGTGGCGATCGATATTCAACACACTGTTCGATGATAATCCGCAGGGTGTTGATGTGGTCGGCACAGGAGGATCCAGAGCGGAAACCTGCTTGTTTGGTATCGAGTGTGTCTTCGAGATGTTGTTTGATTCGCTCAAGAATGATTTTAGCTATTATCTTAGCTACAGCAGGCAGCACACAGATACCCCTCCAGTTTCCGCACTCCATTAAATTTCCTTTCTTAGAAAGCTTGACGATCATTCCCTTTTTCCACTCGTTAGGAAAGCTCTCAGCTTCCCAAGCTCTATCTATAAGTGGAAACAGAAGCTCATCCGATGTTGTTGGTGCTGCTCGTAAGAGCTCTGCTGGAATACCGTCAAGTCCTACCGCCTTGTTGGTTTTGAGTGCCTTGATCGCGGTAATGATCTCATCTTTACCGGGAGTCGTGGTGCGTATTCGGGAACTTCTCACCTCGGGCATCTCAGTCTGATTTGGGAGCATATCGCTAGCGAATACACGGTTCAAAACCGTAGCAAAATGCTCTTTCCATCTCTTGAGCTGGTCCTCATCCGAAATGAGCAAGGAGCCGTCTAGGCTTTTCACTGGATATTGGCTGGAGCTGCGACCACCTGTCAGCTCTTTCGTGATTCTGTAGACAGTCCTGCTGTCGCACCTCCGTGCAGCTTCTTCTGCTTCTGTAGCCAGCGCGTTGATGTAGTTGCGCTTGTCACGTCGTACGCTACGCTGAACTTCTCTCATCTTCATACGATATAAGGACTCTAGCTCGCTTCTCCCTGCTGCTGGGGTAGCTGCAACGCGAGCTTTTAGCTGTTTTCGTTCGTCAATCCGTCTCCAGGTATCCTCGGAAAGCCACGCCCTATGTCTTCCCTGCGATCGACCGACAATTCTTTCAGCACCAGATGTAAAAACATTTTTCACAGCACACCAATGGTCTTGGATGGTTGCGGGCATTGAGCTGCTGATTGCTTCCACACCTTGCGAAAAGTGCTCCCTTAATTGTTGGCGCACTGAGGGATCACTAAGTCTATCGATGTTGAACCTGGGCATTCTTGTGTTGTCGTGGGATCTTCGAACTGCAGCAGTGCGTAGTTGGAGAGTAGCTATCATAAGATGGTGATCACGTACTATCCCCACATCTGCCCCTCGTCTGTTTCGGACGTCCAGGAGACTGCTTCTAAAGCGGCGGCTGATAGCAAAATGGTCAATTTGGTTGGAGGTTGCTTGCCTGTCATTAGAAACCCAGCTGACTTTGTGGCAGGTCTTGTGCTCAAACATGGTGCCACCTATCACAAGGCGGTTGGCATTACAGAAATCCACAAACCTTTCGCCGTTGTCATTGCGGTTGCCTAGTCCATGCTTCCCGATTACATGCTTAAGCCCTTCGTTGTCGCTGCCTACCTTGGCATTCAAATCCCCCCTCACTATGACAATGTCTCCATTTGGTGTTGTGTTGAAGACGGCGCTTAAGAGATTGTAGAAGCTCTCTTTTTCGTCCTCAGACGAACTATTCGTTGGGGCGTAACACTGTATGATGGTGACGCGTCGTACTCTAGTCCGGAATCTGGCCGTCAAAATCCCAAGTTACGTTGCTTTACCAAAACAAAAGTTTAGGAATTTCGACTTAAGCTTTGCTTAAGTTTTTATAACTTCTACAATTTTTATACAAGCGACATAAAAAATGTATTGCATATAGATTTTGATACCCTGAATCTTGTGGTAGGAATAACTAAATTTTGACCTAAGTCGACTTAGGCGATTTTGACTTGTGACCACAGACTTCACCTCGTTGTGTGACCGAAGTTGACGACGACGACTTGTCTTGACCCACCGATGTTTCTAGCGTGGACGATTGAACCAGTTGAATTATTGTTGACTCCAATTCTTCCTCAGCTTCCCTTAAATAGGAATCAGATGAGATTCCTGAGTCAGCAATCGACTTTTCTACACTTTTGTCCAGTTTGATAACGGAGTTTAATAACAGACGACTATAAAAATGACTGTGCTAATCGACGACTACGTTTTTTTATTCTGACACCATGGTCTATTTGACTTCTTAATAAAAATAATAGATTAGGAGCTGTGTATCCAATGAGATCTAAGATTCAATTGAGGTTGTTGTACATTATCTTAATCTTAAATACTATAAAAGCAAAGTCGATTTTCCTTGTGAACACCGTTTTTCGAAAAATACTAGACGCAAGTACTTGAAATTTGGATAGTTATTCCTTATTTTGCCTACATGCGAGATAAGGAATTTTCCGAAATTCAAGGTCTAAGTGGCATAAAGGGGGTGGAGATCGAATTTTCCATCTGTAAATATTGATTCCACAGCCGTAGCTCAGTACTGGCTCTCCTGATTAAAAAAGTAAAAAATAGGCGAAATTAGTAAATATAAGGTATAAAACATCCTTCTGCGTTGTCCTGAAGCTGAGCAATAGTAAAAACAATTAATCAAATATCGCCCACAATTTTCCTTCAGTGGAGACCACGGCCAGCAGTCATGCAGCAGTGGCTATCGTTGCAATAGCATGTGTGTGTGAGTATATGGGCGCGCTATCCGATGATTATGTTTTGATCTTCAGTGTGCGATCTCTTCTAGAGTTAAAATTGAAAAAAAAACATTATCAGTGCTAAATCTAAGATATTGTAAATTTTATTAAATAAGATATCCATGTGCTGTAAAAAATTCATGCAATTAAGAGACTTGGAAATATATGCGTAGGTACATATGTACATGCATATGCATGTGTAGACATAGAACTGTTGCAATATTTTTCCATTGTGTTAGATGAGATGTTGTTGATCGTTGGATTTGTCCATATTTTAGAATGTTTTAATGAATTTAAAATAAATGGTGTGTTGGAAGCGGGTTTGATTATGCTCCCGCGGGATTCCCACGGGTGAAAGTATAATTGGCTTACATTTTCGGTATTGTATTCAGTTAGCAATTATATTTCAACAAGTAAATAACCGTCAACTAAAATGGATGGCAAACGACTAACAAAGGCCTCGTAGGGGCAGCATCTCCCGATAGGTGCTGGTCCGCTAAGTAACGAGAAAGAGCCACTGCAGCCGAAAACCTAGCAGCTCTGTTAGTAAGCCCTACTCCCACCTCCTCGTGATGCCATCTGGGGATTTCTTCGGAAATTGCTAACGGGAGAGGACGAATGGCGAGCTTCCTGCGCCAAAAAACAGGATAAGTGTCGGTTGGTCTGTGGCCCAGCGAGCCGCAACCGTAAAAACAAATCTTGCTCCGAAACGCAAACCAACGCCTCGGATACGGACGGATAATTTGATGACGACCTTTGGCTATCGGACACGGACAACGATCGGATTCTGGAACGTTAAGACCCTCCTGGACTCACTCAAGGAAGGGCCTCATAACGCCAGATTCCTCCAATTAGAACGCGAATTCGCAAGGTATAGAATAGAGCGAGATAAGATGGTTCGATGCTGGGGAATTCACCTCCCCAACAAAAAACACTGTCATGCTCTACTCTGGTAAACCAGCTTGAAGTGCACGGAGTTCCGGAGTAGGACTCATGCTAACTCCAGCAGCACGTAGTAGCCTCATATCCTGGAAACCCCATAGTGACCGGATATTGACGGCTAGGTTCCAGAGTAGAGTTAGAAAAATGACCACCATACAGTGTTATGCTCTGACTCTAGACGCGACTGAGGACGAAAAGGATAATTTTTATAGCCACTTAGGCGCCGCCTACAACCAAACGCCTAATGGGGACATCGTAATGGTGATGGGAGATCTCAATGCCAAGGTGGGTAGCGACAACACCATGCTTAAGCACGTAATGGGAGTTCACGGCGTGGGAGACCGTAATGATAACGGTGAGCGGTTTGTGGACTTCTGCAATACCAACCGTCTAGTCATCGGAGGTACGCTGTTTAAGTATAACACCTGCCACAAAATCAGTTGGGTCTCTACTGATAGGCAACGAACATCCAACCAGATCGACCACATTGCGATCAGTCGCCGCTTTAGAAATTGTCTCCTGGACGTCCGAAACAGACGTGGAGCTGACGTCGGACTAGAACGAGATCACCATCTTATGGTAGCTCATTTACGCCTTCGTACTGCATCCGTCAACAGCAACCGCTCAAACCTACTTAACATCACCAGGTTTAATATCGACAGGCTCTAGGTTCCCCAAGTGCGCCAACAGTTCAGGGACCATCTTGCCTTAGAAGTAGAAGCAATCAGCAGCATAGAGAACATGGATGACCACTGGAGTGCTGTGAAAAATGCTTTTGCGACTGGGGCACGCACGTATGTCGGTAAAAAGCAGAAACACCACCGCACATGGCTTTCTACTGACACCTGGAGACGGATCGATAAGCGTACAGCAATCAAGGCTCAGATTGCAGCGGCCTCAGCAGTAAAGAGAACGGAGCTTGAAACCCAATACCGTGCGAAGAAGAAAGAAGTGCAGCGTAGTGTGAGACGTGACAAACGTCAATATATCAACTCACTGGCCTCGAGGGCTGAAGAAGCAGCGAGTAGGTGCGACAGTAGGACTGTTTATAGCATCACTAAGGAGCTCATCGGTGGTCGAAACTCCAAACAACATCCAGTGAAGAGTCTAGACGGTAACCTTCTGATTTCGGATGAGGATCAGCTCACTAGATAGAGAGAACATTTTGCTACAGTGCTAAATCACATAGACGATGGCGGTATGATCTCGAATTCGAATGAGCAGTTCGAAGCAACAAATTCCCGAATTCGCACCGCACCTCCCAGTAAAACCGAGATAATAACAGCAATCAAGTCCCTCAAGAAGAACAAGGCGGTGGGTATTGATGGCATCCCTGCCGAGCTATTTCAAGCGGCGCCAAATACATCGGCAGATTTGCTGCATCCCCTAATACGGAGAGCTTGGGATAGTGAACAGTTTCCACAGGAGTGGAAAAGAGGGATGATCATTAAACTTCCAAAGAAGGGAAACTTGATGGATTGCGGTAACTGGAGAGGTATATGCGTTCTTCCAGCCGTGGCTAAAATAATAGCTAAAATAATTCTAGAACGAATTAAAGAACATTTAAATTCAACTCTCGATGTCGAACAGGCAGGCTTTCGCGCTGGATCCTCCTGCATTGACCACATAAACACCTTACGGATCATTATCGAGCAATGCGTTGAGTATAGGTCTCCGCTACATTTAATGTTCATCGACTTCGAGAAAGCTTTCGACAGATTGAATCGAGATGCTATCTGGTTGTGGCCTTGCGCAGGAGAGGCATCCCAGAAAAACTTATAGCTATTATCAAGGCTGCATACGAGGGCGGTAAGTGTCACGTCGTGCACAATGGTAAGGTGTCGGAGGATTTTGAAGTCCAAAGTGGAGTACGTCAAGGGTACATACTGTCACCACTATTGTTTTTGGTGGTTATCAGCGATGTACTCCGTGCAGCATTGACGGAAGGCAACTATGGAATTCTTTGGACTATGACATCTTACCTTAAACACCTAGATTACGCTGACGATGTTTGTCTACTTTCACATCGGATAATGGATCTTCATCTGATTGCCCAAAATCTAGAAGCTGAGGCAAACAAAGTGGGGCTAAAAATAAACACAGCCAAAACAAAAGCCCTGAGCACTTCTTCTAACAACCGCGCTCAACTTAACATTGTCGGACAGGAAGTCGAGAAAGTTGATAACTTTCTTTATTTATTTATTCTTTATTTATTAGGAAGTGTGGTCTCGGCTAATCGCGGTGGCACCGAACTGGATGTGTGCAGCAGAATCGGGAAGGCTAAAGCAGCGTTCGGAATGCTATCTAAAATCTGGAGAAGCAATGTTATCAGCTTAAGACCCAAGCTGCGACTGTTCCGCTCCAACGTAGAATCAGAGCTGCTTTATGGGTGCAGTACTTGGAAGATGGACACCATTAACACACGAAAGCTGCAAGTCTTCGTAAACAAATGCTTAAGAATCATCTTGAGGATTTTTTGGCCGAACCGCATCTCTAACGAACAACTTTATCTGAGAACGGGCCAAGAACCTATAAGCACTACTATACGAAGAAGAAAGTGGCAATGGATTGGACACACCCTACGGCGCGAAGACAACTCCATTGCGAAATACGCCATGCAGTGGAATCCGCCCACCCAGGCAGGCAGAATAGCGGGACGTCCTAGGCAAACGTGGCGCAGAACAGTTGAGGAGGAATCGAGCTCTTTAGGAATGAGTTGGAGGCAGCTCAAACGCGTTGCAGAACTCCGAACACGATGGCGCGTAGGCGTGGTTGACGCCCTATGCCCCCCGAGGGGTTAGAGGATCTAAGTAAGTAAAGTAAAATGCGGGCGAAGCAAGGCGAGCACTGGCCAGCTAGTATATATATTGTAGCATTGACTACAGGATGGTTTGTGTACCAAAAACTAAAACACTGTATCTCAAACTGTAGCAACGACATCTATTGCAAAACCTGCTAGCAGTAAATATTCCAACCTTATGTGCTTACGTTCCACAATTGTTCCACACAATATCCCAATATTCCAGGATCCTCGATTCACCCGGAGAAACATCTAGCATGTTCTAGAACCCCTTGCAATTTCCTATGAATACCCATACCACAATCACACAGTTGTTTATAAGTGAATACAGCGATTACAAGAGGGACATTAGACCAGTAGTGAAAACAAGCGACATTGTGAAAATAAGTCTGTAGCGGCCGTTTGATTTGAAATAAATAAATAATAAAGTCATTGAATATTGTGTTAAAGTAAAGTTGGTGTTTGATAATAAATAAACGATTAAAATACACAATGGACCGTTTTATTTAAACGAACCCCAGCAAGAATATCACATTGGTGACAGAAAAGTGGAATAAAACAGATTTTGTGTATTGCTTATTGTGTAAGTGAAAAAAAGTAATGGTTCGGAAATTGCTAGAAGATTTATCATTGCCGCAACTAAAAGAAGTACTGAGCCAGCGGGAGCAACCTACGACTGGTACGAAAAGAGAATTGATCATTAAGTTTGTAACGAAGTGACATGTTTCCCTACCTTCAATTAACAACCGAGAAAAGAAACAGGGTATACAGCCAGGTGTTTTGGCAGAGGATGACCCATGCCACCAAAAGGGTTGCATACTTTGGGGTACCTCTACAAAGACGACCAACTCATAAGGAAGTATGGTATACCCTAAGGCACGCCAATATAAAATAAAGCCAGAAAGTCAACGAGTCGCAAACAACAACAAAACACGAAGTAGTTTTAAAAAGTCACACTTCGTTCTTGCAAGAATATTCCACAAGTAAGAGAACGTAAGTGGCAGTTGGCAGAGTCTGCTCAGTGGTGATAAGTGTACGAATCCAGCGTACCTGGAACAGACTCTCCCCCGAATTCGGTCACCAACATTTTTGGTTTTGGTTTTCGTGCCTTCACCCCAGTGAGTGGGTATTCAGCTAAGGGTCCGTTTTGACCACAGCCGGCCCGTCCCTTGATAAGTGTCCCCATTCCTTTGGGACAAATCCTCCAGACCGGCATTTAGCGGAGTTTTGCCGCCAGCCTTTCCCGCTTACGCTTGGCTCCCCTTCCTGAGAAGCAGCCCGGACCCTGTCCGGACTCGCCAGTCAGCCCGTGCCCTGCACGGACAAGCCCGTACCAGTACCGCGTGTGGACCACACGACCTGTCAAGCCTTTCCAAGACACCGCAACCCCAGAGACCCGCCAAGGACGCCAGTCCAAGCCTGAGCTAGGGGTTTAAGTATTATTGTAGTGTAGAATTAAGCTTATCCATGAATTGTTAAGTATAAGATTTGTTAGTATAAGAATCTTGCATTGTTAAAAGGAAGACTGTAATATTAGTCTTATAGTCTTAATAAAGTACCTCTTTCCCAAAGTTTTAGGGTATTTCTTTGGGCTGACCCTGGAGCCGGCGAGCTCACCTCAGCCTTCAATAAAAAAGACCTTTACAATTGGCGCCCGAGCAGGGACCTATGCAAGAGGTACCACCAGAACCAGACCAGCCGGAACCAGATTATACCGGAACCAGACCTCTGCCAGAGGTATCACCAGAACCAGACTAGCCGGAACCAGATTATACCGGAACCAGACCTCTGCCAGAGGTATCACCAGAACAAGACCTCTGCAAGAGGTAAAACCAGAACCAGACCGAACCAGAACCCGACCTTTAAAAGGTATCACCGTGAAACCAGAACCAGACCGTATTAGAACCACGGCACCCGGAATGGACGACGCCCCAGGAAGCCGGAAACCGTCGGCGGATGACCAGCTCGCTTCTATGAATATCGGCTGGATCTACTTGTTAAGCAAGGCAGAGCTCACGACCACAATGGCCGACAAAGAGTTAGACACCACGGGGACATTAAAGGAACTACGGCAGCGGATGAGCCAATATCTGAAGGATGCTCGAACCCGCAAGTCGACCCAGAACCTCTGCGTGGAGTGGGAAGACCGCATCCAGGAAAGGGAGTACGCCGAAACCGAACCCAGTGCGGGACCCACCGAGGCCAAAGGACCTACACCGCTGTATGTTGAAACTCGCTTCCCGGTCCTGATGGTCAGCCAAGTGAAGTATCCACAAACGACCTCCAAGGTCGTGGGGCTGGAGGAACCGATGGCGACCGCGAGTCCCCGCAACCCTCGCCACAGCATAAGCTGGTCCTCAGCTATGAGGCCGAAATAATGAACTCTGTCCGCAAGTGGGGCCTAAGATTTGACGGGTCAGGAAATCCCCACGAGTTCATTGAGCGGCTCGAGGAATTAGCCCAGTGCTATGACATTCCGTTAGATCACCTACCCCGTACACTTCCCGAGATCTTTCGAGGGACGGCCCTGGAGTGGCTCCGAATTTACCGAGGAAATTGGAAGACCTGGGAAGATTTCCGGCAGGCTTTCCTCCGGTACTACCTCCCAGCTCGCTTCGTCAGCAAGTTAGAAGACGAAATCATGCGGAGACGGCAAGGGGCACGGGAGAAGTCTAAGGAGTACATACGGGCATACCAGTACCTTATCTGGTAGCATCCCAAAATGGAGTGTACTAAGAGGGTAGACCGAATCTATGATAACCTCCGGCCCGAGTACCGGTTGTACATCAAGCGCCGAGATTTTGAGACGCTGGAAGAGCTGATGGATCTCGCAGAGGAATATGAGTTCGTAAGGGGCGAAGAAAAGGCCAGTAGACCGCCGGCCGTTCCAAACCATCGATCGAGACCCCAACCCGTCAGGACTCTACCTGCCCAGATCATCTACGATCGCAACACGCACTGCTGGAATTGCAAGCAACATGGGCACCGCCAGCAAGAATGCCGTCAACCGTTCCGCCTCTTCTGTTCCCATTGTGGAGAGGACGGAAGAATGACGAGGAACTGTCCGTGCCACAATACCCCGAGTGCACCAACGTCAACAACACTGGTCTGCGCAGCAGAAAGCCGACATACACATCCGAGGGCGCCTCCGAAACAGCAGCCTGAAGCTGTCAACAAGATGAAGCTGTCTTCATCACCATCGATACCGCTGCTAGAGTGCGACCTATCAACGCAACCAATGAAGCCACCGCACCGGATCCCGCCCGTACTGAGATCGTCACTGTCGTCAACGCCGCAGTCATTAGAAGAACCTCCATTACGGATGACATCAGTGCCGCCAGAGTTACGAAACTCCAATTGGCTGCACCCACCAGATGTCATACCATCGCCGTCACCGTCACCAGAACCGTCACCGCCGTCGACATCAGTGCCACCAGAGTTACGAAACTCCAATTGGTCGCACCCGCCATATGTCAAACCATCGCCGTCACCGTCCCTACCGTTGTCACCACTATGCCGAATGACATCAGTGTCGTCAGATTTGTCAAACTCCAAATTGTCGCCACCGTCAGATGTCATACCACCGCCGTCACCGTCATCCCCGTTGCCAGAACTATCAGCACCGATACCAGAACCGCCGTTACCGTCGACATCAGTGCCGCCAGAGTTGCGAAACAACAACTTGTCGCCACCGTCAGATGTCATACCGCCGCCGTTACCGTCATCACCGTTACCAGAACCGCCGTCACCGATACCAGAACCGTCATTACCGTCGACATCAGTGCCGCCAGAGTTACTTACTTACTTATGTCCTGTATCCCCTTGTGGGTCCTAGGGCCTCTACTACGCCTACGCGCCATCGTGTACGGTTTCTGGCAATGTGTCTGAGTTCTCCCCAACTTTTCCCTAACTGCCGTGCCTCCTTCTCGTTCTGCGCCATGTTTCTAACAATTTGTCTGAGTTCTCCCCAACTTTTCCCTAACTGCCGTGCCTCCTTCCTGTTCTGCGCCATGTTTTCCGCGGACCGCCAGGTCTTCTGCCATCCTGAGTTAGAGGGTTCCATTGCATAGCATGGTTCGCTATGGAGCTGTCACCCTTTCGGAACGTGTGACCAATCCACTGCCACTTCCGCCGTTGGATAGTTGTGCCTATTGGTTCCTGACCCGTTCTCTCGTAAAGGTGTTCGTTAGAGATGCGATTGGGCCAGAAAATTCTTAAGATATTGCGCAGACACCTATTAGTGGTCACTCTCCACGTGCTGCAACCATATAGCAGCACGGGTTCAACGTTGGAGCGAAACAGTCTTATTTTGGTGCTCAAACTGATTGCATTGCTTCGCCATATTTTGGACAACATCCCGAACGCGGACTTTGCTTTGGCGATCCTGTTGGCTATATCCAGTTCGGTTCCACCATCGGTCGAGACAATACTCCCAAGATACTGGAAATCCTCTAATCTCGCTACCGGTTGTCCAGCAATGCATGTTAAATATAATTAGAATAAAGTGTCAACACTAATAACACTCAACGCCCTCTTACATAAATAGTTTCTACTTAGTCTAAAAATGTTCTTAACCTTAATATGTACTTCCTGTAACATATACTTTTACTTTCTAATACACTCTTAACACTTTCGTTTCTTTTAATCTCTGGACATCTACTCGCGTAACTCTGGTATTCTACAGGTTATGGGCCCAGAATGCTAGTAATTAAAAGTAGTTTTCATTAAAAGAATTATTTTTGCAATAATCGCTTGAAAAAACGTCTAATGAGTTCAACCCCAGTACACGGTCGTATACCTCCCTTCAATGGTGAGAACTATCCAACATGGAGCGTTCAGATGGAGGGGATCCTTCACAAATTAAGATTTTTGAAGATAGTTCAGGGTAAGGAAGCACGTCCGGATGAAAACGCTAGGAAACAGGAGTTATGGGACGACAAGGATATGGATGCGCGGAGCGAACTATTGTTGGCTATGGAGCCACATATCGTAGCGCTGGTGAAGAATTTGAAAACATCGAAGGACACATGGGACTTTCTTGAGTCAAGCTACAATAGAAAAGGCGTACGGCAGAAGGTGGAGGAGTTTAGGAAACTGTTAAGTATTCGCATGAGTCCCACACAATCGATGGATGAGTATTTAAGAGAATTTTTTTTGATAATTAGTCGGCTCACTGAACTAGAAGCAAAATTAGATGACGATCTTCTTGTCGTTTTATTATTAGATAGTCTTGATGAAAACTATAAACGCGTGCAAGCTGCATTTGACGCACAAGAAAAAGGTCCAAAGTTAGAAACCGTTCGAATCAGATTAATGGAAGTCGGCGATAAAAATCGAGAGTCATGTGGAAACAACGCATTAAAAGTACGAGGTAATTTTTATCATCATTATTCTAACGATAATACCTTCAATGGTCGAAGTACGAAGCCAAAACCGCACTACTATGATAAACAACGTGACAATTCAAGAGAATTTGAATATAATTGTCGCCGCTGCGGGAAAAAAGGTCATAAGGCGAGGGACTGCTGGAGCTATGGCGAAAGAGCCAAACAGGTTCATGTCGAGAGTGAGAGCGGATTTGTCATACAAGAGTACCTAAGTCTGCCAAAATCAACCAAGGCATTAGTTGCTGGTGGAATTCGCGAAGGTAGGGAAAGTCGGTGGTGTGTGGATAGTGGAGCTACTTCACACATGTGTTTTGATGAAACATTGTTCTCAAATCTGTCAAAAAACCATATGGGGTATGTTTAGTTAGCCAATGACAAAAAATTAAAAATTATGGGTATTGGTACGGTAACTATTTTCAACAAAATAGATGAAAAATCGCAGAAGTGCACATTTTATAATACCTTGTACGTTCCAGATCTAAAGGAAAATCTTATTTCGATCAACAAGGCAACTAATGGCGGAGGAAAAGTGTCATTTGAAGGTGAATTTGCAAGAATTTCAAATAAATTTGGAGAGATACTTTTGAGTGCCAGGAAGCAGGAGGGACTTTACATTGTAAATCTAACAGAAGGTGCAGCTTATGGATCACAAGAAAATAAGTCAAGGGTCAATAATTTCGAAATGTGGCATTATCGAATGGGACACCTTAACGGGGAATCATTGAAACAGCTACAGCGGACAGGTAACGTGATTGGATTGCCGGATTTTAATTCGTTCGAGCTCACTTGTACATCATGCATACGAGGAAAGCAAACAAGGCTACCGTTTATGGAAAAGCAAGAAAAGTCAACAACCCAGTGCTTGGAGCTTATCCATTCGGATATATGCGGACCGATGCGAACTGAATCACTGAGTAAGTCACTTTATTTCATTGTTTTTGTAGACGACTACTCTAGAAGAATATTTGTGTATTTTATACGTAAAAAATCCGAGTTGCTCGACAAAATCATTGAATTTAAAAACTATGTTGAGAATCAAACAAACCTTAGGATTAGAAGAATTAGATCAGACAATGGTTCTGAGTATACGAGTAGGGCTTTTCTGAAATTTGTAAGGCAAACGGAATAAAACAAGAATTTACGTCCGCGTACACTCCCCAACAAAACGGTGTCGCAGAGCGAGCTAACAGAACTCTTGTAGAAATGACACGTTGCCTAATGATTAAAGCCGATCTGCCAAAGTTTTTTTGGGCTGAATTAATAAATACCTCTGCGTATATCCGTAACCGATGCCCCACCAAACCAAACAACAGCAAAACACCGGAAGAATTATGGACTACAAAAGTACCAAATGTGTCTCACCTTCGAGAAATCGGATCCAAAGCTTTCGTTTTGACAAAAGATGGAAAAAATGGTAAACTTGATCCAAGAAGCGAAGAATACGTTTTAATCGGCTATTGTGATAATGCTAAGGCATACAGATTATGGAAGCGAGGAAGTCGTGCAATCATAAAAAGTAGGGATGTAGTTTTATGTTTTTTTTTTATGTTTTTGTTGAAGAAATAAGTACCCGGAACGAAAATAATCTTTTTGATTACGATTTAGATTACGGAAAAGAAAATATTAAAGAGGAGCAAACTGAAATGCATATAGAACCAGATAATTTAGAAGAGAAGGAACATTTTGAGGATGCCGTAGAAAATGTAAATGTGACTCTTAACGAACATGCTAATCTTGTGAATTTAGGGGATCCTAGAACACTGAAAGAGGTCGAAATGTCCGAACATGTGGGTGAATGGAAAGACGCCATGAATTTGGAAATGGAGCTCCTCAACAAGAACGGAACGTGGGAGCTAGTAGACCGACCAAAGAACACCAACATTGTCGGCGCCGTGGCGTAAGTGGTTAGTGTGTCGGATCACTACGCATGAGGTTCCAAGTTCGAATCCCAGAAAATACCAAAAAGTTTTTTCACGGTCCCACCTCTCGCGAGCGTCTGACAAACATCCGAGAGTATTGTTGTCATGAAAAAAAAAGCTTCTCAAATCGCCGTTCGGAGTCGGCATTAAACTGTAGGTCCCTTCCATTCGTGTGAAAAATATAACGCACACAACATGATTGGTTGCGAGAAGCTAGGCCCTGGCACTTTAAAGAGCTGTTGCGCCAAATATTTGTATTGTCGGTTGTAGATGGGTCTTTAAAACCAAATTTAAACCAGATGGCTCAGTCGAACGCAGGAAAGCTAGACTACTGGCCAAAGGATATACTCAACAGTACGGAGTAGATTATTTCCAAACGTTCGCTCCGGTTGCCGAAATAAGTTCAATTAGACTTCTATATGCTATTGCGACTGAGCACGACCTAGACCTTTTTCACATAGATGTCTCAACTGCCTTTCTGTATGGTGATTTAGAGGAAAATATCTATATGGAGTTGCCCGAAGGATTCATTCATGATCAAAAGAAAGTCTGTAAGCTTAAAAAATCAATTTATGGCTTAAAGCAGTCTGGTCATCAGTGGAATATTAAATTAGACACTATTTTAAAACAGGATGGCTTTGTCAATTCAAGCTATGATAGGTGTTTTTATTTTCAAAGAAATGAAAATTTAATTACCTTTATAACTTCATATGTAGATGATTTAATAGTAGCAACAAATGATCTCACATCTTATTCAAAACTTAAATCCCTTTTAAAAGCTAATTTTGATATCCGGGATCTAGGTGAACCACGGTTAACTATTGGATTAGAGATTTTACGTGATCGTGCTAAAGGGACTTTATCTATTAATCAGTCAAATTATATTAACAATTTACTAATGAACTATAATCTTTTAAATTCTAAGCCACAAATTTTGCCAATGCCACCAAAAACTAAACTAGAAAAGGAACCAATGCACTATGGAGAAAAACAGCCGGTGAATAAACAAGTGTACCAGGAACTTATCGGAAGTCTCTTACATCTTTCGACCTTTAGCCGCCCAGATATCGGTTGCAACGTTAACATGTTATGTCAATTCAACCAAGACCCAAGAAAACAGCACTGGAATTTTGCTTTATCTGTTCTTAGGTATTTAAAAGGAACAATTAATTCAAACATTCGCTATTGCAGAACTGGGCGACCAATTTGCGCTTATTCGGATTCCAATTGGGCAGAAGATATTAATGACCACAAGTCGCAATCAGGTATTATATTCGTTTTTGCTGGAGCTCCGATCGATTGGGAATCAAGAAAACAGTCTATAATTACAACATCAAGTGCCGAGGCTGAATATGTTACGCTAACAGCTGCTGCTAAGAAGGCGAAATATTTCAAGCTTTTGCTGATTGAATTGGGAGTCCTACGTGAAGAGCAGCCTATCGACGTTTATACAGATAGTCAAAGCGCTCAGTATATCGCACATTACCAAGGGAAGCGATCCAGAACTAAACATCTTCACATCAAATATCACTATGTTCGAGAAGCTATATCTGATGGAACTATTCAACTGAAGTATCTACAAACGCAACTAATGTTAGCTGATGCTTTAACAAAATGTACGCCTTTACCAAAACATCGCTTTTGTTTTAAAAATCTTGGATTAACATTCGAAGAATAGACGTTTTATCTTTTGAATATTATATAATTTGAATTTAAAAATTCCAACTTTATATATTATAAAATTTTATTGAAATTAGTTTGAAGTTTATATAATGTTACTAGCTTTGAATTCTATAGTGTTGAGAGGGTGTGTTAAATATAATTAGAATAAAGTGTCAACACTAATAACACTCAACGCCCTCTTACATAAATAGTTTCTACTTAGTCTAAAAATGTTCTTAACCTTAATATGTACTTCCTGTAACATATACTTTCACTTTCTAATACACTCTTAACACTTTCGTTTCTTTTAATCTCTGGACATCTACTCGCGTAACTCTGGTATTCTACAATGCATATTTGAGCCGATGAGTTAGTTCCAAGGCTGATGATTTTAGTTTTTGTCGTATTAATTTTCAGCCCGACGACACCTGCCTCCCTCTCCACATCTGCTGTCATTTGGTGGAGGTCCATAATTCTGTGGGAGAGTAAGCATACATCGTCTGCGTAGTCAAGATGTTTCAGTTGAGATGTAAGAGTCCATCGAATTCCTCCGTTTCCCGTCGACAAAGCTGCATGAAGCACATCGCTAATCACCAATAGGACTAATATTGGTGAAAAAATACAGCCTTGTCTTACCCCACTTTGGATCTCAAATTCCTCAGACAACCTTCCCCTGTGCAGAACGTGACATTTGGAGCCTTCATATGTAGCTTTTATAATAGCAATTAGTTTATCGGGAATGCCTCTCCTGCGTAAGGCACGCCAAATAAACTCCCTGTTGACACTATCGAACGCCTTCTCAAAATCGCTGAACAGCAGGTGCAGTGGCGATCGATATTCAACACACTGTTCGATGATAATCCGCAGGGTGTTGATGTGGTCGGCATAGGAGGATCCAGAGCGGAAACCTGCTTGTTCGGCATCGAGTGTGTCTTCGAGATGTTGTTTGATTCGCTCAAGGATGATTTTAGCTATTATCTTAGCTACAGCAGGCAGCACGCAGATACCCCTCCAGTTTCCGCACTCCATTAAATTTCCTTTCTTAGGAAGCTTGACGATCATTCCCTTTTTCCACTCGTTAGGAAAGCTCTCAGGTTCCCAAGCTCTATCTATAAGCGGAAGCAGAAGATCAGCCGATGTTGTTGGCGCTGCTCGTAAGAGCTCTGCTGGAATACCGTCAAGTCCTACCGCCTTGTTGGTTTTGAGTGCCTTGATCGCGGTAATGATCTCATCTTTACTGGGAGTCGTGGTGCGTATTCGGGAACTTCTCACATCGGGCATCTCAGTCTGATTTGGGAGCATATCGCTAGCGAATACACGGTTCAAAACCGTAGCAAAATGCTCTTTCCATCTCTTGAGCTGGTCCTCATCCGAAATGAGCAAGGAGCCGTCTAGGCTTTTCACTGGGTATTGGCTGGAGCTGCGACCACCTGTCAGCTCTTTCGTGATTCTGTAGACAGTCCTGCTGTCGCACCTCCATGCAGCTTCTTCTGCTTCTGTAGCCAGCGCGTTGATGTAGTTGCGCTTGTCACGTCGTACGCTACGCTGAATTTTTCTCATCTTCATGCGATATAAGGACTCTAGCTCGCTTCTCCCTGCTGCTAGGGTAACTGCAACGCGAGCTTTAAGCTGTTTTCGTTCGTCAATCCGTCTCCAGGTATCCTCGGAAAGCCACGCCCTATGTCTTCCCTGCGATCGACCGACAATTCTTTCAGCACCAGATGTAAAAGCATTTTTCACAGCACACCAATGGTCATGAATGGTTGCGGGCATTGAGCTGCTGATTGCTTCCACACCTTGCGAAAAGTGCTCCCTTAATTGTTAGCGCACTGAGGGATCACTAAGTCTATCGATGTTGAACCTGGGCATTCTTGTGTTGTCGTGGGATCTTCGAACTGCAGCAGTGCGTAGTTGGAGAGTAGCTATCATAAGATGGTGATCACGTACTATCCCCACATCTGCCCCTCGTCTGTTTCGGACGTCCAGGAGACTGCTTCTAAAGCGGCGGCTGATAGCAAAATGGTCAATTTGGTTGGAGGTTGCTTGCCTGTCATTGGAAACCCAGCTGACTTTGTCGCAGGTCTTGTGCTCAAACATGGTGCCACCTATCACAAGGCGGTTGGCATTGCCGAAATCTACAAACCTTTCGCCGTTGTCATTGCGGTTGCCTAGTCCATGCTTCCCGATTACATGCTTGAGCCCTTCGTTGTCGCTGCCTACCCTGGCATTCAAATCCCCCATCACTATGACAATGTCTCCATTTGGTGTTGTGTTGAAGACGGCGCTTAAGAGATTGTAGAAGCTCTCCTTTTCGCCCTCAGACGAACTATTCGTTGGGGCGTAACACTGTATGATGGTGACGCGTCGTACTCTAGTCCGGAATCTGGCCGTCAAAATCCTATCACCATGAGGCTGCCAGGAAATCAGGCCCTTGCGTGCTGTTGTTGTTAGCAGTAGTCCGACTCCATATTCCCGCGGACTTCCGGATGGTCTTCCAGAATAGAGTAGTACAGTGTTACGCGTTGGAGGCTGGTACTCGCCCGCTTCTAACCATCTTACTTCACTTACACCCAAAATCTCCAGTTTATATCGCATGAATTCCTTTTCCAGTTGGAGGAATCTGGCATTGTAAGGACCTTCTCTTCCCGAGTCGAGGAGCGTCTTTACATTCCAGAAACCTATCTTTGTCCGGGTACAATAGCCAAAAGTCGTCAACATGTGATCAGTCCTTATCCGAGGCATAGTGTCGGTTTCAGTAGCGAGCTGGTTTCAGTAACGCAGGTTGCTGGCCCACGTTACCTAGCCTAGAATCAAGGCCCTAGAAAACCCGCACTTACAATTTTGGCCTATACGTATAAGGGTTTATACGTATAGTTGCCCGGGGACCACCACTAGGAGGTAAAGTAAGCACTTCATCACGAACTTGATTGTTGCGCTACTGGCCCAAGCCAAGTTTTGGGCAGTCAGTAGTTTCCTGATCAATCGCAATGCAGGTCCCCCAGAGTTGCAAAACTACAACTGGTCGCCACCGTCGGATGTCATACCGCCGCCGTTACCGTCATCACCGTTACCAGAACCGCCGTCACCGATACCAGAGCCGTCATTACCGTCGACATCAGTGCCGCCAGAGTTGAGAGATGCCAACTTATCGCCACCGTCAGATGTCATACCGCCGCCGCCATTGCGAAATGTTACACAAACACAGCCAGACGAAAAATCAATGCTGTTGCCATTTCCACCAGCAAGTCTACCGTTACCCGTTATGCCGATTACTAGACCAGGATCATAGAGACCATTGCCGACACAAGAGAGCGAGTCCTCACCTCCAATAGGCTCAACGTTAACCATGGCCAAACCCGCCGGGTCAAAACCTCCGCCATGGTCTAAGGTGGAATCATTCCTCTCACCGTTGCCACCAAAGACACCGACGTCACCGACGTCACCAACGTACATCCGATTACGATAGTCGCAGCCCCGACCACCTGAATTCCTGCAGAAACCGTCATCATTAGTGCTATGATTAGTTTTTATTTTAGTCTTAATCTTTATAAGCATCCATTTTTAGGTTAATTTTTTACTTTTATCATCCTGAAGTTATATTGTTATCATCCTGAAGTTTTTTAATGAAAGTTTCCATGAAGTAATTTATATTTTTCCTTACAGGAGAAATAAGTAAACGACGAGAAGGTTCCCGTCTGCCGAAGAAGGAGGGACATGTTTCCCTACCTTCAATTACCAACCGAGAAAGGAAACAGGGTATACAGGTGTTTTGGCAGAGGATGACCCATGCCACCAAAAGGGTTGCATACTTTGGGGTACCTCTACAAAGACGACCAACTCATAAGGAAGTATGGTATACCCTAAGGCACGCCAATATAAAATAAAGCCAGAAAGTCAACGAGTCAAAAACAACAACAAAACACGAAGGAGTTTTAAAAAGTCACACTTCGTTCTTGCAAGAATATTCCACAAGTAAGAGAACGTAAGTGGCAGTTGGCAGAGTCTGCTCTCCCCCGAATTCGGTCACCAACATTTTTGGTTTTGGTTTTCGTGCCTTCACCCCAGTGAGTGGGTATTTAGCTAAGGGTCCGTTTTGACCACAGCCGGCACGTCCCTTGATAAGTGTCCCCATTCCTTTGGGACAAATCCTCCAGACCGGCATTTAGCGGAGTTTTACCGCCAGCCTTTCCCGCTCCAAGCTTACGCTTGGCTCCCCTTCCTGAGAAGTAGCCCGGACCCTGTCCGGACTCGCCAGTTAGCCCGTGCCTTGCACGGACTGATAACCGGCCCGTGCCTTGCACGGACACCCAGCCTGCCCGTGCCCTGCACGGACATAGCCAGTCAGCCCGTGCCTTGCTCGGACCAGCCAGGCGGCCCGTGCCTTGCACGGACACCCAGCCTGCCCGTGCCCTGCCCGGACATAGCCAGTCAGCCCGTGCCTTGCACGGACTGATAGCCGGCCCGTGCCTTGCTCGGACCAGCCAGGTGGCCCGTGCCTTGCACGGACAAGCCCGTACCAGTACCGCGTGTGAACCGCACGACCTGTCAAGCCTTTCCAAGACACCGCAACCCCAGAGACCCGCCAAGGAGGCCAGTCCAAGCCTGAGCTAGGGGTTTAAGTATTATTGTAGTGTGGAATTAAGCTTATCCATGAATTGTTAAGTATAAGATTTGTTAGTATAAGAATCTTGCATTGTTAAAAGGAACACTGTAATATTAGTCCTATAGTCTTAATAAAGTACCTCTTTCCCAAACTTTTAGGGTATTTCTTTGGGCTGACCCTGGAGCCGGCGAGCTCACCTCAGCCTTCGATAAAAAAAGATTTTTACAAGTTGCGGAAAATAATGACGGACGAGGGTGCAGATCCTGAAACAGCTTTGTTTGACGTCGAAGAAGAACAAGTAAGTACGACGAGTGACATGTCGGCTTTAATGAAATTGCTATCTGAGAAATTCGACGATCAGAATAAAAAATTCGAGAAGCTAGACAATTCTTTAGACGAGCAAAAGAAAAAGTTCGAAATACTAGAAAACTCCTTGGGTGATCAAAAGAATTTTCTAGATGTCAAGCTCGATGAACAAAAGAATTCTCTAGAGCAACAGCTATTCGATCAAAGGAGCGTTCTCGAAGGCAAATTCGATGAACAAAATAAAAGTTTAGAAACAAGATTCGGGACAATTGACGAGAAGATTGAAAATGTAGAAGCCAAAATAGAGACATTTGAAACAGCCGTTGAAGGACGACTCGAGAATGTTGAAATGAAATTCGAGAATGTTCAAATGAAAATCGAGACTGTTGAAGGAAGGTTCGAGAATTTGGCAAAGGAACTGGAGCACGCAAAGAAACAGAAAGTTCGGGAGTATTCAACCGACTGCCCGAGAACGAAAGAGATGCAGCCTCCTGTCTTCGATGGTCAAACATCATGGCCGATATATAAGAAGCAGTTCGAAGCTGCGGCAATGACGAACAACTGGGACGACAAAGAGAAGTCCATTGCCATCACGCTTGCGCTTAGAGGATCAGCTGCAGAGCTACTACAAACCATTCCCGAGGACAAACAACGTAGCTACGGCAGTCTGGTGAAAGCCATTGAGATGCGATTCGGGGACGACCACATGCAGCAAGTGTATAGGGTCCAATTGCGCGGAAGGGTCCAGATGAAGGATGAGACGCTCCAGCAGTTACAAGCAGACATGGAGCGACTGGCACATTTGTCCTATTCAAACGCCGGCAAGGAGATCATTAACGAGATGGCAACAGAAGCATTTACCCATGCCATAACCGATGAAAAATTACAAATGGCTGGGAAGAAGACCCTCGCCGAAGCTTTGGCGTTTGCTCTGACAATGGAAGCCGCAGACCAGGCCTGTCAGGGAATCCACCGTATGAGGGAAGTAGCCGCAATTGAATGCTCTTGACAGTGGATGGACGTCGAAGACCGAAACAACGCTCGTGGAGGACAAATTCGTTGCTGGAACTGCAACAAAATAGGACACCTACAACGGCAATGCAGAAATCCACCCAGACGCGGAAACTGTCCACATTGTGCGAACAGGCGACGCAACGAAGAACTATCCAACAGGGACAACATCCATCTTATTGGCCAGGCTCCTCGAAACCAGGAGTCGGGAAACGCCTAAGAGCCAGCTTTGCGGGGCAGAAGTTGGCTATTGGAATCGACGCCCCCAAAACCATCATCCAGGTCTCCCAAACCAAACGATGCAACAAGAGTCTAACAGTGGAAGCATTCATCGGCAAAAACAAGTGCGTGGCTACTATCGATACCGGCGCCACGGCTTCCATTGTAAGAAGAGATCTCGTCCGGAAGTCTTGGCTGCACAGCACCAGCTGCTACTATCTTAGAACTGCGACAGGGGGAGCGGCGTTGGCCTTTTCTCATGCGTTCCTGGTGGCCGGCATATGTGATGACTGCATCATCGGATTGGACTTTATGAAAGAACATGACGTAATCATCGACATCGGGATGCTAATTCTGCGGTACAGGAACGTAGAGATTCCAATGGTGTACGGGAACGAGAACGAGGGGAAGTTATTGGTAAATGTGCGCCGATATGTTCAATTTCAACAATAACTGAAAAAGAATCTGCGAGGCCTGTTTCATCAGCCAGGTTGGCCGAAGTAAGGGACATGATCCTCAAGCACTGCGAACTGGATCAGGATCAGCGAGCCATGGCAGAAAATCTAATCGGTGAGTACGATGATATATTTGCCTCACAAGATGCAGAGTATGGCCGAACACATCTGGTGCAACATCGCATAGACACTGGGATGTGATCGTGATAGGAAAAACATTCGAGGAACATCGCGACAACCTGAAGAATGTACTAGGACGGCTTCGAAGCGCTCACCTGAAGCTGAACCCAAAGAAATGTGACCTCTTCAGATCCGAAGTCAAGTACCTGGACCACGTTATCTCGTCAGAAGGAGTGCGAACCGATCCAGACAAGGTGGAAGCTGTGAAAAACTGACCGGTTCCAAAAGACAAACACCAACTCAGGACCTTTTTGGGTCTCGCTACGTACTACCGACGATTCGTAAAGGAATTTGCCGGGATCGCAAAGAGCTTGCACCAATTGACAGAAAAAGGAAGGCAATTCAAGTGGTCAGGTGAGTGCGACAAAAGCTTCAAGAACCTTAAGCAACAACTATGCGAAGCACCAACACTAGCATACCCCATTCCCGGAGAAATGTTTATCGTGGATGCAGATGCAAGTAACGTCGGCGTCGGAGCGGTTCTTTCGCAAGTACACAATGGCCAAGAGAAGGTAATAGCATACTTCAGCAAAGTGGCCTCCAAGCCCGAAAGGAACTACTGCGTGACCAGGCGAGAACTTTTGGCGCTGCTTCTGGCAACAAAACACTTCCATAAATACCTCTACGGCCAAAAGTTCCTTTTGGGCACAGACCACGCGGCTCTAAAATGGCTGCTGCATTTCAAGAATCCGGAGGGCCAGGTCGCAAGATGGATTGAATGACTGCAGATGTACGATTATGAAATACAGCATCGTAAAGGGAAACATCATTCTAATGCGGATGCCTTGTCCCGGCGACCATGTAAGAACGACTGCAAGTATTGTGTGCGTCAGGAAGAGAAGAACCTTCTTTCCATCCAAAGGGTAAGAGCTGAGCCTATTGCCGGTTGGAGTGCAGAGAAAATCCGCAACGCTCAAAACGAAGACCCAGACATCGAGCCGATATTAACGTGGAAGGAGTTTATGGAAAAGCCAAATGGACGAGATATCTCGGACAGGAGCCCCACTCTCAAGGCATACTGGGCTCAGTGGGACTCCCTTCATGTGCAAGATGGTGTGCTGAAAAGGAAATGGGAGAGGCCGGATGGGAAAGATTTCATAATGCAGCTTGTCTTGCCGCGATCAAAAGTACACGAAGTGCTACGGGAGATGCATGATGGAGCATCCGGAGGTCATTTGGGTGCAAACAAGACGCTGGAGAAGGTGCGAGAGTGTTTCTATTGGCTCAGCGCAAGTGAAGATGTAGAGAATTGGTGCCAAAAATGCGTCGTGTGTGCCGCCAGCAAGGGACCCAGAACGAAAACGCGTGGCAAGATGCACCAGTACAACGTGGGCGCACCCTCTGAACGGATTGCCGCTGACATCGCTGGTCCATTTTCAGAAACCGACAATGGTAACCGTTACATCCAAGTCGTCATGGACTACTTCAGCAAATGGCCGGAAGCGTTCGCCATCCCTAACCAGGAAGCGAAGACCATCGTGGAGCAGATCGTCAACAACTGGGTGAGCAGATTTGGCGTGCCCATGGAACTGCATTCTGTCCAAGGACGAAACTTTGAATCAAAGATATTCCAAGAGGTATGTCAACAACTAGGAATCAAAAAGACGAGAACTACCCCGCTTCATCCGACGGCATGGTAGAGCGCTTCAACAGAACCTTAAACGAACATCTCTCCAAGGTCGTAGAAGACCACCAGCGCGATTGGGATCGACAAATTCCTCTCTTCTTGATGGCCTACCGAAATGCCGTGCACAGTACTACTGGACATACTCCATCCGAAGTCTTGTTTGGTCGAGCAGTTCGGCTACCTAGTGAGGTGAAGTTTGGATCCCCTAACGATGAGCCCAAATGTGAAGAGGACTACGTGGCAGACCTCAGGGAAAGGATCCGAGACATACATCAGAGGACCAGGACGAGGATAAGGATAGCGAGTGACCGCATGAAAACCAGGTACGACACAAAGGCAACAACGTCCAGCTTCCACGAGGGAGACCTAGTATGGCTGTACAATCCACACCGGCAAAAGGGGAGGTCACCCAAGCTGCAGCAAGACTGGGAAGGCCCTTATAAAGTGGTCACATGCATCAATGACGTCGTCTTCCGGATCCAGCGTGGAGTAAGAGGCAAGATGAAAATTGTCCACCTGAATCATCTTCATCGTTACCATGGCAGTAATCCAGATGATCTTGTTCGGGACGAACAAGTTTAAGAGGGGGGCAGTGTAGCATTGACTACAGGATGGTTTGTGTACCAAAAACTAAAACACTGTATCTCAAACTGTAGCAACGACATCTATTGCAAAACCTGCTAGCAGTAAATATTCCAACCTGATGTGCTTACGTTCCACAATTGTTCCACACAATATCCCAATATTCCAGGATCCTCGATTCACCCGGAGAAACATCTAGCATGTTCTAGAACCCCTTGCAATTTCCTATAAATACCCATACCACAATCACCATGGACACAGTTGTTTATAAGTGAATACAGCGATTACAAGAGGGACATTAGACCAGTGGTGAAAACAAGCGACATTGTGAAAATAAGTCTGTAGCGGCCGTTTGATTTGAAATAAATAAATAATAAAGTGATTGAATATTGTGTTAAAGTAAAGTTGGTGTTTGATAATAAATAAACGATTAAAATACACAAAGGACCGTTTTATTTAAACGAACCCCAGCAAGAATATTACAATATATAAGAGGAAGAGAGAAAGTGACTTAGATTTAAGTATTATACATATGATAGAGTGACTTATATGTAAGTACTTTGGAATATATAACAATACGGTCTCCACCCTCAGGTCAAGATGAAGGCCTGTGTTACGAAAGTGCCATGGTGCATTAACAATGCGCCGCAATACTTTGTTTTGAAGCCTTTGGATGGTTTTGATGGTACTTTTCATAGCACACACCCATAATTGAATGCCTTAGGTCGATACTGTTTTTTCTTTACTTGCTTGTAGAGCAAACGTTTGTTGTGAATAGATAAGACTGAACGTGTTCCAATGAGCCAGTCCAATGTTATTTTTAATTTTTTGGCGGTGTTGGCATAAGGAATTTGGGTTTTGTTGATGAATATCGGAATTTCCTGTATTCTTTTGTTTGTAAAGTCAACATGCACAGACTTTGTGTCGTTTGTTTTTATGCGCCAATTTTTGGTCCAACATTCAATGGCGTTCATCGGTTTTTTAGCTTTCTCACTGCTTCTTCTGCTATTTTGCCGACTGCCAGAACCGCTGTATCATCAGCGAATGTGGCTGTTACGGTGTCTGGTGGGGTCAGTAAGTCATTGGTGAAAAAAAGGTAGTGTATTGGATGCAGAATGCTGCCCTGAGGAACTCCAGCTTTTATTTCCCTTAGTTTGGAGTTCGCATGTTCTTGTATAATTCTGAAGAAACGAGGTGTTAAGTATGATACAAGTAACTTGGAATACTGTACTGGTAGAATATTTTTCAGTTTGTTCACTAGTCCTTCGTGCCAGCCTTCGTCAAAAGCTTGAGATACGTCCAAGAAACACGCAGAACAAACCTTTTACTCTGCCAGCGACTTTTCAATGATATCAGTACTTCTATGAACTTGGAATATGGTTGAATGACTTTCCCTAAAGCCAAACTGATGAACTGATTTACCTGGTTTAGGTACCATAATCACTTAAGCAATTTTCCAGTAACAGGGAATGTGATTTAGTCTGATTGCAGCTTGAATTAAGTTGGTAAGCTTCACCATACTTTTGTGTGGAAGTGGTTTTAGTATTTCACCTATGATTAGGTCATATCCTGCGGCTTTCTTTTTCTTGAGTCTTGTTTTAATTTGTTTTCTAACTTCAGACACGGAGACTGGTGGATTATCTTCGTTTAATCGTTTAAACCAGAAATATCATAGGTGGTTTGGTTTTCCCGCATATGAAGTCAAGTTTTCTACCTCATACTATGCTACACATATATTGTGTAAGTATATATTGCGTTGTTTGACAGCTGTAGGTATTTAAGTAAGAGTAACAGTTGAAAATAAACTTTTAAAAAACATTTGAAACTTTATCCACAAAGTTAACTTGATAATTAAAATGTTGTATGCTTAATAATATTTATTTAATATTTAAAACCTTATTCCAACCCGTAGATTTCCGGAATGGTTTGACTGTGCCAAGACACATGTCAATAAACTCCAAGTTAGCCAAAACAAAATCCTAAGAGTTGATCCTGCAAACTGAAATGCTTAATTCATTAATATAAAAAATAACTGTTAACTATTTCGCAATATATATTACACTAGCGGGTACCCGTCGTGCTTTCCTGTGCCTAGCAAAAAAAAAAAAAAAAAACTTTCAGGCCTCGTTAATATAAAAACGATAACAATTTGTTTTCATTGGCCTCAGTAACCGAGTGTTAGTTTAATACCACCGCGTGTTTCATACCAAGTTTCTGAGCCACAAATTTTCGTTAATGCCATCAGCTTCTGGAATTCCCTTTGGTATCAGAAGATAGTCCTATATATTAATACGTGAACAAGAAACTTTTCGTACGTTTTTTAGTACTTATTATAAAACTGGGAGGATGAAACTTATACCATTCGAAAGGTACTGTGCCGTAAATGTGCAGAAAAAAAAATGTTACCGTTACGGCAGGTAAAATAAAGCAAACATACACACGTGATTTCCCTATACAAAACACTTCAACCAATTCGATGAAAGCGTTTTGATCACATTCATGGTTGACGTTCAACCACATGCGATACTAATTTTAATAACATGAGAAACAAAAATGTATACCAAATATAAAGATGTAAAGATTTAAGATTTAAAATTAACGGTATTAAAATAAGATCAATTAAATCCAAAATGCTTCAGTAAATGAAGCTCCCGTTATTTGCAGCTAGATTTCAGATAGCTGTATAGAACACTTCCGTCTTGACCATTTAAGCTATAGGTTAGGTTAGGATCGGCCCTCGATGAGGATGGACTTAGACCAGAAAGTAGGTCCATTGTACTGCTGATGTTTAAGGCGGGTGGATCACCCTCTTACTCTTGGAACCGTTTGCTTCGTTGAATGAAGTCGTGAATTTTACCCGTGCAGGCGTTGGCGAGATCATTAAGATCATTGTAAATTATTCAGAGTGGCCTTCCTGATGTTGGCGAGCGCAGGACAGACGCACAGGAGATGACTGATGGTCTCTTCTTCCTCCTCATCTCTGCAGCTTCTGCAGAAGTCATTATGAGGGATACCTAATGTTTGGGCATGTCTTCCTATGACGCAGTCCTCCAGTGAGGACATTTGTTATTTTTGAGAAGGTTCCTCTCTTGTGCTTCAAGAGTCCGATGGACCTGGATTTATTGAGTGTCGGCCAGAGCTGTCTGGCGGTATGACATTGGTCTAGATGTTGCCATCGATGATTGGCTACTTTCTCGGCATCAATTTGGATAAGGTACTTAACATAAGACGCTGGCGCCTCGATGTCGATGATGCTTATGCTATCTGTACCAGAGGAGCCTTGTCGTGCTAGTTCGTCGGCTGCATAATTCCCCGGTATGTCACAGTGGCCTGGTACCCAGCAAAGGGTGAGGTTGTACCGACCAGCTATCTCGTTAAGAGATATGCGACAGTCTTTCACTGCCTTAGATCTCGTAGTGCTGGATGCGAGGGATTTGATGGCTGCCTGACTGTCGACATAAATAGCAATATCAGGTGTTGATAGTGTGCTAGCTGCCAGCCAGTCAGCAGCTTTGTGAACTGCGGTGATTTCGGCTTGAAAAACGCTGCAGTAGTCTGGAAGGTTAAGGGAGAGGTGTATGTCCAGATCTTCCGAGAAAATTCCGGCACCGACTCCGTCCTTGGTTTTGGACCCGTCCGTGAAAATTGACAGCGATTCGTTGTAAAGGACATTGCGTTGCGTCCACTCACTTCTGTCCGGTATCGAGTGCGTGTAGCCCTTGTTCAAATCATATTCAGTGGGCAGATGGTCAGTGGAATTGGGAAGATGACGGTGCATCCAAAGTATATTGGCATGTCCCGTGTGTTGCTCCTTCCACTGCTTGGAGCCTCTCAGTCTTATTGCCGAGCTGACAGCCAATTGTTTACTGACGATGTCAATCGGAAGCAGGTGGAGCATGGTTTGGAGCGCCGGTGTGGGAGAAGTTCTCAGTGCACCGGTAATACTGAGACATGCAACTCGCTGAGTTTTTTCCATTATGGATAGGTTGGATTTCTTCTCCAAGGCGGGCCACCATACCAATACTCCATACATGAGAATCGGTTTAATGATCGACGTGTATAGCCAGTGCATGATGCTTGGTTTAAGGCCCCAGGTGGAGCCTATTGCTTTCTTGCAGATGTATAGGGCGGCCAGCAATTTCCTGGCCCGTTCGACGACATTCTCTTTACAAATTAGCTTGCGGTCAAGCTTTAGGCCTAAAAAGCTGGCACTATTTGAAAGCTTGAGTGTGGATCCCCTTATCTTGGGCGGAGTGAAATCAGGTAGCTTGTGTTTTCTTGTGAATAGAACTAGCTCGGTCTTCGTCGGGTTAACGGAGAGGCCGCATTTATCGGTCCATCTGAGCATGACATCGGCCAGCGTCTGCGGGTATTTGCCTGTTGTTAGAATGGCGACATCGTCTGCATAGGCAATAACATTGCATCCAGTTTTTTCGATCTTCAGAAGGGCCTCGTTGAGCACCAAATTCCACAATAGCGCAGACAGTACACCCCCTTGAGGGGTGCCTTGATGTACATGTCGCTTGACAGTGCTACTTCCGAAGGATGCTGTTATTACAGAATGCGTTCTATGAAACAACAGATGGGTTCGCATATGTTGAGCCTACGTAAGGCACTGGTAATCGAATTTGTTTCAACGTTGTTGGAGGCTCCCTCTATGTCTAGAAATGACACTAGGGTGAACTCTTTGATTGAGAGTGATTTTTCGATAGGGTGGATGATGGAGTGCAAAGCCGTTTCGACAGATTTACCTTTTTGGTAGGCGTGCTGTGACGTGGATAGTAGGGTGCTATCAATAGTGGCCTTGATGTGTAGGTCCAGGATTCTTTCCAGAATCTTGAGAAGGAAGGACGTTAGACTAATAGGTCTAAGGTCCTTTGGGAGGGTGTGCGATGGCTTGCCTGCTTTGGGTATAAAGACCACTCTTACCTCGGTCCAGGCAGTTGGTGTTGTTCCGAGCTCAAGTCAAGCCTTCAGAATGCAGGAAAGATACTGCCATACTATATTGGAGGCCGTCTGAATCTGGGCCGGAAAAATACCATCCGGTCCGGGGGATTTAAATGGTTCGAAAATGTTTACTGCCTATTTCAGCTTATCTTCGCTCATAAGATCAGGAGGTGCCTGTGGGCGTGCAACATTTACCAGGGCGCGATCATCGTTGGGGGTAGGCGTGCAGCCGGGGAAGTGAGTGTCCATGAGCAGGTTGAGCGATGCTTCGTCCTATTCCTCCCTGGATCCATTGGGATTCATGAGGACACTAGGTATAGTTGGTGTTTTGGAGAGGACTTTTCGCACTCTAGAGGATTGAGACGTGTTGTCAATACTCTGACAAAAACCGCGCCAGGATCTGCGTCTTGCTTTCCGAACCTCTATTTTGAAGTTCTTCAGACTTTCTTTGTAGATCTCCCAGTCCAGTGGTAGCCTTGTTCGTTTGGCTTTATTGAATTTTTTCCTGCTTGTGCAGCGAAGACTGTTAAGCTCTGCATTCCACCATGGGGGACGATTGCCCACCTTTCTTCTTGTGATCGGACAGGATTTGATGAAAGCTATATTAAGTGCAGAAGTTAGAACGGTGTTTAGCTTGTCTAATTCCAACTGTGTAGTTGGTGTATTGTACACCTGATTGGATAGTTTAGCAGAGAGGGATTTATTGTGTAAGCACCAGTCGGTTTTCCGTCGATTGCGGAAGACCAAGGGTGCGGTACTGTGGCAAATTTTCAGTTTGTACTCCAGATAGCAGTGATCGGAAAACGAATGACTGTCAGATACAGTCCAGTTGGAAATTGCAGGATAGATACTTTGGGAAGCAAAGGTGACGTCAAGCACCTCTTGCCGGGTCTTAGTAATAAAAGTAGGACTATTTCCTCTGCTACAAACTACTAGGTCGGTGCCTACTAACTACTCGAAAATAGACCTACCTCGAGGGTTAGTGTTGGTACTTCTCCATAGATCATGGTGCGCGTTGATGTCGCACCCCAATATGATGGCTTCTCTTCTCCTCCTTGCTTCATCTACCACTTCTTCCACTTCCTTGGATGGAGCAGACTCGGGGTCTTCATAGGGTAGGTATAGCGTATATCCTGGGGCCCTCAATCCTATGACGGTGTCATCTCTTATCCAAGGTTCTTGGATCAGGGGAATGTCAAAGCCTCGTTCACTGAGGCGAAGTAGCAGGTTAGCGGATGCTAAGGAAGAATGGTGGAGATTAATCTGTATCAGTTTTAGCATCATTATGAGCTGATACGGACCTCTCCACGACGGTAGCGTTTAGGTCATCGGGGGATGATGGTTCATCATCAGGGACTACAACGCGGGGGAGGGCGGGAGTCGCCAAGTTAGAAGGACCTGCGATGCTATTTCGGTCCGCCGTGAAAAGCCTTACATCAATTACCTTCTGACCACAATGGATCTTAAACTCCTTCGCGCGGAGTAGAGGTAGTAATTCGGCAGTTAGAGATATGACTAACGAGCGGCCAGATCTCTTGGTGTCATTATCCGTCTTTTTAGAGCTCGGTGGCTCCTCAAATGCCTTCCAGTCTTTGACTGGTAGGTCCGGATTCTGATAGGCAATCAGGCTAAGGACTTTTGCTGGCTCGAGCGGTTCGAGTGGAACCCAGATCCTTGCTTTCGGCCTATGGGGGAGTTGGCTCCGTTCCAACGCCTGGAGCTTGGCTCCTGGCCAGATTTCACCTATGCTGCTAATGGCAGCGGCGATGAAGTCGACCGAGTTCTGATCGTCGCATGCGATCAGCTTAACAAAGCCTTTATGCCAGCCAGCATCTTGAAAGGTGGGTGGAGAGTTAGGATGAGTTAAAATACGCTGGTAAAGGCAGCTCATCACTCTGCCTTCAATGAGCCTCCACTTATCGTAGGAGATCCTCCCTTCTTCGTCAGACAGGTCCACTATCGCGACGACCAGGCTGTCCTTGACCGTCCCGGAGAAGGGTTTGGAGCTCACTGAGCTCTTTATCTTCTTCGAGGCGTTGGACTTCTCGTCTACGGACCTGCGTATCTTGGGCGCAGAGTCTATCGCTATAGATGACTTCATCTTCCGAAAGCGTATCTTTTCCCCAATGAACTTGGCTGATCGCTTTTAGTATTGGACAGATTCCGATAAAATGATGCATATCTTCTTTCAGCCACAGGTTACACAAAGTGCACTCCGCACTCGTCGACGACTCTATGTGAAACAAAGTTTAGATTAAGCAGTTCACTACTGGCTTTTAAAATAGTTGAAAACATATGAAGATTGTAGCGGTCGTGAAAATAATTTCTTTCGCTGAGATCATGGTTTAGCACCCGATGTACAAGCCTATCTTCACTTTACTGCACTTTCTCTCTGAATATTGCACGTATGGAGTATTCAACAGCAATTAAAAGCTTTTGCGTGGTATACTTCTAAGATTCTGCATTATATTTTGATATATGGATATTTTGTTCGCTGTTTAATCCTTTTTTGTATAATACGCGTGCGCCGAAGGGATTATTAATACCCTTATACTAATGCTCATGGCGCGGGCGGATAGGAAAAAGGGGGAGAGGAACGAAGGATATGCCGGTTTGCGTTGGCTTTAAATGTTTGAAGGTTGTAATGATTAGGAAATACAGAGGATGGTAGATCGTTCCACAAACGTGTTGTTCGGCTTATAAATGAATCCCTATATTTGAGAGTACGTCCGAAGTTGGACTTGAGGGTGAACTGATGTGCATTCGAAGCATGACGCGTATTGCGGGTGAAGTTTTGAAGGGGAGGAATGCAACTGTCTATTTCGCTGGAGCATTTTTTATAAAAAAAGCTATAAAATAGGGAAAGACACGAGACATTTCTACGATGTTCAAATGAGACTATGGAGTTCACAATGTCTCTATCACCTATTAGTTTTAACGCGCGGCTCTGTACCCTATCTAAAATGTGCAAAACGGTCTTGGGTGCACCAGACCAGATGTGGGCGCTATATTCCAGTCTGGACCATTCACAAAAGAATTGCCTTTTTCTCTGTATTAGAAGTTGCGCCTAATGTGGTAGGCGGTATCCGAGGAATTCCAATGTTTTTAAAATATAGGGGAAGTAAAAATGTACAATGTGGACAATTCCGATTCCAAATGCAGCATGTAGTTTGGTGCATTTTCAGGTAATCGGAACATTTGGTATCAGAAGACTTTGCAGCAGAAACATTTTTGCGATATAATATTTCCGCACTTTCCGTATAACTCCAGCTCTTTGATATGCAGCAGACTATTCCCAGGAAAGCATTGCTCTTTCCCCTTAAAAAAATCGTTTGTTAATATATTTTGAAAACAATTACAAATTTCGAAAACGAAGATTTAAAATCAATTTGCAAACAAACACCTTACATGTGCATATAAATATACGTACGATCCAATGGTGTATTTTTCTTTAGATGTCTTGAAAACGCAAAGAGAACAAAATTTGCAAAACTTCGTATGCCATATCGTTGGAGTATCATATAATGCATTCGTACTAATCTTAAATGAAATCAAATAAGTAGTCGAGAAATAGTCGATTTTCGAAACAAACCAATTGATAAAGTACCATTAGACGAGTGTCAAATATGAAATGTGAACAAAAATATGAAAACTGTATTGAAAAAATCTACTTTTTCAAAATCGTTCATAAGTAAAGTGAGTACCGTTATTTTGAAGTTAGAATGAAAATCGGGTTTCGACTCGAACTGTTATTCCACAGGCATCGGATATGAAGTTTGAAGCAGATGGGTTCAGCCGTGTACCTTGCAGACGGACCAACAATCTGCTTTCGTTAATATTTCGAGATGCAAGTAAAAATAATGCACACGATGCTTTAAAGCATTGTCAAAGTAACGGTAGACTTAAAAAAGGTTCCAACATAGCTCTTACGATTTGTTTTTTTTTTTTTTTTAATTAAATAATTTGTTAAGCTGAGACATATGAGTGTAATAAAAGATAATATACAATACTAGGCTTTTGGCAAAACGCCGTATAAAGGTACTTTGCTAAATGATCCCTTTTCGAAAATTGGATATTTCTGTGTTGTCTGTTAGTAATATTTGTCATAGAGTATGCATCAAAAATCCCCTCAGTGAGAACTAAAAATTGTTAATCTATCCGATTGTATGTATAACAATCTTTCGTTTTACAGCGTATATTAAGTCCTCGTTTAAAAGATTGTTAACTCGTTTTGCGTCATTTGCAATTTAGCTAACAGTCACCTTTGGAGACCTTTTGTTGAACTGTTTAGATTTTGTTGTTGACTGTTTTAAGTAATACATGATAGTTAAATTAAGTAAAATGAACTGTTTTTAGTTATTTCTTGGTAACAGTTGGCGTACTAAATTTTTGTTGCATGTCAGCAATATTTGACACATTTAAGTAGGCAAGTACATATATGTAGAGTTAAAAACACAGTTTTAACACCTTATGAAGTATCTTTTTTTTAGGAGTAATATAAAATCATATTAGGGGTAATTCATACAATTAGAAAAATGAGTTTTATTCAAATATGTCTTGATATTTTGAATGCAAGATTAGTGGTATTATTGAGTACAAGTTTAGAAATACAATCTAACGATAAGTAAGATTATTTAACCATTATGTCAATGGATGTTTTAAAAGCTTCCCATCAATGGAATAGGTGTGTCTGGACCTCATACATTTTGTATGAAAATTAATAGAACTCAATGAAATAATTGAAGTTTTTTTTGTTATTTTGGACATGTTATTATTTTTATTTTTAATTTAAAGTTTTTTTTTAAATAACATTAATATTACGAAGTATTTTCTTGATTTACGCATTTATGTAACTGAATACTGTGTTGTAAACAGACAGGCTCTTCGCAGGCAGTGCATGCAAATCTGGTTTTCCTTTGTATTTTATCGTTTATTCTGCAAATTTTACACGACTTTTCTGGCCCGTTGATGTCTGGCTACTGCCGGGCTGTAGAATCCTATTTTACAATGGTGCTCCAAAGAAAAATTCGATGCCATTTCGAACGGAAAACACTCCTATTATCCTTGGATCGTTCATACTTGCTTCGATCTGAGGGGTCACTAACTGCTCAATCAAAGAATGGAAAAATTGTCGACGTGCATTGGTTTTGTTCGTTGCACTCATATCATTTACTTTTTTGGAAATTATGAAAGATGCTAATGCTGTGACATTCAACATGTTTTAGAAAAAGGCCAATGGCCATCGCTTCGTCTGTCGTTTACATGTATATTCTCCCAACATTTGATCCATGACGTCGACGCCAACTTTATGTTTGTTGTAAAACAGAATTGCTTGTGGTTTTCTTGCTGTTCCAACCAATTCGGTGTCATAGTGAACTGTTGACAGTAAAATGACTGCCTTAAATTTTTTCGGCACGTAAGACACTGCTACGACATTATCCGTAAATCCAAAGATAGTGGACTGTGTTAAGCGACTACGATCCGGAAGCATTTCTTTAGGAACGCACTTCTTATTCCGTCGAATAGTTCCAACAAAGGCCAGTCCAGATTCTCGAAGTTTTTCCACACTTTCAGAACTTGTAAAAAAGTTGTCAGCGACAACAGTTCTCTCGCTGGATTGGTACTTGGTTGTTAATTCAATCATCACCTTCTCGCCCAAATTTAGCTCTCTGATGTCCATCGTCTTTGCCCGTATACAGAATTCTTTTACAAGGGTATCCGTTGCTGGAATCACAAGCCCGCCATACTCTTATTCCGTATTTCGCGGGCTTCGATGGTATGTATTGTGTAAATCGTGTTTTTCCTCTGTATGGGAATAGTTGTTCGTCAATGGTTATAACTTCTGTCGTTTCCAAATGATGATTTAGCATTATCCACATGTCCCGAATGGCTTTATCGGGTTATTTTCGTTGTATTTCATAATTTCCTGTTGAGCCCTTCTATTAGTTTCTCGCATGATGATAACCACCATATCTTCTGATATCATTGTCTTGAAGATACCAAGATGATTACGAGGCATTCCTCGTCTTGCGCAGCCACCGACTTCCCGAATGACATTGTGTGCTCTTAGACGACCTGTTGCTGGGGGTTGATGGTACCATTTTGATCCATCACGGGCCAAATAGTATTCCTCGAAGAATTGTCCTTCTTGCGCTTGGCGAACTCGATCGTTTTCTGCTTGTAACTCTTCCAGCATCTCGTCATCATCAGGATCTTCTATATTCGATATTTTCCCTACTACCAAGTCTGACTCCGCATCAGAATTATCTCCATCGGGAACATAGTCCTCATCGTCATTGCCACTAAAATCTTCTACTTCAGTACCAGTCTCTCGTACTTCTTCGGCAAGCCTGTTAACGTATTGCTCCCTTTCTTCTTCGCTCATGCGGCTCCAGTTGAATGCGTTTATTTCTTCAGCCCTAATAATTTACTTTCGTATAAGTATGTAGTTCCTAATTTGCTTCTAATTCGCTCAAGTAACGATTACTGATTGACAATAATGATGCCTTCACTCTCATATATACCCACAAACTGAACTAAAATAACTGCCTGCAATAATGATTCCTTCACTCTCATATCCCAGCAATGCTGGGATCGGTTGTACTACGGTGACTTCTGTTGAATGAAATATGGCATAATCAATTTTTACAGTGGAATTTTGGAATTGGATGATAAAGGATCCGGTTAGGTTCAACTTATCGTCGTCGATTTGTATGGTACCGTTGAATAGATTGAAGAACAAGGTGCCACTGGTCAATTCTTCCACAGGTGGTACATGCTGCTTGTTTATGATGGTGCACGATGAAGATGAACTACTGAGGAGCTTGGGCAAGCACGAGGAGTTACTTAAGTCTAAAATATTATTCCTATTACATATTGCTAGGTTTTCCAAAGAATTGCAACTATTTTTTATTCCAAATATTGACCCTTTACATTTTAATATTGTTTTAAAGTTTATTTTATTTATAATGTTTCCTTTTTTAATGGGTCTTACAATTAGTTTCTTACATATTTCATTTCCCGTTGTCGGAATGTTGATTGATGCTATTCTTACATTACTAAATCCTAACATTTGGTCAATACTTAGATAGGGTAACTTATTTCTAGTTATAACATTTTCCATTATTTTTTCTTCTAAATTAGTAAGTATATAGGAATTTATAATATTGGCCTTGGCCCATTGAATTGCGTATTCAATATTTGCTACTTCTTCTTTAATAATGTCAATTTTACTTTTCATTACAAGTGAAATTTTTTTTCAAATTGTTAGCTGTTCTAAGTTCTTTTAAAATTTATTATAATTTGCTGATTGGTTTGAGTCTATTAATATGTCGTTGCGTTTGTTCGATGTCATGAATCATAAATGCGTACATCTGGTCTTTGTCGCTAAATTTTGTGGTCACCGTCTGGCTAACGTTCTTCAGTCTTCAGTAAGTCCTCGTATACGTCTAAGCTTATAACATGAATAATTTTGAAATGTCCGTTTTCCAACGTCAGTAATTGTGCGTTAGAGTAGTCGAATATTTGGTAGTCAGTTATTGCGTTTCCTATCAGCTTCGGCAGTCTAAAAAAAAAAAATGGTTTAATTTTTAATGTGTGATGTATGGTATGTATGATTCTTCTAGATATAGATAATATAGTGATAAACTATATAGGCGTAAACTGCTTTTTCAAGAAGTTCCGTGAAGGAATTGTGGAGTTTTTCACCCTTAAGGCATCTCATGATTTCTCCAAGAGGGGAATGGAAACGTTCAATCTGACCATCGACTGAGATCATGTAAGGAGGTGTTCGAAACAACTAAATACCGAACTCGTCCTTGATCATGAAGCTGATTGAAGCCGGACTAAAAGATTTCTCGAAGTGGCTGTTTTATATCCTCCGCCGCTTTTGAACTGATGACCTTTACTTGAACGTATTTGGAAAACTTATCAAGTGCGGTGAGTACGAACTTTCCTTCGGTTGAAAAAATGTCTATGTGAACTATCTCTCCTGGATATGTTGGGATGGAATTTCAGGTTTGTTTGGGTGCCTATCGTATTTATTTTGTTTGCAGATGTTACACACTTTAAGAATTTTCTGGATTTTCCTGGCCATACCTAGAAAATAAAATTTCTCGAGGATTTGAGCTTTATTCTCTTTTTCGTTCCTATGTGCTCGTTTATGAACTCCAATAATAATGTTTTCCTGTTCTTGTTCACTCCTGACATCTGTAACCTGGGCTTGCGTAAACCTCACTTTATAATTGCTGAAATTGGATGAATATATTTCCTGAATCATTCCCATAACTCGTTATTCGGTTTTTATCGCGTTGATTACTGAGGGATTGAGAAACTTCTTCAGGATTGTCTTAAGTTTTGCTGTGTTATATTCGGGTTCGATCACGGTGTGTCGATGGTAAGTTGGAAAGACTATATCGCATTTATGATCTGCTGGCGTACCAATCTGAAGAAGAAGTTGGTTTTTAAAGACGTTTAGAGGTACTTCGACATTGGGAACTAAATTTTGTGACGAACTTTCATCACTGTGCTCTGTCGAAGTTAATGAATTTATTTGCGATTGAGGAGGTCGGGAAAGCGCGTCAGCTACGTCGTTACTCTTGCTGGCTTGCATTACAATCAGCGATGTCACTTTTGCTACATATGTAGCAAAACTGCTACATTTTGGAGTGCCATGCTACATGTTACATCTTTCCCTCATTATGCTACATATTTCTGAAGTGAATACCTAATTTTTTTATTTGCTCTGTTTTTTTTTTTTATTATTTTGCTTCTTTTCTTCATCTTCTTCCTTTTTCACCGAGGTTATGGTCCGAAAACAAGGGATCATAACCCTCCCACTTCATCGCATTTCTACTGATCCACCTGTGGGGTTCGCCTATTTGACTTCAGAAAATATCGGCAGGCCGGTCGATTTCGGATCACTCGGTTACTGAGGTCAATGAAATGTCGATGTCGTCGCACTTGTGTGATCCAGTCGTTTATAGGCCTCCTGTCTCGCGATGTCTTTGGAACGCGCATTGAGATTGCCTTTTTAACATGGTTCAAATGATTTCTTCTTTGAACGTGACAATACCAGCTGAGCCCGTTGCGCTCTATCTTTTAAACGATGGCATCCTTGACGTGAAGGCTTCCACGGATCTTCGAACTTCTTATTCGATCCTGCTGTCATGCGAAGCATCTTCATCTCAGCTGCCGTTAAGTTATTCTCATACTTTTTGTGCATCGTGCAACATCGTGAACTGTATGTGAGCGCTGGACGCACAACTGCGGTGTAGAGCCTTCTTTTCAACTAAGGTGACATTTTTCTGTCACAGAAGATAGCGGAATTTTCTAGCCACTTCATCCACCCTACGCTTACGCGATGATTGATGTCGTCATCACAGGTTCCTTTGCTATTGATGATAGATCCCAGACATTTGAACTTTTCGCCCTTGGGAAGCACTGTTCCATTTAAATAAATGTCTGGAATAGGCCTGAGTAGATCAGAGAACGGGCAGCACAAGTACTCTGTCTTTTGTGAACTAATGCGATACCCATTTCCATCCAAAACCTCCACCCACACATCAAGAGCTCGTTGCCTCACTTATGATGGCTCCATCGTCAGCAAAGAATAATTGATGTACCTTGGCGTCCGTCACTTTACTTTCAAACAGAGAGTCAAGGACTGTAATAAAGAGCAAAGGACTTAAAAGCGGGGCATCTTACTCTTGTCTTTGCTCTTTCATACATGCCTATGATCATCTGATCATCTTTCTGGAACCCCTCGATGTCTTAGCGCCACCCATATCAGATCTCGTGGTGCCACTGTTGTAAATTGCATCAAAGCTACATATGTCCCTTTGCACATAGCCCCAAGCGACAAGGCCAGTTCAAAGACTTTCAAGAACATTTGAATTGTCAGGGGCATACATTATTGCGGCATGTAACAACACATTGGCTGTCTTTGGAAGCCGTAATAAATAGAGTGTTAGAACAATGGAGTTCGTTGCTTCACTATTTTACATTGGCATCATTTGATGACGAAAATGAAAAGCTTATTTACAATTTTTTTTACTAATGTAGAGAATAAACTTTATTTACTGCTTTTATCGTATTTTTTAAAAAAAAAGCTTAACGATTGGAATAAATGTTTTCAAAAAGAAAAGGTACAAATACATTTATTAAATAAAAAAGTAACAAATTTATTAATCGAAATATATAAACATTTTATTAAGCCTCAATATTTAAATATAGATATCGATTTTAAAAATCATTTTTATCATTTACAATCGGTAAATTGCTATACTGGTATGCAATTTGAAGTATGTGTACAATCATCTAAAATAAACTCAAACTTAATAGATATTGTAAAGTCAAATGCAATAAAAGTTTATATTGAATTATGCAAGCAGCTACATCAAAAATTTGATTTAAAAACTCTAAGACACAAATAGTTGAGAAATCGGCTAAGTTCAGAAACTGTGGACTCAATTTTACTGGCTAAAGTGCTACTAAAAGGTGAGGCAATATTTGATCCTTCTGAGGAGTTGTCAATGCTTTGTTTAAATTTAAAATTGCAAATACGATTGCGATTACGATTGCAAATACATTCAAATTAAGTACAAATGTTTGCTCCTCTTATTAGTATTCTCCTTTTATTTAATATAAGAGATACCTACTTCTCTGTGCAATTGAGTATGTATTGAATTAGCTTTTATTTTTTCATTTAATTTTTTGTTTTATCAATGAATTCCTACTATTATTTATTCAATGTTATAGATTTGTAAGTTATAAATGAATTTATTATTATTCTTTTATGTTAATTTTGTTACGTTAATGGCTTTTCTTATGTTATTTGTTATTTAATGTATAAACTGAATTGCTAATAACGCAAAAATAAAGAAAATTAACAAAAATTGTCTTATGCTACATTTTTTTTAAAAAATGCTAAATTTTTATTGTCAGTATGCTACATTGCTCTGGATAGAAGTGGCAACGCTGATTGCAATTCATGGTTATACTCTTCAAGAAGGAGTGGGCGCCGTGGCGTAAGTGATTAGTGTGTCGGATCACTACGCATGAGGTTCCAAGTTCGAATCCCAGTAAACACCAAAAAGTTTTTTCACGGTCCCACCTCTCGCGAGCGTCTGACAAACATCCGAGAGTATTGTTGTCAAGAAAAAGCTTCTCAAATCGCCGTTCGGAGTCGGCATTAAACTGTAGGTCCCTTCCATTCGTGTGAAAAATATAACGCACACAACATGATTGGTTGCGAGAAGCTAGGCCCTGGCACTTTAAAGAGCTGTTGCGACAAATATTTGTATTTTTTTTTTTTTTTCTTCAAGGATTGCTTTCCAGCGCTTCATCTTACTGTTGTTGTTTTTGCTGCTTAGCCCGTAAGTAAGAGGCTGGTGATCTGTATACATTTTAACGAAGGCGGAGCCATACAAGTAACTACGCAGTGAGCTTAGAGCCCATATAATCGCCAACATTTCTTTCTCGTTGGCCGCGTAGTTCTCCTCAGTAGAACTAAGTGTTCGTGAGATAAATGTGATCGGTCGCCCTTCCTGTGACAGGACAGCTCCGATAGCATAGTTAGATGCATCAGTGGTAAGTTCAAAGGGTTTATTAAAATTGGGATATGTAAGGATAAGGTCTTTGGAAATCAGAGAATTTTTTATTTTATTAAAGGAGTTTATTGCGGTTGGGTCGAGGAAAATTTGTTTTTTTTGCGGACTGTGTTTTGGACATACGTCCTCCTTCCCCTCTTAAAAGGGTTGTTAGGGGTTTCGCAAGCTTTGCATAGTCTTGTGCCAAGCGGCGATAGTATCCCGACATACCAAGAAAGGAGCGTAAGTCTTTTAAGGTTTTAGGTATACGGAAATTTTGAATACCCTCAACTTTTGCCGGATTGGTTTTTATTCCATCTGATGATATGATAAATCCCAAAAATTCGACTTCCCGCTTGAAGAAATGGCATTTTTCAAGCTGTACTTTCATATTAACATTATATAGTGTTTTGAAAATTTCCTTTATATGCTGGGCATGCTCACTTTCGGTTTTGCTAAATATTACTATATCGTCTCGGAGGATATCATCGAGAGCCCTTTGAAAGATAGATGGCGCGTTCTTAAGGCCAAACGGAAGTCTGGTAAATTCATATTTACCATTATTTACTGACAATGCAGTTTTCTCAATATCAGATTCCTTCGTGGATATCAATATCAGATTCCTTCCATGGAATCGGGTGGAAACCGCTTTTCAGGTCAAGCACCTTAAAATAGGCGCTTCTGCCGAGTTGCGCGAGAACTTCGCTGATCTCGGGAATTGGGTATCGGCCACCTATGGTGACACTATTCAATTTTATATAGTCTATTACCATCCTATCCTGTTTTAATCCTGTGGAGTCTGGTTTTTTCGGTACAATCCACACAGGTGAATTGTATTGGGATCTGGATGGTCTTACGATTTCGTCTTTTAATAGATTTTGAATTTTTATTTTCGACCTCGGACTTAAGGGACATAGGAAAGGGATAATATCTACTATAGACAGGAGAGTCGTTCGTTGTGCGGATTTCGGCAACGACCCTCGTAGTATAGGTCAGTCTTTCGTCCGGCTCCGAAAAAAGACTACGAAAACGATGACAGATGAATTTAAGAGAAGACACTGTGCCGATGTCATACCGTCAGTTTTAATATTAAGCGAGTTCACAGATGGTGAATTTAGCTGCTTAATTTTGATATTGATGCTGTTAAGGATTGTCATATTTATTTATCTAAGCTTAATACAAGCATCAACTTAAAGCTAAAACTTAAAAACTAACAAAAAAGGGGACTTAACGCTAAGCTTAAAACTATTATTATTTATTATTATTATTTTTTATTTTTTTTAACACAAGCTTAAACAATCTAACTTAACTTAAAACTAACAGAGGATGGAAAAGCTAGGAAGAGGGTAGTGGTGAGAGTTTGGGTGTGGGGGTGGTAAAATCAAGACAGGACTAGGTGGAATTGAGGCGGAGCTGAAGATCGTTTCGAAGGGTGGTTCTGCTGCAGTGGAAGTCAAATGTTTTTTCCATATAGTTAGCCAAGCGCAACATTCTGGACAGTGGTGCATTATAACCATAATTGGTGCGATGATAAGAGAGACGGAAGAGGGGAATGGACCTTAGGTTACGGGGATTGGTGTTAAATGAGACTAATTCAAGAAGCGCGGGGCAATCAATTTGACCAGTGATTAGCTGATGGAGGAAGAGTAAGTCGGCAATATCGCGACGAGTTTCGAGAGACTGAAGAGCTTTAAGCGTTCAGAGTAGGGAGGCAAGTCGTATCTATCAAGCCAAGGGAGACCGCGTAGGGCGAAACGGATAAACCTACGCTGGACGACTTCAATACGTCGGATGTGTACAGCATAGTGTGGCGACCAGGCTTGGCTAGCATATTCGAGGATAGGTCTAACGAAGGTTATATAAAGTGATTTGGTGACGTATGGGTTCGAAAATTCCCTTGACCAACGTTTTACAAAGCCAAACGCAGAATTGGCTCTATTTATTATGTGGTCAATATGGGAACGGAAGTTAAGTTCCCTATCGCAGATAACACCTAAATCACGCAAAGAAGAAACTTGTGGGACAAGCTCGTTGCAGAGTAAGTAGCTCCTATGGGTTGATGGAAGTCGTTTACGGGAGTAGGTGATGAATTGGCATTTGCTGACGTTAAGTTCAAGATGATTTTTCTGGCACCAGAGAGAAAATCTGTTTAGGTCATCTTGAAGTGGGCGAGAGTCATTGGGAGAAGATATGTATCTAAATATTTTCATATCATCGGCATAGACAGAGAGATACGAGTCTTTGATGATGCAGTCGACATCGTTGGTGGTCAGGACAAAAATTAAAGGCCCAAGGTGACTGCCTTGAGGGACACCCGAAGTGGCCTTAAAGGAGTTAGAGACGGAAGATCTAAATATAACCTCGTACTGCCGACCTTCCAAGTAGGATTTGATCCAGTTGATAAAACCGGGTTGAAAACCAAGAGCTTTCAACTTAAGAATAATAATTCCATGGGAGATTTTATCAAATGCTTTACTGAAGTCGGTGGCAATTACATCGATTTCGCTGCCATCTTCAAATGTACACAGCGCCTGAGAAATGAATTCAGTTAAGTTGGTGGTTGTTGATCTACCTTTAAGGAACCCGTGTTGGTTGGAAGAGAATAAGGGTTTGCAATGAAAAAACATCGAGTCGTAAACGATGCTCTCGAAGAGTTTGGGTATGCATGATAGTTTGGCGATAGGTCGGTAGTTAGATATTTCATTTTTAGGACCTTTCTTGTGAATTGGGATAATAAATGAGTTCTTCCAAAGGATAGGGAAAGAACCTTGGGAAATGGACATAAGAAAAAGAGAAGTCAATGGTTGGGCCAAGTGGGTCACGCATTTTTTTATAACAATTGGGGGCAACCCATCAGGACCGGAAGAATAGTCATCTTTAAGTTTATTAATCTTCTCTGCGACAAGTAGCGAGGTGATACAAACCGAAACTAATGACGTTTTGGCGCAATTGTCCATATAAGAGAAGTAATCGTGGTCGGGCTCAAGAATGCGGTCAGTGAACGACTGGCTAAAAAAGTGAGCGAAAAGGTTTGCAACAATTTTAGGGTCGGACGAAGAGGTGTTGGCGAGTTTAAGGGTAGAAGGATAACTATCAGATTTTCGTTTGGCATTTATGAAATGATAGAATCGCTTAGGATCAGTAATGAGACTGGATTGCATTCGATCAAGATAATCCTGGTAGAGAGCTTCGCAGAGATCGGCGAAGTCTGTATGTGTGTGCTGATAGATGGAGTAGTCATAGCCAGAACGGGATTTTAGGTATGCTCTCCAAAGTTTGTTCCTCTTGTTACGAAGTGAACGCAATTGTTTATTATACCAGGGTGGGGATGAAGTACTGTTTTTTTGGAGCGAAAAAGGAACAGCTTGCAAAAGACAATCAAACATTGTAGTATAGAAGGATGCAAGAGCAGCATCCACAGTAACGCGTGCGTAGTTAAAATTAGCATTACTGAGCAGGATGTTAAGTTTGTTGAAGTCAGCTTTTCGAAAGTTAAAGCTACATGAGTTCTGAGAATGAATACCAGAATTTAAGTCACCGTAGGAATACGATACAAAGAGGTTGAGGATGGTATCTGTCTAGAGTAGAGAGAAGATGGTTGCTTGCTGTAACAACACAATTATCAGCATCAGATGAAAAGATAAGATCAAGTTGCCTGCCAAGGCTGTTGGTTATGCCACTTATTTGGTGGAGGCCAGAGTTGGAGAGACAATCTGTGAAGACGATTTCTTTGTCTGAGGTTGCATTTGAAGTGACAAAATGAGACTCATCCTCAGACTGAACCCATTGGAGAAAAGGAAGATTGAAATCCCCTAAGATAATGACATCATCGTTGGGATCAGTAGCATCAAGGAGAGAATCTATAGCATCTACAGCAAGTTGGTAGCCTTGAATTGGTTGAGAGGGGCGAATGTAGCAGCAAAGTAGATACAGATTACGTTTAAGGATTGTAATTCTAGCGCAAATAAACTCAAAATTAGCGGTATGCGAGGACTTGTAAAGTGCGGAGTCATAGCGGTTATGTATAGCCAGGAGAACTCCGCGGCCAGAAGAATCATCGTCTTTGTCAAGACCATCATCGCGGAAAACGTTAAATTCAGGGGTAAATAACTCATTACTATTGTAGGCGGGGAGAGATTAGTTTCAGTAAGGGCGAAAACATCGTAGGGCAACTTTTGCGAATTAAGGAAGACAGAGGAGGTTTTGGTGCGTAAACCGCGTACGTTCTGGTAGTAAACGGATAGGTGTTTAACTGTGCTAATATCTACGGTAGTAGGGCATGGCATTGAGCTATTTGGAGCGAAAATGCGTCTGTCGTTAGGAGCGGTAGTAGTTTTTAAAGTCAGTACGCGATCTCTGAAGATGGGAAAGACGTTTTGAGCTAACATAGGAAGCAAATGAAGAGAGATCGTTAGAGACATCAGTGGGCGAGATGTTGAAGCACTCATGAAAACGGATGAATAATTGCCTTAACTCCTTAGGATTAGTAGGAAAACCTTCCTGGTTGATTGAGACCATTACATTAGTTTTTGTTTTACCATCGATACAAATGGAATCAGGTTTGTTGTGCAGGTATGCAAGATACAAACGAACGTTCTCGTAGATTTTACGATCTCTCAAGCGAGACATTACGTAACGGCCATCATCGCTCTGATCAACTAATTGTTTAGTTAGTTTAACCTTAGGGGGAAGCATTGGATCCAAAAAGGTAGATGGAGCGTCGGGAGAAGCTGCTTTAATAGAGTTGGAAGCGCTGGTGGGGTCGGTTGGCTTGCCAACGGAGGATGACGGTGGAGATGGTCTTGAGTTAAGAATGTGCGAGTGAGAAAAATTAGGATACTTGGTTTTAGTGTTGGAAGAAGTTTGCTGTGACGAAGTGGCAGGAGTAGGTGTAAGGTTGAAAGAGACGCGGTTACGTTTAGGATGAGGAGTAACATAAGAGGGAGTATTAACTGAAGGAAGAGAAAGAGACTGGATTATTCGGGGGGAAAAAATAGGAAAAATGTTAGTTTTAAAACTCCAGTTAGGGTCAGGATTTGACTGAGAGTAGAGCTTAGAAGTGTGATTCGGCTTAGGCTTGGACTTAGACTTAGTGTTAAGTTTAGGCTTAGAGCTAGTGTCATTGGTTTTGGCGATCCAGTTTTTGAAGGACAAATCACCGAAATTGAAAGCATCGTCAGTGGGGCTCGAAAATAACCAGTCGTATCTTGAGGGCATCGTGAACTTAAAAGTGCTAGACTTACTGGAATTTGCTGGTGAGATTTTGTGGCTGTCCGTAATTGTGATGCCAAATCTTTGGTGAAAGAAGTTTCGTAGCCATGAGGGGTCGACGAGACGAGAAGTAACTTTTACGGTATAGGTCGAGAGATTGCTTTTATTTAATTTCTCAAGCCTTTCGTTCCAATCGGATGGGGTCCAAAAGGCTCCAAGTCGTTTGATGAGGCGAGGTGGTGATGGGAGACTCCGTGATCCATCGGTGGAAGGTATGGTGGTAGCGGAAGTTGAAATAACTTGAGCGGCAGGTTGAACGGGCGGTTGTTGGATCCTTGGAGGCGAATTAGCAGCGTTTTCGAGTTCAGTGAGTATGGATGTGTTGTAAAGCACGTGCGATTCCTTACAGGATGGTTGTACGTCATCGATTTTGCTGTTGATCACCCGTATATCTTCACCCATATCACCGATGATAAGCTGAGTGGATAGTACTTGGTTGCTGATACTCTCCATCGTAGTTACCAGCTCGGCAAAAAGTGGATCGGGTTGGCCAGACGATGAAGTTACAACGGATGGGCTTTGGAAAAGGACTTCGATGTCGGATCGCAGGGAGTTGATACTCTCGCAAATGCTCGATTTCATTGCATGAGAGTAAGATGAAAATTCTCGCTTAAGGTCATCAAGTTGACTCGATTTGCTGAGAGTTTCACAAGGGGGTTTGTGTTCGATTTCACTGATAAGTCTTAATTGTTTTTCAATGTTTTTTTAGCAATGGCTTTCGTGTAAGTTCAGAGGATTCAACGGTTTTGTTAAGATCCTTGACACATTTAATCACGTCATCGAACTTGGACGAAAGCTCGAGAACCTTTTTAGAGAAGTTTTTATGGGATGCAAGCAAGTTATTCGTAGAGTCATTTTGACACTTGATCGCGAGCAAGACATGGGATAGGGTGATCACTTTGCACTCATCGCAGTAGAAAACAAAGTTCTTAAGATAGTCTTTGACATAAGTCGCAGCTCGTTTTGATAAGCCGGTGCATGAAGGGTGAAAGAATTTGCCACAAAGGCCACTGCAGTTAATTAGTTCCACGTTACTCATTTCACTTGAGCAATTTACGTTTCCACAGATATAAGCCATGTTAAGTTGAAAGTGGGAAAGGTCAGTATTACGAAATGGGACACAAATAAACAAAAAAAAAAAAAAAATACACAACACAACCCTTGGTGTCTATAACCGCCGAGAGTTCTCTCAGGCTGTCATTTCCAAGGATGCCGTGGAATGTTTTCAGGGTTGGTAAGAGAAAAAATTTGAGATTCATATTTTTATGGTTGAAAATGTTAATTAATGTATGCTGAGAAATCTTGATATCCCCAGATATGGACTTGGCAAGAAACCACTCTTTATTGGACAAGGGTTTCTGGACAAGCTGAGGTTATATGTAATTTTTTGACGAACCTGTATCGATTAAAAATGTTAGTATATCACCACTCTTCATCTTGCATTCGAAAAAAGGCAAGGAAGAGTCGTTTAGCTTAAAAAATTTATGTCACAGTATTCGTGTTCCGAGACTTCAGGTTCACTTGCACAAGAAGGTTCATCCACTTCTCCAAGATAGTCTTCTGGGTTTTGTTCATCATTTAGATTTAGGTTTCGATAGTACGTGTCGAGTTCATCCTCTTCTGAGTTGATATGGAAATTCGGTTGATGTCTCGCCGGCTGATGAATCTGGTTAGCAGGTGCCCTTGCACCTCTGTTGTTGTTACCGAAATAGGCATTTGACCTTTGGGTCACAGGCTCTTGCTTGATAGGTGGGGCCGATTGAAAATCCCTTGCTTGTTGAGGGTTTTGATAGGAAGGCCGTTGGAAATAGTTACTGTTTCCTTGATTCGGCCGTGGCTGAGATGCGTGAAAAGTTTGCTGCAAATTCGACGGTCTTTGGAAGCTAGGATGTTCTGTATACTGCTGGAAATTTGTTGCTCGTTGAGAATTAGAGTGTATTGGTGCAGAGTTGTGTTTCTGTGGGATATTTGCTCGATAACGATGTTGTGGCTTTTTTTATTCCCGCTTGATTGTTATAAGTATGGTTAGTTCTATAATTTTGATTTTGCAATTTCATGCAGAGATGCAACGCCTGCGGTAGGTCAACAGGCTCTCGGATGCCTAGGAGGCTAGGTAAATCCCCTTTGAGACCTCTTATAAATGTGTCCAAGGCCTTATCCCTGTATGTTTGAGTAAGCAGACCCATGGATTAATTGCTGATGTCCATGCATGTCAGCTTATTTAATATGAGAGAGAGGTGTGAATAAACTTCTTGATAGAAGCCTTGGATTGATTTTTGACTCTGAATATGAGACGTCATCTGGTACTCTACGGTACCAATGTCCTGCTTATCCGCATAATGTAATGCCAAACATCTGGAAATGCTATCCCAGCTGAGCGGGGTATTATAGGACTCGAGAGCAGTGTCTGCCTGTCCTATAATTTTATTTCGGATCACTCTTAGGATCCCGAAATATTTGGGTGTTCCCTTTATTGGCTCGTAGATTTGCAAGACGCGGTTACCACTCTTTTTCCATGAAGAAAATTCGGCTGGGTCACCCGAGAAGTTTCTCAGGCAACGGACCACATCCGGTATCTTATCTAAATCTTCAAGCCTATCGCTAAACTCAGTGTTTATTGGCTGATCTATACCAGCGAAACATTCAGCATTAGGGTTAAGTATGCTTTCAACCAAACTTCTACCTTGTTTTTCAAGTACCTTATTGACTATAGAGGTAATAAGTATATTTAGCTCGAGGGTAGATTGTACATCTGTATCCACGTTAAAACGCGATGAAGTAGACGAATAAGAGGTGTTTTGATCGACATTTCGACTTTGGTTATTATTACTACTAACAGCGGGTTAAGTGTTAGCATTATTATAATATATCTTATATATATTTTTTCCTTAATTAAATTTTTGTTTAGATAACTTCACGTGTTTTTTATTTTTCTTTCTCTTTCACTTTCGTTTGGTAATAAATTTTTTCTTTAATTTTTGGTTACTTAATTTCTAATTTTAAAACTTTTCTTTTTTACCTCACACATTTTTTTTACAAAAAGGGGTATAATAATAATTAAAAAAGATTCCTTACAATAAAATGATGGTGATTATTCCCATCGCTGGTTTGTTTCTCGGCCTCTGGATCAGATTTTGTTAATTCTGGATCGGGTGGTGCGGCTAGTTTCTACAAACTACCGTTTTGCTCACTGCGTCCAATATTTTTTTTTCACTGTTCACTGTGGGCTACTCCGGGGCCCTTAAAGTTTTTCACCACAACACGATTCCGGGGGGCCAGTAGGTGCGAAGCGAAAATTTATGTTAAAAACACGCACGGCGGCTACTTGAGGCGATTGGCTATTAAGCTAAACACTCCGCGTAACACAAATTTTCTTTTACTTTTGTTTCATATTAAGCACACGCGACACTACTAGTCCCTGCTCAGGCGCCACTTAAATATTCAAAAATGTACTTTCATTAAAAAAAACAACTTTATTTAATTAAAATGGGCAGAGGTTACCCTTACACATTTACTACAGAACTGCTCATACAAAGAATCTTAATCTACCTTAAATACCTATTCGCTTGCCCTGTCACTATTCCAAGTTCCCACAGGTGCACTCGGATTTCCTTTAACCGTACGTGATGGAATGCGGCTGCATCGAGTGGGCCAGACGGTAAGTCAGCACTTTGATGACTGTGGGACTGCAAATTCTGTGATGCGATATGCGCGTGGAGCGTTATTTGAAGATTTTAGTGTTTTATGTGTTAACTTATATAATGCACTAAACAAAACTAATAATTACTTGACGGACTTAGGTAAAAAGAGTTTTTTTTTTGGATGAAATGTTAAATAAATACGTTTCTCCATACAATACGTAGCAAGGTCTGGCCAGACCTATTCCATTGATTCTAGGGGTTGTTGTAGAAAAACTTTTTTTTTTCTCACCCACTTAGATTTACAATTTATTGTCCACACTAAAGCATCAAAAATATGTACGCTGACAAAGTCAGGAAATTTGGTACAAATAGCTACACAATCAATAAGGAAAAAATGGTTTCGAAAATGGAAAAGGTCTGGTCATTGACTACTCATTGACCGAAGGGTAGGCGAACGATAACCGCGCTTGATGAGAGGTCTTGGCTGGTGTGTTCCCTTTGATGGTTGGTGATCAAGAGAGCGAGCAATCACCGGATTGAACTCTGGCTCAGCTTTCGATCCCTCTATTGTTCTTTCTTCCTCAATTCTTCGGCAAAATTTGGTCAAGTGTCCAGATTTTCTGTGGGGTTGCCAGCCACTCTGTTTTGTTCCCATGGTACTCCAAGTTTCAGAAAGATTTAAAATTGTTTCTTCTTCTTCCTATTTCGGCGAGGTTATGATCCGAAAACAAGGAATCATAACCCTCCCACTTCACCGCATTTCTACTGATCCGCTTGTAGGGTTCACCTATTTGACCTCAGAAAATATCGGCAGGCCTCCCGATTTTGGATCACTCGGTTACTAAGGCCAATGAAATGCCGATGCTGTCGCATTTGTGTGATCCAGATGTTTATAGGCCTGCCTCTCCTGCCTCGCGATGTCTTAGGACCGTTAATTGATATTGCCTTTTCACAGGGTTCAAATGATCTCTTCTTTGAACGTGGCAATACCAGCTGAGCCATTTGAGATTTAAAATTGTTTGTTTATGAGAAAATAACATATTAAAGATTTTGATCGAATTTCCAATCGCAAAAGGTATGAAAAAACACCATAGGCACAATCACGTGCGATGCAGTTCTACTCTATATTAGTCACCTCTTCCATAATGAAAAGAACTCAAACGAGTAAAGGTATATATTGTTTTATTGCTTTGTAGGTATTTACTGTTTTTTTTAATTATTATTGTAAAATACTATATTGTGGCACCGCTCTTAATAAGATCCAATTTCGCATCAATTTTTTATATATTCATTCATTCATTCATTTTCAATGGCCCGCTAATCCTTCATGAGGGTCGCGGGGGTAGGATGCTCAGGTGGACTCTCCATCCTTCTCGATCCTCCGCCATTGACTCCAATTCATCAGGGAGAATCCCTAAGCGGCTCCAAGAGAGATGTCGGACTTGATCCAACCATCTATTTCTGGGCCTTCCGCGAAGTCGTCTACCTGATGGTACGGCAACCATGGCGCGTCTTGGAAGCCGGTCTGGGGACATACGCACTACGTGACCAAACCATCGAAGCATAGATCGTTCCGTTCGGAGAAGTAGCTGCTCAACGTTGAGCGCCTCGCGTACTCTGGTGTTGCGCACTCGATCCCTACGAGTTATTCCAACAACACCGCGAAGGAACCTCATTTCGGCAGCTTGTATCCGCGATCTTATTCTTTCGGTCACTACCCAAATTTCATGACCATAGGTGAGAGTTGGAACATACACCAAGTTAAAAACCGATAGCTTAGCTTGAATACTAAGTTCGGCCTTCCTTATAACAGATTGGCCAAGCTCTCTCAAAATTGATCCAGCCTGACCAATTCTACAGGATAACTCGGCATTGCTCCTCCCATCACTCGTGAATAAAACCCCGAGGTACTTAAACTTCTCCACCTGCTTCAGTGGGACTCCACTAACATGCAGAGTGCACTGAATGGGTTTTTTGGAAACGACCATTACTTCCGATTTGTTCACGTTGATCTTCATTCCAGCATCATCACAAACGGCTACAAACCTTTCGAGTGCGCGCTGAAGTTCGGTTTGAGAGGACCCAAGGATGACCAAATCATCCGCAAAGAGCAGATGACTAATCCTTAGGTCTCCCACTTTGAAACATTCTCCGCCACGGCTGCGCTGCAACATCCAATCCATATATACAATGAAGAGGAGAGGTGACAAAACGCACCCCTGGCGGAGTCCAACGCCCACAGTGAAAGGTATTGATTTAATACCGTTTATCCGAACACAGCTTTTACAGTTTGTATATAAAGACTGAATCGCCCTTAACAGGGAACCATCAATCCCATACTCCTGCAGAACACTCCAGAGTTTGCCTCGAGGAACCCTATCATATGCTTTTTCCAAATCCACAAAACAAGTGTAGACAGGTTTGGCATATTCCCAGGCTTTCTCAAGAACCATTCTGAGAGTGAACAACTGGTCGGTTGTGCTTCTACCGGGACGAAAACCGCACTGCTCATCCCCCAAACTGTCCTCAACCACAGCTCTGGAACGCTTTTCTAGCACCTTAGCGAAGACTTTTCCAGGGAGACTTAAAAGAGATATACCCCTGTAGTTGGCGCAATCTCTTTTGTCCCCTTTTTTAAAAAGAGGAACTATCACCCCCATTTGCCAATCAGCAGGTGTTTCACCGCATTCCCAGGCCACTTTAATGACACGCGAGAGCCATTGCACTCCCTCTTTACCTAAAGCCTTGAGCATTTCTGGCCGAATTTCGTCCACACCAGCAGATTTGCCAACTTTTAGCGATTTGATCGCCAAAGTTACTTCCTCTACCGTAGGACTACTTTCCGCCCAACTCTCGACCATAGGTCTGTCATCTTCGGTGCCCTGTTCGGGATTGAGCAATTCTGAAAAGTGCTCGCTCCATCTGCGTAAGATGTCCTCCTCATTGGAAAGAAGTCTACCGTCTTTGGATTTGACTCCTTCAACGATATTCAACTTTTTTCCTCTGAGTCGGCGGACGGTCTGCCAGAACATCTTATTTGCAGATCTGTGGTCACGTTCCAATTTCTCGCCAAACTCCTTCCAAGACTGTTCTTTCGCTGTTTTCACAGCAAATTTGCAAGTTCTTCGCGCCTCAGTGTACCGATTTCGAGAATCGGAGTTCCCCAAGTGAATCCACACCTTAAAGGCTCTCTTCTTCTCTCTGATGGCTTCTTGAACTCCGGGCGTTTTAAACCAAGCAGTTCTTTTCTCACCACCAGCCGCCACACCAAGCCGCTTCACTCCACAAACATCTCCCGCAGAGGCAATAACCGCTGTTGAAAACAGTTGCCATTCTTCCTCTACATTTGATGGAACAGTTGGAATTCGTTCAAACCTCTCAGATATTTGCCGCGCAAATGTCTCCCGTATCTCATCGTCCTGTAACCTCTCCCATCGTATGCGTGTAACCATCCTTGGTTTACGCTTTGGTAGGGGAGGCACTCTCTCGGTAAGATACAATTTGCACAGCACTAAGTGATGATCAGTTGACAGTTCGGCCCCTCTCAATACGCGAACATCACAAACCATTCTCTTCAGACACGATGGTACCACAAAGAAATCGATCAGCGACTTCTGCTGAAGACTCTGACGGTACCACGTGTATTTGTGAATGTCTTTGTGTGGAAAGATGGTGTTCATGATGGATAAGCCATTTTCACAACAAAAATCCAACAACCTCTCTCCGTTCGCGTTTTGATCAGGATCACCGTTCCTCCCAATCACACTCCCCCATGTCATAACATCTACACCCACATGAGCATTGAAGTCACCCATCAGGACAAAAGAATCCATATCTGCAACCTTTTCAAGGGCAACATCAACTTCATCTAAGAAAGCTGCGTACTCTGACAGAAGGTTCGGTGCATACACCTGCACCAATGCCAGAGTTGATCTTTCAAGCTTGAGCTTTATGATCGCAACTCTCCCTCCTAATGGTATCCACTCCAATACTCTGTCTGTCAACCTGGGACTTGTGAGTATCCCCACTCCCGCCCGAGCAGACATTGAGGGTGCGACTCCTGACAGGAAGAGCTTCCACCCACCCGAAAGGTCCACAGTTTTAGAACCTCTCTGCTTTGTTGAAGAAACGCCAACTATATCTAGTCGACTTTTAACAGCCTCCCCAACAAGCTCAAGATCCTTCCCTGTGAGCGATGAGACGTTCCATGTGCCTATCCTAAGTCGATGCCGTTGTCGAATCTCAGAGAGTCCATCTGTGCCCCTATCGGTGCACAGCGCGTTCACCCCTTGACCCCCGTAATGGTTCGCGAGACCATTGACAGGAAGCTCGTAGCCATTTCGGGTTTGACCCGGCCGGCTGCCGAGCGGGACAAGCCGACCACCAGACGCTCGCATCCTGACACCCTTCAGGCCTGGCTCCAAAGGATGCCCTGGCTTACCAGGCTTGGCAATATCCGAGGCCGGTCGTCTTCGTGTCATCATGGGGTGTGCGCTTTGTTAGCCGTGACTGGGTTGTATGGATGGGAATAACTATTTAAGTTACCCCATCCGCACATCCCAGTCACGTTGCCCGCCCCCCACCACGAGGAGGTCAGCTGCCAGGGGGGCATTTTTTATATATTTTTATTTTTATTTTTTTAATTTGCATAACATTCACATGAGCAGTCGAAAACCCAATGTGTTTAAAATAGCTGAATCGAATGCCAAAGCTTTTGCCTTTTAAAAACGAACAATGAATGGGTCAGCTTCAAAGACCATTCCACGTGAAATTGATAATACAAATATATATAAAATTTCATTTTGGTAGGATTATTCCATAGCACTGCATCCGCGAAATGATAATTGCTATTGAATGCATATCCCTTCATATTCACATACATACATGCATTTACATGCCTACTTCCTAGTTGATGGGGCCGTTGAAAATTATTACTGTACAAATTCAATTATGAATTTCGATACCATTTTGAAGTTTTATCTCTATTCCAGTTCAATTGAAGTATAAAGCTACGAGTAAATGGAACATCCACCGTATAGGTATGTATGGAAAGCGCTATAGTTCGAAAATTGCAAGATACATAAAAGCGCAGTAGGTACCTATACAGTTTTTACGATATAAATTCGTGAAAGCGGAATAAGATCAAAATTTATTGTTTTATACTCAAATCATTTCGTTTGTTTTCCTTTTAAAAAAAGAGCTTAGAGTCAATTGAATATATTTCACTCGTACATACTAGCATTTACAGATACGATTCAATCTAAAAGTGTTTTATGCTACTATACTGGAAAAAAAATAATTCTAACATTAATTAATATTTGGAATCAAAAAAAAGTCGTGTTTGCCTCACCCACATAAGTGCACGTTTGAAGTACATCTTATTTTATCTTCATTAACCATGCGAATTCAAATAAAAAATGCATTAAATATAAAACTAGAGATTAGATGAGTTTGGGAAGTACTTGGTTACGCAAACCTAAACTAAAAATTTCGTTGCCTACTTATGATTTGCAACGGAACGGAAAAAGTTGAAACCTTTGTTGCATATTCCTTGATGATATTATTTTATTAGTAGCGTTTAAGTTTAATTTTTGATATGTTGTGTCGAGGTCATTCCGATTCATAATCTCGCTAAAGAAGTTTCACTTCAAAAACTGTAACACAGAATATACCATATTGAATATACGAAGCGTTTGGAGAATTTAATTTAATTTAACTGCGTTTAGTAAGGGCTATTTCAATCAAACAGCGTACAAAATTGTGCGGGGTTCCGTAAGAAACTGTTATTCTAAAGAAAATAAGACGCACAGATTTCATCTTATATCTTCTTAATTGAATTTTGGGAATTTTTTCTTGGATTGCGTTAGAAGGTATACATTTCTGGGTGCCTCATTATAACGACAAAACTGGAACTGATTTGTTCACTGCAAGGAAGAAACAAGATGAGTTTAATCCCACAAAAAATACAAATATTTGGCGCAACAGCTCTTAAAAGTGCCAGGGCCTAGCTTCTCGCAACCACTCATGTTGTGTGCGTTATATATTTCACACGAATGGAACGGACCTACAGTTTAATGCCGAATCCGAACGGCGATTTGAGAAGCTTTTTCGTGACAAAAATACTCTCGGATGTTTGTCAGACGCTCGCGAGAGGTGGGACCGTGAAAAAACTTTTTGATGTTTTCTGGGATTCGAACTTGGAACCTCATGCGTAGTGATCCGACACACTAACCACTTACGCCACGGCGCCCACAAAGCTCAACGGAATTCCTCTGTAACTTTCTTTAAAGCGCAAGTATCTTGGAACTATCCCCGAATCGAAGCTTAGTTTTTAGATGAACACAGAATAAAGAATGAAACAAGAATATGAGCAATCTTCGCGTGTGAGAAAACCCTTAGTAAACGTTTGAGTTTGGGCACGTCCTTAATCTACAGGATTTATATTTATTTAATAATTTCATAGTGAAATGCAAACCAACTATGTTGATCACATCTAGATCTAGATGTAGTTAGTCTACATGCATAATCATAACAGGAGCACAGAGATCACCACAACAAGCAGAGGTAGAAGCGAAGTTAAATCTCCCTTCACTGGATAAGTATATGTAATGCGATGTGCCAAAAACGCGGTGTGGCTTAAGCGGTGGCCACATAGGAAGCAGTTTGCCGTAATGGCAGACGGATTTTGCGCTCGATACCAAGCGGCCTATCCATGTTATTGTATACTAGCTGACCGGTGCTCGTCATGCATCGCTCGCATTTTAGCTGACACTCATTTAGTTATTAAAATATATGTAATTGTGTTATATAATACTGAAAATGTGTAAACTCAATTATAACTTCTCCAGTGGGAATCCCCACCAGAGCACACAGAAAGCCGCACAAAACGCACAACCCGTCACGCAGGCATAACAGAAAAGGAAACAGAAGAATAAGAAAACACGAAGATAAAACAAATGATTTCCTGTACTGCGTGCAGATTCGAAATCACATCTTTTGAAAAATATATTTTTGATTAGATCTTATCTTTTGGATAGCAGATCACGATAAAACTCACACCAGTTTAAGGTTGGACTCCAAGCGATGCAACTGCGAAAATCCCATTTAATTTCGTAGAGTAATTTTTGCGTAATGCATGTGGAAACTGTTTTACATTTTCAGTTTTATGTGTTCAGTTATATGTACTATACAGACATATTTTGACTATTTTGTAGAAACCCTTTCATTTCCCGAGATATGAAGTATTCTGAATGTTGACCCAGGATATAAGCAATTACTATGTCAAGTTTTATGAAAATCCGTACAGTAGTTTTCGCGTGATATGTGACATTCGACCCGCTACAGCCTTATTATAGAGTGTGGGGAGAGAGAACTCCCCGATTTAAAACGGCATATACACAGTTCAAAATATCATCAAGCATGTTAGAGTGTGTTAGTAAATTATTTTTGACGTTGTATATACACACATCAAGCATAAGTCTTCAATCATTCATTTTTACGTAAATGTTGAGATGAAAGCACGTGCGGTTTCTGGTGAGATTTAAGCGATAAACACTTGAAATCAGTTTTTTAAAAATATAAAAATGAAAATATGATATGATATACATATATATACATATACTATATATTTAAGGAGCGTTTCGCACTGTTTTTTTTAAAATACGGTTGCTATACTCTTTATCTTTTACGTTCCACAACGGTGGTAGAGAACGATAAACTTCTATAAATTCTAAAGTAACATTTTTCTCCTCCATCTCCATCAAAAAAATAAAAACTTTTTCCGCTATCTGTTTTCTACTATGTTGCCTCGTCGCTGTACACGCAAAAATGAGAATATGCATGATCAATCAGTCAATCACCCATATACACAAAGTCAATGCTGGATACATGATTGAGCAAAAATCTTAAAATTTTGATTTTGCTTCAAGCATACACACAACCCATACGTGCGTCATTTTCACTAATACACTCTCTCAGGCTTGATGAGATTTTGGTTAGGGTGGGGAATGAAAAGCTCCGTAGGTGGCGATAGACACCGGTAATCGTACGGTTTGCAGTCGTACGGTTTGCAGAGTTATCTCCTTGATATCTTGTTTGTTTTTTGTTATAGGTATTAGCATCCCAAATGGGGGAGTTCTTTTTGCCCCAGCCTGTATGTAAAAAATAGATAAGAATCCATGGCGCAGTTCACATAGGACAATCGAGACTGCATTTGGTAAGTTACAATGACATGAATTCAATCTGTTTGAAGACAGATTTCGTTAGCGATTGTAGTGAAAATGAAAAAATTAGTGTGCTGACAGGAATGATCATGAGTAGCGATTAATAAGTTATTATCAGCTATGTTCCACAAATCGAGTGAAATGAAATCGAAATTGAAAATCGAGTGAATTCATTTTCAGTGTTCCGCATTTCGATCGATTTGGCAACTCCGAATTCTTGTTCGAAATCACTTTTGTGAAATTGAAAACAGGTGATATCTGTTATTTCGTGTATTAGAATTTTTTATGATTTCAACAAATTCTTTAATTGTTTATAAATTTTGTTGTTCCCGCGATTTAAAGCATTTGTATTATAATAAAAGATTTTATAATGAATGCAGAAGAAAAAATTAAGAGACGAAAGCTGAGAGATATGTATATCTAATCCCTTGGAGATTGCCGATGCTGCGTATGTTTTTAAATATAGAAACGAAAGCTATAGCTTCGGTGAGAACTCGGTCCCCTTTGACAAATCCTCTTGCCAGATCATTGTGCTGCTCCATAAATTTAATAAATATTGCCTCCTGCGCATTATTTTTATGTTTACCCCTGTTTTAAATATATTTTTAGTCAATTAAGCTAATGAAGTTTGTTAAAATGCAATTTTTTACTAACATGATCAAACACGTTTGCTCTCTTCCACTATTTCACTTCGAATGAAAAGATCGAATTGAAATCACTTGCAAATCGACAAAATCGAGTTCTGGAACACAACAATTTCACTTTGGTTCAATTTCGAAAATTTTAAAATCGAAATCGATAATAGTGAAATGTAGAACACCAAATTTCATTTTCGATCGATTTCAATTTCATATCGAGTGAAAGTGAAATGTGAAATGTGAAATGTGCTGTATGGGTTATTTTGATGGTAGGAATGTACATACTTAAGTACGTACATATGTACATTGTACATACATAGCAAATGAATGGTGCAGTGATGATGTGCTTCCTAGTGTGGGGTGAGCAGGTACAAAAAATGAAAATGTAAATACATATAATGGAATAATATGTGCCATCTATACTTTTTTAAAACTGTGTTCTATTTTTAACCTTCGTCCGTCACGGTGCGCGGCAGGAAAGTGTGCGCTTACCGCTCAATCGCTGTGTGGCTATTGCTTTAAACTGTGCCTTAAGATGTGCCTATAGACTCAGATTTGTACTTCGTAGACATGTAACTGTTGTTCAATAAAACAACAGATTAGGTCATACTTTACATACACTTCGACAAGAAATACTTATTTTTTATTTCCAAAATAATATGCAAGAGTATACTGCAGTACCCTTCCAGCTGAAGTCTTCCTCAATGAGGTAGTAACCAAGGCACTAGACAGCGAGAGACTTAGATCAAAAGTGGTTTCGATTTGAAGAACTGGCCAACTCGCTTGCTTTACTAAAGGCAACTGCATTATACTCGTACATTACAGCTTACTGCCAATATTGAGTGAGAAAAGAAGTAAGAAAGAACCTATTAGCAGAGAACTGCGAGAAAAGCGCTACGGGCACTAGACTAGCAACCGGTTCACCTAACTTCTGCAGTACCCGTCAGTTGCTTTATGGTTGCCCAAATCTTCAAACCTATCGTTTCCACTATATGGGCAAACACTATTTGATTAATTAGAGGACCTTGCGCAAGTTCAAATCTTTTGAAACGGCTTTGCACTCTTAGACATTGGCAGCTTCGAGACAAGCTCCTCCAATAATGTTGGATTCGACATATGCTATTGGCCGTTCACTGTCTGGAGAAACACGACGAGATTTTTCACTTTAGCTGCAAATGGAATTAGACGCGTCACTGCGTTTTCACTGATTGGGACAATCTCACGTATCTGGTTCAATTGGCTGCGTATAAGCTGTTCTGCATGCCCGAACCGAAAGCGCAGTTGATCAATTATGGCATTCACATTGTCCGGGTGACTAAGGAGAGATTTGACAGTCTCTCGCTTCACCTGTTGGGGATTTCTGCATTCGCTGGATCTCAACCTTTCGAGCTACCATAGCATGTGAGGACCATGCAGTGTTTCTGCTGTACTGCTGGGGTATGGCGCTGTAAGTCGACGACGGCGGTTGTACGTAAATGTTGTTTGACGTGCGAGTAAAACCAGTGTCTCCTACAACCGAATTTGAGTAACCATAACTTACTGGCGGCATGGTGGTATACTCGTATTTGGATGGCATACTCGTTGCTGGCTGCGTATATATGCGTAGGGGTTTTTGTCTTGATTGAATCATGCACGACGTTGGCTAAAGGGCAATTGGTGAACCGGGTAAAGTTGAAATAGCGGAAACTGGTACGGTAACTGGCTGAAGCGGTGGCGTTATCTCGTATACCGTTGACGTAGGTGCGAGTGGGGGGGCTAACGGAACCTGACTTTGCTCTGCCATTTTGAGCGAATGGCATTGCAAATCACTTTCCGTCAACATTGCTTGCGTATTTTTTAGCTGCTTTTCCAGTGCGATGATTTGTGTTTGCGTCGTTAGCAGAATGTTCTCAGCTTGTGCTGCAGAGGCAGTGGCAGCATTCGAGGGGGCAGAACATTGCACCGCGGCGCTCGTGGAGGCAACAGTTGTCTCAGCAGTTGTAACCAGATTCAGTACGGCGGGATTTTCCTTTTCCATGTGGGTTATAGCTGCGGAAACGATGGCGGCAACTTCTTCTTGAAAACGTTGACTTCTTCGTGGTAGCAGCGCGGCGGCGTACGTTGCATTCGGCAATGTGTATCTGTCTTACTTCTAATGATGAGCTAGAACTTCTGCTGCGGCGGCAGCATGTGCATTGAATTCGTAAAGAAATTCGGCCGCGGCGGCAATGGCGGCTATTTGCAGTGCGTAAACTGCGACATAAAAAATTGTCGCGACAGGAAGGGATACCGAATTTAACGATTCACACGAAACCAAAATGGATGAGTGTGTATGAACGTTTATTTTTATAAAAATGGTGGATATAATTTCCAAAGGATTTATAATACATATGTGTTGAGATACTCACCGCAGTTTTACTCCCTTCGTTCCTTGTTGGCTGACAAATGATGAATGCGCCAAATTTAAGAATTTCGCGCCTAAGGCGAAAATAAGTGAAACAAGTCAGAGAAGGAAGGAACAGAGTAAGGCTGCGTTTACATTAGGTTTGATTACACTGGTCGTCCTGCAACACCTCCCGATTTTGGATCACTTGGTTACTGAGGCCAATAAAGTGCCGATGTCGTCGCACTTGTGTGATCCAGCCGTTTATATGCCTGTCTCTTCTGCATCGCGATGTCTTTGGAACGTTCATTGATATTGTAATATCAAAAACTTAAAGACTCAGATCTAGTGTAAAATAATAGATATAAAACTTTATTATTTTTCTTTGCTGACTTGACTCGTCGATGGTCGTGATCAGAATGCCCAACATCATGGCCGCCGACCACTTCCTTCAAGTTCGTAGCTCTCGCCCTCTTACTATTCTGTAATAGATGGCGAACCATCCAACATATGTTTCTCTTACACCTACTTTACATTTCAGAGGACGTTACACTTCTCTGAGCATTACAGCTCGATCGATCGATACGATCATGCTGTCTTAAAATAAAGTCATCTAATAACAATCTTAACCTAAACGAAATATTGTAAGCAATAGCATCAGTCTAACAATAGTTCCCTTGCTCGGTTCGTGTCGCCCGTTACTCTTAGTGACCGCAGCATCAACATTTTTAGCCGGGGACATCCACCTTCTTATTCGGATGGCCTCTACAACGTTGTTATACGGCAATTGTGTCAATTGGCAATTTTCGATATCAGTAACCACATATCGGTCATTCGGAAGTACTTTCTGTATTACATAAGGGCCTCGATATTTTTGAATGAACTTTTTATTTGTCCCGACCACAAAATCGCCGACTGCGTATACCTTAGCGGGTGCACTGTGTTTCAAGAAATATTGCTAATTATACTCTTGTGAATACTCTTGCAATAGCATTTGACGCCTTCGGCCAAATTTCACGAAGGTTGGGTTCCTCACGACAACTTGACTTAACTTCCAGGTACTTCGAGAGCTCATCTACAACCTCACCTCGCTAAACCACCCCGAATAACAATTTACTCGGGCACTCTTTCGTCGAACTATGTACAATATTCTCAATTGCGTATTCAACCTGTGCCAATTTATCAGACCAATCCGCATGATTAATGCTCACTAATTTTACTCAACATCGCCTAATTACTCTATTCACTCGCTCAACCTGACCGTTAGCCTGAGGCGAAGCCACTGCAACTTTAACGTGCTCGATATTGTTTTTAAGTGAGTAGCTACCGAATTCCAACGAAGTGAAGCACGAACTGCGGTCCGCAATTGTACGTCTTGGTCGGCTATAATAACTGAAATATTTGTCCATCGCCGCACATACCTCTTTCATACTAGTAGAGTTAACAGGATCTAATCGCACGAACTTGGTAAGACCATCAATAACGACTAAAATGTGCTTGCGTTTTGAGCTTTAAGAGGGTAACGGCCCGAAATGATCTGCATGTACCGTATCAAATGGTACTGGGTTCTTCGAAATATCATAAATATTATGATGGTTAGCTCGGGCTGACGTCGAATACATTATGCACTTGATACAATTTTTTATAAAACTTTCAATTCTATCTCTCATACTCGGAAACCAGTAATGTTTTCTTATCTGACGATAGCATTTTTCTATTCCTGAATGTCAAATTTTTTCGTGTATCATTCATATAACGTTATCCTGCATTTCGGTAGGGACGTAGAGCAACGAACTATTCAGATCCAATCTGCGAAATACTAGTCCGTCCCGCAACTCATAGTGCTCAAGTGCCTTTGTTTCGTTTCCAACTGTTCGCGTAAACTTCGGATATCCGGATCCCTGTTTTGTGCCACCTGTATATACGAATATACTTCGTCACCACTTAAAGCGGCAGCCACTTGACATCGACTTAAAGCATCCACATGACTCATGGACGCACCACTTTGGTGTTGTATCGAGTTGTTATAATTTTCCAACTCTAATGCCCATTTAGCGATCCTAGGATTCACTTGCTTCTTCCCCAGGGTAAACGTCAGCAAGTTGCAATCGGTAACAATCCTGAAGGGTATACCCTCCAAATATACCCTAAACCGTCGCAATGAATAACTTTTGGCTAATGTTTCCAACTCAAAACTAGGGTACTTGGCTTCAGCTGCAGTGGTCGTCTTTGAGAAATACGCGACCGGGTGAAACTTCCCATCATCTTGACGTTGCATCAAAGCCGCACCAAACCCCTGACTACTGGCATCACAGTGCAACTCTGTTTCCCTGTCTAGTTTACAGACTGCTAACACCGACACTGACACTAATTTATCGCGAAGCTTCCTGAATGCCTTAACGCATTCCTCTGTAAAATCATACCTTACTTCCATACGCATTAAGTCTAACAGCCGTTTGGCGATCTTTGAAAACGATGGTACAAAACGACGGAAATATGAAAATAGTCCTAAAACACCTTTGTAATTCACTCTGACTCTTCAGCATCGGGTATTGTTTTATACTTTGTATGTGTAAATAACCTAAATACTCGAGTTCGCCATAGCCGAACTTGCACTTAGCTAGTCTGAGTTCTAATCCCTTTCCATAAATCGCAATACTTCAACAAGGATCTCCAAATGACATTTAAAATAAAAAGTGGCGATCAAAATATCATCTAAAAAAAATAATCAGCTTCACTGCTTCGATCAAATCCTGAAATATTTCGTGAAGAAACCGCTGGTAAACTGCCGGCGCGTTCTTCAATCCGAACGGCATCCTTACGTACTCATATTGCCCATCTGGCGTCACAAAAGCGGTAAATGGCACTGAGTCTTGATGCATTCTGACCTGATTGAAGCCGTACCTCACGTCAAGCAACGTAAATCAACGCTTACCGCCTAAGAATTCGATACAATACTCTATTAGCTGCAGCGGAAAATTATCCCGAACGGTTTTCTTATTTAACGCTCGGTAATCTATACATAACCTTAACCCGCCATTCTTTTTCCTAACTAACACTACCTGTGAAGCGTATGGTGATTTATTCTGCTGGATTATTTTCCTGTCTAACATGTCCTTAATTTTCGCGCGTATTTCCCTTCTTTCAAATTCGGATAACGATCTCGGCGGACAGTGCAAAGGTGTGTCATCTAATACATTCATTTTTATCTCGTAATCATGAGGCTTACGCTCAATGTCGTTGGGATTCAAATTATTTCGCTCAATTGTTTCACTAAGTGATTCCTTTTCATATTCATCGAACCGTGGACAAATATCAACCTCGGAAGGTGACTCGCACACGTCGATCGCAAAAATGTCGACCATGAAATCTTCTATAGAGTGTACCTGCTGCGGAACGCCCCCTTCGGGTATGGGTTGGAATATACCCGAGGTAGGCATGCCTGTCGTAAGAGGCGACTAAAATCCACCCTCCGAAAACCGAGTATGGCGTATACAAAAACATGCAATGAACAAAACAAAAGATTTTAATACCCCAGGCGACAGTCCAGGTACACTGGAAAATCCACCTTCTTCGGAGATCGGCTCTACGGATTCTGGGGAGAGCCAATTATTGCACCTAATAAATCCCTTCTCAAAAAGTACAAGGGTATCTCGATCTCCACCAACAAGATCAAACGTCTCCGGAAAAAGAAGTCCGCCGGAAGGGCAAGCGCGTGAAAAACGGGACTCAGCGAAGTCAAAAAGCATTGAGGAGGAAAACGACGTACTCCGTACGAAGCTTACCGAAGTGGAGCTACTCTATCGTGAGCTTAAGAAAGAAGTAGATTTACTCAGGCAAGAAAATAATGCCCTAAAAAATACGTTTCTATAAAGCGAAAATACAGTTAGCCCACATCGCTCACCTAGTCGCGAATATCAGACGGACGAAGAAGAGCTAACACGTGCAATGAATTGGATCGAAGAGAAACGACCTAGCAAAAAACGCGACGCTGTTTCGTCACCGGAAGTCGAGCCACAAAAGGATGAAAAGCGCAAGGAGTTGCAAGAAAAGCAACAACAAAAAAAAAGGTTGTCAAACGGTACTGCATGCGATGATATGAAAACACAAGTGTTTTCACTCAGCTGAGGCCTACCAACTCCTACTCTCAACCCCCACGCGGTGACAGCCGGGTGCCTAGTACCTTAATTCAAGAAATGGGTAACCAACCCCGTTTGGCGGATTCTTGGTGGCAGCAGATGAGAGAGGGGTTAAGAGTGCTTTTCCACTAGAGCACTTCTTCCTGTTCCAGGCGGCAGCGGACGAATTCCCTAGGCGGAGTCAATGGTGGCGTCTATAGTTCCAGTTAGGTTGAACTTAGTGAATACCTTGCACGAGCTGCTTCGACGTATTCGGATCACAGGTCGGTAAGGAATTTCCAATGTTGGTCGGGACATTGGAATAGAGATGGTGGCGGAGGAGCCCTTAATGGGCCAACGGCAGCGCTCATACTCCCGTAGTGGACTACTGGCACCGGTGTACCCGGCCCCTCGTCCTAGGGGAATAATTAAGGAACTGGCCCTCCAGGTTGGGGGTTGTGCCGCCGGGGTAAATTCCCTACCACGTAAAAAAAACTCATGGTTCCGAAACAACCAAAAGCCTCGGATAAGGATGACTCAACTAATGACGACCCCAGCAAACGAAATAAGGACAACGACCTTCGGATCTGTACGTGGAATGTTCTGTCCCTTTGCAGACCACGTGCAGCCGAACAACTAGCAGAGGCCCTAGACTGCTATAAAGCAGATATTACCGCCATCCAGGAAGTGCGATGGGATGGGCCGGGCAAAAAGAGGATGAAAAACTGTGACATCTACTACGGTGATTGCTACAGAGGCAACAGGCAACGCTTATTCGGATGCGGATTTGTCATACGCGGCAGACTTAGGCAAGAAGTCTTAAGCTTCCGACACGTTAGCGAGCGTATTATGACTATCCGGATCAAGGCTAAATTCGCTAACATAAGCCTAATATGTGTTCATGCCCCCACGGAAGAAAAGGACCCTGCCACCAAAGAGTGTTTCTACGAGCTCCTCGACAAAACATACGAGCAATGCCCTAAATACGACGTTAAAATCGTATTGGGCGATCTTAACGCCAAAATAGGAAAGGAGGACGTCTTTGGTAGGGCAGTCGGTAAGCATAGTGTCCACGACACCGCGTCTGATAACGGACTAAGGCTAATTAATTTCGCTGTGGAGCGAAATGTCACCATAGCAAGCAAATGGTTTCCTCATCTCGATATTCATAAGCAGACATGGCGGTCTAATGATCATGTAACGATCAACCAAATTGATCATATTGCGATCGACGCAAGGCATGCCTCCAGTATTCTGGATGTCCGGACCTTCCGAGCGGCCAACATAGACTCGGATCATTACCTTGTTGTAGCCAAAGTACGAATGCGGATATCCCAATCTGAGCAACAAAGAAGATTCACTGTGAGAAAATTTAACGTCGAAAAGCTATAATCGCAAGAGACCACCAGACTCTTCGCTGAACGCGTATCCCGAAATCTCTCAATCACTCCTATGCCGCCAGCATCAAGTGTCGAAGACCAGTGGCAACGCTGCCAACATGCCATCAGAAACGCCGCGACTGATGTGCTGGGTCTCGCTCGCCCACCACCGCGAAACCCCTGGTTTGACGAAGAATGCCGGCGAGTGCATGCAGCAAAACAAGAGGCATACAAAGCGGCGCTGCAAAGGAAAACGAAAGCTGCTCGTGAGCTCTACGAGCAACAGAGACGGGAAGAACATCGGCTTCTCCAAAAGAAGAAGAAAGAGCATGAGACCGCGCGTTTGAGAATATTGAGAGTTTATACTCCAGGAACAATGTACGGAAGTTTTACCAAAAGGTAAAAAGATCGTGTCAGAGAAGCAATACCCGTACTGAAACCTGTAGAGATGAAAATGGAAACCTCGTAGTAGAATCACAGTTGGTGCTGAGAATATGGAAAAACTACTTCTGCAGACTGTATAACGGCGACGAAGACCAACATCCCGCTGTCAGGCAGAATGAACCTTTCAACATAGACGATGATAGTCAAAATTTCCGTCCACCTTACCAAAACGAAGTGAGGATAGCAATATCCAAGCTAAAATCCAACAAGGCTGCTGGACCTGACGGCTTACCGGCCGAACTTTTCAAGGCAGCTGGGGATGAATTGGTAGAGTGCATACACCAACTCATTTCTAACATTTGGTCAGACGAGTGTATGCCTGATGAATGGAATCTCAGCATCGTTTGTCCGATCCACAAGAAAGAAGACCCCCTCAATTGCGCCAATTATAGAGGCATCAGTCTCCTCAACATCGCATACAAGATCTTTTCTGCGATATTGTGTGAACGCTTGAAACCTTTTATCAACAGCCTGATTGGACCCTATCAGTGCGGTTTCAGGCAAAAGGAAAGTCCACCATCGATCAAATCTTCACACTTCGGCAGATCCTGGAGAAAACCCAAGAATTCCAAATCGATACTCACCACCTCTTTATCGATTTCAAGGCCGCCTATGACAGCATCTATAGAGAAGAGCTTTATAGAGCCATGTCTAGTCTTGACATCCCTGCCAAACTTGTCCGTCTGTGCAGGCTGACGATGGCGAACGCTCGCTACTCCATCAAGATCGGTAATGACCTCACCGAGACCTTTGATGTCAAAAAAGGCTTTAGACAAAGTGACGCGCTGTCATGTGACTTCTTCAATATTATACTTAAACGGATTGTGCGGAACTCACAAGCCAACACCGGAGGCACAATCTATTACAAGTCTGTATAACTGCTTGCATACGCCGACGATATAGACATTATCGGAAGAACTCAGCGGGCTGTCACCGGTGCGTTTGCAAGCATTGAGGCGGAAGCGGCCAATATGGGTTTAGCGATAAACGAGGACAAAACCAAGTATATGCTGTCAGCAAGAAGTGAAAACCAACACCGACGAATTGGACAAAACGTCACCGTGGGCAGCTATAACTTCGAGGTAGTAAGGGACTTTGTCTACCTTGGCTCTGCTATAAATTCAACAAACAAAATCAGTGCAGAAATCAATCGAAGAATAACTCTTGCCAATCGCTGCTTTTTTGGGCTTATAAGGCAATTCAACAGTAAAGCCCTATCTCGAACAACTAAGGAGACTCTATATAAGACCTTGATCATCCCAGTCCTGCTTTACGGCGCTGAAACAAGGACTTTATTTAAAGAGGATGAAGATATCCTTGGTAGCTTCGAGAGAAAAATTCTTCGCAAGATTTTCGGTCCCGTTTGGGCTAACGGGTTTTGGAGGAAAAGATTCAATCACGAACTATACGAGCTGTACAGCGACATCGACCTAGTCAAAAAACTGCGTATTGGACGTCTGAGGTGGCTAGGACATGTAGAGCGAATAGACACCAACGCTCCGGCCCGCAGAGTTTTCGAATCTAATCCCGAGGGACGACGCAGTAGAGGGAATCATCGCCGTAGGTGGCGCGCACAAGTTCAAGGGGACCTCGACCAACTTGGAGTGCGCAACTGGAGGCAATTAGCTAAAGACCGAGCTAAATGGAGAGGCTTGTTGGTTGAGGCCCAGGTTCACCCCGAACTGTAGCGCCACCTAAGTAAGTAAGTAACAACAAAAAAATTACGTCCTCCGCCACCGATAAACGTTGTTGGAATTACGGGCTATAATAAGTTGCATTGCCTCATTAAAGGAACTCTGCCATCGAAGTTTAAGGTGACATCTCTGCGAAACAATACGTGGAAAATCAATGTCGATGATGCCGACGGTTACCGATCATTATCCCAAAAATTGAATGCCGAAAAGATTCAGTGGTATACTTACCAAAATAAGTTAGAAAGACCACTGCGTGTTGTAGCAAGGGGACTCAACCCCTCGTGTACTAAAGAAGATGTAATGCACGACCTTCAAGATAAAGGCTTTAAAATTCTTGATGCCGTCAATATTATCAAGAAGGAGAAGCAACAGTCGGAGGGAGATCATGAAAAATTGGTAAAGCGTGAGCTTCCACTATTCATGCTCAGTTTCGATAAAGATGAAAATAAAGATGCTATATATGGTATTAAGACTATTCTAAATATCGTGGTCAAAATCGAACCTATGCGTAAGAGCTCCAGATCAATCCCGCAGTGTAAACGCTGTCAAGGTTTCAATCATACGCAGACTTACTGCCAGAAAGAACCGCGATGCGTTAAATGCGCAGGTAAATATCTCAAGCAAACCCCAGCCACTTGTATAAACTGCAAAGGAAAACATCCTGCGAACTATCGAGGTTGCGAAGTGACGAAAGGGGTCCAAAAAAGGCGCGATACGCTTAAAAATACCATGCGCCTGAATCCGAAACCAATTAAGAACAGGCCCAAAATAGCTACAAAAAAAGCTGCGAAAGATAGGAAATCCGTCAATATTGACTTAAGATCGGGCAATGAATAAAAACCCAATCCTAGTAGAGAAAATGTGACAGAAGCAAAATCTTCGAATATTGACGCACAGTCTTATGCTCAAGCAGCGTTGGCAGCTAATGGCAAGTATATGACCGACAACCCACGGGAGATCAAGGCAAAAAACCATCCAAACTCTAATGTTAAGACTCCTGCTCAAGTTGCGACATTGGAAAACGGTGATAGAGGTAGCTCACAAAATCCTGTATCCAATGTTTTCTCCCTAATTCTTGCGAAGCTTGAAGAGCAATCCAAAACAAACAAACTTATTTTCGAGAGACTAGTTGCACTAGAAAGCAACATTCATAACAGGCGCACTTCAACCCGAATATGAAAGATATGCTAAAAATTCTTACATGGAACGCCAACGGCCTCATACGAAGACTCGACGAGTTAGAAATATTTATACGAGAAAAAGATATTGATATATGCTTGGTCTGTGAAACTCATCTGACAAAACAAACGAATGTTAAGATAAGAGGATATAGCATGTATCACGCCTTCCACCCATCGGAAAGAGCAAGAGGCGGATCATCCTTGTTTATAAAAGAATGTATCGAACACTCAGCGGAAGTAAAGATTGAATTAGAAGCAATGCAAGTAAGCACGGTACGCGTGAGAAATAGACATTTTGTCTTCAACATTTCGTCTATATATTGTCCACTGCGATGTAAACTTGAAGAAAGTGATTTCACAAACATCTTCAACTTCATTAAACCAAATTTTATTATTGGTGGTGACTTTAACGCGAAACACCCCTTCTGGGGTTCAAGGTACGCCTCTCGGAAAGGTAGAAAGCTTTATAATGCGGGTATGCAATACAGTTGTGATTTTCACTCGACGGGTAAACCAACATATTGGCCGATTGATAGAAATAAGATACCAGATCTGATCGATTTCTTCGCTGTTAAAGGAATATCTGGCAACTGTATACAAGTTGAAGAAAGCTTTGATCTCTCCTCTGATCATTCTCCAATCATTATGACGATAAGCGATGCTCTGATTAAAAAAGTAGGACCGGTCAGATTAACCAGCGCGAAAACTAACTAACTAACATATATTGAGCTGAACGTATCACTTAGAACGCCATATGAACTTGAAGTGGAAGTTGATCGCTTCGTCGAACAGAACAGAACAGAATGCCGCGTGGAAAAATACTCCCAAACCAAAGAAAATGCCGGCAAGCTACATTCAAACTTATCCGCAGGAAATAAAAGAGATGATTGAAGAGAAGAGAAAAGCGCGCAAAAAATGGCAACAAACTCGGGCTCCAACTCACTAAAAAGATCTACTAAAGACCTTAAGAATAACGAAATGCAAACTTACCTAGAAAGCTTAACGACAGAAGAAGATTCTAATTACTCACTTTGGAAGGCAATAAAAGGTATAAAAAAAACCTCAAATTCAAGCCGCCTCAATTAGGAAAAATCAAGACGAATGGGCCAGGCATGATAAAGAGAAAGCGCAAGTTTTTGCCATCCACCAGCAAGAAACTTTCAAACCGTTTGATGGACAAGCTCTTATTCAAAATATAAATACGTCTTATACAGCCAATAGCGTAATAAGAAATGCAACACTTTCCGAACTTAAGGAAGAAATAAAGAAACTTAAACCTAAGAAGGCTCCTGGATACGACCTAATTACGGGAGAGGTTCTTAAAGCCCTACCAAGAAAAGCTCTAATTGAGCTTCTACTCATTATAAACGCCGCACTTAGACTAGAATATGTCCCCAGTCAATGGAAAGTCGCCGAAGTAATAATGGTCCTTAAGCCCAGAAAACCACCGAACGAAAAAACGTCTTATAGACCGATTTCGCTTCTTCCAATTATATCCAAAGTGTTCGAGAGAATATTGATTAGGCGAATACAGCCGGTTATAGAAGAAGGGAATCTCATTCCGGACCATCAATTCGGATTCAGAAGTAAGCATTCTACAGTTGAATAGATTTTAAGGAAATAATGGCTGGGGTGCCGCAAGGAAGAGTTCTTGGTCCAGTCTTGTATATATTATACACCCGTGATATACCGCAAGTAGAAGGCACTGAGCTGACTACAATTGCCGATGACACTGCTATCTTGACAGTAGGTAAAACGGTCGAAGATACTACAAAAAAACTGCAAGAAGCTTTGGATAGAGTAAATGAATGGACAAAGATTTGGCGAATCGCACTCAATGAGACCAAATCTGTTCATGTAAATTTTACTTATAAGAAAATAAATAATTTGCCGATCTTTTCAAACTCGGCTCAAATTCCGTTTGCAAATGAGGCTTAGTATCTTGGAATGACACTTGATGCTAAGCTGAAATGGAAAACGCACGTAAAGAAAAAACGCAAAGAACTAGATAATAAATATAGAGAAATGTATTGGTTACTTGGAAAATATTCCAAGCTTAATATAGAGAACACACTGCTTTTATATAAGCAACTGCTAAAGCTTGTATGGACATATGGTATACAGCTCTGGGGTTGTACCAAAATAAGCAATATTAAAATTTTACAAACTTTTGAAAACAAAGTGCTAAGAGGTATTGTAAATGCGCCATGGTATATCCGAAATAGCGATATCCACAGAGATCTTGGCATAAAAACAATCGAAGACGAAATCAAAAACTGCGCGAGAAAGCATAAAAGTCGACTAGAAAGTCACGTAAACACAGTCCTCCAAGTTTTGGAAGAAAGAAATTTACTACGCCGTCTACAAAGAACCAAACCTTTAGACTTAGCGCGATAAGTAACCGCGTCTAAACTGCGGAGCTGGCAGGAAATGCTAATGGGAAGGTACCTGCAAATCGTCCTTATTTCGTGAAAAGAAAACTACTTGATAAGTCGAATACTTAGTTGTAGTAAATATAAAAACAAGTCTGTTTTGTTTTATTAAATTTAGTTAAATAAATAATTCATAGGAAACTTCGCCCCAAAATCCGCGGTCATATCATTGCATCGTCTGGAAGTACCCAAAGGGTTATTAACTTAATTTGTTTCAGAAAACGAACGTAACACTTTACCGTACCGCATGAATGGAGCCTAGCCTCACCTACTCCGTAGTACTTCATTGGTTTTAAAACTTCGGACACTTTGATATCGTTTGACACCATTGAACGCTTGATGAAGTTAATCGCACTACCGGTATCGAAAGGGGAAAAACAATTTGCGTATCTGATGCGTTTGGCTTGACTACTTCTAAAGGCAACACTTACCGTTTGCATGGCGCTGATGATACCAGCCAACTCCTCCTCACTGTCGGATTTTTCCTCTGCTAACGCCCTGGTTACTGCGGCAACAATCCTTTTGTGTTTTCGTTGTGCCGTTGGGCAACTGTGGTGGTAAAGGCTAACCACGTTACATATGAAGCAAGCGTTGGCAGGTCTCGGTGGTTTCGTGCAGCTGCTCTTATAGTGGCCCAACTTTGAGCAATTAAAACATCGGACTTCATCCAACTCCTTCGTTCTAGTACCCACTGGAACGGCGGTGGACTTCGGCTTTACTGCGGCAGCGATGCTTACTTATGACTTGACGGCGGACTTCCGTAAGGAGCTCAGCGTACGCTTCTCCTGGTATCGATCGAGCCGACCAATAAGCTCGGCGATGGTTCTGGTGTCGTTCACCAACGTGATGTTTGCGCTGTCATCGCCGAACCCATCTACGATGAAGATGATTAACTCCTCCTCTGGTACAGATATTTTTGACGCTAGAGCTCTCATTGCGATGACAAACTCTAAGCATGACTCTTCTGCTCCTATTCGTCGGCGCTTTAGTTGTCTTTGCTCTTCCGTACTTGTCCATGATCATTTGCACATATGTAGGTTTCTGGAACCCCTCTATGTCTTAGCGCCACCCATATCAGATCTTGTGGTTGTCTGTCGATTACTTTTTCAAAGTCAACCAATACAATATGCAAATCCCTTAAGGAATCGCGATGTTTTTCCATTATGATCCTTATACTTGAATTGCATCTGCGGTTAATTTACCCTCGACAAACCCGCTTTCATCAACAGATAGCCATATTATTTTTCGCAGTCGGCCACCTAATACCCGCTCAACGATCTTCATGGTGTGTGACAACAGCTTGATCGAATGGTAGTTATCACAGTTTCGCGTATCACCCTTCTCTTTGTATACAAGGAGATGTAACTTTCCACCCATTGATTCGGCATTGGATCACCTCTCATAAATTTGGAGATAAGAATTCTGAGCCATCAGAACCCGATGTCTCTTATTTTTTTCAGAACTCAGAGGGTATCTCGTCTGACCCAACCGCTTTTCGTTTTTTTTGAGTATTTGACCACCTCACTAACTTCTTCGCAGTGGTGTCATTTTAGCATTTTTTATGCCATATCTGGCATATTTGGACTATATATTGCATAAAAGTAAAAATAAAATATGCTGCATGCAGTCTGGCATATTTTAAACTTTAAGCACAAAAACCCAAAAACTTTATACCCATCATAAGAAAATGTTGGTGTTATTATTCGCTATACATAGAACGAACGCATACATCACTTCAGTTCAGCGAAGAAAAATATTATTACAACATGTCTAGTTCTGGTAGAAATTAATTTAAGTACTACAGATGATCTTGTAGATGCAATTAAACAAGTCCTAAAGGATCTCGACTTAGATATACCAAAAATTTCTGGCTTTGCGATAGATAACGCAGCCCTTATGGTAGGACAGAGGACTGGAGTATGTAAAATGCTAAAAGAACTAAATTCATCAGTAATACTAATTCCTTGCGCTTGCCATTCTATACAACTTGCTGTGCATCAAAAGAGTTCTTACCTCAAAATATTGAATTTATGGTGAGTGAAACCTATACTTGGTTCTCGAAATCACACACGCGTCACTCAGAGAAAAATTGCATGGTAGATTTTAATAGCATCGTATTAAAAACAAAAATTTTAAAATTTTTTAAACGTATTTGAATTTAATAAAAATCTATTGATTTAAATAAGAAAAGATATTAGAAAATCTGATAAACGTGGAAAAACTTTGAATCTAATCGTTGTATGCTTCTTTTCAAAATTAAAGTCTACTCTTGAAATCATAAAATTGAGAACATTTGACTTTAAAAAGACTGCGACTTTATTTTTAAGTTGAAAATATTCGATAAAAACATTAAGAACATTTTATTTTCTTTCAATTATGAAACTTTTTAAATCAAAGTGAAAACGTATTTGATTGAGAGAAATTTTGCGTATTTGATTTTAATATATGTGTCATCTCTCATGGGCGTATTTAAATCAAAGTGAACATGTTTTAATCTCAATGTGTTTAGCAATTCAGGAACGTATGAAATAACCTTCGATCGATCGCACGATCTTTATTTGATGACTTTCCACTTCTATTCAAAGTTGAAGCTCCTCAATCAATCACCTTTTTAACATACAAGGTGAATTGTTTTCGCATGCATTTAACTGTAAGAGGCAGACGCGTCTGCTCTATGTCGGAAAAGTTTAAAGTGGACGTGAATAAGTACTACGAAGTAAACATTCACAACGACATTTCCAAAAAAAAAAATTTGCATTATCCAAAGCTTCTTTAAAAAAGGTATGTAAATAAAATGGTGTAAAACACACGTAAAATTTACTTTTTGCTAGATTCCGAAGATAATATACTGGCTACGTTGCTCAATTCAGGGAGATTCAGGAAGGTGACTATAGGTAATGCTCAGGAGAGTTTTTCGGAAATTCATGAACCTATCAATAAATACTACAATGTAAGTCCGACAAGTCAGCCCTTCATTATAGCAGTTGGTCCGACCGATAGCGATTTAAATTTATATTTTAAAATCGAAAATTTATCAAGCAAATCATACTATCCTAATTTATCTTCTACTGAAATCATAACTTTGACGCATATTGACGTATACGAATATTTCGTACAAAAATAATTATTACTTAGCTTCAATAATTTCGTCCTGATTTGAATTGTTTAAAATAACTGGCTTACTTTATGAAAAGGAAAATTTATTCGTTGTTTGTTCTCAAATAAAAATTATAATGTTTGATGGACATTTATCAAAAATATAAACTTCTATACCAGTCCTCCACTTCCTATATCAAATTACAAATACAAATACAAATATTTGGGGCAACAGCTATTTAAAGTGCCAGGGCCTAGCTTCTCGCAACGACTCACGTTGTGTGCGTTATATTTTTCACACGAATGGAAGGGACCTACAGTTTAATGCCGACTCCGAACGGCGATTCGAGAAGCTTTTTCGTGACAACAATACTCTCGGATGTTTGTCAGACGCTCGCGAGAGATCGGACCGTGAAAAAACTTGTTGCTGTTTTGTAGGATTCGAACTTGGAACCTCATGCGTAGTGATCCGGCACACTAACCACTTACGCCACGGCGCCCACATATCAAATTAATAGTGGGAAAAATCTTTGTAAGGAATAAATCTGTGTAAAATTAAATAAATATTTATTAAAAGAAATTGTCTTGTATTTATTTACCACATATTTATATTTCTATATAAATAGCTGTATAACATACATGTGTATTTTCCCCCTTGTTTCATTTACCATCGCATTTAAATCAAGAACGAACGATTTTAAAATGGAAGATTCATCCTATTTAGTTTTAATATGGAAACATCACCATCCAAAAGTAAATGATATTTGGCCACACATTTAAATTCAGTAACTGCCATATTTACATTGGTCCTACTTTTTATTGATTCAATGCTGGTTTTCATTTAATGTAAGTACATACTTCACTAAATTTAAAGTTATACATATTTAAAGTGTATCTGCAACACATTTAAATCTATTATTTTAACTGCTTTCATTTAAAGTTAAGTCGTATTTGATTTCAACTGATTTTAACTACGATCTGGCCTAAGCTGGATCAAAAACGTAGTGCCGATCTGATCAAGTTAAAGCGTACACAAATCAGTTGCGTTGTCGGTGTTCTCACTGGACACTGTCTTATAGGCCAACACGCCAAAATACTTGGTCTCTTCTCCAACGACTTCTGCAGAAGCTGTAGGGACGAGGAGGAGGAGGAAACCATCCTTCACCTCCTATGCACATGTCCAGCCCTGTCGCATAAAAGAATGCTCCATCTAGAGTCCCCCTTCCTTGACGACCTCTGCGATCGGGCGTCCTTGGACGTCATGAGTATCCATCGCTTTGTCAAAAGCTCCGGTTGGTTTTGTTAGTCCCTGAGTGGCCTAATGGTTTGATCCATGGTATCACAAAGGACCTTCACTGGTCTAAGTGTGTCTGCACTCTCGTGTGGACAGCCAACCTAACCTAACCTAACTACGAATATTTTTTAAAGATGTACTGCTTTGATTTAAAAATGTTCGCGTTTGGTGCCAAATCATTCCGATTTTACTTTAATTTAAAGTTGTTTTATTTGTTTTATCAGCGTATATAAAGCCATAAACGAAGAAAAATGTCCTCTTCAAATGGTACGTCCTTGTGATACCAGGTGGTTGTCAATAGAGATTGCCGTACGACGAATATGTGCGCAATGGTTGGAGTTAAGGACTCACTTTGCTGTGGTTCAACAAACCGAAAAGTGTTATGCAGCTGAGGTCTTGTGCAATTTATATAGCGACAACAAAAATTATTTGTATTTAATTTTTCGCAAAAACATTTTATGTGAAGTTCAACGTCTCAATAAGATTTTATAAGCCAGTAATGCAGATCCAACGAAATTTTCAAAAGATATAGTATTTTTAATTAAAACATTGACCTCAAAATTCTGCGTAAATGAACAATCTATAAACTTATTGACTTGTGACATAGACACGTATGCGCTACCAAATTCCTATTTAGGTCATGAATTTGAACCTGAATTAAATAAAATGAAAAGTGAAAATAAAATTTGTAGTGACGATAAGCAGACTATACGATCTATTTGCCTATCTTATATGAAGAAATTTATAAATGAATTGAGGCATCGCTTGCCTGCAAATATAAATATTTTACAAACCATTGATATATTCTCAATCAAAAATAGTTTGAAGATTATAAAGGATCCAATAAATATTTTTTTAGAAGACATGCAAATAGATCGAATTTGATAACGATGCTTGAAAATCAATTGCAAAGTCTTACATTTGTTAAATGGAATTCAGTGCAAAATATTGAAACTATAATATTTAGGATTGAAGTATATTCATATAAAAATGCAATAAATAATCCTTAATCATGAATTGGCATCTTTCATGATTCCTTTACTGGTTTTACCATTTTCTAATGCAGAAGTGGAAAGGCTCTTTAGCAAAATGGATGTTATAAAATGTAAGCTACGAAATAGAATGAAATCAAAGCTTTTTAATAGTAGTTTGTATATCACAGAAGGGTTAAGATTAGAGGCTAAATGCTGCATGTCTTACGAAATACCGGAAGATGTCAGTAATAAAGTAAAACACTCGGCAAAATATCAGGACAAAGGCGAGGAAGATGATGAATTAAGTTCTGTAATTGACGAGATTTTGGGCAATTAAATGTGATTTTCATTACAAAAGACTTTTTTTTTTGGTTCCTTAAATAGAAGTCATTTTATGTTTATATTGTTTGCTATATTTTTTTTCTTTTGTTGAACTTAATTTATCTTTGTAATAAAGTTGTTGTTGTTATTAACTTTAGCATATTTTGTTTTACTCCTCCATATAATTTAGCATATTTATTTTTTAATCTGGCATATTCTTTTGGGAAACTTCTGGCAACACTGCTTCTTCGGCTGTAATGTTGGGTATTTCTTCACAGTTAGGGGTGGCTCTTGGAAAGCATAGCCGGGAAAACTGTTCATTCGGAAGTTCTTGACAATACTGCCCTCAGATTTGCAGAATTTTGTCGTCATCCACAAGAAGCTGGCCATGAGCATTGCTAATAAACTTTGGTGATGGAATCTCCTGAGCATTCCTCCGTCTGAGCATTCCTCCTTCTGGTCACACTTGTTCTTCGCTTTTTCTTGTAACATCTGTGTTCCACTTCGGGGCGAGCTTTTTCGTCTCTATTATTAGAGGGGCACTTTGACCAAGCTTTGAAAGCCGCTTTCTTCTCATATGTCACTTCCTTAGCTTCATCACTCCACCACCATGTTTCTTTGGCGTGTTGGCGATGGCCTTTTTAAGCTCCTAGCAGAGATTTGACCTTCTTTAAGCAAGTTCGCTGTGAAGATCGCACATAATTTGCGCTCTGCCTCGCATTTTTCTTTGTTCAGTTTGTACCACTTAATTTTCTCAGAGACCCTTGTTTGTTTGCTTTTCTTTGGTGTTTTCATAAAAAATTCTGTTAGCAGGAGACGTCATAGCATAGTAGTCAATCTGGGTTTCATCTCCACCACTGCTGTGAGTGATCAGGTGTCGGCTTTGTTTGATAAACGTGGTATTTAAGTCGATAAGATCGTCCGATTTACACATGCTTAAGATATCTTCAGTAAAAATGATCCTTGTGACGTATCCCAAACCTCCACGGCAGTCTTCATTGTCTTCGTTTGACTTCCCGACATCTCCATTCAAATCTCCTCCAACAAACAGAAACTCTTCCTTTGGGATGTTCTTAAGGAGATTGTGGAAATCTAGCCAAAAAGCATCTTTATCCATCTGATCGCACCCAATTTGGGTAGCATATGCATTGAAAATATTACAATATTCCTCTCCTTGTATTACTAGTTTGAGAGACATCAAACGGTAGCTGGACTTCAAAATGCTCAAGACGTTACCAAGCAGCTCTGCCGCAAGGATGATACCAGTTCCGTTCCTAGCCTTTTCCGTTCCGTAGTAGAACATCGTGTAATCTTTTGTCCTAATGTCCAAGAAACGTGTTTTTCCATTTCGCCCTTGGACACACAAGATATCCCGCCTTCTATTCATCATCTCTTCCAGCTCGTAACTTCGACCGGTTATGCTTCCAACATTCCAAGTCACGACCCTCAAATTTCGTCCAAACCGTTTCATTACTTGGCTAGCCCCCGGAATCCTTTTTTTATTTGTGGTGGCAAGGAGTTCCATAACGGGATAGCATTGATTATTTCTGCAGAAGTTGTAGGGACGAAGAGGAGGAAGAGACCATCAGTCACTTAATAATACTAAAGTTCTTTATTTTAAAATAAGATTTTACAAAAATTACTTTTACTCTAAACATATATATTTTAGTACATAGTATTAGAAACGTACGATATGAGCTGAACCCTCTGTTGGTAGATAAAGGGGTTTACTTAATAATTTATTCTTGTGTAATATAATTGAATATACCTATTACTAGTTTTCTGTAATTTAAAACAGATATTATGTAATAAACCACATTTATTAAATTTTTATCTAAGCCTCCATTTAATATATTAATTAATTCTTTTTCCGAGGGCGTATTATTATAGAAGTATTTGCATCTAATCTCCCTTAGCACAGGGCATCTGCTCATAAAATACCGGATTGTTTCCTGTTCCCTTAAACTGCACAGTGTGCACAATCGTGTGCCTCCAATCTTTCAGATATTTCCATTTAGGTGGATAAGATCCCCTCGCGCTGTAAGAATTCAAGCAATCTTGCTTTGTAAGTTGTTTTCGTTGTAACATGCGTTGTCTTTACTAAAATCGAGGTTTTCATAGAGCTAAATGAAGAGACCCAAGTTCACCCCGAACTGTGTCGCCACCTAAGTAAGCAGACCCCAAGACAACACCTTCAAGCGTCAACGTGGAAAGATGACAGACAAAAATGTCAATCATCAAAACAACGTCGCCGACCTTCTCCCATGCGCTGAACACATAAACACACTCTAGTTTTAACCTCTCGCTGAATTACTTTACGAATTGAATTGCACTATTCTATTAACCATTTTATTGCTCGAAATAAATAATTGGAATCAAACCCCGAATATAAATAACGCGTTTGGTTTACATGGTGCCGAAACCCATTTAACTTCATTGAATAATTCGCCATTAAACTGATATAAATTTACATTACAGCAGATAATGTCAGAAAACCACTGCAGCTTTCTACGTCCACCAAAACCACTTATCGTGGAGCACGATAAGGATATAGCCCGTGAATGGAAGATCTGGAAACAGCAGTACGAATACTTTGAAGTTGCAACCGGTATGACCGAAGAACCACAAAATATACAGATCGCCACTTTCATGTCGGCAATCGGATACACATCGATTTAGGTATACAACTCCTTACCGGTGTCCTTATCGGCCGGTGAACAAACTCTGGATCAGGTAAAGTCTAAATTCGAAACATATTTCATGCCAAAGTAAACACCACCTTCGAGCGCTATAAATTTAATAAGATAACACAAAAAGAGGGAGAGACAATCGATGAGTTGGTAACCAGACTTCGGTTACAAGCGAATAATTGTGCCTTCGAACAGCTGACAGATAGTTTGCTGCGTGATCAACTCATCTTAGGCATCAGAAACGATGCGCTTAGAACCAAACTATTGTCAGAAGATATAGTACTCTACACGCGTGACATCCCGCAAGAAAGAAACTGTGTCGTCGCCACGTTTGCGGACGATACGGCGATATTGACAACGGGCGATACCATTGAAGCAACAACCGGAAAGCTTCAACATGCTATTAACAAAGTCCACGCTTGGACGAATTCTTGACGTGTTGTGCTGAACGAAAGCAAATCTACTCACGTCAACTTTACATACAAAAAAGTGGATAGATGTACTGGCTACTCTGAAAATATTCGAAGTTGAGCCTACATAACAAACTGCTTATCTATAAGCAAGTGCTAAAGCCAGTGTATGGTATACAACCACGGGGTTGTACAAAGAAACGCAATAGAAACATCATACAAACTTTTGAAAATAAAGTTCTTAGAACGATCGTTAACGCACTGTGGTATGAACGTAACGAAGATATTCATCGGGATCTGGGAATTCCTAGCGTCGTCGAAGAGATAACAAAATTTGCGCGTAAACACAAAGATCGTGTTCACGCCCATTGTAACCGTACTATCACTCAACTACTTGACGCGAACAATTCAATTCGTCGTCTTCAAAGGACAAAACCTTTTGACCTCGCGTCATAGCATATGAAGGTCGTGAAAAAGGCAGGAACTTTCATTGGAATTTAACTTGTCTAAAGTGCTACATTTATTATGGTGCCTTTGGAAGATTTTTCACCTGCTCTCGGCAAAAAAAAAAAATAAAGATATAAGACTAACTAAAGCGATCCAAATGTGCCAATCGACTGTATTAGCCCAAAAGCAAACTGCACTAATAATAGAAGAAAACGAACGAAAAGTCAACGCAATAGAAAAGTCGAGCAAATCCAATACAAAGACCTTTGATTGTCGCAATTGTGGCACACTTTCAGAAACTGTCCAGCTTACCAACACCTTTGTAAGCTATGCAAACAACGTAACCACTTCGAAGTATACTGCAGAAAGAGTAAATCCTAATACACAAATAAAAATAAAGCAAGCACGTTGAGGAACATAAACCTTTGCGAAGAACAAAGTGATGATGACGACCTTTCTTTGCTTATTGGTTGTGTTTCTCATAACGAAGTTGTCAAGGGTGACAAATTCAACGAAACAATAAGGATTAACGGCCATAGTCACGAAATTAAACTCGATACAGGGGCTCAATGCAATGTCCTACCTCGAAAAATCGTCGAAAGCTCAGAGTTAACAATTATCCCGTGTACCACCAAAAATCTCATATCCTTCAGCAACCACCGCCTTAAAGTACTCGGAGAATCAACAATTCTATGCTATTGCTAGCTGGCAAAGCAACATAACATTTAAAATCGTGGCCGAAGACATTAAGCCAATTCTAGGTGCAAACACATGCGAGAAGCTAGGCCTAATAAGCCGTATAAATCAAGTTGAGCAAGGCGACAGCATCTTTAAAGGCTTAGGCTGCCTAAAAAATTACGAGTACGACATCGATTTGGTTGAAAACCCCAAGTTTGAGATAACCCCAGCTCGGCGCGTTCCGTATAAGATTCGAGACGAAGTAAAGAACAAACTCGACACCATGGTCAAATTAGGCGTCATCGAGCCTACAAAGCAAGCCACAGAGTCAGTGTCACTAATGGTCGTAGTACAAAATAACCAAAAAATTCGAATTTGTATCGACCCAACCAACGTCAATCGTAACATAATGCGCCGTCATCCTCCAATGCAAACTATTGAAGAAATCACCGCTCAAATACAAGGTTCGAAATTCTTCACCCTTTTAGATTGTATGCGAGGCTTTTGGCAAATGCGTGTATCAGAGCGCACGAAAAAAATTCTAACTTTTGCTACCCCGTGAGGAAGGTACAGTTGTAAGAGGCTCCCGTTCGGAATTTGTTCGGCTCCCGAGGTGTTTCAGCATATAATGCAAACGTTGTTGGGTAAGTTGCCAAACGTAAAAGTTTCAATGGACGACATCCTAATGCATGCATAATCAATCGACAGCTTGAGACGAACCACAGAGCTTGTAATCAGCATCTTAAAGGAAAATGGATTAAAGTTGAATAAATCGAAATGCAAGTTCGACCAACCAAAAATGAAATTCTTAGGTCACATCATCAGCGCAAAAGGCATGAGCCTCGACCCCGAAAAAAAAAGACGAGATTAAATGACTTAAAGCACCAACAAACCGAAAAGAATTAATGAGAGTTTTGGGAAAATTCACTTATGTACCTCAACAAGTTTATCAAAAACTTCTCGTCCATCACGAAACCACTTCGCGCACTCCTGGAAAAATCAACACCGTGGGTTTGGGAAATTGATCAACAGGAACGCTCACGTCAAAAATAAGCGAACCTCCGGTCCTCGGACTGTATGATGTAAATGACGACGTAAAACTGCAAGTCGATGCCAGTTCAACGGCACTGGGCGCAGTCTTAATGCAAAAAGAACAACCAGTTGGATTCGCCTCAAAACCACTAACCGAATGTCAGACCCGTTACTCGCAGTTAGAGAAAGAAGCACTCGCGATTAAATTTGGCTGTGAGAAATTCCACGAATACGTGTGGGGAAAAACAATCGTAGTTGAATCTGACCACAAGCCATTAGAGGTAATTTTCCAAAAACCAATTCACTCCTCACCGGCACGGCTGCAACGAATTCGACTGAGCCTACTAACATACAACCCGACTGTCGTCTACAAACGAGGCGAATACATGCAACTAGCCGACCCGTTAAGCAGAGATTGCGAAAATAAAGCGGAAAAAGACAACGATGAAAATGACCTACAGGTGCAACTCATACTCTCGATTTCCGATAAAGAACTCGATCGGCTAGTCAATCTCATTAAGCAAGACGATACGCTCAATCAACTCAAACACTATATCAGGAAAGGCTGGCCGTCAACCATTAACAGTCTCCCAAAGAGCATAAGGCCTTACTGGAACTTCAGAGAAGAGCTATCGGTAGAAGATAAAATCATATTTAAAGCGCAGAAAGCATTGATCCCAGTACAAATGAGACATAAAGTACTCAACTATATTCACAACGGACACTTCAGTTACGAAAAATTAGTTCGGGAAGCTAGAGACGTTATTTTTTGGCCAAACATGAGTACCGACACTGACAATTACATTAAAAGGCGTGCCGCTTGTCAAGTTCACCAGCGACAAAACAACAAAATCCAATTAGAAGGCAAAGAGATACCAGTTCATCCATTTGAAGTAGCAGCCGTAGATTTATTCTATTTCGATGGTGAAGAAGAAGAGCTGAAGCGTGAAGAGCTACTCAGGTTACATTAACTTTCAAATATTACAAGAAGCTACTGCAAAGAATGTTTTTTTTTTTTTTTTTTTTTTTTTTTATAATTTGCGCGCACTCAAAGGGTTATGAGTACCTTTAACATGTTTACACACAGTGCGGGCGTTTTTGGAAAGTATGGATAGAGAGAGAGAGAGAAAGATTTTGGTGTAGTGGTTTTTGAAGCTCAGTTGTTTATGCTTCAGCTATTCTCCGGGGGTTGCGTGAAATAAATTACTATGTGTTTAATTTTGAAAAAAAAAAATATAATTTTATTTTATCAAACACTTAGGAGCTAACAATTAGTGTATTTTACGGATACGCTGCTAAATTATAACTAACTTAAAAGGAAACGAAAATGTTCCCACATGCACAAGATCGATATGAAGTATCGATCCCTTTTTTTATGATACTCATAAATATCGCTTTTTATTACATGCATCTGCATAAACATGTTGTCCTCTAAATTGCTTGGGTCTTTCTTCGCTCAAGCATTTGGTTGACATATGTGGGTTTTGTATTTCATCTTCCTAGAAGGATACTTGAATTGTTCGTTGGACTATTTATGAGTGGCAAGGGTATTTCTTCGGTTATCTCTAACATAACTCCTCCCCCCTTAGTCTTTTGTTTCTCCCGAAACAAATATATTAATAAAGTTAAAATTATTACAATCATAATCAAAGTTATTCCATGCATGCTTAAGTTTAAATTTTTGTGTGAATGGAATTTTTCTTCTATTACATTTATATTACTTATGTTTGAATGAATGTTATTAAATTTTACATTGGTTATGTTAATTGGATATTCCATATCTATAGGGATGGGTTGGCTCACAATTGCATTTTTATTGTCAAATTCTTTTTCATTAATTTTTAGTGTACAATTTTCAAAAGTGATCAAAGCATTTTTTTCAATTGCAATTGATTTCCTTTCGTCACAATTATTATTTATTTTAATATTGCTATTTATTGCAAGTACTGTTCCTTTCATTAATTCTAATATAATATTTTTATTTTTATTTATTTTTTTCGTACAATTTATCATTTTACTGAAACAGTTTACAAGTGGTTTTAGATGTCTTATTTCTTTATTTTCTTTATAGGCATAATTACTTCCATTAATCTTAATCAAAAATTCGCTTCTAAAATCTAATTCTTCATTATTTTTATTAGGTATTGGAGTAAGGAAATATTTATCAAAAGTTAACATTTTATCAGGAATTTGAATTACAAATATCAATAAATTTCTATGAAATTCTCCAACTGATAATTTAATTTTCTTCAGTTTATACAAATCAACATCATACTCATCAATTTCTTCAGAGGTTAATAGACTTTTTACCATTATTTGCAATCTACTAGCTAGGATTATATTCTGAATCTTTTCAATAAGTTCTTTTAATAAATCTAATCTTCTCTGATATTCTAGGATATTTAATCTTTGTTCAATTGAATTTAATTCTTTATGTCCTAACTCTAAATTGACTTCCATTATTAAATTTTGTTTTAGTGTATTTATATTTTCCTGAAGCTGGTTATTAATTTTTACCTGTTTGTTGTTATTAGATATAAGGTTATGATTATTTTCGCTAATCCTTTCTAATTGTTCTTTTATCTCTTGTTGATCTTCATCATCCAAGGTTCCGAATAGAAATTTAAAAACTCGTCCACCAAAGTTAAACAGTCCTCTTCTTGATCTTCTATTTTTTTTATTCCGATATCCTTTTATACTTTTTAATTCTGCTTTAACTAGATTTAATTCCTTCTGAATTAATGAGAACGATTTGGATTGATTATAATTAGTTTGTGGCATTGACTTTATCAGAGTCCATTGTTCGGCTAGTGTCTGATATATCGAGTTTATTTCAGTTAAATTAATAATATGTACTATGGAATTAAATTTGTTCACTATTTTCACTTGGTCTAACCTGATCATCGTATAACCGTCGTTATTATAGATTCCTTCTATATGTATTTGACTATACACTAAACTTGTAATCACTAAAATTATTAGAATCTTCATCTTTTGACTTGTTTGCTTGGCGTTTACTATTCAACTAACGAAGTATTTGATCTTTTATTCTGAGTTGGGTAGCGTGTTATCTACTATTTTCGACGCTTAAGGGTTGTGGTTTGAATATATCTTCTACTGGGGTTTGCTTTGATTATATTGTCGCTATTTATAAATTTAGATTTTCTTTCTTTCTGTATGTTGTTGTGATGCTGGTCTTCTAGTTCATTATATTTATATCGTGGTTCAGTTTTATGTCGTTCTGTTCTGGAGTTTTTGACAAATCCTTGTTCTCTTTGTTCTTCGTAATCTTCACGGTTCTTATTCAGTTTATTGATGTTTCTTACTTTATTTGTATGTACTTGTTGATATAATCTTTCTTTACCAATATTACCCTTCTGAATGTCATATGGGGTATGTTTTGTTGTCGAGTGAAACGAGGTATTATAATAAAGTGTAGCTTTGTGTACAGCTACGCGAATTTCATGTATGTTAGGTGTAATTTTTCCGTTTAAAATAGTACGTACTTTTTCAGCAAGTGTTCTATGAAATACTTCTATATCAGAATTTCCTGTATGACTATTGGGCTTAGTGAAATGAGTTTCTATACCTAATTCTTCTAACATTTTTGCTATTCTGGGGAAATTGAATTCATTGTCCATAACGTAGCGTTTGGGCTTACCATGTGTAGCTATCAGTTGTAGTATTGTTTCTTCTAAGGTTTCGTGTGAAACATTGGGTACATAGGTGGTTGTGGTTAGTTTAGAAAATTTATCTATGCTAGTCAAATATTTAGTCTTTGCTATACAATAAATATCTAAATGAACTATTTCGTTAATGTCTTTTGGAGTATCTGATAAACAAAATTTCTTCTTGATAGGATGTCTATCATATTTACTTTGTTTGCAAATATTGCATGCATTTATCACATCATTAACAAGTTCTCTCAGATTTTTAAAATAGATTTTTGTTTTTAATCCTCTATAATTCTCTTCGATGCCCGAGTGTCCCGTTTCTTTCTCATGATATAATTTAATCTGTTGAACAGCTTCTTCTTCTGTAGTTATGTCCTTTGCTAGGTATTCACATTTGAAGAACTTAATCCTTGTTCCGAATAATTCTATAAGTTTTTGTTGTAGCTGATTATATTCCGAGTCTGTTACTTCCGAATAAATACCTGTTGTGTTCTTATCCATATATTTTACTATTTTTTCATTAAAATCTGGTTTTCTAACTTCATCGATTCCTATGAATATTCTTCTCTTTTTCGATTCTAGTACTTTTGTTACTTTAATTCCTTCTTTATTATTCAATATAATCTGTTGATTGTAAATATTAACAGTAGTTTCTTTTATAGGAAAATGGTCATTTGCTTGCTCTTCCTGAGAATGAATTGTAGGTTGGACAGAATCATTGTCTTCTAAAACATTTATTTTTTCTATATTCTTTATTTCTCTACTGAGGAAATCTGCCACTGTATTGCTTGTTCCTTTGAGATAGTCGATTCTCATATCGTATTCACCTAGTTGAAGTATCCATCTCTGGAGTCGAGGTGAAATATCTCGTCCTAGATTCTTTACTTGTAGCCACTTTAAAGGCTGATGGTCTGTTTTCAGATCGAATTTTCTACCGTAAAGGTATGGTCGTAGATACTTAACTGACCAAACTATGGCTAAAAGCTCTTTCTCTGTGGTTAAATAATTTCGTTCATGGTCATTCAGGGTTCGAGATATAAATGTGATAGGGTGTCCTTTTTGACTTAAAACTGCGCCTATAGCATGGTTTGATGCATCTGTCGTTAAGACAAATTTCTCATTGAAGTCCGGATATGCAAGTACAGGTTCACTCTGTAGTGCATTTCTGAGTTCTTGATGAGCCTTAATGTATGTTATATCGTGTTTATCAATTTTTGTATCTTTTTTTAGATATTTTGTGATTGGTTGTGCTATTTTAGCAAAGTCTTTGATAAACTTTCGGTAATAGCCAGTAATACCTAGAAATGATTTTATTTCTTTCTGAGTACTGGGGAGTGGTATTTTTTCTATGGCTTCTATTTTGCATGTATTCGGTTTAACACCGTGTGTGTCCTAAAAATTGTGTTTCTTTACGTAGAAATTTACATTTGTCTATTTGTACTTTTATGTTATATTTCCGTAACCGATTGAATACTAGTTTCAAATTAATCATATGCTCTTCCAAACTTGTGGAGAAGATTAATATGTCATCTAAATATACGACACATATTTTATTAATCAGGCTTTCCAAAGCCTCATTCATCATACGCTGGAATGTGGCTGGTGCGTTCTTCAAGCCAAATGGCATGCGAAGCCATTCGTATAATCCATATGGTGTGGAAAAAGCCGTTTTCTCAATATCTTCTGGATTCATTTTAATTTGATGAAAACCTTTAGCAAGGTCTAACGTGGTAAAATATTGAGCTCGTCCCAGTTTGTCTAGTATCTCGTCTATGTTAGGTAATGGGTGCTTGAACTCTACTGTTTTTTCATTGAGTTTGCGATAGTCTATGACCATACGCCATTTTTGTTCACCTGAATTGTCTAATTTTGTTGGTACTACCCAAATAGGTGAGCTATAGGGTGAAATACTTTTTCGAATTATCCCTTGCTCTAACATCTCCTTTATTTGCCGTTCTATTTCTTCTTCGTGAATTTTGGGGTATCTGTATATTTTGGAAAAGATAGGATTATTGTTCTCTGTTCTAATGGAGTGCATTGTCTGCGTGGTAGAAGTGAGTCTTTCTCCTTCTTTATATAGAATGTCTCTATGTTCATCAAGAAAAGTTGTGAGTTCCTTCTTTTCTTGGAGGTTGAGGTCATCATGTATCAACTGGCTCATATCCGTTGAGTGACAGTATTCTAACATATGTACTTCTTCATAACTAAATGGACATTCATCTTTCTTTTCTATATAATTTTCGAAATAAGTTTTCCTATTATTTATTTCTATAAATCCTTCACCTTTGCTTTGATGGGCTTTAATAGGTTTTGACCTATTATTCCATCGAATTTTTTATTTTTTATTTTCATTAACTTCCATGCCATTGTTGCTTCATGTTCGTTGAATTCAACAGGCACTTTGGTTATAATTTCTTCCTTTATGATACTAATTTCATTAGTAGCAACCTTTATTTGCGTTGGCATCCGTAAAGGATTTCTTGGTATTTCTAATAGTTCAGATTCGTCTAGTATACTTGTAGTCGAACCTGTGTCTATTAGAATTCTTAGTTTTTTATTATTAATTGTAGTAGTTATTATGGGAAGTGTTTCGCTTTCCCTGTCAAAGTAAAATTTACCTCGTGTTTTTCTACGTCTACATTATTAACGTCCATGGGCTCTGACCTATTGCTCCTAAACTGCCCTGAATTACTAGGTCTATAATTATTATTATAATTGTTAAATGGGTTATTTTGCCTATGGTGATTATACGGTGCCCTAAATTGATAATTGGTTCTAAGCAGATTATTATTATTTGCCCTAATCTGATTGCTATTCATTCCTAAGTCTCTCCTTTGTTGAAATTGTTGGTTATTTTGTGTAAACTGAGGTCTTTGACTATAATTATTACTGTGATATTGCCTCTGGAATTGATTTGCATTATTTGTTTTGGGATTATTAAAAGTTTCCCTCGATTTTTCACTTAAATTTTTATAACGAGTTATTAATTCGTATGTTTCTCTTATATTTTTTATTTGTTGAGCAATGATTATCGATGCTTGGTTAGCATTTAAATTATTTATAAATTTGTTCATTACTAAGTTTTCATTAATTATAGGATTATATATAGCACTTACTTCTAATATACTCTTCTTGTTGAGCTTCAGGAGGATATCTTCGGTTTGTCTGAATAAATGGTGGACGTCTCTGGTTTGGATGGCATGCAAATCTTGAAGAATCTGTTCGTACGTCTCATTTATGCCATAATCTTGGATTAAAGCTGCTTTGATTAATGGCCAGGTGGGCTGCAATATCCTTCGCAGTGTATTTATTGCGTTTCCTTGGATTCGGTTCCGAATGATGAGGGTCGCCATTATTTGATTTCCCTCCGTAATGTGAGCGTAGATATAGTCCACATATTCTATGAAGGCAATTACGTCTTCCTCAGGTCTTTCGGAAAATATTGGGACTTTCTCTAGTCATCCTAGAGTAATCGTCTGGTCTGCTACTATTGCTGGTGCTGCTACTGGTGGATCCATTTCTGCTGACTTTCTGTCTTCTTTTGCTGATGGGTAAAATCTCTGGATTGTTTGTTCACGTCGTTTGAAGATTTTTTGTTTCCTCAAACTGTTGATACGATCCAGTGTGTTAATTTCCTCTACGGATTTCGTGTATTCGGTTCCTAATTCACTCTTGAACACTTTAACACTTTCACTGATTTTAATTTTAGGTTGCAAGTTAATTTAGTATTTAACCTGATCACTGGATACTTTCTCTCACTACAATATGCGGGTATAGATCTGAGAAGTATCCTACCGACTGCGCCAAATAAATTACTATGTGTTTAATTTTGAAAAAAAAAAATATAATTTTATTTTATCAAACACTTAGGAGCTAACAATTAGTGTATTTTACGGATACGCTGCTAAATTATAACTAACTTAAAAGGAAACGAAAATGTTCCCACATGCACAAGATCGATATGAAGTATCGATCCCTTTTTTTATGATACTCATAAATATCGCTTTTTATTACATGCATCTGCATAAACATGTTGTCCTCTAAATTGCTTGGGTCTTTCTTCGCTCAAGCATTTGGTTGACATATGTGGGTTTTGTATTTCATCTTCCTAGAAGGATACTTGAATTGTTCGTTGGACTATTTATGAGTGGCAAGGGTATTTCATCGGTTATCTCTAACATAACTCGTGCAGATAACTGGGGAGATTTTTTTTGTTATTATTGTCATTGCTTCTGATTCACAGTACTTTTTTCCCGATAATCGATGTCAAGGGCAAATCATCATCAACAGAGCGAACAATTTCTCCAGCCACATGACCAAGCTACTGCCAGTGTTATGCCTTCGCAGTAGTGTTCACAGAAGCTTTTGCAAATGATCGGACTGACTTTATATATTTCATGAGAAATAAATAAATGCTTGCTGACATCAGGATTTGAACCATGAACCATTAGCGTGGCAATTGACGATGTTACCACTACACCATTGCCACCCCTTAATGTTACTCAATTTCTAAAATCCGTTTTTTCCAGCAATGGCATACCCCGCAGTTTGGAAACAGACAACGGACCACAGTTTTCATGCCAAGATTTCAAGAATTTTTCAACCGAATGGAAGTTCAATCATCGAACAATTTTCCCTTACCACTCAAAAGGAAACGGCCTGGCAGAAAGGGCCGTGCAGACAGCAAAAAATATTTTAAAGAAATGCAAATATGATAACATCGACTACCAACTAGGAATTCTCAACTTCATGAACATCCCGAGTCGGCGCAACGACTCTACGCTCGAGATATACGGTCACTATTACCGACAACCATCTTATCACTTGTTCCTAAATCAAAAACGTCCGATATACCACAATTACTCAACGAGGAACGCCAAAAGCAAGCCAACTATGCAAACAAGGCAGCCATGGAAGACAAACCGCTGCGTCCAGGGAAAAAAGTCGTCAGCAGAACTAATGGCTCAAAGGAGTAGAAGCCAGCAGTCATAATAGACCAAGTTCATCCAAGATCTTATATCATACGTGATAAAGGAGGAAAGACCTTCCGCCGTAGTTCTTTCAACATTAAACCTACTAAAGCCAGCATTCGAAGTCCTCCGACCAGGGTTCCAGACTTTGAATTACAGCAAAATCCTCCGACCAGGGTCCCAAACGTTGAATTACACCAAAATCCATCCAACATTCCAATTACACCATTCCAAAACTCTCAAACGACATCGCCACCAGCACAAAACGAGGTCCGCCCTGCATCAAATCCCGAAGTTCAGGGTCTACCACCAACTACTCCAATATCCTCATCACCAGCCTATTCAACCAGATATGGAAGATCAGTCAAACCACCACAGCGCTTATCCTACCACAGTTAATTTCGGTTACCAAGCAAACCCAAAAGAAGGGGGATGTAATGGGAGCAGACCCCAAGACAACACCTTCAAACGTCCACGTGGAAAGATGACAGACAAGAATGCCAATCATCAAAACAACGTCGCCGACCTTCTCCCACGCGCCGAACACATAAACACACTCTAGTTTTAACTTCTCGCTGAATTACTTTACAAATTGAATTACACTATTCTATTAAACATTTTATTGCTCGAAATAAATACTTGAAATCGAACCCTGAATATAAATAACGCGTTTGATTTACAGTTAGTTTGTATTATATATGTTATCTGCTGTCAAGTATTGTTTGCGAAACACAGTTTAGTATTCGTTTAATTTCCTACGTTTTTCAACCCATTCCGACATCCGCTCGTTTATGATATCCATAAGTATTCGACTTATCAAGTAGTTTCCATTTCACGAAATAATAACGTTTTGCAGGTACCTTCCCATTAGAAGTTCCTGCTAGCTCTGCAGTTTAGACGCGGTTACTTATCGCGCTAAGTCGAAAGGTTTGATTCTTTGTAGACGGCGTAGTAAATTTATTTCTTTCAAAACTTGGAGGACTGTAATATTAACGTGACGTTCTAGTTAACTTTTATACTTCCTCGCGCAGTTTTTGATTTCGTCTTCGATTGTTTTAATGCCAAGATCTCTGTGGATATCGCTATTTCGGATATACCATGGCGCATTAACAATACCTCTTAGCACTTTGTTTTCAAAAGTTTGTAAAATTTTAATATTAGTTATTTTGGTACTACCCCAGAGTTGTATACCATATGTCCATACTGGCTTCAGCACTTGCTTATATAAAAGCAGTTTGTTCTCTATATTAAGCTTGGAATATTTTCCAAGTAACCAATACATTTCTCTATATTTATTATCTAATTCTTTGCGTTTTTTCTTTACGTGCGTTTTCCATTTCAGCTTAGCATCAAGTGTCATTCCAAGATACTAAGCCTCATTTGCAAACGGAATTTGAGCCGAGTTTGAAAAGATCGGCAAATTATTTATTTTCTTATAAGTAAAATTTACATGAACAGATTTGGTCTCGTTGAGTGCGATTCGGCAAATCTTTGTCCATTCATTTACTATATCCAAAGCTTCTTGCAGTTTTTTTGCAGTATCTTCGACGGTTTTTCCTACTGCCAAGATAGCAGTGTCATCGGCAAATGTAGCTAGCTCAGTGCCTTGTACTTGCGGTATATCATGAGTGTATAATAGATATAAAACTGGACCAAGAACGCTAAAAGATATGCCTCTGTAATACCAAGGTTTGTTCGCATATCCCTTTTTAAATATAGGAAATACAATGTGTTTTGAGGAGGTGCTGGTTTGCACCACCTATTGTTCAAGAATGAAACACAAAAAAAAAGATTCAATCTCCAAAGACGATGTTTATTTGTCCGTGATCGCGACGGAAGTAATCTTAAACATTTTGTACAGCTCGTTTAAATAAAAATTATGACAATGTATAAGATTAGAGAGAATTAAGAGAGATAAGTTTAGTTAAAGAGATTAATTCAGTTAGGCTAATTGTAGTATATATAAAAAAATGAGTAGATTTTACTTTGCAAATTTAAGAGATTTTAATTTAAAAGTTTAAGGTGTAGAGTTTTATGGTTCGCACTTATTGCTGCTGCGAACATTCTCCCCCCGTTGGAAGGCTTAGGTTTTCAACTGCATCATTTTCTACAGGTAGCAAAGCAATTTTTCTCACAGCTCGCTTGGTTGGTCCATTTGCTGTGCGAACAATAACTACGCGAGGAATGCCGTCATTACCACATATCGTGCTATCCACACGCCCAAGTTGCCACTTTAGGGGCGGAAGATTTTCGTCCTTTATGAGCACCAAAGAGCCCACACGAATGGCTGAAGTTGATTTGCGCCACTTTCCTCGCTCCTGAAGTAGAGATAAATAGGACGAACTCCACTTCTTCCAAAATGTTTGCTGCATGTAGCAAACACGCTGCCACCGGTCCAAGCGGCTGATGTCAAGATATGTAACATCTGGCTCGATGATAGAAGTGAGCGGTGCGCCGACCAAGAAGTGCGCAGGCGTAAGTACCTCCAGATCAGCTGGATTTTCTGTAATTGGATAAAGTGGACGAGAATTTATTATTGCTGAGATTTCACACACAAGGGTACGAAGTTCCTCAAACGTTAAAATCGAGAGGCCAACAGTGCGGAGGAAATGAAATTTCGCTGATTTAACAGCCGCCTCCCAAAGGCCACCGAAGTGTGGCGACCGAGGCGGAATAAACTTCCAACTAATACCATCCGCAAGACATTGGGTCGACACCGAGAGGTTGTGCGTTTCACTCAAAAATAGTTGCTTTAACTCAGCCAGGTCATTTTTGGCGCCGACGAAATTGGTGGCATTGTCCGACCAGATGGTCTGCGGTTTGCCTCTTGTACAAATGAAACGCTTTAATGCAGCTAAAAACGACGGAGTCGATAAATCTTTAACTAGCTCCATATGAATTGCCTTCGTCGAGAAGCACGCGAAAATGCAGATGTAGCATTTGATTGGCGGGCGATTACGAATTTCCGATTTATAATAAAACGGTCCGCAGTAGTCAATTCCGGTAGTAAAAAAGGTCCTGTTAGCCTGCACTCTATCCGCTGGTAGGTTGCCCATGATATGTTCCAATATTTTCGGCTTTAGACGGAAGCACCTGATGCATTTATTTATCACACTTGCGACTGTTTTTCGACCACCAATTGGCCAATAATGTTGCCGAATTGACGCAAGCAAACTTTGTGGTCCAGCATGTAGATACTTCCTATGAAAGTGATCGATGATTGCGTTAGTAACTGGATGGCTTTTTGGCAGCAGAATTGGATGCTTGGCTTCATAATCCAAAAACGAGTTTTGTAATCGTCCTCCAACACGAAGCAGCCCATACGAGTCGATGAACGGGTTTAACGAGTGAAGTTTGCTGGAGGCAGTTAATTGCTTCTCAGATCGTAAAGCTTTGAGCTCCGGCGCGAAATGAACTGCCTGCATATTGCGAATCAGCAAGTGAGTTCCCATTTTTATGTTGTGTGGCGTCAAAGGGTTATTGCTTTGCGCTGCGAGTCTTAGTTTAAATTGACAAAAATGGTAAACGTAGGCGTAGATGCGTTGCAGTCTTTCAAAGGAGTTGTGAAATTTACAATCGAGTGAAATATCTTGTTGCGATGAAACGATAAGGACTTTACGACGCCGTTCTGGCAGATCGGCAAGAAAGTCCATAGTTTTAGGCCAACGTGAACAATCTTCTAATAAGAATGGTGGCCCATGCTTCCAAAGTTCAGAGTGTAGCAGCTCACTTGGAGTGCATCCTCTTGAAAGAATATCTGCCGGGTTTAATGAGGTTGGTACATGATGCCAAGTCATACCACTGGTGAGAGTTTGTATTTGATTAACTCTGTTTGAACCGAATATGTTGAAATTTGATGGCTGCTCGCGGAGCCAAGACAGCGTCACCATTGAATCTGACCAGCAGTGAACCTTGCATGAAAACTGGCCATTTTGTGATATAGATGCTACCAATTCGGCAAGAAGCAATGCCGCAGACAACTCTAACTTAGGAACGGTCAAGGTCTTTAAAGGCGCCACCTTTGATTTTGCGCACAGTAAAAATGATGTTGTAAGTCCCTCGAATTCGGATCGAATGTATACGCAAGCACCAAAGGCTGTTAGGCTTGCGTCACAAAATGCATGCATCTCCCAAGTAGATCGTGGCATCAGTACGAAGCGAGGAAATTGAAAGCTGCTTACAAGCGCGAACTGAGCGCAAATATTAATCCAAATAGTCTGCAGTGATTGAGGTAGGCTCTCATCCCAATGCAGCTTTTCTTTCCAAAGTGTTTGAAGAAAAATTTTCGTTTTGGTGATGACAGGTGAAATCAAACCTAGCGGGTCATAAAATCGAGCGATTGTAGAAAGAACTGATCGCTTAGTTATGCGTTCTTTGTTTATAATTGGCGTAAACGCGAACAAGAAGTTGTCGGTGTGAGGGTCCCATACGAGACCAAGGGTTTTTGTTACATCGGTGCCATCATGGAATTTAAGAAATTTCTCGCGATCCGAATCAGCAACTCCAAGAAGGGCCTTTGACTCGTTAGAGCACCATTTTCGGATTTGAAAGTTCCCTCGTTGAAGAAGATCCTTTACCTGTTGCCTAATTTCAACAACTTCTTCTATGGTGTCACCACCAGAAATTAAATCATCCACATAAAAATCTCGGCGAATGATGTTAGCGCCCAAAGGAAAAACTTGTTCCTCGTCAAGTGAGAGCTGATGCATGGCACGAATTGCCAAGAAGGCTGCCGGCTTAGTACCATACGTCACGGTGTCCAATTTGTAGATCTTAATTTCTTCCTTTGGATGGTCTCGCCATAAAATACATTGGAGATATTCGTCTGGGTGCGAAATGCGAACGCAGCGATACATTTTACAGATGTCTCCGCACAGAGCAACTTTAAAAAATCGAAAGCGTAAGAGCGTATTGAATAGTTTTTGTTGTATGGTTGGCCCTGCTAAAAGCAGATCGTTTAAAGAATAACCCGATGTAGTCTTTGCAGACCCATCAAATACAACGCGTAGCTTTGTCGTCGTACTTTCAAGCTTTTGAACGCAGTGATGTGGTAAAAAATACATCGGTGTATTTGTGAGGGGTTCTGCTAATGACATATGGCCAAGCGATGAATACTCATTCATAAACGAAATGTATTCAGCTTTCAACTCATGATTATTTTCCAACTTCCTTTCCAAACTCTTAAATCTACAAAGAGCACGATTGAATGAGTTCCCCAGTGTATCGAAATTTTTTCTTGCGGGTAATCTAACTGAATATGCTCCAGAAGCGAGACGAATAAAATGTTGCTGAAAGTGTTGCTCACACCAATGGTCTTCTTCAGATAGAGACGCAGCTGAATGAGAACAATTCTCTACCTCCCAAAACCTCTTTACCAGATCATTCAGTGAGATATCATCGACTTGTTCGATTAAGGTTTTACTGAAAGCTGCTAGGGTCGATGATCGCTTGCTTGAGTATGAGACTCCACCAGAAATTACCCAACCAAGACGGGTTTTTTGCAACGTTGGCAGGTTTTTTGCTATGCGAATTTGACCAACGCACATCAAATCGAAAAATAGACCAGCACCAATTAGAACGTCAATGCGTTGGGGTTTGAAGAATTGAGGGTCGGCTAATTTGATGTTCTGTGGAATATTCCAGTTGGACGTATTGAGGTTGAAATTAGGGTGATAATCTGTTATATTTGGTGTGACAACAGCTGTGAACGAAGTGGTGTAGTCACCATCCTGGGACTGTGCGAAAATATCAACTGATTTGTCAACTACAAAATTAGATTCTCCTATGCCGGAAATTGATATTTGGGATTTTTTTGATTGGAGCTGCAACTGATTTGCTAATCTAGTGGTTATGAAGTTGATTTGAGATGCTGAATCTAGAATAGCGCGACAGGGAACAAAGGTACCTGAGCGATTTTTAACGAAAAGAATGGCTGTAGCTAGCAACACATTGTTGTTAGTGGTTGATACCGGGGATTTCGGTGTTGGGCTTGTTGGTGATGACGACACAAGTGCTGAATGCGAATTGTTTGTTGGAATGTTAGTAGATTCGTTGACAGCTTCTGACGTATTCGAAGGAGATGAAGATGAAGCGGAAGGAAGAGTAGGGCTCATATGTAGCAGCGAATGGTGTTTTGCTGGACAGTGACGACAATGACTGGATTTGCACCGCTGCAGGTTATGACCTTTGCGTAGGCAGTTCAGGCAAAGGTGCAGTCGTTTGGCTTCTTTGAAGCGTAAATTTGGGGACAAATTTATAAAGAGGGAGCAACTACTAATATTATGCTCCTTTGAATCACAAAATACGCACAAAATATGTCCATTAGAGGACGCTACCAAAACATTTCTAATGTTTTTTGTATGATTTGAATGTTTTCCCACCTGGTTGCTAGGTGTTTGTTTTACCATAGCGCTTTCCAAATTCTCCATCATCCGACATCTTTTTTCGAGGAATGATGACATGGCGGTCCACGTTGGCAGTTTATGGATTGGCAAATCTTCCTCCCATTTCTCCTGTGTTCTCTGGTCGAGTTTGTGAACGATGAGGTATATGAGCAGTCCATCAGAAATTTGTGCAGGTGATGCCATTGTATGTAGAGCACGAAGATGTGAGTTGAATTTGTCACTTAGTTCTCGTAAACCACTGGTGGATCCCTTCTCAACACTCTTTAGCCCGAAAATCGCCTTAATGTGTTCCTGAAAAATAAGCAATTTATTATCAAAGCGATTTTTCAGTAAAAGTAAAGCCTTGTCGTAATTTTCCTCATTAGGTTCAAGTGAGCTAATGGTATCCAGGGCGGCGTGCTGCAAATTAGCTCGCAGGTACTGGAACTTTTCAATCTTACTCAACTCGATGTCATTATCGACAACGCTGTTAAACATAGCAACGAAATTCGGCCATTCTGTATAAATTCCTCCAAATTTTGGTATTTTTAGCTCCGGTAAACGGGACCTTCGTTGGGATGATATAAAGGTAGACGGTGCTTCTTCTAAGGTGAAGCGTTGAGTCGAAGAATGTTGCGCTGCTTCCTTGCGTTGCAGATTAAGCCCACGAGACAGTTTGGCCTTCACGTCAAAATATACCCGAAAAAATTCTGCTCGACTCGTACTATCTAATTCACGCGGATCGGCTTCTTCAAGCGCTGATTGAACTTTTTCGAAATCAAAATGCACGCGGTCGACAAACTCTATTCGAACGGAAAGTTCAGCTTCATCAAATCCAGTTAGCCGCTCGAGAGTAAGAAAGTTATTAAGTTCCACTAATTGCTGTTTTAAAGACGCGCTCTTTCTTTTGGCAAACGAATCAGCCTCAGAATTATTCGATGCAGGTGGACTACTGTTAGTCGCAGCATCATTCGATACAGCGGGACTACTGTTAGTCTCAGTATTATTCGATGAAGCGGGACTATCTTCTGGCATTCTGTTAGCGGAAAAAACGGAACAATTGCGCGACGATTTACGATTAGGTAGATATGCACACGCTGATCGAACTGGTACACCAATTAAATTCGACGAAATTTGTTAACTATCCGAATTGATAATTCTTTAAAGACTTCCGACCGAGATCACGTCGGGGTCACCAAATGTTTTGAGGAGGTGCTGGTTTGCACCACCTATTGTTCAAGAATGAAACACAAAAAAAAAGATTCAATCTCCAAAGACGATGTTTATTTGTCCGTGATCGCGACGGAAGTAATCTTAAACATTTTGTACAGCTCGTTTAAATAAAAATTATGACAATGTATAAGATTAGAGAGAATTAAGAGAGATAAGTTTAGTTAAAGAGATTAATTCAGTTAGGCTAATTGTAGTATATATAAAAAATGAGTAGATTTTACTTTGCAAATTTAAGAGATTTTAATTTAAAAGTTTAAGGTGTAGAGTTTTATGGTTCGCACTTATTGCTGCTGCGAACACAATGTTTACACCAAAGGTCTCATTTGCGCTACTTCTAATTAAGACCAAGTTATACGCTGAAGCTAAATTTGTTATGAATTCATCCCGGGTGTTGAAAAAAAAAAATTTAAATAAGGTATTCTCTAACACCCGTTGAAAAAAGGAGACCCTCTGAACTGCACCAACTACAGAGGTATAAGTCTCCTCAACATCGCATATAAGATCCTGTCTGCCGTATTATGTGAACGCCTAAAACCAATCGACAACAACCTGATAGGTCCTTATCAGTGCGGTTTCAGGCCTAGAAAGTCTACCATTGACCAAATATTCACACTACGGCAGATCTTGGAAAAGACCCATGAGTATAAAATCGATAAGCCCCACCTCTTCATCGATTTCAAAGTTGCCTCTGATAGCGTGTTTAGAGACGAGTTATACAGAGCCATGTCTAGGCTTGGTATCCCTGCCAAGCTCGTCCGCTTGTGCAGAATGACGATGGAGAACTCTCGCTGCTCCATCGAAGTCGGTAAAAACATCACCGAACCGTTCGATGTCAGGAAAGGTCTTAGACAAGGTGACGCGCTATCATGCGATCTCTTTAGCATAGTATTTGAGAGAATTGTACGAAACTCACAAGCCAACACCGGAGGTACAATCTTTTACAAGTTTGTACAACTACCCGCTTATGCCGATGACATTGACATAATCGAAAGAACTCATTGACAGCCCAATGGGGCATTTACGAGTATTGAGATCGAGGCAGCAAAGATGGGTTTAGCGGCCAATGAAAGTAAAACAAAATATATGCTGTCTACAAAAAAGGGCATCCAACATCGGAGTCTTGGACAAAACGCCACAATAGACAGATATAATTTTGAGGTAGTGAAGGATTTTGTCTACCTAGGCTCTATGGTAAACTGCGCAAATGACATCAGTAGGGAGATCACACGAAGAATTACTCTTGCCAATCGTTGTTTCTATGGACAAAGACGGCAATTGAGTAACAACGCCCTATCTCGAACTACCAAGGTATCTCTTTACAAGACAGTCATCATCCCAATCCTGCTGTATGGCGCAGAGACATGGGCTTTGGCAAAACCGGATGAGGATGCCTTTGGTTATTTTCAGGGCAAAGTTCTTCGAGCGATCTTTGGTCTCGTCTGCATAGACGGTGAGTGGAGGAGAAGGTACAATGCCGAACTATACGGCCTATATAAAGACATCGACTTAGCCAGAAGAGTTCACATAGAGCGACTAAGATGGCTGGGTCATTTAGAGCGGATGGAGCCCAACGTTCCCACTAAGAAAGTCTTCGAATTCACCCCGGATGGACGGCGCAGTAGAGGACGACCTCGCGGTAGGTGGCGCAAACAAGTGGAGGGGGACCTCAACCAACTTGGCGTGCGCAACTGGAGGCAGCTGACTCGTAACCGTGCTGGCTGTATAGGTTTGTTGGTTGAGGCCCAGGTCCACCCCGGACTGTAGCGCCATCTAAGTAAGTAAGTAAGTACACCCGGCGCATTGTTCAGTTTTGCATTAGATAGCATAAACTTAATTTCTGCTGCTGTTATTCTATCCAGCTCTTCATCTACATTCATCCTTGCGGCGTACATTATGTCCACAACACCACAACACCGGTGGATAGATTTAAAAGTGATTTGAAATAACTCCTACAGCCTTGAGCTCTAATATCCTCCCCAGTTTGGGGAGCCTAATTTTCTCCACCGTGGAGCAAGTGGTTAGTGTGTTGGACCACTGCGTGTGAGGTTTCGCGTTCGAATCCCGGAAAACACGAACATGTTTTTCACGGTCCCGACTCTCGCGAACGTCTGACAAACATTTGAGAATATTGTTGTCACGAGAAAGCTTCTTAAAATAAATTGCCCTTCGGATACGGCACTAAACTAAACCCTTCCATTCCTGTGAAAAAATATAACGCACAGAACACAAGTGGTCGCGTGAAGATAGGCTTTTTCCATATTTCTCGCATTGGTGATCGAACTATTCGTTATTAAAATTAGTTTTTTTTTTTATTTGATTTTATTTGCAATGGCGCAACAGATTTATGTTGTGCTAATACTTCCAAGTTCTCATTTAATTTAAGTCAAGTAGCGCTGTTGGTCTTCATGACAGTTTAAGAAAGGACTTAGCTTTTTCTTAGTACTTGCAACCGACCTTAAGTTAAGGCTGAGTTGAATTGGGAGATGATCAGACCAAATTTTCTCTACAACTTCAAATGTTTTTGCAAAGTTTAGAATTTCTTGTAAGGCAGCACATACATAGGTACGTACATGTGTATGTCATTAACAGACTTTCCTACGTTAGACATAAATGTAAGATTTCCTTAAGTGTCGTCTACATTTGTCTTTCCATTCAAAACTATTAACCCAGAAATTGAGAAGGTATTAAAATATGATGATGATGGTGATAATTGAAAGATGGTGGTAATTGAAAGTGTTTTTTCTACCAGTCACCCGAAACACGATATATTTCACATTAAAACTCTATAGCTATACGAGTATACATAAATATTACCATAATACATACATATGGTATATTCGTTTTTGAAAACTGGCAGCGATACTTCAGATCTTTTTAATAGCTGGACCTACGCCAAAGGCAAGCACGGGGATTTTTTTTTTTTTTATAAAAAAAGGAAACCCAAATCCCAGACTACTCAGATTTCTCTAGTCCATTGTACTACCAGGCAGGAACCTTCTTTGGTGGGTGCCGTGAACTAAGGCCATATGAACTAACGCCATAATGGCGTTAATTCACTTTCAAATATGAACTAATGCCATAATCTGTTTTTGAGCTCTGAAGCACAGCCAGTGCAATGCAACAGTTTTGATAAAACTTTATCAGTCCAATGTCACACTACGATCGGCTCACATTTAGTCCACAATGGGCTTTTGACCCACCTGGGCCAGCAGTTCACAACATTTAGGGCCATAGTTCCACAATCCTAAAGAAGAAGTGGGTCATAAGTTCAAAACTATTCTTATGACTTATATGGCACAGGGACATATGTCCCAAATTTTTCTTTTGGGACTTATGTCCCACCCCATCCAAGCATTAAGTCCAAAAATTTTTTTACGAAAATGGGACATAAGTCCCAAATTTTCGGAGAGTTAATATCTATTCAAAAAACTGTGGATTTCTATTAGGGCTCGTATTTTAATGAATATAATTGAGCGCAGGGATATATGTCAAGATTTTTTTTTTGTCGAAGATGACGCATACATACCATAAGTCCACAATGCATAAACAGTGTAATGTGAACTTGGTACACACTCGAAAATATGAAGAGGAAAGTAACCTACAATAACTAATAATGTATGTTTCTTAATACATATATATATCGACATAGATGCATCCCTATCTATATACATTTTACGGCGTATAAACAGTGAGGTAGGTATGGGGGGGCATGCTGCCCCCCTGCAACCCCCCTGCCTGGGGTCGCTATTGGATTTGAGGTAGGTGCGAGGATGGGTGTATGTAAGGTTCCTTTATATCCATGTTTCTCACCCATCCTCGCACCCAGCTCAAATCCAACAATGACCCCAGGCAGGAGGGTTGCAGGGGGGCATCGTGCCCCCCCTTACCTACCTCACTGTTTATACGCCATAAAATGTACCTATATATACCGATGTATGCATCTATGTCGATGTACATATGTATTAAGAAACATACATTATTAGTTATTGTAGGTTACTTCCCTCTTCGTGTTTTCGAGTGTGTACCAAGTTCCCATAAGAAAGTGTAGTTCATCCCCACCTTTATAGGTGAGAAATAACTTCATATGACTTTAATTCACATTCAAATGAGAACTTAGGCCACTTTCTAAAACGAACTAACACCATATGACTTTAGTTCTCATTTGAAAGTGAAATAAGGCCACAAGTGGATTATGGCATTAATTCGCATTTGAAAATGAATTAGCACCATTATGGCGTTAGTTCATATGGCCTTAGTTCACGGCACCCTTTGGTGCAGTGGTTGGAAAAGCTTCGATATTCGTTTTCCTTTTACAGGGTGGGCCAACTACAAGTTCCTTTTTAAAAATGCAATTAAATGAACAAAATTAAATCTTTTCCATGTATTATGGCTTTATTAGTAAGAGCGAACATTCCCATAAATTATGGGACACAACGTCGTTCAAGTGGCTGCCTCGGCTGGCCTCGCAGTAGCGCGTTCTATCACTCCAATTATCCAAGACCTTGTTGATGGTTCGGGCTGTAGCTCACGGATTGCTTAGATGATATTGGCCTTAAGTGCTTGAATCGTTTCCGGAATGTTGGCATAACATCGGTCCTTCACGGTTCACCACAAAAAAAAGTCCAAAAGTCCTAATCGCAGCTCCGAGGCGGCAAATTGACATCGCCAAGACGGCTGATAATACGATTTGGGAATTTGGTGCGTAAAAGACCGATTGTGGTATGGGCTGTGTGGCATGGCGCACCATCCTGCATGAACCAGAGGTCGTCCAAATCCATGTCTTCAATTTCAGTAAAAAAAAAACGTCGTTAACATGGCTCTGTAATGCCAACCGTTGACCGAAACGTTGTTCCCAGCCTCATTTTCGAAGGAAAATGATCCAATGATGCCACCACTCCACAATCCGCACCAAACTGTCACTCTCTGTGGATGCACTGGGTTCTCGACAATAACATGCGGGTTTTTCGAGCCCCAGATGCGGCAATTTGGTTTGTTAACGAAGCCGCCGAGATGAAAATGTGCCTCGTCAGAAAAGACGATTTTTCGCCCAAAATCGTTGTCCAATTCAAGCTGCTCTTAAGCCCAAACTGCGAAGCGATAAGGAAGCGGATGGTCGTGCGCTTTCAATTGCTAAATCAATTGGACCATGTAAGCGAATAATCCCAGATCTTTGTGCAGAATTCTCCTCAGGCTAGTGCGTGAAATGTTGAGCTGTTGAGATCGATGACGAGTTGATGTTCGTGAATTGAGTCTCACACTCTCGGCTACAGCAACCACATTCTCGTCTGTGCGCACTGTACGATGACGGGGACCATGAGTGTTGTCCACTAGCATATCAGTCTCACGAACTTTTTGCACAAACTTGCGTACAGCAGGCGGCGGTGGGTGCATAATTTCGGCCAAAACATCTTTTCAAAAAACGCACTGTTTGGGCTACACAGCACTCACTTTTCAATATTTCCCAATGTTGTTCAAGCGTAAAGCGACTCATTTCGTTCCGCGGAGGTATGATACTGACTTTCTGTCAAGATTTCGAGCGGGAAACAAATCACTAGATGGCCGACCCGTTATATTCGGGTGGCTGATGATTACTGTTCCCCGCTGGGGCTTGAACCTGCACACATCGGAAAGCACGGGGATGATTGCATTCAATTTTATTTATATTGTTTGTTTGGACTCCTTTCGCATAAATTATTAAAATATTATTAAATATCGCAATAATGACACAAGCAAATGCTTGCACTAAGTTATGACTAAGTTTCCAGAGAATTGGAATTTGTGTTCCTATATCTTCAAAAAGTATATACATCAGTATGAAAACAATTATGACTATTTCGTACAATCAATCCTGTAAGTTCTTATGACAATACATAATTTTAAAGCGTCATTTACTGCTTTCCTTATTTGTGAACTCTTTGTATTTTGAAAATGAAACCGATTCTTCAGAATAAGGTTCTACTTCCTTTTCGATCTGCATTGCGGCTCAATTAACCCGGAAAGTGGGGGTAAGAGTGTGAAAACGAGAGAAAGAAAATTGTTGAGCCTCAAAAGAAGTGGCATATTTACAGGCGGACAAATATTACTGAATCCACTCGGCTCGGTTAATGATAATGATTATTTAGATAAGCACTCGTCGTCTATCGGCCTATCTCAATTATTTCTCCATATTGCAAACTTTTTATCGTATGTTCTTTAATGCTATGTAACCTACATACATATATTTATATACAATTTTTTAGAGCATAAGTAATTTTTGTACAATCGAAAATAAAGAACATTTTTATTATTTTTTCAAGATTTTGCCGTCTGAAATTGTTCAAATGAATGTAAAGAATGATTACTTTTGAAGAATTGACCAAAGAACATCTCATCCAAAGACAGGGATTTTATCCATCAGTTCTCATAAGACGATTAAACTTGTATTAAAATGTTTATCTCTATAACGGTGCAGATTAACATTGCAAAATGGCGCAGTGAATTACAGTCAATTTAATATTGATAAGCGCACACATTCAATAAATGAACGCCCAATCAATTTTTCAAACTTTTTTCTTAAGAAGAATAAACTTAATACACTTTCCTTTCAAGACTATTTTTTCAGTATTATATACGGGCATCCGCGCATAATACATACATATGTGCACAGTCGAAATTATAGACATCAGTTCTTAGAACTTTTCATGATTTTTGTTGATGATGATGACCTTCAGATGTCATGTTGGTGATGAGTGCTTACGCAGAATTTTGGGCTGCAATCATATCTTTGAGACTGATTGCTTCGTTTAATGTGTAAATATTATTGATTGATTGAGAAAGATTTGAGATTTAAAATGGGAAGCGAGCTGTTATAAAAAAAATAATAAAATGTCTGAATAACCAAGGTTGGTGTATTTTTATATCTATCTGTTATTAGCATGTCTGTCATATCAAAACTATAAATCTCCTGTATATACATACATACCACGTATGTATATATTCTTTTTTATTTACAAGAAATTTATACATATTAACCATGGATTTGTGAACTAATTTATTATGACGTACTAAACCTGTTATTAAGTTACAGGCTTTTACATTAGTTTACATTTATATTTTCGTTTTTAATTTTAGGTGGCTTATTATTTCTTCTGTTGAGAGCGCGCTGACATCGCAGTTGGTGTGAGATATTACTCCCATCGGGTGCCTCTGTTTATATTCGTTACTAGCAGATACCCGCAACTTTGTCTGCGTGGGCCACAATAACTTTATGTGAGGCGGTTAAAGTTAATGGTGTAAGTCATATTTAGCTTAAGAACTTAAGATTTGCACCGCTGTAACGTTCAACAATACATAGCAGCTTTTCCTTTATCTATCAAGTTTGTGCTACCATCTGTTGTTGAAGTACTAACATTTTAATTTATTTCACACTTTCATGCAACAGTTTGGCATGTACAGTATTCATCTCTGGACTTACACCAATATTTTTGAGAAATGATATTTGGCTAACGAAGGACTGCGTCAAAATGCACATGTGCATACCATAGCAATAAGTTTGCGCCTATAAGTAGGCAAGCAAATAAATCATTTACTTAGAAGGCGCTACAGTTTAGGGTGAACCTGGGGCTCAACCAATAGGCAATTAGTCAGGGTTATTGCGAATAAATTTTCCCTCAGAATTTTTGCCTGAAACAAATATTAGGTTCCTTCAAAAATAGGGAAAAAATTCATCAGAGAAAAATTAAATATCGCGATTGTGTTGAAATTTCTCCTGAATTGTCTTTCATAATACCTTTTTCTTTTCTGCGGAATTATTTCCTATTTTTTGAAGATACTTAATTTTTGTTCGGGGGAAAAATTCTTTACCTAGTCGGTGCAGATATTTTCTAAAAATTGCGGAATTTGTTTTTGTTGTGAATATGACCTAGAGGGTTGTTTTCGTTTATTTTTATGCGACAGTCATCAAACCATTTAAGAGTATTGTCTTTGATATTCCGTAGTGGGATAATTGCTGTGTCATAAGCGGAAGTAGAGATCATCAATGTTGTCTTTGTAGGAAGAAGAATAGTTGTGTATAGTTTTGAAGACTCGTCTTTCTACCTGACATGAATACCATATGTCGATCGGTCATATAGCTTATAATTATTAGATGAAACTCGGCTGGGAAAATGTTTCCAGGTACATTGGAGTATGCGAAGGTACCATACGACGCCAACTAGAATTGGGCTAAGTCGTGAATTCATATTCACAGCTATAACTGTGAATGTAATTTTTTATTCATTGTGAATACAACTTGTGAATTTGAATGTATGGAAGTAATTTTTTTTACGAATGAAAAATTCGTTGGGAAGAAAATCAAAAGACCATAATTAAATTATTAATCTATTAAAAATTGTTATATTATTGATTGCGTATAACGTTAAATATAGATAATTCCTTAATATATATGTGTGGAAGTATGCATGTTCTATCCCTATTAGTACTTTTACTGTTAAAAAGATTTCGACCCAATTATTCAAAAAGTGAACTTACATCAAAGGATATTTGAGTTGCATATGCCTTTTTAAATTTGATGTGCTGGTTTTGTATGATATTTTGCCTGGCACAAATTACATTTTGCAAAACTTTCATCTAATTCCGTAAAAAAAATAAAATAAAACTAATCTTTTTTCGCTTTATTATTGACGGCATCTTAAAAGTATTTTCGTTAGGTACGCGCACTTGTACACATCAAACAAACAGATGTGTAAATTTGTGCTTTGAATATAACAACATACAAGAGAAATATTTCTCTTATCTGTGGTATAACCTAGCGAATAACATACACTTCATATACCTGAATGTTGTTTGTGTACCCAAGGTATTTCGTCCACCACGTTTTGTTTTGTTCTATCCTTCGCTGCCTTGCACTTTAGTATATTTTGTAAACTGGGGCACATTCGGCACAAGAAATGCAAGTATTACCGAAATTAGTCAACATATTTAAAAACTTGAAACGCTGTTATTTTATCATTGAAATTAATGACACATTTTTTCCGTTTTAAATAAAAAAAAGTCGTTTCGCCGAATGTGCCCATTCGTCAATTCCCGGGCACTTTCGGCATAGAAGCTTTCTTGATACAAAAACAAGAATCAACGTTCTTTAAATATTTTAAATTTTTTTTCCAAAAACAAAATTTATAAAAAAACCTTAACAAAATAATTCATAATAATAATAAAATTTGTATCACATAGAAAAAAATTGCAATTCATAAGAAAAAAAGTTAAATAAATAAAAGATAAAAAAAGTAAAAGATCGTACAAGCACGAAATTATTTAACGTAGTAATTATTCAATTTAATGTTAAAACAATATTTTGTCCGACATCGAGATGTAGATGTCGGGTTCGTAGGATTAGGTCATTTCAATTCTATTTCACTTTTCAGTGTTACAGAAATGTCTTCGATTAGGTGTTTTAAAAGCACCTAAGTTGAAGTACATATTAGCTCTTCGAAGAAAGCTTATGTTGTAAGTTGAATTGCTAAATTTTTCAATTATTTCCCCAACATAATAAGCTTGTTTTTTTTTAACTTAACTTTACAAGAACTTCCGCAAATGCACCATCTGGCCTACCACAGCCTTTTTTATGTCCGTTTCATGTAAATTGGCTTGGTCTGTTTCTTTTTTTTTGTAGCTACGAACCATGTTTACTCTAAAGCAAACAAAAAAGTGTATGTACGAGTAGGTAAGCTATGTCTTATTATTAAACTTACGGGTGCATTCGGCATTTGCCGAATGTGCTCTAGTGTCTTACATTGCCCTTTTTAATATATTTTCCAAAAAATAAATAAAACCCAAAGCTGATTTAATTTACTTAACTTAAAATTCAATGTTCGACGCCATGAACTTTTTAAAAAAAGAGAGAAAACAACCCGACCGTGGTGAAGAAGGTATAGTGAAACGTAAACTTCCGCCTCTTGTGCTTTTATTTGATAAAACGGAAAGCCAGGAAAAGATATATAATACTCGTACAATCAATGAGTATGGTCGTTAAATTCGAGCAGCTACGTGTCAACACGAAGACAATCCCTCAATGCAAGCGATGCCAAGAGTTTAATCATACACATGCGTACTGTCGGAAAGAGCCGCGCTGCATTAAGTGCTCTGGAAAACACTCTTCGGAAAATTGCAGCTTGAGCAAAAATGAGAAAGCTACTTGCGTTAACTGCAAAGGAAGGCACCCAGCAAATTATCGCGGTTGCGAGGTCGCAAAGGAATTACAGATGCGACGGAAAAAATCTACAACGCCGTTTGTACGGGGAACGAAATCAGTCGATCGGACTCCTAAGTCGGTAGAACGTGTTGCTAAGCAGACTGAGCAGGCTCGTAAGCCAGTTGTATAGACTCCTAAGCCGACTGAAGGGACGTTCGAATCAGCAGTGCAGACTCTTGAACCAGTCAATCAGCTTTCTAAGCCGGTTAAACATACGTCAAAATCGTCCACTAAAAAGGCTGAACGAAAAATAACATCGGATAAGCCAGCGAACCCCAGTTATCTGATATATTCTCAGGCTGCAGTCAAAGCAACCAAACGGAACGACGGGCCACCCTCTGATCCGTTAAAAGACATTCTGAACTGCATTTACGCTAAGTTCGGGGAACAATGTGAAATTAGCAAACCGATTCTCGAACGTCTTAATAACGTCGAAGCTTTTGTATGGCTAACCTTATATATAAATCTAAGTAGATATGGACTCCTTGGGTAAAATAGTATCATGGAATGCAAACGGACCCTTACAAAAATTTAACGAATTAGAAATATTCCTAATGAGAGAAAACATCGACATATGTTTGATCTTCGAAACCCATCTAACAAGGGAATCGCAAATACAGATAAGAGGCTACGCTGGTTATCACGCCAATCATCCTTCTGATAGAGCGCGGGCCGGTTCGTCTTTATTCATTTAAACTAACATCGAATACTCGGTGGATATAAGCATAGAGCTGAAAAAACTTCAGTTGTGCGCGGTAAGGGCTAAAAATAAACACCTGAACTATATCATTTGTTTACTGTCCGCCGCGATGCTCGCTAGAAAAAGATGACTACTTTCGTGTCTTCAATGTCCTCGGTTCAAATTTCCTCATTGGTTTCAACGTGAAGCACACCTTCTGGGGTCCAAGATGTACATCTTTTAAAGGAAATATTCTCTACGAAGTGGCAAATGAATTAGGTTGTTGTTTTTATTCGGCAGGAAAACCGACCTATTGGCCAACTGACTCAGGAAAAATTCGAGATCTTACCGATTTTTTCGTTACAAAAGGCATTTACGAGCAGTCTATTACAGTCAACAAAAGTTTTGGTCCTCTCTGACCACTCTCCGGTAACTTTATTACTTGGAGAAGCGCTGATCAAGAAAAAATTACCTCCAAGACTTACTAGCAATAGAACAAACTGGGAAGGCTTTAGAAATGATTGCGAAACAAATATCGCCTTTAATGCATCACTTAAAACACCTTGTGAACTAGAGGACGAAATTCATCGTTTTGTGGAAGCAATCCAATGAGCGGCATGGAGTAATACTCCTTCTAGAAGCTATAATATCAACCGTAACGAAAATTATCTTTTGCAATCTATTGCAACTTCAAAGTAAAAAAAGTTGCATTGATTGAACTGACGGAAGTGATTAAAAATCTAAAGACGAAAAAAGCTCCGGTTTACGACTTGATAACGGAGTAGGTAGTCAAGGAATTTCCGATTAAAGCTCTTATCAAACTTTTCTACTTGATCAACGCTTCATTCAGATTTCTCTACGTTCCGAGACAATGGAAGGTCGCCGAGATTATAATGGTCCCGAAACCATGCAAACCTCTCAATGAGAAGAAATCCTATCAGCCTTTTTCCCTATTGCCGGTTATGTCAAAAATGTTCGAAAAACTACCTGAAAAAAACGTCTACAACCCGTAATCGACGAAATACATTTCATTCCTGACCATCAGTTTGGATTTAGAATCAAACTTCTACAATCGACTAAGTCCACAAAATAACTAACGTGATTGAGAAAGCTCTCGAAGAAAAAAAGATTTTTTGTGGTGTATTTCTTAACGTCTCACAAGTTTTCGATAAGATTTGGCACGAAGGCTTGGAGTATAAATTGCAACTACTGCTGCCACGGCAACTCTTTCTAGTCTTGCGATCATACCTCACTGAAAGACTCTTTCGTGTTAAGCACGGAAATTATTACTCTGACTTCAAGGAGATTGCAGCCGAATTCCTGCAAGGAAGTGGCCTTGGTCCACTTCTATATGTACTCTACACGCGTGATATCCCACAGGAAAAAAACTGTGTCGTCGCCACGTTTGCGGACGATACGGCGATATTGACAACGGGCGATACTATTGAAGCAGCAACTGGAAAGCGTCAACATGCTATTAATAAAGTTCACGCTTGGACGAATTATTGGCGTATTGTGCTTAATGAAAGCAAATCTATTCACGTCAACTTTACCTACAAAAAAGTGGATAGTTTGGCTCAATATCTAAACTCGGCTCAAATACCGTACGCGAACGAAGCAAAATATCAAGGAATTACTCTAGATGTTAAGCTCAAATGGAAATCGCACGTAAAGAAGAAACGCGACGAGCTTCAAAACAAATACCGACAAATGTACTGGCTACTGGTTATTTATAAGCAAGTGCTAAAGCCAGTGCGGACGTATGGTATACAACTATGGGGTTGTATCAAGAAAAACAACCACGGCACCAATCAGACGGTCTGGTGAGGCTAAGCTCAGGCAGCTGTGAGGGGTCACCGGTGGCACCTACAGAAATGCAGGTTAGCTGGAATACCCAATAAGCAGTCCCCAACAAGAGCGGCAGAGGAGGAGGGCGTGGCTGAAAAGGTCAAAGGAAACCCTATGAAACGCCCCCGTTCCGTTAAAACCTCGGCAGGCCTCAAAGTACGTTCAGTGCTTCGTCACCATTAAGTTGGTGTTTGTAGGTACAGATGTAAGATTTCTGTTTAGCACTGATCAGGCTCTGAACACAATACCCCATAAGGGCTTGTGCCAACCCTTGCATGGCCTCACTGCCTGCATAGACAACCATGGGATCGTATGGTGGCTACCAATCCGAGCATTGATAACGACTTGGTGACCCAATTGAAATGAACACAAACCAAACAAACAAAGGAAGCGACGGTAGTAACAAGAAGGTAGTGAACCTCTTTTTGGGAGTTCCAAGATGCCGAAGTTACCAGGTGGCCAAGCGGCAACACCACAGAGGAGCATGGAGGGACGCGGGTCACCCAAAAGAAATGAGACAACGACTGAACTGGCTGCCCAGACACCGGTTCCGCCAGTAGCCACAACCCAAGTTGGAGAGACAGCCGGGACAACAGGACTGATAGAAGGAGACACCATCAAAGCCACACTAGATGTACGAAAGAACCCCACGACTGCTGGAGGAATATTGCAAGCCAGCAGAAACGGAGAAGGTAGAGATGCCCTCTTGAAACTAGGCCAAAAAATCTCTGAATTGCAAGATGCAATGGAGACTCAACGCCACATTAACCAAGCCATGAGGGACCTCATGAAAAACGCCTCAGCACTTCACAAGAGAGCGATGACTGCAGTAACCTTATTCAAGGAAAGGAACGCAAACCAGGCTAATAAAAGCACACAAACATCCCCAGCGCTCAAACCAGTCGAGGGAAATACAAACCGACCCCGCGAAATAGAAGAACAACTGCCAACCCCGAAAAAATGAAAGCCGCCAATATTAGAAGAAGGCATAGCAACCACACCGATACAAACACAGGAATGCAAGGTGCCGACCAAAAATAAAAAAACAAAAAAGAAGATGTAGCTGCATTGTCGCAAACACTGGAGGGGAAGAAGGTGCTTAAAAGAGCAAGAAGCCAACCAAAGGCCAAACATAAAGAAGATGCTGGAAAAATGGCGATGCCGGAAATGACAGAACTCGGCGAAAACGTTAATAGAATCAGGAAGACAGCTAAAGGAGAACTGCTTTTAGAGCTAAAGACGAAAAATAATGGAAAAACCGAGAAGTTTAAAGAAGACATGATCATATTCCTCCAATGTGAAGCCAAGGTTAAAGCGCTATGCGACCAAATAACTATAGAGTGTCGCGACCTAGATGAGGTAACAACTGCCGAAGAAATCTGTAAGGCCATAACAGAGCAGTTCCCATCGACAATGAGCTTGACGCAGGACGTAATCAAGTCCATACGGATGACAAGACGAGGAACACCAATCGCCCTCATCAATTTCCCAGTGGCTAAAGCGAGCAAGATGATCGCCATAGGACATATGCGGGTAGGGTGGGTCCAAAATAAAAGGAATTCATTTCTTCAGGTGCTATGCACCACCGAGCGCGATCATGGAGGAATACGAACAGATGCTGGACAGCCTTGTAGCCGAGGTCAGAGGAAAAATACCAAACATTGTAGCCGGAGACTTTAATGCATAGGCAATCGAGTGGAATAGCACCATTAGAAATAAAAGAGGCGAAGCACTACTAGAAGCATTCGCTAGCCTCGATCTAGTGCTACTAAACCGAGGCAACAAGCACACATTCGACAACGGCGGAGCGCGCTCCTTCATCGACCTGACGTTCGCCAGCAGAGCCATAGCAAGGGGGATGAAATGGCAAGCCTCAGACTTGTACACAAACAGTTACCACCAGGCCATCATATTCGAAACGGAAGAGCAACACCGATCACAACACCGTAAACCCCCTCCAAAAGTACAAAATCTGGGCTAGAAAACAAAAGACGTAGATAAAAAAATGCTCGAGTATATGATAAGCAATATGGACATAGCAAGAAGCACAGCAGAAGAACAGACTAAAGAAGTCACAAGATCCTTATCCCGAGGATGCGACGCAGCCATGCCACGGAAGGGAAATGGAAATAGAAGAACACCTGTGTATTGGTGGAATGAGGCATCGCCAATACGCGAGCAGAATGTCACAGAATGCGGAGGTCCCAGCAGAGAGTCCGAGGTAGAGGCACACAAGACTATGAAGTGCTGAGAAAACAATTTCAGGGGAAGAGATCACAACTCTGCAAGCTGATAAAAAAGAGCAGAGCCGAATGCTTCCAGGCACTCAGAGAGGAGCTACAAGACAGTCGATGGGGAGGCGCGTATCAAATAGTCATGGCAGCTGCACCTACTTGCCCGAATATTGTCAAATATAATAATAATCAATTGTCTGCGCTCTTTTCCCGAGGAAAGGTGGATTCAACCTACCACCAGGATCAGCAGAAGAAACAGAGACAATACCAGCAGTCACCACAGAGGAAGTTTTAGAAGCCACGGCAACAAGACGCCGGGAATGGATGGAATCCCGAACACCTCTTTATACGACATGCCTAACGGACGGCAATTTCCCACCTCAGTGGAAAAGACAACGGTTAGTCCTCATCCCAAAAGGAAATAAACTACCTGAGCAACCGTCGTCGTATAGGCCGTTGTGCATGTTTGATACACTGGGGAAAGTGTTAGAAAAAATAATACGTGCAAGGCTAGAGCCATACGCGGAAGGAGACTCAGGGCTCTCTACTCGGCAGTAGGGCTTTAGAAAGAAACGAAGCACCAAAGGGGCGATAAGGGCAGTGTGCGACATTGCACGCGAAGCTATGGCGGGACAAAGGTGGCTAGGAGGGAGAAAGCAGTACTGCGCCGTCGTAACACTCGACGTCAAAAACGCATTCAACTCAGCCAGCTGGGCAACTTGCGTGTACCGAACTACCTGCTGAAAATAATAGGCAGCTACTTCAGTGAGAGAACTCTTCATTATGACACGGAAGAGGGGCCTAAGAAGTACACAGTTACGGCAGGAGTCCCCCAAGGGTCAGTATTAGGCTCAGCCCTGTGGAATAAAATGTATGATGGCATACTAAGAACGCCAAGGCCGAGCGGAGTAAAAATTATCGGCTGCGCTGATGATACTGCAGTAATTGTCGTAGCAAAAATGGTAGAACAAGTGTCCGAAAACTGCAACCAAACAATAAGGAACGTGAGGGCATGGCTATAGGCATCAGGTCTGGAACTGGCAGATCAGAAGACGGAAGCAGTGCTAATAAGTAGCAGAACAAAGGTAGAACACCTTACTGTACAGGTCGGACCACAGGCTAAACTTCAAAGAGCATCTAATGTACGCAGGCGAGAGAGCCTCCAGGGCAGTAGAAACGTGTTTGCAACGGTAAGCAAGTCGATCCTTATGTACGCGTCTCTCATATGAGCACAAGCGACGTACCGGATAACGTACATGAGACGGATGAATTCGGCCCATAGAATCGTATCGTCGAGAGTGCGTTGTGCCTTTCGGATGGTGTCTGCGGAGGCAATTAGCGTAATCTCCGATCGAATGCCAATCGATTTGGAAATGAAAAAGTCTGCAGCAACCATCGAGGCTATACAAGAAAAATGGCAACAGAGATGAAACACCACACCAAAGGAAAGATGGACCTATGTGCTGATCCCCAACCTAAAGGAATGGATCAGCAGAAAACACGGAGAAGTAAACCTCTACATTCCACAGTTCCTATCAGGGCACGGATGCTTTCGGGAATATCTCTACAAACATAAACACGTAGATGATCCATACTGCCCTCACTGCGAAGGCAAAATCCACAACGCGGAACATGTTTTAATGGAATGTCGGATGTATACGACGCAGGCACAAAAACATACTACAGAGAGAAACTGGCGGCCAAGTGTCTCCGAGAGGACTTATAAAATTCATGTTGACGACGAATGAAGCCTGGAATATACCGAACGAAATCATCACCAGCTTGATGTAACAACTTCGTCTGGACGAACGAGCAGCAGCAAGAAATGAGGATCCTACAAACACTGGAAGGTAGACAAAGGTACACAAAAACGCCCACATATGCAATGTAACACAAGTGACATGTTAAAGACACACAATGACAAGTGAACTCACGCAGTAACAGACATTGGAATGTGCAAATTAAGCTGCTGTAAAGCTACTAGTATCTTTAGAAGATTATGATACCTCTTGACGCAACCAAAAAAAAAAAAATACAATAAACCAAGAAAAGCAATAGAAACATCATACAAACTTTTGAAAATAAAGTTCTTAGAGCTATCGTTAACGTACCTTGGTATGTACGTAACGAAGATATTCACCGAGATCTGTGAATTCCCAGCGTCGTCGAAGAGATAACAAAATTTGGGCATAAACACAAAGATCGTGTTCACGGCCATTGTAACCGTACCGTCATTCAACTATTGTAGTTGACGCTAACAATTCAATTCGTCATCTGCAAAGGACAAAACCTTTTGACCTCGCGTCATAGTATAGGCCGGTCATGAAAATGGTAAGGAACTTTCATTGGAATTTAACTTGTCTAAAGTGATAAATTTCTTTTAATCACATAGGAATATCTTTTTCCAGAATCACGAGTCTCGTAAGCGAAAATGAAGCTGCTGGATAAGCGTCGGCTTAGTTGTAGTATTCATTTTGAAGAGAGATGTTTTTCACCTGCTCTCGGCAAAAAAAAAAAAAAGATCAAGAACACTATTTACAGGATTTCACTTTTATCTGCACAAAGAACAATATGAAAAATTTCTTACTTACCTGAAGTGAGAAATTACAAGCAGGTTCAAACAAATAAGTACCCACTCGTAACTTTCTTTCCCAATTAAGTAGAGCTGCCAAGATACATAGCATCCCATATGTTCGCCGGAGGATGCCTTCAGCGTTTAAATGATTGGTTTACACATCGGCGATCTTAGTAAAATCTGCAATGCCGAATGTGCCCCAGTTTCGTTCATCGTTCATTGCTCTGCACTGAGCAATGCCAGTTCTGTATCGATTGGTGTGTACATTTCGTCCTTCGTTCGTGGCTCTGCACTGAGCAATGCCAGCTCCGTATTGTTTGGTGTATACATTTCACTCTTCGTTCGTCGTTCTGCACTGAACAATGCCAGCTCTTTGGTGTGTACATTTTCGTACTTCGTTCGTCACTCTGCACAGAGCAATGCTAGCTGTATATCATTTGTTGCAAATACAGAAATGTGATGTGAAAAATAATTCCCTATTCACGTTTAACCATTCACAGTTTATTTTTCAGTCATTCACAGGCTGCGAATGTGAATTTGTATTCGCAGCGAATAATTCACAGGTAGTGATTTTTTGCCCATCTCTAGTGCCAACTGCTTTAGCGACGCATAAAAACTCTTAACAGCATGCATTAGTTCACATCAATAACTTGTATCGATAGCACGAAACGTCACTGTTGCTGTCTAGGGTTTATGGTTATTTACTAGGTATAGCCCATATCAGAGAACGCATACTTACGTCAACCAGTAGTGCTGTTAAAGAATCAGTCAATGAAATTTCTATATACATTCTAAAGCCAGTGTCAATGTCTATCTGTTCGCTACGCCTGCGTACCGTCTAATTGTTTACAGTTATAAGGATAATTTTATTGAAGTAATCGGGGCATGCAGCAAATCGACCATCTGGCTTGATATAATAAACTTCTTGCCATATGCACAGATAACAGACCAGATTTGAATCTTATGAAAAGACGCCTGTCGCATCTCTACCATCAATTCCGGACGTGAATATACCATATTTTGTTCTCACATCTTGCTTTCCAGAATTGATCCATCCTTGATTGCAGTTATGCATTTCCTTCCAGTAACAACTCGATTTGTTCAATACAATACTACAGAAGAATATAAAATCTCTAATCACGTTTTTCATAAGGTCCAGAATAGCCGCCCAAAAAAGGAGGAGTGTTCAGGAGATTCGATCGCCAAAGTTTATTAACAATGCTCATGGCCAGCTTCTTGCGGATGACGAAAACAATTCTGCAGAGGTGGCGGCAGTAGTGTGAAGAACTTTTGAATAAACAGTTTCCCCGCCTATACTTTCCAAGAGCCACCCCTATCTGTGAAGAAATGCGAGACATTGCAGTCGAAGAAGTTAGTGAGGTGGTCAAATACTCAAAAAAAACGAAAAGCGGTTGGGTCAGACGAGATGCCCTCTGAGTTCTGGAAAAAGATGAGTGATATTGGGTACTGATGGCTCAAAATTCTTGTCTCCAAATTTATGAGATGTGATCTAATGCCGAAACAATGGAGGGAAAGTTACCTTCTCCCTATATACAAAGAGAAGAGTGATACGTGAAACTGCGATATCTACCGTTCGTTTAAGCCGATGTCACACACCATGAAGATCGTTGAATGGGTATTAGGTGGCCGACTACGAAAAAGAATACGACCATCTGATGATGAGTGTGGGTTTATTGCGGGTAAATCAACAACAGATGCAATCCAAAGTATAAAGATCATAATGGGAAAACATTGTGATGATTGGACATGTACGAACGACCAAAGACAAGAGTAAGAACCGGAGTAACCGAAGAGTTCTCAATCAAAGTCGGGGTGCACCAGGGAGCGTCTTAAGTCCTCTGCTCTTTATTACAGTCCTTGACTATCTACTTGAAGGTAAAGTTAAGTTATTCTTTGCTGACAATGGAGCCATCATAAGTGAGGATCCTACATCCCTGCAACGAGCACTTGATGTGTGGGTGAACGTTATGGAGGAAAATGGGTATCGCATTAGTTCAAAAAAGACAGAGTACTTTTGCTGCCCGTTCTCTGATCCACTCAGGCCTATTCCAGACAATTATTTGAATGGAACAGTGCTTCCTAAGTGCGAAAAGTTCAAATATCTGGGATCTATGATCAATAGCAAAGCAACTTGTGATGATGACATCAATCATCGCGTAAGCGTAGGGTGGATGAAGTGGCGGGAAAACTCAGCTATCTTCTGTGACCGGAAAATGCCCCCTAAGTTGAAAGGAAGGCTCTACACCGCAGTTGTGTGTCCAGCGCTCACATACGGTTCACAATGTTGGACGATGTACAAAAAGTATAAGAGTTAATTAACGGCAGCTGAGATGAAGATGCTTCGCATGATAGCAGGAGTGACAAAGCTTGATCGTATAAGAAGTGTGAAAGTCCGTGGAAGCCTTCACGTCATGGGAACCATCTTACGAAGGATAGAGCGCGACCGGCTCTGCTGGTATTGCCACATTTAAAGAAGATGTCATTTGAACCCTGTTAGAAAGGCAATATCAATGAACGTTTTAAAGACATAGCGAGGCCGGAGAGGCAGGCCTATAAACGCCTGGATCAGACAAATGCGACGGCATCGGCATTTCATTGGCCTCGGCAACCGATTGATCCAAAATCGGGAGGATATTTTGTGAGGTCAAATAGACGAACCCCACAGGCGGATCAGTAGGAATGCGGTGAAGTGGGAGGGCTATGCTCCCATGTTTTCCAATCATAACCTCCCCGAAAAAGGAAGAAGAAGATTCTATTTTTTATTACCTTTTGATAATTTTGTTATTTAAATTAAAAGGGAGATACATTGGTCTGTAATTACTCAACTCATTAGCAGGCCCTTTTTTAAATAGAGGCAAAATAAAAAATAAAAAAAATATTTGGCGCAACAGCTCTTTTAGTGCATGGGCCTAGCTTCTCGCAACCACTCATGTTGTGTGCGTTATATTTTTCACACACACCTACAGTTTAGTGCCGTATCGGAACGGCGATTCGAGAAGCTTTTTCGTGACAACAATACTCTCGGATGTTTGTCAAACGCTCGCGAGAGGTGGGACAGCGAAAAAACTTTTTGGTATTTTCTGGGATTCGAACTTGGAACCTCATGCGTAGTGATCCGAGACACTAACCACTAACGTGGTGTACCACGGCGCCCAAAAGTGGTTAGTGTGGCAAAATATCGGCGCATTTAAGTCCGCAGGAAACACTCCAGAAAATATGCTGTTACTGAAAATATGCACCGAAACATCAACTAAGAATCAATAAATTTGAAACACCATCAAATCCAGAAGGATTGCATCAAGTTATCTGCAAGTGTTCACCAGGATTACTTAGAGAACTACAAAAGGTACAAATTGGATTTATAAGACTCGTTTGTAAATCCTCAGATATCGATGGAAAATGGGTGTCGCATTAGTTCAAAAAAGACAGAGTACTTGTGCTGCCCGTTCTCTGATCCACTCAGGCCTTTTCCAGACATTTATTTGAATGGAACAGTGCTTCCCAAGTGCGAAAAGTTCAAATATCTGGGATCTATGATCAATAGCAAAGCAACTTGTGATGACGACATCAATCATCGCATAAGCGTAGGGTGAATGAAGTGGCGAGAAAATGTCGCTATCTTCTGTGACAGAAAAATGTCCCCTAAGTTGAAAGGAAGGCTCTACACCGCAGTTGTAAGTCCAGCGCTCACATACGGTTCACAATGTTGGACGATGTACAAAAAGTATGAGAGTAAATTAACGGCAGCTGAGATGAAGATGCTTCGCTTGACATCAGGAGTGACAAAGCTTGATCGAATAAGAAGTTCGAAGATCCGTGGAAGCTTTCACATCAAGGAAACTATCGTACAAGAAATAGAGCGCGACCGGCTCAGTTGGTATTTCCATGTTCAAAGAAGAGATCATTTGAACCCTGTTAAAAAGGCAATATCTATGCACGTTCCAAAGACATCGCGATGTAGGAAAGGCAGGCCTATAAACGCCTGGATCAGACAAATGCGACGACATCGGCATTTCATTGGCCTCAGTAACCGAGTGATCCAAAATCGGCAGGCCTGCCGATATTTTCTGAGGTCAAATAGGCGAATCCCACAGGCGGATCAGTGGTGGTGCGGTGAGGTGGGAGGGTTGTGATCCCTTGTTTTCGGATCATGGCCTCGCTGATGGAAGGAAGAAGATCGATGGGAAATAGCTATTAAAAGAGTTAGCGATTCCTAATTTGTCAGACATTACGCAATCATTAGTAAGTACAATAGATGGCCTTTTCACAACCGGTGATCTATTAAGAATACTGTTGACCAATTGTCATCCATCTGTCATTCATTACTCAGATTAAATTGATTTATCTCGACAGATGGGAATTTCTTATTTTAATTCAGGACACATTGCTTTATACTTTTCTTTTAATAATGAATTGTGAGGTTCCTCCTACATTTTATTCTAAGTTAATTTTTAATTTTGACTTTTTTTAATTCGTTATCCAAGGTTTAATCCGATTTTTTAATTTTTTTTTTGTTGTGCTTATTGTGAGAGTAAAAATAGATATGTGATTACTTAGAGACTCTATAAAGGTCTGTCGCACGTGTTTGTGTCGCTTTTGTTGGGAGCACTCACGAGCGACTCGTTTAAACAACTTTGTTGTTTCAAATTATTTTTTATAGTTAAAACTTTTTATCTTAACACCGTAATTATGATTTTATTTAAAACACAACTTTATATTTCGATGCTGACGTCTGTCCGCCATGAGAATTACTCTGCAATTGAAGTGTTATCTAGTTAATATACTTTATGTTTCCGCCTGCCATCTTTGTTTCAAACCACAACAGGTCTTCCGCATTTACTGGAGGCGGCATAGTCGTCCGATGATAAGATTCTTCATAGATATCCGCATCCGTACCTTGGCTACAACTATGTAGTGATCCGAGTCCACGTTGGCTCCTCGGAAAGTCCAGACATCCAGAATACTTGAAGAGTGCATTGCGATTGCAATTTGATCGATTTGGTTGACGGTTTTTGGACCAAGCTCTTGTGAATATCAAGACGCGGGAACCGCGTACTAACTGCGACAACGTTTGGTCCCACTGCAAAGTTCACTAGCCTGAATCCGTTGTCGGATGTGGTGCCGTGCAGTCTGTGCTTTCCGATCACGCTATTAAAGACACCCTCTTTACAGCTTTGCGTTCAAATCACCCAGGACAATTTTAACTTCGTGGCTAGGACATTGCTCATATGTCTTGTTCAAGAGCTGGTAGAAGTCATTCTTCGTTGCGTCGTCCATCTTCTCGTGAGGGGCCTGAGCGAATATTAGGCTAATGTTGCCGAATTTGGCCTTGATATGGATAAGTCTGCCTCTAATAACAAATCCGCACTCGAATAGACGCTGCCCTTGTTGTCTGTAGTAATCGCCGTTGTAGATGTCATAGACTCCCATTCTTTTTCTTCCCGGCCCATCCCATCGTACTTCTTACTTATACTTATACTTATGACCTGTATCCCCTTGTGGGTCCTAGGGCCTCTACTACGCATATGCGCCATCGTGTACGGTTTCTGGCAATGTGTCTGAGTTCTCCCCATTTTTCCCCCAACTGCCGTGCCTCCTTCTCGACTGTTCTGCGCCATGTTTTCCCCGGACCGCCAGGTCTTCTGCCGTCCTGAGCTAAAGAGTTCCATTGCACAGCATGGCTCGCTATGGAACTGTCACCCTTTCGGAACGTGTGACCAATCCACTGCCACTTCCGTCGTTGGATGGTTGTGCCTATTGGTTCCTGACCCGTTCTCCCGTAAAGGTGTTCGTTAGAGATACGACTGGGCCAGAAAATCCTTAAGATATTACGCAGGCATCTATTAACACACGTTTGCAGCGTCTGGTGATAGTAGTGGTCACTCTCCATCTGCTGCAACCATATAACAGCATTGATTCAACGTTGGAGCGGAGCAGTCTTATCTTGGTGTTCAAACTGTTTGCATTGCTTCGCCATATTTTCGACAACATCCCGAACGCGGACTTTGCTTTGGCGATCCTGTTGGCTATATCCAGTTTGGTTCCACCATCAGTCGAGACAATACTCCCAAGATACTGGAAATCCTCTACTCTCTCTACCGGTTGTTCAGCAATGCATATTTGAGCCGATGAGTTAGTTCCAAGGCTGATCATTTTAGTTTTTGCCGTATTAATTTTCATCCCGACGACGCCTGCCTCCCTCTCCACATCTGCTGTCATTTGGTGGAGGTCCATAATTCGGTGGGAGAGTACTTCTTGGATAGTAATAATGTCTGCTTTGCAGCAGTCTAGGGCCTCCGCGAGCTGTTCGGCTGCACGTTGAGTTCATCTAGAGATTTCGTCCGCTGCCGTTTGAAACAAGAAGAAGTGCTCTAGTGAAAAAGCACTCTTCTTCCCTCTCTCATCTGCTGCCGCCAAACATTTTCCAAAGGGGTTGGTTGCCCTTTCTCCACCCAAGGTACTAGGTATTTAGCGGTTACCGACGAAAACGTTTGTGTTTTCATATAATCACTTGCACTACTGTCTGACCACCAATTATTATTACAAACCTAATAAAAACCAGCAAAAGATACGAAGAAGAAATTCGAACGAAAATAATAGTGAATTAATTGTGAGTGTTACAAAGTTAGAAAAAGAGCTCTTACAACACTGAAGTTCTTCATAAAACATAACACTGAATCGTGGAAGGCTTTATGCATCTGTACAATCACTACAAGTCCTTGTGTAAGTGCCAAAAAGAAAAGTATTTCAGTGAAATTGCTAGAGAGCTAGCCGAAATACTTTCATTATTTCCGTTGCTCCATTTTAAAGCAACGCAGGAACCCTTAACTTGTTTTCTCTATGCACTCGTATATAATCGGCCTATCCCATCGTACTTCGTAGCTCTAGCTTTAATGGCGTAAAATTATAGTCGCATAAACTACACTTTAAAAAGATTTTAGCACATAACAAAGTCAAGATTAGTGTTTTCCTATTTATAGTCGAGATAAAACCCACTTTATAGTTATTAGCTCACGCTAACTTTAAATCCAAAAAAGTACATTTTCACTTTAGTGAGCTTTTAACCACTTGCCATTTTAAATTAAAATTCAGCCAATCAACGGATGTAAACAATTAATAAGTGTGCTCGATTTCTGTTTGATCTGTCAAATTCATTTAAATTTAATACAACATTGTCCCTTAAACTGTGTTTTGGTTCTCAAATATAAAATGTTTGGGTTTGTTTGACTAAAATTTGATCTAAGTCAGTTCTAAGGTTGATACTATTTGTAGGTAGGTTAAAAATGTAATTAATTAATTTTATAATTCAATTCAACGTTTAGTATTGGCTTTAAAGTCAAACGGATGAGTTAGTGGCTACTAACATTTCTTAAAAACAGATGACTATAGTTTTTTGCCAATGACTTTTATTATATAATAAAAAAAAACACATTATAAACATACCCATATATGTATGTGCGGTCTAAGTCTTTTTATTTTTTTGATTTGACCTAGAGCCGTCTACTAATTTCACAATAATTACCTCATTACGAAGGTTATAATTCAGATGGAGAGCAGTGGTTAAGAATTTCCATTAACGATACGCTGCCTGTAGCATAATGCATTTGTCGTGTAGTTACATATTAAGCCCCAGCCTTTATGTCTATTTAACATGTTGAACGTTGCCCTATATCGATGGAATAAATTCTGAAGAATCTCAACTGATTAGTCCAATACCGGATTGCACATATTGCGATTAAATGGTATACATCTTCCCTCTTCTTCTCGTTACAAATGTCACACAACATTGGAAAAACAGTATGATGTGGAATATAATTAAGCCTAATCAGTTCGTGTCTTATTCTAAAAATATTGCTTGATATATCAGTAGTATGTTTAGGACAGTTCCGGCGCTCTCCTATTCGGGTTAGAGTGAGATGTAAATGTGCGGTGAGGCTTTTTTCCCCTTCGGGGTGTCATATTTCATGTTTATTTTAGCTTTTGGATTGAGATCTTAACCCATAGCACCATTCGGGTCTCACTCTAACACATAGCACCGAATGGGAGAGCGCCGGAACTGTCCTAAAGCTACTACTCATATCCTTGGCGTTGTTCTTCAAAAAGTATGTTTTATCTTGAAGACTATACTTTAACTGGCTGTAGTACATTTTGTAGTTTTGAACGAGTATATTTTGAACGGAATATATTTTGATATTTTTCTTCGAGCTGTGGGATATATGCTTATTTGTGATACATCGTCCCAATACCTATGATATTGCACGCTTAACTTCAGATGGCTTAGCCTCGAAATGTCTATTCATGTTCAAGTTTGCAGCTACCAAAATGGTAGGATATTTGTGTTCTCGTAAAATATCGATAAGTTCTTCTTAATATTTCCATTTTGCATTTCGAGAATACCTACCGCCACCATTCCTGAAAATCATACTTATGAGTAGTCTTACTTTCCTTTGATTGCATATGTCTAAATTACAAATTTTACTGCATTCTTTAAGAACATACGTTAACCATTAATTCCACATAGTCGACTGTGTTCTTGTCAACAAGAAAGACAATATCGTCTGCGTACATAAGCGCCACCCTTATCCGGCGGAATTCAATTTCAACCCTTACTGCGTCGATTATGTGATTTATAGATAGGACAAAGAGTAGAGCACTTAGAACACATCCCTGCATCGCACTTTTTAGATAGCCTGCTTTATGAGGTATAGCGCCACTGTAAATTGTTCGGTTTCACATGCATAAAGAATATTATTATCGTTTATTTTTATATACCTATGTACATCTTATATACAATAAATAAAAATGAAATGCTGTTCCTTGGTCATCGCATCACTTGAGAACGGCTGGACCGATTTGGCTCGTTTTTTTTTTTTAATGTTCGTTATAGTCCGAATAAGGTTTTTACGGAAAGAAAAAATTGAAAAGTTGGCCAAAAAATTTGAAAATTCGGGTAAAACTGAAAGTGTTTTTTTTGTCATGGAAAAAAATGTGTGTACCTATGTTTGTGTGCCATGGACCTCAAAACCACTGAACCGATTGAGGTCAAATTATCAGACAATCTTCGGTATTGGCTCGGAAGTATTCCTATGAGGATTGGTCAAAATCGGTCCACTACTTTAGTATTATAGTGGTTTAGTAGTGGGCGCCGTGGCGTAAGTGGTTAGTGTGTGGGATCACTACGCGTGAGGTTCCAAGTTCGAATCCTACAAAACACCAAAAAGTTTTTTCACGGTCCCACCTCTCGCGAGCGTCTGACAAACATCCGAGAGTATTGTTGTCTCGAAAAAGCTTCTCAAATCGCCGTTCGGATACGGCACTAAACTGTAGGTCCCTTCCATTCATGTGAAAAATATAACGCACACAACATGAGTGGTTGCGAGAAGCTAGGCCCTGGCACTCAAAGAGCTGTTGCGCCATATATTTATTTATTTATTTTTAGTACTAAACAAAATTATCTTTTGTTAGTCGCAGCAAAGCACGACGGATACCATCAGTCCAGCAATTTGCTCACTACTTTAGTGTTGTAGTACTTTAGTACTCAAACAATTTGATATACATATATTACAGGTTGGACCACTTACCCACTGTTGGTCGGCACAAAACTGTTCTCAAATAGACTTAGCCCCAGGCGCCTGCCTGACAGTTGTTGCCCCAGGTGCCTGACTGTTTTTTTTTTGCTGGGCGCAGCAACGCTCGCCGGGTACCCGCTAGTATATAAATAATAATTTGCGCATCGTCAAGGCATTATGGATACCCTTAAAATCACATAGTGCGGACGGTGTTAGCTAGGTTGATAAAGAGTAAAATCTTTCATATTACAGATTTGTGGTTGTTTTCTAATACAAGTACATTCGATTAAATAAATATTTTCTTTTGTGGAGTGGTTAGTTTGTCGCAAAATTGAGCGTCAGGTTCATTGTTTCAATCCCACAAGACACCAAATGTTATTTCACAGTCCTCTATCGCGATCGCATGACAAACATCCAAGAGTATTGTTGTCATGAAAAATCATGGTAGACTTCTTGGTATTTCTTTACCACTATTATGACACCCCTATTGTAGTGCCACTTTTCATTTGCATCATTTCTACCTGGTTACCTGCTGCCCTGCATTGGCACTATTGCGACTAAAATGTTCTTTTCGTCACCTCTTTACGAAACCATCAACTTCGTAAAGATTTTGAATCAGCAGTCCGAACATCAGCGTCATATCTATACTGAAGAGCTTACGAGTATACCTAAAGCATTTCGTCCATGGTGGTCCATGGGAAAATTCTACTTCTTATCATGTCTCAAAAAGTCTCCATAATGCTCCTCAATACCAATATATGTTTAATGGTACAATATTTTGATTCAAAGTCGGCTTGATACCAGTAGCCGCTGCAATATGCTTTTAAGCGGTAAAAGCATTGTGCAGCGCATTCGAAAACAAAATTTGAATAGTAGCATTCCACTAAACATGTAACATAGTTTTTGATACGTATATGCAACAATTTATGATAATCGAACATCTGTTTTTAGCAGTGAAAATCATATAGCATCAGTTTTCACAGCATACGGTCCGTTTACACAAGATGTGTTGGTCGTCTACTGACGAGCCCAGCCACCATATCAGAGCAAAACGCATCTTTATTTAATTGTAGCACTCTTTTAAAAGACACTAATTTCTTTCATTAAATTTATTTAATTGTAGCACTCCTTCAAACATGTCACATACTCAACTTGTGATAGTTGATATATACAACAATTTTGGATTATGATATCCCAACTCTGTACGTACATACATATACAATACCAAATTTGGTCAGAAACGGCTCAGTCATTACTGAGAAAAATAAATCCGTTACAGCATTGCTTTTTTTGGACCACATTTTCCATTATACACTTGCAGGTTTAGGTACGCATTTTTGTTACACTTCAACAAATTTGCTGTATCTTCTTCTTCTTCCTTTTATCAGCGAGGTTATGATCCGAAAACTAGGGATCACAACCCTCCCACTTCACCGTATTTCTACTGATCCGCCTGTGGGGTTCGCCTATTTGACCTCAGAAAATATCGGCAGGCCTGCCGATTTTGGATCACTCGGTTACTGAGGCCAATGAAATGCCGATGTCGTCGCATTTGTCTGATCCAGGCGTTTATAGGCCTGCCTTTCCTACATCGCGATGTCTTTGGAACGTGCATAGATATTGCCTTTTTTACAGGGTTCAAATGATCTCTTCTTTGAACGTGGCAATACCAGCTGAGCCGGTCGCGCTCTAATTTTCGTACGATGGTTTCCTTGATGTGAAAGCTTCCACGGATCTTCGAACTTCTTATTCGATCAAGCTTGGTCACTCCTGCTGTCATGCGAAGCATCTTCATCTCAGCTGCCGTTAATTTACTCTCATACTTTTTGTACATCGTCCAACATTGTGAACCGTATGTGAGCGCTGGACGTACAACTGCGGTGTAGAGCCTTCCTTTCAACTTAGGGGGCATTTTTCTGTCACAGAAGATAGCGGAATTTTCTCGCCACTTCATCCACCCTACGCTTACACGATGATTGATGTCGTCATCACAAGTTGCTTTGCTATTGATCACAGATCCCAGATATTTGAACTTTTCGCACTTGGGAAGCACTGTTCCATTCAAATAAATGTCTGGAATAGGCCTGAGTGGATCAGAGAACGGGCAGCACAAGTACTCTGTCTTTTTTGAACTAATGCGATACCCATTTCCCTCCAAAACGTCCACCCACATATCAAGTGCTCGTTGCAGGGATGTAGGATCCTCACTTATGATGGCTCCATCGTCAGCAAAGAATAACTGATGTACCTTGGGGTCCATCACTTTACCTTCAAGCAGATAATCAAGGACTGTAATAAAGAGCAAAGGACTTAAAACGCTTCCCTGGTGCACCCCGACTTTGATTCGGAACTCTTCGGTTACTCCAGCGGGGCATCTTACTTTTGTCTTTGCTCCTTCGTACATGTTCATAATCATCTGTACATAGGTTTCTGGAACCCCTCTATGTCTTAGCGCCACCCATATCAGATCTCGTGGTTGTCTGTCGAATGCCTTTTCAAAGTCAACCAATACAATATGCAAATCCCTTAAGGAATCACGATGTTTTTCCATTATGATCCTTATACTTTGGATTGCATCTGTGGTTGATTTACCCGAGACAAACCCGCACTGATCATCAGATAGCCGTATTATTTTTCGCAGTCGGCCACCTAATACCCGCTCAACGATTTTCATGGTGTGTGACATCAGCTTGATCGAACGGTAGTTATCACAGTTTCGCGTATCACCCTTCCCTTTGTATACAGGGAGAAGGTAACTTTCCCTCCATTCATTCGGCATTGGATCACCTCTCACGAATTTGGAGATGAGAATTCTGAGCCATCTGAACCCGATGTCTCCCATCTTTTTCCAGAACTCAGAGGGTATCTCGTCTGGCCCAACCGCTTTTCGTTTTTTGGAGTATTTGACCGCCTCACTAACTTCTTCGACTGTAATGTCGGGTATTTCTTCACAGTTAGGGGTGGCTCTTGGAAAGTATAGCCGGGGAAAATGTTCATTCAAAAGCTCTTCACAATACTGCCGCCACCTCTGCAGAATTTTTTTCGTCATCCACAAGAAGCTGGCCATGAGCATTGCTAATGAACTTTGGCGAACGAATCTCCTGAGCATTCTTCCTTCTTTGGGCGGCTATTTTGAAGATAGTGGCACTCTTGTTCATATTGTGTCTTCGCAGCTCCTGGATAGCCTGGTTTGCATCAGCAACCGGGGAAAATATTTTATCCAGCTCCCGATACAGGCCCTCCGTACTCTCTGCTTGAAGCTGAGCGCACTTCTTCTTCGCTTTTTTCTTGCAGCATCTGTATTCCATTTCGAGGCGAACTTTTTCGTCACTATTATTAGAGGGGCACTTTGACCAAGCTTTGAAAGCCGCTTTCTTCTCATTTATCACTTTCTTAGCTTCATCACTCCACCACCATGTTTCTTTGGCGTGTTGATGGTGGCCTTTTGAAGCTCCTAGCAGTGATTTGGCCTTCTTTAAGCAAGTTCGCTGTAGGGAATCCCACATATTTTGTGCTCTGCACTCTTCATCCTCAGCTCCGTTGATGGTGTGAGAGAGGTAATTTTTCATTACGAAAACAAAAGCTTCGCCTTTTTCTTTGTCCAGATTGTACCACTTGATTTTCTCAGAGACCCCTGTTTGTTTGCTTTTCTTTGGTGTTTTCATAAAAATTTCTGTTAGCAGGAGACGGTGTTGACGAGCGATTGCCTCTCCCAGGATCACTTTGCAATCTTTTACCCGAGGCTTCATGAAACTGGCTACCAAATGGTAGTCAATCTGAGTTTCATCTCCACCACTGCTGTAAGTGATCAGGTGTCGGCTTTGTTTGATGAACATGGTATTTAACACGATAAGACCGTGTGATTTGCACATGCTTAGGATGTCTTCACCAGGAAGGTTCCTGGTGCCATATCCTAGTCCTCCATGGCAGTCTTCATAGTCTTCGTTTGATTTCCCGACATGTCCATTCAAATCTCCTCCCACAAACAGAAATTCTTCCTTTGGGATGTTCTTAAGGAGATTGTGGAAATCTAGCCAAAATGCATCCTTATCTATCTGATTGCACCCATTGTGGGGAGCATATGCACTGACAATATTCCACACCTCTCCTTGTATTACTAGTTTGAGAGACATCAAACGGTCGCTGGACTTCGAAATGCTCAAGACGTTTCCAAGTAGCTCTGCCGCAAGGATGATACCGATTCCGTTCCTAGCCTTTTCCGTTCCGTAGTAGAACATCTTGTAATCTTTTGTCCTAACGTCCAAGAAACGCGCCCGATTCCCGGTGTTTTTCCATTTCGTCTCTTGGACACACAAGATGTCCACCCGCCTTCTATTCATCATCTCTTCCAGCTCGTAACTTCGACCAGTCATGCTTCCAACGTTCCAACTCGCGACCCTTAAATTGCGTCCAAACTGTTTCATTATGTTGCTAGCCCCCGGAATCCGTATAGCTCTGACCCGAACATTTCTGCTCGGTCCAGGATCAGTACCATGCACAGCAGTGGTAGTGCCTGGCGGGGTAGTGCCTTTCCTTTTTGCAAGTATTATCATAATGATACAGTTTTGCAATATTACCATATTGCGATGGTGTTTGTTGTTTGACACGTGCATGCTCCTGTTTTAGTATTGTTTGATCTTTCTTTTATGACACCGGTGATCTCCAGTCGTGTCAACCCACGGACTCGCATGCACACTTGTGGGAGGGTTTTTATGGTAGTATATGTGTCGCTAGGCTCACTTGGGTGTTATATTGCCTAGATCTGATTTGTCCCCTTAGTCGCCTTTTACGACAAGCGCTAGTTGTTGGGGGGCGCTGCAGTGATATTCTTAACCCGTCCCTGCACGGGGCAACAACAAATTTGCTGTATCATTGCTATAGAAGCTTTTTAAAAGTTTTAAAATGCAAGCAATTTTACATATATTTTTTGCTTCATCTGAAATGTTTTATAATATTCCGGAATTCTAATCAGTGGAAAATTTAAACACACTTGGGTCTTACGTAGTTGCACCTGTATGGTATTTGCTTAGATATTGATTTAAATGATTTATTTGGAAATTCATTAAGAAAGTAACAATTTTTCTTGCTATTTACAAAACTTGATATGCCGCATTGTTCGATATGCCATATTTTAATATTTAACTAAGATGGCTGACAATCAGCCAAATTTCGAAAACGGATTATTAAATTAAGTACCTACCGTTACAGGAATTTTTAATGAAAAACGTCGTATTTCATCTGATCAATGCTTATACAATACTAACCCTAATGCGAAATTTGAATAAAATCGTAGAAGCCATTATCGAGAACAACATGGTTTTTTTTTTGAATCGGTCTTCAGTAAAATAATCTTAATTTTGATGTTGTATGAAAATTCTACAAACTCCAGACATGAAATTTAATATAAATTCATCCAGCCTTTTAGGCAGCAGACCAAGATACAGACAGTTCATAAACTAACACAAGGTTCACAGAAATTACCACCGAGTGGTAGCAGTTTAATAAAACTACTATTCAAATCGAATAGATCGAACAAACTAATTAATTTAAAAAAAACTATTACTTAAAGCACAATTACTGGACGCGAAAATTTACAAATAAGAGAAAACATTAAGATGTGCTTCAACTTCAATGCGATGAGACTGTGCTTTCTCTGGAGGAATATAAGTACATGGTCACAAATTAATTCAGGAAATTCCTTAAGGTTGGTTTAATCTACAAGTTTTTCCTTTCGATTGGTTTTAATATGACAGAAAGTTTGAATTATGAGATCCTTGGCCACAGTAGGCTACACGTGCCTAACTTATCATCAATCATTTTTTAATGTTATTGGGAATCCATATGATGAACACGTTTCCATATTTCACAAATTCTATTCATATGTAAAAGAAAGGAAAATCTCGGACACTAATTCAAAAGGTTTGCATTGAATCTCAATAACGCTACTGTAATAAATCTTTGTTTTAATATTAGTAATTGTTGCTTGTCATGTTATAGCTCGTTATTGGAAAATAGGAAAAATAGAGGACGATAAATCCTAATGTTTTCCAATATCTTCTGTTTGCTGGCTTGCTCAGCCGTGTGAGCTAATGCGTTGTATTAAAAATTCCAGCTTGAGACAAATGCGTATTATTGAATCCTCGGGATAGTGGTGAAACGATAGTACATCCGATTACATGAATAGCGATAATCGAGGCCAAATCTAAGTACATACTGTTACGTGCAAATTTACCACAAGATCCTTGGTCCCCTCCATCCTACCAATTCTCACCCGTCCACCATTTTCGGCCTGTCTATTCAATTTTATTCCGTTGTCTTCTTGAAGCAGTGGTCTCGTTAAGCGTTCCTGGATGGTTCCGCCATTCAGTACTTATACTTTTCCACACGCTTCAAGGGGGCAACAAAAGCAGGTACTCCGGGAGACAGAGCCCAACGGTCGGTTGGCAACCCTCTGATGCGGATGGACCGTCCGCCAACGATGCGAATTAAGTCAGCGACGAGTGAGACGAGCGGCGATGAAGAAGAGGGTGGACTGCCCTAATATCTTGCCCACACCACCAGGGCGAGCCCACACATAAAGGACGAGTACACAGCAAGATACATAATGAACACCACACAGTTACCCAAACATCATACACGTAATCAACACAACTTGTACGACCACGAGCAGCGGTCAACGGACTGAAGGAGGTTCAGTCCAAATTCATAAATTCATCAATGGCCGAGAGCCCGACGTTTATATTTTATTATTTGTATGGGGTGGCACGTCATCGGCTAGTCCCTTTTCCCCAAACCTGCGTGAGATTCCACCGGGATAGCTAGATTTCGCGGATTTATCACGATAATAGGAATACGAGTAAGTACTCTGGTTTCTTCCTCCTCAGGCGTGTCCGACGCAAGGCGTTGTTTGACATATTTAAATTTTACATTCAATAACCTCTTTTCTTCCACGCTAAGTCCAACGCCAAGCGTTGTTTGACAAATTTCCTTTTTCTTCTCATATTCCTTCTTCGCTTTTGTATTTTTCGCGATATTGCTTCGAATATTTCATTTTGCGTTCACTAGCCCCTTAATTGCTAGCGCTTGCTGTGAACGTGGCACCAAGGTAAAGAGCGAACCTTGGGAATACGTAACCCGACCCTCTGAACTGCCAGTTGGAGGCGATTTCAGAGAGAGAGAGAGCCATTGGAAAAATGGAAAGAGCTGCTAGATAGCGGCGTTCAAGGAACGGTTGCATGCTTCAGCAAAAGAGCGGAGTACTGCACATAAAGCCGTCCTTGAACTTGTAATGGCTGAATAAGCGGTAGGCCAATTTGAAGAGAAAGGCTCTCGGTCGGTTGAGCAAAGTGCTGAGGCGAGTTCAGCACTTCTTGGTTGACCACGAGCAAGTGCGAACAAGCGCTAATGTTTGAGGAGTTTTTTTTGTCAGATAGTGAACGAATTGGTGCGATCGTATATTTTGAGCGGGAAGGTCCAGAAGGGACCAAAGGAAAGGATACAAAAGCGGAAAAGGATTCAAGGAGGAATACCACGAAGGAGCAGAAGGAAAACTTCGAGGAGAAACAGCGAGGAGTAGGAAGCACATTACCACTCAGGAAAAGCCAGATAAGTAGATATGTTGCTTAAACAATATTTCGAATTTACTTGGTGCGATTAGTGTAGGATTTGTGTGCGATAAATCCCGGTAGGGTCTCATACCGCATATTTCCCGGTGAAAGCGGGACACGCGACCGCTAGTAGTACGTTTCTTTTTTACAACTGTGTTCGGGACCGGTGATAGCGGGCCACCCCCAACGGCTACTTACCTTTCGGTATTTTCAAGCGGTTTTCCATTTGCCAGTTTCAACCCCTTTTGTTCATATAAAACCTTTTCTAAATTAAATAAATTGGCCGTGCTCCGGATTATAGAGCATTTGTAACGCACGTTCGTCGTTTTCTTTCCTATTTATACAATTTCAGGATCCCCACCCCATTCAATTTCTCTAAAAGGTTTCTAGATCCCTTTCAAAGATCTGGTGGCGCCCATTTCCATATCGTGTGTAAACACCCGATTTCGCTGACTCCAGTGAACCCACCCCAGCTGAGTAACCGGGAGAGCAGCATCCCACAGGCTGCTGTTGTTGCAATTTCCCGATCCTCTTTATATCATCTGTGGCTAGCTGTCACTTTCGATTTTAACCCCTTTCGCGTGCGCGGCCGGCTTTTGTGTTATTTTTTTTAATTAAACTTTCGGGAGAATTTATTGCGACAAATTGGCGCCCAACGTGGGGCAATAAAAAAAAAATATATATACACATACAAATATTCTCTGGGAATCTGTGCTGTGGTGTTTTTGGTTTTTGTTAGTCAGGGAAGTGTTGTGATCTTTGCTAGTGCATTTTACTTTTGTGCTTTTTTTTTCAGGGAAGTTTTCGCTTTTCGATTATCGTTGTTGGATTTTGAAGTGGATTTTTGGATTTTGGATTTCGTTTTCTCTCGGTCGGTGGATCAAGCAATTAGGAGACCTGTCCAATTGGGTGCATACAAGGACGGTACGAAGTTTGCCGATTACCAAGTAGGTACATTTCTTTTGTTTCTTTTGATTCTTGATTTGTTTGCCATTTTTGCTATAAATTTATATATATATTTATACATTCGGTATTTTGGAACGGCGTTTGTTTACCTATACCTAGTTTTTTTTTCCTTTGTTTTTTTTCTTTTGCGGTACCCACCACAAACGGGGTTTTGGCGATTGGGTGTACAGTGTGTCCAAGAAGTGTGAGCACATTTTACGATTTTTTTTTGTGTTTTCTTTTGCGTGGTCTTTTTGTTTTTTTTATAATCATTTCTCATTCGGGTTGTTTTATTTAAATATTTTTTGTTCTACTTTAGTTCTTGGGTGTGTTTTTGTTTTTCTTTCTCTGAATTCCGCGTTGACCTTTGATAGTGAAGATTTCTTTTTGCTGTTGGAAATAACTTTATTCTTTGGACTTGTGGTTCCTATTTTCTTGTGGCTTTCTTTTCGTGTTTTGGTACGATTCTTTTTTTTGCTTTCGATTTTCGCTGTCGTACTTTTTTGTAATTTCTAGTTTTGGCTCTGGCATTTTGGTTTAGTTGCGTGATCCATTATGGAGATTAATCGGTTATCTCAGGATGAGTTGGCATATGAAATGCAGGTCCGAGGGCTTCCGGTGAAGAGCGTTGACGTGATTAGGAAGTCATTGAGGTCAGCTCGAGCTCTTTCACGCAGGGGCTCTTTAAATATTGGGATCGAGTACACTTTTTCTTTTAACGAGGATGTGGAGGCTGTCAAGGCGAAAATTTTAGAACTTAAAACCCTTCTTAAGAATCCTCCAAGTAATCCGAAGTCGTCGGAGTACTTGAAGATTCTGACGAAGGTCGACTGGGCGTTAGGGCGATTAGGTAGGGTTCAGGCAGAATCTGAAGAGGAAGTTACGGAGATCAAAGAACTCAGGAATGAGTTATTGATCTTACTGAGTAGCTTACCGGAGGAGGAAAGCGAAGAACTCGAAGCTCCTGAAAAGGAAAAATCGAGCACTTCAAAGGTGGTGCCTCGACTGCCGTCCCCTATACCCACTTCAGGCGGAAGGGTGGCGACAGGCGAGCCCAGCACAGAAGAAGTACGCACAGAAATACCTAATATTCAAGTGGTTGAACGATCTACTGAGCGGATCGAGAAATGGGATGTGAAGTTTACTGGTGAGCGCTGTGGCTCATCAGTAAACGCATTCCTAGAGAGGGTCAAGGAGCTCCGCCAGGCAAGAGGGGTGTCGGAGGCTCAGTTGTTTAGGTCAGCGGTCGATTTATTTGTGGGGAAGGCGCTTCTTTGGTTTAGGGCGATGAGGTCTACTGTGGGCACGTGGCAAGAACTAGTCAAGGAGTTGAAGTTGGAGTTCTTGCCACACAATTATGATGATTTATTGATCGATGAGATTAGGCGACGGACTCAAGGCAAAGATGAGTCCATCGGGGTATATATGGCGACGATGCAGAATATGTTCGGCAGACTTTCAGAGCCCCTTTCGGAGCGCAGAAAGCTGTCGATCCTGCAGAAGAACCTGGCACCATTTTATCAGACACAGCTTGGGTTAGAGGAGCCCAAGTGTGTCAGCGACTTGGTGGAATTAGGACGAAAGTTGGAAGCAGTACGCGCCAACGTTGAGACTTTCGCTCCACCACCAAGCAATCGAGGTCGGAATCTGTTGGAGCCCGATCTCGCGTATGTAGGTGTTGAAGAACCCCGGGTTTCGGTTGTTACTCAGAACAGCCAACCCCGGCGACAAATTAGGTGTTACAACTGCAACAGGGAAGGCCATTTCGCAAATACTTTTTCCGCTCCTAGGCGTTGTTTTGGTTGTGGGAAGTTAGGTGTTTCACGTAGGGATTGTTCTGCATGTTCGGGAAACGCACGACGCACTCTCGGGTCCGCAGGACGGGAGCGTCGTTGATTCATTCTGGGTCACCTGCGGGTAACCAGTCGGCTTGTGAAGTTAAATTGGGTTTCGCATTGGAGGCAAATGGTAGCGATAGGCGACCGTATCTTGGTGTTAGGGTTTATGGGATAAATTTAGTAGGGCTTTTAGATTCGGGCGCTTCACGCTCGATAGTATGCAAGGAGGGTTGGAGAATCCTTCAAGAGTTAGGGATAGAATTAGGCAAAGGTCAAATAGATAGGGTAATGTTAGCGGATGGTGCAGGAGTAAAGGTAGAAGGGGTAGTCTCTTTGCCTATTACAGTTGAGAAAAATACAGTTTTGTTAGAGTGTCTCGTCATTCCTAGTCTTCCTCACGTCTTGATATTAGGAGCAGATTTTTGGGCTCTATCGGGAATTGTCCCGGATCTTAGATCAGGCGAGTGGAATTTTTCGAGTCGAAGCATGTTAGCTTCATTATCAGATTCTAAGGATTTATCGGAGATAGACGAGGCACAGAAACAACAGTTAGGGGCACTTGCAGAGAGAGTTTTTAGGAGCATGCCTGAAGGCTTAGGGTGCACACACTTAGTGGAGAACAGAATTAAGATAAGTTCAGAGCCAATACAGCAACGATACTATGCAGTATCTCCGGCCGTCCAAAAACATGTTGATAGGGAATTAGATGAAATGCTAAAGGATGGCATAATAGAAAAGTCTAGTAGTCCGTGGGCCTCTCCAATCGTTATGATTAGGAAGAAGGACAACACGTATAGGTTTTGCGTAGACTACAGGAAGCTTAACAAGGTAACAGAGAGGGATGCTTATCCACTCCCTTATATTTCAGCGACGTTAGACAAGCTTAGGGACGCGAAGTTTCTGTCCTCCTTGGACATTAAATCCGCATACTGGCAGATTCCAGTAGAGGAGAAATCACGACCCTTTACAGCTTTCACAGTCCCTGGTAGGGGCCTTTTCCAATTTAAGAGAATGCCATTTGGTCTGCATAATGCACCAGCGACATGGCAACGATTTATTGATACGGTGATTGGGGCCGACTTGGAATCAAATGTCTTCGTCTACCTGGACGACATAATCATCGTAACCAACTCCTTCGAACAACACCTGAAGATATTGGAAGAGGTTTTTAACCGTTTATGCGAGACACTAAGAGCGTTTGTGTCGGAGAATCATCGAAACTGGGATGCGCAGTTGGCGAAAGTCGCGTGTAGTATACGCACATCTCAGCACGAAGTTTTGGGAGTATCACCATATTACGCTAATTTTGGTCGAGGAATGGTGACTTTTGCTGGTCGATCAGGATCGCCCTTAACCACCATTCCGCATGATAAGGAGAGTGATACGCTAGGAACAGGAGAAAGGTTTAGACAGCTTAGGGAAGAAATAGGGAAAAAGCTAGAGTTGGCAACCAAGAAGGCATCACATAGTTATAACCTTCGCAGGCGGGATGTACAATATTATCCAAACGAACTCGTCTGGCGAAGAAACTTCATTTTATCAGATGCCGCGAAGTATTATGCAGCCAAACTTGCTTCGAAATATGTTGGCCCATTCCGAATTCATAAAAAGGTATCGGCATACACATATGAACTGGTTGATGAAGATGGCAAGGTACGTGGAACATGGAACGTTAAAAACCTGAAGCCATATTACGAGGATCCTGAAGAAAGATCAGAAGACGAGCTTAGTCGCACAAGAAAAAGGAATTGTGCTAAGAGGAACTGAGAGTCCCGTGCTCTGTGATGTTCACTGGCGATCGCCAAGCGCGATCGAAATGAAGTAGTTGTTCCTTGTCTTTTTATTTTTCGTTCTCCTTTGTTGTGTTGTTTGAACTTGGGGAATATGTATCTTAAATTACTTCGGCCTTTCTTACGAAAAGCCAACTGCCTCTCTTCGGAGGTAAGGGTGGGGTTTGTTACGTCCAAATTTCGCACAAGATCCTTGGTCCCCTCCATCCTACCAATTCTCACCCGTCCACCATTTTCGGCCTTTCTATTCAATTTTATTCCGTTGTCTTCTTGAAGCAGTGGTCTCGTTAAGCGTTCCTGGATGGTTCCGCCATTCAGTACTTATACTTTTCCACACGCTTCAAGGGGGCAACAAAAGCAGGTACTCCGGGAGACAGAGCCCAACGGTCGGTTGGCAACCCTCTGATGCGGATGGACCGTCCGCCAACGATGCGAATTAAGTCAGCGACGAGTGAGACGAGCGGCGATGAAGAAGAGGGTGGACTGCCCTAATATCTTGCCCACACCACCAGGGCGAGCCCACACATAAAGGACGAGTACACAGCAAGATACATAATGAACACCAACAGTTACCCAAACATCATACACGTAATCAACACAACTTGTACGACCACGAGCAGCGGTCAACGGACTGAAGGAGGTTCAGTCCAAATTCATAAATTCATCAATGGCCGAGAGCCCGACGTTTATATTTTATTATTTGTATGGGGTGGCACGTCATCGGCTAGTCCCTTTTCCCCAAACCTGCGTGAGATTCCACCGGGATAGCTAGATTTCGCGGATTTATCACGATAATAGGAATACGAGTAAGTACTCTGGTTTCTTCCTCCTCAGGCGTGTCCGACGCAAGGCGTTGTTTGACATATTTATATTTTACATTCAATAACCTCTTTTCTTCCACGCTAAGTCCAACGCCAAGCGTTGTTTGACAAATTTCCTTTTTCTTCTCATATTCCTTCTTCGCTTTTGTATTTTTCGCGATATTGCTTCGAATATTTCATTTTGCGTTCACTAGCCCCTCAATTGCTAGCGCTTGCTGTGAACGTGGCACCAAGGTAAAGAGCGAACCTTGGGAATACGTAACCCGACCCTCTGAACTGCCAGTTGGAGGCGATTTCAGAGAGAGAGAGAGCCATTGGAAAAATGGAAAGAGCTGCTAGATAGCGGCGTTCAAGGAACGGTTGCATGCTTCAGCAAAAGAGCGGAGTACTGCACATAAAGCCGTCCTTGAACTTGTAATGGCTGAATAAGCGGTAGGCCAATTTGAAGAGAAAGGCTCTCGGTCGGTTGAGCAAAGTGCTGAGGCGAGTTCAGCACTTCTTGGTTGACCACGAGCAAGTGCGAACAAGCGCTAATGTTTGAGGAGTTTTTTTTGTCAGATAGTGAACGAATTGGTGCGATCGTATATTTTGAGCGGGAAGGTCCAGAAGGGACCAAAGGAAAGGATACAAAAGCGGAAAAGGATTCAAGGAGGAATACCACGAAGGAGCAGAAGGAAAACTTCGAGGAGAAACAGCGAGGAGTAGGAAGCACATTACCACTCAGGAAAAGCCAGATAAGTAGATATGTTGCTTAAACAATATTTCGAATTTACTTGGTGCGATTAGTGTAGGATTTGTGTGCGATAAATCCCGGTAGGGTCTCATACCGCATATTTCCCGGTGAAAGCGAGACACGCGACCGCTGGTAGCACGTTTCTTTTTTACAACTGTGTTCGGGACCGGTGATAGCGGGCCACCCCCAACGGCTACTTACCTTTCGGTATTTTCAAGCGGTTTTCCATTTGCCAGTTTCAACCCCTTTTGTTCATATAAAACCTTTTCTAAATTAAATAAATTGGCCGTGCTCCGGATTATAGAGCATTTGTAACGCACGTTCGTCGTTTTCTTTCCTATTTATACAATTTCAGGATCCCCACCCCATTCAATTTCTCTAAAAGGTTTCTAGATCCCTTTCAAAGATCTGGTGGCGCCCATTTCCATATCGTGTGTAAACACCCGATTTCGCTGACTCCAGCGAACCCACCCCAGCTGAGTAACCGGGAGAGCAGCATCCCACAGGCTGCTGTTGTTGCAATTTCCCGATCCTCTTTATATCATCTGTGGCTAGCTGTCACTTTCGATTTTAACCCCTTTCGCGTGCGCGGCCGGCTTTTGTGTTATTTTTTTTAATAAAACTTTCGGGAGAATTTATTGCGACAATACCTTGTCGTATATACTGTCAGCAAGAAGGAACACCGACGAATTGGACAGAACGTCGCAGTAGGCAGCTATAACTTCGAGGTAGAAATGGTCTTTGTCTACCTAGACTGCTGAATATCACTAACGGGCTCCCGCAAGGCGCAGTTATAACACCGCTTTTATTTAACATATATATTTCCCAAATGCTAAGGGGTTTGGATAATTCGCTAGCGATTGCTGACGACGTTATCCTGTATGCATCCACACAGTGGTGTATAGAAACTGCATTTGAGAACAGTCCTCATTGCTGTATTTTGCAGTACTTGAAGCATAGTTTGTATGTTTACTATTTCCCATAAACTAGATTCTTCTTTTTCTTCTTCCTTTTATCATCGAGGTTATGATCCGAAAATAAGGGATCACAACCCTCCCACTTCACCGCATTTCTACTGATCCGCCTGTGGCTTTTGCCTATTTGACCTCAGAAAATATCGGCAGGCCTGCCGATTTTGGATCACTCGGTTACTGAGGCCAATGAAATGCCGATGTCGTCGCATTTGTCTGATCCAGGCGTTTATAGGCCTGCCTTTCCTACGTCGCGATGTCTTTGGAACGTGCATTGATATTGCCTTTTTAACAGGGTTCAAATGATCTCTTCTTTGAACGTGGCAATACCAGCTGAGCCGGTCGCGCTCTATCTTTTGTACGATGGTTTCCTTGATGTGAAAGCTTCCACGGATCTTCGAACTTCTTATTCGATCAAGCTTTGTCACTCCTGCTGTCATGCGAAGCATCTTCATATCAGCTGCCGTTAATTTACTCTCATACTTTTTGTACATCGTCCAACATTGTGAACCGTATGTGAGCGCTGGACTTACAACTGCGGTGTAGAGCCTTCCTTTCAACTTAGGGGACATTTTCCTGTCACAGAAGATAGCGGAATTTTCTCGCCACTTCATCCACCCTACGCTTATGCGATGATTGATGTCGTCATCACAAGTTGTTTTGCTATTGATCATAGATCCCAGATATTTGAACTTTTCGCACTTGAGAAGCACTGTTCCATTCAAATAAATGTCTGGAATAGGCCTGAGTGGATCAGAGAACGGGCAGCACAAGTACTCTGTCTTTTTTGAACTAATGCGATACCAATTTTCTTCCAGAACGTTCACCCACACATCAAGTGCTCGTTGCAGGGATGTAGGATCTTCACTTATGATGGCTCCATCGTCAGCAAAGAGTAACTGATGTACCTTGGGGTCCATCACTTTACCTTCAAGCAGATAATCAAGGACTGTAATAAAGAGCAAAGGACTTAAGACGCTTCCCTGGTGCACCCCGACTTTGATTGGGAACTCTTCGGTTACTCCAGCGGGGCATCTTACTCTTGTCTTTGCTCCTTCGTATATGTCTATGATCATCTGTACATAGGTTTCTGGAACCCCTCTATGTCTTAGCGCCACCCATATCAGATCTCATGGTTGTCTGTCGAATGCCTTTTCAAAGTCAACCAATACAATATGCAAATCCCTTAAGGAATCACGATGTTTTTCCATTATGATCCTTATACTTTGGATTGCATCTGTGGTTGATTTACCCGCGACAAACCCGCACTGATCATCAGATAGACGTATTATTTTTCGCAGTCGGCCACCTAATACCCGCTCAACGATCTTCATGGTGTGTGACATCAGCTCGATCGAACGGTAGTTATCACAGTTTCGCGTATCCCCCTTCCCTTTGTATACAGGGAGAAGGTAACTTTCCCTCCATTTCCCTTTCCCTCTCACGAATTTGGAGATGAGAATTCTGAGCCATCTGAACCCGATGTCTCCCATCTTTTTCCAGAACTCAGAGGGCATCTCGTCTGGCCCAACCGCTTTTCGTTTTTTTTTGAGTATTTGACCGCCTCACTAACTTCTTCGACTGTAATGTCGGGTATTTCTTCACAGTTAGGGGTGGCTCTTGGAAGTATAGCCGGGGAAACTGTTCATTTAAAAGCTCTTCACAATACTGCCGCCACCTCTGCAGAATTTTGTCGTCATCCACAAGAAGCTGGCCATGAGCATTGCTAATGAACTTTGGAGAACGAATCTCCTGAGCATTCTTCCTTCTTTGGGCGGCTATTTTGAAGATAGTGGCGCTCTTGTTCATATTGTGTCTTCGCAGCTCCTGGCTAGCCTGGTTTGCATCAGCAACCGAGGAAAATATTTTCGCCAGCTCCCGGTACAGGCCCTCCGTACTCTCTGCTTGAAGCTGGGCGCACTTCTTCTTCGCTTTTTTCTTGCAGCATCTGTATTCCATTTCGAGGCGAGGTTTTTCGTCACTATTATTAGAGGGGCACTTTGACCAAGCTTTGAAAGCCCCTTTCTTCTCATTTATCACTTTCTTAGCTTCATCACTCCACCACCATGTTTCTTTGGCGTGTTGATGGTGGCCTTTTGAAGCTCCTAGCAGTGATTTGGCATTCTTTAAGCAAGTTCGCTGTAGGGAATCCCACATATTTTGTGCTCTGCACTCTTTATCTTCAGCTCCGTTGATGGTGTGAGAGAGGTAGTTTTTCAACACGAAAACAAAAGCCTCGCCTTTTTCTTTGTCCAGATTGTACCACTGGATTTTCTCAGAGACCCTTGTTTTCTTGCTTTTCTTCGGTGTTTTCATAAAAATTTCTGTTAGCAGGAGACGGTGTTGCTGAGCGATTGCCTCTCCCTGGATCACTTGCAATCTTTTACCCGAGGCTTCATGAAACTGGCTACCAAATGGTAGTCAATCTGAGTTTCATCTCCACCACTGCTGTAAGTGATCAGGTGTCGGCTTTGTTTGATGAACATGGTATTTAACACGATAAGGCCGTGTGATTTGCACATGCTGAGGTTGTCTTCGCCAGGAAGGTTCCTGGTGCCATATCCTAGTCCTCCATGGCAGTCTTCATAGTCTTCGTTTGATTTCCCGACATGTCCATTCAAATCTCCTCCAACAAACAGAAATTCTTCCTTTGGGATGTTCTTAAGGAGATTGTGGAAATCTAGCCAAAATGCATCTTTATCTCTCTGATTGCACCCATTGTGGGGAGCATATGCACTGACAATATTCCACACCTCTCCTTGTATTACTAGTTTGAGAGACATCAAACGGTCGCTGGACTTCGAAATGCTCAAGACGTTTCCAAGTAGCTCTGCCGCAAGGATGATACCGATTCCGTTCTTAGCCTTTTTCGTTCCGTTCCCATAAACTAGATTCTTGAGCAAAACTCAAAGTCGCATTTTCCTCCAAACTCAGATTATATTTCCTAATTTAATATACAGTTAAATAACAATAAAATAATATTTTAAGTAGAAAGATATGTATATGTATATGCATAATATCATATCTCTGTAATGTAAAATGTGTGGTAACAATCCTTTGTACAAATTTCTTATGCGAAATAAAATTCTATCTATCTATCTATATTATATACTGGCAAGCTGGCCCGTGCTCGCCTTGCTTCGCCTGCCAGGCACATTTAAATAGCACTCAAATATAATACACGAATACGACTCATGTCTCTGCACTGCTACATCTGCGCTTACTACTCGTAATTAGTGTGTTCACATATAAATGTACAATGCATAATGTAGAACCAAAACAAATAAACACTGACAAAACGTTTACGCTTGAGCAGATACAAATTCATTCTGATCATCCCAGTCCTGCTTTACGGCGCGGAAACATTGACTTTATTAAAAGAGGATGAAGATATCCTTGGAACTATACGAGCTGTAGAGCGGCATCGACCTAGTCAAAAAACTGCGTATTGGACGTCTGCGATGGCTAGGACATGCAGAGTGAATGGACACCAACGCTGCGGCCCGCAGAGTTTTCGAATCTAACCCCGAGGGACGACGCAGTAAAGGACCTTCTCGCCGTAGATGGCGCGCACAAGTTCAAGGGGACCTGGACCAACTTGGAGTGCGCAACTGGAGACAATTAGCTAAAGACCGAGCTAAATGGAAAGGCTTGTTGGTTGAGGCCCAGGTTCACCCCGAACTGTAGCGCCACCTAAGTAAGTAAGTATGTAATTTAAGAGATATGCAGAACTTTAGACAGGCTAAATTCCAATGAAAGTTCCTGCCTTTTTCATGGCCGGCATATACTATGACGCGAGGTCAACATTTTTTTTCCTTTGCAGACGACGAATTGAATTGTTCGCGTCAAGTAGTCGAGTGTCAGTACGGTTACAATGGCCGTAAACATTCCTTGCATCTTCGACGACGCTAGGAATTCCCAAATCTCGATGAATATCTTCGTTACGTACATACCACGGTGCGTTGACGATCGTTCTAAGAACTTTATTTTCAAAAGTTTGTATGATGTTTCTATTGCTTTTCTTGGTACCACCCCATAGTTGAATACTATACGTCCACACAGGCTTTAGCACTTGCTTATAAATAAGCAGTTTGGTATGTATGCTCAACTTCGAATGTTTACTGAGTAACCAGTACATTTGTGGGTATTTGTTTTCGAGCTCTTCGTGTTTCTTTTTTACGTGCGATTTCCATTTAAGCTTAAGATCCAGAGTCATTCCTATATATTTTGCTTCGTTCGCGAACGGTATTTCAGCCGAGTTTAGGTATACAGGCAATCTATCTACTTTTTTGTACGTAAAGTTGACGTGAGTAGATTGGTTTTCATTCAGCACAATACGCCAAGAATTCGTCCAAGCGTGGACTTTATTAATAGCATGCTGTTTTGTTTATTTATTTCTTTTTTTAGCAGCTTTCCAGTTGCTGTTTCAATAGAATCGCCCGTTGTCAATATCGCCGTATCGTCCGCAAACGTGGCGACGACACAGTTTCTTTCATGCGGGATATCACTCGTGTAGAGTACATATAGAAGTGTGCCACGGACACTTCCTTGTGGGACTCCGGCGGACTCTCCTTGAAGTCAGAGTAATCATTTCCGTGGTTAATACGAAAGATTCTTTCAGTGAGGTGCGATCAAGATCAGAAAGAGTTGCAGTGGCAGTAGTAGTCGCAATTTATACTCCAAGCCTTCGTGCCAAACCTTGTCAAAAGATTGTGAGACGTCAAGAAATACACCACAACAAATCTTTTTTTTTTTCCAGAGCTTTCTCAATCACGTTAGTTATTTTGTGGACTTGGTCGATTGCAGAATGTTTGATTCTAAATGATGGTCAGGAATGAGACGTCTTTCGTCGATTACGGGCTGTAGACGTTTGGAAAGTAGTTTTTCAAATATTTTTGCGATTTTGCGGTATGATATCTTTTCATACGGAGGTTTGCCTGGTTTCGGGACCATTATAATTTCGGCGACTTTCCATTGTCTCAGAACGTAGAGCAATCTGAACGAGACGTTGATCAAGTAGAGCAGTTTGATAAGAACTTTATTCGGCAATTCCTTGACCACCTGCGCCGTTATCAAGTCGTAACCCGGTGCTTTTTCGTCTTTAGATTTTTGACCACTTCCTTCAGTTCAATCAATGCAACTTTTTTTACTTTAAAGTTGTCAGATTTCGTGACTGGGAAGTTGACCGTTAACGAAGGGCCGTCGAACGGCTTAAACGTTTCTTCTAAGTGCAGAGCAAAAAGTTCTGCCTTTTCTTTGTCGCTTTTGGCCCAGTTTCCATCGTTTTTCCGAATTGGTGGTGCTTGCATTTGAGGTTTTCGGATGCCTTTTAGCGCTTTCCAAAGCGAATAATTTAATTCTCTTTCACCGGAGAGATTTTCAAGGTAGATCGCTATCTTATTGCTTTTAAATTCCCGAATACTGTGTTTAGGGCGATTGCATTGACGGTTAAGGACCGTTTTATACTGCGGTGCACGAGTGATTTGCCATTTCTTGCGTGCTTTTCTTTTCTTCCTCACCAGTTCAATGATTTCTCTGGGATAGCTTCTAGAAGGAGTGTTTCTCCACGCCGCTCTTTGAATTGTTTCCACCAAACGATAAACTTCGTCCTCTAGTTCACAAGTGTTTTAAGTGATACATTTAAGGCGATATTTGTCTCGCAATCATTTCTAAAACCCTCCCAGTTTGTTCTATTGCCAGTAAGTCTTGGAAGTCATTTTTTCTTGATCAGCACTTCTCCAAGTAGTAAAATTACCGGCGAGTGGTTAGAAGAGAGATCAAAACATTCGTTGACTGTAATAAACTTATCGAAAATGCCTTTTGTAACGAAAAAATCGATAAGATCGGGAATTTTTCCTGAATCGGTTGGCCAATAGGTCGGTTTTCCTATCGAATAAAAACAACAACCGAATTCATTTGCCACTTCGTAAAGAATTTTTCCTTTAGAAGATGCGCATCTTGAACCTCAGGATTTGTGCTTCGCATTGAAATCTCCATCAATAAGGAAATTTGAACCAAGGGCATTGAAGACACGAAAGTAGTCGTCTCTTTCTAGTGAGCATCGCGGCGGACAGTAAACAGATGATGTAGTTCAGGTGTTTATTTTTAACCCTTACTGCGCACAACTGAAGTTTTTCCAGCTCTATGCTAGTATCGACTGAGAGTTCGATGCTAGTTTTAATGAATAAAGACGAACCGCCCCGCACTCTATCAGAAGGATGATAGGCGTGATAACCAGCGTACCCTCTTATCTGTATTTGCGATTCCCTTGTTAGATGGGTTTCGGAGATCAAACATATGTCGATGTTTTCTCTCATTAGGAATATTTCTAATTCGTTAAATTTTTGTAAGAGTCCGTTTGCATTCCATGTTACTATTTTAAGCAAAGATTTCATATCCACTTAGACTGTTCCTCGAACTTAGCGTAGATGCAGTTCAAAATTTCTTTCAACAGATCAGAGGGGGCCCGTCGTTCCGCTTGGTTGCTTTGACTGCAGCCTGAAAATATGGTCCATCAGATAACTGGGGTTCGCTGGCTTTTCCGATGTTATTTTTCGTTCAGCCCTTTTAGTGGACGACTTTGACGTACTTAATCTGCTTAGAAGGCTGATTGACTGGTTCAAGAGTCTGCACTGCTGATTCGAGCGTCCTTTCAGTCGGCTTAGGAGTCTGTACAACTGGCTTACGAGCCTGCTCAGTCTGCTTAGCAACACGTTCTACCGACTTAGGAGCCCGGTCGACTGATTTCGTTCCTCGTACAAACGACGTTGTAGATTTTCTCCGACGTAACTGTAATTCCTTTGCGAGCTTACAACAACAATAAAAAATGCCCTGAAAGTAGTCATTGGGAAGGCGAGGCTCACGTTAACTGAACTACGGACGTTGGTCGTCGAAGTGAATGCACGGTGAACGCTCGTCCTCTAACGTATGTGAGTAGCGATCCCTTGGACGTCACCCCGTTCACACCGGTTCATTGTTTGCTTGGTGTTGGTGGTGTTGCTAACATGCAAAAGGACAGTACTCAACTCCCATAAGTAATCGTCTGATTTCCTTCAGAATTGGACAGGTGCCAATAAAGTGAGCAATATCTTCTGGTTCCGCTGTGTTGCATAGGCTACAAATTGACGAAAGGTCAGTGCGATGTGGCATGTAATTCAGCTTAAGTAGTTCTCTTCTCGCTCGCCAGATCAGTGAAATTTGGGAGATGCTGAGGTTGGCGCTCAGTTAGGTGATGTCATCATGTATAAGTCTTTTATAAATTGATCGAGCACTTTAGTTTTTTTGCTGCTATTGCGCGGTCCCTTTTTATAACCTGGTGGACATTATATATAAACTCCTGTGCAGATCTTCTCCACTCTGAAAGGTTTGATTCTGTCATTCTAAAGTTTGTACTATATTTAGACGCTGTAAAATTGCGAACGATTTCTCAACGCTTTTTTTGCCAGAATTTTGGTAAGCCTCATCTAGTCTTCTCCACTCATAACTTTAACCACATACTGCATGTTTAACTTCAATGTAAATAAGCATAATGGTGGTATTCCAGTCTCGATATGCAACATGTAGTTAGGTGTGTTTAATGGAAGGCAGAACACTTTCTTCAGGAAAACCTAAGCAATTTTTCGACTTCATCATAAGGTATGCTTCCCCATACTTGGGCTACGTAACACATTACCGAACGCATAACAGCCTCGAACATTTTCACCTTCGCATGGATACCGACTTTAGCATTAGAAATTAGATTTCTCCATGTTGCATTAATGGCTTCTTTTTTACTTCTACAAGCTTAAGTTCGAGATGTCGTTTCATGGAGAGATTATGGGTAAGGGTTACACGAAGATACTTGTAGGTTCTTACTGCTTCTAGCGGTTCTCTACCGTACTTCCACTGTTCGTTACTCACGAAACGTCCTGTTCCTTTTCGAAAAACTAGCATTTTCGATTTCGTGATGTTTATTTGGAGGCAGTTTATACGGCAATATTCTTCAACTTTGTTAATCATTAGTTGTAATGCATTAGGTGTCTCTGCTAGAATAACAATATCGTCCGCATAAAGCAGTGTCTTAAATTTTATTTGCTCGACCTGTATGTCTGCTGGAAGTGCGTCAGATATGTCAACCAGGAATAGTGCAAATAGAAGCGGGCTGAGGAGACATCCTTGTTCGACTCCATTTTCTACCTCAAACCAATCTGATAGTTCCTTGCCCTCCCATATCGCCGGCTTATTGTTCCTGTACATGTCCTTTAAGATATTTATAAATTTGAACGATATTCCAATATTCGATAGCTTGTAGAAAAGGCAATTTCTATTAACCGTGTCCAAAGCTGCTTTAAAGTCGATGAAGTATGCATATAATTTCTTGCCTTGGTCTAAATATGTTTGCGCTATTGACGTTAAATTAAATATTTGATCAACTGCTGAGTAGCCCGTTCTAAAACCAGCCTGCAATTGATTGAGTTTTTTGTTCTCGTTCTCCCACTTAACTAATCTTGCTGTCAACAAGCTTGTGAAGATTTAACTGATTGCATTCATAAAGGCTATGCCCCTATAGTTTCGATGTACTGTATATATGAAGCTTCTGCGCTCTCACCATCACAGCAAAGGACATTCTTCAATTCAGCTGAAGCCCAATGATGTCGTCCTGGTCTTTGACTCTGGGAAGCCAAGAATTTCCTGGATGTTGGCTGCAATAGAGAACGTTTTTACTGGTCCTGATGGCAATGTCCAAGCTTGTGAGATACGTTACGCCGATGGATTCAAGACTCGGAGACCGGTTCAACTCTTGTACCCGCTGGAGCTCTCCCTATTTCGGCGTGTGGAGGATGTTGAAAATTAAGGGAATACAGCTCTCTCTCTCTTAATCCTACCATATTATCTTTCTTGATATTATTTCCTTGTTTTTTTCTTTTTTTTATCACTCTATACTTTACCTATAAAACACATTCTCTGGCATTTCCTGAATTTTGGTGAATAAAGTTGTAATGATTTCTCATTGTCTTGGCTTTCCGTTTATTAAAGTGGAACCTGGTACATAATATTAGTTTATAATAGCCAATAACAGTTTGTAATCTCTTAATTTGTCCAAAATTCCCTCTTTGGCTAAGAACACAACAAACTATTTATTTACACACACAATCATTTTCAATGGCCCGCTAATCCTTCATGAGACTCGCGGGGGTAGGATGCTCATGTGGACTCTCCATCTGAGCCGATCCTCCGCCATTGACTCCAACTCATCAGGAGGAATCCCTAGACGGCTCCAGGAGAGATGTCGGACTTTATATTTATTTATTTTTTTTTTTTTTTTGTAAGCCGATCTGGGGCATATGAACTACGTGACCAAACCATCGAAGCATAGATCGTTCCGTTCGGAGAAGTAGCTGCTCAACATTGAGCGCCTCGCGTACTCTGCTGTTGCGCACTCGATCCCTACGAGTTATTCCAACAACACCGCGAATGAACCTCATTTCGGCAGCTTGTATCCGCGGTCTTATTCTTTCGGTCACTACCCAAATTTCATGACCATAGGTGAGAGTTGGAACATACACCGAGTTAAAAACCACTAAGTGTTCAACTATTTATTTAATTTGTCTAAATATTAATTGTTTAATAAATTGCTTCAAAGGGTATTATTATTCTTTAACCCGTTTTGAATTTTGCGTTTCAGTTTTGCAGCAATTTTAAAAATATTTCTCGATAATTATTGATTGGTGGTACAGAAGAAGAAGAATCTACAAGTTGACGTACGTAAGACCAATATTGTTGCATGGTACATTAACTTATTGTTTCGTAGTACAGAAACTCAACTTATTTGTTAATATGCTCCTGCTGTACAATGCTGCGGTATAGAGGCGGTTCATCTTTAAAACTTGGTTACAATAATTTCCGTTATTATTTTCAGTATTTGAGATGTGCTTAATGGCACTGTTGCCCTTTTGATGGAATGTAGCAACTTTTTGCGACTTTTGCGGTAGTGTGTTGGACTAAAGACTAAGTGGTTCTAGGTTCTATCCATAGAAAATACCATAAAAAAAAGTACTTGCTCCTACCTCCTGCAAACATCTCACCAACATCGGGCGGTATAACTGTCACGGGAAAGCCAACCCGCCGCGGCGTTGAAATACGACATCTTAATTAGTATTCATTTCCGACTTCTAATTGGCAACACAACTCTGAGTACAATACACATGTAGCATTCTTTTTAAATTTAAAACAATTTTCCTTGGATTTTATCTTACTTATTGCTCTTGCTACCAATTACACAACCGTAGTTACGAACGCTCATCTTATTTCAGCCATGATTTCCTGTGGGCATACGACAAATCCTTTTTTAATTGGGGATTAAACCTCCTTGCAACTTCGGACAGTCTAATATGGTATGTGATTTTCACCACACGAACAAAAATTTAAGCAATTTAGGTTGTAGTCATACATATGCATATACATATATCTATGTATATATGTACGGCTATGAATGTGTGTTTTTATGCTTTCTATAAAGTTGTTTCAGATATATTTTTACTTTTCCTCTTAAGTGCAACAACTTTCGCTAGACGAAGTATTACTCCATTTTCTTGTTTTAGCAAATGTGTTTGTTCTTCACGAAGAGAGATTTACGAACCACCCTTCAACTCGGACGAAGGATTTAGTGAATTGAAGAAACAGACGAGAGGCAAGATTGAAAATATGGATAAAGGGTTTCTCGTGTGATTTCTTTTCTCTGAAAACCATGTTGAAGCTTTTCTAAACGATTTAAAATCCTATTATGGAACAAATCCGGGCCACATGTGTTCAGAATGTCACATTAATCTAAAAAAACGACATTGTATTCCCATTTGTCATGGTTTTGCAATATGTGTATTGAACGACATAAAAACGAATACTGTGTATATATGTATGGTATGTACACACGTCTGTAATACGTTTTATTGTGTTTTTTCTAATGTTCCTTGGATAACGGTGAGTACGCATGTAGCGACTGTTTAGATTTGAGTAAAAAATAAAGGAATGTGTACAAACATATGTACATATTTAGTTTCTATTTTAGGCTCCGATATAGTCTAGTCATCTTAGATATCTTAAAAAAAAAGGAATTGGAATGTAAAGTACTCATCACAGCCCACTTTTTAATTTTATATATACGAATAATATGTATGTATGTATATTCTCCAACATAAAAGTTGTGTTTAGACCGCGTTGGCCGACTTGGAAAATATGTACTCAGCACAATTATTGAGAGTGGGATTTCTTATGAAATGTTCGTAGCAAATGATTGCAGCTTTTATAATATTGAACTTTTTGTCTTTTAGGGCGCGAACAGACACGGCAGAAGCCAGTCGGCTCTTATTTACACTACTGTCTTCATATTCCTTCACACCTAAGAAACCGCGCGGGTCTATTTTTGAGTTGTGGACCCCACACGGTTTGACAAACTGGTTAGGTGTGCACGCATATGTAGACAGTAACGCAAATAACGGTTCATCCACAGAAAAATATATTGTACTCAGACAGCCGGCGGTTATCGCCCGGTTCTGCAGGAGAAAGTTGAGTTTACAAATACCTTAGTTCAAAAATAGAAGTCAAAGAAGCAATAGACACAATATACACATTAGACACGTCCAAAACGCGCGGTTTCCGCAAAGCAACTGTACACTCTAGGCACGCCAAAGATGTCATTTACATCAATCAGTTCGATCAATTTTTCCAGCTATACCTATGATCACATTACTGCCATGTTATACCATCGCAGAAGAGTTGACATAAGCATCCGGAATTGGTCACCTTTTATATATAATGAAAAACGAAAAACAACAATTGGGAATCTTCTAGTCATGAAAAAATAAACTGTGACAAAATTATTGCGACGCCATAGAAGATAAAGGTAATGAATTTCAGCGGTTGTAAGAGACAAGCGAAGAAGACGTGCATGCGCCAAGTAGAGAGGGGGCCTGTATTGGGAGCCGGAGGAAATATCTTCCCCGGTTGCTGAAAAAAACCAGGCTATCCAGGAACTGCGATACCAAAATATGAAAATGGGGGTAAGTGGGGGTACACCAGGAAAGGATTTTAACTTCTTTGCTATTTATTCCAATTCTTGACTATCTGCTTGAAGGTAAAGTGATGGACCTCAAAATGGTATCGCAGTCGCAGCTGGTTTGAAAGTCTGGTTGGCTGGTATATAGCAGCACAGGGGTTATATTTGCTAAGCTGCTATTGCTGCTACTGTTGCTATTGCTGTTATTACTGCTATTGCTGCTATTTCTGTTTGGTTGGTTGGTATATAAGAGCACAGGGGTTATATTTGGTAAGTTGCTATTGGTGCTATGCGTTGCGAATGCGATTTCCTAGCGGGAGCTGCAGTACCAGTATAACGAATTTAAAAAAGTGCATTGAAATTAAGCATCCTACTGTGTCTTTAGTTTCAGCAAGTTCATCGGAGCCAAATGTGCGAGTAAGTTTTTTATATGAAAGGATATATGTATATACATATATGTGTGCATAAATATGTACAAAGGTAGGAATTTAGGAGGTGTAAAATCATTTGGGGCACTTGCACCATATAATGAAAATACGCTTATAGAAGAAAATTAAATTTTGTCTGACAAGAGCGACAAAATAGCCGCACAGATACACCTGTCTATGACTCCATTACGAATTCGCATTAGCAGTTTATATTAGCAGTTGACATTCATAGTGAATAAGAAATCACATTCACAGTTATAACTGCGAATGCAAATTTAACGACTTAGCCCATGTCTACTAAAGAGTGCCATGGTACCCAGGTACCGCAGTATATTTTGTATGGTAATTGTCTGCTAATTTGCGAATTATATAAAAAAAAAACTATTGTAAGAGAAAAACAAACATAGATTTTTTCAAAGCAGTTGCTTATAAAAAGTTACGGATTTTCATAATTTTTTATTTGAAAACAAATAAGTAATAGAGATGTGACTACTCGGTCAACTTTGGCAGCGACGCGGACGAAGCATTTTGCTAGATTTTTGCGGTGCTGATCGCATGCCGGCTTCGTGCACCATATGCACTTCTTGTGTGTTTTGCGCTTAAACAAAAGGCGTTCGTCTTGTTGGTGTTTTCTGGGATTCGAACTTACAACATCACGCGCAGTGATCCGACACACTAACCACTTAGCCACGGCGATAAGATAATCACAGCCTTGCTTGTTGTCCGTACCTATGATACTATACTGTATTTCGATTCACGGAAGCCAAACACGCTCGAAACTCTTCACGGTCCTTGTTTATTTTTCATTTGTGGTGGAATGAACGTTTTATTTTGGCGAATGGTGCCGACCAAAGTTAGTTTTTTTGCGAGAAAGTATTTCGCGAAGCCCAAATTAGTGAAAAAATAGTCGCTGATTACATTGCTGATTACAGCTGCTTCTGAGGGTATGTACTGCGTAAACTTAGAACGGCCTCTGTACGGAAACAGCTGTTCATCGACAGTAATGTCTGCTGATGTTTCTATGTAGCTGTTCGTTCATTAGGTTCCAAACATCACGAATTAGGGTGGCATTGCATTTGTTTTCTTGGTACAACCCCAAAGTTGTGTACCGTAGGTCCACACCGCCTTTAGCACTTGTTTGTATAAAAGCAGTTTGGTCTCAGTACTGAGCTGGGAATGTTTTCCGAGTAACCAGTATATTTCTCTATATTTGATTTCGAGTTCTTTTCGTTTCTATTTCTGTCTTGCGTCGAGTGTCATTCCCAGGTATTTAGCCTCGTTTGCGAAAAGAATTCGCAAATATTTTCTTGTATGCGAAATTCACGTGAACAGATTTAGATTCGTTGAGGGCGATCCGCCAGTCCCTCGTCCATTCATTTACAATATTCAGTGCGTTTTACAGTCTTGCAGTCGTTTCTTCGATTGTTTTACCTACTTATAGGATAGCGGTGTCATCGGAAAACGTAACAAGGATAGTGCCACCTTCGTTCGGTATATCACGAGTATATAGCAAATAGAGAAGCGGCCCAAGAACGCTTCCTTGCGGTACGCTGGCCGAAATTTCTTTGAGCTCGGAGTATTCGATTCCATGTCTAACACGAAAAAGTCTATTCCCGAGATATGATTCTAGAATATCGTATAGGCATACAGGGAGAACTTGTCGTCGTTTCGATTTCAAGCCATCATGCCACACCTTATCAAAGGCTTGCGAGACGTCAAGAAATACCCTTGAGCAAATATTTTTTTCTTCAAGTGCTTTCTCGATTACGTCAGTAATTCTATGCACCTGGTCAATCGTCGAATGCTTGCTTCTGAAACCAAAGTGGCGGTCAGGGATAAGATTATTTTCTTCTATAACCGGTTGGAGACGCCTTAGTAATATCCTCTCGAAAATTTTCGATATGATTGAAAGAAGCGAAATTGGTGTATACGATTTTACCTCATTTGGCGGTTTTCCTGGTTTTAAAACCATTATGACTTCCGCAACTTTCCACGGGCTTGGCACGTGTTTTAATCTGAGCGCAGCATTTACAATATGTAGAAGCTTAATCAATGCTTTTCTAGCTAAAACTTTGAGAATTTCTCCGGTAATCAAATCTTAAATCTCATGTGTGAGTTCCCTTAGCGTTGCCCTTGTGAGCGTCAAATCGTCAGATGGTAAATCCAGCCTATTGCGGTTGTCATAAACTACTTGACCATTATATGGTTTAAATGTTTCTTCCAGGTGGGCCGCAAAGACGTCCGCTTTTTCTTTATCTTCCCTCGCCCATTCATTTTGATTTACTTTGATTGGCGGCGCGGGGATTGGCGGCGCGGCTTTACAGCTTTCTAAAGTGAATAATTGGAATTTTTTTCGTTCTTAAACTTTCAAGATAAGAGTCTATTGCACGATTCTTAAAATCCTTAATGGTCTTCTTCAGCAAATTGCACAGACGATTCAAGTGTGCTTTATGCTGCGGAGCACGACTCTGTTGCCATTTTTTACGCGCTTTTCTTTTTTCCTTGACCAATTCTTTTATTTCCGGAGGATATCGTAAACCGTATCTATCCGGCGTATTATTCCAAGAGGCGAGCTGTACGATCTCAACGAAGCGATCAACTTCAACCTTAAGTTCATAGGGTGTCGTAAGTGGAACGCTCATTTCTACATTGCCCTTAATTTTGTTCCTAAAGCCTTCCCAGTTAGTTGTTCGACCAGTTATAGACTAGTTTTTCGCTGATTGTTAAAATAACCGGGGAATGATCAGACGACAGATCAAAGCTCTCTTTGACTTTTATATGGTTGGTAGATATTCCTTTCACAACGAAAACATCTATCAGGTCAGGTATTTTCACAAATCAAGAAATCACAACTGTGCTCCATACCTGTCCCATAGAGCATTCTACCTTTTTTCGAGCTGTATCTTGAGGCCCAGAACGTATGTTTCGCCTTAAAGTCGCCACCGATGATAAAATTAGGTTTCAGCGATTCAAACAAGTTAGTAAAATCAGATTTTTCAAGCGCGGAACGCGGTGGACAGTAGATAGATGAGATTTTAAGAGTACGCTGACTATTTTTAACTCGAATCGTGCACAGTTGCAAAGTTTCAAGCTCTATCTTTAGGTCTTCGGATTGTTCAATGCAGTCTTTAATAAACAAGGATGATCCGCCTCTCGCTTTTCCCGTAGGGTGACAAGCGTGGTAATCATTATAGCCTTTTATTTTTAAATGCGATTTCTTTTTTACGTGAGTTTCAAAAATCAAGCAAATATCAATATCTTTTTCACGCATAAATATTTCCAATTCGTCGAGTTTTTGCAAAAGTCCGTTTGCATTCCAAGTACATACCATATTTTCAACATTCGTTTGTCATTCATATTCTAGTTGAAGTACGGGTTTTCGGAGAATTATTTTCAAGCTTAACCAGTCTATCGAGAATAATTTTATTTATTTTGCTTTGTTCTTCAAATTTCTCGAGAATAACCGACAAAACATGAGAGACAGGGTCCGTCGAAACTTCAACGTTATTTTTGGTTTTTCGGATGCCGCGGCCTGAGCGTAAGTCCGCACTCCTGCTGTCCGAGGGCCATTACCTGGCGGCTTTTTCGATATTAACTTTTCAGTACCGTTTCTTTTAAGAACTGAGGTCGATGACTTTTCTGTTGTCACTCTTTCCCTCACCTTTTTGCGCTCTGAACCCGGTAGTTTTGGTTTGGCTAGTTTCTCTGTGCATTCTTACGCTTTGGCTTAGGTTGCAGTTTAGATTTTGCAAGGGGCTTAAGGAGCACATCTCTCCGTTTTTGAAACTCATTAGTTACTTCACAGCCTCTATAATTTGCCGGGTGCTTTCTCTTACAGTTAGCACATGTTGCAGAGGTTTGTTTATGTACTCCACAGACTTGGGAGAGGTGATTTCCGTCGCATTTCACACATCACGGTTATTTTTTGCAGTACATTTGCGTTTGGTTAAATCCTTGGCAACGTTTGCACTGCGGAATCATCCTTAAAGTTCTACGCATGGGCTCGATTTTGACCACAATATTTAGTATAGCTCTAATTCCGTAAATATCGTCGGTACTATCCGACTTATCGAAGGTAAGCATAAAAATCGGAAGTCCACGCCTTACCAAGACGGCTTTATCTATTTCCGTCTGTTGCTTTTCCTTCTTGATGATATTAACGGCATCAAGAATTTTAAAGCCTTTGGCTTGAAGATCAGTCATAACCTCTTTTTTGGTGCATGAGGGGTGGAGTCCCCTTGCAACAACACGATGTGGCCTTTCTGACTTGATTTCGAAAGTATACCACTGAATCTTTTTGGTATTTAGCTTTTGGGACACAGCTCGGTAAACATTGTAGGGCAGCATGATGACAGCCGCTTAACAAATAGAGTAGCAGACCTTTTAATTGACCAGACGCATAACATGTCGGCATAGCTTCGCATTGATTGTGTTGCTATGCTAGACTGCTATCGATGGTGTTGTTTACTGCGTTCGTTCTGCTGCTGAGATGCTTATGGCAGACTGTAAACTATCAAAAAGGTTGTTTTGCCGAGTTGTTGTTGACACAGGTTCGAATTGGCTTGTTGCTAGGCTATTGTGGGTGATGACGAATGTAGGGAATATTACCAGTGTTGCTGAGTTGTGTATATAACTCACGCCGGCCATAAAGAGAACACCCAACTCTTGACCAGTGAGTGGTTTCCATGCCTTTAGTGGCCTATGCGAATGATTGGAATTGAACGATGCATACACATTAAGAGCTATTCGATTAGTTTCTGTCATAATAGGAGTAAAAAAAAGCCATGAAAGTATCAGCACCCGCTTTCATCTCTAAACCAGCAATAGGATGTTATGCGTAGGGGTTCGAACACTCGTATTGGGTGGAACTGTACTTCACTGCGTTATTCCATCTTTGCCAGTCATGATTTCGTCTGCAGTTGGCAAATCTGCGGCCGCATCCGCATCATCGTCTACATCGACATTTTCAAACTCAACCTCAGGTTCGTTCTATATATCAGAAGCTTAACCGAATTAGTCCACTTCTCCACTAACGTTACCACTGTACGATGATATAAACCTAAAACTACACTATCATAATGCCTTAAAGTAACTGACCTGAAGGGTGCTCAATACTTATATTGTAATTTTTAAAAACTTGTTTTATTTTAGTCGATATTTTTTTTCTTTAAAACATATTATATATACATATATGTATATATATTTTTTTTATTTGACTTTAAAGAAAAACGTGGGAAAACCTTTTAGAACACATTATTTTATTATTTTTTATAAATTAAACTAAAAACTAAACTTAAAAACTTAAGAAAAACTTAAACTACCTTAACCTAAATCCGGGGACGGACCATGATATGTGGTTTTCAAGTCGCCACTGAAAATACCAATCAAAAGATAGTTAAGCTAGTCAACCGGCCTTTCAGTGGTATCCAGAAATCACATCAAGGTCCGGCCTTGTTAACCCCAAACGCTAGCCTCAATCCAGTCGAGCGATCAATATCTCTCCCTATTCAATCTGTCGTCGTTAACTGAATCTCGCTCAGGTATGCTTACGCATTATCTCAAGTCAGCGTTTCCTTCTCCTGAGTCCATCGGCTGGTAGAGGATACATTTATCTGTCGCCCTTCTAGCAAGATGGTAAATAATTGGAACGTTCAGCGAATCTGATAAGTAACCATGCGCATCTAGATACAAGAATGCTTCAGGAGGTATGAATCCACTCAACATAGTATTTCGGAAATACCCAAGGTTAGGATAAAATAAACCCGACACAAGCTCGTTTTCTGTAACGCTCGCTGACCGCGCGAAATGGTTCCTCGCAAGATTCAGAATGACATTGTCGATTCTGGACACGCCGGAAGCGTGTCTCTCATTAGAAACGTAATGTCGATAGTCGGAATGTGCGCTTCTATACACGCGCATGCAGGCTCGAAGACATTTTCTTTCAAATAAGCTAAGTTTTTCCATATAAGACGGGCTTATGTTCCACCATACTGGACTCGCATAAGTTAGAATAGGACGAACAAACGCTTGGTAGCATATGATCTTCACATCGGATCTAAGATAGTTGGAGTAAAAAAGGCATTTGAGGGACATAAATGCCGCTCTCGCTTTTTGTAACTGCGTATTTACGTGCACATTGTAGTACAAAGACTTGTCTAGATAGACACCTAAATACTTCAGAACAGTCTTTGACTTGATGCGATGACCATTAGAACTCACTATTTGCAAGTTTTTTTAGCTGCGTTTCAAATCTGAATTACCGCGTCTTACTGGGGTGCGGAACAGCACAGTTTCGCATTTTGCCTCGTTTATTTTGAGCTTCCACTCTGAGCAGAAAGTTTGCAGTTTATCAAAGTATTCTGAAGCTCTGTTTGCATGTCTTGGATTCTCGAACCGCTTGCATACAATATAACATTGTCAGCGAACGCTATCAAATTATCCATGCCCCTCAGCATTTCCGAGATGTAGATGTTAAAGAGGAGCGGTGCTGTAACTGTGCCCTGTGGCAGACCATTGGTGACATTAAAAACTTTAGTCGTCGTGTATTGTCTATCTGATACAACAAATTTCTTCTCATACAGCATAGATGTAATCATCTTCATAATATGATACGGAAATTCATATCGGATAAGTTTATATAAAAGCCCGTCGATCCAAACCGAAGGATTTTTCGATATCCACTAAGCAAGCAGCTGTACATCTTTTGGCGTTAAGACTCCAATTGACATTAGAAATCAATTTTGTAACAGAGTGCACCGCCGGGTGGTTTTTCTTAAGCCCAAATTGGTTCCGCGGTATAATCTCCTTTCTTTGGCACACGAACAAAATAGATTTACTAATAACTACTTCACAAACCATCCCGATATTAGTCTCCTGCCTAATATCGGGAGGGTTTTATAGTTGGATCAGAAGGATCTTTCTTCTTTTTGATTAATGGAAAGGCCTTCGATGTTTTCCAATAACTCGGGAAGTAGCAGTAGCAAATTATTAAATATTACACAATATTGCCGTATAATTTCGTCCGGTATATGCTTTAGAATAACATAACTCGTAGGTATGTTATCTAAACCACTTGACTTTTTGTTATTTAGTTTCCTAAATGTGTACATATGTCAGTTCGTCTAGTATTGTAAAGTAATTGTCAGTCCGTTCATCTGTTAGTTGGTCCGCTTTTAATCGCTCAGAGAACCTCAGAAGAGTTCATGTTTCACAATTGCGAAACCTCGACAGTTCGTCATTTACTTCGCTAGTTTTACAGCTTGGTAGATTTTAGGAAACATATTCCTGGAATCGGACTTCAATATATTTTCGGCACGTTGCCTCCAATAATCGTTGGCACTATTCCGAAACTGCCGACTTAGCTGTGTCTTCACATTTCTCAGGAGAGAAAACCTTAAACTTTGCAGCTCTAAATTGGACGACTCCTCTTGGAACTGACGTCGCATTCGATTTATCTGAGTGATCAAAAAGCTTTTATAGGTTTGTAGGGTTTTAATGTTTTAATGTTTTGTTTAGATAGCATTCAAATCCGTCTTTGGATTTAATTTTCGGGACTGACGACTCCATAGCTTGTAATACCACCGTATTTAAATTCCTGATATAGGAATCGCACTCCTCATTAGAAAGATTCCTAGTATTAGGAATATTACAAGAGGAAGGGCAATTCCTATATTTTCTGATGGCGCAACGTTGGAATTCGCACCAACTAGTCTGCCTAAAATTCTACTTAGGGACTTCGTGCTGCGTTGCGAAGTTAAACTAGAATCGCTATCAAATGTCATCGGCGTAACTATTGCATTATGGTCGCTATCATACGGCAGTATACAAAGTTTATTATCGTGGACCGTTTGAATTTGCAATCGTACGCCCGCAATGCAGAGATCAAGATATGAATTTCCAGAAGGAATTAAAACTTGGTGCAACTGGGCTGCATAATTTAATTTTATATTCGACCTGATTTTCCTCAATAAAGCGGTTTAGGAAGTTACCTCTTCCGTCCGCCCTTGAGTTCAGCCAGGCCGAGTGTCTCGAGTTCAAATCTCCCGCTGAGACGAAATAGTTGTTTAAGCTATCTAGTCTTAGTATTTCGAATATTTTTTTTAATTCGGCTTTAAATGGCGGTACCTTTAGCCGCATATGTTGATATTAAATACAGACAACCATTATCCCTGAGAGGCAGCGAGATAATAGTTGTCTCGAGACAACTAAAGCTTTTAATGTATCGAAGTAGTTTCCTGACAAGAATTGCCGTACCGCCACCTCAAACAGAGTCACGTCTGTCTGTCCGTATTACGTCATAGTTAATGAACTTTAAATGATACCTGTCACTTAGCTTAGCCTCGTATAGAATAAGAACGTCTGGCATATGGGCATTCACAAAGCGCAATAGGTCACCACGCCTACTGAAAGCAATTATAGAGTTGACATTTAGAGCAACTATTTTTAGGGTTGCACTATTAGATCTAATCATGTTATCAACTAAGAATGTTGAGAAGGGCATCAACTTTCTCTGAGAGATTTGCAACTGTTTTGGTCAGACTGTCGACTTGGGTTTGCAAACTGCCATTCGCGAGGCGACTAGTACTCTTTGATCCAAGAATATTAGGGTGAATAGCACTGAGCTTGACCCGACACTATTGCCTACCACGTTTGCTCCCTCCTCGAACATAATTGTCAATCATCCTGATTTTTTGTTCGTTCTTTTTATGTGGTTCCCTTTTCTGTGCCTGAAGCCGATCTGCTAGTCGTTTATAGCTTTCGCATCCCCGCTATGAGGCAGGGTGACCGGATTTCTGGCAAAGAAAACAAAATAGCTGCTCCTTGCTCGCTTCTTTTTGCACTTGGCACTCACCAGTCTCATGCGTATTTTGGCACTTGACGCACCTTCTTACCATCTTACAATTCGGAGAAGCGTGCCTGAATCTCTGGCACCGGTGACATTGAAGGACACCATTCCTCCGAATTTTTTCGAATGACACTAAATGCCCCTCTAAATACCTAATAGTTCTCAGGTTTTCTACTTTGCTGTCCGGAGATAGCTGTACCGCTATAATAGGCAGGGCTCTATTTTCACGCTTTGAGTTCGCCGTAGCATACTTGAATGCCCTAACGAAATTCAAATTTTCTACTTTGAGCTCATTAAGCTCCTTCAGAACTTCTTCTGGGTTAAAGCTAACGCTAAGACCCTTCAGTAAGAATGACTGCAACTTGTCTTCTTTGCTCGTATTCGGAGAACATTGAACATTAAGTAATTTCTTCACTTTGTTGCCGTCATCCTTGTCATTTAATGTTAATGAAAACTTGTTATTACTTATATTTTTTAATTTTAAAATTATTTCTACCTATTTCTTGTTGTAACAATTTTGATAATACCCGACTATCATCTTTGAAAATTTTTATATATTATAGTGTTTTTTTTTCTCGCCACTGCTCTTGGTGCCATATTGACCGTCTTTTTATCGCCTTCACTGCTGGCTGCTTTTGATGTTGGTTTCTTCTTACCGTTAGTTTCTCTGATGTCCCTTCTTTCTTCAGCATTTTTTTGTTTCATTTGTGCTATTAGTGTTTTCGTTGTTGTTGGAGCGTCCGTTTCTACACTGGTAGTCTTGGGAGATTCGTCACTATCTATGGCTATTTCTTCGGTTAGCAGCGCGAATTGGTTCTCACTTTGCTGAGTCCTTGTTGTATTTTTCTTACGTTTCTTGACAGATTTTCGTAGACACGACGAATCGTAAGAGTAAGACTTCTTCTTGATATTTCTTCGTTATCTCTAGAGCGCCAAGAAACTCTTTTCTCGTCACTTCCGTAAAGTTCATCATCTCCCGTCCCCCCGAGGAGTACATTTTAATGAAATTAAACACCTATTTTTTTAATCCTAGGTCCACTGGGTTAAACTATGTCCTCCCTTGTGAGACGCTAATGCTATTTCCCGTGCAATGGCTTGCGTAACACTGGTTAGAGTTTTTATTTTATTTCATTTTTTTTTTTTCTTTAATTTTTTTCTTTGCGGAGAAAAACAAAACTGTTCGACTCAACAGTGAACGTTTCGTTAAAAGTTAATGTAAACAGTAGTAGTAGTAAACAGTATATTTATTCTCAGCAAAAAATGTTTAACATATTCATTATAAACAATTCAAATTTAACATTTGTGTTGGTAAATATAATATTACGACAATGACCATATTAGTCGTCTGTCGGAAAGTTGGTTAATTAGATTTATTTACAGCGATACAAGTGAATTTAGTATTATATAAAGAGCACAATATAACGAAAGAACAAGTGACATATTTACGGATAACAAATGATAATACTTTTAATTGAATTCTTGAATGAGAACTTTTCTGTAGATAGACCTATTTTCATAAAGTTTGATAGTCTATTCCAATCATTGTTTTCTCCATTAAGAATTCCTATTATTTCTTCATCAGTAAGACAAGTTTTTTCGAGGTAACGCAATCTAAATTCATTTAACACAGGACACCTGCCTAGAAAATGCTGGATATTCTCTTCGCGCATATTGCATAGTGAGCATAAGGTTGACTCCCAATTTCCGAATCTACTACCGTTAAGCCATAGCATATCACATCTTGCTTTAAAAATCCAGATGATTTTGTTTAGATCATTATGGTCCGAAAAGTAAATTTGTCCTCTTGAATAATCCAAATATTTGTAAAATCTCGTGTTACTCTCTACTGCTCTTTGTAGGTTTTCATGGTGTTTCTCAGCCTTGAGTTGTATAAGCAAATTGGCACTTTTTCTATTCCATTCGCGTAGAGATATTTCAGCATCACCCCAGCCTATACCAAAACGGGTAATCGTCTATCATCATATATAAAAAGAGTTCTCTTTATATACCTTAGGTGTAAATCAAGGGTGTAAAAGTGGCCATCTTCTGCTCCTGTTTCTAACGACAGCGCATAGTTTGGAGTAGTAGTTTGTAGTCTTAATATTCTTTTTAAAAAGTAGCGTTGTAGTATGTCCACCTTTTCAAACATACCAAACCCCCAGACTTGCGCACTATAAGTTTGAATAGCTCTACTTACTGCCTGGAATAATCTCCATTTTGCGCTAAGTGGTATACTTTTTTTTTTATAATTTGCGCGTGCCAAAGGGATTATTAATACCCTTATACTGGTTCTCACGGGCACGGGCGGTTGGGAAAAGGGGGGAAAGAGACAGAGGAGATGCCGGTTTGCGTTGGCTTTAAATGTTTGTAGGTTGTAATGTTGAGGAAACACAGAGGCTGGTAGATCGTTCCACAAACGTGTTGTTCGGCTTATAAACGAATCCCTATATTTGACAGTACGTCCGAAGTTGGGCTTGAGGGTGAACTGATGTGCATTCGGAGCATGACGCGTATTGCGGGTGAAGTTTTGAAGGGGAGGAATGCTATGCTATATATGGCTATTTCGCTGGAGCATTTTTTGTAAAAGAAGCGATAAAAAAAGGAAAGACATGAGACATTTCTACGATGTTCAAGTGAGACTATTGAGTTCACAATGTCTCTATCACATATTAGTTTTAACGCGCGGTTCTGTACCCTATCTAAAATGTGCAGAACGGTCTTGGGTGCACCAGACCAGATGTGGGCGTTATATTCCAGCTATATGTGATCGTTCCATCGAAGACGGTTATTGATGCACATACCGAGAATGGCAAGTCTTTCGGATTTAGCGATACAAGTACCATTCATGGATAATGGTTGAGGGTTTTGGTTTCGCTTGAGAGACAGAAGACAGCATTGAGTTTTGGATACATTAAATTCCACTCTATTGATTGAACCCCATTTGGTAATGCTGTCCAAGTCGGAATTTAATGTGTTTAACATACGTTCTCGTTCCTCTTCTACGGCCGAAGAGCAGGGACGTGAGTTAGGGAACGAATATGAAAAACTGAGGGTACTGTCATCAGCGAAGGAATGGATTGGATTAGAAGTAGCAGACAAGAGGTCATTTATAAAAATGAGAAAGAGAGTCGGAGACAAAACGGAGCCCTGGGGAACACCAGCATTTATATGGTGAATTGCAGACTTGAAGCCGTCCAAGACAACTTGTATTGAACTGTCCGAAAGGTAATTTCTAATCCATTGAAGAAGAGACTCATCGATGCCATATGCACGCATTTTCGACAAAAGAGCCTGATGCCAAACTCTGTCAAATGCCTTAGAAATATCGAGCGCAACCATCTTTGTTTCGCCGAAGTGATGTAGAGATTGGTTCCACTTCTCGGTGAGATATGCCATCAAATCACCAGTGGACCTGTTGCTACGAAAACCATACTGCCGGTCATTGAGGAGTTTTCGTGAATCAAGATATTTCATAAGCTGACGATTTATCAGCGTTTCCATGACCTTGGAAAGGAGGGACGTTAGTGCAATGCGTCGGTAATTGGAAGGGGAAGAAGATTCGTCTTTTTTAGGGACGGGTTGGACAAATGCTGTTTTCCATCTTCTCGGAAAGAGCCCAGAAGAGTAGGACAGACAGAAAAGGTTACGCAGGGGTTTTGCCAGCGTGGAAGAACACCTCTTCAGAACTATGGGGGAGATACCATCTGGACCAGCGGATTTGTGTATGTTGAGACCTTTGAGTACTCCTGCAACTGTACGAGTGCGAAAGTGGACTTGTGCCATGGAAAATTCGACGCTCTCAAGTACAGGTGGAGACAAAGTACTATCTGGCATGGTGGAGTTCGCTGCGAAGTGAGCAGCAAGCAGATTGGCTTTGTCTAAGGACCTGACAGCTGGTTTGTCATTATAAATGAGCGTTGGGATGGCGGGCGAGGCAGAATTTTTAATATTTTTGACGAATGACCAAAAATGTTTACTAACTTTGGGACATTGTAGAATTTTATGCCTCAATTTTTGGTCATATAAGAATTTTACACGTCGAATATGAGCATTGCAGTCATTTCTGGCTTGTTTAAGCTTCTTTCGGTTTTCCTCCGATTTGTTGGCTTTATAAGACCGAAAACTTACCTCTTTCACTCTGATAGCCTCTTTGCAGCTCTGGTCAAACCACGATTTAGCCTTAGGTTTGATGCTTTTTGTTCTGTTAGGAATAAAGGCATCCATACCTAAGAGGATGGTGTCAGTAATCATATCAGCGGCGGCATCCACGTCGCTATGGAGGAAGCACAGCGACCAGTTAAAATTCCTAAAGAAGCTATTAAGGCCGTCCCAATTGGCTTTCTCGTAACGCCATATTTTTCTTTTGGGATTTTTTTCTTTAACTGTGTGGTCAGAATACGAGAATTTAGCTGATACGATGTTGTGGTCAGACCGGCCTAGAGGCGCTTAAACATCAATGATGTATTTATCAGGGTGTGAAGTAAGAAACAAGTCCAGAGTGTTGGTAGAATGACTTACAATGTCCGGTATACGTGTAGGCTCATTTACAAGCTGAGTCAAATTGTTTATCTCAGCGAAAAGTTCAACATACCTTCCTTTGGGTGGTGTCTGGCCAGAATGTCGAAGCCACTCCGAATTGTGTGTATTGAAATCGCCCGCAATGACGATTTCAGTATGAGGATACAGGGAGACAATTCGTCTGATGGAATCGGACAGCGCATCAAATTCGTTAAAAGTCGAGTTGCTGTCCGCACTAGGGCTTCTGTAGATAAAACAGTAGTGGATTATTTGCTTACGGACGGTGAATTTTAGCCATTTGAAATTAAATTCCGGATTGGAACAGTGGCCATACTGTGGTGGAACTTGGTAAACTATATCACTACGGACATATATGGCGAGGCCGCGATGGGGAAAGAATAATGACACTAAGTTATATCCAGGCAGCTTTAGATCGGAAGATTCTTCGACTACCTGTGTTTCACTCAGTGCCAAAACAGCTGGTTTATGGGAATAAGCATGGGCGTATAGATCAAAGAAATTCATTCGAAGCCCACGAATGTTTGTATAATCAACCCTAAATTCCCTCACCATTACAGCATAAAAACACAAAAAGACACAACACTGACGCTACTAAGCGAAACCGTGAGGTGTAGATCCTAAATATAGTTTTCCACAACAAACTATCGCCGGTGTTATGCCCAAACGACAGTCAGCTGTGGTCCGCTATTCAGAAAGACACTCACGGTCCGCTATACATCAGATGTTACGCTCTCTCAATCATCGCAACTGAAGGCATGTAAAGAACATGCGACAATTGCGATGACTAAGAAGCGCACCGCGAGTGAGTGGGGATGGGAGAGATGGAGAGACCCGGCACTGATGGTTTTTTTTTTTCTTTTTTTTTTTTTTTTGCACTGCACTTCACTGATGTGGAGATAAGGCGCGCGATTAATGCAAATTAATTTGGATTTCTTATTTAGAATCTTATTGATTGGTGGGTTGAGTGGGGAGGGATTGATAATTTTTTATCTAGTTTTTTTTTTTTTTATTTTTTTTTTTTTTTTTTTTTTAAATTGGGTGCACTAGGTTATTTTCTGATTGTTAGTTGTTGGTTGGTGGAGATTTACAAACACGCGTCCGCACTCAACGACAGGCAACACGGCACTTTTTGCTAAGAAGCATTGCCATGTTGCATTAATAGAACTTTTTGCGGCTGCGTTCCTTTTTGCTACATGTTGAGCAAAGGAAAGTTTTGGGGTCAGTATTACTCCCAGATAATTGTAGCTAGATACAACTCGTACACATTCTCCGTTAAAAGTCCAGTGCTTTCGATTAGATAATTGCCCTCCATTTCTAAAAACCATAATTTCAGATTTGGATAGATTCACTTCCAAGCTCCACATCTTGCAGTATTCCTTCAAGCGCACTATCATTTGTTGCAGAGCTTTGGGATCATCCGCCAAAATTACCATGTCATCTGCATATAATAACAGTCTTATCCTTAGAGTGTCGATATTTAGCCCTCCTCCTAAGGCGTCATGAAGATCGTTTATATACAACGCAAAAAGGAGTGGAGATAATAAACACCCTTGTTTTACTCCATAGTGAATCTCAAAGTATTCAGACATATCTTCACCTGTCCATACTGCTATTTGAGTGTGGGAGTATATGCGTTCAATAAGATTGATTAATTTTGTCGACACTCCGATTGTGTGCAGCTTGTAAATTAAGGCTTTTCGGCAGATTTTATGGAAAGCCGCTTTAAAATCGACAAAAAAGGCATACACTTTTTTCTTCTCAGCAAGTTTCAGGTGGACAATGCTAAATTGTAAATGTTGTCTACCGTGGAGTAATTTCTTTTGAACCCAGCATGATACTCCGTCAACACATTATTTCTTTCCACCCATGCACTTAGTCGTTCGTTAAGAATTCCCATCAAGATTTTTGTGATGCTATTCATAAAAGAGATGCCTCTATAGTTTGCAGGTTGATTCGCGTCCCCTTTTTTGAAGATCGGAAAAACGATTGACTTATTGAGAGTTTCATCTACTGTGCCCACATAAATCATTCTGCTGTAGACAGACGCCAGCTGCTCCAAGAATTCGTTTGTGGCATTTATGAAGAACTCATAACTAATTCTGTCTTCACCTGGTGCCTTGTTCATCTTTACTTTTTTTTATATACATATGTTTAAGTTAATGTGCAAAAGTCAGATAAACAGTCAGATAGGAGTTAACTGTCAGTTAAGACACAAATTCATTTTTCAATAGTCGCATAACAGCTATTCGAGGAATATCACATCTAACTGGCGAATAAGTTATCTGACCGTTTCAGAGACAGATAAAATCTTATTCTCCAGTTAAGTAGTATGCTGTGTGTGCGAAGGAATAACAAATGCGAATGAAAACATTAAACGATGAATATGACCAGCTTCTATATTCTAACACGAAAAAAATACAAGCAATCTGTTTCATTCACACCCACATTATGTAAAGTTAGACGCGGTTCATACTGTAAACTGTACTGTACGGTAGCAAAATACCCACCCTACTTATCTGGCAAATAAAGAGTCGAATCAATTTATTCGTTAGTTAGCTATCAGACTGTTTATTTGAGGATTGAAAAATCGGCCCTAAGTCTCGATCGTTCATCGTTGAAGTCCAGTTCCAAAAAATGAACAATCGCCCAAAATTGTTGGGCGTTTGTGCACAATGAAAGAAAGCCCAAGAAAAAGGAACAACCGCCCAAAAATTAATGAACAATCACCCAAAACTGGAGTGAATGGCTGTGCGAATAATCGCCCAAAATCCGAAAGTGAACGATCGCCCACTTTCCGGAGGGGTTTAGTCTCTCCGCTAAGGGTATGTCAACAACTGCCAGGCAGGCGCCTGGGGCTAAGTCTATTCGAGAACAGATTTGTGTGGGCCAATAATGCAGGTCAACAGTGGGTAAGTGGGGAGCTTCGCGCGAATGATTTGTTTAAACTCCGCTTTCCGGAGTGGTTTAGCCGCTCACGCAACTTCGTCGCTCTGCTAAGGGTATGTCAACAACTGTGAGGCAGGCGCCTGGGGCTAAGTCTATTCGAGAACAGTTTTGTGCGCGTCAACAGCGGGCAAGAGGTGCGCTTCGCACGATTAATTTATTTTACCTCCGCTTTCCGGAGTGGTTTAGCCACTCACGCGACTTCGTCGCTCCGCTAAGGGTATGTCAACAACTGTCAGGCAGGCGCCTGGGGCTAAATCTATTCGAGAACATTTTTGTGCGGGCCAACAGTGGGTAAGTGCCGCGCTTCGCGCGATTAATTTATTTAAACTCCGCTTTCCGGAGGGGTTTAGCCGTTCACGCGACTTCGTCGCTCCGCTAAGGGTATGTCAACAACTGTCAGGCAGGCGCCTGGGGCTAAGTCTGTTCGAGAACATTTTTATGCGGGTCAACAGTGGGTAAGTGGCGCGCTTCGCGCGAATCATTAGTTTACACTCCGCTTTCCGGAGTGGTTTAGCCGCTCACGCGACTTCGTCGCTCCGCTAAAGGTATGTCAACGACTGTAAGGCATTCGCCTGGGGCTAAGTCTATTTGAGAACATTTTTGTGCGGGCCAACAGTGGGTAAGTGGCGCGCTCCGCTTTCCGGAGGGGTTTAGCCGCTCCGCTAAGGGTATGTCAACAACTGACAGGCAGGCGCCTGGGGTTAAATATATTCGTCGCTCCGCTAAGGGGGTTCATTTTGGTCTATGGCAGTCTTTTTTTTTGACCTGCGTTGGAAAGAAATATTTAAAAACCTTTGGGCGATTGTTCATTTGTAATTTTTGGCCGATTTTGTTTTGGGCGATTATTCGCATAACAATTTGACATACATATTTCCACTTTTGGCATTTTGGGCGATATTTCACTATGAACAATAGCCCAACATATAAAAATGCCTAAACGCCCAAATGAAACTGAATGTTCGCCCAAGAAAATTTTAGGTTTTTTTTGGGCGATTGTTCATTTTCGGAATTTGGGCGATTTTGTTTTGGGCGGTTCCCCGTAATGGTTTTTTAACTCGATTGAACAGAAAGAAGTCACAGGGAGCCAAATCAGGTGAATTTGGTAGCTGTTGGATGGTATTTGTTGCATTTCTCGTCAAAAAATTACGAATAATGATTGCACTGTGCAACGGTGCGTTATCATGGTGCAAAATCCACGAGTTTTCTGCCCACAATTCTGGTCTCTTCTGGCAAAAATTCATGATGCACTACACCGTTGTAATTCATGAAAACCGTGAGCATTGCGTTCTTTTTTGACTGAAAACGACGTGGGTTTTTTGGTCTTGGCTCATTTGGTGAACACCATTCACTTGCCTGATGTCTGGATTGCGTGTCGTACTCATAAACCCACGTCTCGTCTCCAGTAATGATCCTTTTGATGAATGTGGGATCGGATTCAGCCTCGCAAATCATGTCTTTTGCGACGTCAACACGGTCTCTTTTTTGCATGAAATTGAGGTCTTTTGGCACCAACGTTGCTGCTACACGACGGAAACTCAAATCATTAACCAAAATCTCTTGGACGGATCCATAGGCAATGTTCAAGTCCTTCGCTATCTCTCTGATGGTTAATTTGCGGTTCTTGACCAACATTTCTTTTACTTTATCAATGTTTTCGTCGGTTTTCGAAGTCGATGGTCTGCCACTGCGTTCATCATCTTCGATTGACTCACGACCACTTTTGAACCGCTCGTGCCACTGGTAAACAACCGTTTTCTTTAGAGATTCGTTGCCGAAACACTTTTCCATTATTTCCAACGTTCGCGCACCATTAAATCTGTTTTTTACGCAAAATTTAATACAAGTTCGTTGTTGCAAATTTAAATCAATTTCTAAAATTGTAAAAAATCGCCAATACACACAGAGATAGATGTACTCTTGGCTACGTAACTTTTGCAAATATCAAGCTATGATGCTAAGATTTAGAGGGAATATCAACAACAGATGTACCAACTTAACAAAGGAAACAGAACTCAAATCGGAAAGATGGGAGCGCCACACGGTTTTTATTCCGGGAACTTTTTGATCAAGGTGGTATGATAACAATCTGTATTCAATCAATTCATTTATTGGTAGCAAAAACAGCATTTAAGTGAATGGCGTAAAAGAATAAATAGTGTTTTTTTTAAATACTTTTAAATTAAGTTCAAGAGCAAGTTCAAGATGACATAGTCGAGTGTAAGATGACATATGCCATTAGTGTAATTCTTTGTAGAGCTCACATGTGAACTGCTTAGTTAGCCTTAGCCATATCGTCTTTCGACCAAGAATGCCTGCTTGATGTTCGTTTGTAGTTGCTTGGCATACTGAAATGAAAATATTTCTAATATAAAACAAAATACCACCTCGTGGATAAGATGACATAGCGTGTCATCTTGGACGGTCGAGCATCATGTCATCTTGCCCTATATGAGTGAAAATATTTATCAGAATGTAGGCACAAACATTTTCTGATCAAGTAAAAATATCCTGTAGAAATCATTAAACATACATAATAACTGTACCCATACAACTCTTTAGACATAACACAATACTCACCTTATCAGAAATTTTACAGCTAACACTTGAGGCAAAAAAAAATTTTCCGCACAAAATTATTGATTCCGATTTTTATTGAAAGCGCGTTGTAAACTAACAGCCGAAGCACCATGGGGTTAACCACCCTCGCAAAACTGCATTTCTAGGCGTGTTTGGCAGAACTGTGGCGCTTATGTATAAAGAGAAATTGCAAGTATGTCAACTTAGCAGATATGTCATCTTAAGCATAATTCCCCTAATGTGGCGGATGAAGGCACCAAGTGGCAGAAGGCCACTCACTTCTAGTAGTCGGTGGTTTCGATGTCCATACTTTCTAAGGTTTCCTGCCGACGGGTGGCCTCAAGAAATACACGCTGAAGAATCAACAGTGGAAGAGCTCAAATCACAATTCATCTGAGTTCATACACAAAATCGAGTTACCCTTTTCCACTCCGAAAGGCTTTTCAGCTGGAATCTTCTTCTTAGAAGTACTGCGTATGTCCTACGGTACTATGGTAACCTCAAGGCCAAAGCTCAAGGATTTTCAACGGCAATTGTTCCTCTTTCTGAATATGAGCTTCAACTGGCTGAAACCAAATTGTTCATCGAAGCCCAACACAACTCGTACGAAGATGCAATTGCGAACCTATCTACGAAGAAGCAAGTCGAAAAATCCAGCTCTATCTTTAACTTGTGCCCAGTCTTAGATGAGAATGGAGTCCTCCGGGTTAATAACAAAATCCATTTCTCGAAGTCGGCGCCCAAAGGCTCGAAGCGGCAAGTTATCAATCAGCAAGGACACGTTATCACAAATCTTATCATTCTTGATTATCATTGCCAGTACAAACACAGTAACCATGAAACGGTAATAAACGAACTCCGTCAAAAGTTTTACATCGGACGTATGAGAGCAGCGCTCAGCTCCGTAAGGAGATCCTGTCAGGAGTGCAAAAATGCCAAGGCGCATCCGCATCCTCCTATGACGGCCCAACTTCCACCAGCTAGGCTAGCTTCCTTTAGTCGACCCTTCTCATTCGCTGGTGTGGATTATTTTGGACCTGTGAACGTCACTGTACTTCGGAGTAGTCAAAAGAGATGGGGAGTCCTGCTAAAGTGCCTAATAACGAGGGCAATCCACATTGAAATCGCGCACTCATTGTAAACAGATTCGTGTATTCTGGCCCTACGCAACTTTATCGCTAGACGTGGTATGCCTATTGAGCTGCATAGTGCATAGCCTGGGGTTAAATATATTCGTCGCTCCGCTAAGGGGGTTCATTTTGGTCTATGGCAGTCTTTTTTTTTGACCTGCGTTGGAAAGAAATATTTAAAAACCTTTGGGCGATTGTTCATTTGTAATTTTTGGGCGATTTTGTTTTGGGCGATTATTCGCATAACAATTTGACATACATATTTCCACTTTTGGCATTTTGGGCGATATTTCACTATGAACAATAGCCCAACATATAAAAATGCCTAAACGCCCAAATGAAACTGAATGTTCGCCCAAGAAAATTTTAGGTTTTTTTTGGGCGATTGTTCATTTTCGGAATTTGGGCGATTTTGTTTTGGGCGGTTATTCGCACAGCCGGAGCGACTCCCAGAAACAACACAGCGACGATCACCAAAGGCGTCCACATCATCAAAAACCTGTCGCTTCCGGCGCTATCAGCTTGACCTGCAGAGGCTAGAACCGGAAAGGCAGATGCAGAAAAACTACATCCAGAAAAAGTATGCTATCATCAGCGAGCTTGCAGAACAGACCTCTGAAGATGAAGAAGAAGATCCGACCGAAATTGGAAGGAAGGTAAGCAATTGGTTAAATACAAAAAATTCTACCCAACAGTGCCAAAATCCAAAAGTTTCACAATTATTGCAACCAAGTTCCGAACACCAAAAAGTGAACAGGATATGGGTTGGGACTATCATTTATCAAAAACAACAGCAGCAACAAATCGGAACATCGGAGCTGGATCCAACTACTTCATTCTTGAACTCCGCCATTCCATATCATCAAGAACTCTCTTCTGCAATAAATCCAGCCACCGCTAATCCACAACAGCACCAGCAACAGCAAAGATCTTCGCTGACACCAATTCTACCAGCCACGTCCGGTTATCCATACACGGCCACCACGGCTTATCGCAATATCCTCACCAAGGATCACATAGCAGCCCGCCGCCTCATCTCACGAGACATGCAGAGCTTCGACGGAAGTCCCGATTCCTGGTCGCTGTTTATATCGAACGTCAACAGGTCCACAGAGCTTTGTGGCTTCTCTCAAGACGAAAACCCTATACGAGTCCAAATAGCCTTAGGCACCGTGAAGAATCTTCTAATTCAACCGAATTGCGTTCCCAGAATCATCGGCACTCTCAAAGTGTTGTATGGAAGACCCGAGGTTATTGTACATACCTTGCTGCAAAAGATAAATGCAACGCCATCTCCAAGGGCAGATACGCTTGAAACGATACTCAACTACGCTGTAGCTATCCAAAATCTCTACGCCACAATGGAGGTATCTGGATTGTAAAGTCATCTGAATAACCCCAGTTTGCTCCAAGAATTAGCATACAAGCTGCCACCTGCAGTGCGACTGAACTGGGCAATTCACAAACAATCCTTTCCTTACCCGTATGCACTTTAGCAGACTGTAGTAGCTGGCTATATTGTGTTGCTGAAGCTGGCAACGGAATACTAATTCCAAGTACTTGGGAGTACAATAGAGGGAAGGAAAGAGGTTTTCTACACATGCATTCAATCCAAAGCGAAAACAAACTACCTATGACAAAACGCGACTGTTGCTTCTGCGGTGGACGTTGCTCATCTGCAGTCGGCTGCGAGAAATTTGCACAGGCCAGCCGCACGGCGAAGTGGACAACAGTCAGAGATAATGAACTTTGCCGTCGGTGTTTGGTGCGCCATGGAAGATTCAAGTGTAGGTCTCAGGAAACCTGCGGAATAAACGATTGTCCTTTTAAGCACCACCGTCTGCTTCACAACTACGATAAAGATGTGTCGAAGTCGCAGCCAACACCGCAGTACACACGCCCACTGCACCAACGCTGACTCCGTCTTGTTTCGCACACTGCCAGTGATATTGTATGGCAATAATGTCAGCTTCAAAGCTTCACCTTCTTGGATGATAACTCATCTTTAACTCTGATGGATGAAGAAGTTGGAAACCAGCTGAACATAAAGGGCAAAAGTCAATCTCTCTGTCTAAAGTGAGCAGACAGGGGATACTCGACGGTACGAAAGCATTTGCATTTGCATTTCCGAAGTCATGAGTCTGCAAATTTCAGGCACCGGAGCCAATGCTGAGAAGCTTTTAATTGCAGACGTGCACACAGTCAAGGGTTACCAGCTACCGTCGCAATCGCTAGACCCCGAAGACTTGGTATCGAAGAATAAACATATGCGAGGAATATCCATCGAGCCTTACAAGGACGCTCAGCCGGAGTACTACTGAAGTGCAAGGAGGGTTCCTCCCACCAGCCCGTGGCCACCAGGACCAGATTTGGATGGGTCGTTCACGGTATCCATTCAGTGGCGCCTTCTCTGATGGGTAGGTACCTATCACAGTTTTAACATATGCGAATGTGAATGCCAACAGCTTAACAGCAATATGAATCTACAACACCTGGTCAAGGAATTCGTTAGTGGTGAAAACTTTAGTGTATCAAATCCAACAAAACTGCTGACGCCCCCAGAAGAAAAGAGAGCTCTTCAACAACTTAGCACTCGCACCCGCAGGATAAATGGCCGCTTCGAAACAGGATTGCTCTGCAAGTCTGATAATATGCAGATGCCGGACAGTTTTCCTATGCCAATCAGGCGCTTCTTATGTCTGCGCAAGCGATTGGATAGAGAACCACAGTTGGCTGCCGCCGTGAACAGAATAATAGAAACGTCGCTAAGGGATACGCCCAAAAACTGTCTCGTAAGGAAGTAAGCGAGAACGGTCAGCATTCCTGGTGTTTATCTATATTCCCTGTGCAAAATCCAAACAAGTCACGGAAATAGCGAGTGGTCTGGGATGCAGCTGCTAAAACGAAAGGAGTGTCGTTAAATTTCGTGCTCTTAAAGGGACCCGATCAACTAACCTCGCTAATGTCCGTTATCTGCAAATTCAGGGAGAGGTCCATCGCTATATGTGCAGATAGATATGCGCCGCCCAACCAAACGCGATCCATTGGGGCTGTTGGCCAACTATCTTATGTACCTGTAGATCCTGCTGCAAGACATATGGCGGACAGCGATCGGCTGGGACGAGGAAATCAAGGATCCTGAGTACGACAAATGGATTAAATGGGTTCGCCTTCTGCCGGAAGTGGAAACATTGCGCATTCCCAGATGTTATATCAGCAAGACTTTGAACATGATACTAGACATCCAGTTATACATTTTCGCTGCCAGCGAGAACGGCTACGCTGCCCTGGCGTACGGTAGATTCGGCACCGATGAATCAGCGGAATGCTCTCTATTGCGATCTAAGACAAAGGTGGCTCCGCTAAAGTTACTTTAAATTCCACGACTAGAGTTGCAGGCAGTCCTACTCGGGGCCCGTTTAGCCAAAAGTATCGTTGCCTGCCACTCCACAGTTTTTCAAAAAAACGGTTTTCTGTATAGATTCAAAGGTGGTGTTGAGCTGGCTGCGCTCGAATCATCGGAAATATCGGCAGTACGTCGCCTTTCGTGTTAGCGAAATCCTTGAGATCACGGAGTTGGATGAATGGCATTGGATCGCGACAAAACTTAGGGGAATTGTGCTTAAGATGACATACTTTTTCTTCAAAGTAAAAAATAAAAATACCTAGAAATCATAGATACCACCTTGATCAAAAAGCTCCCGGAATTTGTTCAGAAAATTAAAAATACAAGTTTATTCATCTAAATCTATATTGTCCCCTTCAAAGTAATCCCCATCGACTACAACACACTTATGCCAGCGCTTGATCCAATCTTCGAAACATTTTATATATTCGGTTTTCGGTATGTCCATCAGTGCTTCCTGCGATTTTTCCATTACTTCCTCTCGGCTGCTGAAACGCGTTCCCCGTAATGGTTTTTTAACTCGATTGAACAGAAAGAAGTCACAGGGAGCCAAATCAGGTGAATTTGGTAGCTGTTGGATGGTATTTGTTGCATTTCTCGTCAAAAAATTACGAATAATGATTGCACTGTGCAACGGTGCGTTATCATGGTGCAAAATCCACGAGTTTTCTGCCCACAATTCTGGTCTCTTCTGGCAAAAATTCATGATGCACTACACCGTTGTAATTCATGAAAACCGTGAGCATTGCGTTCTTTTTTGACTGAAAACGACGTGGGTTTTTTGGTCTTGGCTCATTTGGTGAACACCATTCACTTGCCTGATGTCTGGATTGCGTGTCGTACTCATAAACCCACGTCTCGTCTCCAGTAATGATCCTTTTGATGAATGTGGGATCGGATTCAGCCTCGCAAATCATGTCTTTTGCGACGTCAACACGGTCTCTTTTTTGCATGAAATTGAGGTCTTTTGGCACCAACGTTGCTGCTACACGACGGAAACCCAAATCATTAACCAAAATCTCTTGGACGGATCCATGGGCAATGTTCAAGTCCTTCGCTATCTCTCTGATGGTTAATTTGCGGTTCTTGACCAACATTTCTTTTACTTTATCAATGTTTTCGTCGGTTTTCGATGTCGATGGTCTGCCACTGCGTTCATCATCTTCGATTGACTCACGACCACTTTTGAACCGCTCGTGCCACTGGTAAACAACCGTTTTCTTTAGAGATTCGTTGCCGAAACACTTTTCCATTATTTCCAACGTTCGCGCACCATTAAATCTGTTTTTTACGCAAAATTTAATACAAGTTCGTTGTTGCAAATTTAAATCAATTTCTAAAATTGTAAAAAATCGCCAACACACACAGATATAGATGTACTCTTGGCTACGTAACTTTTGCAAATATCAAGCTATGATGCTAAGATTTAGAGGGAATATCAACAACAGATGTACCAACTTAACAAAGGAAACAGAACTCAAATCGGAAAGATGGGAGCGCCACACGGTTTTTATTCCGGGAACTTTTTGATCAAGGTGGTATGATAACAATCTGTATTCAATCAATTCATTTATTGGTAGCAAAAACAGCATTTAAGTGAATGGCGTAAAAGAATAAATAGTGTTTTTTTTAAATACTTTTAAATTAAGTTCAAGAGCAAGTTCAAGATGACATAGTCGAGTGTAAGATGACATATGCCATTAGTGTAATTCTTTGTAGAGCTCACATGTGAACTGCTTAGTTAGCCTTAGCCATATCGTCTTTCGACCAAGAATGCCTGCTTGATGTTCGTTTGTAGTTGCTTGGCATACTGAAATGAAAATATTTCTAATATAAAACAAAATACCACCTCGTGGATAAGATGACATAGCGTGTCATCTTGGACGGTCGAGCATCATGTCATCTTGCCCTATATGAGTGAAAATATTTATCAGAATGTAGGCACAAACATTTTCTGATCAAGTAAAAATATCCTGTAGAAATCATTAAACATACATAATAACTGTACCCATACAACTCTTTAGACATAACACAATACTCACCTTATCAGAAATTTTACAGCTAACACTTGAGGCAAAAAAAAATTTTCCGCACAAAATTATTGATTCCGATTTTTATTGAAAGCACGTTGTAAACTAACAGCCGAAGAACCATGGGGTTAACCACCCTCGCAAAACTGCATTTCTAGGCGTGTTTGGCAGAACTGTGGCGCTTATGTATAAAGAGAAATTGCAAGTATGTCAACTTAGCAGATATGTCATCTTAAGCATAATTCCCCTAATGTGGCGGATGAAGGCACCAAGTGGCAGAAGGCCACTCACTTCTAGTAGTCGGTGGTTTCGATGTCCATACTTTCTAAGGTTTCCTGCCGACGGGTGGCCTCAAGAAATACACGCTGAAGAATCAACAGTGGAAGAGCTCAAATCACAATTCATCTGAGTTCATACACAAAATCGAGTTACCCTTTTCCACTCCGAAAGGCTTTTCAGCTGGAATCTTCTTCTTAGAAGTACTGCGTATGTCCTACGGTACTATGGTAACCTCAAGGCCAAAGCTCAAGGATTTTCAACGGCAATTGTTCCTCTTTCTGAATATGAGCTTCAACTGGCTGAAACCAAATTGTTCATCGAAGCCCAACACAACTCGTACGAAGATGCAATTGCGAACCTATCTACGAAGAAGCAAGTCGAAAAATCCAGCTCTATCTTTAACTTGTGCCCAGTCTTAGATGAGAATGGAGTCCTCCGGGTTAATAACAAAATCCATTTCTCGAAGTCGGCGCCCAAAGGCTCGAAGCGGCAAGTTATCAATCAGCAAGGACACGTTATCACAAATCTTATCATTCTTGATTATCATTGCCAGTACAAACACAGTAACCATGAAACGGTAATAAACGAACTCCGTCAAAAGTTTTACATCGGACGTATGAGAGCAGCGCTCAGCTCCGTAAGGAGATCCTGTCAGGAGTGCAAAAATGCCAAGGCGCATCCGCATCCTCCTATGACGGCCCAACTTCCACCAGCTAGGCTAGCTTCCTTTAGTCGACCCTTCTCATTCGCTGGTGTGGATTATTTTGGACCTGTGAACGTCACTGTACTTCGGAGTAGTCAAAAGAGATGGGGAGTCCTGCTAAAGTGCCTAATAACGAGGGCAATCCACATTGAAATCGCGCACTCATTGTAAACAGATTCGTGTATTCTGGCCCTACGCAACTTTATCGCTAGACGTGGTATGCCTATTGAGCTGCATAGTGACAACGGCACAAACTTCAAAGAGGCGGAACATGAATTATCAGAAGCATTTCGGACAATCGACAGAGATAATCTTATGAGAGCATTCACGACACCTAACACACAATGGAAGTACACACCACCTGGCTCGCCTTATATGGGGGGCAGTTGGGAAAGGCTCGTGCGGTCAGTCAAGTCAGCCCTTTATCAGATGAAACCAGCACGCAACGTTTCTGATGAGCTCGTACGAAACATGCTAATAGAGGTGGAAAGCATCCTAAATTCAAGACCTTTAACGTAAATTCCTATAGAAGCTGAAAATAGTGAGGCGCTCACTCCAAATCACTTTCTTCTGGCGACGACAGGATGGTTTTGAAAAGTAATTGGCGAACATTTCAGCAATATGCTGACCAATTCTGGAAGCGTTGGATGCAGGAGTACCTCCCAACCATTACACGTCGCTCAAAGTGGTTTACGCCTGTCAAACCAATCGAAGTGGGGAAATAATCCAAGCGACTTCTGGCCCAAGGGACGGGTAATAGCTACCAAGTCTTCAAGTGTTCAGAAGCGCGGCCGTGCAAACTTCAAGCGGTATATACGACAGCCTTGTCGTAAAGTTGGCGGTCCTCGACGTCAGGGGCCATGATGAAGGTAAGCCCAGAGAACTTACTGGTGGGGAATGTAACATCCGTGACGGGACAACCAAACGCTCCCCAAGGAGATGCCGCTATTATATATCGGAAGGAGAGAACCAGCAGCGAAAGGAAGAGCAAAAGACAAGAAATTTTATAACTCATGGAAAGTTAATAAAGCATTTTTAAAAATAGTTTGGGACTTGTTATAAATTTAAATTGTAAATGTAGCAACAGCGTTTTAATATTTTTGTTTTGCATGTTAAATAATCTGTTATAGTACATTCTGTTAGTTTTAAGGTTTCTTTTTCTTCTGTAATGATTAAGTTCTGTCATTTTAAGCGTGGCTGTAAATAAAATAAGTCGAAAAAAGTCGAATGTTTAAATTTTTTACATAGAACTGGCGCAGTCGGTAAAATCGCTAAGTACACCATTTAAAAATAAGTGAATTTATAAAGTAGCTTAAATTCCTGAAAAAGCAATTTCGCACATTTCGAGGGGTTATCGGAATGGTGAATTTTAATCCTTTTACGAATACGAGTGAACCTTAAATAAAAAATAAATTATAAAGAACAGCGAAGAAAGGGATAATAAAGTTTAGGTTAGGTTAGGTTAGGTTGAAGTGGCTGCCAGCTGAGAATCGCCAACACACTTAGACCAATAATAGGTTCATTGTGATACTACATGGATCATGGGAGAATGTTTCTCCTACCTAATCGTTAAACCATATTGAGCTTGTTATGAAGCGTAGGAGGCTCTTAATGTCGATGTTATAGCGCTGATATGCAATCTGTTGAGAGAAATTAGATTCTTAGAACATTTTAGATCCAGCTTCGGCCAAATTTGTTTTGTCGCTAGACATGTGGGTCCACTTGTCCACCTAAGATTCGTACTGTCGATAGCATGCAGCCTGCATTTGAGTTTGTAAGTAGGGATTGATATACCGGAGGAGCCTTTGTCCGGCAGGACGGGTATAGTTGTTCCTATTCTGGCGAGTTCATCGGCCTTACAATTCCCTGGAATGTCCCTATGCCCCGGCACCCAACACAGGTGAATATTGAATTGCTCACCCATCTCCACGAGAGACGACCGGCAGTCTAGAGCTTAAATTTATAGAGGTCGATTCCAAGGATTTGATTGCTGCTTGGCTGTCTGAAAAGATGTGAATATTTCTAGCAGATATCACGTTTTTCTTAAACCAAGATAAGACTTCTTCAATCGGCAAAATTTTCGCCTGGAACACGCTACAATGATTTGGAAGACCGAAGGAGAGCTTAAGATTAAGCATGTCAGAGAAAATACCTTCACCAACTCTGTCCTTGGATTTTGAGCTGTCAGTGAAGAAAAGGATTGACCCATCTTCTAAAACTGTATCATCATTCCAGAGTGATCTGGAGGGGATGGTACCGAAGAAGTTCTTATCAAAGTTTAGACGCGGAATGGTATAGTCCGTGTTTTCGGCAGAGATTTTGAATTTATTCAGAATGGAAGCGTGGTCAAATTCTTTTCTTGACCACTGTTGGGTAGCTTCGAGGCAAACGGCTGATTCCCTGCCATTTGCTTGCTACATATATCGACAAAAGACGGATTGTTAGGGCGTGTCGCTTGAGAGTCATCAGCATCACTGTAGGGAGAAGGAAATGTGATAGATGACTCGGTTTCTTTGATAGCAGGAGTGGGGTCTGAAGGATGGGGGGAGCAGTTTACCCAAACCAGACTCTTCATTCGTTTTATAGACCTTGATGGTAATAGGGTCAAAGCCATAGTAGACAACACCTCCAGCCTTTGCCAAAGGAGCAAGAGATTCTTTATTGATGACAAGAAGTGCACATCCGTACAGACCTCTTGGCTCGTCCAGCTTTGCGACTTTCCAATTGTGCGTCGGAAGTTCGGGATTGCTAACTTGAAGGATACGAAGGATCGTACCTGGGTTGGAGGGTTCGGCTGGGTTCCAGGTACGAGTTCTTGGTCTACTCGGTATATCTTTCCTCGCAGCAACCTCGAGCTTAGCACCTGGCCACACCTCCCCTAATTTGCTTATGGCTAGCTTGTAGAGGTCGTATGACCTTTGGTCTTCGCAAGCGATTATCTTAACATGGCCCTGGCGCCAACCGCCATTGCAGCATCTAGGAGGAGGACCTGGATTCTCCTTCATAATGTCCAGGAACAGGGAAAGTATCAGTGAAGGAACCAATTTCCATTTTTCAGCGGCGATTGATCCGTCCGAATCACTTTTATCGATGACCGCCAGCACTAATTTGTCCTTAAGGACATCGCTGTAGAACTTCGATGTGACGTTGGATGGCCTGGAAGAGGTACTGGTGCTATGTGCCTTTGATCTTTTGGATCCGGCACGGATTCCTCCAATCGATGACGCTTTGACGTGGAGTCGCCGCTAATCCAAGCTTTATATACGCTGACGATCTTTTTGGCCCATTCTAGACGGGCGTTCACCTTTTCTGTTCTTTTGCACTCCGGTATACTGCCAAAGTGCTCCAGAATCCGGCAAACTGTGCGGCGATCTTTGTCTGCCTGTTTTGTAGGGGCAAGGGTGCGCTTTGTTCCCGAAGAGTCCCTAGTGGAACGAAGGCGGGTACTAGTACCTTGAGGCTCCATGCGGCAATTGGTAACAGTTGGACCATGAATAGCCACAGTCTTCCTGCTAACCAGCACTTCAGGAGCCTTACCGGTAGACAGTTTAAGCGCCGTACTACCGTCGGGCTTAAAAGGAGAACCGGTATTAATTTTTTCTTGTTTTGTTGATTTTGTTTTTTTGTTATTATTATTCATTTTATTGTGTTCCCACGTGTAGCGGAGAAAGGAATGTCCATCTATGCAGAGATCCGCAATACACAGATAAGGCTAGCTAATCCGGAGGTCGCCAGGTATCCGAATACTCCGTTCGCGACTGAGCTATTTTTGGGATAGGCTCCCTGCCAGGTTGATCGGCACGGGTCGTACAACACCTTGATCCAGCCCACCGGAGGGGAGAGGAGAAAGAAGGGATGGGAAAGTTAGGATTAGTCGACTGCATCTTGGTTTCGAATCTTATCTAGGGGGCAATAAAAGTGTAAAGACAAAAACAATTACAAAGAACACAGAAAACAGACACAATAAAAGTTCTTGTGTAGTGCGATTGGTCAAAGGAACGTATAGGATTTCAACGATACGGAAGCAGCAGACTTGTTTGTACGGGAAGAGTCCTTTTTGAATCTTAACTATCGGGTATTCCCTTAAACCACCCATCCCAAAACGATTTGGTCGCTCTGGTCAGTACAAAAAAGTTAGTATAGTTCATAGAAGTGCGAAAAGTGTAAAAGAAAATTTAAACGTGTATGCAAGTGACCGCTTAGATATTGGGATCAATCCGGTTACTAACCCGGAATACGGTAGCACAAGTAAAACCAGCAACTCAAAGAATATTGGTTTGTTAACTGTTTATTTAAATACACATTCAGTTATGTTAAATTCTCTTATTGCCACGGATGCCTTTAATTCGCTTAGGATTCCTGACGCGGTTAAAGATATTCTTGCTTTTGACGGCAATCCTCGATTACTTTACGATTTCTTGAGCAACGTGGAGGAAGTGTTGAGTGCAATACCCCAAATTAAAGGTTCGAACTTACGTACTTACTTACTTAGGTGGCGCTACAGTCCGGGGTGGACCTGGGCCTCAATCAACAAACCTCTCCAGCCGGCACGGTTATGAGCCAGCTGCCTCCAGTTACCCACGTCAAGTTGGTTGAAGTCCCCCTTCACTTGTTTTGTCCTCTACTGCGTCGTCCATCCGGGGTGGATTTGAAGATTTCACCAAAACAAAATAACCAAAGGCATCCTCATCCGGTTTTGACAAAGACCATGCCTCTGCGCCATACAGCAGGACTGAGATGATTAGTGTCTTATAAAGAGTTACCTTAGTAGTTCGAGATAGGGCTTTGTTACTCAATTGCCTTCTTAGCCCATAAAGACAACGATTGGCAAGAATAATTCTTCGTGTGATCTCCCTACTGATGTCATTTGCGGAGTTCACCATAGAGCGTAGGTAGGCAAAATCCTTTACTACCTCAAAATTATTTCTGTCTATTGTGGCCTTCTGTCCAAGACGCTGATGTTGGGTGTCCTTTTTTGTAGACGGCATATATTTTGGTTTGCTTTCATAGACCGCTAAACCCATCTTTGCTGCCTCGATCTCAATACTCGTAAATGCCCCATTGACGGCCCGCTGAGTTTTACCGATTATGTCAATGTTATTGGCATAAGCGAGTAGTTGTACAGACTTGTAAAAGATTGTACCTCCGGTGTTAGCTTGTGCGTTTCGTACAATTCTCTCAAGTACTATGTTAAAGAGATCGCAAGACAGTGCGTCACCTTGCACCTCGGGGAGTCTTGTCCCCGATAATATGGCTCCTTGTTGTGGATGAGATCTTAGTAATACTGAAAGAAAACGGCTTCAACGTGACGGCCTATGTGGACGATGTCGTTATCCTGGTTCAATTTCGCGCTACAACTAGTGGATAACTGGGTAAACAGCAAGGGGCTGGGAGTGAATCCTTCAAAGACGGAGGTAGTTCTCTTCACTAATAGAAGATCAATCCCTACCTTCAGACCCCCAAATATTGGTGCCACTGAACTAAGCATCTCAAGTTCAGATCGGTATCTGGGCGTAGTTCTAGATTCCAAACTTAACTGGAAGGAAAACATTGCCTTCGGAGTCATGGGATCAATAAGAACAACACCAACACCGGCAATGGAAACCATGCTTAGTTTCATTCCGGTTGACATATACTACATACAGCTTGACATATATACAGGAGATTCACTACAAGAATTCCCGATAGAATATACTGGAAGAATCGAAGAACCATAAAGAAAAAGGAGTTGGCTTTCTATACCTTCGGTTCTTAGATGGACGCTGGCACGGGGGCGGAGTTTATTGTGAGGCCCTAGGAATAAACCGCTTCTTTAGAATAAACGACGACTGCAGCGTCTTCCAGGCCGGCAGCCATCATACAGGCTGCTGTAATTAGGGAGTAATATCGTTGGTAGAACGATCACTGTCTATATAGACAGCCAGGCAGCCGTTAAGGCTCTGGACTCTGCCGTAGTTAGGTCGAGGCTTGTGAGAAGCTGTAAATCACTCTTAAACGAGATATCTAGATCCAATGCGGTGACCCTCTGCTGGGTACCAGGGCATATGGATATCGAAGGTAACGAAAGGGCTGACGAGCTTGCTAGGAAAGGGTCGGCGCTGGACTTATCGCGGGCTCTCCCCTCTGTAGCAACCCCAATCAGTTCCTTGCTGAAAAAAATAGAGGATGAAGCCACCGGTCGAGCAAACAGACGCTGGGCTCATCTGGAAACATGCGCAACGGCCAGGGCGCTATGGCCGGCCTACAGCAAGAAGAGATCAACCTCTCTGGTAAAACTCAGTCGTTATAACGCGCCTGTCATTTCTAGCATAATTACCGGACATTGTGCCATTGGCGTTCACGCGGAGCGACTCGGTGTGCTGCATAATGACTATTGCAGAAGTTGCAGGGACGAAGAAGAAATTGAATCTATTCGTCACCTTCTGTGTGACTGTCCTGCTCTATCCGTCAGAAGAATGAGGACTCTTGGTAGTTACTTCTTCTCGGAGCTGGAGGACTTGGGTAGTGTTGAGCTAGCCGACCTCCTGAAATTCATTTCTCTTTCTGGGTGGTTCTAACGGCGGATTTTCTTTACAGCGTTTCCATGGTTAAATGATTGGGCACAATGGACCCGTACTGTTGGTCTGAGTGAGCAGTGACTCGTTGTCACAAGGCACCCACCTACCTAACCTAACCTTGCCTAAGACCTTTCCTGACATCGAACAGTTCGGAGATACGGACTTTGATGGAGTAGCGAGAGTTCTCCATCCCCATTCTGCACATACGAACGAGCTTGGCAGGGATGCCAAGACTAGACATGGCTCTGTATAACTTGTCTCTATACACGCTATCATAGGCAACTTTGAAATCGATGAAAAGGTGGTGCGTATCGATTTTATATTCATGGGATTTTTCCAAGATCTGCCGTAGTATGAATATCTGGTCAATGGTGGAGCTTCCCGGTCTGAAACCACCCTGATAAAGACCTATCAGGTTGTTGACGATCGGTTTTAGGCGTTCACATAATACGGCAGACAGGATCTTATATGCGATGTTGAGGAGACTTATACCTCTGTAGTTGGCGCAGTTCAGAGGGTCTCCTTTCTTCAGGATTGGGCGAACGATTTTTTTTTTGTCGCAATAGGAAACGCTCAACTGGAGCACACAGACGCAACTGGTCCATTATACTACCAGAGAGCAAACCCTGATTTACCCATTTTATTGGAATTTCCTTGTATTTCTAAGAAAGCCAAGCAAGCACTTCAGTGATGAGGAGCTTACAGTACCAGTACTCACCACATCCGCTCCGAGGATCTGCCACCTGATACGAGCAAAGGCCGGACACTCACAGAGATAATGTTCCGCGGCGTCGTCGCTCTCTCCACAAGCGTCGCAGATTGTAGTGTCACTTAAGCCTAACACGTTAAGGTGCTTGGCAAAAGCGAAGTGGCTTGTCAAGATGCCGATAAGTTGTCTACAGTCTTTTCTGCTGAGAGACAGCAAGAATGCCGCTGATTTCTTACAGACGTCCGGGAGCATTCGGTTAGTCAACCTGCAACCTGGAGAGTCATGCCACACACAATTGTGCTCGTGAGAGACCCAATCGTCAATGGAAGCCCTAACCGAGGACGCTGGAAAACCCAACGCGGGCTCGGGACCTGAGAAAGCCTTCTCTGAGCCTTGTCTAGCAATCTCATCGGAGATCTCGTTCCCCAAGATCCAAGTGTGACCTGGGACCCAGATAAGAGACAGAGAATTCAGCCTTGCGACCGAGTTCAAAGAGTTTTTGGTTTCACGAACTATTTTGGAAGTGGTTAAAAGCTTAAGCAAGGCCTTAAGCGCAGCCTGACTGTCACTACAGACACAAATGCTACGTCCATTCCACCTGCTCTTCACAACATAGTTCAGGGCCATTAGGATTGCATATGTTTCCGCTTGGAAAACAGACTTACTTTGTTACTTAGGTGGCGCTACAGATCGGGGTGAACCTGGGCCTCAACCAACAAGCCTCTCCATTTAGCTCGGTCTTTAGCTAATTGCTTCCAGTTGCGAAGAAGAAGAAGAAGAATTTTTCTCTCGAAGCGACCAAGGATATCTTCATCCTCTTTTAATAAAGTCCATGTTTCAGCGCCGTAGAGCAGGACTGGGATGATCAAGGTCTTATATAGAGTCTCCTTAGTTGTTCGAGATATGGCTTTACTGTTGAATTGCCTTATAAGCCCAAAAAAACAGCGATTGGCAAGAGTTATTCTTCGATTGATTTCTGCACTGATTTTGTTAGAAGAATTTATAGCAGAGCCAAGGTAGACAAAGTCCCTTACTACCTCGAAGTTATAGCTGCCCACGGTGACGTTTTGTCCAATTCGTCGGTGTTGGTTTTCCCTTCTAGTTGACAGCATATACTTGGTTTTACCCTCGTTTATCGCCAAACCCATTTTGGCCGCTTCCGCCTCAATGCTTGCAAAAGCACCGGTGACAGCCCGCTGAGATCTTCCGATAATGTCTATATTGTCGGCGTATGCAAGCAGTTGTACAGACTTGTAATAGATTGTGCCTCCGGTGTTGGCTTGTGAGTTCCGCACAATCCGTTCAAGTACAATATTGAAGAAGTCACATGACAGCGCGTCACCTTGTCTAAAGCCTTTTTTGACATCAAAGGTCTCGGTGAGGTCATTACCGACCTTGATGGAGCAGCGAGCGTTCTCCATCGTCAGCCTGCACAGACGGACAAGTTTGGCAGGGATGTCAAAAATAGACATGGCTCTATAAAGCTCTTCTCTATAGATGCTGTCATAGGCGGCCTTGAAATCAATAAAGAGGTGGTGGGTGTGGGCGCCGTGGCGTAAGTGGTTAGTGTGTCGGATCACTACGCATGAAGTTCCAAGTTCGAATCACAGAAAACACCAAAAAGTTTTTTCACGGTCCCACCTCTCGCGAGCGTCTGACAAACATCCGAGAGTATTGTTGTCACGAAAAAGGTTCTCAAATCGCCGTTCGATTCGGCATTAAACTGTAGGTCCCTTCCATTCGTGTGAAAAATATAACGCACACAACATGAGTGGTTGCGAGAAGCTAGGCCCTGGCACTTTAAAGAGCTGTTGCGCCAAATATTTGTTTTTTTGTTTGTTTGGTGGTGAGTATCGATTTGGAATTCTTGGGTTTTCTCCAGGATCTGCCGAAGTGTGAAGATTTGATCGATGGTGGACTTTCCTGGCCTGAAACCGCACTGATAGGGTCCAATCAGGCTGTTGATAAAAGGTTTCAGGCGTTCACACAATATCGCAGAAAAGATCTTGTATGCGATGTTGAGAAGACTGATGCCTCTATAATTGGCGCAGTTGAGGGGGTCTCCTTTCTTGTGGATCGGGCAAACGATGCTGAGATTCCATTCATCAGGCATACACTCGTCTGACCAAATATATGAAATGAGTTGGTGTATGCACTCTACCAATTCATCCCCAGCTGCCTTGAAAAGTTCGGCCGGTAAGCCGTCAGGTCCAGCAGCCTTGTTCGATATTAGCTTGGATATTGCTATCCTCACTTCGTTTTGGTCAGATGGACGGAAATTTTGACTATCATCGTCTATGTTGAATGGTTCATTCTGCCTGACAGCGGGATGTTGGTCTTCGTCGCCGTTATACAGTCTGCAGAAGTAGTTTTTCCATATTCTCAGCACCGACTGTGATTCTACTACGAGGTTTCCATTTTCATCTCTACAGGTTTCTGTACGGGTATTACTTCTCTGACACGTTCTTTTTACCTTTTGGTAAAACTTCCGTACATTGTTCCTGGAGTATAAACTCTCGATATTCTCAAACGCGCGCTTCTCATGCTCCTTCTTCTTCTTTTGGAGAAGCCGATGTTCTTCCCGTCTCTTTTGCTCGTAGAGCTCACGAGCAGCTCTCGTCTTCCTTTGCAGCGCCGCTTTGTATGCCTCTTGTTTTGCTGCGTGCACTCGCCGGCATTCTTCGTCAAACCAGGGGTTTCGCGGTGGTGGTCGAGCGAGACCCAGCACATCAGTCGCGGCGTTTCTGATGGCATGTTGGCAGCGTTGCCACTGGTCTTCGGTACTTGATGCTGGCGGCATAGGGGTGATTGAGAGATTTCGGGATACGCGTTCAGCGAAGAGTCTGGTGGTCTCTTGCGATTGTAGCTTTTCGACGTTAAATTTTCTCACAGTAATTCTTCTTTGTTGCTCAGATTGGGATATCCGCATTCGTACCTTGGCTACAACAAGGTAATGATCCGAGTCTATGTTGGCCGCTCGGAAGGTCCGGACATCCAGAATACTGGAGGCATGCCTTGCGTCGATCGCAATATGATCAATTTGGTTGATCGTTACATGATCATTAGATCGCCATGTCTGCTTATGAATGTCGAGATGAGGAAACCATGTGCTTGCTATTGTGACATTTCGCTCCACAGCGAAATCAATTAGCCTTAGTCCGTTATCAGACGTGGTGTCGTGTAGGCTATGCTTACCGACTGCCCTACCAAAGACGTCCTCCTTTCCTATTTTGGCGTTAAAATCACCCAATACGATTTTAATGTCGTATTTAGGACATTGCTCGTATGTTTTGTCGAGGAGCTCGTATAAACACTCTTTGGTGGCAGGGTCCTTTTCTTCTGTGGGGGCATGAACACATGTTAGGCTTATGTTAGCGAATTTAGCCTTGATCCGGATAGTCATAATACGCTCGCTCACGTGTCGGAAGCTTAAGACTTCTTGCCTAAGTTTGCCGCGTATGACAAATCCGCATCCGAATAAGCATTGCCTGTTGCCTCTGCAGCAATCACCGTAGTAGATGTCACAGTTTTTCATCCTCTTTTTGCCCGGGCCATCCCATCGCACTTCCTGGATGGCGGTAATATCTGCTTTATAGCAGTCTAGGGCCTCTGCTAGTTGTTCGGCTGCACGTGGTCTGTAAAGGGACAGGACATTCCACGTACAGATCCGAAGGTCGTTGTCCTTATTTCGTTTGCTGGGGTCGTCATTAGTTGAGTCATCCTTATCCGAGGCTTTTGGTGTTTCGAAACCATGAGTTTTTTTTACGTGGTAGGGAAGTTACCCCGACGGCACAACCCCCAACCTGGAGGGCCAGTTCCTTAATTATTCCCCTAGGACGAGGGGCCGGGTACACCGGTGCCAGTAGTCCACTACGGGAGTATGAGCGCTGCCGTTGGCCCATTAAGGGCTCCTCCGCCACCATCTCTATTACAATGTCCTGACCAACATTGGAAATTCCTTACCGACCTGTGATCCGAATACGTCGAAGCAGCTCGCGCAAGGTATTCCCTAAGTTCAACCTAACTGGAACTATAGACGCCACCGTTGACTCCGTCTAGGGAATTCGTCCACTGCCGCCTGAAACAGGAAGAAGTGCTCTAGTGAAAAAAGCACTCTTCCCCCCTCTCTCATCTGCTGCCACCAAGAATCCGCCAAACGGGGTTGGTTACCCATCTCTTGGATTAAGGTACTAGGCACCCGGCTGTCACCGCGTGGAGGTTGAGAGTAGGAGTTGGTAGGCCTCAGCTGAGTGAAAACGCTTGTGTTTTTATATGATCGCATGCACTACCGTTTAGCCAGCCATGGAAAACAGACGCATAATTGCCTAACGAGAAGTGAAGTCTAATGTTGTCGACTTCCACAAAGACCCCAGCGCCAGACCCTTGACTGGTTTTGGAACCATCCGTGAAAATACGACTACATTCCATTCCCGGCTCAGACTCTGACCGAAGTCAGTCCTGGACACAAGGAAAGTCGACTCTGAATTTGCGCATCAGCTGGAGTTCTGGTGTCATTGCGTCAGACGGCATATCCATAAGACAGGAGTCGTAAGATAAGTGTCGCGCAAGTTCATCAAAGTTCCAGTGTGGAGTATACCAAAAACCGCCCCGCCTAAGACGATGGATGGCTTTGATAGTGCAACTCACGATATAAGTATCAAGGGGAGGTAAGTTCAGCAAAGCGTCTAGAGCAGAGCCAGGCGTATTCGGGAAAGCTCCCGAGCAGCCAAGACAGGCCGTTCTTTGGAGTTTCGTGCAAAAAGCAACCACATATTTACGCGAGAGCCCCTTTCACCAAACAACCGACGCATATGCGAGGAATGGTCTTATCATAGCCGTGTAGATCCAGAGAACCTTATTCGGTGATAAGCCCCAAGTCTTGCCAAAAGCACCCTTACACTGCCAGAAGACTGAGAGCGCCTTTTATGTTTTCGACTCGACGTGTTTAGACCAATGAAGTTTCTTGTCAAAATCACTCCCAGATATTTGGCTTCATTGGAAATGCGAATGGTGACGCCTTTTAGTACTGGCTGAGTCAGACCGGTCAAAATCCTCCTTCTCGTAAAAAGAACAACCTCAGTCTTAAGAGGATTCACCGAAAGCCCACTCCTAGTACACCATTCATCCATTCCGCATATGCCTGAGCGTAGACGTTAGAACTATTCAGAGTGTTCAACTGAGAGTCGACCACCATGCACCATAACAATGGAGACAGAACGCCACCTTGCGGACAGCCCCTGTTTACCCCTGTCATAACATATTGGCCACAATTCGCATCCACTACCAAAGTTCTATTCATAAGTATTGCTTTAATCCACAACGCTAATGTTTCATCTACCCCGTGTTGTCTGGCAAAGTCGCACATGTAGTCAAAAGTCGCATTGTCAAAAGCACCTTCAATGTCGATGAAGATACCCATCGCGTATTCTCTCCTATCAAGCGGGCATTCAATTCTGGCCACTAGATTTTGAAGGGCGGTTTCACAGGATTTCCCACGCTGATAGACATGCTGCATCTCCGATAGTGGATGCTGTTTCAAAGCAACTTTGCGCACGTGAAATTCTACCAGTCTCTCCATACTTTTCAGTAAGAAGGATGTCAAACTTATAGGTCTGAAACTCTTGGGGAGCGAATAGTCTTCCTTACCAATTTTCGGTATGAAAGCTACTCTGACTGTCCGCCAACGTGTAGGAATATATGCCAGCGCCAAGCCAGCGGTGAAAATTCTTTTCAGAGTTGGCAATAGTTGATCTATACCCTGTTGCAGCATAGCTGGATATATTCCATCGGTGCCAGGCGATTTGAAACCATCAAAAGATGCCACAGCATATTGGATGGCCTCATCTGTTACCACGGCTGATGCAATATACCAGCTGCGCCGAGTTTTCTGACTTAGATCAAGCTCAGCCTGGATAAGCGGGCCAAGCTGCGACCTAGTGATTATCCGATTGCCAGGAAAGTGAGTCTCCAGCAGAAGACTAAAAGTTTCCGCCTTCGTCTCAGTAAACTTGCCATCAGATTTTCTCAGTGACTCCGGTTTGGTCGGCTTGCCCCTTTTGAGAACCTTAACCAACCTGCTGGTTTCACCGAGTGTCTCGATCTTTTCACAAAAATCTCTATAAGAAGCACTTCTCGACAACCGAATTAACTTCTTATAGTCTTTTTGCTTCGATCTAAAAAGATCCCAGTCACCTTCTAAATTTGTCTTGAGTGACCTATTTAGAAGTTTTCTGGATTCTTTCCTAAGTCGCTGCAGTTCTGGACTCCACCAGGGAACCGGAGTTCTGCAGGGGGTTTTTGTCAATGGGCACGTCAGTTCAAAACAGCTGGTAAGGACACTGGTCAGGTTTTGAACAGCATCCTCAACCTTTCGTTTCGTTCTGAGTTTAGTTGGAGTTTTGACAGATCTGTCTAGCTCTTCCCTAAACCGCACTCAGTTGGTTTTCCTCGGATTCCTCCTCTCCTGCAAAGTTATGGCCTCGCATTCGATTTGGAAAGCGATGTATCTATGGTCTGACAAGGACACCTCCGGTAGTACCCTCCAGTTAGTAATTGACTTGAAATACCTATTAGATAAAGTCAAATCCTCCTGCCTCCTTGCCGTAATAAAAGTTGGCTGGAAGCCAACATTGTTAATTACCATGCCAGACGATAGTATAAAGTCTAGGAGATGGTTTCCTCGTATGTTACATTTGCTGCTGCCCCAGACTGTATTCTGAGCATTCGCGTCGCAACATATGACTAGTCCCATCTCCCGAGTGTCACAGTACTTTATGAGTTCGGCAACCGCCTTCGGTGGTGGAGGCATTACCGAATCATAAGGGAAGTAAGGCGACGCAACGACGAAGGTTTTCCAACTTCCGGTCGTTTCGTAGCTTACAGCTGCAGCAACCAGTCCAAGCTTGGTTACTGAGAGAAAATTCGGCACAATTAGACAAGCTCTCGGTCTTTCAGATCGCTCGTCACATAGCACCGTTACTCCACGAACACCCCCAAAACCACATATGCGCTTGTTCCGCACGCATGGCTCCTGGATAGATGTTATGTGGGGTTTTGTACGCACCACGGAAAGTCTGCTACTTAAGAGAGCGGTAGCAGCCTTTGAGTGGTGGAGGTTTATCTGCGAAAATATCAAAGATATAGTCGCAGTTTTATTAGCAGAACGGCGCGTACCAGGTGCGCACATGCTTCCGGCGAGGCGAGCGCCCCTACCCGTGTCTTTGCCTGCGTCAGCCATTTTCTGTCCGCTAGTGCTGGGACCTTTAGGGGTAACAGCACCAGTATCCACCAGATTTTGTGCGCAGATAACGCCAGCGGTAAGAGTCTGCCCGGCAGGATAGCGCGCATCAGATGCGCACACGCTTCCACCAAGAAGAGCAGGCGAAACTTGCTCCGTCAGATTGGACCTGTTCGAGCCGACCGAAAAGGAGCCAGCGTTAGGTCTGAGGGATTGATCGGCTCCAGTTGGAGTACTTTCTTCCGACCTAGGCTTCTTTCCTGTCGCTACTGAAGGATGACTGCTTTCGGCGCTTGCGCCTTCAGCTGACTCTGCAGCCTCTTTGCACCACGCCATCGCCGCCTTCCTTCTTCTCCTTTTCAGTTGACTCTTAGTCAGGAGCCCATCGGAGTGCGCCGCTTCGGGAGCTCGTTCAGCCTTATTGGTTTCCCGAGTCAAACCGTCACCGACACAACTTCGACCAGCTACCCTTCTATTGAGGCAGAGATAAGACGTTCAGCCGAAGCCTTTCCGCCACTTTCTTTGCCATTCCACCCCAGTCTACCAAACGAGTCAGAGACAGAGCTGCAGGAGTCTTCTGAAACAAGCATCGGTACTGCTTCTGATTCAACGCCAGAGGCGGGGGGTAAAAGTGTGGTGGTTGGGACCTCCAGAATCCTCGTCCCGGCCGTAGTCAAAAAGACCACGGGTGGATTATCGTTTCCACGAGTATCACCTGGAGTAGATACCGCACATGTTTCTTCCATCATACTGTCAACAGGTTTTGCGTCACAGTCAAGACGTCTTCAGCCTTTAGTTCTATGTCTCACTTGGGGTCCTTTCGGACCCTTAGGGTCATTGACTCTTAAGCCGTTCCGCCACGTCAAGGCAGCTGAAGAATGGGAACGGGCAAACGATGCTGAGGTTCCATTCATCGGGCATACCTTCGTCCGACCAGATTTTACAGATGAGCTGGTGCATGCTCCTTACCAACTCATCTCCTCCTGCCTTGAAAAGTTCTGCGGCAAGGCCGTCGGCTTGACTGCCACGTCCACGTTGGTTCCTCGGAAAGTCCGGACACCCAGAATCGATTTGGTTGACAGTATTTCGATCAAAGGAGAGCCATGTTCCTTTGTGAATATCGAGACTTGGGAGCCGCGTACTAGCTACAACAAAGTTTCGTCCCGCCGCAAAGTCGACTAGCCTGAGTCCGTTGTCGGATGTGATGTCTTGCAGGCTGTGCTTTCCGACCACGGTAAAGACGACCTCTCTTCCTAGCTTTGAGTTAAAATCACCTACGACAACTTGAACGTCGTCGTGGCTAGGGCATTGCTCATACGTCTTGTCCAAGAGCTGGTAGAAGTCATCCTTTGTCGCGTCGTCCATAATGTTGGCAAATTTAGTTTTGATACGCACCAGAATAGACGCTGTCCTTGTTGTCTGTAGCAATCGCCGTAGTAGATCTCGCAGTTTTTCATCTTCCTTCATCCTCCATCCGCCCGGTCCATCCGATCGTACTTCTTGGATGGCGGTAATGTCTGCTTTCAAACACCCTAGGGCCTCCGCAAGTTGTTAAACTGCAGATGGTTTGTAGAGGGACCTAACATTCCACATGCAGACACGAAGATCGTTGTCCTTCTTACGTTTGCTTGGGTCGTCAACAGTAAAATCATCCGTATCCGAGGCTGTTGGTTGCTTCGTAGCCGAAGTTTTTTTGCATGGTAGGTAAGCTAACCCGACGGGACAACCCCCAACCTGGAGGACCTGATCTTTATTTGCAACTCCTAGGACGAGGGGCCGAATACACCGATGCCAGTAACCCACTTCGGGGATATGAGCTCTGCCGTTGGCCCATTAAGGGTTCATCCGCCATCATCTCTTTTCCAAAACCCTGACGTAGTATTGCAAATCCTTACTGACCTCAGCTCCAAATATGCCGAAGTAGTCCAAGTAAGGTATCCGCTGGTCTGTAGGCGTTACCGTTGATTTCATCGAGAGAATTCATCCGTCGCACGTCCTCTTTCTGAAGAGCTCTTGCTAGACTTCTTAGATGCATATTTCAGCCAATCAGGTCAAGATTGCCTCGTCCAAAATACCTCGTCTGTTTAAACATATGCGTGCTGAAGTTCACACAGATGTGCTTACGCAGGTCTGAGTGTTTAGCTACACATCGCTCATTTAATTGAAGGCTGTCATAACGCAAAAAACGCTATTTTTGAGTTATTGACGCAGAATTATTCGTTTTACCATGCTTCGTATTGTATAAAAATTTCATATTAATATCTTGAATACTCTCGGCGTTAGAATTAAAAGATCTCTTCTTTTTCCTGCAAGGTGTTAGTCAATTGAAAAATTTAAACACGTTTTCTGCAAAATCACTTTTTTTGAGTTAGGACAGCCTTCAATTAAATGAGCGACATATATCGTCAGACTCAGCACACGCTCATCGTTAGTTCACTATCAGATAGCTATCCAGCGGTCACCACGAGGACCTGATGATGCGGTTTTACCGCGCTAAAAAGGTTTGAACTATGAAAGAATAATCCTAAGAGCCATTCGCAATAAAATTATAGGGCAGGCAAATGAAGTGTTTAATATGTACGGGAAGCTTGTATAATGGGAAGATATTAAAAATAATCTGATAATTCATTACTCTGGTAAGCTTAACGAAACAAGTCTTCATTTATTTACTATAAGCTTAATACAAGCATTTAATAACTTACTTATAACTAACAATTAACTTAATGATAAACTTATAACTAACAAAGATTGCTTACAAATTAAGGAAAGATAACTTAGGGCTAAGAGCGGAGCTAAATTTAGGGCAATTAGGGGGAGGAGGGAGGAGGGTGACTAACATGTAAGCGGAGGCAGTGGTTCAGAGTAGATTACTACAGTGGAAATCAAAAATGTCAGGGAATTTTTTTGCTATACGTAGTATTCTGGTCATAGGTTCGTTTTGGCCGTAGTCGATTCGGTGGTACTCAAGGCGAAATAGGGGAACTGTTCTCAAGCGGCGAGGATTAGTGTGGACAGAGATATGTTATAATAGATGAGGACACACAATGGTTCCAACCAGTAACTGATGAACGGGTCATCTCAGCCCAGACCCCGTAAGGCAAAGCGGATGAATAGACGCTGAACAGCTTCAATTCTCTGAATGTGGAGTTGATGGTAGGGAGACCAGACTTGGCTGGCGTATTCGAGAAGTGGTTTGACGAAGGTAATATACAGGGATTTGGTGATGTATGGATAAGAAAATTCCTTCGACCAACGCTTAACAAATCCAAGTGCTGATTTACCCCTTTTAATTATGTTATCTATGTGTGCGTAAAAGTTGAGTTGAGTGTCACAGAGGATGCCCAGATCACGAATCAAGGTAACTGTGGGGACAAGCTCATTGTTAATAAAATATTGTGTTTGAGGCAAGGGAGGGCGCTTCCGGGAGAAAGTAATTGATTGATATTTTTTCACATTAAGCTCTAAAAGGTTTTGACGGCACCAGTTAAAGAACAAGTTAAGGTCAGCTTGCAGTGAAAGAGAATCACCAGTGCAAGAAATTTGATTAGAGATCCACATGTCGTCAGCATAGATTTGAAGGTCGGATCTCTTAATGACAAGCTCAACGTCGTTAATAGAAATTATGAAGAGAAGGGGACCTAAGTGACTACCCTGTGGCACTCCTGAGGTCGCACGGATAGGGTTTGAGACGGATGATTTAAAGAGGAAACTATATAGTCCGTTTTCTAAATAGGACTTAGCCCATGAAACAATAATTGGTGAAAAACCAAGCGCTTTAAGTTTGAGGAGTACGATTTGATGAGAGATTTTATCAAACGCCTTACTGAAGTCAGTAGCCACGACGTCTATTTCTTTACCATTTTCCAACAGACTTAGTGTATTGGAAACAAACTCAGTAAGGTTAGTGGTCGTAGATCTGCCCTTTAAGAACCCATGTTGCTTGGTGGAGAAGATCGATTTACAGTGGAAGAACATAGTATCGTAGACGATGCTCTCAAAGAGCTTAGGTATGCTTGAAAGCTTAGCAATTGGTCTGTAGTTAGAAATATCACCCTTGCAGCCATTTTTATGGATGGGGATAATAAAAGATTCTTTCCACAACTTAGGGAAAATTCCACTCGAAATTGACAACTGAAAAAGAGCAGTTAGAGCGCAGCCGTTCATGTAGCTAAAGTAGTTTGAATCGGGCTCACAGTTGTCTTGCGAGAAAGCTTGACAGAAGAAATCAGCGAAAAGATTGGTAACTACATTTGGCTCATCGGGCGATCGATTTAGAAATTTTAGAGTGGAAGGATAGCCGTCAGATTTCCTTTTAATGTTGTTAAACTGGAAGAACCGTCTTGGGTTAGAGATAAGATCAGACTGCATACGATTGATATAATCAAAATAAAGGGATTCGCACTTAGAAGAAAAGTCATTGGAAACAAAAATGTAATATAAAAAGTCAGACACAGATCTGGATCTTAGAAATTCTTGCCATAGTTTGTTACGTTTATTTCGAAGTGAGCGTAGTTCTTTTCTATACCAAGGTGGAGAAGAAGTCGAATTTTTATGGGGTAAGAAAGGGACAGATTGGAAGGAACAGTCAAAAATATAGGAGTAAAAGGTCTCAATAGTGACATCAATATTAATGGTTTTGTCAAGTATGAAGTTAAAATCAATACTGCCGGAAAGATCATCAAAAGAAAGATCAAGTTTGTCCAAATTGGCTTCGCGAAAATTAAATTTACGCTGCGTCAAGGGGACAGCATTACTGTTATCATTTGCGTAAGCAAAGGTTAAAATTAACGTTAAGTTTGGAAAGGAGGTGATTGCTCTCGGTAACTACACAGCTATCGGCGTTGGATGAAAAAAATAAGTCTAACTGTCTTCCCAGATTGATTTAATACCGCTCATCTGGTGAAGACCAGAGGCCAAAAGTCGATCGGCAAAAAGGATTTCCTTATCCGAGGTGGCGTTAATCGAGGCGAGGTGAATCTCATCATCTAACTCAGTCTAACACAATCGGGGTAGATTAAAATCACCAACGGCAATTACGTCATCTTCAGGGGGAAATGGATTCCATCAGAAAGTCAAAGGCATTAACAAGAAGCTGATAAAGGAAAGGTTGGGCAGGAGGAATGTAGCAGCACAAGACATAAAGGGAACGATTAGATAAATTTATTTTTACGCAAATTAGTTCAAGGAAAGAAGGGTTGGCTGGTCAAACGGTAGGTGCATGCGATCATATGAAAATACAAGCGTTTTCACTCAGCTGAGGTCTACCAACTCCTACTCTCAACCTCCACGCGGTGACAGCCGGGTGCCTAGTACCTTAATCCAAGCAATAGGGAACCAACCCCGTTTGGCGGATTCTTGGCGGCAGTAGATGAGAGAGAGAGAGAGAGGGGGGGGGGGGGGGGGGGGGGGGGGGGCAGACATCTATACGAGTAGTTCCAGTAAGGTACAACTTAGTGAATACCTAGCGCGAGCTGCTTCGACGTATTCGGATTACAGGTCGGTAAGGAATTTCCAATGTTGGTCAGGACATTGGAATAGAGATGGTGGCGGAGGAGCCCTTAATGGGCCAACGGCAGGGCTCATACTCCCATAGTAGACTACTGGCACCGGTATACGCGGCCCCTCGTCCTAGGGGACTAATTAAGGAACTGGCCCTCCAGGTTGGGGGTTGTGCCGTCGGGGTAACTTCCCTACCACGTAAAAAAAAATCTTGGTTCCGAAACAACCAAAAGCCTCGGATAAGGATGACTCAACTAATGACGACCCCAGCAAACGAAATAAGGACAACGACCTTCGGATCTGTACGTGGAATGTTCTGTCTCTTTACAGACACGTGCAACCGAACAATTAGCAGAGGCCTAAACTGCTATAAAGAAGATATTACCGCCATCCAGGAAGTACGATGGGATGGCCGGGCAAAAAGAGGATGAAAAACTGTGACATTTACTACGGTGATTGCTACAGAGGCAACAGGCAGCACTTATTCGGATGCGGATTTGTTATACGCGGCAGACTTAGGCAAGAAGTCTTAAGCTTCCGACACGTGAGCGAGCGTATTATGACTATACGAATCAAGGCTAAATTCGCTAACATAAGCCTAATATGTGTTCATGCCCCTACGGATCCTGCCACCAAAGAGTGTTTTCTACGAGCTCCTCGACAAAACATATGAGCAATGTCCTAAATACGATGTTAAAATCGTATTGGGCGAGCAACAAAGAAGAATCACTGCGAGAAAATTTAACGTCGAAAAGCTACAATCGCAAGAGACCACCAGACTCTTCGCTGAACGCGTATCCCGAAATCTCTCAATCACCCCTATGCCGCCAGCATCAAGTGCCGAAGACCAGTGGCAACGCTGCCAACATGCCATCAGAAACGCCGGGACTGATGTGCTGGGCCTCGCTCGCCCACCACCGCGAAACCCCTGGTTTGACGAAGATTGCCGGCGAGTGCATGCAGCAAAACAAAAGGCATACATAGCGGCGCTGCAATGGAAGACGAGAGCTGCTCGTGAGCTCTACGAGCAAAGGAGACGGGAAGAACATCGGCTTCTCCAAAAGAAGAAGAAAGAGCATGAGAAGCGCGCGTTTGAGAATATCGAGAGTTTATACTCCAGGAACAATGTACGGAAGTTTTACCAAAAGGTAAAAAGAACGTGTCAAAGAAGCAATTTCCGTACAGAAACCTGTAGAGATGAAAATGGAAACCTCATAGTAGAATCACAGTCGGTGCTGAGAATATGGAAAAACGACTTCTGCAGACTGTATAACGGCGACGAAGACCAACATCCCGCTGTCAGGCAGAATGAACCATTCAACATAGACGACGATCGTCAAAATTTCTATCCACCTGACCAAAACGAAGTGAGGATAGCAATATCCAAGCTAAAATCCAACAAAGCTGCTGGACCTGACGGCTTACCGGCCCAACTTTTCAAGGCAGCTGGGGATGAATTGGTCGAGTTTTTTTTTTTTTTCCGAGGGTAGGTGAAAATCTTCCACAAGACACTATGAGGATCGACAGCGCGTGCTCATAGTAGTGTGGGATTCTTACCCACTAAAAAACCTCCCTTCAAAACAGACTTGTTTGCATTTTTTACTACAACTAAGTATTCGAATTATCAAGTAGTTTTCATTTCACGAAATAATGACGTTTTGCAGGTGCCTTCCCATTAGAAGTTCCTGCTAGTTCCGCAGTTTGGACGCGGTTACTTATCGCGCTAAGTCTAAAGGTTTGGTTCTTTGTAGACGGCGCAGTAAAGTTCTTTCTTCCAAAACTTTGAGGACTGTAATATTTACGTGACTTTCTAGTCGACTTTTATGCTTTCTCGCGTAGTTTTTGATTTCGTCTTCTATAGTTTTAATGCCAAGATCTCTGTGGATATCGCTGTTTCTGATATACCACGGCGCATTAATAATACCTCTTAGTACTTTGTTCTCAAAAGTTTGTAAAATTTTAATATTACTTATTTTGGTACAACCCCAGAGTTGTATACCATATGTCCATACGGGCTTTAGCACTTGCTTATATAAAAGCAGTTTGTTCTCTATATTAAGGTTGGAATATTTTCCAAGTAACCAATACATTTCTCTATATTTATTATCTAGTTCTTTGCGTTTTTTCTTAACGTGCGTTTTCCATTTTAGCTTTGCATCAAGTGTCATTCCAAGATACTTAGCCTCGTTTGCAAACGGAATTCGAACCGAGTTTGAAAAGATCGGCAAATTATTTATTTTCCTATAAGTAAAATTTACATGAACAGATTTGGTCTCATTAAGCGCGATTCGCCAAACCTTTGTCCATTCATTTACTCTATCCAAAGCTTCTTGCAGTTTTTCTGTACTATCTTCGACTGTTTTACCTACTGCCAAGATGGCGGTGTCGTCGGCAAATGTAGCTAGCTCAGTGCCTTCTACTTGCGGTATATCACGGGTGTATAATATATACAAGACTGGGCCAAGAACGCTTCCTTGCGGCACCCCAGCCATTATCTCCCTGAAATCCGAATATTCATTTCCACATTTGACGCGGAATAGCCTATTCGTAAGGTAGTTCTTCAAAATATTATATAGGTGCTCTGGCAGAACTTGTCGTAATTTAAACTTTAAGCCTTCATGCCAGCCTTGTCAAAGGCTTGAGAGACGTCAAGGAATACGCTTGAACAAATCCTTTTTTCTTCAAGAGATTTTTCGATTACATGCGTTATTCTATGCACTTGTTCAACTGTAGAATGCTTACTTCTGAATCCGAATTGATGATCCGGAATGAGATGCCTCTCTTCTATAACCGGCTGTATTCGCCTAATCAAAATTCTCTCGAACACTTTGGATATGATTGAGAGAAGCGAAATCGGTCTATAAGACGTTTTTTCATTCGGCGGTTTTCCGGGTCTAAGGACCATTATGACTTCGGCCACTTTCCATTGACTGGGAACATATTCTAGTCTAAGCGCGGCGTTTATAATGAGCAGAAACTTCATTAGACCTTTTCTCGGAAGTGCTTTAAGAACCTCTCCCGTGATTAGGTCGTATCCAGGAGCCTTCTTAGGTTTAAGTTTCTTTATTTCTTCCTTAAGTTCGGTTAGTGTTGCATTTCTTATTATACGATTGTCAATATACGACGTATTTATATTTTGAATAAGAGCCTGTCCATCAAGCGGTTTGAAAGTTTCTTCCAGGTGGGCGGCAAAAACTTGCGCTTTCTGGCCCATTCGTCTTGATTTTTCCTAATTGGGGCGGCTTGAATTTGAGGTTTTTTAATACCTTTTATAGCTTTCCAAAGCGAATAATTTGAATCTTTTTCTGCCGTTAAGCTTTCTAGGTGAGTTTGCATTTCATTATTCTTAAGGTCTTTAATAGATCTTTTTAATAAGTTACACAAACGGTTAAGATGTGCTTTATGTTGCGGAGCCCGAGTTTGTTGCCATTTTTTGCGCGCTTTCCTCTTCTCCTTAATCATCTCTTTTATTTCCTGCGGATAATTTTGAATATAGCTGGCCGGAGTTTTCTTAGGTTTCGGAGTATTCTTCCACGCGGCATTCTGTAGGATTTCGACGAAGCGATCAACTTCAACTTCAAGTTCATATGGCGTTTTAAGTGATACCCTCAGCTCAGTATTTGATTCAATATCTTTTTTGAAGCCATCCCAATTCGTTTTCGCGCTGGTTAATCTGGCCGGACCTACTTTTTTAAACAGAGCATCGCTTATCGTCATAATGATTGGAGAATGATCAGAGGAGAGATCAAAGCTTTCTTCAACTTTTATACAGTTGCCAGATATACCTTTAACCATAAAGAAATCGATCAGATCTGGTATCTTATTTCTATCAGTCGGCCAATATGTTGGTTTACCCGTCGAGTGAAAATCACAACTATATTGCATACCCGCATTATAAAGCTTTCTACCTTTCTGAGAGGCGTACCTTGAACCCCAGAAGGGGTGTTTCGCGTTGAAATCGCTACCAATAATAAAATTTGGTTTAAGGAAGTTGAAGATGTTTGTGAAATCACTTTCTTCAAGTTTACATCGCAGTGGACAATATATAGACGAAATGTTGAAAGCAAAATGTCTATTTCTAACGCGTACCGTGCTTACTTGCATTGCTTCTAATTCAATCTTTACTTCCGCTGAGTGTTCGATACATTCTTTTATAAACAAAGATGATCCGCCTCTGGCTCTTTCCGATGGGTGGAAGGCGTGATACACGCTATATCCCCTTATCTTAACATTCGATTGCCTTTTCAGATGAGTTTCACAGACCAAGCATATATCAATGTCTTTTTCTCGTATAAGTATTTCTAACTCGTCTAGTCGTCGTATGAGCCCGTTGGCGTTCCATGTAAAGATTTTAAGCGTTTCTTTCATATACTGATTGAAGTGCGCGTGTTATGAATGTTGGTTTCTAGTGCAACTAGTCTCTCGTAAATAAGTTTGTTTGTTGTGCACCGCTCTTCAAGTTTCGCAAGAATTAGGGAAAAAACATTGGATACATGATCTTGTGAGCTACCTCTAACAATGTTTTCCAATGTCGCAGCTTGAGCAGGAGTCTTTACGTTAAAGCTTGAAGTATTTCTTGCTTTGATTTCCCGTGAGCTGTCGGTCTTGTACTTGCCATTAACTGTCATCACCGCTTGAGCATAAGACTGCGCGCCAATATTCGAAGATTTAGTTCCTGTTACCTTTTCTCTACTACGATTGGGTTTTTCTTCGTTACCTGATCTTAATGGAATATTGACCGATTTTTTATCTTTCGCTGCTTTTTTCGTAGCTATTTTGGGTCTAATTTTAGTTGGTTTTGGATTTGCGCCTTTTTTGGAGCTCTTTCGCCACTTCGCAACCTCGATAGTTCGCCTTGTGTTTTCCTTTACAGTTTATGCAAGTGGCTGGGGTTTGCTTATTTAGGTGACACTCACCTGAGAGAAGTTTACCTGCGCATTTCACGCATCGCGGTTCTTTCTGGCAGTAAGTCTGCGTATGATTGAAGCCTTGGCAGCGCTTACACTGCGGGATCGATCTGGAGCTCTTACGCATAGGTTCGATTTTGACCACGATGTTTAGAATAGTCTTAATGCCATATATTACATCTTTGTTTTCGACTTTATCAAAAGTTAGCATGAAAAGTGGAAGTCCACGCTTTACCATTTTTTCCTGATCTCCCTCCGACTGTTGCTTCTCCTTCTTGATAATATTGAATGCATCAAGAATTTTAAAGCCTTTGCCTTGAAGGTCGTTCATTACATCTTCTTTAGTGCACGAGGGGTGGAGACCCCTTGCTACAACACGCAGTGGTCTTTCTAACTTATTTTCATAAGTATACCACTGAATCTTCTCGGCATTCAATTTTTGGGAGACTGCTCGGTAACCGTCGGCATCATCGACGTTGATTCTCCACGTATTGTTTCGGAGAGATGTCACCTTAAATTTCGATGCCAGCGTTCCTTTAAGAAGGCAATGCAACTTATTATAGTCCGTAATTCCGACGACGTTTATCGGTGGCGGAGGACGTAATTTTATTTGTTGTGGCTTTCCTTGCGCTTTGCATCTTTTTGTGGCTCGACTTCCGGTGAGGAACCAGCTTTTCGTTTTTTGCTAGGTCGTTTCTTTTCGATCCAATTCGTTTCACGTGTTAGTTCTTCTTCGTCCGTCTGATATTCCCGACTAGGTGAGCGATGTGGGCTAACTGTATTTTCTTTTTGTAGATACGAGTTTTTTAAGGCATTATTTTCTTGCCTGAGCAAATCGACCTCTTTCTTAAGCTCACGATAGAGTAGCTCCATTTCGGTAAGCTTGGTACGGAGTACGTCGTTTTTCTCCTCAATGCTTTTTGATTTCGCTGAGTCCCGTTTTTCACGCGCTTGCGCTTCCGGCGGACTTCTTTTTCCGGAGACGTTCGATCTTGTTGGTGGAGATCGAGATACCCTTGTACTTTTTGAGAAGGGATTTATTAGGTGCAATAAATGAATTGGTCGAGTGCATACACCAACTCGTCTCTAAGATTTGGTCAGACGAGTGTATGTCTGATGAATAGAACCTCAGCATCGTTTGCCCGATCCACAAGAAAGGAGACCCCCGCCGATTATAGAGGCATCAGTCTCTTCAACATCGCATACAAGATCTTTTCTGCGATATTGTCTGAGCGCCTGAAACCTTTTATGAACAACCTGATTGGACCCTATCAGTGCGGTTTCAGACCAGGAAAGTCCACCATCGATCAAATCTTCACACTTCGGCAGATCCTGGAGAAAACCCAAGAATTCCAAATCGATACTCACCACCTCTTTATCGATTTCAAGGCTGCTTACGACAGCATCTATAGAGAAGAGCTTTATAGAGCCATGCCTAGTTTTGACATCCCTGCCAAACTTGTCCGTCTGTGCAGGCTGACGATGGAGAACGCTCGCTGCTCCATCAAGGTCGGTAATGACCTCACCAAGACCTTTGATGTCAAAAAAGTTTTTAGACAAGGTGAAGCGCTGTCATGTGACTTCTTTAATATTGTACTTGAACGGATTGTGCGGAACTCACAAGCCAACACCGGAGGCACAATCTATTACAAGTCTGTACAACTGCTTGCATACGCCGACGATATAGACATTATCGGAAGAACTCAGCGGGCTGTCACCGTTGCGTTTGCAAGCATTTAGGCGGAAGCGTCCAAAATGGGTTTAGCGATAAACGAGGGCAAAACCAAGTATATGCTGTCAACAAGAAGGGAAAGCCAACACCGACGAATTGGACAAAACGTCACAGTCGGCAGCTATAACTTCGAGGTAGTAAGGGACTTTGTCTACCTTGGTTCTGCTATAAATTCTACAAACAAGATCAGCGCAGAAATCAATCGAAGAATAACTCTTGCCAATCGCTGTTTTTTTTGGGCTTGTAAGACAATTCAACAGTAAAGCCCTATCTCGAACTACTGAGGAGACTCTATATAAGACCTTGATCATCCCAGTTCTGCTTTACGGCGCTTTATTAAAACAGGATGAAGATATCCTTGGTCGCTTCGAGAAAAATTCTTCGTAAGATTTTCGGTCCCGTTTGCTTTGACGGGTTTTGGAAGAGAAGATTCAATCACGAACTATACGAGCTGTACAGCAACATCAACCTAGTCAAAAAAACTGCATATTGGACGTCTGAGATTGCTAGGACATGTAGAGCGAATGGACACCAACGCTCCGGCCCGCAGAGCCTTCAAATCTAACCCCGAGGGACGACGCAGTAGAGGGAATCATCGCCGTAGGTGGCGCGCACAAGTTCAAGGGGACATCGACCAACTTGGAGTACGCAACTGGAGGCAATTAGCTAAAGACCGAGCTAAATGGAGAGGTTTGTTGGTTGAGGCCCAGGTTCACCCCAAACTAGGTAAAGAAGTGTTGGTGATGGTGAAAGCTAATGCATCGAAACAGGCGCGGACAGTCAAAAGAACGCCACGTCCATGAAAATGGACGCTAGAGGGATCATTGCAAAAAAGAGCGCGAGGGACTGAGCCGTCCTTACGGAATATGTAAAAGTCGGAAGTGAAAAGATCTTGATCATTAATATTAGGGATAAGATTTGTTTCTGTTTTTTTGTTTTTTTTTAGTTTCTGTTAATGCAAAAACGTCATAAGGGAGCTTTTGGGAGTTCAAGAATACGTCAGAAAATTTTGTGCGCATTCCTCTTACATTTTGGTAGTAGACAGACAGACACTTGGGATTAGCTTTATCGGAAAGAGTGGGTTGAGAAACAGCGTTAGGAACGCTGAGGACGATAAAAGTTGCGAAATCAGCACGAGATCTCATGATATGAGACGTGCGTTTGGAGCAAACATAAGCAGCATATGTGGACAGGTCGCTTGACACCTGACGAATTGATATACCAAAGCTCTAATGAAATTGAATGGAAATTTGTTTTTGGGCAAGTACTTCAGTAGGGAGACCTTGTTCACGAATAGGGATCAAGATGTTAGTTTTTGTTTTGCCATCTACACAGACGGAGTCAGGTTTGTTGTGCAGATAAGAGAGGTAAAGACGCACATTTTTAAAAATTCTGTGATCTCTGAGACGTGACATTACATAACGGCTATCGTCCGCAAGGTCCACAAGATGTTTAGTGAGTCTAACGTTCGGTGGTTGCATGGGGTCAAAAAATGTCGGGGGTGCGACATCGGAATATATGGTGGCGGTATGAGAAGAGGTAGCAGAAGTGGTGGCAGTATTTACACCAAGAGCGCTATGGGAAGAGGTAGCGGAAGTGCTAGTAGTATTTACACCAAGAAAGTCAATTGAAGAGGTGGACGGATTAAGAATGAGAGAGCGTATGAAATTAGGGTAGGTAGAATCAGGTTTAGAAGTCAAGCAATGATCTGGGCCAGGAAGTGAAGTTTGACTAAATGACACGCGGTTGTGACGGGGGGTTTTTGGACAAACAGTGGCTACTCTAGAAGGGAAGGAGGTAGGTTTATAAAAACGTGTGGAAAAAACATTACTGATATTAGAAAGACTAGGACAATAAGATTTATAATTTACGTTTAATGATGACGGGTCCTTCCAGCGACGAAACTCAATGCCGTCACGTGAAAAGGATTCGGCGTTGGGTGCGAAAAAAAGCCAATCATATTTCCTGGGCATGTATGCAATAAAGGAGGAGTGAGATAAATTCCGAGTGTTGCAGTGGGTGATCTTCACGAAATAGGCTTCCGATATCCTGGAATTGGTGTAGAACCAATTGTGCAACCATTGACCATCGATGCAGAGAGGAAGCCCTTTGATGAGGTATGTGACTGAATCCATATCTTCCGAAGGAATAATTTTTTTGTTTTAGGATCCATTGTTGTCTCCAGGCGTCAGAAGGTTCGGGTAATGAGCGCCGAAGAGTAGGTGGTTTGAGGGTCTTTGATAGGCGGGGTTCATTTCGCATCAAATTCTTCTTAGGAGGAGGGAGGACAGAAGCACTGGAGGTGTTCGGCTCAACTTCTGAAGGAGGAAGAGCGATCACGGTGGTATTAGGCTCTGTTACAAGCTCCACAATTTCAGTAGATACAGAAGGAGGGTTGGCAGTATTTACGGGAGAAGCAAAATCCGTGCGAAGCTCGTCGAGTAAAGATTTATTATTTGATGAATGGCTGTCACACGGTAAAAGATCAAGTTTACATGAAATTGACTTATGTTCTTCCGCAATTGCTTGCATCGATGTTTTAGTCAAAGATGATTCATGACAAATGGAGTCCATAGAGGCCTGAAGATCATCTATCCGCTTAGCGTGTTCAGACAGATAACCATCAACAGAGAAAAGTGCTCCAGATTGCACTGAGAGTGACCCGATCACTTTTGTCATGAGGTTGTGAAATTCGTTAATGTCAGCAGAGAACTTGGAGGTAGCAGAAGAAGAATTAAGGTCTCCTCCGGATTTGTTGACAATACATTTATCCAAGTCAGCGGTTAATGTAGTTATAGAGGAGTTCAGGTTGTCGCAGATCGTTGAGTTGCGAATAATAAAACTTTTAATCTCCTTCAGCAGGAGCTTAACGTTTGTGAGGAGAGATTTGAGTCCGCTGTGGAACGTATCCAGAGAGCTGTTGATGGAATCCCAGTTTGACGCGAGAAGCTCAGAAGTTTTCGAGTTGTTAATTCGAACCATCTTATTGCAACCAGAAACCAAGTCCGTCAAATCGCAGAGCTGCTGGTTATTGCATTTAATAGTCAGCATCATGTGCGAAAGGGTGATGGTTTTACACTCTTCACAGAAATACCAAAAGATACTAGTGTATTCTTGAAGATGGTGTTTATTGGCGTTTCTAGAGAGCCCGATGCAGATCGGGTGAAACACCTTCCTGCAAATCCCATTGCAAGAAATCCATTCGGCAGTGTAATTATCGCTGATAGAACAGTCGGAGAATCCACAAACGGCCATTGTATGAGGCCAGTTAGGCAAAAAAGTGCAACAAACACAAAAATGTTCCATATAAGTTACACAATTAGGTCACACGAGTAAGGTAATTCGATCAAGACGCGGCGCGCACAGCTACAAAAATCGAGTGTAAGTAAAAGAAAAATTGCTGATTGGCAAAAACGGTCGATACTACACAAAAATAGGTCAGACTAATAGGGGGAATTGACCAAATTGGCGAGATGGCGAAATGAAGAGATATTCGCGGAGCAAAATAAAAATACGTTCGAACACGACGACGGTAGATTTACACTTATAAATGACTTGCATCGACTGAGGCAGAATAATGGTACAGTTGAGAAGTTTTATTCGCGCATTATATAGATACTTTCAACAATGTCTTACTATGTGAGGCTTCATGAAAAGGGACAAAAGACAATCGAAGCAAAGCAAATACTTTATAACGAAATGTGTCTTAACACCTTTTTATCAGGGCTGAGAGAGCTTGGTTCGACAATTAGAGCTATAAGGCCAGGTTAACTCGCTAATGCTCTCAAATTTGGTCTTGAGGAGCAAAATTCGCATTATTTTAAACAATATAATGGTGCGGAGTTTTCTACTAGAAGAAACCAAGTTAAGCCAAGTAATTATAACGCTTCATCTTTTAGAACATTAAATCGATTTGAACAACCACCTAGCCAAATACATGTTCAACCAGGCTTCAGACTTATAAATCAGTTTCAAAAGCCTTTTGAACGGGGTCCATTAAATACAAGCTCAACGCAATCCTGGCAAATCTATATAAATATAATAAAATGATAACAAGGGCTGTTGTTGGGCGCGTATTATGCAGAAACTACTCTACATATTTAACGAATCTTTTGGCGTTCTATACCTTAGGATATTGGTCCTTATTTCCAATAAGAATTATTACGATACTCCTTAAAGGGATTAAGATATTAAAAGAAATAAACACTGAGATTAAAAAAAACGGAGAAAACTAGGCATTATAAAGCTATACATTCGGAAAGTTTGAGAACTACTAATTTTTTTGCAGTATAACAAAAATAAACACATTAATAAAACTGTTAGTTGAAGCCCAGACTAGCCTCAAACTGTAGCGCCATCGTAGTAAGTAAGTGGTTTATTTCCTTGCGTACCTATAGGCGCAAATTAATAATTATGGTATGCACATGTGCATTTTGACGTAGTACTTCTGTTAGCTAAATACATCCATATGCGGCGGTTAAAGTCATGCTGGTGTAAGTCATTTCTCAAAAATATTGGTGTAAGTCTAGAAATGAATAATGCACATGCCAAACTATTGCATGAAAATGTGAAGTAAATTAAAATGTTACTATTTCAACAACAGATGGTAGCACACATTTGATAGATAAAGGAAAAGCTGATATGTATTGTTGAAAGTTACAGCGGTGCAAATCTTAAGTTCTTAAGCTAAATATGACTGACACTACTAACTTTAACCGCCTAATATAAAGTTATTCTGAACCATGCAGACAATGTTGCGGGTACCTGCTAGCTTATAATATTGGAACATAGTTCCCAAAAAATTAACAATAGTTCTAGGTTTAAAAGACTTTCATCCCCGTAATACCAACGGAAGTTGCTCATAGACAGTCTACACAAAACTAGATGTTCAATTTAGAGGTTCATTGTCATGCTTGGAATTCAAATAATTTTACCGTAACTCCACATGAAGAAAGAAATAACTATCACTCACTCACAATTATTATCCAAATAGATAGTCCATCTTCTTCAAATTGTCTCACTGAGCGTGAAGTAGATGACAGAAATTTTCGTCCAACAGCCTCAGGAGACCGATCGGATTCATAGATTTAAATAACCATAATTCCAATCTCCATATTACAGTTACTAGTATAAAAAATACAAATCTAAGTTTTTAATTGATATAGGAAGCAAAAAATCTTTTGTAGATCCTGATATGGATACCTTTTTAGTATCCAGTTTGTAAATAAAAAAATAGTCCTGAATAGTTTACCAGAGTTCAAACTAGGAAGCCCTTATCATTTCTAGTTTTCAAAATCCATGATTATTTCGATGGCCTAATTGGCACCGACATAATGAAAGATCTTGGAATAAAAATTAATTTTGAAAAGTCGTTTTTAGAATCAGATCACTTCAGGATTCACTTACGATATAAACCTAATCTAATGTCCAAGTATTACACAGTTCCAAGCTTAAGTAAAATGGTATGTCACCGCCCCGTTGATGTCGAAACAGGTAGCATATATGTTAAGCCAACTTCTATCATGAGCAATTTATCTATCACTGAGGAAATATACCAAGCGAATGGTATATAATGGTAGGCATAACCTTCCTGAACTCTATAATGAAAATCTTCACCGGCTGTCCGCATGGGTGCAGGCAAACGAACTACTCAGTGAGTTTCAAGTGGGATTCAGAAAGAACTACTCCATAGTGGATAATATCTTCACTCTGACCAGTATGGCTAAGACTTATCTCGACAAGGGCAAAAAACTATACGCGTTCTTCGTAGATTTCAAGGCAGCTTTCGACTCCATTGCCAGAAAATCGCTTTTCTATAAACTTAGTAATCTGGGAGTGTCAACGAAAGTACTTAAGGTTATACAAAGTCTTTACGATGAAAACAAAACTGCAGTATGGGATGGTCACAACGAGTCAAACTGGTTTGATTCGCGAATGGGCGTTAAACAAGGATACCTCATGAGTCCCCTACTCTTCTCTCTGTTTTTGGACGACCAGCCAACCTTCTTGCCTGGGGGAATTGAGTTTGACGGGGTAAAAGTAAAACTCCTTATGTACGTGGATGACATAGTCATTCTATCGGAAACGCCAACCATGATGCAAAACATGATCAACAAATTAGAACAATACTGCAGTTTGTGGGACTTACAAGTGAACACAAATAAATCAAAAATGATGGTCTTTCGGAATAGTTTTGGGCGATTCGCAAGCAATGAAAGGTGGACTTGGCAAAGCGAAGAATTAGAAAATGTAAAGGAGTACAAGTACCTCGGGGTCATAGTAATACCGCGACTGACTTTCAAAAAACACCTGCAAGAAAAATTAAAAGAGGCAAAAAGAGCAATCAACTGTAGTTGGAGAGGCATACTCTGTAAAAAAAATATTGCTTTAAGCACAAAATATAAAATCTTTCAAGCAGTAGCGAGGTCGATCATGTGCTATGCAGCCCAAGTGTGGGGCATCTACCAATATGAAGAAGTTGAAAACTTGTTGAGGTACTTCATTAAAAAAATATTTAGATTGCCGGAAAACACCCCAAACTATATGCTCGACCTGCAAACCGGACTGCCCCCATTATATATCTATACACTACGGCTGCACTTTTTGTACATTGTAAAAGTAATGTCCCTTCCGAGCCAACGTCTGCCACATATCGTTGCAATGCATCATATACGCCGTAAACTACAATTTTTCAATGAATGGTCTAGATTGTGCAACGAACATGACGTCGAACTAACACCCTACAATGAAACAACATGGAAAACGACTTTAAAGGAACTGCTAGCGAAGATTGATTTATCCACCCGTGCCGCGTTTAGAGTAAAAGCCCAGCAAAGCCTAACTAGGCATTCGTATTGTACGCTACAATACGACCCAGGTGAAAAAAATTACTTTCACGATCAAAACACCATATACACAATATCGATGATATTCAAGACCAGAGGGGAGCTTTTGCTGTTAAATTACAGGCCGCATATAACCATCCGGAACGAGGAGGCAGAATGTTCTTTGTGCAATCTACGAGCTATTGAAGACGTACATCACCTAGTCGGAATAAGTCCAATACTGAGGGGGATTAGAAGAGCACATTGGGGAAAACATAGTGTATCAACAAGCGAAATCATTTCAATCCTAAATGGCCGAAATTGGAATACACTGGCTAGCTACTTAAAGTTATCATTGAAATATCGACAGCAAATAGTAGATGAATCATTTTAAATCACATTTGTACATGCATTAAAAAAAGGAAAATTAACTATTTATAACATTTCCAATACTACCCTGCTGACGGCAAATGCCAATGCTGTATTTTGTGAATTTTATGAATTTTGTAATTATTTTTTTCTTATTGTCCAATAAAATCACAATTATTACTTACTTACTTACTACCAAGCGAATGATTGGTATTCGTACATTTAAGTAGCAAATACCTCAGATTACCCACAAAGCCTTGTAGTAGAATAACGAATTAGAGCTAATGTGTTTGATCAGAAAACTCACATAGAATTTCATAATTTTACTGTTAACATAAAGAACGTTTAAGTAATAAGAGTATTTGCGATTTATTACGAACAAAACATTTAAAGAGCGAACAGGAAAAGAATATAAAAAATATTTGCAGATAATATGACGATATATTTTTCAAGATAGTCAGAACTTAACGTTTGCAAGCCTTGTAAAACGTCGAATCAAAACCAAAGACGATTTGCCCATTTATTGTAAATCTTATCGCTACCCGTACGTTAATAAGAACGAAGTTTACAGGCAAATAGTCGATATGCTGAATCAGGGTATCATGCGTCCAAGTTTTTCTCCGTGGTCCTCTCCAATATGGATAGTTCCCAAGAAAAAGGACCCCAGTGGAAAGGAGAAATGACGATTACTCATAGACTATCGCAAGCTTAACGAAAAAACGGTCGATGATAGATACCCTATTTCAAACATCACCGATATCTTAGATAAACTTGGAAAATGCATTTATTTTACAACCCTTGATCTTGCTTCTGAATTCCACCAAATAGAAGTAGCTGAAGAAAACGTCCACAAAACAACCTTTTTTTTGATAACGGACATTAAGAATTCCTTCGCATGCCTTTTGGGCTAAAAAATGCTCCTTCAACATTCCAACGTGTTATGGTCAATGTTCTTACGGATTTTCAAGGCAAAGTCTGTTTGGTTTATATGGACAATGTTGCAATATATTCTACGTCAGTCCAAGAACATATAGATAGATAGATAGATCTTTATTTCGCATAAGAAACTTGAACTTGCAACACATGTTTGTTACCACACATTTTACATTACAGAGATATGATATTCCAATATAGAGGGTGTCCCGAAACTCAACGTCCAGCGGACACCGGGTGATAGGGTGGATCAAACCCGTGCTGGGAAGGATAAAAAAAAAATCCATCTCGCTTGGTTAAGTAATAATAGCAATATTTAGAAAAATAATGAAAATCGATACCCTAGGCCACATTTTTAGGTTCTGTGGTCACAAATTTCCAAATTTTACGGTGTTTTTTTTTTCCACATAATCTTCAATAACCATTCTAATGATCGCAATCACAAATCCAAAAATAAATGCTCTAAATTTCGTAAGAAAAATTAAGTTTGACTGAGTCATAGTTCAAAAAAATTTCGAAAGCTAATTTTGACACCTCTAATTTAAAAAAAAATTTACTACACTAACATCGGCAAGTTATTTAGAAAAATGGCCCATTTCATCAAGATTTCAAAGTGGTACAACACTTGCAACTTGCAACTAGACCGTTTCCGAGCATTTAAAATTCTGACTGAAAAATTGGAAAGTATGATATTTTACCCTTTTGATGTATAATTGAAAACTTTAATCATAATGAAACAAAAGAAAATATTTTAGTACATTTATTTTATTTATAAAACTAAAGCAAATGTTCAAATTGTTTACCCTCGGCACGAATAAAACTCTGCATCGCCGCACAAAAGATCTATTCACCAGGCGTCCGAATCTCCTTGCATTAATTTCTTCTCCTGCTTCAAAAATTTTGTGGCGTAGTTCGTCTCTATTAGCGACTGGTTTAAAATAAACCTTTTCTTTTATGCAGCCCCAGTAAAAGAAATCCAGTGGGTTAAGGTCCGGAGAACGAGGAGGCCACAAAATTGATTCAAGGCGTCCAATCCACTTATCGGGATACTCAGTATTCAGGTAATCCCGTACTCGACGAGCATAATGCGGTGGGCAACCATCTTGTTGAAACCACATGTCTAGATAGAAGTTGAGTGGTACATCTTCTAACAAACTCGGTAAATCATTTTGTAAAAAATGCAGGTGGTTGTCACCATTTAAATTTTCTGGCAGCTCAAATGGTCCAATTATTTGTCTATTTAAAATTCCGGTCCACAATTTCCACAACACTAATCAACTACAGGGTAACACAAAACTTATGATTATGGTAACACAAAAGCGCACGATTACGAGAACTTGCGAGTAAAGGCAGGAACGTAATGTACCTAAAGTAGATCGTAGCGTACCGTATGTAATCTAGATCTGTCTCACTCTAATTTACGGCAAACAGTATTATATTCCAGTGCCTCTGTTCATCTTACATACAACACGGTAAAACCGATGTTTGAATACAATAAAGCATTATTCACGTAAGTGAACTAAGGTTCTTTTGCAAATGAAAAGGCAATAATATTTTTTACGAAAAAATAAGTAGCAAGTGTTGTACCACTTTGAAATCTTGATGAAATGGGCCATTTTTCTAAATAACTTGCCGATGTTAGTGTAGTACTTTTTTTTTAAATAAGAGGTGTCAAAGTTAGCTTTCAAAAATATTTTGAACTATGACTCAGTCAAACTTAATTTTTCTTACGAAACTTAGAGCATTTATTTTTGGATTTGTGATTGCGATCAATAGAATGGTTATTGAAGATTATGTGAAAAAAAAAACACCGTAAAATTTGGAAATTTGCGACCACAGAACCTAAAAATGTGGCCTAGGGTATCGATTTTCATTATTTTTCTAAATATTGCTATTATTACTTAACCAAGCGAGATGGATTTTTTTTCTTATTTTTCCCAGCACGGGTTTGATCCACCCTATCACCCGGTGCCCGCTTGACGTTGAGTTTCGGGACACCCTGTATATATCTTTCTACTGAAGCATTATCTTATTTTTATTTTACTGTAGATTACATTAGGAAACATAATTTAAATGTGGAAGAAAATGCGACTAAAATCACCCATTGGATACAAAAAAATAAAAAATAAAAATAAATAATTAAAAACTAAAAAGAAGCATGTAGTTGTTCTACTAATAAATGTATGGACAAATTGATAAATAACAATTTAAGTGACTCTTTACAGAGTAGAGTAAATACTTATATGATCAATGAACGAATGAGTGAAAATATATCGATTGTAAATAAAAAAAAAAAATAGACTAGTAAATAAATAAATAAATAAATAAATAAAAAAAAAATAAGTAAATAAATCAATAAATAAATAAATAAGTAAATAAATAAAAAAGTAAATAAAAGAATAAATTAATAAACAAATAAATAAAAAATAAATAAATAAATAAATAAAAAAATAAATAACTAGATAAACACATAAATAAATAAATAAACTGGTTAACAATTAATAAATAATACAAAAGTGGTTGAATAAATAAATAAGGAAATTAATAAATAGACACAATTTGGTACACATTAACATTAAAACATAAATGTTCATAATTAACATACACATAACAAGTTTAAATTGCTTACCAAGCGATTATCAGCAGATACACATTTATTTTAAAATTTCTCCATAAGTTTTTGAATTCTCGCAGATATCAATACAACATTCGCTCTTTTATGAAGATCTAAAGTTGAATGGTGGTTTATTTTGCGACACTTGTAGTTTTTGAATGTGGCAATGTGTACATTTTCGCCATACCAGACATCCATACAGGGGTAACGCTTGGAAGACTACTTTGTGTATGATGAAAGGTTTGAAAGGGCAGATTTTCTGTTTATGAATATTGACAATATTGACTTTCTGCAAGGTTCTAGCTATATGTTCGTGGAAGGTTAAAGGAACTGCTAGCTATTGTTTGGGCTGCGAAATACTTCCGTCCTTACCTATTTCAAAGGCGCTTTCAAATAATTACAGACCAAACACCGTTAACGTGATTTTTTTCCGTTAAAGAACTGAATTCTTAGCTTGTACGATGGAGGCTGAAATAAGAGGAATTCGTCTATTTGGTAACATATCAGTACATAACATCGCGAATAGAAATTCATACAAATGAGGCTATTATAACTAAACAGGATGGTTTAGATTCAGTATCTTTGATAAACAATGTGGACGATTCAGACAATATGTCTACAGTTCATTCAGCCGAAGAAAATAAATAATAAGCTTTTTGTTAAACTCGACGTATTATTCAGAAGAAAGAAAAGGTATACGATTGAGCATAAAAACATTAGCAATGAATGCATTATTTTTTAAATTCCTAAGGACTATCTAAATTCTAAAAGGGTAACCGTTATTTTGACAGATGATAGAACGTTTAGAACAGTTCAGAGCGTTTTCTCAAAATATTTTAATAACCGCGGTATGGGCCCCACAGGCGAATCAGTAGAAATGCGGGGAAGTGGGATATGATCCCTTGTTTTCCGATCATAACCTCGCTGAAAAGGGATGAAAGACACCGCGGTATGAGGTGGGCAAAAATCCTCTTCTCTAGTGCTCCCCGTGGGCGCCCGCTGGAAATGGCTAATCCTTGTTCGCTAGGTTAGTGTCACCTAAGACTAACACGCACGCATCAATCGTGCGCAGTGGTCATCGAGAATGAGGTAGCAACAGATACCTAACTCCCTGGTGGTGTGAGCTTTAGAACCGTGCCGAGAAGAAGACTGGGAGTTAAACCAGTCCTAACGAGCTCCTGTGGGCGCCCTGGAAGCTTGCGCTTTGTCTTAGCATGCCGGTAAACTAAGATCGACCAGTTGTTCCGTGCTTACTCGTGGGAACCAAAATGAATAATGGAAACTTACACTTAAACAAACAAAAAAGAAAAACAAAATTACAAAAAACACAAAAAAATATAATTATACCTGGGGAAGTACTCTCTGGACAGACAGGGATGGAACTGGGGGTCGATGACGTAGTGTCATCCCCACAGTATTCCACGTCTGGGCTAGAGAAGGAGCTTGAGGACGTTTTACTGGCTAGCGACAGCGAGGATGACGATGACAGCACACTCACTGACGATAGCGCAATGGGAGGTGAGCAGACTAGTACTCTCACTTCCGTAATTAAGGGCGATAGTAGGATGGCAGGCACTCCCATTTTATTAGAGCAGGGCGTATGTGAGTTGGCTGGTACTCTCACAGAAGTTGAAAAGGGTAGCAGTGAGTTGCCTGGCACTCTCACTAAATGTGGTAAGGGGATAGTTACCAAAGGAACTAGTAGCGCAGCTAGTGAGAACTCTGCTGCTCCTAGTTTCTCTCAGGTCAGGGCTGGGGCCACGCTTAGGCTACCAGGGGGGTCAGCAAGGTGGCGGATAGCTGAACGGCCTTCAGATATGTAGGCTAGCTGCGAATAACCAATAAGCAGTCCCCGACCACGAGCGGCAGAATGGAGGGTGTGAGGGAAAAAATCACATGAGCCCTGTGAAGTATCTGTGACAGAGCGAGTAGACGCCGCTCTTAAATAAGTGTCCTATCCGGAAGGCAAGGTGTTACGCGACCCGTGCTGAGGCCTGAATGGTGCTGGGGATGTAAAATCAATACAGCATCTCTAACGCAGCCCTCCAGATACCTGGTGACCTCTGGTTGAAATAAAGCCTTACCACGCTACAGGGGGCTATGGCGTGGTCGATATCAATTCCCCCTTACTCGTGGGATTCAAAATGAACAAATTTAAACAAACCAAAATAAATCAAATAAAAATAACAAAAGAAACGGAAAAAAACCAAAAAAATGGGGAGCCAAAAACCCCAACCATAGAAGACCCATTTCGAAGGGGAGCACTATTGGCTCGATCGCCAGTTGATACTCCGCTTGAAAAGGAACAGGCGGCGATAATATCGCCCTAAATCGTACGCGTGGACACTGCTACCATAGCTTTAGCCGAGGTTCAAAACAACCCACGCTCCAATGAAGAGATAGGCAAGTGTGATACGATGACTGTACTGGGCAAAAAAATAGCCGAACTTGCTGAATTCATCAAGGATAAGAACAACGTGCATCACGAGATTCGTAAACTGGTGAGTTCTATTCGTACCACGTATGAAAAGCCATTGGACCCTGAAAATGAACGACAAGAACATTTACACGTTGAAAGGCAGGATAAGACTACACAAACCATACAGTCAAAACCGCTAAACTACCGAGCAGCAGTCCTGAAGACCACTGAGGCGTCAAAGCCTGCGATAGATAGCTGTGAGATACGACCACAAACGCCCAAACGCAGGCGGGAAAGCAAAATTACGAGCCAGCAGCTCCCAGCCGCGAAGAAGAAAAAGACCGTGGTCCCGATAGGAAAAGAAAAACCCGCCCAGGTGGAAACCCATAACACGAAAGCCGAAAAGTGGGAAAAGCCAAGAGGAAGTACCAAAAAAAGGCTGAAAGCGCGCCCAGATGCTTTAGTGATTAAAGCTAAGGATAGTCTCTCTTATGCAGAAATGCTGCACAAGGTAAAGGACAACCCTGAATTGAAAGAGCTCGGCCAAAAGGTCAACCAAATCAGGAGGACGGCCAAAGGAGACCTACTCTTAAAACTAAGGAGCCTCCCAACAACGGAAACGACCAAGCTTCATGCATCCGTGGAAAAGGCCTTGGGAACAGAAGCGGAAGTGAAAACCCTAACGCACGAGGTACTCATAGAAGTCAAAGATCTGGACGGAATCACAACGAAGGAGGAGATCTGCGAAGCAATTAGAGGGATCCAAAGAGTACCATGTCGGAACAAGTGCCATAAAGTCTCTGCGAAAAGCTTACTTAGGGACACAGATAGCGACAGTGAGCCTGCCAGCGGAAGTCGCTGAGAGGCTGATGACTGCCAGCAAAGTGCGCATTGGCTGGGTGGTCTGCCGAATACGGGAAAAAATCACTCCAACAAAATGCTACAAATGTATGGACTTCGGACATACTGCCAGAGCATGCAAAAGTGCGGTGGATTATTCTGACCGGTGTATTAGATGTGGTGCGAGTGGACACACCGCAAAATCTTGTGCCCTAGAGCCAAAATGCCTGCTGTGTTGTGACAAAAAGGACACAAATAGCAACCATGTCACAGGAAGCGGCAAATGCCCAGCCTTCCTAAAAGCCTTGAGAGACCTAAAACAACTTATATGAAGATAAAACAGCTCAACCTCAATCACTGCGAAGCTGCGAACGATCTCCTCATACAATCTGTGCGCAAACAAAAAGTAGACGTCGTAATCCTTAGTGAGCCCTACAAAGAATTCGATGCAAACGCGTGGATAACGGACACTACGGGAAAAGCGGCCATATGGACCTGTGGGAAAACCGCCTTCCAACATCAGGAGATGGTTTTATATGGGCAAAAATCGACGGAATATATATTTATAGCTGCTATGCACCACCAAGCCTCTCGATAGCAGAGTTCGAAGAGCTGCTGGACAAACTCGTAAACGATGCTTTAGATCGAAAACCGGCGGCGCTTCTATTATAGACATCACATACGTAAGTAGCTCCTTGATAGGAAGAACAAAGTGGGAAGTCAGTGACCTCTATACTCATAGCGACCACCAGGCGATAATATGTGAAGTACTGCCGGAAGCAAGAAGACACACACCGCTAGCCAGGCTACCCCAGAAAAAAGGCTGGAAATCAGACTCTTTCGACGTGGAAGCATTCACATGTATCTTCAACAGAAACGCAGTACTGACGGGTCGTGCGGGCAGTAAAGCAATGCAGGCCATAAATGAGGTTACACGGGCATGTGACGCCACAATGAGAAGAAGAAAGGCTATGGAACATCGTCCCCCAGTTTACTGGTGGAATGAAGAAATCGCGCATCTACGTACCAAGTGTCATCGAGCGAGAAGGGCGTATACGCGATCTAGAGCGAGGGCCGTCTCCAGTGAACTGCAAGAAGACTACAGGGTGGCTCGAAAGGAACTTAAAACAGCTATACTAAAGAGCATACGGAAGTGTTTCGTCGAGCTGTGTGATGAAGCTGACGAAAATCCTTGGGGCAAAGCCTACCAAATCGTAATGAAAAAATTGAAAAGGTGCCAGCCACAGATTTCCACCTGCCCAGAGTTCTTACACAACATCGTGGTCGGACTATTTCCTCAGCAACAAGAGAACGCATTCTCGGATGATCCAATAGTAGAGGCACCAACAATCCGAGAGGTAACCAAAGAAGAAATAATCGAGATTTGCAATAAAATTGGAGATAAAAAAGCACCTGGACCAAACGGTATCCCAAATATAGCACTCAAGACAGCTATAAAAGTAAGCCCAGAAATGTTTATTAACATTTACAACTCGTGCCTGAAGGAAGGAGTCTTCCCGGATCAGTGGAAACGGCAAAACCTAGTACTTCTTCCCAAAGGTAAGAAACCACCAAATGAACCATCATCATACCGCCCGCTCTGTATGTTAGATACGGCTGGCAAAATATTGGAGCGAATCATCTGTAACAGGGTAGAGGCAGCAATTCAAGAATCTGGAGGTCTTTCAGAACACCAATACGGTTTTCGAAAAGCGCGCTCAACAACAGATGCAATCAATGTGGTAGTTAAAACGGCACAAGAGGCTATACAGGGAAGAAGATGGAGAGGCGGTTCCAAAAAGTACTGCTTGGTTATAACTCTTGACATAAAAAACGCCTTCAATACGGCAAATTGGAGTCACATCTTACAAGCGCTCAGAAGGATGAGAGTTCCACAATACCTCATAGACGTTATTGTTGACTACTTCAGGTGCAGAATCTTGGTATACAATACAGACCGCGGCCCCAAGGAATATAAGATCACAGGCGGAGTACCACAGGGCTCAGTCCTTGGCCCTTTGCTCTGGAATATTATGTATGACGGTATACTGCGACTTCCTATACCCGCAGAAACAAAAATAGTGGGATTTGCTGATGATATCGCCATCATTGTCACTGCTAAACTGTTGGAGGAGGTGGAACAGATAAGCAATGCGACAATAAGGATAATACGAAAATGGCTCACCTCAGTTGGTCTAACACTGGCGGAGCATAAAACTGAAGCAGTCCTGATAAGTAGTAGAAAGAAGGTAGAAACTCTCACCATTATAGTCGGCGGCCATGAAATAACATCTAAACCGCATATAAAATACCTAGGTGTCATGATAGATACGAGACTTTCATTTAGAGATCACCTTAAGTATGTAGGCCGAAAAGGTGCAATAGCAAGTGCTGCACTCGCGCGTATCATGCCCAACATAGGAGGACCAAGTCATAGCCGTAGGTTACTGCTGGCTAGAGTGGTTACGTCTATAATCCTATACGCCGCACCAATTTGGGCCGGGGCCATGGCAATTAAAACATACAGATCACATATCACATCTGTGTATCGAATATGTGCATTCAGAGCTAGCTGCGCATTTCGCACTACTTCTAGCGATGCAGCTTACGTGGTAGCGAGAATGCTCCCAATAGATATCCTGGCAGTAGAACAGCAACGTCAGTACTGCGCAAGAAGAGAAAGAAACGAGGCCAGCGAAAACCGGCTCTATAGAGCAGAAAGCCTAAAAGAATGGCAAGAACGCTGGAATGCGTCTGAGAAAGCCAGGTGGACCCATAGGCTCATACACCAAATCCAGCCATGGTTCGACAGGCAACATGGAGAACTTGAGTTCTACTTAACGCAGTTCCTAACGGGCCATGGATGCTTTCGTTCGTACTTACATAAGTATAAACACGACAATAGCCCTTACTGTCCGCATTGCGCTGACTGCGTAGAAAACGCAGAACATATATTTTTTGAATACCCAAGATTCCTCGACGAAAGGAATGCACTAAGGAGTGAAGTCGGCCACCCACTGACGCCAGAAAACATCGTTGGCGAAATGCTCAAAAGCCAGGAGGCATGGGACGCAGTCGCTGGGAGCACAATGCGCATAATGAAGATTCTAAGAACCCTAGAAAGAGAAAGGAAAGAATCAGACCGGCGAAATACAATCAATGCTGAGCAGGATAATGCAAACATGCACTAGTCGAATACATCAGACTAAAAGCCCCCCCGCGATGAAATGCTTGACGGCAGTACCGCGGGGAATGGGGCGGTGGTGGGAGGGGGGTTTAGTGGGTAAGAGTCCCACACTGTTACTCAGGACGTACTGAGTTTCGTCGTGCGGAAGGGTAGCAGCAAAAACGCATGCCAACTGGAGAAGATGCTTGTGCGCAATGCTCGACAAAAGGTTGAGAGTGCTAAGCGCAAAGTCGAACAGTTCGGGGGGTGTGACGTTAACTCCTTAAGTGCTTGGGATATGTTGCAGCTTGATCGAGCTAAGGTAGTATTAGGCGATGAGGCTGCCAGGAAGGTAGCGGCCGCACAGGCAGGTGAGGCTAGAAGTAGGAACGAACTGGGGGCCTCTACGAGTGCAGTAGAGCCTCCCAGTGAAACTGAGGGCGCAGGCAGAGAGGGGGAGACTTCAGCTGCGGGGGCTAGTAGGGTGCCGTTCCAAAGTAAAAGGGGCAGATCTAACGATGTCGTGGAACTGAGCGCGGTGAAAAAGGTGAAGGCTGGTATTTCGCCTTCGGCGCGACCGAACTACGACCCGGAAGACGAGCTCATTGTTGCTATTGTCAACGAGCAGTAGCCCTGCGGTCGCCTGACCATGGACCAGTGGACTACCGTCGAGAATTTTCAAGATGCTCTGTGGAAGAAGATGTCTTCCACTGAGGATAGTGACATCCAATTCGACGGTGCTGGATGGGAAGGGGGCCGGAAGGTTGTTGCCTGTGGGAACAAAGCCTCTGCTGACTTCCTCAGACAGTTTATTTCGGAGGCTGGGGAAGTATAGAGCGGGTTTCAGCTCAAGTGCGTGACTGTGGCGGAGTTGGCTAGATACACTCCGCCCAAAGCTTGGGTCTGGGTTCCGCTGCCATACACCTACCCAGAAAAACTGCTTGGTCTCCTCTGCAGGGTGTTGAAGGCCGATACATGGAGAGTGCTCCAGACAGGGCCTAGGAAACAGTTTGGTCAGCACTTCTTGCTGGCCCTAAATAGGGAATCGCTGCCATCCCTTGAAAAGACCAAAGGGATGGTGCGATATAGCATGGGGAAGGTCATGCTAAAGCTCATGACCATGGGTGTGGAGGAGTAGGAGGAGCCCAAAGATGATGGAAGTGATGCAAATAAACCTGCATCACAGTAAGGCTGCGACAGCATGCTTGATCAACTACATCATTAAGCATGACGTCTCGGCCATACTGGTACAAAAGCCATGGATCAACGACAACGACCAGATCAAAGGGCTCAAAAACAAGTATTACACGTTGCTCTACAAAGCCAACGAAGGCAAAATCAGGGCTTGTATACTATATACAATGTATACACCTGTGAAAGAGAGGGAAGTAAACTGCTGTGCCTGGTCTCTGCTTATCTCCCGTACGAGCTGGCGGAGATTCCATCTGTGAAGATGAAAGCAGTTGGTAATGAAGGACAACTGGCCCTTCATCGTGGGCTGCGATGCAAATGCGCATCACTCGCAATGGGGTAGCAGTGATACTAATACAAGAGGTGAGTGTCTTTTTGATTTCATTCTTTCGACCAAGCTCACCATATGTAATAAGGTATCTACGCCAACTTTTGTAGTAAGGAACAGACAAGAAGTGATTGATATAACTTTAGCTTCTTGTTCTGATCACCTGACGATTGAAAAATGGAGGGTTTTGGAGAAGGCATCTCTTTCTGATCACAGATGGATACGCTTTCAAATTAATTTTCAAACTAGGGCTAGCAACAGCTACAGAAACCCTAAGAGTACAGAATGGGGTAGGTACACAGAGCTAGTAAGGAAACATCTAAAGGATGGGCCTATTCGCAACGGTGATCCTCAGGATATAGATCAAGCGGTAGTCAACTTAGGCAAAGTAATGAAAGTGGCATTCGAAAGGGCCTGTCCAATAAAAAAGAAATCCAAGAGGTCTCAACCTCCTTGGTGGAGAAAGGAAATTAACTCCAAGAAAAAGCGGGTTAGGCATTTCGGCAACAGGGCCAAAGAAATAGGGGACGGTACTACATGGGATGAATATATGGACCGCAAAAGGGAGTTTAAGTACTTATTCAGGCAATCAAAAAGAAAGTCGTGGAACGAATTCTGTGAGTCCATTGCGGATACTAGTGAAATTTCCAGATTTCGAAAGATGCTAGCTAAGGACACTTCTGTTCCAAGCTTCATCAAAAAATCCGATGGCTCGTGGGCAGAGAGTAGCGAAGAAGTTTTAGAAACGTTAATTGAAGCTCACTTTCCAGGAAGTAGATCACCATTGGATTCTACTACTAACAGCTACTCGTATACTGGTAGATCAATTGGGGACGATGTATAGAATCTCATTATATGGAAGAATCTGCGATGGGCTATTATGTAGTTCGCACCATTCAAAGCACCGGGCCCTGATGGAATTTTTTCAGCTATGCTGCTAAAAGCTATGGCCAAGGTTAGAAATAGGCTTAGGCACATTTTTAAACACTGTTTAAGATCATGTTACGTACCAGTGCGGGTTATATTCAAACCTTAAGCAGTTAAACCAAGCCACACTTCAGCGAAAGACTACAGACCCATAAGTCTCTCGTCATTCCTCCTCAAGACACTTGAAAGTCTTCTCGATATTCACATCAGAAGTAAGTGTTGCAACGGCGCTCTATGCAAAGCTCAACATGCATATTTGAAGGGGAAATCGGTGGAAACAGCTTTACACGACGAAGTATGGAAAATAGAAGCTAGCCTGCACCATAAGGAATTTGTACTAGCAGCCTTCCTAGACATAAAAGGTGCTTTCAATAATGTAGAAGGAAGGGCCATCAAACAGGCCCTACAATCTATGAATGCCAAGCATAGCATTACCAATTGGCTCTGCGATATGCTCGGCACTACAAACATTAACTCCACTATCGGAAATAGCTCAATAAGAAAATCCGTTACCAGGGGGACTACCCAGGGAGGCGTTATCTCACCCCTCCTCTGGGTTCTAGTCATCGATGGGATACTTTAAGAACTTTAAGAACTAAGCAATACAGGTACAAGTGTCAGTGCTTACGCAGACGACGTGGTGATTTTAGTTCAGAGCAAATTCCCCTACTCTTCAGCAGAAAATACAAGATACCACCCTTCAAACTGCCTAAGCTAGCAGGGGTGGAGCTTTCCCTTTCGGATCGCGCCAGATATCTTGGGATAATGCTAGATAGGAAACTAAATTGCAAACTTAACATACAGGAACGAGTCCGAAAGGCTTATAATGCTATCTTCATCTGTAAGAGAGCCACAGGGAAAAAATGTGGCCTAAAGCCCGCAACGATGCACTGGCTATACATTGTGATAGTCAGACCCATCCTAACGTATGGGGCTCTTGTGTGGTGGAAAGCAAGGAATACGAAAAACATACGGGATATGTTGGCCATGGTACAAAGAACAGCTTGCATTTCCCTCACAGGTGCTCTTCGCACAACACCTACGGCTGCACTCGAGATTTTTCTGTATCTTTTACCATTAGACCTACAAATTAAATTTCAAGCGGGCAACAGTGCGCTTCGGCTCACTAACGTTGGTCTCTTCAAGACTAATAACATAGGACATAGCTCTATTCTCAAGCAATCTTTTTCCGGAATCCCTGACGAATCGGACGATATACTTGGCACCTTAGACTTCGACACACCATACGAAGATCTGTATCCTATTAGAGAGTACTGGCGAAGGAAGACTGTCTATGTCCATAACGAGATTGCAATATACACGAAAATATAGCTGGCCCTAAGACTTCTGAACACATGCAGTGTGTCCTAAGCAGAGGTTCTAGCTGTACTTAAAGCTGCGGAATTACTTGAGATGGGATCAATATCCGATAAGAATATCGCCATCTACATTAACAGTCAGGCTGCGCTAAAGGCGCTAGAGTCTTACGTCACCAAATCTGAGATAATCAGGAATTGCCGCACAATGCTTAGGGCATTATGTACGCAGAACCGAGTCAGATTATGTTGGGTACCTGGACACTGCGATATCGAAGGCAACGAGCAAGCCGACGCGCTGGCTAAAAGAGGAGCGGGGCTCCCACGTAGCGATATAATTAGTAGTATTAAACCACCAGGGTGCGTGGCTAAGGGAATTATTTGGGATAAAATCATTGACACGGCTAATCTAAGATAGTCAAACTTAGACAAACACAGATGGTCAAACACAGGGTGTCTAAGGCCTTGTGGCCTGTATTAGACCGCAGAAAATCTGGGAAGATAATTAAATTAGATGGATCAAGGCTAAGAACAGCGATAGGAATACTCTCTGGCCACTGTCTCCAAAGGCAGCATGCCATGAGATTAGGGTTAACCGAAACGGAGGTTTGTAGGTACTGCGATGACCTACATGTCTCAGAGGATATAACTCACATACTCTGTGAATGTCAAGGAGTTGCCAGGACGAGGCTTAAGCACCTTGGTAGATACTTCTTCGATAACCTTGAAGAGGTGAGGTCCTTGAACCGTAACAAGGATCTCTTCAGATTCCGTAGGGAGATTAATTGCTCGTGAGAATGGGTTTAGGTCTTCTGCCGTGAAGGTTCCCTAGGGATCGCGATGTGCCCACTTTGGTTCCTAGTGTTTTATGATAACCTCATAAACCTACCTAACCTAACCTAACCGCGGTGTGAGAAAACTCGGATCTAATATTATGTTAAGTGATGTTACCGAACGAGATGAGCAGGAGAAACCTGTTCAAGTATATCATGTTAGCTTCAACCAACGAGGACAGAAAGCTATAACCACATAAAAAGACATTCGTATTTCCCAAATATGGAAAACATAATCACACGAATTATAAAACATTGTGAGATATGTAATACGCAGAAATATGACCGAAATAGGGAAAAACTGAAATTTGAAGTAACGGAAACACCATCCAAGCCTTCAGAAATAGTTCATCTTGATATACAGGGTGGGCCCACTACAAGTTTCTTTTTAAAAATGCAATAAAAGAAACAAAATTAATTTTTTCCATGTGTTATGGCTTTATTAGTAAGAGCAAATATTCCCATTAATTATGGAATACAACGTCGTTCATGTGGCTGCCTCGGCTGGCCTCGCAGTAGCGCATTCATCCAATTTTGCAAGACCTTGTTGATGGTTTCGGGCTGTAGCTCACGGATTTCTTGGATGATATTGGCCTTAAGTGCTTGAATCGTTTCTGGATTGTTGGCATAATATCGGTCTTTCACGGTTCCCCGAAAAAAAAATTCCAAAGGGGTCAAATCGCAGCTCCGAGGCGGCCAATTGACATCGCCAAGACGGCTGATAACACGATTTGGGAATTTGGTGCGCAAAAGGCCAATTGTAGCATGGCGCGCCATTGTGCATAAACCAGAGGTCGTCCAAATCCATGTCTTCAATATTATGAATGATGCCACCACTCCACAATCCGCACCAAACTGTCACTCTCTGTGGATGCATTGGCTTCTCGACAATAATGTGCGGGCTTTCCGAACGCCAGATGCGGCAATTTTGTTTGTTAACGTAGCCGCCGAGATGAAAATGTGCCTCGTCAGAAAAGATGATTTTTCGCCCAAAACCGCTGTCCAATTCAAGCTGCCCTAAGGCCCAAACTGCGAAGCGATAACGAAGCGGATGGTCGTGCGCTTTCAATTGCTGAATCAATTGGACCCTTTAAGCGAATAATCTCAGATCTTTGTGCAGAATTCTTCTCAGGCTAGTGCGTGAAATCTTGAGCTGCTGAGATCGATGACGAGTTGATGTTGGTGAATCTCGGCTACAGCAGCCACATTCTCGTCTGTGCGTACTGTACGACGACGGGGAACATGAGTGTTGACCATAGCATACTAGTCTCACGAACTTTTTGCACAAACTTATGTACAGCAGGCGCGGTGGGTGCTTCATTTCGGCCAAAACTTCTTTTCAAAAAACGCACTGTTTGGGCTACACAGGACTCACATTTGAAATAAGTTTTCAATATTTCCCAATGTTGTTCAAGCGTAAAGCAACTTATTTCGTTCCGCGGAGGTATGATACTGACTTTCTGTCAAGATTTCGAGCGGAAAACAGCTGCCAGTGTCAAAATAGCCTATGATTTAAAAAGAAATCACTAGATGGCCCACCCGTTATACTCAATCTATAAGGAAAATTCTTTAACAACTGTTGATAAGTTTAGCAAGTGCTCTTCTGTATACTTACTAAATACGAGAAATAGTATAACCATAAGCCTGATTAAATCTCTAAGAAATACCATCACGGTATACCGGCGTGGAAAAATCGCATCATCACCTCCCCGCGGTGCCCGCTGGATAGCTATCTGATAGCGAACTAACGATGAGCGTAATGCTCGGGTTAGCTTCCCTACCACGTTAAAAACCTTCGGTTACGAAGCAACCAACAGCCTCGGATACGGATGATTTTACTGTTGACGACCCAAGCAAACGTAAAAACGACAACGATCTTCGTGTCTGCACGTGGAATGTTAGGTCCGTCTACAAACCACGTGCAGTCGAACAACTTGCGGAGGCCCTAGAGTGTCTCAAAGCAGACATTACCGCCATCCAAGAAGTGCGATGAGATGGGCCGGGCAATAGGAGTATGAAAAACTGCGACATCTACTACGGCGATTGCTACAGACAACAAGGACAGTGTCTATTCGGATGCGGATTTGCCATAGGAGGCAGACTTAGGCAAGAAGTCTTGAGTTTCCAGCATGTGAACGAGCGTCTTATGACTATCCGTATCAAGGCTAAATTTGCCAACATTAGCTTTATATGCACTCACGCCCCTCACGATGAGAAGGACGACGCGACCAAGGATGACTTCTTGCAGCTCTTGGACAAGACGTATGAGCAATGCCCTAGCCATGACGTTAAAATGATCCTAGGTGATTTCAACGCAAAGCTAGGAAGAGAGGAAGTCTTTAGTAGCGTGGTCGGAAAGCACAACCTGCACGACATCACATCCGACAACGGACTTAGGCTTATCGACTTTGCGACGGGGCGAAACTTTGTCGTAGCTAGTACGCGGTTCCCCCGTCTCGACATTCACAAAGGAACATGACTCTGCTTTGATCGAAAAGCAAGACAAGGCACTCTTCCAGTATTCTGGCTGTCCAGACTTTCCGAGGAACAAACGTGGACTCGGATCACTACCTAGTTGTAGCCAAGGTACGGATGCGGATATCCAGAATGGAGCGAAATCAACGAAACAATGTGATGAAATTTGCCGTCGGGGGGCTACAATCGCAAGAGACCGCCAGAACCTTTGCCGATCGAGTTTCTCTTAATCTTAATCTAAGTCCTACGCCACCAGCAGCAAATGCGGAAGACCAGTGGCAGCGTTGCCAACAAGCCGTCAGAGACGTCGTCTCTGATGTACTGGGTTTCTCTCGGCCACCGCAACGAAACCCCTGGTTTGATGAGGATTGCCGGCAAGCACATGCAGCAAAACAAGAGGCGTGCAAAACGGCGCTGCATAGAAGGACTAGAGCTGCTTACGAGCTCTACGTGCGCAGGAGAAAAGAGGAGCATCGACTTCTCAGAAAGAAGAAAAAGGAGCATGAATGAGAAGCCCTCAATCGAGTAGATTGAGAGACTTTATTGCAGGAATAATGTTCGAAAATTTTACCAAAAGGTAAGGAGAACATGCCAGGGTTTCAAAGCCAGAACAGAGGCCTGCAGAGACGAAAATAGTAATATAGTAGTAGAATCGCAGTCGGTGCTGAGGATATGGAAGGAACACTTCTGCAGACTGTTAAACGGCGATGATGACCAATATTCCGCTGTCAGGCAGAATGAGCCATTCAATAGTGACGATGGTAGTCAAGATTCACGTCAACCCGATCAGAATGAAGTGAGGATAGCGATATCTAAACTCAAATCCAACAAAAGTGCTGGAGCCGATGGCCTTTCCGCTGAACTTTTCAAGGCAGGAGGAGATGAGTTGGTAAGGAGCATGCAGCAGCTCATCTGTAAAATCTGGTCGGACGAAAGTATGCCCGGTGAATGGAACCTCAGCATCGTTTGCCCGATCCTGAAGAAAGGAGACCCTTTGAACTGCGCGAACTACAGAGGTATAAGTCTCCTCAACATCGCATATAAGATCCTGTCTGCCGTATTATGTGAACGCCTAAAACCGATCGTCAACAACCTGATAGGTCCTTATCAGTGCAGTTTCAGGCCCGGAAAGTCCACCATTCACCAGATATTCACACTACGGCAGATCTTGGAAAAATCCCATGAATATAAAACTGATCCGCACCACCTCTTCAACGATTTCAAAGTCGTCTATGATAGCGTGTATAGAGACAAGTTATACAGAGTCATGCCTAGTCTTAGCAACCCTGCCAAGCTCGTTCGTTTGTGCAGAATGACGATGGAGAACTCTCGCTACTCCATCAAGTTCCGTAAGAACATCACCGAACCGTTCGATGTCAGGACTTGAGAGAATTGTACGAAACACACCAGCCAACGCCGGAGGTACAATCTTTTACAAGTCTGTACAAATACTGGTTTACGCCGATGACATTGACATAATCGGAAGAACTTAGCGGGTCATCAATGGGGCATTTGCTAGTATTGAGATCGTTGCAGCAAAGATGGGTCTAGCGGTCAATGAAAGCAAAACAAAATATATGCAAACTACAAAAAGGACACCCAACATCGGCGTCTTGGACAAACCGCCACAATAGACAGATATAATTTTGAGGTAGTAAAGGATTTTGTCTACCTAGGCTCTATGGGGAACTCCGCAAATGACATCAGTAGGGAGATCACATGAAGAATTACTCTTGTCAATCATTGTTTCTATGGGCTAAAACGGCAATTGAGTAGCAAAGTCCTATTTCGAACTACTAAGGTAACTCATTATAAGACCCTAATCATCACAGTCCTGCTGTATGGCGCAGAGGCATGGGCTTTAAGAAAACCGGATGAGGATGCCCTTGGTTATTTTGAGACGAAAGTTCTTCGAGCGATCTTTGATCCCGTCTGCATAGACGGTGAGTAGAGGAAGAAGAGTTCACATACAGCCACTAAGATGGCTGGGTCATTTAGAGTGGATTAAGCCCAACATTCCCGCCAAAAAAGTCTTCGAATCCACCCCGGATGGACGGCGCAGTAGAGGACGACCTCGCGGTAGGTGGCGCAAACAAGTGGAGGGGGACCTCAACCAACTTGGCGTGCGCAACTGCAGGTAGCTGGCGCGTAACCGTGCTGGCTGGAGAGGTTTGTTGGTTGAGTCCCAGGTCAACCCCGGACTGTAGTGCCACCCAAGTAAGTAAGTAAGTACGTAAGTTCGAACCTTTAATTTGGGGTATTGCACTCAACACTTACTCCACGTTGCTCAAGAAATCGTAAATTAATCGAGGATTGCCGTCAAATGTGAAGTTAATGAATGATCATGTGCGTGTATGTCATATTCATGCTGGGGATATAATACTCGTAAGTAAATAGTAAGTACACCGCAAAAAATGTCAACCGACAATGGGAGTGAGTTTGTATCAATGATATTTAAAGAGTTTCTAGAAGTCTATAAGATTCAGCAACATACCATCTGTGCGAAGAGTTCAACTGGAAACTCACCTGTTGATGTTGTGGATAAAGCTGTGTTGACCTACACCAATTTCATTCACTCCACGACAAAGTTGACTCCCTTTGAATTGCTAACTGGGCTGGGCATATAAATAAAGGTAAACCATTTCCTATTAAGACCCATACTCAAAGAGAGCAAGAATATTTAAGAAAGCATGTAAGGGACTATGCGAATCTAGCAGATTTAATTTATAATAGAAGTTTAAGTCATAAACAAAATATTATCGTTATCCCACCTGACTTTATACAAAATGAAGTCATATTTGAATCAGACGATAAAAGAAGTAAGACTGCACCTAGGTTTGTCGTTCATAGAATTTTAAAAGACAATAAAATCGCCGTAGACACCAATCAAGCGTAAGGTACATAACATAAAAGATAACAAAAAACTTAAAGTAATAACGTAAGGAAATTTTTTTTTAAATAGTTTATCTTACTGAAATAAACCAAAGCATTACAATTACAAAAAAAAAAATAAATAAATAAAAGAATTCTACATACCTACATATATACGCGCATATAAATAATCAAAATTAACTTTTAACTCAATTGAAGAATTTTCGTTGTGCTAGCTGGGTTCGCAGAGTTGATTGCTTATCTATCAAATAACTTAAGTTTCGCAAGGTTGTGAACCTATTGCTACCCATTTAACAAATAAAATCCTACCTTTCCCATCATATTATATAGCCGATAGTCTGTAGATATCAAAAACAGATAAACTTTAGGCGGATGCAGCAGACAACAGTCAAACCTTCATACACACCTGTTACTTTTACCCTAGATTAATAAACTATATTTCATTGCTACATCACCTTTAGACTTGGCGCGATAAGTAACCGCGTCTAAACTGCGGAGCTAGCAGGAACTTCTAATGGGAAGGTACCAGCAAAACGTCATTATTTTGTGAAATTAAAGCTACTTGATAAGTCGAATACTAAGTTGTAGTAAAAAATAAAAACAAGTCTGTTTTGAAGAGAGGTTCTTTAGTGGGTAAGAATCCCACACTACTATGAGCACGCGCTGTCGATCCTCATAGTGTCTTTTTGAAGATTTTCACCTACCCTCGAAAAAAAAAAAATAAAAAAATTAAAAAATTGTTCATATATATAGGTCTGTGAAACCCCTTACCTTCAAAGTTATCTTATTTACTATTTATAAATATTTTTGAAAAAAACGCGTAGTTTACTTCAAGGAACATTTATTTTAAATATATAAGAAAATAAACAATTTTTTTTCTTTCACAAGGTACTGAGGCGCACGTGTTTGTATATCTTTCACACAGCATGCTATGACTGATTTTTCAAATGAGAGGGTCTGTGAGACCCATGTTTATGAATCTAGGGTTAACCTACACACAAATCCACATTCATCCAATAATAACTTAAAAGAACTTAACTCCTTATTCTCGTAAAGTCCACGTTTCGGCGGGAGGGGTTACGTATGTACATCTGTACCATCTGTACCCTACACCATCTAGGAGTATACCCTGTACCACCTGCACCCATCGTCGATCAGCGGTCATCGATCGTTCATCGGTGCATAGCAACAGCGATTCCACCAGCAGTGTAAACAAGGCCAAATATTTCAATAGCACTCTTTCTCTCTTATCCAAAAACAGTCATCATCAATAAAGAGATGCTATGTATTCAACGGAGTTACCAAGCCACGCTCTCTGTGGCCAACAGTTGAATAGCGTTTTTATATTTTAGTTTTGCATGTTATAATAATCTGATATAATACATTCTGTTAGTTTTAAGCTTTGTTTTTCTTCTATAATATTTAAGATCAGTCATTCTATGTGTGGGTGTAAATAAAATAAGTTGAAAAAAAGTCGATTGTTTAATTTTATTACATAGAAACGTAACTCGCGCGCTGAACGAAAACGAAATTGTGAACCGGTAACACCAGCTAATGAGGCCATATTCTTACCAATTACTTTACCGAAACGTTTCTAAGTTGTATCTAACTAAGAAAACGAAAAGGTTCCAATATATGCAGGATCAATATATGAACCACCGATCCCGTTTTTATGGTATTCATAATTAACCCTGTTTTACGACTTGCAGCTGCATAAACAAAATATTCAAGTGGTATCCTCTAATTACTTTGGATTTCCGGTGGACTGTTTATTGCTTGTTGTCTCAAAGATAACTCCTCCCCTTTGCCTCTTCCTTCCTCGGTGCAGGATGTTTCCAAGTTGACCACCGACTCTACGTGGACTTCTATGTGATGTGAGCAGTCGTATCCGATTCCTAATATAATCTAACTCGCATGCATTTCAGTGCGGAATATATTGCAGTACCCAGGTACTTTGATGTCAGATTCGAAATCATCTCAACAAACAAAATTATACAGAACAAACATATGGCTCGATTTTCGGCCTGAATAGCATATTTAACACAGAAATGGTTTTTTTTACGAAGGTACAGAAAATACTGGCAAAGTAGCTGCGGCGGAAGACTTTTTTTTTGGCAAATTATGCTGAAAAAGTACCCAGGTACCTTGACACCTACAAGTTAACACACGCGCAGACAACCCAGCATAACCGGACATCGGACATTTCATTGCATTTCATTTATTTAAAATTAAACTAACACGACACTTCAAGAAATCCATTCTCATAATTAAGCAGCTTTAAATCACTTTAAATCAACCCTGCACTTCCGTCACACGTTGCACTCCCATGCATTTACCACAATCACATTTAGCCATTCACCTCAATCCAATATTACACTATCAGCACCTTTTAGCAATTCACCCCATGCGCCAATCAGATTCACCCATTCACCTCAATCCATTCTTACACCATCAGCAGTCAGCACCTTTCAGCCATTCACCCCAAGCAACGACAATTTCCCTGAGTAAGCACATTCTTCTTCTTCCTTTTATCAGCGAGGTTATGATTCGGAAACAAGGGATCACAACCCTCCCACTTCACCGCATTTCTACTGATCCGCCTATAGGGTTCGCCTATTTGACCTCAGAAAATATCGGCAGGCCTGCCGATTTTGGATCACTCGGTTACTGAGCCCAACGAAGTGCCGATGTCGTCGCATTTGTCTGATCCAGGCGTTTATAGGCCTGCCTTTCCTACATCGCGATGTCTTTGGAACGTGCATAGATATTGCCTTTTTAACAGGGTTCAAATGATCTCTTCTTTGAACGTGGCAATACCAGCTGAGCCGGTCGCACTCTATTTTTTGTACGATGGTTTCCTTGATGTGAAAGCTTCCACGGATCTTCGAACTTCTTATTCGATCAAGCTTTGTCACTCCTGTTGTCATGCGAAGCATCTTCATCTCAGCTGCCGTTAATTTACTCTCATACTTTTTGTACATCGTCCAACATTGTGAACCGTATGTGAGCGCTGGACGTACAACTGCGGTGTAGAGCCTTCCTTTCAACTTAGGGGACATTTTTCTGTCACAGAAGATAGCGGCATTTTCTCGCCACTTCATTCACCCTACGCTTATGCGATGATTGATGTCGTCATCACAAGTTGCTTTGCTATTGATCATAGATCCCAGATATTTGAACTTTTCGCACTTGGGAAGCACTGTTCCATTCAAATAAATGTCTGGAAAAGGCCTGAGTGGATCAGAGAACGGGCAGCACAAGTACTCTGTCTTTTTGAACTAATGCGACACCCATTTTCCATCGATATCTGAGGATTTACAAACGAGTCTTATAAATCCAAGTTGTACCTTTTGTAGTTCTCTAAGTAATCCTGGTGAACACTTGCAGATAACTTGATGCAATCCTTCTGGATTTGATGGTGTTTCAAATTTATTGATTCTTAGTTGATGTTTCGGTGCATATTTTCAATAACAGCATATTTTCTGGAGTGTTTCCTGCGGACTTAAATGCGCCGATATTTTGCCACACTAACCACTTTTGGGCGCCGTGGCGTAAGTGGTTAGTGTTTCGGATCACTACGCATGAGGTTCCAAGTTCGAATCCCAGAAAATACCAAAAAGTTTTTTCACTGTCCCACCTCTCGCGAGCGTTTGACAAACATCCGAGAGTATTGTTGTCACGAAAAAGCTTCTCGAATCGCCGTTCCGATACGGCACTAAACTGTAGGTGTGTGTGAAAAATATAACGCACACAACATGAGTGGTTGCGAGAAGCTAGGCCCAGGCACTAAAAGAGCTGTTGCGCCAAATATTTTTTTTATTTTTTATTTTGCCTCTATTTAAAAAAGGGCCTGCTAATGAGTTGAGTAATTACAGACCAATGTATCTCCCATTTAATTTAAATAACAAAATTATCAAAAAGTAATAAAAAATAGAATCTTCTTCTTCCTTTTTCGGGGAGGCTATGATTGGAAAACATGGGAGCATAGCCCTCGCACTTCACCGCATTCCTACTGATCCGCCTGTGGGGTTCGTCTATTTGACCTCACAAAATATCCTCCCGATTTTGGATCACTCGGTTGCCGAGGCCAATGAAATGCCGATGCCGTCGCATTTGTCTGATCCAGGCGTTTATAGGCCTGCCTCTCCGGCCTCGCTATGTCTTTAAAACGTTCATTGATATTGCCTTTCTAACAGGGTTCAAATGATATCTTCTTTAAATGTGGCAATACCAGCAGAGCCGGTCGCGCTCTATCCTTCGTAAGATGGTTCCCATGACGTGAAGGCTTCCACGGACTTTCAAACTTCTTATACGATCAAGCTTTGTCACTCCTGCTATCATGCGAAGCATCTTCATCTCAGCTGCCGTTAATTAACTCTTATACTTTTTGTACATCGTCCAACATTGTGAACCGTATGTGAGCGCTGGACACACAACTGCGGTGTAGAGCCTTCCTTTCAACTTAGGGGGCATTTTCCGGTCACAGAAGATAGCTGAGTTTTCCCGCCACTTCATCCACCCTACGCTTACGCGATGATTGATGTCGTCATCACAAGTTGCTTTGCTATTGATCATAGATCACAGATATTTGAACTTTTCGCACTTAGGAAGCACTGCTCCATTCAAATAATTGTCTGGAATAGGCCTGAGTGGATCAGAGAACGGGCAGCAAAAGTACTCTGTCTTTTTTGAACTAATGCGATACCCATTTTCCTCCATAACGTCCACCCACACATCAAGTGCTCGTTGCAGGGATGTAGGATCCTCACTTATGATGGCTCCATTGTCAGCAAAGAATAACTTAACTTTACCTTTAAGTAGATAGTCAAGGACTGTAATAAAGAGCAGAGGACTTAAGACGCTCCCTGGTGCACCCCGACTTTGATTGAGAACTCTTCGGTTACTCCGGTTCTTACTCTTGTCTTTGGTCGTACGTACATGTCCAATCATCACAATGTTTTCCCATTATGATCTTTATACTTTGGAATGCATCTGTTGTTGATTTACCCGCAATAAACCCACACTCATCATCAGATGGTCGTATTCTTTTTCGTAGTCGGCCACCTAATACCCATTCAACGATCTTCATGGTGTGTGACATCGGCTTAAACGAACGGTAGATATCGCAGTTTCACGTATCACTCTTCTCTTTGTATATAGGGAGAAGGTAACTTTCCCTCCATTGTTTCGGCATTAGATCACATCTCATAAATTTGGAGACAAGAATTTTGAGCCATCAGTACCCGATATCACTCATCTTTTTCCAGAACTCAGAGGGCATCTCGTCTGACCCAACCGCTTTTCGATTTTTTTGAGTATTTGACCACCTCACTAACTTCTTCGACTGCAATGTCTCGCATTTCTTCACAGATAGGGGTGGCTCTTGGAAAGTATAGTCGGGGAAACTGTTTATTCAAAAGTTCTTCACACTACTGCCGCCACCTCTGCAGAATTGTTTTCGTCATCCGCAAGAAGCTGGCCATGAGCATTGTTAATAAACTTTGGCGATCGAATCTCCTGAACACTCCTCCTTTTTTGGGCGGCTATTCTGGACCTTATGAAAAACGTGATTAGAGATTTTATATTCTTCTGTAGTATTGTATTGAACAAATCGAGTTGTTACTGGAAGGAAATGCATAACTGCAATCAAGGATGGATCAATTCTGGAAAGCAAGATGTGAGAACAAAATATGGTATATTCACGGCCGGAAATGATGGTAGAGATGCGGCAGGCGTCTTTTCATAAGATTCAAATCTGGTCTGTTATCTGTGCATATGGCAAGAAGTTTATTATATCAAGCCAGATGGTCGATTTGCTGCATGCCCCGATTACTTCAATAAAATTATCCTTATAACTGTAAACAATTAGACGGTGCGCAGGCGTAGCGAACAGATAGACATTGACACTGGCTTTAGAATGTATATAGAAATTTCATTGACTGATTCTTTAACAGCACTACTGGTTGACGTAAGTATGCGTTCTCTGATATGGGCTAAACCTAGTAAATAACCATAAACCCTAGACAGCAACAGTGACGTTTCGTGCTATCAATACAAGTTATTGATGTGAACTAATGCATGCTGTTAAGAGTTTTTATGCGTCGCTAAAGCAGTTGGCACTAGAGATTTTTTTTTTTTTTTTTTTTTTTTCCGAGAGTAGGTGAAAATCTTCAACAAGACACTATGAGGATCGACAGCGCGTGCTCATAGTAGTGTGGGATTCTTACCCACTAAAAAACCTCCCTTCAAAACAGACTTGTTTTTATTTTTACTACAACTAAGTATTCGACTTATCAAGTAGTTTTCGTTTCGCGAAATAATGACGTTTTGCAGGCACCTTCCCATTAGAAGTTCCTGCCAGCTCCGCAGTTTAGACGCGGTTACTTATCGCGCTAGGTCTAAAGGTTTGGTTCTTTGTAGACGGCGCAGTAAATTTCTTTCTTCCAAAAGTTGGAGGACTGTAATATTTACGTGACTTTCTAGTCGACATCTATGCTTTCTCGCGTAGGTTTGAATTTCGTCTTCGATTGTTTTAATGCCAAGGTCTCTGTGGATATCGCTATTTCTGATATACCATGGCGCATTTACAATACCTTTTAGCACTTTGTTTTCAAAAGTTTGTAAAATTTTAATATTACTTACTTTGGTACAACCCCAGAGTTGTATACCATATGTCCATACAGGCTTTAGCACTTGCTTATATAAAAGCAGTTTGTTATATATATTAAGCTTGGAATATTTTCCAAGTAACCAATACATTTCTCGATATTTATTATCTAATTCTTTGCGTTTCTTCTTTACGTGCGTTTTCCATTTCAGCTTTGTATCAAGTGTCATTCCAAGATACTTAGCCTCGTTTGCAAACGGGATTTGAACCGAGTTTGAAAAGATCGGCAAATTATTTATTTTCTTATAAGTAAAATTTACATGAACAGATTTGGTCTCGTTGAGTGCGATTCGCCAAATCTTTGTCCATTCATTTACTCTATCCAAAGCTTCTTGCAGTTTTTCTGTAGTATCTTCGACCGTTGTACCTACTGTCAAGAGAGCAGTGTCGTCGGCAAATGTAGCTAGCTCAGTGCCTTCTACTTGCGGTATATCACGAGTGTATAATAGATATAAGACTGGACCAAGAACGCTTCCTTGCGGCACCCCAGCCATTATTTCCTTAAAATCTGAATATTCGTTTTCACATTTGACGCGGAATAGCCTATTCGTAAGGTAGTTCTTCAAAATATTATATAGGTGCTCTGGCAGAACTTGTCGTAATTTAAACTTTAAGCCTTCGTGCCAGACCTTGTCAAAGGCTTGAGAAACGTCAAAGAATACGCTTGAACAAATCTTTTTTTCTTCAAGTGATTTTTCGATTACATGTGTTATTCGATGTACTTGTTCAACTGTAGAATGCTTACTTCTAAATCCGAATTGATGATCAGGGATGAGATGCCCTTCTTCTATAACCGGCTGTATTCGCCTAACCAATATTCTCTCGAACACTTTGGATATAATTGGAAGAAGCGAAATCGGTCTATAAGAGGTTTTTTCATTCGGCGGTTTTCCAGGCTTAAGGACCATTATAACTTCGGCGACTTTCCATTGACTGGGAACATATTGTAGTCTAATCGCGGCGTTTATAATGAACAGAAGCTTAATTAGAGCTTTTCTTGGTAGTGCTTTAAGAACCTCTCCCGTAATTAGGTCGTATCCAGGAGCTTTCTTAGGTTTAAGTTTCTTTATTTCTTCCTTAAGTTCGGTAAGCGTTGCATTTCTTATTACGCTATTGTCTATATACGACGTATTTATATTTTCAATAAGAGCTTGTCCATCAAACGGTTTGAAAGTTTCTTCCAGGTGGGCGGCAAAAACTTGCGCTTTCTCTTTATCATGCCTCGCCCATTCGTCTTGATTTTTCCTAATTGGCGCGGCTTGAATTTGAGGTTTTTTAATACCTTTTATAGCCTTCCAAAGCGAATAGTTAGAATCTTTTTCTGCCGTTAAGCTTTCTAGGTAAGTTTGTATTTCATTATTCTTAAGGTCTTTAATAGATCTTTTTAGTGAGTTGCACAAACGGTTAAGATGTGCTTTATGTTGCGGAGCCCGAGTTTGTTGCCATCTTTTACGCGCTTTTCTCTTCTCCTTAATCATCTCTTTTATTTCCTGCGGATGCATTTTAATGTAACTGGCCGGGGTTCTCTTTAGTTTGGGAGTATTCTTCCACGCGGCATCCTGTAAGATTTCGACGAAGCGATCTACTTCAACTTCAAGTTCATAGGGCGTTTTAAGTGATACGCTCAGCTCAATATTTGCTTCAATATCATTTTTAAAGCCGTCCCAATTAGTTTTCGCGCCAGTTAATCTGGCCGGTCCTACTTTTTTAATCAAAGCTTCGCTTATCGTCATAATGATTGGAGAATGATCAGAGGAGAGATCAAAGCTTTCTTCAACTTTTATACAGTTGCTAGATATTCCTTTAACAACAAAGAAATCAATCAGATCTGGTATCTTATTTCTGTCAGTTGGCCAATATGTTGGTTTACCCGTATATATATATGTCACTAGAGATGGGCAAAAAATCACTACCTGTGAATTATTCGCTGCGAATACAAATTCACATTCGCAGTTATAGTTAAACGTGAATAAGGAATTATTTTTCACATCACATTTCTGTATTTGCAACAAATGATATACAGCTAGCATTGCTCTGTGCAGAGTGACGAACGAAGTACAAAAATGTACACACCAAAGAGCTGGCATTGTTCAGTGCAGAACGACGAACGAAGAGTGAAATGTATACACCAAACGATACGGAGCTGGCATTGCTCAGTGCAAAGCCACGAACGAAGAACGAAATGTACACACCAATCGATACAGAACTGGCATTGCCCAGTGCAGAGCAATGAACGATGAACGAAACTGGGGCACATTCGGCATTGCAGATTTTACTAAGATCGCTGAAGGCATCCTCCGGCGAACATATGGGATGCTATGTATCTTGGCAGCTCTACTTAATTGGGAAAGAAAGTTGCGAGTGGGTACTTATTTGTTTGAACCTGCTTGTAATTTCTCACTTCAGGTAAGTAAGAAATTTTTCATATTGTTCTTTGTGCAGATAAAAGTGAAATCCTGTAAATAGTGTTCTTGATCTTTTTTTTTTTTTGTCGAGAGCAGGTGAAAAATCTTCTAAAGACACCATAAGGCCCGACCGCGCGTGCTTATGGCAGTGTGAAATTTTTACTCACTAAAAAACATCTCTCTTCAAAATGAATACTACAACTAAGCCGACGCTTATCCAGCAGCTTCATTTTCGCTTACAAGACTCGTGATTCTGGAAAAAGATATTCGTATGTGATTAAAAGAAATTTATCACTTTAGACAAGTTAAATTCCAATGAAAGTTCCTTACCATTTTCATGACCGGCCTATACTATGACGCGAGGTCAAAAGGTTTTGTCCTTTGCAGATGACGAATTGAATTGTTAGCGTCAACTACAATAGTTGAATGACGGTACGGTTACAATGGCCGTGAACACGATCTTTGTGTTTATGCCCAAATTTTGTTATCTCTTCGACGACGCTGGGAATTCACAGATCTCGGTGAATATTTTCGTTACGTACATACCACGGTACGTTAACGATAGCTCTAAGAACTTTATTTTCAAAAGTTTGTATGATGTTTCTATTGCTTTTCTCGGTTTATTGTATTTTTTTTTTTGGTTGCGTCAAGAGGTATCATAATCTTCTAAAGATACTAGTAGCTTTACAGCAGCTTAATTAGCACATTCCAATGTCTGTTACTGCGTGAGTTCACTTGTCATTGTGTGTCTTTAACATGTCACTTGCGTTACATTGCATATGTGGGCGTTTTTGTGTACCTTTGTCTACCTTCCAGTGTTTGTAGGATCCCCATTTCTCGCTGCTGCTCGTTCGTCCAGACGAAGTTGTTACATCAAGCTGGTGATGATTTCGTTCGGTATATTCCAGGCTTCATTCGTCGTCAACATGAATTTTATAAGTCCTTTTGGAGACACTTGGCCGCCAGTTTCTCTCTGTAGTATGTTTTTGTGCCTGCGTCGTATACATCCGACATTCCATTAAAACATGTTCCGCGTTGTGGATTTTGCCTTCGCAGTAAGGGCAGTATGGATCATCTACGTGTTTATGTTTGTAGAGATATTCCCGAAAGCATCCGTGCCCTGATAGGAACTGTGGAATGTAGAGGTTTACTTCTCCGTGTTTTCTGCTGATCCATTCCTTTAGGTTGGGGATCAGCACATAGGTCCATCTTTCCTTTGGTGTGGTGTTTCATCTCTGTTGCCATTTTTCTTGTATAGCCTCGATGGTTGCTGCAGACTTTTTCATTTCCAAATCGATTGGCATTCGATCGGAGATTACGCTAATTGCCTCCGCAGACACCATCCGAAAGGCACAACGCACTCTCGACGATACGATTCTATGGGCCGAATTCATCCGTCTCATGTACGTTATCCGGTACGTCGCTTGTGCTCATATGAGAGACGCGTACATAAGGATCGACTTGCTTACCGTTGCTAACACGTTTCTACTGCCCTGGAGGCTTTCTCGCCTGCGTACATTAGATGCTCTTTGAAGTTTAGCCTGTGGTCCGACCTATACAGTAAGGTGTTCTACCTTTGTTCTGCTACTTATTAGCACTGCTTCCGTCTTCTGATCTGCCAGTTCCAGACCTGATGCCTATAGCCATGCCCTCACGTTCCTTATTGTTTGGTTGCAGTTTTCGGACACTTGTTCTACCATTTTTGCTACGACAATTACTGTAGTATCATCAGCGCAGCCGATAATTTTTACTCCGCTCGGCCTTGGCGTTCTTAGTATGCCATTATACATTTTATTCCACAGGGCTGGGCCTAATACTGACCCTTGGCGGACTCCTCCCGTAACTGTGTACTTCTTAGGCCCCTCTTCCGTGTCATAATGAAGAGTTCTCTCACTGAAGTAGCTGCCTATTATTTTCAGCAGGTAGTTAGGTACACGCAAGTTGCCCAGCTGGCTGAGTTGAATGCGTTTTTGACGTCGAGTGTTACGACGGCGCAGTACTGCTTTCTCCCTCCTAGCCACCTTTGTCCCGCCATAGCTTCGCGTGCAATGTCGCACACTGCCCTTATCGCCCCTTTGGTGCTTCGTTTCTTTCTAAAGCTCTACTGCCGAGTAGAGAGCCCTGAGTCTCCTTCCGCGTATGGCTCTAGCCTTGCACGTATTATTTTTTCTAACACTTTCCCCAGTGTATCAAACATGCACAACGGCCTATACGACGACGGTTGCTCAGGTAGTTTATTTCCTTTTGGGATGAGGACTAACCGTTGCTTTTCCACTGAGGTGGGAAATTGCCTTCCGTTAGGCATGTCGTATAAAGAGGTGTTCGGGATTCCATCCATTCCCGGCGTCTTGTTGCCGTGGCTTCTAAAACTTCCTCTGTGGTGACTGCTGGTATTGTCTCTGTTTCTTCTGCTGCTCCTGGTGGTAGGTTGAATCCACCTTTCCTCGGGAAAAGAGCGCAGACAATTGATTATTATTATATTTGACAATATTCGGGCAAGTAGGTGCAGCTGCCGTACAACTCTTCAATTTTTCCATGACAATTTGATACGCGCCTCCCCATCGACTGTCTTGTAGCTCCTCTCTGAGTGCCTGGAAGCATTCAGCTCTGCTCTTTTTTATCAGCTTGCAGAGTTGTGATCTCTTCCCCTGAAATTGTTTTCTCAGCACTTCATAGTCTTGTGTGCCTCTACCTCGGACTCTCTGCTGGGACCTCCGCATTCTGTGACATTCTGCTCGCGTATTGGCGATGCCTCATTCCACCAATACACAGGTGTTCTTCTATTTCCATTTCCCTTCCGTGGCATGGCTGCGTCGCATCCTCGGGATAAGGATCTTGTGACTTCTTTAGTCTGTTCTTCTGCTGTGCTTCTTGCTATGTCCATATTGCTTATCATATACTCGAGCATTTTTTTATCTACGTCTTTTGTTTTCTAGCCCAGATTTTGTACTTTTGGAGGGGGTTTACGGTGTTGTGATCGGTGTTGCTCTTCCGTTTCGAATATGATGGCCTGGTGGTAACTGTTTGTGTACAAGTCTGAGGCTTGCCATTTCATCCCCCTTGCTATGGCTCTGCTGGCGAACGTCAGGTCGATGAAGGAGCGCGCTCCGCCGTTGTCGAATGTGTGCTTGTTGCCTCGGTTTAGTAGCACTAGATCGAGGCTAGCGAATGCTTGTAGTAGTGCTTCGCCTCTTTTATTTCTAATGGTGCTATTCCACTCGATTGCCTATGCATTAAAGTCTCCGGCTACAATGTTTGGTATTTTTCCTCTGACCTCGGCTACAAGGCTGTCCAGCATCTGTTCGTATTCCTCCATGATCGCGCTCGGTGGTGCATAGCACCTGAAGAAATGAATTCCTTTTATTTTTGACCCACCCTACCCGCATATGTCCTATAGCGATCATCTTGCTCGCTTTAGCCACTGTGAAATTGATGAGGGCGATTGGTGTTCCTCGTCTTGTCATCCGTATGGACTTGATTACGTCCTGCGTCAAGCTCATTGTCGATGGGAACTGCTCTGTTATGGCCTTACAGATTTCTTCGGCAGTTGTTACCTCATCTAGGTCGCGACACTCTATAGTTATTTTGTCGCATAGCGCTTTAACCTTGGCTTCACATTGGAGGAATATGATCATGTCTTCTTTAAACTTCTCGGTTTTTCCATTATTTTTCGTCTTTAGCTCTAAAAGCAGTTCTCCTTTAGCTGTCTTCCTGATTCTATTAACGTTTTCGCCGAGTTCTGTCATTTGCGGCATCGCCATTTTTCCAGCATCTTCTTTATGTTTGGCCTTTGGTTGGCTTCTTGCTCTTTTAAGCACCTTCTTCCCCTCCAGTGTTTGCGACAATGCAGCTACATCTTCTTTTTTGTTTTTTTATTTTTGGTCGGCACCTTGCATTCCTGTGTTTGTATCGGTGTGGTTGCTATGCCTTCTTCTAATATTGGCCGCTTTCCTTTTTTCGGGGTTGGCAGTTGTTCTTCTATTTCGCGGGGTCGGTTTGTATTTCCCTCGACTGGTTTGAGCGCTGGGGATGTTTGTGTGCTTTTATTAGCCTGGTTTGCGTTCCTTTCCTTGAATAAGGTTACTGCAGTTATCGCTCTCTTGTGAAGTGCTGAGGTGTTTTTCATGAGGTCCCTCATGGTTTGGTTAATGTGGCGTTGAGTCTCCATTGCATCTTGCAATTCAGAGATTTTTTGGCCTAGTTTCCAGAGGGCATCTCTACCTTCTCCGTTTCTGCTGGCTTGCAATATTCCTCCAGCAGTCATGGGGTTCTTTCGTACATCTAGTGGTGTCTCCTTCTATCAGTCCTGTAGTCCCGGCTGTCTCTCCAACTTGGGTTGTGGCTACTGGCGGAACCGGTGTCTGGGCAGCCAGTTCAGTCGTTGTCTCTTTTCTTTTGGGTGACCCGCGTCCCTCCATGCTCCTCTGTGGTGTTGCCGTTTGGCCACCTGGTGACTTCGGCATCTTGGAACTCCCAAAAAGGGGTTCACTACCTTCTCCTTGTTACTACCGTCGCTTCCTTTGTTTGTTTGGTTTGTGTTCATTTCAATTGGGTCACCAAGTCGTTATCAATGCTCTGATTTGTAGCCACCATACGATCCGATGGTTGTCTATGCAGGCAGTGAGGCCATGCAAGGGTTGGCACAAGCCCTTATGGGGTATTGTGTTCAGAGCCTGATCAGTGCTAAACAGAAATCTTACATCTGTACCTACAAACACCAACTTAATGGTGACGAAGCACTGAGCGTACTTTGAGGCCTGCCAAGGTTCTAACGGAACGGGGGCGTTTCATAGGGTTTCCTTTGACCTTTTCAGCCACGCCCTCCTCCTCTGCCGCTCTTGTTGGGGACTGCTTATTGGGTATTCCAGCTAACCTGCATTTCTGTAGGTGCCACCGGTGACCCCTCACAGCTGCCTGAGCTTAGCCTCACCAGACCGTCCGATTGGTGCCGTGGTTGTTTTTCTGGATACAACCCCATAGTTGTATACCATACGTCCGCACTGGCTTTAGCACTTGCTTATAAATAACCAGTAGCCAGTAAATTTGTCGGTATTTGTTTTGAAGCTCGTCGCGTTTCTTCTTTACGTGCGATTTCCATTTGAGCTTAACATCTAGAGTAATTCCTTGATATTTTGCTTCGTTCGCGAGCCGAGTTTAGATATTGAGCCAAACTATCCACTTTTTTGTAGGTAAAGTTGACGTGAATAGATTTGCTTTCATTAAGCACAATACGCCAATAATTCGTCCAAGCGTGAACTTTATTAATAGCATGTTGACGCTTTCCAGTTGCTGCTTCAATAGTATCGCCCGTTGTCAATATCGCCGTATCGTCCGCAAACGTGGCGACGACACAGTTTTTTTCCTGTGGGATATCACGCGTGTAGAGTACATATAGAAGTGGACCAAGGACACTTCCTTGCAGGAATTCGGCTGCAATCTCCTTGAAGTCAGAGTAATAATTTCCGTGCTTAACACGAAAGAGTCTTTTAGTGACGTACGATCGCAAGATTAGAAAGAGTTGCCGTGGCAGCAGTAGTTGCAATTTATACTCCAAGCCTTCGTGCCAAATCTTATCGAAAACTTGTGAGACGTTAAGAAATACACCACAAAAAATCTTTTTTTCTTCGAGAGCTTTCTCAATCACGTTAGTTATTTTGTGGACTTGGTCGATTGTAGAAGTTTGATTCTAAATCCAAACTGATGGTCAGGAATGAAATGTATTTCGTCGATTACGGGTTGTAGACGTTTTTTTCAAGTAGTTTTTCGAACATTTTTGACATAACCGGCAATAGGGAAAAAGGCTGATAGGATTTCTTCTCATTGAGAGGTTTGCATGGTTTCGGGACCATTATAATCTCGGCGACCTTCCATTGTCTCGGAACGTCTTGTGTGTCCAAGAGACGAAATGGAAAAACACCGGGAATCGGCCGCGTTTCTTGAACGTTAGGACAAAAGATTACAAGATGTTCTACTACGGAACGGAAAAGGCTAGGAACGGAATCGGTATCATCCTTGCGGCAGAGCTACTTGGAAACGTTTTGAGCATTTCGAAGTCCAGCGACCGTTTGATGTCTCTCAAACTAGTAATACAAGGAGAGGTGTGGAATATTGTCAGTGCATATGCTCCCCAAAATGGGTGCAATCAGAGAGATAAAGATGCATTTTGGCTAGATTTCCACAATCTCCTTAAGAACATCCCAAAGGAAGAGTTTCTGTTTGCTTGAGGAGATTTGAATGGACATGTCCGGAAATCAAACGAAGACTATGAAGACTGCCATGGAGGACTAGGATATGGCACCAGGAACCTTCCTGGTGAAGACATCCTAAGCATGTGCAAATCACATGGTCTTATCGTGTTAAATACCATGTACATCAAACAAAGCCGACACCTGATCACTTACAGCAGTGGTGGAGATGAAACTCAGATTGACTACCATTTGGTAGCCAGTTTCATGAAGCCTCGGGTAAAAGATTGCAAAGTGATACTGGGAGAGGCAATCGCTCGGCAACACCGTCTCCTGCTAACAGAAATTTTTATGAAAAGAAAACTCCGCTATCTTTTGTGACAGAAAAATGCCCCCTAAGTTGAAAGGAAGGCTCTACACCGCAGTTGTACGTCCAGCGCTCACATACGGTTCACAATGTTGGACGATGTACAAAAAGTATGAGAGTAAATTAACGGCAGCTGAGATGAAGATGCTTCGCATGACAGCAGGAGTGACAAAGCTTGATCGAATAAGAAGTTCGAAGATCCGTGGAAGCTTTCACATCAAGGAAACCATCGTACAAAAAATAGAGCGTGACCGGCTCAGTTGGTATTGCCACGTTCAAAGAAGAGATCATTTGAACCCTGTTAGAAAGGCAATATCAATGCACGTTCCAAAGACATCGCGATGTAGGAAAGGCAGGCCTATAAACGCCTGGATCAGACAAATGCGACGACATCGGCATTTCATTGGCCTCAGTAACCGAGTGATCCAAAATCGGCAGGCCTGCCGATATTTTCTGAGGTCAAATAGGCGAACCCCACAGGCGGATCAGTAGAAATGCGGTGAAGTGGGAGGGTTGTGATCCCTTGTTTTCGGATCATAGCCTCGCTGATAAAAGGAAGAAGAATGTGAGCGCTGGACGCACAACTGCGGTGTAGAGCCTTCCTTTCAACTTAGGGGGAATTTTTCTGTCACAGAAGATAGCGGAGTTTTCTCGCCACTTCATCCACCCTACGCTTACGCGATGATTGATGTCGTCATCACAAGTTGTTTTGCTATTGATCAAAGATCCCAGATATTTGAACTTTTCGCACTTGGGAAGCACTGTTCCATTCAAATAAATGTCTGAAATAGGCCTGAGTGGATCAGAGAACGGGCAGCACAAGTACTCTGTCTTTTTTGAACTAATGCGATACCCATTTCCCTCCAAAACGTTCACCCACACATCAAGTGCTCGTTGCAGGGATGTAGGATCCTCACTTATGATGGCTCCATCGTCAGCAAAGAATAACTGATGTACCTTGGGGTCCATCACTTTACCTTCAAGCAGATAGTCAAGAGCAGAGGACTTAAGACGCTTCCTGGTGCACCCCGACTTTGATTGGGAACTCTTCGGTTACTCCAGCGGGCCATCTTACTTTTGTCTTTGCTCCTTCGTACATGTCCATGATCATCTGTACACAGGTTTCTCGAACCCCTGGATGTCTTAGCGCCACCCATATCAGATCTCGTGGTTGTCTGTCGAATGCCTTTTCAAAGTCAACCAATACAATATGCAAATCCTTTAAGGAATCACGATGTTTTTCTATTATGATCTTTATACTTTGGATTGCATCTGTGGTTGATTTACCTGCAATAAACCCACACTCATCATCAGATGGTCGTATTATATTTTGCAGTCGGCCACCTAATACCCACTCAACGATCTTCATGGTGTGTGACATCGGCTTAAACGAACGGTAGATATCACAGTTTCACGTATCACCCTTCTCTTTGTATACAGGGAGAAGGTAACTTTCCCTCCATTGTTTCGGCATTAGATCACCTCCTATAAATTTGGAGATAAGAATTTTGAGCCATCTGAACCCGATGTCTCCCATCTTTTTCCAGAACTCAGAGGGTATCTCGTCTGGCCCAACCGCTTTTCGTTTTTTGGAGTATTTGACCGCCTCACTAACTTCTTCGACTGTAATGTCGGGTATTTCTTTACAGTTAGGGGTGGCTCTTGGAAAGTATAGCCGGGGAAACTGTTCATTCAAAAGCTCTTCACAATACTGCCGCCACCTCTGCAGAATTATGTCGTCATCCACAAGAAGCTGGCCATGAGCATTGCTAATGAACTTTGGCGAAGGAATCTCCTGAGCATTCTTCCTTCTTTGGGCGGCTATTTTGAAGATAGTGGCGCTCTTGTTCATATTGTGTCTTCGCAGCTCCTGGATAGCCTGGTTTGCATCAGCAACCGGGGAAAATATTTTCTCCAGCTCCCGATACAGGCCCTCCGTACTCTCTGCTTGAAGCTGAGCGCACTTCTTCTTCGCTTTTTTCTTGCAGCATCTGTATTCCATTTCGAGGCGAGCTTTTTCGTCACTATTATTAGAGGGGCACTTTGACCAAGCTTTGAAAGCCGCTTTCTTCTCATTTATCACTTTCTTAGCTTCATCACTCCACCACCATGTTTCTTTGGCGTGTTGATGGTGGCCTTTTGAAGCTCCTAGCAGTGATTTGGCCTTCTTTAAGCAAGTTCGCTGTAGGGAATCCCACATATTTTGTGCTCTGCACTCTTCATCCTCAGCTCCGTTGATGGTGTGAGAGAGGTAATTTTTCATTACGAAAACAAAAGCTTCGCCTTTTTCTTTGTCCAGATTGTACCACTTGATTTTCTCAGAGACCCTTGTTTGTTTGCTTTTCTTTGGTGTTTTCATAAAAATTTCTGTTAGCAGGAGACGGTGTTGCCGAGCGATTGCCTCTCCCAGTATCACTTTGCAATCTTTTACTCGAGGCTTCATGAAACTGCCTACCAAATGGTAGTCAATCTGAGTTTCATCTCCACCACTGCTGTAAGTGATCAGGTGTCGGCTTTGTTTGATGTACATGGTATTTAACACGATAAGACCATGTGATTTGCACATGCTTAGGATGTCTTCACCAAGAAGGTTCCTGGTGCTATATCCTAGTCCTCCATGGCAGTCTTCATAGTCTTCGTTTGATTTCCGGACATGTCCATTCAAATCTCGTCCAACAAACAGAAACTCTTCCTTTGGGATGTTCTTAAGGAGATTGTGGAAATCTAGCCAAAATGCATCTTTATCTCTCTGATTGCACCCATTTTGGGGAGCATATGCACTGACAATATTCCACACCTCTCCTTGTATTACTAGTTTGAGAGACATCAAACGGTCGCTGGACTTCGAAATGCTCAAGACGTTTCCAAGTAACTCTGCCGCAAGGATGATACCGATTCCGTTCTTAACCTTTTCCGTTTCGTAGTAGAACATCTTGTAATCTTTTGTTCTAACGTCTAAGAAACGCGCCCGATTTCCGGTGTTTTTCCATTTTGTTTCTTGGACACATAAGATATCCACCCGCCTTCTATTCATCATCTCTTCGAGCTCGTAACTATTATTATTATTATTATTATTATTATTATTAACTTTATTTCAAAGCAAAACTTATAGCTAAAAATTTAACAATTATTGTGGGAAAATACATAAGTTTTAAAGAATCTTACAGTTTTTGCATGAAATAGTGTAGGATACACTCAGTTGTCAGAAGACAAGAGGCGAATGTATCGGGTAATAATTGAAATACTTATTTAAAACAGTTGATGGGGAAAATTCAAAATATCATCAAAAATTGGTAGGTTATTGAAAGAAAAAAAAAAATAAATAAATAAAAAGTAAAAATGTAAAAATGAAGCAGAAAATCCAAACAGAAATTAAAATAAATCATAACATAGGAATGAAAAATGTCTCAATTGCAGAATAATTAAGAGTGGAAAGCCACTTTTTAATGTTACGCAAGAAAACTGTTTTCACTCTTTCGCATCTAAGGATTTCAGGTAGTAAATTAAACAGTCGAGGCGCAGTGACAAAGTAGAACCGTGAAAAGTGCGTTTTATTGATTATTGGTAATGTGACAAAATTTCTGGTATTGACACGTAAATTGTAATTTTCATCTAATCTGACAGCATAGTATCCAGAATTTTCAAAAAATATTTTTAAAACTTTGTAACAATATAAGTGCCGTAATGGTAGAATTTCAAGGATCCGAAACAACTCAAAACTAGGAGTACAACGATTCACTTTGCACATAATTCTAATTGCATGTTTTTGTTTCATTAATAAAGGTTTTATATTAACAAAGTACGAGCCACCCCAGCAAGATAACCCGTACTGTAAACCATTTTTAAGATAAATAAACTACAGTAGAGACTAAGATGATAGAGCTGTTTAACTACTCTATTTGAATATAGCTTCAGATAGGAAGTATGTTCCTTCCAACTGAGCTTATAATCCAATATAATACCCAAATATTTAAAATTAAGGACACGTTCAATTTCAAAGCAAGCATCACTACAACTTAGATTGTCCTTAAAGATAACAGAATTATGCTGGCAACCAACCAAACAAAATCGTGTGCAACTCGGTGAATGATAATATAGAGGAAAATCATCGCAGATTGTACCCTTGATATTAACATAAACTTCGTTTTAGTGCTGATTACGAGACGATGTTGCTTGAACCACTTTCGCAGGATTTCTAAATCATTATTAACATCCAAAAAAAGATTAAAATAATTGGTATTAGAATACGAAAGAGCAGTATCGTCAGCGAAGGCAGTGATTTTACCTTTAAAAGGTTGGATAAACAATGAATTGACATAAATTAAAAACAGTATGGGACCCAAAACAGAACCCTGTGGAACGCCCATATTAATGGACTTTGGAGAACTAAGGCAGTTTTTGATCTTGACCATTTGCTTACGGTTTTTTAAATATGAAGCAAACCACTCATGGATAAATCCTCTAAAACCCGCATGATAAAGCTTACTTAATAGTAAAGAGTGGTTCACCATATCGAAAGCTTTAGTTATATCTATGAATAGGGCAGCAGAGATTTGAGATGCATTTACACTATTATATATTTCACCAGTTAATTTAAGTAGGGCACTCTCTGTGGACCTGCCGCTCCTGAAACCAAACTGGCAATCGCTGAAGAACTTCGTCCTGTCTAAAAAAGATAAAACTCTAGACTTCATACCTCTTTCGAAAATTTTCGAAAACACTGAGAGAAGTGAAATAGGACGGTAATTGTTTAGCACCATAGTATCACCTTTTTTATGGAGTGGAATCACAACCGCTGTTTTCAGTGCTTCCGGAAAAATTCCGCGCTTAACGCAGAGATTAAAAATGAAGCTTAAGACATCTGCAATGTGGAAAGAAATTTGCTTCAAGACATAGCTGGAGATCTGGTCAAAAGAAGATGAATTAGTTATTTTAAGAGACATAATGATTTTATGAATCTCAAGTGCTGAAAATTCCTCAAAGAAAAAGGTTTGTGATTGCAAACACGCTTCTTTTAGACCGTAATCACATTGACAAGTAAAACTATCATCATTTGGAAAACCAAACGAAGAGTTCAAATTGGTAAAAAAGTCGTTGAACAAGTTTGCAACTTGTAAAGGCTCAGACACATTAACATTATTATTGCTTAAGATGATATCATCATTCTTCTTGGTTCTGTTTAAAATCTCGTTAACAATTTCCCATTCCTTTTTAGCGTTGCCAATATTTTCAGCTAATTTATTCCTAAAATAGGTATCCCTGCAAAGTGGTATATCAGTTTTTAGTTCTAGACACAATTTGTTATAATAATTTTTAAGTCTAGCATTGTTAGGATGTTTTTTAACTCGTGAATGTAGTTGTTTTTTCTTTCTTATTTTACTGAGTAAAGGAAGAGTCATCCACTGTTTAAGACATCTTAACTTGCTATTTTTATTCAGACTACAGCTTGATAAATAAGACTGCAGCTTGTTTAGAAACAAATCAAAAGCAATGGATGGATCCAGTGAATCGAAAACATCATCCCAAAGCTCAAAGTTCAGACGTGATTTAAGAGCAACAAAGTCAATTTTGTTGTGATTCTTATACAAGGATTGTTTAATTCTATGTACCTTGCAATCAAGTTGAATGCTAGTTAAACTATGGTCCGTTATTCTTAAATCATAGGCCACCACTTTATAAGTAACATTATTGTTTCTATGAAGCCTTAAAAAAATATGGTCTAAACAAGACTCAGACCGAGTAGGTTGATTCAAAAGAGAATCAAAACCAAACGAAGCTAAAATCGATAAATAATTGTCTACATCGGGTGAATCAGACAAAATATTAATATTTAAATCGCCCAACAGAATCATGTTCCTACAAGATTTAAGTTCCAAGAATCCTGAAAACTCATTTAAAAAGGCCCTTACCGTGCACTTGTGAAGTCTATAGATACATATAAAACAGTAACGAACACCAGAAATTTCACAACAAATATCAATAATATCTGCACTTTCCATTTTCGAGTTTTTAATTTCACATCCCATTAAATCACTTCTGTAGAATACTGCGACACCTCCGGCTGAGTAAGAGTCGTTACAATTAGCTACAAAAGTATAATTTGGTATTTTATAGTCGGAAATCTCTTCTTCGAAAATCCAAATTTCAGAAAGAAAAATAAGATCAGGTAAATGATCCAAAGATGCAAGATGAGTGGAAAAAGTATCAAAGTTAGTCCGCATACTGCGAATGTTTTGATGTATGACCGAAAAACCTGAAAACTGCTCATTGCTTGGATGATCTATACAAAGGCAATTAAAGTTATTGGAAGAGGAAAAGCTATTATTATCACTTGTGTTATCATGAGGATTAATAAATGAATTAGTATTATTTAACATAGATCAGAAAGAAAAGAAAAATTATATGTTATCAAGTTTGGAAAAATCCTCAAAACTGCTAATTTTAATTACTTTCCCGCCTTCTCTTTTCCTGATGAGAACAGTTGCATTCCTAACCCAAACAAATTTGCATTTGTTGTCATGTTTGAGGTCATTCGCCTTTTTCAATAAAGATCGTGTATACGTAGTGAGACAATCATTAATGTAGATCTTGCTGTTGCTGCTGCTGCTGTTGGTGTTGTTGTTGCTGCTGTTATGATTGTTATCAATCTTCTTTAGAGCACCGAAAACATTGGACGAAGAAAGGTGTCTGCTCTCACGCATCTTTTTCATCACAGTTTTTTTACGTAAGAGAGATGAGAATTTTACACACACGATGTTAGAAGCCGTATTATTCTTTTTGTTTATAGTGTTCACTCTTACACTCTTGACGTAACAAGATTCAACTTCGTTTGCATCGAATTCTTCACCATTGAGAGCCGTTAAAAGTATTTTCACTCTCTCCTCAACATTTGCATCGCTTACATCGGGTATGCCAACAATGTCAACCGAACATTGTTTCTCTCTCTGCTCAAGTGCATTCAATTTTAACTTCGACCGGTCATGCTTCCAACGTTCCAGCTCACGACCGTCAAATTGCATCCAAACTGTTTCATTATTTTGCTAGCCCCCGGAATCCGTATAGCTCTGACCCGAACATTTCTGCTCGGTCCAGGATCAGTACCATGCACAGCAGTGGTAGTGCCTGGCGTGGTAGTGCCTTTCCTTTTTGCAAGTATTACCATAATGATACAGTTTCGCAATATTACCATATTGCGATGATGTTTGTTGTTTGACACGTGCATGCTCCTGTTTTAGTATTGTTTGATCTTTCTTTTATGACACCGGTGATCTCCAGTCGTATCAACCCACGGACTCGCATGCACACTTGTGGGAGGGTTTTTAAGGTAGTATATGTGTCGCTAGGCTCACTTGGGTGTTATATTGCCTAGATCTGATTTGTCCCCTTAGTCGCCTTTTACGACAAGCACTGGTTGTTGGGGGGGGGGGCGCTGCAGTGATATTCTTAACCCGTCCCTGCACAGGCGCCTGAGCAAGCACATCAGAAATATTAAGTTAGCATTAAGTTGAGAATAAAGAAGTCAATCATAGACTGGAAGAAACGGAAGTAAGTCGTTTTACTGAACAATCAGCCATAGACTGAAACAACTAAAACAAACGAAAAGCCGTATCTTAATAACTACACATGGGTTAAAAACTGACGTATACAAATTAGCCAAAATAAGAAGCTAGTCGTGTACACAAAAAGAAAAATAACAAACCCTCCAACTTTAAAACTTAACGGCAAAATTGTAACTTTAGCCAAGGAAGCCAAATACTTGGGAATGCACAGACAAAAAGCTAACTTAGAAATAACATGTAATAAATAAACGAAATCAAATCAAGGACAAATTATGACTACTATACTGGATGCTAGAAAGAAATTCTGTACTACGTATATCAGTAGACAACAAGCTGCTTATATAAATACAAACAAGTTTCGCCTTCTCTCCTCGCTGGAAACGTGTGCGCATCTGATGAGTGCTCTTTTGCTGGACGTGCTCAAAATCACACGCACAAAATCACGCACAAAATCTGGCAGATGCAGATGTCCCCTAAAGGTCCCACCACTAGTGGACAGAAAATGACTGACGCAGGCAAAGCTACGGGTAATGGCCCTCGTTCCGGCGGAAGCGTGTGCGCACCTGGTGCGCGCCCTTCTACCAATAAAAAACTAAATAAAAATTTGTCGCAACAGCTCTTCAAGTACCTGGGCCTAGTTTCTCGAAACCAATCGTGTTGTGTGCGTTATATTTCTTCACATAAATGGAAGGGACCTACAGTTTTCTGCCGTATCCGAAGGGCGATTTGAGAAGCTTTTCGTGACAACAATACTCTCGGATGTTTGTCAGACGTTCGCGAGAGGTGGGACCGTGAAAAAACTTGTTGGTGTTCTCTGGGATTCGAGCATGGAACCTCACGCGTAGTGATCCGACACACTCTCCACCTGCGCCACGGCGCCCTTCGAGCAATAAAACACCGATATTTTTGGTGATAAACCTACATCGCTCATAGGCTGCTACAGCTCTCTTAAGTAGCAGACATTCCATGGTGGGTACAAAATCCAACACAACATGAATACAGGAGTCATACAAGCGCATATGTAGCTTTGGAGGTGTTCGTGGAGTAACGGTGTTATGTGGCGAGCGATCTGAAAGGCCGAGAGCTTGCCTAATTGTGCAGAATTTCCTCTTAGTAACCAAACTTGGACAATTATGTGAACATGACTTGGTTGCTGCAGCTGCAAGCTACGAAACGAACGGAAGTTGGAAAGCCTTGATTGCTGCATCGGCTTACTTCCCTTATGATTCGGTAATGCATCCACCACCGAAGGCGTTTGCCAAACTCATAAAGCACAGTGACACTCGGTAGATGGGACTAGTAATATGTTGCGGGGATAATGCTCAGAATACAGTCTTACGTACTTACTTAGATGGCGCTGCAGTCCGCGGTGGACCTGGGCCTCAACCAACAAACCTCTCCAGCCAGCGCGGTTACGAGCCAGCTGCCTCCAGTTGCGCACGCCAAGTTGGTTGAGGTCCCCCTCCACTTGTTTGCGCCACCTACCGCGAGGTTGTCCTCTACTGCGTCGTCCATCCGAGGTGGATTCGAAAAATTTCTTAGCAGGAACGTTGGGCTCCATCCGCTCTAAATGACCCAGTCATCTTAGTCGCTGTATGTGAACTCTTCTGGATAAGTCGATGCCCTTGTACAGGCCGTTTAGTTCGGCACTATACCTCCTCCTACACTCACCGTCAATGCAGACGGGACCAAAGATCTCTCGAAGAACTTTCCTCTCGAAATAACCAAGGGCATCCTCATCCGGTTTTCTCAAAGCCCATGCCTCTGCGCCATACAGCAGGACTGTGTTGATTAGTGTCTTATAAAGAGTTACCTTAGTAGTTCGAGATAGGGCTTTGCTACTCAATTGCCGTCTTAGCCCATAGAAACAACGATTGGCAAGAGTAATTCTTCGTGTGATCTTCCTACTGATGTCATTTGCGGAGTTCATTATAGAGCCTAGGTAGACAAAATCCTTTACTATCTCAAAATTATATCTGTCTATTGTGGCGGTTTGTCCAAGACGCCGATGTTGGGTGTCCTTTTTGTAGTCAGCATATATTTTGTTTTGCTTTCATTGACCGCTAGACCCATCTTTCCTGCTTCGATCTCAATACTCGCAAATGCCCCATTGACGACCCGCTGAGTTCTTCCGATTATGTCAATGTCATCGGCATAAGCGAGTAGTCGTACAGACTTGTAAAAGATTGTACCTCCGGTGTTGGCTGGTGTGTTTCGTACAGTTATCTCAAGTACTATGTTAAAGAGATGGCATGATAGCGCGTCACCTTGTCTAAGACCTTTCCTGACATCGAACGGTTTGGTGATGTTCTTACCGACTTTGGTGGAGCAACGAGAGTTCTCCATCGTCATTCTGCACAAACGGACGAGCTTGGCAGGGATGCCAAGACTAGACATGGCTCTGTATACCTCGTCTCTATACACGCTATCATAGACAACTTTGAAATCGATGAAGAGGTGGTGCGTATCGATTTGGGTTTTTTCCAAGATCTGCCGTAGTGTGAATATCTGGTGAATGGTGGACTTTCCCGACCTGAAACCGCACTGATAAGGACCCATCCGGTTGTTGACGATCGGTTTTAGACGTTCACATAATACGGCAGACAGGATCTTATATGCGATGTTGAGGAGACTTATACCTCTGTAATTGTGGCAGTTTAAACGGTCTCCTTTCTTCAGGATCGGGCAAACGATGCTGAGGTTCCATTCATCGGGCATACTTTCGTCCGACCAGATTTTACAGATGAGCTGCTGCATGCTCCTTACCAACTCATCTCCTCCTGTCTTGAAAAGTCCAGCGGCAAGGCCGTCGGCTCCAGCAGCTTTGTTGGATTTGAGTTTAGATATCGCTATCCTCACTTCATTCTGATCGCGTTGACGTGAATCTTGACTGTCATCATCACTGTTGAATGCCTCATTCTGCCTGACAGCGGAATATTGTTCATCATCGCCGTTTAACAGTCTGCAGAAGTGTTCCTTCCATATCCTCAGCACCGACTGCGATTCTACTACTATATTACCATTTTCGTCCCTGCAGGCCTCTGTTCTGGCTTTGAATCCCTGGCATGTTCTCCTTACCTTTTGGTAAAATTTTCGAAAATCATTCCTGCAATAAAGCCCTCGATTGAGGGCTTCTCATGCTCCTTTTTCTTCTTTCTGAGAAGTTGATGTTCCTCTTTTCTCCTGCGCACGTAGAGCTCTTAAGCAGCTCTAGTCCTTCTATGCAGCGCCGTTTTGCACGCCTCTTGTTTTGCTGCATGTGCTTGCCGGCAATCCTCATCAAACCAGGGGTTTCGTTGCGGTGGGCGAGAGAAACCCAGTACATCAGAGACGACGTCTCTGAGGACTTGTTGGCAACGCTGCCACTGGTCTTCCGCATTTGTTGCTGGCGGCATAGGACTTAGATTAAGATTAAGAGAAACTCAAACGGCAAAGGTTCTGGCGGTCTCTTGCGATTGTAGCCGCCCGACGTCAAATTTCCTCACAGTATTTCGTTGATTTCACTCCATTCTGGATATCCGCATCCGTACCTTGGCTACAACTAGGTAGTGATCCGAGTCCACGTTGGCTCCTCGGAAAGTCCGGACACCCAGAATACTGGAAGAGCGCCTTGCGTCGATCGCAATATGATCGATTTCGTTGACAATTTTTCGATCAAAGCAGAGCCATGTTCCTTTGTGAATGTCGAGACGGGGGAACCGCGTACTAGCTACGACAAAGTTTCGCCCCGCCGCAAAGTCGATAAGCCTAAGTCCGTTGTCGGATGTGATGTCGTGCAGGCTGTGCTTCGCGACAACGCTACTAAAGACGTCCTCTCTTCCTAGCTTTGCGTTGAAATCACCTAGGATAATTTTAACGTCGTGGCTAGGGCATTGCTCATATGCCTTGTCCAAGAGCTAGAAGAAGTCATTCTTTATCGCGTTGTCCTTCTCATCGTAACGGGCGTGAACGCATATTAGGCTAATGTTGGCAAATTTAGCCTTGATACGGTAGTCATAAGGCGCTCGTTCACATGCCGGAAACTCAAGACTTCTTGCCTAAGTCTGCCTCCAATGACAAATCCGCACCCGAATAGACGCTATCCTTTTTGTCTGTAGCAATCGCCGTAGTAGATGTCGCAGTTTTTCATACTCCTTTTGCCCGGCCCATCCCATCGCACTTCTTGGATGGCGGTAATGTCTGCTTTGAGACACTCTAGGGCCTCCGCAAGTTGTTCGACTGCACGTGGTTTGTAGACGGACCTAACATTCCACGTGCAGACACGAAGATCGTTGTCCTTTTTACGTTTGCTTGGGTCATCAACAGTAAAATCATCCGTATCCGAGGCTGTTGGTTGCTTCGTAACCGAAAGGTAGGGAAGTTAACCCGACGGCACAACCCCCAACCTGGAGGATTTTAGAGACAGATATTTATTTCTATTGGTTTATACAAGTAAGACATTAGTCTTTTATAGTACAATGAAAGGGTTATTACAAATAATGTTAATCTTAAATACTATATAATAATATTGCAGCTTATCAATTTTTAATAAATAATTCTATAAAATAATAATAATAAAAAGAAAATGTGATAGAAGGACATCTAAGACTATGGGAAGCAAGGAACAAGATGAAACAGAGGTGGAGAAAGATAGAGATGAGAACTAGCGCTGACTAGAGAAATATTTCAATATATCATTTTTAAAACTTGTAAAACTTCTGATTTGGTTTTTATTTTTGCTGGCAAGGAATTCCAAAGATGAATGCTATTAACATAGAAAATGCGCGATTAGTTTAGATACTTAAACGAAGGAGCTACTACAGGGTGTCCGCCGGGAACGTATACTACTTTGTTTTGCCGCCATTTTGGTAAGCATTAGTCGTGACAGTTCATATTTGGAAGTCGTGAAGTAGACACGTGGCAAATTTATTATGGAAAAATATTCGATAAACCAACGTGGTTTAATCGTTAAAACATTTTATCAAAATCAATCATCGATTACTGTGACGATGAGAAAGTTACGTGAAATTTTTGGGAGAAACAACGTGCCAACAAAACGCACTATTTATCGTGTAGTGAATGATTTCGAAGAAAGAGGGTCTGTAGGTGATAGGCCCAAGCATGGGCCACAACGTACTGCAAGATCGGCTGAAAACATTACTGCTGTTCAAGGAAGTGTTCAAAACAATCCATCAACCTCAATTCGACGCATTGGACCTTACTTCTTTGAAAATGAAAACGGCGTAACGATAACTGTGAATGGGGAGCGATATCGTGATATAGTTGAAAACTTTTTAACGCCACAACTGCATGCTTTGGGCTTGATTAACATGTGGTATCAACAAGACGGTGCCACATCGCATACAGCCAGGATTACAATGGAATTACTGCGAGACCTCTTCCACAACAAGTTATTTCAAAAAATGGTGATGTTGATTGGCCTCCACGGTCGCCTGATTTGACTGCTCCTGACTTCTTTTTGTGGGGCTATCTGAAAAGCAAGGTTTATGCAAACAAACCAGAAACGCTTGAGCAACTCAAACAAAATATTCGTAATGAAATTAATGAAATACCGCGTGAAATGTGTGAGAATGTAATGAAAAATGTTCTCAAAAGGGCTCGCATTTGTGAGACTAGCAGACGCGGACATTTACCTGATATTGTATTCCATACATAATTGCCGACATTAGATAAAACATTTATCAATATAAGATCCATTCTCTTTCATTTAATCAAAAATTATAAACAAACAAAGTAGTATACCTTCCCGGCGGACACCCGGTATATTAAGGGTTCTCGTAGACTGACAGATATTTAATTTATTATACAGATAATATGGTGACTTTGTATGAATTATCTTCTTCTTCTTCTTCTTCCTTTTATCAGCGAGGTTATGATCCGAAAACTAGGGATCACAACCCTCCCACTTCTCCGCATTTCTACTGATCCGCCTGTGGGGTTCGCCTATTTGACCTCAGAAAATATCGGCAGGCCTGCCGATTTTGAATCACTCGGTTACTGAGGCCAATGAAATGCCGATGTCGTCGCATTTGTCTGATCCAGGCGTTTATAGGCCTGCCTTTCCTACATCGCGATGTCTTTGGAACGTGCATTGATATTGCCTTTTTAACAGGGTTCAAATGATCTCTTCTTTGAACGTGGCAATACCAACTGAGCCGGTCACGCTCTATTTTTTGTACGATGGTTTCCTTGATGTGAAAGCTTCCACGGATCTTCGAACTTCTTATTCGATCAAGCTTGGTCACTCCTGCTGTCATGCGAAGCATCTTCATCTCAGCTGCCGTTAATTTACTTTCATACTTTTTGTACATCGTCCAACATTGTGAACCGTATGTGAGCGCTGGACGTACAACTGCGGTGTAGAGCCTTCCTTTCAACTTAGGGGGCATTTTTCTGTCACAGAAGATAGCGGAATTTTCTCGCCACTTCATCCACCCTACGCTTACACGATGATTGATGTCGTCATCACAAGTTGCTTTGCTATTGATCATAGATCCCAGATATTTGAACTTTTCGCACTTGGGAAGCACTGTTCCATTCAAATAAATGTCTGGAATAGGCCTGAGTGGATCAGAGAACGGGCAGCACAAGTACTCTGTCTTTTTTGAACTAATGCGATACCCATTTCCCTCCAAAACGTCCACCCACACATCAAGTGCTCGTTGCAGGGATGTAGGATCCTCACTTATGATGGCTCCATCGTCAGCAAAGAATAACTGATGTACCTTGGGGTCCATCACATTACCTTCAAGCAGATAATCAAGGACTGTAATAAAGAGCAAAGGACTTAAAACGCTTCCCTGGTGCACCCCGACTTTGATTCGGAACTCTTCGGTTACTCCAGCGGGGCATCTTACTTTTGTCTTTGCTCCTTCGTACATGTCCATAATCATCTGTACATAGGTTTCTGGAATCCCTCGATGTCTTAGCGCCACCCATATCAGATCTCGTGGTTGTCTGTCGAATGCCTTTTCAAAGTCAACCAATACAATATGCAAATCCCTTAAGGAATCACGATGTTTTTCCATTATGATCCTTATACTTTGGATTGCATCTGTGGTTGATTTAGGCGAGACAAACCCGCACTGATCATCAGATAGCCGTATTATTTTTCGCAGTCGGCCACCTAATACCCGTTCAACGATTTTCATGGTGTGTGACATCAGCTTGATCGAACGGTAGTTATCACAGTTTCGCGTATCACCCTTCCCTTTGTATACAGGGAGAAGGTAACTTTCCCTCCATTCATTCGGCATTGGATCACCTCTCACGAATTTGGAGATGAGAATTCTGAGCCATCTGAACCCGATGTCTCCCATCTTTTTCCAGAACTCAGAGGGTATCTCGTCTGGCCCAACCGCTTTTCGTTTTTTTGGAGTATTTGACCGCCTCACTAACTTCTTCGACTGTAATGTCGGGTATTTGTTCACAGTTAGGGGTGGCTCTTGGAAAGTATAGCCGGGGAAACTGTTCATTCAAAAGCTCTTCACAATACTGCCGCCACCTCTGCAGAATTTTGTCGTCATCCACAAGAAGCTGGCCATGAGCATTGCTAATGAACTTTGGCGAACGAATCTCCTGAGCATTCTTCCTTCTTTGGGCGGCTATTTTGAAGATAGTGGCACTCTTGTTCATATTGTGTCTTCGCAGCTCCTGGATAGCCTGGTTTGCATCAGCAACCGGGGAAAATATTTTATCCAGCTCCCGATACAGGCCCTCCGTACTCTCTGCTTGAAGCTGAGCGCACTTCTTCTTCGCTTTTTTCTTGCAGCATCTGTATTCCATTTCGAGGCGAGCTTTTTCGTCACTATTATTAGAGGGGCACTTTGACCAAGCTTTGAAAGCCGCTTTCTTCTCATTTATCACTTTCTTAGCTTCATCACTCCACCACCATGTTTCTTTGGCGTGTTGATGGTGGCCTTTTGAAGCTCCTAGCAGTGATTTGGCCTTCTTTAAGCAAGTTCGCTGTAGGGAATCCCACATATTTTGTGCTCTGCACTCTTCATCCTCAGCTCCGTTGATGGTGTGAGAGAGGTAATTTTTCATTACGAAAACAAAAGCATCGCCTTTTTCTTTGTCCAGATTGTACCACTGGATTTTCTCAGAGACCCCTGTTTGTTTGCTTTTCTTTGGTGTTTTCATAAAAAAATTGTATGAATTATCTTATGGAGAAAAATACAATTTCTTGCGCAAATATACTGAAAGAGAGTGCAACCTAAGATATGTATTTGTTTGAAATGCTGATATGTGGTCATATATCCGTTAGCCATAAACATACTGAGTCACATCGTTGAACGCCACACGTAGTTTATGTACAGAGGCAGAGTCCAATCTTGGATACACAACTTCCGAGTAAGGTATTATGGGCAAAAGCAACGTTTTGGCTAAGCGAAGCCTAGTTTCAGTTGGAGTAAAGCTCTTGGACATATGTAGTTTCCTCAGTGCTCCATAAATGCGCCCAACAATCAAACCAACGTGTTCATTACAGGACAGATTTGTGCTCACTTTGAAACAAGTATTTTCTCCAAGACTTTAGACAGGCATGGTAGTATACTTATTGGGCGGTAGTCGCTCGGTAGTGAGGGGAACGATTTCTTAGGAACAGGAGTAATTCTGCCTTCTTTCCGGAACAGCGGGAGGGTTGAGGACGTAATACAAAAGTTGATAAGATGCGTAAGTGGACTCCTGTTGAGAAAAGAAGAAAAGAAGAATAAAGTTCAGAAATCCTTGTGGTATGCCATCAACAACAATTGCATTTGATTTAAGTGATTGAATAACTATAGCCACATCACTCTCCGTCACCACCTTAAACTCGAATGGCTCTTCAGACTCTCTACGCAAGGCGTTAATTGGCACATAATTGGGTGTACTTGAGGTGTTGGCCAGAAAGTGATCGTTAAGTACATTGGGATCAAGTGCGCAATTTAACTTTTTTTCTTTGCCTATACCGATATCCCACAGATTGGACCAAAACTGTTTCGAAGAGAGTTGCCCATTTAACTTCGATGCGAAGTAATTTCTTTTCGCTAACCGGGTTACTGAGGTAGACCGATTTCACGCTTGGCAGTATATTAACCAATTTTCCGAGCTTTGGTTATTTCTCCACTTATGATACTGCTTACAACGTTGTCTTATTGATGCATGCACTTCAGAAGTGAACCAAGGATATTTCTTGTTGCGTACATGGACTGTCTTAAGGGGGACCTGGCCCTCGAACAGTCCGTTAATGCATGATTGAATACATCACAGTTTTTCGTCAACATTTGCAACGCATTTGCAGTCGTCCTAGGGCAAGTAAGGTTAGTGTGTCGGATCACTACGCATGAGGTTCCAAGTTCGAATCCCAGAAAATACCAAAAAAGTTTTTTCACAGTCCCACCTCTTGCGAGCGTCTGACAAACATCCGAGAATATTGTTGTCACGAAAAAGCTTCTCAAATTGCCGTTCGGATTCGGCATTAAACTGTAGGTCACTTCCATTCGTGTGAAAAATATAACGCACACAACATGAGTGGTTGCGAGAAGCTAGGCTTTGGCACTTTGAAGAGCTGTTGCGCCAAATATTGGTATTTTATTTTAGGGCAAGCAACTTGCGTCAAGACAGAGTGAACTGATGGTTACAGACTTATGATCTCTGTACTGAAAAGTGAGAGGTACTGTCGAGTGGGAAAAGTCAATATCATATGTGCAGATAATGAGATCATGATCTGAAACCCCATCAAGAGATAGTTGATCTTGAAGGAGTACATTAGAAGGGTTCGATACAGTTAAGAGGTCGAGCAGACCAGTGTCTGAAGATTTATCTATGATTTTGCTTTTAAGAGTCGATCTATAACAAATGGCAACACCTCCATCACAGGTACTTGTGAGTCTATCATTGCGATGTAGCGTATAGTTCGGAATGTCATATAGATGGTTAGAAATAACAGGCATGAACCAAGTTTCACTAACGCAAATAATATCTAATTCTACTCCAACGAGAACATTTATGACAAAATCCAACTTTGAGGTATTAAAGCTTCTAGCGTTAAAGTGGCATATTTTTAGGCCAGGATGTAAGTTGGATAGAATCTTCATCATTGTGTGCATCGATCCCTTGCCAATAGCATTAGCATGTGCTGAATTCTGTCCAGATATCATAAAACACATAAATACGAGTAATATAGAACAAACAGATAAATCACAAGTGAAAAGACTAATAAATATAATAGAACACTCAAAATCAGCACCATAGAGTAAAGGGAAACGGAAAAATAGAGTGTTAGAAGAGAGAGAGGAAAAGGGAGGGGATGTACAGGAGACATAATTTCCATTAAAATTTTGAATTTTACTAACATAATCTTAACAATTATAGTTACTAGATAAACTGAGTTTTAAATTAGAAATAAAAAATAATAAGATAAAAAAAATAAAAAACTATAAATGAATTAAGAAATAATAATAACAAAATTGCGGTTTGAGAAACACCTGGAGTTTGAGGAGCTTAGCAATTCTGTGGCGAGTGCTATTTCATTAATTCGGATATGTTTGTGCTATCAAAACTTCTTGCAATTAAGAAATTCGGCAATATACGCGTACTTATGTTGTACATATACGTACATATGTGTGTACAAACATAGAAACATTGCAATATTTTTCCATTTTGTTAGATGAAATGTTTTTGATCATTGGATTTGTCCACTCTTTAGAATCTTCCGAAGGCACTCCCGTGCCCTGAGAACCAGTATAAGGGTATTAATAATCCCTTTGGCACGCGCAAATTATAAAAAAAGCCGATTTTTTTTTTAAATAGAACAAATAGTTTTGATTACAAAAGCGAGTTTATAAAAAACGGGACTATAAGAAACAGGATTATAAGAAACGGGATTATGAGAAACGGTATTATAAGAAACAGGATTATAAGAGGCGGGATGCATAAAGATGCATTTTGGCTAGATTTCCACAATCTCCTTAAGAACCTCCTAAAGGAAGAGTTTCTGTTTGCTGTACGAGATTTGAATGGACATGTCGGGAAATCAAACGAAGACTATGAAGACTGCCATGGAGGACTACGATATGGCACCGGGAACCTTCCTGGTGAAGACATACTAAGCATGTGCAAATCACACGGTCTTATCGTGTTAAATACCATGTTCATCAAACAAAGCCGACACCTGATCACTTACAGCAGTGGTGGAAATGAAACTCAGATTGACTACCATTTGGAAGCCTCGGGTAAAAGATTGCAAAGTGATCCTGGGAGAGGCAATTGCTCGGCAACACCGTCTCCTGCTAAGAAAATTTTTTACGAAAACACCGAAGAAAGGCAAACAAACAAGGGTCTCTGAGAACGTCAAGTGGTACAATCTGGACAAAGAAAAAGGCGAGGCTTTTGTTTTCGTAATGAAAAATTACGTCTCTCACACCATCAACGGAGCTGAGGATGAAGAGTGCAGAGCAGAAAATATGTGGGATTCCCTACAGCGAACTTACTTAAAGAATGCCAAATCACTGCTACGAGCTTCAAAAGGCCACCATCAGAAACATGGTGGTGGAGTGATGAAGCTAAGAAAGTGATAAATGAGAAGAAAGCGGCTTTCAAAGCTTAGTCAAAGTGCCCCTCTAATAATAGTGACGAAAAAGCTCGCCTCGAAATGGAATACAGATGCTGCAAGAAAAAAGCGAAGAAGAAGTGCGCCCAGCTTCAAGCAGAGAGTACGGAGCGCATGTATCGGGAGCTGGAGAAAATATCTTCCCCGGTTGCTGATGCAAACCAGGCTATCCAGGAGCTGCGAAGACACAATATGAACAAGAGTGCCACTATCTTCAAAATAGCCGCCCAAAGAAGGAAGAATGCTCAGGAGATTCGTTCGCCAAAGTTCATTAGCAATGCTCATGGCCAGCTTCTTGTGGATGACGACAAAATTCTGCAGAGGTGGCGGCAGTATTGTGAAGAGCTTTTAAATGCACAGTTTCTCCGGCTATACTTTCCAAGTGCCACCCCTTACTGTGAAGAAATACCCGACATTACAGTCGAAGAAGTTAGTGAGGCGGTCAAATACTCCAAAAAACGAAAAGCGGTTGGGCCAGACGAGATGCCCTCTGAGCTCTGGAAAAAGATGGGAGACGTCGGGTTCAGATGGCTCATAATTCTCATCTCCAAATTTCTGAGAGGTGACCCAATGCCGAATCAATGGAGGAAAAGTTACCTTCTCCCTGTATATAAAGGGAAGGGTGATACGCGAAACTGTGATAACTACCGTTCCATCAAGCTGATGTCACACACCATGAAGATCGTTCAGCGGGTATTAGGTGGCCGACTGCGAAAAATAATACGACCATCTGATGATCAGTGCCGGTTTTTCTCGGGTAAATCATCCACAGATGCAATCCAAAGTACAAGGGTCATAATGGAAAAACATCGTGATTCCTTAAAGGATTTGCATATTGTATTGGTTGGCTTTGAAAAAGCATTCGACAGACTACGAGATCTGATATGGGTGGCGCTAAGACATCGAGGAGTTCCAGAAACCTATGTACAGATGATCATGGACATGTACGAAAGAGCAAAGACAAGAGTAAGATGGCCCGCTGGAGTAACCGAAAAGTTCCCAATCAAAGTCTGGGTGCACCTGGGAAGCGTATTGAGTCCTTTCCTCTTTATTACAGTCCTTGATTATCTGCTTGAAGGTAAAGTGACGGACTCCAAGGTACATCAGTTATTCTTTCCTGACGATGGAGCTATCATGAGTGAGGATCCTACATCCCTGCAACGAGCACTTGATGTGTAGGTGGAAGTTTTGGAGGGAAATGGGTATCGCATTAGTTCAAAAAAGACAGAGTACTTGTGCTGCCCGTTCTCTGATCCACTCAGGCCTATTCCAGACATTTATTTGAATGGAACAGTGCTTCCCAAGTGCGAAAAGTTCAAATATCTGGGATCTATGATCAATAGCAAAGCATTTTGTGATGACGACATCAATCATCGCATAAGCGTAGGGTGGTTGAAGTAGCGAGAAAATTCCGCTATCTTCTGTGACAGAAAAATGCCACCTAAGTTGGAGGGAAGGCTCTACACCGCAGTTGTGCGTCCAGCGCTCACATACGGTTCACAATGTTGGACGATATACAAAAAGTATGAGAGTAAATTAACGGCAACTGAGATGAAGATGCTTCGCATGATAGCAGGTGTAACAAAGCTTGACCGAATAAGAAGTACCATCGAAACCATCGTACAAAAAATAGGGCGCGACCGGCTCAGCTGGTATTGCCACGTTCAAAGAGAGATCATTTGAACCCTGTTAAAAAGGCAATAGCAATGCACATTCCAAAGACATCGCGATGTAGGAAAGGCAGGCCTATAAACGCCTGGATCAGACAGATGCGACGACATCAGCATTTAATTGGCCTCAGTAACCGAGTGATCCAAAATCGGCAGGCCTGCCGATATTTTCTGAGGTCAAATAGGCAAACCCCACAGGCGGATCAGTAGAAATGCAGTGAAGTGGGAGGGTTGTGATCCCTTATTTTCGGATCATAACCTCGCTGATAAAGGGAAGAAGATTATAAGAGGCTGGATCATAAAAAAACGGTATTATGAAAAACAGGATAATAAAAGCGGGATTTTAAAGCCGGGATTTAAAAAAAAAACGGGATTATAAAAAGCGGGATATCGTACTCAACCCAGATTCTCGCAACCACTCGTGTTGTGTAGGTTATATTTTTCACACAAATAAAAGGGACCTACAGCTTTCTGCCGGATCCAAAGGGCAATTTTTATTTTGGGAAGCTTTTTTGTGACAACAAATACTCTTTGATGTTTGTCAAACGTTCAGGAGAGGTTGGACCGTCAAAAAACCTTTTGGTGTTTCCTGGGATTCGAACATGGAACCTCACGCGCAGTGATTCGATATACTAACCGCTGCTCCACGGCGACCATTTTAGGTTATGCAATTTAAAGAAATTTATGCTCTTTACAAATACAAATATTTGGCGCAACAGCTCTTTAAAGTACCAGGGCTTAGCTTCTCGCAACCACTCATGTTGTGTGCGTTATATTTTTCACACGAATTTAAGGGACCTACAGTTTAATGCCGAATCCGAACGGCGATTTGAGAAGCTTTTTCGTGACAACAATATTCTCGGATGTTTGTCAGACGCTCGCGAGAGGTGGGACTGTGAAAAAAACTTTTTGGTGTTTCTGGGATTCGAACTTGGAAGCTCATGCGTAGTGATCCGACACACTAACCACTTACGCCACGGCGCCCCCTTTATGCTCTTTGACGTAAATTAATATGCAAAAAAAAATGCGTTAAGCTAAAGCATGGACATGCTGTTCGTACTTGCATGACTGTGTATATGGTATAAATTGTATATGTATAAAATAGACATGCATAGGCATAGGTACATAACCTAGTTATGTTTAACTGGTTTAACTAAAAAGTTATTTTTGTTCATATATGATATTTAAAAATGCCTTCATTTCTACAATTTTTCTAAAAAAAATATTTCTAGATATGCACAGCCACGCAACGCCTAAAAATTATGCGATTTCACTCCAATAAGTACATTTGAGATCGCCCTAAGATTTATCAAGGCACATATTTAACGAACGAAGGCAAAGCAAATTACATTTGCATGTTTTATTACATCACCCGAAAATTCAATGGAAATAAATTTCCTAGGGTTTATTTTGCTTTGTTTTGCGTTTCAATTGTGATGTATTTGGGGTGAAAACCATTCGGTATTCTATTGGGAAACGTGCGTGAGCATTGTTAGCGAAGATATGCTGTATCTAGTGCAAATAAGGGCACAAATAAAAATGTTGCCTCCGGTAGTGATTGATTTCTTCTGTGTTCGTAGTCGTATCTCTTAGGGTTCTTCAGATGGCGTATTTCAGACACCTTTTTGCAGAAACAACAATAGGCATATTTCAATAAGACACCTTTGGCTGATCGGAAGAAATCTATCCCCTATAGATTCACACATAAATGTATTACCCCAGTACTGCTGGCATTTTTTTTAAATTTCTTTTTACCTACATATGTATATTATTCGACGGGAAGTTACGACTTTATTGTGTGGTCAAATTTAGTATTCACATCACATATCAGAAAATGAATAGAAATGTCAGCTACAGAATTCGAAGATAATTTCTTTTCCTACAAGAGTTGTTCAGCGTACTACGGAATTTACTGAAGTGGCAAGGAAGAGATTTTATCATTGATTTTCTAGACTTAAGTTTAATTGCACGAAAAGACTTTGCAAGTGTTTGGACGTTTTAGTCCGAAATTATAAGGCTGATTGAATGTATTATATAATACAAATATAAACGCAATGTTCTTCTCTCTAGTCTGTCCATACAGACGGCCACATTTCGGGCTCCCCAAATTTTAAAGTTAAATTTGCAAAGAACAAAAATAATAAGGCACATTTTAATACCTATTCTCCGCGCGCACTTTAATAGGTCGTGGATTTATCATAAGGAATATCTTACTATCTTATGATTCTATGTATCTTCTGAAAACATCACTCATACTTTAGAGTTATAGGTTTGCATTTCCTGAGAGTTTATACAATAAATATTCTCTTCATTCTCAGTTGCATTGATGGTGTGAAAGAGGTAATTGTTCATATTGAAAACAAAAGCCTCACCTTTTTCTCTGTCTAGATTGTATCATTTGATTTTTTCAGAGACTTTTCTTTGTTTGATATTCTTCACTGTCTCTATAAAAATTTCTGTTAACAAGAGACGGTCTCGCTAAGCGATCGCCTCTCCCAGTATCACTTTGCAGTCTCTTACCCGAGGCTTTATGAAACTTGCAAGCAAATGATACTCTTAGTCCATCTGGGTTCCATTTCCACCACTGCTATAAGTGATCAGGTGCCGGCTTTGTTTGATGAACATAATTATGTAATTTTAATTATTAATTAAATCAATTGCTATTATCAAAGCTATATATGAAGGGTCCAAATGTCATGTTCTGTACAGAGGGAGGTTGTCTAAGGAATTTGAGATTCAAGGTGGGGTAATGCAAGGCTTTATTCTCTCACCAATACTATTCCTATTGGTGATTAGCGATATGCTGCGTTCAGCTTTATCCATAGGAAACGGAGAAATTCGATGGAGGAATTCTTACATCTCAACTGAAACATCTTGACTACGCTGACGATGCATGCTTACTCTTTCACAGAATTATGGACCATCACCAAGTGACAGCAGATGTGGAGAGAGAGGCAGGCGTCGTTGAGCTGAAAATGTATACGGCAAAAACTAAAATTATCAACCTTGGAACAAACTCATTGGCTCAAAGATGCATTGCTGGACAATCGGTGGAGAGAGTAGAGGATTTGCACTATCTTGGGAGTATTGTCTCGACCGATGGTCGAACCGAACTGGATATCGCCACCAAGATAGCCAAACGAAAGTCTGCGTTCGGGATGTTGTTCAAAATACGGCGAAGCAATGCAATCAGTTTGAACACTAAGCTAAGACTGTTCCGCTCCAACTTTGAATTCGTGCTCTTATGTGAATGCAGCACGTGGAGAGTGACCACTGTCACCAGAAAGCTGCAAGTTTCGTTGATATCTTAAGGATTTTCTGGCCCAATCGTATCTCTAATGAACACCTTTACAAGAGAACGGTTCAGGAACCAATAGGCACAAGCACCCAACGACGGAAGTGGCAGTGGATTTGGCACACGCCCCGAAAAGGTGACAGTTCCATAGCGAACCATGCTTTGCAATGGAACCCTTACACCCAGGATGACAGAAGACCTGGCCTGTATGCCGGTCCGAGGAGAACATAGTGCAGAACAGTCGAGAAGGAGGCACTGCAGTTGCCGTATACCATGGTGCGTAGGCGTAGTAGAGGCCCTAGGACCCACAAGGGGATACAGGACCTAAATAAGTAAAGTTCGTACTCGTCTTTGTGCTCATGTAATAATGCTACCAGTATACTTCAAATTCTGTACGAAATAAATCCTGTGACCCGACTACAAAGAACGAAACCGTTCGATTTAGCCCAATAAGGAGTTGCCGTATGTAAGGGCGATGTCAGTAGCTACTTTCGCTGGGAAAACACCTGCCCAACGAGAATATTTTCTGAAACTTAGACTACTAGATAAAGTAACTTAGTTGCAGTCAAGAAGAAATAGAGATGTGTTTTTTAGTGAGTAAGAATTTCACACTACTATGGACTCATAGTGTCTATGAAGATCTTAGCCAAAAAAGAAAAGAAAAAATGATGGCATATCTTTATCGAACGAGATGCATATATTTATATTATAATTATTATTCTTAATCTGTGGATTTATATAAAGCTTGAGGTAAATTAACAACAAAGGGTACTGATATGAATACATACAATTTGATTTCTATTTCAAATGTAATAATTGATTTACCAAAGCAAGCTACTCGTACTCTAGAAGAATTTTGTCATAAAATAATGAATATTTTGTATCTTGATAGATAGATGAAGTGTTCTGCATAATAAATAAATCTTATATTTAAAACACATAATGAAAATGAATGTTCTTCAAAATACGGAACGATTGGTTAACATAGCAGAAGCCGCCCTGACTATCACAATGTATGTATGTAATCAGGACTAAAATAATAATGCAATCATCGAATTACCATCATCATTCTCCCACTTTTAGTTAGCATTGAAAATCAAAGTCAACACGTAACGGTTAATTGCACCGGTGTTACGACAATCCACGAGTTTGCTGTATTCAATTTAATAATTCATATTTTCCATTCGAGTGTGCTAAGCCTGTTCACACAGCTTTGTTTGCAAATGACATGATTTCAGCGAGTTCTGTGGTCTGCATTGAATTTTAAACCCACCCAAGTGAACGAGGGTTAAACAACTGAGTTATTCTTTTATTGAATAAATTGAAGTGATTATTTACATATTCTGGTGCATGGCAGCTTAATAAATCCAGGTCCACAATTATCGGCGTGATGCAGACACATTTCGACCAAACTGATAAGGAAAAAACAGGATTGGTTAATGTATGTATATTTATGAAAGTTCATGTTAAGAACAATAGCACATCCTGAACGATGATATAAACTTTTTCATGCTAAGCATCTGAGTCTTGTGAGATTATGATACTTCAGAGCGATACCAGTATTTTTTATTACTATTATCATTTTATATTATCATTCAAATTATTGCGTAGTTCCTAACTGATAAACTGTTAAAGCACGCGAAATATCATGCTTAAACAAACTGAAGTATTTATTTAATTCAAAAAAGTCGAGTTTTAAGAATTATATAAAATATAAAAAGTAATATCTAACCTGCTTCTATTTGGCGCGCTCAAACTCATACCAACACAAATAGGCAATGTTTTCTCATCGCTCGGGAAAAGCTATCAAAAACCTGGCAACACCACAATTCTAATCTCGAATTAGTAAGCATAACTCCTTACATCTCCGGTATGCATTCACCCTTAATATTTAGACATATAGATAGATAGATATTTTATTCATGACTAGCGGCACCCGGCGTGCGTTGCTGCGCCTAACAGAAAAAAAAAGAAACAACTGTCAGACAGGCGCCTGGAGGGCTAAGTCTATTAGAGAACAGAATTGTACAGAGCAACAGTGGGTAAATGGTCCAACTTGAAATAAATATACCAACTTTTTTTTAGTACTAAAGTACTATAATACTAAAGTAGTGGGCAGACTGCTGGACCGAGGCTACCCGGCGGTGCGTTGCTGCACCTAACAAAAAATAAAAAATGGTAGTACTAGAGTACTTAACTACTAAATTACTACTAAAGTAGTGGGCCGAACCCGGCGGCGTGCGTTGCTGCACCTAAAAAAAAAAGTGTGGTACCAAAGTACTTTACTACTAAATTACTACTAAATTATTGTGCCGATTTTAACCAAACTTCACAGGAACACTCTCGAGATAATACCGAAGATTGCCTGAAACAATTGCTCAATTTACATTCTTCAGTGTTTCAAGTACATATGGTGAATAAGTTAAGGCAGAACAAATTAGTCGTCTGCCTGGGTGACAAAATTGTACATTAAATATTATTTCGCTTAAGTAGGATATAATTCAAGTTCTTTGTACATACTTTCAAATTTAAAGTTACTAAGTATTGCTAAACATTTTTCAGTGAAATTTAACTAGAATTATATTTCCAAGAACTTATCAAATCACTAGTTAACATAGAGATAATAGCTGTGTATGTAATAATAATAATGACAATAATGATTTTAAGGCATGGCAGTATGGCCGTTTGCCTAAATGACAAATAAATACATTTTTGTTTTATACGCGTAAAGAAAAAAAAAATAATAATCGAAAAACCTGAATTCAGAATTCTAACTGTCATTGGACAGGCAGAATATAAAAGACGAGGTTGTTTTCGCATGATCTGCGCAGGAGCCTTTCAACTTGGGATTCTAGTCTATAGCATCGCTTTTCCACTACAGAAAGTTTTGCTGATAACTCGACTTTCTCCGATCGCAGATAAGAAACCTGGGGAAAGGTTTCAGATGTCATCCTTTGTAGCTAGATCTTTTAGCACGCCATCAAGTGACTCACCCAAAAACTGCTGCAGTTGACTAACGGTCAAGCCTCCTACTGTCTGTGAGATTTGTGTACTGGAATTTCTTTTCGAAGGTGTATTTGATTCAGGGGTGGGCAAAATCGCATCATCACCTCCTCGCAGTGCCCGCTGGATAGCTATCTGATAGTGAACTAATGATGAGCGTATGCTGAGTCTGACGATATATGTGCAGCTGAACACTCAGACCTGCGTAAGCACATCTGGGTGAACTTCCGCACATATGTCTAACCGGACGAGGCATCTCTTGTTGACCTGATTGGCTGAAATATGCGTCTCAGAAGCTTAGCAGGAGCTCTTCAGAAGGAGAACGTGCGGCGGATGAATTCTCTCGATGGAATCAACGGTGACGTCAACAGACCAGCGGATACCTTACCGGAGCTACTTCAACATATTTAGAGCTGAGGTCCGTAAGGATTTTCAATACTACGTCAGGGTATTGAAAAAGAGATGGTGGCGGATGAACCCTTAATGGGCCAACGGCAGCGCTCATATCGCCGAAGTGGGTTACTAACACCGGTGTATCCGGCCTTTTGTCCTAGGGGTACAAAAAAAAAAGGATCTGCCCCTCCAGGTTGGAGGTTGTGCCGTCGGGTTAACTTCCCTACCACGTAAAAAACCTTCTGTTACGAAACAACCAACAGCCTCGGATACGGATGATCTTACTGTTGGCGACCCATTCAAACGTAAAAAGGACAACGATCTTCGTGTCTGCACATGGAATGTTAAGTCCCTCTACAAACCACGTGCAACCGAACAACTTGCGGAGGCCCTAGAGTGTCTCAAAGCAGACATTACCGCCATCCAAGAAGTGCGATGGGATGGGCCGGGCAAAAGGAGTATGAAAAACTAAGCGACATCTACTACGGCGATTGCTACAGACAAAAAGGACAGCGTCTATTCGGTTGCGGATTTGTCATTGGAGGCAGACTTAGGCAAGAAGTCTTGAGTTTCCGGCATGTGAACGAGCGCCTCATGACTATCCGTATCAAGGCTAAATTTGCCAACATTAGCCTAATATGGTATGCGTTCACGCCCCTCACGAGGAGAAGGACGACGCGACCAAAGATGACTTCTACTAGCTCTTGGACAAGACGTATGAGCAATGCCCTAGCCACGACGTTAAAATTATCCTAGGTGATTTTAACGCAAAGCTAGGAAGAGAGGACGTCTTTAGTAGCGTGATCGGAAAGCACAGCCTGCACGACAACACATCCGACAACGGACTCAGGCTAATCCACTTTGCAGAGGGGCGAAATTTTGTAGTGGCTAGTACGCGGTTCCCACGTCTCGATATTCACAAAGGAACATGGCTCTCCTTTGATCGAAAAACTGTCAACTAAATCGATCACATTGCGATCGACGTAAGGCACTCTTCCAGTATTCTGGGAGTCCGGACTTTCCGAGGAGCCAACGTCGACTCGGATCACTACCTAGTTGTAGCCAAGGTACGGATGCGGATATGCAGAATGGAGCGAAATCAACGAAATACTGTGAGGAAATTTGGCGTCGGCCGGCTACAATCGCAAGATACCGCCAGAACCTTTGCCGATCGTGTTTCTTCTAATCTTAATCTAAGTCCTATGCCGCCAGCAGCAAATGCGGAAGACCAGTGGCAGCGTTGCCAACAAGCCACCAGAGATGCCGCCTCTGATGTACTGGGTTTCTCTCGCCCACCACATGCAGCAAAGCAAGAGGCGTACAAAGCTGCGCTGCATAGAAGGACTAGAGCTGCTTACGAGCTCTACGTGCGCAAGAGAAAAGAGGAACATCGACTTCTCAGAAAGAAGAGAAAAGAGCATGAGAAGCGCTCGATCGAGGAGATTGAGAGACTTTATTGCAGGAATAATGTTCGAAAATTTTGCCAAAAGGTAAAAAGAACATGGTAGGGTTTTAAAGCCAGAACAGAAGCCTGCAGGGACGAAAATGGCACCATAGTAGTAGAATCGCAGTCGGTGCTGAGAATATGGAAAGAACACTTCTGCAGACTGTTAAACGGCGATGATGATCAATATTCCGCTGTCAGGCAGAATGAGCCATTCAACAGTGATGATGAAAGTCAAGATTCCCGTCACCCCGATCATAATGAAGTGAGGATAGCGATATCTAAACTCAAATCCAACAAAGCTGCTGGAGCCGACGGCCTTGCCGCTGAAGTTTTCAAGGCAGGAGGAGATGAGTTGGTAAGGAGCATGCACCAGCTCATCTGTAAAATCTGGTCGGACGAAAGTATGCCCGATGAATGGAACCTCAGCATCGTTTGCCCAATCCTGAAGAAAGGAGACCCTCTGAACTGCGCCAGCTACAGAGGTATAAGTTTCTCAAATATCGTATATAAGATCCTGTCTGTCGTACTATATGAACGCCTAAAACCGATCGTCAACAACCTGATAGGTCCTTATCAGTGCGGTTTCAGGTCGGGAAAGTCCACCATTGACCAAATATTCACACCACGGTAGATCTTGGAAAAAACCCATGAATATAAAATCGAACGCACCACCTTTTCATCGATTTCAAAGTTGCCTGTGATAGCGTGTATAGGGACGAGTTAATCAGTGCTATGTCCAGTCTTGGCATCCTTGCCAAGCTCGTCCGTTTGTGCAGAATGACGATGGAGAACTCTCGCTGTAAGAACATCACCAAACCGTTCGATGTCAGGAAAGGTCTTAGACAAGGTGACGCGCTATCATGCGATCTCTATAAGATAGTACTTGAGATAACTGTACGAAACTCACAAGCCAACACCGGAGGTACAATCTTTTACAAGTCTGTACGACTACTCGCTTATGCCGATGACTTTGACATAATCGGTAAAACTCAGCGGGCCGTCAATGGGGCATTTGCGAGTATTGAGATCGAGGCAGGAAAGATGGGTCTAGCGGTCAATGAAAGCAAAACAAAATATATGCTGTCTACAGGAAAGGACACCCAACATCCGCGTCTTGGACAGAACGCCACAATAGACAGATACAATTTTGAGGTAGCAAAGGATTTTGTCTACCTAGGCTCCTATTATCAGGGGAGGAGAAATCTCGTAAATTTTGAAGCGAAGTTAACTTAGTTCTATGGCGAGAGAATTGGAATGAAAATCACCTTAGATTTAAGGCACAGTTACCTTCGGCCTGAACTATAATTGCTTTCATTTCTTTATTAAAACTCCTAAGGATTGTAAGGCAATTTAGCGTATTTTTCATTACCTATGCCGTACATACATTTTTTAGTTTTAAGGAAATTTTTAGTTTTAAGAAAATCTTTACCCAAGGCGTTTAAGGCAATAATGCCCAATATTTTTCTGTGTGTAGTTCACAAATTCAATTCTTAACAATCAAGTTGATCAATCCTCCCTCATGAAACTACGAAAAATATTTTTTTCAGTACTGTATTAAAAATAAAACTAATTTGTGTACTTATTTTTTTTATTACATATGAAATTTAATTTTTGTTGTGCAAAATAGAACTAAAGAAATTAAATTAAAGTCAAATCCCCGCACCGCAAAAAAGCTACCTACTGATTCCTTCGCGGAATGCAAGATTCGCTCTTAGATTGTGCTGTTCCTCAGCCTCCTATTTGAATGGCAGAAAATTGCAAGTATAATATTTTACCTTTTATTTACTTGCTTTATAATGACTGATGCATTGCAATTTTATTCTAAGAGACTTTTTTCCGAGGCATGTTGTATGTGTGTATGCTTGTATTGGCTGTGGAAAGTAGGTACCTATAGCTGTGAATAATTCATGACGATGTATCCACCAATTCCTTAGTTTTTGTTGCAAGAGCTTTCATCTTCGATCGATAACGTGAACCTTCATCTATTATGTGAATTTTTATTTCCTAAGGGCTATTACTTCATCCAATGGTGGTACTAGAAGCGCAATTCAGGGTAACTTTACTAAATGCAACTTTGTGAATTGTATATGTACGTACGTAGCTAAGCATGTGTATGGAAAATTCTTCGACTTGCAATGAATTTCTGTTGAAGGAAACAAATCGATAAATATGAAGAATGATACTACAAGGTGACGCAAAATAGATAAGCAATGGAGGTTGTAAAGACCAAATAAAGACTTCCGTCACTCAAAATCATTTTTTTTTATTAAGTAAAAACGTAATTCAAAAACAAAATTGGATGATTAATTTTGCGCCACCTTGTATATGAAATTCTTACATCTCCCAGTTGCACAAGTCTTCTACTTCTTCCTATTTCGGTGAAGTTATGATCCGAAAACAAGGAATCATAACTCTCCCACTTCACCGCATTTCTACTGATCCGCCTGTGGGATTCGCCTAGTAATAGGGATATAAATGAAACATTTGGAAACGTTCAATATACTTCAATTACATTAGTCAATAAAATAGAACAAACGGAGTCAAAGTTGATAAATTGCAATTGGTCCATTGCTTACCATTACCAGGTTATAATGGATTGTAGCTTTTGTTACACTAGCCTTCATGCTGGCACATAAAAAAAAAGACTCGTATCTGCTTAAAAATGAATTTTTCGCAGCATTATGTTAAACTGAAAATCGGTTGAAAGAATATTGAAAACTTATTTTACTTTGAAATTATAGAGGAATTGTTAAAAAAAAAAAAATAATATTTGGCGCAATAGTTCTTTAAGTGCCAGGACCTAGCTTCTCACAACCATTCATGTTGTGTGCGTTATATTTTTCACACGAATGGAAGAGGCCTACGGTTTAGTGCCGTATCCGAAGTGCAATTTGGCTTGAGAAGCTTTTTCGAAACAAAAATACTCTCGGATGTTTGTCAGACGTTCGCGAGAGGTGGGACCGTAAAAAAAACTTATTGGTGTTTTCTGGGATTCGAACTTGGAACCTTATACGCAGTGGTCCGACACACTAACCACTTACGCGATGGCGCCCACGTGTTAGATAAGTATAATACAATATTTTCCAATCGTTTTAGGATTTCAAGAAAAAAATAATTCTTGGTTGATTTAAATACTTAAAATTGATCAAAGAACGCGATGGCAGCAAAAGACATAAAAATCGTTATAACCCGGTTTTTGTTTGCCGAAATAATCTATGTGTATTTGAAAAGTCCATATCTTTTATTCTTGGCTTTCATATGATTTCTGTAGAATATCCGCTTATGAAAGATTCTTCGCCTGTATGATAATGTTCTTAAAAAAAACTTTTGTTGACTAAAATATTAGAAAAAAAAATGTTAATATGCTTATCGTATCCAAAATAGAAGTTTTACATTATGTACTCGTACATATGTTTATTAATTTGAATGCTTCAGGATGGAAACTGGCAGTAGTTAACATTGATGTGTGCAGAAAAACATCTATGGAAAATGGGAAAAAATGACACAACCCAACTATTAATTATTCTATTTGTATCTACGACAGCTACATTACCACTATGCTTGAAAGAACGTCAAAGATATTGTGGATATCCGTCATCACCATTTTCTGTCAACAATGCATGTAAACGGTAGTGCATGCGATTATATGAAAACACAAGCGTTTTCACTTAGCTGATGCCTACCAACTCCTACTCGCAACCTCCACACGATGACAGCTGGGTGCCTAGTACCTTAATCCAAGAAATGGGTAACCAACTCCGTTTGGATGATTTTTAGCCGCAGCAGATGAGAGAGAGGGAAGAGTGGTTTCTCACTAGATCATTTCTTCTTGCTCCAGGCCGCAGTGGACGAATTCCCTCCCTGGTACCGGTGTACCCAACCCCTCGTCCTAGGGGTAAAACTAAAGGAACCGGCCCTCCAGGTTGGGGGTTGTGCCGTCCCGGTAACTGCTCTACTACGTAAAAAACCTGTGGTTCCGAAACAACCAACAGCCTCGGACAATGGACAATGACCTTCGGATCTGTACGTGGAATGTTCTGTCCCTTTGTAAACCACGTGCAGCCGAACTATTAGCAGTCGCCCTAGACTGCTATAAAGCAGATACAACCGCCATTTAGGAAGTGCGATGGAATGGGCCGTGCAAAAGGAGGGTGAAAAACTGTGATATCTACTACGACGACAACAAGCAGTGCTTATTCAGATGCGGATTTGTTAAACACGGCAGACTTAGGCAAGAAGTCTTAAGCTTGCGACACATGATCGAGCGTATTATGACTATCCGGAGCAAGGCTTAATTCGGTAATATAAGCATAATACCACATGTGCTCATAACCCCACGGAAAAATAGGGCGCTGTCCCCAAAGATTGTTTCTACTGGTTTGCTGACAAAACATACGAGAAATGTCCTAAATATGACGTTAAAATCGTATTAAGCAATTTTAACGCCAAAATAAGAAAGGTAGACATCTTTGGTAGGGCAGTCGGTAAGCTTAGCCTACACGACACAGCGTTTGATAACGGACTAAAGTTAATTGATTTCGCTGTGGAGCGAAACGTCACCATAGCAAGCGCATGGTTTCCTCATCTCAATATTCATGGCTGTCCAATGATCATGTAACGATCACCCAAGTTGATCATATTGGGATCGACGCAAGACATGTTTCCAGAAGTGCTAACGCTAACATTTCCGATTCGCGAAATAGTTCAATGGTCGAGCATTGCAACATTGACCTAATCAAAGCAAAGTATTGCAAATAAAAACAGGAAATGCTAAGGCTAGCATTTCCGCTGCAGTCAATAGTTTAATGCCCGAACAGTGCGAATTTAATAACAGGAAGTGCTGACGGGAGAAATGTTCGGTGGACGGCACTTCTTCGATTAGATTTAAGAAATAATAATTGAGTAATAAAGCAACGCTCTGAAGAGTAAGACCGAAGTTTTGTGTTTGTTCAATTACCCAGAGATTGATCTAAAGATCAATTCCTTTAACTGGCGCAGTCGGAAAAAACCTACAAAGTGCTTATGATCTAAAGATCGTATTGACCAAACTTAATCAAATAAAAAAAAAAAAAAAAGTAAAGACAATCGGAAAAAATATACATATAAGTAGAAAAATAATAAATATTTTGTGTGTTACACCACGTCCCCACCTCCACCCGAGAATATATTAAGCGGAGCGACGTACCAATCGGTAAATAGAAAAGCTATATACATACAGTGGTGTGAGGAAAAAAATTGTGTTTAATATTGACTAAGTAGGAAAATAATAAATAAATAAATATTTTGTGTGTTACACCACGTCCCCACCTCCACCCGAGAACAAATTAAGTGGACCAATCGGAAGTACCTTAAAAAAAAAAAATAAAAAAATAAAAAAAAAATAAAAAAATAAGAAAAAAGAGTAAGAGGTTTGAAAAAAAAGGAAAGACAAAAGTGCATTTTATTTCGGATGCGGGTTCAGTTAAATAGACTTTTCGACGGTAATAGGCACAATCTTGGTGAAGTAAAAATGGAGGAGTTGAGGAATGAAATTCTCCAGCTGCAACAAATTGTTCTGCAACAACAGCAACAATTAAATCAATTTCAACAACAACAGCAGCAGCAACAACTCCCACAGCCGATTCAGCAGCAAGACCAACAGCAGCAACAACAACTCCCACAGCCGATTCAGCAGCAAGACCAACAACAGCAACGACAACCCCCACTACTAGCCCAACTCCAGTTAAGTCCTGAAAGTGTCTTGGCGCAATTTAGACACTTAAAGCCATATAAGGGAACAGACGAGTATCCCTTATCATCGTTTATAAAGTCTGTAGAAACGACATTACTTCTATGCAACTCGGATCACCATCTTCGATTCTTCGGATTGCAGATTTTTATCAACGAGAAAATCCAGGGAGATGCCGGAAGATGTATTAGACAGCTAGGAGACAACCCCGAGTGGAGCAGCGTAGTAAGCAGATTAAAACAACATTTCCAGCCTAATAAGAGTTACGCAGAACTCTTCAACTATTGCCGTGCTGTGAAGGTTAGTAATTTAGAAGAATTATTTAATGTATTTAGGAACATAAGTTTTCAGTTAAATGAACTTTATGAATTTGATGATAGGAAACCGGAAATTTATAAACCGGAAAATGTAGATAGGGACCTTAGAGAAATATTGATAGAAAAAATAGACGGAAACATTAGGGCTCATATATCCGAGGAGGCCAGTATGGTAGACATTTTTAATAAGTATGCTAGACTTAGACTATTAGACGATGTCAGAACCATCGATTTGAACCATAGAAATACTAAAAACCAAAGACAAAACTACGTAAACGATAACAAAAATTTTAGTAAAAATAGAGTAACGTACAATGATAGGGAATCAGAGTATTATCGTAGCCAGGGTCCTTCTCGTAGCCTAACACAAACACCAGGAAATCTAAATAACTATTATAATGATAATCGAAATCTGGTCCATCGACGAGAAAACCGAAATAATTTTAATAATTCAGGACATTTTCAAAGGCAACCGAACTTTAGTAACTATAGAAATTTAAGCCCAGGCAGAACACAATCAAATAACACTAACTCAAGACAAACTCGACAGACAAATAACAACAATACGGTGGAAAGGATGGAAATCGGTAATGTTCAGGAAGCCGAGCAAAATTTTCAAAACCAGCCTCGGAATATACCTCCCCATGATCTATTTAAATATAGAGAATCAGACAATAAAATGTCTAGTCGATACAGGTTCGACTACAAGCATCATTCGACCTGGTATACTTAACAATTTTCACTCAATAAGTCTAGAAAAGCCAGTGTTCTATTCAACTATTAGTGGAATCAACAGGGTAACGAATAAAATAGTTACCCCTATTCCAAAGGAATTTAACACGATTGGAACCTTTTCTTGGAAAGTAGTAGACTTAAAGGGTAGGAATTATGATGCAATCATAGGTCAAAATGCTTTAAACCCCCTAAAAGCAAAAATAAATTTAGATCATAGATACCTTGAAATTAAGGGCAACAAAATAGTGTTTGTTGATAGCGATTATCCATTTGATACACATAATATTTATACTCTTGAACAAGTTGAAAGTCAACCCTTTGATAGTATAAACTTAGACCATATAAATTCAGAGGAAAGAAAGGAAATAGTACAACTCTTAAGAGATCATGAGGAATTATTTTATAAAGACGGAGACCAATTAACCTTTACCCACGAAATTCAACACGAAATAATTACCAATACTAGCAATCCGGTATATTCAAAAATATACAGATACCCAAAGGTACACGAACTTGAAATTAACCGACAAATTAATGAAATGCTAGAACAGGGAATAATAACCGAGAGCAATTCTCCTTACAACAGTCCGCTTTGGATTGTCCCAAAGAAAAAAGACGCATCGGGACAACCGAAGTGGAGAATAGTAATGGATTACAGGAAACTTAACGAGGTGACGGTGAGCGACAAATTTCCAATTCCTAATATTGAAGGAATATTAGATAAATTGGGAAAGTCGCAATATTTCTCAACACTCGACTTGGCTAAAGGTTTTCATCAAATCTTAGTTAAGCCTGAGGACAGGAAGAAAACAGCTTTTTCCACACCCCTTGGTCATTTCGAATATGTAAGAATGCCATTCGGGCTGAAAAATGCCCCCTCAACCTTCCAACGATTAATGAATTCGATTCTAAGGGAGTTCATAAATAAGATCTGTGTTGTCTATATGGATGACATTCTCGTCTTCAGCACGTCTTTAGAAGAACATATACTCAACTTAAAAAGAATTTTGGGAACATTAAAAAAATCAGGACTTAAACTTCAAATAGATAAATGCAATTTTCTTAACAAGGAAATGGAATATTTAGGCCACATTCTTACCCCCCAGGGAGTAAAACCCAACCCTAACAAAATTACTGTTATCCAAAATTTAAAATTACCTACAACACAAAAACAAATAAAATCGTTCCTTGGTATAACCGGTTTTTACAGGAAGTTTATTAAAGATTATGCGAAAATTGCCTTCCCTATATTAAAATATTTAAGGAAAAACACAAAAGTTAACGTCCATGACCCAAATTACATCGCATCATTCGAAAAACTGAAGTCTCTCATAACAGACTACCCAATCCTGAAATATCCAAACTTCAATAGAAGATTTAAGCTGATAACAGACGCCAGCAACTTCGCTTTGGGAGCTGTCTTAACACAAGACTGTCACCCCGTCTGTTACGCTTCAAGAACACTTAATGACCATGAGAAAAACTACTCCACAATCGAAAAGGAGTTGCTGGCTATCGTTTGGGGGACTAAGTATTTTAGACCTTATTTGTTTGGAAAAGAGTTCGATCTGCAAACAGATCACCAACCCATTAAATGGTTACAAACCAAAAATATTGGTCAGAATATCAACCCAAAGCTCCAGCGATGGCTGTTGCAATTAGGAGAATATGACATTAGAATAGATTATATAAAGGGTAAAGAAAACAAAATTGCAGATTTTTTAAGTAGAATAAATTCAAATACAAAAGTAATAAATGTATTCAGTGCGGTAAAACATGACGAAAATGATATCGAAAATTTGAATATCAATTTTCATAAATTGTTTGATGGAAGTTTTCAAGAACATATTAACTGTAACGAATCTATGGAAGTTTCTACGGTTCATTCACAAGAAGAGAATCTCAACGATCACATACCTATACTAGATACCGTAGTAAATCGCTTCAAAACCCAAATAGTGTTAGTTGAACAAAAAGAAAAAGAATTCGAAAAAATATTCAGTCATAACAGAATTTATATTGAAAGAAATGACATACCTGATAACATTTCTGATATAGTCCGAAGACACATCAGTAGAGGTAAAGTAGCAATTTATTCTGTATTAAGCGATTCACTGTACAACGTTGTACAACAAAAAATCATCGATCTCTTTTCTCACAACCCACATATTAAATTTATAAAATGTAGCCAGTTTGCAAAAGAATTAAGAGATGAAGAAAAAGCTTTACGGCAAATATCTTTGTTCCATATGATAGAAGCCGGGCATTCAGGAATGGTAGCCACCTATGAAGGAGTAAAACATAGAATTTATTTTCCAAATCTCAAAATTTTATGCAACAAAGTTGTTAATAACTGGGATATATGCACCGCAGCAAAATACGATAGAAATTCTATTAAAAAGAAATTCGAACTTACAAAAACCCCATCTGATGTAAATGAAATAATACACGTTGATGTTTACGTCAATAGTAAACAGTCCTTTATTAATTTTATAGATAAATTTTCAAAGCATGCCGTCATTTTCCCCCTCGAAGATAGAAATCACAAAACTATTATAAAAAAGCTTAGGCAATTCATTTCGATTAAAGGAAAAATGAAAACGTTGGTTTGCGACAATGAATTTAATAGCATTAATATCAAACAATTTTTAAGGGAAGAGGGAATAGAAGTTCATTATGTAAAACCAAATAATCACACCGGAAATGCAGACGCAGAAAGATTAAATGGTACATTAACAGAAAAAGTTAGGGCTTTAAATTTGGAAAACAAATTACAAATGTTCAAAGCTGTTGAGTATTACAACAACTCATATCATTCTACTATTGAAGCCAAACCGTTAGATGTTCAAAACCGAATTATTGATACTAAAATAATTAAGGACAGAATGGATAGGAAAAAATTTAATACGATAAGTAAACTTAATGCGAATAGAGAAGAATATCACGAAACGCGGAAAGAAGGGTTTATCAAAAATTATATTAGTTTAAGACATAAAGACATAAAGAACAGCCAAAGTTTAGAAAATATAATTTAATAGGTGTACATGAAAATAATATCAAGAGACCATTAAAATTTTCAGAGGGCATTCATGTGGATGTTAATCCTGATCCTTGTTCCAGTAACGCACCAAGCAATGACCATCGAAAGGATTGACGCAAACATAGGATACGCTGAAATTAAAGTTGATTTAGCGGAAATAGTTAGCCAATATGATATTATTCTCCATATAATAGACCCAACAGAAATTTTTAATTTAATCAATGAGCTCGAAACAAATTTGTATGCTATAAAACTCGATAATGACAAAGAAATATTGCTAAACGAAATACATACAGTTAAACATATGGTAAAAAGTATGATGATACATAGAAGTCGTCGAGGTTTAGTTAATATCGTAGGCAAGGGATTTAAATGGTTATTTGGAACTATGGACGACGATGATAGGCAAGATATCGAGAACCACTTATCAGTAACAGATTCAAATAACCATAGAATCATTAAAAACATGAATCAACAAATAACAATAAATACCAACTTTAACGATACCTTTTTGTTATTAAGGAATACTATTATATTGGATAGAGAAAAAATTAAACAACGACTCAATGCTGTAGATGAAACAAACAAAAACTTGCTTATGAAGACTCTTTCCCTAGATTTAATGCTTAAAGTTCATATATTAAAAAATAAGGTAGAACATATTCTAGACAACATTGCCTCGTCAAAGAATAATATTTTACACCCTAACATACTTACTGCTGATGAAATAATTAAATACAAAATAGACTTTAAGAAACTTTTGTGTATAAAACTAGGCATAGCTAAATTTGATAATAATAATATAATTTTTGCAATTAAAATACCAACAACCACAATGAAGACAGAAAAAAAATTAATTGTTCCAATTACAAATAGTGATCATAAGGAAATAAACACAGAACTTGAATATGTTGTTAGAATACAAAACCAAACCTATACATTTGAAAAAAACAAATCGACAAAGGAATTAAAGCTTAGTAAAAATTGTATATATAAGAAAAAATGTGAACTTATAACAAACGTCAAAGAAGAAATATATCATTAGACGATAATTTATTAATTCTTAAAAATATTAAAAACAAAACATTCAGTAGTAACTGTGACGAACGAAAAAATGTATTAAACGGAAACTATTTTATAACGTTTAACAATTGTACAGTATATTTAGATAATAATAAATTTCAAAACAATATGTATGAATATAAAGAAAGCTTTGTTATTCCTAAAACAGAAGAGTCACTAATAACTGAAAACAAATTAACGTTTGAAGAAATTGTACTAAGACAAGAGGAAAATATTAAAGCCATTAACGAATTGAAATATCACAAAATTGTAAATTATAGTATAGGGGTCTCTACCACATTTATTATAATAATGATTATAGTTATTATTATATTTATTAGATTTAGAAACCAAAGAACAGCCAATGTTAAAATAATAAACAAGATCCAGGAGAATCTTGAAACTAGGAAGGGAGGAGTTACGTCAGCACCGAACATTACCCCATCAATCGGAAGTGCTAACGCTAGCATTTCCGATTCGCAAAATAGTTCAATGGTCGAGCATTGCAACATTGACCTAATCAAAGCAAAGTATTGCAAATAAAAACAGGAAATGCTAAGGCTAGCATTTCCGCTGCAGTCAATAGTTTAATGCCCGAACAGTGCGAATTTAATAACAGGAAGTGCTGACTGGAGAAATGTTCGGTGGACGGCACTTCTTCGATTAGATTTAAGAAATAATAATTGAGTAATAAAGCAACGCTCTGAAGAGTAAGACCGAAGTTTTGTGTTTGTTTAATTACCCAGAGATTGATCTAAAGATCAATTCCTTTAACTTGCGCGATCGAGAATATCGAGAGTTTATACTCCAGGAACAATGTACGGAAGTTTTACCAAAAGGTAAAAAGAACGTGGCAGAGAAGCAATACCGGTACTGAAACCTGTAGAGATGAAAATGGAAACCTCGTAGTAGAATCACAGTCGGTGTTGAGAATATGGAAAACTACTTCTGCAGACTGTATAACGGCAACGAAGACCAACATCCCGCTGTCAGCCAGAATGAACAATTCGACATAGACCATAGATTTGGTCAGACGAGTGTATGCCTGATGAATGTAATCTCAGCATCGTTTTCGTGATCCACAAGAAAGGAGACGCCCTCAGCTGCGCTAATTATAGAGGCATCACTCTCCTCATCATGGCAATAAGATCTTTTGTGCTATATTTTGTGAACGCCTGAAACCTTTTGCCAACAGCCTGATTGGCCCCTATCAGTGCCGCTTCAGGCCAGGAAAGTCCACCATCGATCAAATCTTCGCACTTCGGCAGATCCTGGAGAAAGCCCAAGAAGTCCAAATCGATACTCACCATCTCTTTATCGATTTCAAGGCCGCCCATGACAGCATCTATAGAGCCATGTCTAGTTTTGACATACCTGCCAAACTGGTTCGTCTGTGCAGGATAACGATGGAGAACGCTCGCTGCTCCATCAAGGTCGGTAATGACCTCACCGAGACCTTTGATGTCAAAAAAGGTTTAAGACAAGGTGACGCGCTGTCATGTGACTTCTTTAATATTGTCCTTAGACGGATTGTGCGAAACTCACAAGCCAACACCGGAGGCACAATCTATCAAAAGTCCATACAACTGCTTGCATACGCCGATGATATTCACATAACTGGAAGAACTCAGCGGGCTGTCACCGATGCGTTTGCACACATTGAAGCAAAAGCTGCCAAAATGGGTTTAAACGAGGCCCAAAGTGTCTTTAAATCTAACCCGTTTGGACGACGCAGTAGATGGCCTCCTCCCCGTAATTGGCGCGCACAAGGTCAAGGTGACCTCGGCGAACTTGGAGTGCGCAACTGGAGGCAATTAGCTTAATACCGAGCTAAATGGAGAGGCTTGTTGGTTAAGGTGCAGGTTCACCCCGAACTGTACTGCCACCTAAGTCAATAAGTATGTATGAACATTTTGGATTAAACTCACAACAGGGTCCATTGATCGGTATCTCTACTCTTGTAATAGAATCGATCTCATTATGTTGAATTTTCGTCGTACAGCTCGGCAGATCAATATATACATACACATCCTTTTGCCATTCAGTGGTCAACATGTAACATTTCGTCTCACCAAAAACATAATTTTTATGAATGAAATGCTTAGTTTCTTATATTTAAGGTGACAAACACGTCCAACTATGTACATATGTTGTGTCTATCAGTACATTTCTGTCCTAGATAAAGCTCAGCTTTGTTGTTCCACCACTGTGGATTACACGTCATAATTATAAAAAGATCTGGGCGACCATGTCTTCTGTGATATGTATTATACAACAACATATGACATTGAATCTTGAGTTTCTTTATGCAGATATTTCGGTGATCCAGTGAACATTATATGGTACTCGTTTATGTATGTATTGTCCATATTCTTGTACATACAAAGCAGGAATATGGAGGGGCATAGGAGTGAGAGAGCGAGCGAAAACCGCGGAACGATGAGGAAATGGAACAAAGCAACAACCTCGTCATTGCAATTGAATTGATCTCATCAATGTTAACAAATGAAAATGATAGATGTTTTTAAAATAGTTATTTATTTATTTCTCAGCATGTAGGTATAATAAAGAATAGAGTAAGGCTTTAAAACATGCGCAGGAATATTGACTTCACGCTACAATTTTTGATTTTGCAATTTTTTAATCTTGGTATATGTGGGCCAACCACAATAAAATAAGTACATATTAAAAAATAAGAATTTTTAATATTTAAATGTTTTAAAACAAAAAATATTTAAATATTTAAAAGGTTTGAGCTGCCACCAACTCATTCAAAAAGAGCTCGATTCCTCCTCCTGTTCTGCGCCACGTTTGCATAGGGCGTCCCGCTATCCTGCCTGCCTGGGTGAGCGGATTCCTTTGCATAGCGTATTTCGCAATGCAGTTGTTTTCACGCGGTAGGGTGTGTCCAATCCAGTGTTGCCAGTTCGTGGGGAATTCCCCTTTTTAGGGGAATTTCAGTACCCACATCAAATCCAACAGTGACCCCAAGCAATTGGGTTGCATGGGGGCAGCATGCCCCCCCTTACACATTGCACTTTTTATGCATTGTGGACTTATGTATCATTATGTATCATCATCTGCCATCTTCGACAAAAAAAAATTTTGACAACATTTTTGGGCGATGTGACATTTTTCCGATTTGGGCGCATCAGTTTGGGTTTCAAATCGCCCAAAATGCAAAAAACTAAAAAAATGTCAAATCTCCCGAAAAAAAGTTGCGCGATTTAACATTTTTATTTTTTGGGCGATTTGACATGATGTCAAAACACCCAAAAAAGTGATTTTGGGCGATTTTGTGTTTGGACTATTTTAAGACGGATCTGTGTCATATCGCCCAAATCTGGAAAATGTCAAATCACCCAAAGCAGAATTGGGCATTTTATCGCAATTTGAAAATACCAACACATAAAAGGTCAAAAAAGGCGACCAAATTGAAAAAGGTTGAAAACATTTATTTTCCCACTTTCTTGGGCGTTTTGTCATTTTTTTAATTTTTGGGCGATGTGTCGTAGTGTCATATCGCCCAAAATTTTTGGGCGATGTGGCATTTTTCCGATTTGGGCAGGAGGATCCAGTACGAAAGCCGGCCTATTCGACGTCGAGAGTTCAATCTAACTGTTCCCTAATGCGTTCTAATATAATTCTAGCTATTACCTCGGTTACAGCCGGTAGAACACGTATACCTCTTCACTTTCCACAATCCACCAGATTTCCCTTTTTCGCTTGACGCGAATTCCTCTTTTCCACTCCTGGGGGAATTGTTCATTTCATCGATCCGTCTCCAGGTGTCTGCATAAAGCCTCTCGACTTACTTGTGTTTGCTGATATCCAATTGTTGTGATCACAAAACTTTCGACTGCTGTTATCACTATTTTTTTTATATTGGGTTATTTTTTATATATTGCTATATAGATATAAGTTCTTAACAGTTTTCTTTTGGTGGGTAAAAATTCCTCGTCTTTGGTCCTCCCCGTGGGCACCCGCCGTAAATGGCTATTCACCCTTCAGGTGTCTAGTGTCAGCTAAGGTTCATTAAGACGCAGGTGGAGAGTAAACCCCATAAAATCTCACTTAAGCCAAGGCGTGTTGGTACTCGTGCCGAGGGCTGCATGGCAAGCTCGTGATAAAGCAGTGCTGGTCGCGAACGTTCCCTATTGATGCCCAGGTAAGGTCGGTAGTATAATTGCCTTATCCTGTTATGTGGGCTCTGCCAGGACTGACTCTCCTTGCCGTCGTGGGACCAAAAATCTTAACAAAAATGGAAAACAAAAAACCAGAAAAAAAAAAAATAATAATAATACAAATAATGTTGTGAGGATGCCCGACATTGGCTCCTCATTGGAGGGCGAGCTTTTAGCCTGCAGTCAGGTGTCTTCAGTCTTCCCTTCAGCCGCAGCAAGTGCAAGGCAAAGTACTCCTTCTGGTGTACAGAGGGCGGCTCATCAAACAGTAACAACAGTAAGCACTAAAATAGCAACCAAAGACACAATGGTTAGTGGCGCTGGTTCGTCAGACAAAAATAAAACCCCAGACGCCATCATGAAGAGCAGCTACAAGATGGCTCGATTCGTTCTTGACAAGGTTGCCAAAAACGAAGCAGCTGTTACCGTTCATGCGGATAAGGCCAAGTATCAAGCTGTAGTCGATGAGTACATCGCACATCTTGAAAAACAACAACAACATCTATAACAGAAGAAGAAGGACACCAAGGCAAGCAAGCGGAACAGGTCTTCGGATGAGACCAATCGCGAGGCAAAAAAGTCCAAGTTAGTCAAGACCCCGACTTCGACACAAAATCAACCGGGTACATCCTCGGCCTGTCCCACTCAGACAATGCGACACTTTTCCGAGGTGGTAAGAGACCATCTGCAGGTCGCCCTCGTGGACGAGTGCTCTTCAGATGGTAAGACGGTCAGTGAAGCGCGGGGTAGTATAGAGGCCAGACTATCGGGTATGGGCATGGACTACCTGTTGGGAAATCCTGGAGGACCTCTGCCGTGCTTCGACTCCGCCGAGTTGGTCGGGGGTTATCGGGTCGTTAGATGCGAGGACTCTAGAGCACTTCTTCCTGTTCCAGGCGGCAGCGGACGAATTCCCTAGACGGAGTCAACGGTGGCGTCTATAGTTCCAGTTAGGTTGAACTTAGTGAATACCTTGCGCGAGCTGCTTCGACGTATTCGGATCACAGGTCGGTAAGGAATTTCCAATGTTGGTCAGGACATTGGAATAGAGATGGTGGCGGAGGAGCCCTTAATGGGCCAACGGCAGCGCTCATACTCCCGTAGTGGACTACTGGCACCGGTGTACCCGGCCCCTCGTCCTAGGGGAATAATTAAGGAACTGGCCCTCCAGGTTGGGGGTTGTGCCGTCGGGGTAACTTCCCTACCACGTAAAAAACGCATGGTTCCGAAACAACCAAAAGCCTCGGATAAGGATGACCCAACTAATGACGACCCCAGCAAACGAAATAAGGACAACGACCTTCGGATCTGTACGTGGAATGTTCTGTCCCTTTACAGACCACGTGCAGCCGAACAACTAGCAGAGGCCCTAGACTGCTATAAAGCAGATATTACCGCCATCCAGGAAGTGCGATGGGATGGGCCAGGCAAAAAGAGGATGAAAAACTGTGACATCTACTACGGTGATTGCTACAGAGGCAACAGGCAACGCTTATTCGGATGCGGATTTGTCATACGCGGCAGACTTAGGCAAGAAGTCTTAAGCTTCCGACACGTGAGCGAGCGTATTATGACTATCCGGATCAAGGCTAAATTCGCTAACATAAGCCTAATATGTGTTCATGCCCCCACAGAAGAAAAGGACCCTGCCTCCAAAGAGTGTTTCTACGAGCTCCTCGACAAAACATACGAGCAATGTCCTAAATACGACGTTAAAATCGTATTGGGCGATTTTAACGCCAAAATAGGAAAGGAGGACGTCTTCGGTAGAGCAGTCGGTAAGCATAGCCTACACGACACCACGTCTGATAACGGACTAAGGCTAATTGATTTCGCTGTGGAGCGAAATGTCACCATAGCAAGCACATGGTTTCCTCATCTCGATATTCATAAGCAGACATGGCGGTCCAATGATCATGTCACGATCAACCAAATTGATCATATTGCGATCGACGCAAGGCATGCCTCCAGTATTCTGGATGTCCGGACCTTCCGAGCGGCCAACATAGACTCGGATCATTACCTTGTTGTAGCCAAGGTACGAATGCGGATATCCCAATCTGAGCAACAAAGAAGAATTACTGTGAGAAAATTCAACGTCGAAAAGCTACAATCGCAAGAGACCGCCAAACTCTTCGCTGAACGCGTATCCCGAAATCTCTCAATCACCCCTATACCGCCAGCATCAAGTGCCGAAGACCAGTGGCAACGCTGCCAACATGCCATCAGAAACGCCGCGACTGATGTGCTGGGTCTCGCTCGCCCACCACCGCGAAACCCCTGGTTTGACGAAGAATGCCGGCGAGTGCATGCAGCAAAACAAGAGGCATACAAAGCGGCGCTGCAAAGGAAGACGAGAGCTGCTCGTGAGCTCTACGAGCAAAAGAGACGGGAAGAACATCGGCTTCTCCAAAAGAAGAAGAAAAAGCATGAGAAGCGCGCGTTTGAGAATATCGAGAGTCTATACTCCAGGAACAATGTACGGAAGTTTTACCAAAAGGTAAAAAGAACGTGTCAGAGAAGTAATACCCGTACAGAAACCTGTAGAGATGAGAATGGAAACCTCGTAGTAGAATCACAGTCGGTGCTGAGAATATGGAAAAACTACTTCTGCAGACTGTATAACGGCGACGAAGACCAACATCCCGCTGTCAGGCAGAATGAACCATTCAACATGGACGATGATAGTCAAAATTTCCGTCCACCTGACCAAAACGAAGTGAGGATAGCAATATCCAAGCTAAAATCGAACAAGGCTGCTGGACCTGACGGTTTACCGGCCGAACTTTTCAAGGCAGCTGGGGATGAATTGGTAGAGTGCATACACCAACTCATTTCTAATATTTGGTCAGAGGAGTGTATGCCTGATGAATGGAATCTCAGCATCGTTTGCCCGATCCACAAGAAAGGAGACCCCCTCAACTGCGCCAATTATAGAGGCATCAGTCTCCTCAACATCGCGTACAAGATCTTTTCTGCTATATTGTGTGAACGCCTGAAACCTTTTATCAACAGCCTGATTGGACCCTATCAGTGCGGTTTCAGGCCAGGAAAGTCCACCATCGATCAAATCTTCACACTTCGGCAGATCCTGGAGAAAACCCAAGAATTCCAAATCGATACTCACCACCTCTTTATCGATTTCAAGGCCGCCTATGACAGCATCTATAGAGAAGAGCTTTATAGAGCCATGTCTAGTTTTGACATCCCTGCCAAACTTGTCCGCCTGTGCAGGCTGACGATGGAGAACGCTCGCTGCTCCATCAAGGTCGGTAATGACCTCACCGAGACCTTTGATGTCAAAAAAGGCTTTAGACAAGGTGACGCGCTGTCATGTGACTTCTTCAATATTGTACTTGAACGGATTGTGCGGAACTCACAAGCCAACACCGGAGGCACAATCTATTACAAGTCTGTACAACTGCTTGCATACGCCGACGATATAGACATTATCGGAAGATCTCAGCGGGCTGTCACCGGTGCTTTTGCAAGCATTGAGGCGGAAGCGGCCAAAATGGGTTTGGCGATAAACGAGGGCAAAACCAAGTATATGCTGTCAACTAGAAAGGAAAACCAACATCGACGAATTGGACAAAACGTCACCGTGGGCAGCTATAACTTCGAGGTAGTAAGGGACTTTGTCTACCTTGGCTCTGCTATAAATTCAGCAAACAAGATCAGCGCAGAAATCAATCGAAGAATAACTCTTGCCAATCGCTGTTTTTTTGGGCTTATAAGGCAATTCAACAGTAAAGCCCTATCTCGAACAACTAAGGAGACTCTATATAAGACCTTGATCATCCCAGTCCTGCTTTACGGCGCTGAAACATGGACTTTATTAAAAGAGGATGAAGATATCCTTGGTCGCTTCGAGAGAAAAATTCTTCGTAAGATTTTCGGTCCCGTTTGCGTTGACGGGTTTTGGAGGAGAAGATTCAATCACGAACTATACGAGCTGTACAGCGACATCGACCTAGTCAAAAAACTGCGGATTGGACGTCTGAGATGGCTAGGACATGTAGAGCGAATGGACACCAACGCTCCGGCCCGCAGAGTCTTCGAATCTAACCCCGAGGGACGACGCAGTAGAGGGAATTATCGCCGTAGATGGCGCGCACAAATTCAAGGGGACCTCGACCAACTTGGAGTGCGCAACTGGAGGCAATTAGCTAAAGACCGAGCTAAATGGAGGGGCTTGTTGGTTGAGGCCCAGGTTCACCCCGAACTGTAGCGCCACCTAAGTAAGTAAGTAAGTAGATGCGAGGACCAGTTTTCCAAAGATTTCCTTAGGGAGTGTGTCACTAAGGTTAGTGACGCCTGGGAGGGCTTAGGGCTCAAGCTTATCCCCACTAATGATATCGCCAGGATACCTAGGGCCCGCATCTGGCTGTTCAATATGCAAATTGATGGGAGAAGGCTTCTCCAATGTCTTAAACTGCACAATCCGGCGGTTCCGATCGATGACTGGACAGTCATCAAGGCAGAGGAACTTCAGCAAAATAGCTCCTCCTTCGTGCTGCTGATCAACGAGGCTAGCTTGGTGGCACTCGAAAAAACCGATCACAAGCTGCGTTTCGACATAAGGCACGCTAAGCTCAAGATCTTCCGACCCTCTGGCCCTGATGAAGATTCAGGCGAAATCGATGGTTCCGACAAGATGTCGTAGGACATGGGGGTCAACGTCATTCCGCCTATTACCAATGCTGAACACCATTAATATTAATCTGCATCACTCGAAGAGTGCGTCAGATAATTTCCTTGCCTTCCTCGGCGAGGAGGATATAGACATCGGCATTGTACAGGAACGCTGGATGAAGGGTTTATCCACAAAGGAACCCAGGACAACCGTTACAAAATTTTTTTACAAGACTACAAACCAGGTTAGTAATAAACCTAGGACTTGCATTTTAGCTAAAAAACATTTAAATGTATTTTTATGTCCCGATTTTAGCTCTGCCGATTTAACGGTAGTTAAATTGGAGGTTGCAAATAACACTCTTTTTATATCCTCAGTTTACATGAATCGTGATCGGCCATCACCGCCAGAGGAGGTACGCCAATTAACATTAAAGACAACGGCAAAAAAGAACAATCTGCTTCTGGGCTGCGACGCTAATGCCAGGCATACATTATGGGACAGCTCTGAAATTAACGAATGCGGTGGGTCCTGGTTTGATTTTTTTGTGATGTCCAACCTTTCTGTTCGTAACGTGGGTATCACTGCACCTTTTATTTTTCCGAGTACGGACATTTTGAGAGGGTGGGAGGAAATTTTAGACATCACCTTAAAACCAACATTGATAACCTTAGGGTAGTAAACTGTCGAGTGTCCGATCGAATGTTCTTCTCCGACCACAGATAGATCCTTTACAATGTGTGCCTCGAGGTCGAGGCTCCCAAGCCATTTAGAAAGCCTAAGAGAATTGACTGAAAGAAGTTTGGTCAGTTTATTAAATCAAAGCTCCATAGAATACCCGACCTGAAAATTGAATCAGTCGATGAACTAGACGCAAAAATTAGGACCTTCGAAACAGCCATGGGTGCGGCTTTTAAGGTTTCGTGTCCTATTAAATACAGCAAGAAAAAATTCCCCCCTTGGTGGATCGAAGATCTATCCAATCTGAGAAAGATAATAATGTCAGTACGGAATCGATTCAGGAAGCTCTGATCCAACTGAATGTGGAAGAGTTTATTAGCAAATGGATATTGACAATGCTAAAAACACACACACACTGTACACTGCCGTGGTACATCCCATTCTTTCCTATGGGTCGCTAGTCGGGTGGCCTGCATTCAGGAAAGCTTATAACATCAAACTTATCAACAGGGTACAAAGAACCGCGGCTATACGTGCAACGGGTGCCATGAGAACATGTCCAACCGAAGCCTTGAACGTTATCCTGCACCTTTTACCACTCGATCTTCACATTATGCATCTATTACCATGTAGTGCGGTCAGGCTAAGGGAAACAGGATGTTGGTGCACCAATCCTTATGGTCACAATAGTATCCTGAATCTGCTACAGCAGGATCTGGCAGCTAATCTCACCGACTATATAGCTCCTAGAGTGAACTTTGGAAGTGACGTCACGGTCAGATTCCCAACCAGGGCGGAATGGGAAACTGCCGAACTGACGAATGAGTTCGAAAAAACAATCTTCACCGACGGTTCAAAAATGGACTGCGGAGTAGAGGAGGGGATATTCTCTGATTTCCTTAATATTTCCAGGTCTTCCCGGCTTCCTAATTCGTGCAGTGTCTTCCAGGAAGTTTTTGCTGTACGTGAGGCCTGCCGACTACTTAAGCAAACCTCTATACCCCTAAATACCATTGCCATCCTCATTGACAGCTAGGCCGCTATAAAGTATCTGTATAGCTGTATAGTATCTGTCACTACATCTTCGATGCTAGTAGAACAGTCCAAAACTCGTCTCGCTAGGTCAGCGGCTCTAGACAAGGCCAGACAGCTCACATTAGGTAAATCCTTTCTTGACAGCCTGATAGAATTAGCGGAGATAAGCGTTGGGGACATTATTAGTTTCCTCAATGGAACGGGGTGGATTTGAATAATCTTTACTCTTTCTCCCTTTCCCAACAAGCTACGCCCTTTTCAAATCCGTTAAGGTCACTTGAGTTGTGGTATTTTGTTTTCCTCTTGTACAACCCATGCCCACGTGGCAACGACACTGCGACCTGAAAGATCTATTGTAGCGGAGGGTTGGAGTTAGTCTAACAGACGTACTACCTCCCTTGTGAAAGTGAGTATGTCTCTAGTAGCGGAGCATTTCAGTTCTACTGATGTAAGTATCTCCTTGAGGAGAATACGTTTCCTTAACCAGTGTAGTGCCGGTCATTCACAAAGAATGTATTCGGATGTTTCATTCTCCTCTAAACAGTGCAACGCTAAGGGGACTCACACATGAGATCGAGAATCTAAAACTTAAGAAATCTCCTGGTTATGATTTGATTACCGGAGAAATTCTCAAAGTTTTACCTAGAAAAGCATTGATTAAGCTTCTCCATATTGTAAATGCTGCACTTAGAATAAAACACGTGCCGAGCCAATGGAAAGTTGCGGAAGTCATAATGGTTTTAAAATCAGGAAAACCGCCAAATGAAGTAAAATCGTATAGACCAATTTCGCTTCTTCCAATCATATCGAAAATTTTCGAGAGGATATTATTAAGGCGTCTCCAACCGGTTATAGAAGAAAATAATCTTATCCCTGACCACCAGTTTGGGTTCAGAAGTAAGCATTCGACGATTGACCAGGTGCATAGAATTACTGACGTAATCGAGAAAGCACTTGAAGAAAAAAAGATTTGCTCAAGCGTATTTCTTGACGTCTCGCAAGCCTTTGATAATTTGGTGCGGCATGATGGCTTGAAATGTAAACTACGACAAGTTCTCCCTGTATGCTTATACGATATTTTAGAATCATATCTCGGGAATAGACTATTTCGTGTTAGAGATGGAGTCGAATATTCCGAGCTCAAGGAAATTTCGGCCGGCGTACCGCAACGAAGCGTTCTTGGGCCGCTTCCCTATTTGCTATATACTCGTGATATACCGAACGAAGATGGCACTATTCTTGCTACGTTTGCCGATGACACCGCTATCCTAGCAGTAGGTAAAACAATCGAAGAAACGACTGCAAAACTGCAAAACGCACTGAATAATGTAAATGAATGGACTAGGGACTGGCGGATCGCCCTCAACGAATCTAAATCTGTTCACGTGAATTTCACTTACAAGAAAACTAATGACTTGCCAATTTTCCTAAACTTGGCCCGAATACCTTTTGCAAACGAGGCCAAATACCTGGGAATGACACTCGACGCAAGACTGAAATGGAATTCGCACGTGAAAATGAAACATAAAGAACTCGAAATCAAATATAGAGAAATGTACTGGTTACTCGGAAAATATTCCCAGCTCAGTACTGAGAACAATCTGCTTTTATACAAGCAAGTGCTAAAGCCGATGTGGACCTACGGTATACAACTTTGGGGTTGTACCAAGAAATCAAATGCAAATATTTTACAAGCTTTTTAAAATAAAGTGCTAAGAGAAATTGTGCAAGCACCGTGGTACTGTAGAAACGACGATATCCACAGGGATCTCGGAATTCCGACAATCGAAGCTGAAACTAGAAGCTTCGCGACAAAGCATAGAAACCGACTAATCGGACATGTCAACAATACAGTCCTACAAATTTTGGATGAGAGCAATTTATTGCGCCGACTACAAAGAACGAAACCTTTCGACTTGGCGAGATAATGATTAACCGCGTCTAGATTGCGGAATATGCAGGATCTATCAGTGGAAAGTAACCTGCCAAACGTTTTTATTTCATGATAGAACAATTGCTTGATAAGTTAAGACTTAGTTGCAATATCTAACAAATTTATATCGAAGGGTGGTGTTTTTTTAGTCAGTAAGAATCTGACACTACTATGAGCACGCGCTTGTTATTCTCATAGTGTCTATGGAAGATTTTTCACCTACCCTCGGGAAAAAAAAAAAAAAAATTATTTAAGTGGTATCTCAGGCCGCAATAGCCAGTAAGAAAGTTCACAAGCTTCTTAATGCGTTCCCTATCTAAATTAAGGATTTCCTAATAGGTGTAAGGCTTGATTAATCGTTTGGATTGTCTTAGACCTGGCCTATTAGTCCAGTGGTCTAGACGAAGTTTGTTTTCCCATTCGGTAATTAGCGTTGTAGCTGTCGCCCAATTGACGCCACAATAAGGTTCAGGACCTATGAACACAGATTCTGAGCCATCTCTAGCAAGCTCATCTGCAGATTCGTTGCCATTAGGTTGGACGATAGTGCCAGTCTCCCCTTGCGGAGATTGTGTCTGACGCAGATCTCAATGGCATGGATTTCAGTCTGAAACACAGTGAGAGTCATACCCGTAGGTACCGAAATCTTCGTGTTGGGTCCAAAGACCCCAGCTCCAACTCCAGAATCCATTTTTGAACCGTCGGTGAACCAAACCAGACTTCTAGGGTCCAGTGTTGGAGCACCATTTGACCAATTTCCGCGGTCTAATATTTCACCCTCAAATAACCTACCAAAGCAATGTTGCCTGACCATAATATCTGGTAAAGTGCAGAACATATCTGTTTTAGGCATTGAGTTGAGTATCTTTAAGACTCATAATCTAACTGCAGCTTGATGGCATACGAGTATCTTGCAGCCATCTTCCTAATGAAGATTGGTAGGGGTGTTAGCCCGACAATAGCTTCCAGAGCTGTCGTAGGGCAAGTGCCCATCGCACCTGTAATGCCACGACAAGCAATTCTTTGCAACATCTACAACTTGTTTGCCGTTGTCAGCTGGAGAGTTTTTGGCCACCAGACGATGGCCGCATATGTGATAATGGGTCTAACCATCATTATGTACAACCAATGTATCATCTTAGGAGAGAGACTCCAAGTTCTGCCGTATAGGCGTTTACTGGCCCACAGTGCTCTAGTAGCGCGCTCAGTGGCGGACTTGATATGTGAATTCCAATTAAGTCGTTTGTCAAGAATTCCACCAAGATATTTGACCTCGCTGGAATAAACTATTGTGGTGCCTCTGATTGTAATATGTTCAAGGTTGGCCTGTGTCTTCCATGTGAACGGTTTTACTAGGATTGATTGATAATACTTCTTTGTTACACCATTCTACAACTTGAGATGTTGGAAATTGTCGTGCCGTGTTTACCTCTTATAATAACCGCCAAGTCATCAGCATGGCCGACGGTGGTGTAGCCCGATCTATGCAGATCTACTAACAATTTGTCGATGACTATTGACCATAATAGGGGGGAAAGAACTCCTCCTTGAAGACAGCCTTTGGCTGCAGTTATAGACACCGACACTCTGCCGGAGGGGAGGTAATGAATCGACTTACCAGCATACCCTAATCCATTGGTTGGTCGATTCTTCGATACCTCTGCTACTAATCGCCCTTGTGATCGAGTCGTAACCAGTGTTATCGAATGCGCCCTCGATATCAAGAAATGCACACAAGGCTATCTCATTTGAACTGAGTGTTCCCTCAATCTGTTTGACGAGATAATGAAGGGCACCTACTGTAGATTTGCCTTTCCTGTATGCGTACTGATTCGAGTGCAGAGGGTTAGACAGATCTAACCGGTCTCTAATATGAATACCTATGAGTCTCTCCATTGTCTTAAGGGCGAATGATGTTAGACTTATAGGTCTGTATGATTTAGGCAGCTTGCAAGGCCTATTGCCCGGCATAGGAATGAAAACCACATTTACCTGTCTACAGGTAGGTGGTATGTATCCCCAAGGTATCCCACTACTGACAAGGTATTCTAAAAGACACTCACCCCTTCTGTTGATGTTACTACTACCCCAGACCTCATGATGTGCGTTGGCATCGCAACCGATGATATACTCGTAATGCAGGTTGTTTTCGTGACAGTACTCAACGAGGCTCTGGACGTCTTTCGGTGGGATATCACCACTGTCGTGAGGGAAGTACGCTGAGACACACACGATATTCTGTGTACCTCTTCGAGTGTGGATTTCTAGTAGTAGGGCCACCAGGTCTATTGTTATAAATTCTGGAATGGGGATAAAGTTTAAATTATTGCTAATTAAGCAGGCCGCTCTCGGCGCTAGCTTTCCACACTTGGAAATCAACTTACTTGCCCTATTCCGAAGACCTTTCACCTGTCCGCAAATAACTTGAGGTTCTTGAAAGAGACCAAGGGTTATATCTTCTTCGGCGAACCGCTTGCTAAGGGCAGGTTCGTATGTAGCACCTTGATCGTATTGATCTGTCCTCCGCTGAGGATCGAGCTTGTGGGAGTAGTTGGGCCTTTTTGGGACCCTTTCCTCTACGGCAAGCGGTCATGTTTTGTTGACCCAGGGGTCTGTTCGCAACCGACTCCTCGTACCTTCGAGAGACGTGCCCAGGGGCACCGCTGGTCGTAAACGACAAACCTGCCACGTTGCCAGTCGTCGGACGTCCAGGAACTGCTGTAATAGGGCGGGCTGGATCCTTTGATCGGATTCCCGCAATGCTGGTACTTGCTTTAGGGCCACTGATGCTATTTAGCGACTCATTAGTCGTGGCAGCGGTTTTGGCAGTGGAACTGGTGTTGGGGGCAGGCCCGGAGGTACTGCTGGTGGAGACGGATATTACGGGGTCCGTCGCAGTAGCAGATGTCATGCCAATTGCGCCCACCTTCTTCGGACTACCGTGACCAGGCTCCTGACCCTTTCATTGGGATCAGTTCAATCTGGCCAAAACGGTTTATTGGTTATTGAAGGCCTTCAGTACCCTCAGAGAAGAGTCATCATTCGCCAGCACAAGATGGAGGAGTGCACCTTTCTTCACCCCTTGCATGACCATCTATGAAGTTGCCATTAGGCCTTCGTTTTGAGCTTCCAATGAAGCCAGAATTTTAGTCGACGGCAGCTCGAGACTTTGTGGGAAGAAACCGCGGATGATATGGGTCTCAGGGAAAGATCCCTCTTCCACCAATAGATGTCCAATCCACTTTTGACTCTTGTTGTCTCAAAATTCGAGCTCATCCACCCAGCAGTAGCACTGTCTGAGCGGATTTCGGCCATACGCCTCTATTCCTCAGCTCAATTGAGACATCGATGATGGCCTCTTGAATGAGTGTCATCTGCTCTGTTGTTAGGGGCTGGTTCTCCAGGTCCGCTGGGGCGAATCCTAACCTGACAACGCTAGCCACCTGACTGAAGGTGGGAACATCAGGTGTAGGTCCTGCCTTGGCTTTCTTGGCGGCGGGTGCTGGTGGGGTATGATCCTCTGATCTACCTCGTTTGGCATCTTTTGCAATAAGAGGGGCTTTGGCATATGCTAGGGCACTCTCCCTAGTATCACCTGTACGAATACTAAATTTGAACCGCCTCCTTTCGGCAGAATTGAACCGAACGAAACCATCCGGTTGAATTCGCAACTCGTCTAACCTACCCCCAACGGAGGAGCACACAGACTTCTCTGTGGCAACGCTGCACGTATCCACGAGAGTGGATGTGTCAGAGTCACAGGCGGCGGTATCCGCTTCTTCTGGATTGACACATGTGGACGGCAAGGATTGGGCCCGTCTGGCTCCGTCATTCATACCATCCGAGAACTTGTTTTTTTTTTTTTAAACAGGTGTGTGGCCACGCCTAAATGGCGTGTAGGCACTGCGACCAAGGATATCTATTGTGCCAGAGAACTTGGGTTGCTCGTCAGCAAGCCGACTGGTTATTCCCGAAGATGAAGTGGCCGTCGGAAGCTCTATAGCATTGCTACTAAGTGCAACTGTATCCTCGTCAGCAGTATCAGAAGCTGGTGTAATTTGAGATACACCTGTCTCATAGTTTTTTTTAGTAGAATTACGAATTTTGGACCCACGAGTAATCGAGAAAGGAATATCACCCATGGCAGGGACAGATGTACCATGGGAAGGCTGGATTGAAACCGAAGGTCGCCAGGGTATTTGGAGTCCGCATACTAGCGACTAAGCACTCTCTTAGCATCGCTCGGCGTATACTGTTCCACCTTGGATTACAGATTAGCTCAGGAGAGGTTTACTCCTCACGTCGCTCACTTTAGCCGAATACTTACAGTCGTGAATGCAAGCCGTGCATTACAGGCAGGCGCAAAAGACAACAAGAATTCAGTTGAACAAGTAAGGAATGCTAGGCCGGTTATCTCGCTGTAGCATTCGCTGCCCGATGGCCACCCCGTGGAGACAGTGAGTCTTCTTGTTGCGGTTACCCAATAGGGATCGTCCAGAAACTTTACCCTAAGGGCCCGAACCTGACCACCTGCATTGTGGTATTAAAACGGCACTTTTGTGCTAATCATGTATCAGCATGGCTTGCTGTTACAACCACTTCTACCTACTTAGCTACCTAAGCCACTCTTAACAGCCAGTATTTGGCGCGCATTATAACGGTCGACACCTAAACCAACATTTCTCTCGGCAGTATCACTTTTCGGTTCAGATTAGGGAATTGTGTTCCTATTCTACGTTTGTACGAAAAGAGGGGTTGGCTGAATTTTTTTGCTTTCTAAAATCAATCTTGTTGCAAAGTAGTTGTTGATTTTGTATCAATCAGTATGATGTTTTGCGAGGAGAAAAAAAGGGCTTCGGAACATCGGCGATTACAGCTGGGTACAATTGTATTGGTGTCGCTACTTATCGTGATCCCTTTCCACAAGTAAAAAAAAAATGCGGAGACGTGTCGCTGCTTTGGCTGCGGACAAAAACGCAGAAAACCCATGGAGATCGGAAGACTACGATCAAACATTTTAATTTAATTAAGACCACTTGATCTAAATTTGAGCATCAAAGTTTTAGTAGATGGGTAATGTGCTAAGGGGGGGTTGGCATCACTGGTTGTAACTTGTGAAGTTGTGAAATTTTCTGCTCCGTATATTTTTTCAAAACAAGTTTGAAAAAACTAAGATAAGTTGTTGCAACCATCAGAAAAGAAGTCAGAAAGCAATTGGCTGCAAAAAAAAACTTCGTGTCATCGCTTAAGTATACTGTTATAAGCGTGCAAATGCATAAAAGGAACCTGTCAGATATCTCCCCTGAATCAAATCTTACTTACTTACTTACTTAGATGGCGCTACAGTCCGGGATGGACCTGGGCTTCAACTAACAAACCTCTCCAGCCAGCACGGTTACGAGCCAGCTACCTCCAGTTGCGACCGCCAAGTTGGTTGAGGTCCCCCTCCACTTGTTTGCGCCACCTACCGCGAGGTCGTCTTCTACTGCGCCGTCCGTCCGGGGTGGATTCGAAGACTTTCTTAGCGGGAAGGTTGGGCTCCATCCGCTCTAAATGACCCAGCCATCTTAGTCGCTGTATGTGAACTCTTCTGGCTAAGTCGATGTCCTTGTACAGGCCGTATAGTTCGGCATTGTACCTTCTCCTCCACTCACCGTCTATGCAGACGGGACCAAAGATCGCTCGAAGAACTTTTCTCTCGAAATAACCAAGGGCATCTTCATCCGGTTTTGCCAAAGCCCATGCATCTGCGCCATACAGCAGGACTGTGATGATTAATGTCTTATAAAGAGTTACCTTAGTAGTTCGAGATAGGGCGTTGCTACTCCATTGCCGTTTTAGCCCATAGAAACAACGATTGGCAAGAGTAATTCTTCATGTGATCTCCCTACTGATGTCATTTGCGGAGCTGACCATAGAGCCTAGGTAGACAAAATCCTTTACTACCTGAAAATTATATCTGTCTATTGTGGCGTTCTGTCCAAGACGCCGATGTTGGGTGTCCTTTTTTGTAGACAGCATATATATATTTTGTTTTGCTTTCAGTGTCCGCTAGACCCATCTTTGCTGCCTCGATCTCAATACTCGTAAATGCCCCATTGACTGCCCGCTGAGTTCTTCCGATTATGTCAATGTCATCGACATAAGCGAGTAGTTGTACAGACTTGTAAAAGATTGTACCTCCGGTGTTGGCTTGTGAGTTTCGTACAATTCTCTCAAGTACTATATTAAAGAGATCGCATGATAGCGCGTCACCTTGTCTAAGACCTTTCCTGACATCGAACGGTTCAGTGATGTTCTTACCGACTTTGATGGACCATCGAGAGTTCTCCATTGTCATTCTGCACTAACGGACGAGCTTGGCAGGGATACCAAGACTAGACATGGCTCTGTATAACTCGTTTCTATATACGCTATCAGAGGCAACTTTGAAATCGATAAAGAGGTGGTGCGTATCGATTTTATATTCATGGGTTTTTTCCAAGATCTGCTGTAGAGTGAATATTTGGTCAATGGTGGACTTTCCAGGCCTGAAACCGCACTGATAAGAACCCATCCGGTTGTTGACGATCGGTTTTAGGCGTTCACATAATACGGCAGACAGGATCTTATATGCGATGTTGAGAAGACTTATATCTCTGTAATTGGCGCAGTTCAGAGGGTCTCCTTTCTTCAGGATCGAGCAAACGATGCTGAGATTCCATTCATCGGGCATACTTTCGTCAGACCAGATTTTACAGATGAGCTGGTGCATGCTCCTTACCAACTCATCTCCTCCTGCCTTGAAAAGTTCAGCAGCAAGGCCGTCGGCTCCAGCAGCTTTGTTTGATTTGAGTTTAGATATCGCTATCCTCACTTCATTCTGATCGGGTTGACGGAATCTTGACTGCCATCGTCACTGTTGAATGGGTCATTCTGCCTGACAGCGGAATATTGATCATCATCGCCGTTTAACAGTCTGCAGAAGCGTTCCTTCCATATCCTCAGCACCGATTGCGATTCTACTACTATGTTGCCATTTTCGTCCCTGCAGGTCTCTGTTCTGGCTTTGAAACCCTACCATGTTCTTTTTACCCTTTGGTCAAATTTTCGAACATCATTCCTGCAATAAAATCTCTCAATCTCCTCGATCGAGCGCTTCTCATGCTCCTTTTTCTTCTTTCTGAGAAGTCGATGTTCCTCTTTTCTCCTGCGCACGTAGAGCTCGTAGGCAGCTCTCGTCCTTCTATGCAGCGCCGCTTTGTATGCCTCTTGTTTAGCTGCATGTACTTGCCGGCAATCCTCATCAAACCAGGGGTTTCATTGTGGTGGGCGAGAGAAACCCAGTACATCAGAGGCGACGTCTCTGATGGCTTGTTGGCAACGCTGCCTCTGGTCTTCCGCATTTGCTGCTGGCGGCATAGGACTTAGATTGAGATTAGAAGAAACTCGATCGGCAAAGGTTCTGGCGGTCTCTTGCAATTGTAGCCACCCGACGTCAAATTTCCTCACAGTATTTCGTTGATTTCGCTCCGTTGTGGATATCCGCATCCGTACCTTGGCTACAACTAGGTAGTGATCCGAGTCCACGTTGGCTCCTTGGAAAGTCTGGACACTCAGAATACTGGAAAAGTGCCTTGCGTCGATCGCAATGTGGTCGATTTGGTTAACAGTTTTCCGATCAAAGGAGAGCCATGTTCCTTTGTGAATGTCGAGACGTGGGAACCGCGTACTCGCTACGACAAAGTTTCGCCCCGCTGCAAAGTCGATTAGCCTGAGTACTCCACCTTATTTCCAATAATATTTCTACTACAAATATCAATTTTGCCCAAACTCCTTTCAGGAGCATCTAAGAAACAGTCAATTTTCACCGGTCCACGAATAAAAAGTAATAAAATAAGTTAATAAATTAATAATAATGAAGTCATTAGAGCTGTTTCGAGAAAATTCAATATGTTTAAAATTGAGCCTAAGTAAACTTTCGTTAATTATGAGGTTAGAATGAAAATTCCGATTTCGGCGGGCATAGTGTCCCCGGAGACATGAAGTTTGAGGTAAATCCGTTCAGGACAGAAAGAAAGATGAACGGAGAGAACTGCCAAGATTGATCAAAATCTCAAGATCGATAAAATCGCGAAACCGATGCATTTCTCTTGATGAGAAAGTTATTAAAGAAATGGTTACATATGCTGTATCATTTCTCCTTTCGCTCAAATAAAAGCGTCAACGATTGCCTACCTAAATGTTGATAAACAAAAAAAAAAAAAACCTTTGCAAATTTTCTTATTTTTTTTTACTTTTATTTATATATTGCAACAAAATTTTTTCCATTAATATGTCCAGCTTAAATATTTTTTAATGGACTGCAATAACTGCAAATTAACAATATACAATGCACTATAATTAATCGTATTTTATGTTATGTATGTAGTATGTAGGATCCACTGAAATAACGTGCATGGCAACACCATGCACATACCGTCGATCACTTGGCAGCACCGCCAAACAGAAAATAAGTAATAGAAGAAGGAAAAAAGGAGAGCGTCCTCCTCTTTTAGCATAGCATAGCAGACAGCTTTACAACTTTTACTACATATTATGTAGCAAAACCACTACATTTTAAAGTATCGTGCTACATGCTATATCTTTCCCTCATTATTTTTTTATTTTTTTTCAAACCTAATTTTTATTTATGTTTTTTTTTAAATTCAGATACTGTGGGATCAATTTTACTGGCTAAGGAGCTAGGTATTGCTTAAGTTTCAAGTTTGTAGATGGTAAGTACATTAAAATTCAGTAACGATTTCTGCTCCTCTTAAGAAGTATTTCTCCTATTTTGATAAAAGAGATACTATGCAATTTAATAAGAACTAGTATCGCGTGTGTTCGAAATTCGACCGAAGGGAATTTATCTAACTTAACGGTTACGTACGCACATGTTATAATTATTTTTTATATTTTTTTTTTGTTTCTGCACATCTATGGCATAGTACATTCGAATGATATACTTTCATCCCCTCCTTTTATAATATATACTAAATAAATACAGCTCGTGTTCACGTATTAATATATTTTTTTTTTCTTCCTTTATTGTTTTACATCTGTCCACTGGACATTAAGTAATCGGTTTTACAATTAGGATTACAGCAGTCATAAGGCCATTTAAGAACCTCTTTGGTTATACAGTAAATACATATGAACATAAAACAACACCCCCTTCGGGTAGGGGTTAAAATATACCCGAGGTAGGCATGCCTGTCGTAAGAGGCGACTAAAATCCACCCTTCGTATACCGGGCCTAAAGTGTAAACAAAAAAATGCAATGAGTAAAACGAAAAGATTTAATACCCCAGGTGGCAGTCCAGGTTCACTGGAAAATCCACCCTCTTCGGAGGTAGGCTCTACGGATTCTGGGGAGAGCCAATTATTGCAATTGATAAATCCCTTTATAAAAAGTTCAAGGGTACCTCGGTCTCCACCATCAAGACCGAATGTCTCCGGGAAAAAACGTCCGCCGGAAGTGCAAGCGCACAGGAAACAGGACTCAGAGAAATGTAAAAGCTTTGAGAAGGAAAATAACGAACTTCGCAATAGGCTTAATGAAATGGATCGACTCTACCAAGAGCTCAAAAAAGAGGTAGACATGCTGAGAGAGGAAAACAAGCTTCTAAAGAACTCGCTTTTATAAATAGAATGCGAAGATTCCCCTCCCCTCGCAGCTAATCCACAATATCACACGGACGAAGAAGAGCTTGCACGCGAAACGAATTGCGTCTTAAAAAAAAAAATTTGGAAAAAAACGAAGAGCCGGCTCTTCGCCCGAAATCGAGCCGCGAAAAGAAGACAAGCAAAATGAGTCGAAGCCAAAACAAACTCAAGCTAAAGCACGTCCTCCGCCTGCAATAAACGTCGTTGGCATAACGGACTACAGTAAGCTACATTGCCTTCTTAAAGGAACGACGACATCGAAATTCAAGGTAACGTCACTCAGGAACAATGCGTGGAAAATTAACGTTGATGACTCGGATGACTACCGAGCAATATCACAAAAATTAAACACGGAAAAGATCCAGTGGTATACTTATGAAAATAAGTCAGAAAGACCACTGCGTGTTATAGCAAGGGGGCTCCACCTCTCGTGCACAAAAGACGACGTAATGAACGACCTCAAAGCTAAAGGTTTAAAAATTCTTAATGCCGTCAATATTCTCAAAAAGGTGAAGCAACAAACGGAACAAGGCCAGGAAATCATGGTCAAGCATGGACTTCCGCTCTTTATGCTAACATTTGACAGGAGCAAAAATGTAGACGATATTTATAACGTTAAAACTATTCTGAATATCGTAGTCAAGATTGAGCCCATGCGTACGAGTACGAGATCGATACCTCAGTGTAAACGCTGTCAAGGCTTTAATCACACACAGTCGTATTGTCAAAAAGAGCCGAGATACGTAAAATGTGCTGGTAACCATCTCTCGGAAAAGTGTGACCTAAATAAGCAGGCCCCGGGTACCTGCATTAACTGCAAAGGAAAGCACCCAGCGAACTATCGAGGTTGCGAAGTGGTAAAAGAGCTTCAAAAAAGGCGAGACACATCTAAAAATATTCAACGCCAGAACGCAGAACCGGTTAAAAATAGTCGTGAAATTGCTAAGCCAAGGGTAACGACCGCCAATAAACACGTCAAAGTTAAGACGAGAGTCGAGCAAATTAAAGTTCCTTCGGCAAAGTCAAAGGAAAAGCCACAATCTCCAGAGACGCTAACATATGCTCAAGCTGCGTCGCTAGAAAACAAGCAAAGCGGTGTTACGGTAGACCCAGTCTCCCAAGTCTTCTCTATAATTCTTGCGAAACTTGAGGAGCAAACGAAGGTAAACAAAGCCATATTTGATAAAGCAAGCTCAAGTTAAAACCTCGCTAAAAAAGAACTCCCATATGAATATGAATCAGTTACTAAAAATTTTAACATGGAACGCAAACGGCCTTCTACAAAAAAACGCCGAATTAGAAGTATATCTTCTTCGGAATGACAACATTGACATTTGCTTGATCTCTGAAACTCATTTGACAAAGGAATCCGGAGTAAAAATAAGAGGGTATCGTGCTTATCACGCATACCACCCTTCCGGAAGAGCTAGAGGCGGATCCTCCTTATTCATTAAAGACTGCATTGAGCACTCCATAAATACGACGATTGAAATCGATACAATGCAAACAAGTTCAGTTCGAGTTAAGAATAGGCACTCGTATTTCAACATCGCGTCCATTTATTGTCCTCCACGATGCACGTTTAGAAGTAACGACTTTGTACGTCTCCTTGACTCACTTGGACCGAATTTCATTATAGGTGGCGATTTCAACGCAAAACACACCTTTTGGGGTTCCAGATCCAATTCACGGAAAGGCAGACTTCTGTACGAAGCCGGTAGGCGATTCGGGGTTGATTTCTTTTCGACGGGGAAACCGACGTATTGGCCCTCTGATACAGCAAAAACACCGGACCTAATAGACTTCTTCGTAGCGAAAGGAGTATCTTCAAATTTTACGAAAGTAGAGGAAAGCTTTGATCTCTCCTCAGATCACTCGCCGGTAATCTTGACAATAAGTGACCGACTAATGACAGTAGAAGGTGTGCCTAGATTAACTAACAAAAAAACTAACTGGCGCGACTTTAGAACTGATTGCGAAGAAAATATTGTCTTAAATGTATCGCTCAAAACACCCTTCGAAATAGAAGATGAACTCGGCAAATTTATTGAATCAATACTGAATGCGGCGTGGAAAAATACACCTTTAAGGAGGAAAGAAGTCCCATGCAATGAAGCTAATTATCCGCCGGAAATAAAAGAACTTATTCGAGAAAAGAGGAGAGCACGCAAAATATGGCAACAAACTCGCGCTCCCCAGCATAAAACCCACTCGAATTTCCTATGCAATAGGGTTAAAAAAGCGATCCAAGACCTAAAAAACCGAGAGACTTCAGTTTATCTTGAAGGTTTAACCGCCGAAAAAACCACTAATTACTCGCTCTGGAAAGCTGCCAAAAGAATTAAAAAACCCCAAATACATTCGCCACCGATAAGAAAAAACAACGACGAATGGGCAAAAGGTGACAAAGAAAAAGCGGATCTATTTGCCGAGCACTTAGAAGAGACTTTTAAGCCATTTGATGGAGAAACATTGGTAGACGATTTTACCGGTACGACTACGACATCTGACAACCTTAGAATAAAAAGTGTGTCACTTATAGAACTTTGCCAGGCAATAAAAAACCTGAAAAATAATAAACCTCCTGGCTATGATTTAATAACCGGACAAATCCTCAAGGAATTACCAAAAAAGGCACTATTAAAATTGCTTTATTTAATAAATGCTTCTGCTAAAGTCGCAGAAGTCATAATGGTTCCGAAACCGGGGAAATCTCCAAATGACAAAAAATCGTACAGACCGATATCGCTACTACCAATAATATCGAAGGTATTTGAAAAACTCCTTCTGAAACGGATTCTTCCGGTCATTGAAGAGAGACGCCTAATACCTGACCACCAATTCGGGTTCAGAATCAAGCATTCTACAATTGACCAGGTTTATAGAATAACCGACGAAATTGAAAAAGCTCTTGAGGAGAAAAAGATTTGTTCCAGCGCTTTTCTTGACGTATCTCAAGCCTTCGACAGGGTTTGGCACGATGGATTGAGTTATAAGCTAAGACGAATCCTTCCGGAGCAACTTCATAAGATCTTAGAATCATACCTCATAAACAGACTTTTTCGTGTCAAGCACGGAACTGAATATTATGATTTTAAAGAAATCGCCGCCGGAGTTCCGCAAGGAAGTGTCCTTGGGCCTATCTTATTCTTGCCGTACACTCGGGACATACCACAAACTGAAGGCACTATTGTAGCTACGTTCGCGGATGATACGGCTATTCTGCCAACGGAAAGTTCAATCGAGTCAGCAACCATAAAACTCCAACGAGCCTTGGATAAAATCTGTTAGTGGACAAAAACTTGGCGCATTGTTCTTAACGCGACCAAATCGACGCATGTTAACTTCACTTACAAGAAAATAATCAACCTTCCCGTTTTCATTAACTCAGTAAAAATACCGCATGCAAACGAAGCTAAATATCTGGGAATGACACTAGACGCGAAACTTAAATGGAAACCTCACGTTAAAAAGAAACGTGATGAAGTCGAAAATCGACTTAGAGAAATGTATTGGCTAATTGGAAGATATTCCAAACTAAGCGTATATAACAAACTGCTTCTGTATAAGCAAGTGCTTAAACCCGTGTGGACGTACGGTATACAACTCTGGGGTTGTACCAAACCAAGCAATAGGAATCTCATACAATCATTCCAAAATAAAATTATAAGAATAATCGTGAACGCTCCCTGGTATATCAGAAACAATGATATCCACAGAGACTTAGGCATAGCTACCCTGGAGGACGAAATAAAAAACTTCGCTCGCAAGCTTCGTATTCGTCTTCATGGCCATTGCAACTGTGCCATACTCCAAACTTTGGATGTGACAAATCTTACGCGCCGACTTCAAAGAACGAAACCGTTCGAATTAGCGCAATAAGACAAAAAGCCGCATGTCATGACGGTTTCAGCAGGTGCCTTTATTGAAAATCTACCTGCCTCACGCGAATATATATCTGAAGCTTAAACTACTTGATAAGGTCTAACTTAGTCGTAGTAAACAAAACGAAGGGAAGGGTGTTTTTAGTCAGTAGAAATCTGACACTACTATAAGTACACGGTCGCATAGTGTCTCATGAAGATTTTCACCTACCCACGAAAAAAAAAAAAAAAAATAAAACATTTCTCAGGTAAGTTTAAAAATTAAAGTATTAACATGAATTGGCAAAAGGTACATATAGATACATTTAAACACATTACTTTTTAGTTCATATCCTGGTTAGTAAGTCGGATGGTCTTATTCGTTTCAGCCTTCGTATATGAGCGTATTCTTAGGCGGGAAGAGAGTTCATTTCATAGTTTTCATGGTTAAGAAGTCGAATTTGGTATTTTTGACTAGAATTTTGGATTTCTTCGAGTACTGTCGGTATGTTGAGATCTTTGTGTATATTCTTGTTTGGTTCGTACCAGTCTGCATTCACTATTGTGCGTAGAATTTAGTTTTGAAGTCTTTGGATGATGTCAATATTTGTTTTGCTGGTTACACCCCAGAGTTGTAGACCGTATGTCCAAATTGGTTTGAGGATTGTCTTGTATATGAGAAGCTTGTTGTCAACTGAAAGTACTGAATTTCTTCCCAGCATCCAGTAGTGCAGTCTGAATTTATCTTTAATTTGATTTCTCTTATTAAGAATATGTTGTTTCCATGTTAGTTTTTTATCTATATACATTCCCAAGTATTTAGCAAGTATTTAACAATTGGTGGATCCACGGTTTTTCTTGTTGTATATATTACTTGTTGCGTTTTGTCTTCGTTTATTTGTGTCAAACATCGAAGCTCCGGCACTCCTAGGTTTGCCTAGTCAAACCTCGGGTCTGACATAAAGTCTTAGTCAAAGTCCAAATCAATAGCATTTTTCTACCTTTGACTAACGAATTTTTGTCTAGTCAAACGCCGAAACTCAATTTGAAGAGATGATCAAACGTATTGTGCAACTCAAAATAAAGACTAATTTTTCATAAATTATTGTCTTAATACAAAATAACAATAAAGAATGTAATTACCTACTTATTCTGATTATTATTTGTCAAAAAAATAAAATTGAATTATTAAAAAAATGCTATTGATTTGGACTTTGACTAAGACTTTATGTCAGACCTGAGGTTTGACTAGGCAAACCTAGGAGCGCCGGAGCTTCGATGTTTGATTATAACATATATACATAATTGCCAACTAAATACAATACTGAAAATGTATATATGTAATGAATTTAAATTTGAATTCTATTGATTTTTAATTTTTTTCATTTTAACCTATAAAAACAAATCAACATAACATGGCTTTGCCGTGTGACAACTGGATTTTAGCAGTACAGTAGAAGCTCGCTAGGATGGACGAATAAAAAACCAGGCCTAATCATCTTTTCGAAAGCGTTAATCTTTTCGAGGTATTTTTTGATTACCTCTGCCAAGTCTCTCTATCTGTCGTCGTAATCTTCGGCGATTGTCAACCGGTACCGTTTTTAAGTGGGTGTAGACCATTAGCGTTACAGGGTGACCCCACAAATTCGGCCGTCCTGCAACTTTTCTCTGGCCTCGGATAATGGTAAATTTCACGAAACCTATTGTGAACACATCATCTTGAAAACTTCTTCGAAACGATCATCATTTTGGAGCGTTTTGTGGGATGATCTATAACTGTTGCTTACTAATATTAATAAATACTAAATACTGAATACTGAATACTGATCAGAGTCAATAAATTTGGGAACGTCTTGGGAACATCTTTGGAGAACTTCTTGTAAAACACCTCTTGAATTGGAACTCATCGTCCTAAAACCATCTTCGGAATCATCCTTTTGTCACATCAGTGATATATGTCCCTCTTGGTGGGTAGTTATCTGATATTCATACGTCATGGCAAGTAGTTGTCGTAGTAGAGTTTGTCGTCGTATCAGGTGATGCTTGAACTCCAATTACTCATCGCCCGTAGAGTTTGATACGGGGTATCTTCCTGATCATCGTCTTCGCTGTTGGAGCAGGAATATTCACCGGTCTTCCACTTCTTCATAAGATCCCCGCTTGTTGTTGTTTTGTGGGGACCTTCCTGGCCACCGATCTCACGCATCTAGTATCGGTCGTTCGGTGATACCCTCATAATTTTATAAGGACCCAGAAATTTCTGAATAAGTTTAAGATTAGGACCGAACTGAATTCTTTTTATTGCTACAAGGTTATCAATGCCGTACTGATGAGCGACTTTTCGTTTACTGTTATAGTTTGTAAGGTTTTCTTTTTGAATCTGATTGAGGTTTTCGCGAGCTTCCTCCCTCATCTGATCTCGCTCGCTTTCGAACACCTGGCTCATCTCTTCATTAATGGCTTCTGGTAAGATAACATCAGTCCGCGACTTCATCTTAATACCCGTCAGCAGTTCAAATGGGGTACGCTTGATACTACGCTGATAAGTCGAATTTAGCACCATTTGTAAATTTGATATGTATCGAAACCACTTGCTTGGATCGTGAATTGATAACTTAGTGAGCACAGGTATTATTATCTTGTTTATACGCTCCACCCGTCCATTACCGCGGGGGATTCCCGTCGTTATTAGCAGATGCTGTATCCCTTCTTGCTCGTAGTAGTCTTTAAAGCTTACCGAGGTGAATACGGCACCACGATCCGAAATTATGCGCGCAGGGTTACCAAGAAGAGTTTTCTGCAACTCCTTTGCTATTACCTCTGCAGCGGAAGTAGTTTTGCATGGGTGGATCCACACAAATTTTGAAAAAGCATCTACAACGCAAAAAATGTAGGAGTATTGCTTACTGGTTGGTGATAAAGGTCCCAAGTGGCCAATATGGTAGGTATCAAGTGGAAATTCATTCTGGGAAATCGGATGCAAGTATTCTTCCTGCTTGGCAGCTTTCTTGTCTCCCAAAATACATCGGGTACAATTCCTCCTAACCTTCTCGATTTTGCTCCTCAGCTTAGGGAGAAAGTACTCCTTGTCCAAGATTTCCTCCAGCTTTTTCGTCGCAAAATGTCCATCATCATGAACCATTCTAATAACTTCGATCGCCATGTTACTGGGGATGCACAGCTCCTTTTTTCTAGCGGAGCTAGTCTTCTTGGAGGCTGAGATACGGAAATATAGGATTTCAATGTCAAAGTCATTTCGGCAGGGGGCGTTTTTTTTTTCTTCTCTGGAGCTATAAGAGGACACCAATTCTTCGATTTCCTTTCGAAACCGTTCGTCGCTTATGTTCAACGATTTTATATCGCAGCTGCATGTAGAGATATGGCAAATTTGGTGAATGACTTCTTCGATATTGGTAACAAATACACCCTTCGGGGAAAGTTTTATATTTTTGCCGGCCAGGATATCTTTTCCGATGATAAAAGGTATTTGCATTATGGAATCAGACATACATATTACATGTGCATTTATCAATCTATATGTCTGCACTGAAATAACCTAGTGTTATCACAAAGCCCTCTAACAGGGAGGGACTTTTGAGTAACCGGGGGAGCATCAACTTGTATGTACACATCGCTCCTGATCAATGTAAGATCACTGCCTTTATCTACCAATCCTCTAAGCTCATTCCCATTGCCTGAAATAGGCTTCATTGATCTTGGTGCATATGGTATTCATTACTTACTTGTGTGCGAATTCATTACAGCCAAAACATTTTGACTGCTTCTCAATGTACGTACTGCTTTGGTGCCCACGGCGCCCACAATTGAAACAACGACATACTTTCCGATCGTCTAGCGTTGACCGAAGCTCCCTATGCTTGCTACTACTACTTGGTAAACTTTCCTTATACTTTAAGTAATATCCATTTTTTTCTTTAAATTTACACAATAAAAACTGAATCTAAGCACAAAAATTAAAAATGCTAACCGCTAACCGCTATCAGATATTTTTTTATAGAAAATAAATACCAGTCCTATAAAACTTACGCTCTCATTTTGTAACCATTTGTTTGCATGGATCTCATAGGTGTGTGCGTTTTTCTGTGAATATATAACAGTGACGCTATTTTGAGTTTTTCACTGAAACCAGTTATGCTCGAGTTCGAATGGACTAACTCGAGTACGAGTTGAAACTAAATTATTCGAGTCACTCGAGTAAAAGTGAGCTCGAGTCCCATCACCACAACAGATGCTTTCCAGACAAACAAAACGAAATCGTACAGAACAAAATAGAACGTAACAATAAAGAGCCTTCATCTTTTCAAACCCTCGAATTTGATCAGGTCATCTTTTAGAACCCTCTAATGAAAAAAATATAGCGGTCATCTTTTCGAGGTTTCATCTTTTTGAATAGTTCATCCTAGCGAGCTTCTACTGTTTATATTTGGATATCAGTTTAATAAAAACTATAAATGTGTATACCTAAATATAACTTCCCCAGTGTGAATCTCCACCAGAGCAAATAAACACGCACACAACACACACGCACAGCCCACGCCTGCTACACTACGAACACTTGCCCGAATATCATGTACTCAAATGCTTGTGCCCTTTTCCCGAGAAAAAATGGTTCACCCTACCACGAGGAGCAGCGGAAGACACTTAGGCAATACCAGCAGTCACCACAAAGGAAGTCATAGAAGCCTCGGCAACAATAAGGACCAACAAGACACCGGGAATTGATGCGATCTCGAACATCGTGCTATGTGCCATTAAAGCAAAACCAAAGATCTTCACACGCATTAATACGACATGCCTAACGGAAGGCAATTTCCGACTATCGTGAAAAAGGCAACGGCTAGTCCAAATCCCAAAAGGAAACAAACCATCTAAGCAACCGTTGTCGTAGAGGCCGCTGTGCATGTTTGACACACTGGGGAAAGTCTTAGACAAAATACAGTTAATTCTCGATAATTCGAATTGCAAGGGACCAAGGAAAAACCTCGAATTGTAGAGGTTTTCGAAATATGGAGGTTTCAGAAAAAAAAAGAGAATATTTTCTCCACATGAAATTTTTATTACTCGTAGGTATGTATTATATGTGTTTACATTTAAGTAATGCTCTGTAGAATAAGAAAATTATACATTTACAATACAAATTATATGAAATAATCTATAATTTTTTTTGAGTTAGCGACTGCAAACGAACTCGGTCCAGGGTATTTTCGATCGTGTTTAAAGCTGAAAAAACGTCATCGTCGACATCTGTCCTCCCTAATAAATTACGTAGTTCTGTAAGTGATAATTTCGCTTCCTTGGAAGTTACGGATAGAACGGGTTGGGTACGATTGACCGCATTTTAAAATCTCGTTTTCAAAATCTCGCAAATCAAAATCTCGAAAACTAGAATCTCGCATTGTAATAAAATATTTATTAATTCGCGCGAATTAATAAATATTTCATTCCAATGCGAGATTCTAAATCTATATAGCTATGTACCTATTTACTTTTTGAATTAAATGACTTTTTCAAAAATGCATGTTCGTTTTTTTGTAATTTTTTTAAAGGCAAATTAATAAACTCCGCTTTTCGGGGGGGTTTAAACGCTCACGCGACTTCGGCACTCCGCTATGGGTATGTTAACAACTGCCAGGCAGGCGCCTGGAGCTAAAGTCTGTTTTCACGTATGCATTCACTTTCAAAACCTTACAAATTTCATTATGAAATAGGAGTAACTCTTTACTTTTGATAATGCGAGATTCTCCCGAATTTGCAAGATTTTTATCTTCAGACCGAGATTTTGATAATGCGGGATTTTGAATATGCGAGATTTTGAATATGCGAAATTTTATTATTCGGGATTTATTGCGAGATTTCATTATTAGGGATTTTAGTTTGCGGTCAATCGTACCGCTCCCGATAGAACTGGTTCCCCGTCCTCATCTTCATCATGATCCGAGTTTTCTTCTTCAGATGGTAGTATGTCTGCATCCGTTAGTGCTCCAGTGACTGCCAAGTTATCATCAAAGTAGACAAACTCTTGAAATCAGACTGAGACTTCTTCGGAATGAGGTAGGAGATTTCATCCGATCTGTGTGAAATCGATTTCCTGTTCTCTTTCATCTTGAGCTTCATGTGATTCTCCCTGGAGAAAGCCACAAGTTCTAAAACAATTGCGAATTGTACTTTTGGTAACGTTCTACCAAGCTTTATCAGCTATTTGCATTGCAAGCTGGACTGTTATGTTAGACTCATTCCCTTCTTCCATACAATCTAACATTCTTGAGACCACTTCCTTACGGTAAAGTATATTGAAGTTATTGATAATGCCTTGATAAACTGGTTGAAGTTTGGAAGTCGTATTCACTGCCAAAAATTGTATTTTAACGTTGGTAAGGGATGGCATGTCACTGTGAGCAGTGCAGTTATCAATGAACAAAATAATTTTCCGTTCCTGCTTTTTCATTTCCACATGGAGACTAGTTAGCCATTCCCTAAATTGTTCAGTCGTCATCCACGCTTTTTTATTTGAACGAAAAGGCATTGGAAAAGATTTTACGTTTTTAAAACATCGCGGTTTTGCATATTTTCCAATCATCAGCGGCTTACATTTTTGGGACCCATCCATATTCGCAGCTAACAATAGTGTGATTCGCTCTTTGCTTTTTCCCCCCTTGACACTTTTCATTTTTAAACGACATTGTTCGGTCTGGAAGACATTTAAGAAACAGTCCTGTCTCATTGTCGTTGAAAATATTTTGCGGTTCATAACCTTCCAACAGTCCTCTTAGTTAATTTGTCCAATCTGAACAAATACCGTCATAAACGCTTGCACTCTCACCGCAGATTTTCCGAAACACTATGTTATGAGATTTTTCTAATTTTTCCAACCATCCCTCGCTAGCTTTAAAATCCTTAATGCTCAAACAAAGTGAAAAAGATTTTGCTTTTTCTTTTACCATAAAACCTCCGACAGGAATATTTTTATGTCTACATTGCGTAAACTATTTATGCAAGCTTTCTTCAAGCTGAGGGAACTCACCTGGCCTACTTCTTTTTCTTGCCTTATGGTAGCCCTAAACGAAGAACATGCTCGCCGAACTTGTTCGTGTTCGCTATGTTTTTCTCGCGTAGGGGCTGGTTTGCGAACCGTTCGCTGTTGGCGAAAAATTTCGATTTTTTCGCAAACGAACAAGTTCGGCGAGCATGTTCGTCGTTTAGGGCTACCATTATGTGATGTATCTGTAAATGATGCGATTCCGTAATGTGCCGCTATTTCCTTTTTCTTCTGTCCTTCTTCTACGGCCTGGACAATTTTCTTCTTTTTACACTTCACTTTTTGGAACTCATTTCTATATTGAGGCACCGGTAATATAATTAAAACAAGAAGAAAGAATTTGAAAAGGGATTACAATCCAGTTAAAGTACGGCTAATCCAATTTGATTGCGTCTTTTACAATGGCCTTGACGTGAAGGCTTCCACGGATTTTCGACCTTCTTATTCGAAAAAGCTTTGATACTCCTGCTGTCATACCAAGCATCTTCATCGCAGCTGCCGTTAATTTACCCTCATACTATTTCTACATCGTCCAACATTGTGAACCATATGTGAGCGCACAACTGTGGTCTAGAGACTTCCTTTCAACTTAGGTGGCATTTTTCGGTCACAGAAGATAGCGGCGTTTTCCCGCCACTTCATCCACCCTACGCTTGCGCGATGATTGATGTCGTCATCACAAGTTGCTTTGCTATTAATCGTAGATCACATGTATTTGAACTTTTAGCCGTTGGGAAGCACTTTTCCATTCAAATAAATCTCTGGAATAAGCCTGAGTAGATCAGAGAACGACACCCATTTCTCTCCAAAACGTCCACACACACATCAAGTGCTCGTTGCAGGGATGTGGGATCATCACTTATGATGGCTCCATCGTCAGCAAAGAATAACTGATGTACCTTGGGGTCCATCACTTTAGACCAGATAGTCAAGGACTGTAATAAAGAGCAAAGGACTTAAAACGCTTCATTGGTGCACCCCGACTTTGATTGGGAACTCTTCGGTTACTCCAGTGGGGCATCTTACTCTTGTCTTTGCTCCTTCGTACATGTCCATAATTATTTGTATATATGTTTCTGGAACCCCTGGATGTCTTGGCGCCACCCATATCAGAGCTCGTGGTTATCTGTCGAATGCCTTTCGAAGTCAACCAATACAATATGCAAATCCTTTAAGGAATCACGATATTTTTCCATTATGATCCTTATACTTTGGATTGCATCTGTGGTTGATTTACCAAACCCACACTGATCATCAGTTAGCCATATTATTTTTCGCAGTCGGCCACCTAATACCCGCTGAACGATCTTCATGGTGTGTGGCATCAACTTGATCGAACGGTAGTTATCGCGTATCACCCTTCCCTTTGTATACAGGAAGAAGGTAGCTTTTCCTCCATTAATTCGGCATTGGATCACCTCTCATAAATTTGGAGATGAGAATTCTGAGCCATTTGCACCTGATGTCTCTCATCTTTTTACAGAACTCAGAGGGCATCTCGTCTGGCCCTGTTCATTCAGAAGTTCTTGACAATACTGTCGTCACCTTTGCAGAGTTTTGTCGTCATCCACAAGTTGGCTAGGATCATTGTTAATGAACTTTGGCGAACGAATCTCCTGAGCATTCCTTCTTATTTAAGCGGCTATTTTAAAGATGGTTGTGCTCCTGTTCATATTGCGTCGTCGCAGCTCCTGGATAGCGTGCATAAGCAATCGGGTAACATATTTTCTCCAGCTCCCGATAAAAGCCCTCCATACTCTCTGCTTAAAGCTTCTTCTTCGCTTTTTTCTTGTAACATCTTTATTCCACTTTGAGGCGAGCTTTTCGTCTCTATTATTAGGGGGGCACTTTGACCAAGCTTTAAAAGTCGATTTCTTCTCATTTATCACTTCCTTAGCTTCATCACTCCACCACCATGTTTCTTTAATGTGTTTTTTTTTATGATTTGCGCATGTCAAATCATATATTATCAATCATCATTATTAATACCCGTATACTGGTTCTCCGGGCACGGGAGTATGGGAAAAGGGGGGAAAGAGACAGAGGAGATGCCGGTTGCGTTGGCTTTAAATGTTTGAAGGTTGTAATGATTAGGAAATACAGAGGCTGGTAGATCGTTCCACAAAGATGTTGTTCGGCTTATAAACGAATCGGTATATTTGACAATACGTCCGGAGTTGGGCTTGAGGGTGAACTAATGTGCATTCGAAGCATGACGCGTATTGCGGGTGAAGTTTTGAAGGGGAGGAATACAGCTGGCTATTTCGCTGGAGCATTTTTTATAAAAAAAGCGATAAAAAAGGGAAAGCCACAAGACATTTCTATGATGTTCAAGTGAAACTATGGAGTTCACAATGTCTCTATTACCTATTAGTTTTAACGCGCGGGTCTTTACCCTATCTAGAATGTGCAGAACGGTCTTTGGTGCATCAGACCAGATATGGGCGTAATATTCCAGCTATGGGTGGATGAAAGCCGTATAGATGGAGGCCAAATCAGACGGGGTAAAATATTTTTTGTACCCCTTAACGAATCCTAGACATTTTGCAGCATTTTTGGCGACCTCGAATATATGATCGTTCGACTAAAGATGGTTATTGATACACATACCGAGAATGGTAAGCTTTTCGGATTCAGCGATGCAGGTACCATTCAAGGACAATGGTTGAGGGACTTGTTTTCGCTTGAGGGGCAGAAGACGGTATTGTGTTTTGGATGCATTAAATTCCACTCTATTAGTGGAATTTTGGTTATGCTATCTAAGTCGGAATTTAATGTGTTTAACATACGTTGGCGTTCCTCTTCTACGGCCGAAGAGCAGGGACATGAGTTAGAGAACGAATATGTAAAACTGAGGGTACTGTCATCAGCGAAAGAATGGATTGGATTAGAAGTTAAAGACATGAGGTCATTTATAAAAATGAAAAGAGAGTCGGAGACAAAACTAAGCCCTGTGGAACACCAGCATTTATACGGTGAATTGCAGACTTGAAGCCGTTCAAGACAGCCTGTATTAAACGGTCCGAAAGGTAGTTTCTAATCCATTAAAGAAGAGACTCATCGATGCCAAATGCACGCATTTTCGATAAAAGAGTCTGATGCCAGACTCTGACAAATGCCTTAGAAATATCGAGTGCAACCACCTTTGTTTCACTGAAGTGATGGAGAGATTGGTTCCACTTCTCGGTGAGATATGCCATCAAATCACCAGTGGACCTGTTGCTACGAAAACCATAATGCCGGTCATTGAGGAGTTTCCGTGAATCAAGATATTTCATAAGCTGACGATTTATGAGCGTTTCCATGACCTTGGAAAGAAAGGACGTTAGTGCAATGGGTCGATAATTGGACGGGGAGGAAGATTCGCCTTTTTTTAGGGACCGGTTGGACAAATGCTGTTTTCTATCTTCTCGGAAAGAGCCCAGAAGAGTAGGACAGAAAGAAACGGTTACGCAGAGGTTTTTTTTTTGGTGATAGGATTTTGACGGCCAGATTCCGGACTAGAGTACGACGCGTCACCATCATACAGTGCTACGCCCCAACGAATAGTTCGTCTGAGGACGAAAAGGAGAGCTTCTACAATCTCTTAAGCGCCTTCTTCAACACAACACCAAATGGAGACATTGTCATAGTGATGGGGGATTTGAATACCAAGGTAGGCAGCGACAACGAAGGGCTCAAACATGTAATCGGGAAGCATGGACTAGGCAACCGCAATGACAACGGCGAAATGTTTGTGGATTTCTGCAATGCCAACCGCCTTGTGATAGGTGGCACCATGATTGAGCACAAGACCTACCACAAAGTCAGCTGGGTTTCCAATGACAGGCAAGCAACCTCCAACCAAGTTGACCATTTTGCTATCAGCCGCCGCTTTAGAAGTAGTCTCCTGGACGTCCGAAACAGGCGAGGGGGGGATTGTACGTGATCACCATCTTTTGATAGCTACTCTCCAACTACTCACTGCTGCAGTTCGAAGATCCCACGACAACACAAGAATGCCCAGGTTCAACATCGATAGACTTAGTGATCCCTCAGTGCGCCAACAATTAAGGGAGCACTTTTCGCAAGGTGTGGAAGCAATCAGCAGCTCAATGCCCGCAACCATCCAAGACCATTGGTGTGCTGTGAAAAATGTTTTTACATCTGGTGCTGAAAGAATTGTCGGTCGATCGCAGGGAAGACATAGGGCGTGGCTTTCCGAGGATACCTGGAGACGGATTGACGAACAAAAACAGCTGTAAGCTCACGTTGCAGCTACCCCAGCAGTAGAGAGAAGCGAGCTAGAGTCCCTATATCGCATGAAGATGAGAGAAGTTCAGCGTAGCGTACGACGTGACAAGCGCAACTACATCAACGCGCTGGCTACAAAAGCAGAAGAAGCTGCACGGAGGTGCGACAGCAGGACCGTCTACAGAATCACGAAAGAGCTGACAGGTGGTCGCAGCTCCAGCCAACACCCAGTGGAAAGCCTAGACGGCTCCTTGCTCATTTCGGATGAGGAGCAGCTCAAGAGATGGAAAGAGCATTTTGCTACGGTTTTGAACCGTGTATTCGCTAGCGATGTGCTCCCAAATCAGACTGAGATGCCCGATGTGAGAAGTTCCCGAATACGCACCACGACTCCCAGTAAAGATGAGATCATTACCGCGATCAAGGCACTCAAAACCAACAAGGCGGTAGGACTTGACGGTATTCCAGCAGAGCTCTTACGAGCAGCGCCAACAACATCGGCTGAGCTTCTGCTTCCACTTATAGATAGAGCTTGGGAAGCTGAGAGCTTTCCTAACGAGTGGAAAAAGGGAATGATCGTCAAGCTTCCTAAGAAAGGAAATTTAATGGAGTGCGGAAACTGGAGGGGTATCTGCGTGCTGCCTGCTGTAGCTAATAGCTAAAATCATCCTGGAGCGAATCAAACAACATCTCGAAGACACACTCGATGCCGAACAAGCAGGTTTCCGCTCTGGATCCTCCTGTGTCGACCACATCAACACCCTGCGGATTATCATCGAACAGTGTGTTGAATATCGATCGCCACTGCACCTGCTGTTCATCGATTTTGAGAAGGCGTTCGATAATGTCAACAGGGAGTTTATTTGGCGTGCCTTACGCAGGAGAGGCATTCCCGATAAACTAATTGCTATTATCAAAGCTACATATGAAGGCTCCAAATGCCACGTTCTGCACAGGGGAGGTTGTCTGAGGAATTTGAGATCCAAAGTGGGGTAAGACAAGGCTGTATCCTTTCACCAATATTATTCCTATTGGTGATTAGCGATGTGCTTCATGCAGCTTTGTCGACGGGAAACGGAGGAATTCGATGGACTCTTACATCTCAACTGAAACATCTTGACTACGCTGACGATGTATGCTTACTCTCACACAGAATTATGGACCTCCACCAAATGACAGCAGATGTGGAGAGGGAGGCAGGCGTCGTCGGGCTGAAAATAATACGACAAAAACTAAAATTATCAGCCTTGGAACTAACTCATCGGCTCAAATATGCATTGCTGGACAACCGGTAGAGAGAGTAGAAGATATCCAGTATCTTGGGAGTATTGTCTCGACCGATGGTGGAACCGAACTGGATATAGCCAACAGGATCGCCAAAGCAAAGTCCGCGTTCGGTATGTTGTCCAAAATATGGCAAAGCAATGCAATCAGTTTGAGCACCAAAATAAGACTGTTCCGCTCCAACGTTGAACCCGTGCTGCTATATGGTTGCAGCACGTGGAGAGTGACCACTACTATCACCAGAAAGCTGCAAACGTTCGTTAATAGGTGTCTGCGCAATATCTTAAGGATTTTCTGGCCCAATCGTATCTCTAACGAACACCTTTACGAGAGAACGGGTCAGGAACCAATAGGCACAACTATCCAACGGCGGAAGTTGCAGTGGATTGGTCACACGTTCCGAAGGGGTGACAGCTCCATAGCGAACCATGCTATGCAATGGAACCCTCTAACTCAGGATGGCAGAAGACCTGGCGGTCCGAGGAGAACATGGCGCAGAACAGTCGAGAAGGAGGCACGGCAGTTAGGGAAAAGTTGGGGAGAACTCAGACACATTGCCAGAAACCGTACACGACGGCACGTAGGCGTAGTAGAGGCCCTAGGACCCACAAGGGGATACAGGACATAAGAGGTTTTGCCAGTGTGGAAGAACACCTCTTCAGAACTTTGGGGGAGGTACCATCTGGACCAGCGGATTTGTGTATGTTAACATCTTCGAGTACACTTGCAGCTGTACGAGTGCGAAAGTGGACTTGTCGCATTAAAAATTCGACACTGTCAAGTACAGGCGGACACAAAGCACTATCTGGTAGGGTGGAGTTCCCTGTAAAGTGAGCAACAAGCAGATTGGCTTCGTCTAAGGAGCTGACAGCTGGAATGACATTGTAAATGAGCGTTGGGATGGCAGGCAAGGCAGAATTTTTAATACTTTTGACGAATTATTTGTTTTTTGCCAAGAGCAGGTGAAAAATCTTCTAAGGACACCATAAGCCCCGAGGGCTCGTGCTTATGGTGGTGTGAGATTTTAACTCACTAAAAAACACCTCTCTTAAAAACAAATACTAAAACTAAGCCGACGCTTATCCAGCAGTTTTATTTTCGCTTACGAGACTCGTGATTCTGGAAAAACATGCTCGTATGTTTTTTGACGAATGACCAATATTTTTACTGCCTTTGGGACGTTGTAGAATTTTTTTGCCTCATTTTTTGGTCAGATAAGAATTTTACACATCGAATATGAGTATTGCAGTCATTTCTGGCTTGTTTAAACTTCTTTCGGTTTTCCTCAGATTTGTTGGCTTTATAAGACCGAAAACTTACCTATTGATAGCCTCATTGCAGCTCTGGTCAAACCACGAGTTTGCCTTAGGTTTGATTCTTTTTATTCTCTCAAGAATAAAGGTATCCATACCTAAGAGTATGGTGTCAATAATCATATCAGCGGCGGCATCCACGCCACTACCGGGGAAGCATAGCGACCAAAAACTACTAAAGAAACTGTTAAGGCCGTCCCAGTTGGCTTTCTCGTAACGCCATACTTTTCTTTTGGGAGTTTTTTTCTTTAACTGAGTGATCAGAGCAAGAGGATTTATACGTGTAGGCTCATTTACAAGCTGAGTCAAATTGCTTATCTCAGCGAAAAGTTCGACATACCTTCCTTCGGGTGTTGTCTGGCCAGAATGTCGAAGCCAATACGAATTTTATGGTATATATTGAAATCGCCCGCAATGACGATTTCAGTATAAGGATACAGGGAGACAATTCGTGTGATGGAATCGGACAACGCATCAAATCCCTTAAAAGCCGAGTTCCTATCCGCACTGGGGCTTCTGTAGATAAAACAGTAGTGGATTATTTGCTTACGGATGGGGAATTTTAGCCATTTGTAATTAAATTCCAGATTGGAACAGTGGCATGGTGTGGTGGAATTTGGTAAGCTACATCACTACGGACGTAAATGGCGAGGCCGCGATGGGGAAGGAATAATGACACTAAGTTATATCCAGACAGCCTTAGATCGGAAGATTCTTCGACTACCTGTGTTTTGCTAAGTGCCAAAACAGTTGGTTTATGGGAATGAGAGTGGGCCTATAGGTCAAAGAAATTCATTCGAATCCCACGAATGTTGGTACAATCAACCCTAAATTCCTTCACCATTACAGCATAAAAACACAAAAAGATACAACACTGACGCTACTAAGTGAAGCCGTGAAGTGTAAATCCTAGGTCTAATTTTCCACAAGTTGTTTTTCTATAGTTGTTGATAGCGTTTTAAAGCTCCTAACAGTGATTTGGCCTTCTTTAAGCAAGTTCGCTGTAGGGAATCCGACATATTTTGTGCTCTGCATTCTTCATCATCAGCTCCGTTGATGGTGTAAGAGAGGTAATTTTTCATTACGAAAACAAAAGGCTGCAGTGAAATTCTTAATTCGTCCCTGCACAGTTACCAAATCATACAATTTGCAATTGCCAAATCATACGTTGCAATAATTTTTTCCAGATTAGACTGCTTCGCAGTTTTACTTGCATAAACAAGAGTTTAATAAATAATGCTATACGCGGTGGGTGATCAATTTATCCGCGGCAGGTAATCTGTTGTCTATAACCTTTTTACAATTGTATCCGATACATATTGGGATAGTACTGATTTGTAATAAGGAGATTGCCTACATCAAATCTTTGAGGATGGCATTTTCCTTTGCAATTTCGCATTCCTGCATAACTTCGGTTATTTTGTGAAGTGGTAGCAACTGTATGCTTTTCCCAGGTTTTCGGAAGTTTGACCGTATGCCGTGTGGAATCTCCTCAAATCATCTCCTCTTGTGAGCCACACTATATTCGCCAGAATCATTTTCATTCAAATCGATTGATAGTATTGTAATTGCAGGAATTGCAGTTGCAGCAGGTGCCACGCTATCTAATTGACAGAATGGATACATGATTCCTACTGTATCGTGCAATGTGTCCCTACCACAAAAGGTGTCTACAAAGCGGTCATAGCTATCGAACACTAGGTACGTGCATTGTCCAGTAACCGCATTGATAATAGCCGGTACTAACTGATTTTCTTCGTAAGCTGCAAATGTCATTTCTATTTCCAATTCTTCAGCAAGTGTATACCCCGCCGTGTGACCATATTTACTTAGAATAGATAATAATTTCCTACAACTCGTTATTGTCTTCATTGTAAACCCTAGCATTTAGTACTTAGACGGTTTGACTCTACCTTTTGTGACGAAACAAATTATGTATATCTGAGCACAATGACTTAATTTCTGTGTAATCGTCATCTGAACGTTTTCTGCATACGTGTCGGGTCTTTGAACATTACTAATGAAATTACTCAGTGCGTATATATTACATCTTATAATACAAATACAAATATTTGGCGCAACAGCTCTTGAAAGTGCCAGGTCCTAGCTTCTCGCAACCACTCATGTTGTGTGCGTTATATTTTTAACACGAATGGAAGGGACCTACAGTTTAGTGCCGTATCCGAACGGCGATTTGAGAAGCTTTTTCGTGACAACAATACTCTCGGATGTTTGTCAGACGCTCGCAAGAGGTGGGACCGTGAAAAAACTTTTTGGTGTTTTCTGGGACTCGAACTTGGAACCTCACGCGTAGTGATCCGACACACTAACCACTTACGCCACGGCGCCCACAAACATCTTATAATGTATCTTTTTTGTGAGGTGTTTTAGATGCAACGGTAAGAATGTCGCCGAATGCTTGCAAAATTTGACCTTGCAATTGAATAGGCGCATTACTTTTGAAATCATCTTTACAAAACTTACCGTCACTTATTTCTAATAATAAACATACATATCGAGAAAATAAATCAGTAAGGAAAAAACATTATTCTTTCTCCATGATTTCTTTAATCATAAATTCCGAAAGGGATTCGAATTTTTTATTTTTTTTTTTGTCGAGGGTAGGTGGAAATCTTCAAAACGACACTATGAGGATCGGCAGCCCGTGCTCATAGTACTATGAGATTCTTACCCACTAAAAAACCTCGCTTCAAGACAAACTTGTTTTTTTATTTTTACTACAACTAAGTATTCGACTTATCAAGTAGTTTACATTTCACGAAATAAGGACGTTTTGCAGGTACCTTCCCATTAGAAGTTCCTGCTAGCTCCGTAGCTTAGACGCGGTTACTTACCGCGCTAAGTCTAAAAGTTTGGTTCTTTGTAGACGGCGCAGTAAATTTTGTTCATCCAAAACTTTGAGGACTGTAATATTTAAGTGACTTTCTAATCGACTTTTGTGCTTTCTCGTGTGGTTTTTGATTTCGTCTTCGATTGTTTTAATGCCAAGATCTCTGTGGATATCGCTATTTCTGATACACCATGGCGCATTAACAATACCTCTTAGCACTTTGTTTTAAAAAATTTGTAAAATTTTAATGTTGCTTATTTTGGTACAAACCCAGAGTTGTATACCATATGTCCATACTCGCTTTAGCACTTGCTTGTATAAAAGCAGTTTGTTCTCTATATTAAGCTGGGATTATTTTCCAAGTAACCAATACATTTTTCTATATTTATTAGATCCCCTTCGGATAGGGGATGGAATATACTCGCGGTAGGCATGCCTGTCGTAAGAGGCGACTAAAACGCACCCTCCGTATACCGAGTGTATAGTGTATACCAAAATGCAATGAACAAAATGAAAAGATATACCACCGCAGACGGCAGTCCAGCTTTACTGGAAAATCCACCCTCTTCGGTGGTCGGCTCTACGGATTCTGGGGAGAGCCGCTTATTGCAATCCAATGACCCTTTTTCAAAAAGTTCAAGGGTACCTCGATCTCCTCCACCAAGATCGAATAACTCCGGGAAAAGAAATCCACTGGGAGCGCCATCGCGCGAATTTCAGGGCTCAGCGAAATATAAAAGTCTTGCGGAAGATAATAGTTAGTTAGTTAGTTAGTTAGTTAGTTTACTTTTATTTGTTCGGTAATATTTTCATATAAATTTTACAAAAACAAATTAGCTTGGCTTTTGCCGTCTGCCAGATTCACAATTATAATTCAATAATTATTATTTCTATGATTTTTTATATAATTGTAACAAATTTTAATTTACATGTGAGAAAAAAAAAAGAAAGAAAAACATACATACATATATCCACTGAATAATATTTTAGAAGCTTCCGCTCATAATTCTTTCCCAATACGCTAGAGGGGTTTTAAAAAAGCTGTACAGTTTGCAAACATCTAGTTCATTTAATGCACTTATACTTTCTTCATCCGAAAGATAGTATTTGCCAAATACATGCTGTCTCGTTTCACGAAGTATCGGGCATTTTCCAATGAAGTGTTGGACGTCTCCTCGTTCACCTAGGTTGCATAATTCACACAAGCACGGCAGGTCCTCCTTATATGGTATGCAGTTCAGCCTCAAAAGTTCTCCTCGCAACTTCATCACCATTGATATTTCCTGTACACTATTTTTATCATGGAAATAATTATTCTCTGATAAGATGTGGTTCAAGCGGCTGTAAATGGCTTTATGCATTGACGACTCGGCTTCCTCTCTGTATTTCGCTGCGTAAAGATCATACTCAAATCCAATTCTATCTTACATTGGCTCGCTAGATCCAGCCATTCCGCGTACCAGCTTGTTTTACTGGCAACCGTCTTTAGAGCTGCTTTCTTTGGAAGTCGTGCGTCTGGCATATTCATCACTTTAAGAATAAAGTCGACCTGGAGCCTTAAGGTTTTGATGAACAAGGTAGAAAGACCAGTTTCAACCATTAACAGGTAGTTTGGCGCATTAGAAGGGAGATGAAAAATACGCTTGATATAAAATCTCAGAAGTTTTTCAACCGCTTCGTACTGTTTATATCCCCATACCTGAGCAGCATAAAACAAAATGGATTTAGCAACGGCGTCAAATACCTTATATTTGCTGCTATGGGCAACAAAACGATTGGCAAAACATCCCTTCCAAGTTGTGTTGATTGCTGTCTTTGCCTTTGACAATTCCTCCTGTAGGTGTTTATCCATACTAAGGTTTTTTGTTAAGAGCACAACAAGGTAGATACTTAAATTCGCTCACCACTTCCAATTCTGCACCATTGTAATGCCACTTTTCCATTTTGCTACGTCTCCCTGCTACGGTGGCTTTCCAAAAAACCATTACTTTGGATTTCTCTAAATTCACGACAAGATTCCAGAGCTTACAGTAAGAAAGAGGAAGAAAATAAAACACTCCGAATCGAGCTTAACGAAATGGATCTACTCTATCAAGATCTTAAGAAAGAGATAGACTTATTAAAAGAAGAAAATAAGTCCCTAAGGAACACACATATCCAGAAAGAACGTGAATGTACTCCAGCACGCTTAGAAAATTGGGAATATCACACCGACGAAGAAGAGCTACTCGTAGCACGCGAAACCTATCGGGTCCAAAAGAAAAGACCTAGTAGAAAACGGAGAGCCGGTTCATCGCCCGAAGTCGAGCCCCTAAAGAAGAAAATCACAAAGAACCACAAGAAAATCAACTTCGAGCGCAATTTCTTCCACCCCACCAATAAACATCGTCGTGATAGCGGAATACAATAAGTTGCAAAGCCTCCTTAAAGGAACATTTACATCGAAATATAAGGTTACATCTTTGAGGGATAACGCGTGGAAAATTAACGTCGATGACTACAATGACTACCGAGCTGTGTCCCAAAAGCTAAATACCGAAAAGATTCAGTGGTATACTTTCGAAATAAAGTCAGAATGGCCACATCGTGTTGTTGCAAGGGGACTCCACCCCGCATGCACCAAAAAGGAGGTTATGACTGATCTTCAAGCCAAAGGCTTTAAAATTCGTGATGCCGTTAATATCATCAAGAAGGAGTAAAACAAAAAAGGGAAATAGACGTCTTGGTAAAGCGTGGACTTCCGATTTTTATGCTTACCTTCGGTAAATCTGATAATATCGACGATATCTACCGAATTAGAGGTATACTTAATATCGTGGTCAAAATCGAGCCCATGCGTAGAAATTTAAGGATGATTCCGCAGTGCAAACGTTGCCAAGGATTTAACCATACACAAATGTACTGCAAAAAAGAACCGCGATGTGTGAAATGCGCCGTAAGCCACCTCTATCAAGTTTGTGGAGTAAATAAACAAACCTCGACCTATTTTCGATAGGCTGGTTAAGCTTGAAAATAATTCACGAAAAACACGTACTTCATCTAGAATATTGTTACGCGAGTGCACAAACTGGCTCAGAAATATAAACAACCGAGAAGCCCTGAGAGACATCTCGAAGCTGTCAACCCGAAGGTTTTTTTTTTTTTTTTTTTTTTTTTATTTCCCAATGCAGTAAATACATCTGTCTTAGAAAAAGACATCTAATATTTGTTTTAACAATTTGAATTTTGGGATTTAATTTGGACTAAGTGACCATTGTTCTTAGCCCTTTTCTAGGAATTTTAAACTTAACAACAGTTTAACAATTAAACAAAAGCAATTAAACAGTTTAAACAATTATGAAACGAGTAAACTAGTTATAATATGTTAAAATTTAATTTTTTTTATGTTTAGGATGTTTTAGTATGTTGACGTTGTGGTCCCTCTTATCAAGTCACTGGGTCTATTTCTCTTTAGTCGTCGTCTTCCGAAGAATTCCTTCATTGGTAATGAATTGACTTCGATGTTAGGATGAACTACTAATTTTATATGATGTCTTCTGCTTATGTTTAGTATCTCTTCTTCCACTGTTGGTATTTTTAGGTCGCGATGGATGTCGATGTTAGGTATGTACCAGTCCGCATTGATTATGGTTCGTAATATTTTTGATTGTTGTCTTTGGATTATGGCGATGTTTGTTTTCTTTGACGTTCCCCAGAGTTGTATCCCGTATGTCCAGATAGGTTTGATAATGGATTTGTATAGTAGTAACTTATTGGTTGTCGAAAGTTTAGAATTTTTACGCAGGAGCCAGTACAGTTGATTATATTTTAGTTTAATTTGGTCCCTTTTTTTTTTTTGTATGTGGTATTTCCAGTTAAGTTTGTTGTCCAAGTACATACCAAGATATTTGGCCACATTGTCGATTGGAATAGTTTTGTCTTTTATTTTTATTGGGATTGGAGAGTAGTTTAATTTAGTGGTAAATATTACTTGTTGGGTTTTGTCTTCGTTAATTTGTATGCTCCATTCGTCAAACCATTGCATTGTCTTATCCAGAAGTCGTTGGGCTCGAGTAGTTACAGTGTCCAGGCTTTCGTCGGATATCAGCAGAATAGTATCGTCAGCAAAGGTTGCCATCATGGTTGTAGCTCCACTCGGTAGGGGGATGTCAGCAGTGTAGAGGACATATAGTAGTGGTCCCAATACAGATCCTTGCGGTACTCCAGCTCTTGTCTGTAGTATTTTGGATTGTTGGTCATTATATTTTACGAAGAAGTGGCGTTCGCTTAGGTAACTTTCAATGATTTGGTAGAAGTCTCGTGGAAGTAAGTTCTGAAGTTTGTATAGTAGTCCTTTGTGCCAAACTTTGTCGAAAGCTTTTGCTACGTCAAGAAACACCCCTATGCAGTATCTTTTTTCCTCTAGGTCCGTTGTGATTTTGGTAACTACCCTGTGAATTTGTTGGATAGTCGAGTGTTGTCTGCGAAAGTCGAATTGATGGTCTGGTATCATTTTATTATTGGTCAGTATTGGCTGTAGTCGATCATAGATTAATTTTTCGAATATTTTCCCTAATATGGGGAGTAAACTTATTGGTCTGTAGGATGAAGTAGTCTTTGCGTCTTTACCAGGTTTAAGTATTGCAATTATCTGCGCAACTTTCCAAGTTTTTGGAAAATATTTAAGTCGAATTAATGCATTATAGAGATTTCGTAAGTATATCATGGCTTGTCTGGGTAGTTGGGTTAATATCTTTCCGTTAATAGAGTCATATCCTGAAGCCTTCTTGTGGTCAATCCTTTTTTTGATGCAGTGTTCGATTTCATTTATTGTAACCTTTTTTATTTTTACATTTGTGATGAGTGTGTTTGGACGTGAAGGTGGGACAGCCGTATTGCCCTTGTCGTTTGTGAATACTTCTTCGAAGTGCTTAGCCAAAATATTTGCTTTGTCTTGATTGGTTCTGGCCCAAGATCCGTCTGGTTTCTGTAGAGGAGTTTGATGTACTATTTTGTTCTTGAACTTTTTGGTAGCTTTCCAAAGCGAATAGTTGGTCTCAGAAGTTGGGGTCAGATTTTTTAAGTAGTCATTAAATTGATTGTTTTAGATTGCCTTAAGTTTTGCTTTGAGTTCTTTGGTTGCTTTGTTGTATTTTGATTTGTCTTGGGGTAGCCTTGTGATTTGCCATCGTTTTCTGAGTTTTCTCTTTTCATCAATCTGTTGTCGAATTATAGTTGGTGTTATATTGTTGTGTGTTTTCGGCCTATTGATTGGGGTTGTTTTATATACTGCAGCAGTTACTATGTCGTTAAAGTGAACTACAGCTCGTTCGACGTCATTTTGCGATTGTAGTGGTATATTAAGCAGTAGATGTCCGTGCAGGGACGGGTTAAGAATATCACTGCAGCGCCCCCCCCAACAACCAGCGCTTGTCGTAAAAGGCGACTAAGGGGACAAATCAGATCCAGGCAATATAACACCCAAGTGAGCCTAGCGACACATATACTACCTTAAAAACCCTCCCACAAGTGTGCATGCGAGTCCGTGGGTTGACACGACTGGAGATCACCGGTGTCATAAAAGAAAGATCAAACAATACTAAAACAGGAGCATGCACGTGTCAAACAACAAACACCATCGCAATATGGTGCAAAAAATTGTATTGCAAAACTGTATCATTATGGGAATACTTGCAAAAAGGAAAGGCACTACCCCGCCAGGCACTACCACTGCTGTGCATGGTACTGATCCTGGACCGAGCAGAAATGTTCGGGTCAGAGTTATACGGATTCCGGGGGCTAGCAAAATAATGAAACAGTTTGGACGCAATTTGAGGGTCGCGAGTTGGAACGTTGGAAGCATGACCGGTCGAAGTTACGAGCTGGAAGAGATGATGAATAGAACGCGGGTAGACATCTTGTGTGTCCAAGAGACGAAATGGAAAAACACCGGGAATCGGGCGCGTTTCTTGGACGTTAGGACAAAAGATTACAAGATGTTCTACTACGGAACGGAAAAGGCTAAGAACGGAATCGGTATCATCCTTGCGGCAGAGCTACTTGGAAACGTCTTGAGCATTTCGAAGTCCAGCGACCGTTTGATGTCTCTCAAACTAGTAATACAAGGAGAGGTGTGGAATATTGTCAGTGCATATGCTCCCCACGATGGGTACAATCAGAGAGATAAAGATGCATTTTCGCTAGATTTCCACAATCTCCTTAAGAACATCCCAAAGGAAGAATTTCTATTTGTTGGAGGAGATTTGAATGGACATGTCGGGAAATCAAACGAAGACTATGAAGACTGCCATGGAGGACTAGGATATGGCACCAGGAACCTTCCTGGTGAAGACATCCTAAGCATGTGCAAATCACACGGTCTAATCGTGTTAAATACCATGTTCATCAAACAAAGCCGACACCTGATCACTTACAGCAGTGGTGGAGATGAAACTCAGATTGACTACCATTTGGTAGGCAGTTTCATGAAGCCCCGGGTAAAAGATTGCAAAGTGATCCTGGGAGAGGCAATCGCTCGTCAACACCGTCTCCTGCTAACAGAAATTTTTATGAAAACACCGAAGAAAAGCAAACAAACAAGGGTCTCTGAGAAAATCAAATGGTACAATCTGGACAAAGAAAAAGGCGAAGCTTTTGTTTTCGTAATGAAAAATTACCTCTCTCACACAATCAACGGAGCTGAGGATGAAGAGTGCAGAGCACAAAATATGTGGGATTCCCTACAGCGAACTTGCTTAAATAAGGCCAAATCACTGCTAGGAGCTTCAAAACGCCACCATCAACACGCCAAAGAAACATGGTGGTGGAGTGATGAAGCTAAGATGCTGATAAATGAGAAGAAAGCGGCTTTCAAAGCTTGGTCAAAGTGCCCCTCTAATAATAATGACGAAAAAGCTCGCCTCGAAATGGAATACAGATGCTGCAAGAAAAAAGCGAAGAAGAAGTGCGCCCAGCTTCAAGCAGAGAGTACGGAGGGCCTGTATCGGGAGCTGGAGAAAATATTTTCCCCGGTTGCTGATGCAAACCAGGCTGTCCAGGAGCTGCGAAGACACAATATGAACAAGAGCGCCACTATCTTCAAAATAGCCGCCCAAAGAAGGACCAATGCTCAGGAGATTCGTTCGCCAAAGTTCATTAGCAATGCTCATGGCCAGCTTCTTGTGGATGACGACAAAATTCTGCAGAGGTGGCGACAGTATTGTGAAGAGCTTTTAAATGAACAGTTTCCCCGGCTATACTTTCCAAGAGCCACCCCTAACTGTGAAGAAATAGCCGACATTACAGTCGAAGAAGTTAGTGAGGCGGTCAAATACTCCAAAAAACGAAAAGCGGTTGGGCCAGACGAAATACCCTCTGAGTTCTGGAAAAAGATGGGAGACATCGGGTTCAGATGGCTCAGAATTCTTATCTCCAAATTCGTGAGAGGTGATCCAATGCCGAATCAATGGAGGGAAAGTTACCTCCTCCCTGTATACAAAGGGAAGGGTGATACGCGAAACTGTGATAACTACCGTTCGATCAAGCTGATCCATGAAGATCGTTGAGCGGGTATTAGGTGGCCGACTGCGAAAAATAATACGGCTATCTGATGATCAGTGCGGGTTTGTCTCGTGTAAATCAACCACAGATGCAATCCAAAGTATAAGGATCATAATGGAAAAACATCGTGATTCCTTAAGGGATTTGCATATTGTATTGGTTGACTTTGAAAAGGCATTCGACAGACAGCCACGAGATCTGATATGGGTGGCGCTAAGACATCGAGGGGTTCCAGAAACCTATGTACAGATGATCATGGACATGTACGAAAGAGCAAAGACAAGAGTAAGATGTCCCGCTGGAGTAACCGAAGAGTTCCCAATCAAAGTCGGGGTGCACCAGGGAAGCGTTTTAAGTCCTTTACTCTTTATTACAGTCCTTGATTATCTGCTTGAAGGTAAAGTGATGGACCCCAAGGTACATCAGTTATTCTTTGCTGACGATGGAGCCATCATAAGTGAGGATCCTACATCCCTGCAACGAGCACTTGATGTGTGGGTGGACGTTTTGGAGGGAAATGGGTATCGCATTAGTTCAAAAAAGACAGAGTACTTGTGCTGCCCGTTCTCTGATCCACTCAGGCCTATTCCAGACATTTATTTGAATGGAACAGTGCTTCCCAAGTGCGAAAAGTTCAAATATCTGGGATCTATGATCAATAGCAAAGCAACTTGTGATGACGACATCAATCATCGTGTAAGCGTAGGGTGGATGAAGTGGCGAGAAAATTCCGCTATCTTCTGTGACAGAAAAATGCCCCCTAAGTTGAAAGGAAGGCTCTACACCGCAGTTGTACGTCCAGCGCTCACAAAAGGTTCACAATGTTGGACGATGTACAAAAAGTATGAGAGTAAATTAACGGCAGCTGAGATGAAGATGCTTCGCATGACAGCAGGAGTGACCAAGCTTGATCGAATAAGAAGTTCGAAGATCCGTGGAAGCTTTCACATCAAGGAAACCATCGTGCACAAATTAGAGCGCGACCGGCTCAGCTGGTATTGCCACGTTCAAAGAAGAGATCATTTGAACCCTGTTAAAAAGGCAATATCTATGCACGTTCCAAAGACATCGCGACGTAGGAAAGGCAGGCCTATAAACGCCTGGATCAGACAAATGCGACGACATCGGCATTTCATTGGCCTCAGTAACCGAGTGATCCAAAATCGGCAGGCCTGCCGATATTTTCTGAGGTCAAATAGGCGAACCCCACAGGCGGATCAGTAGAAATGCAGTGAAGTGGGAGGGCTGTGATCCCTTGTTTTCGGATCATAGCCTCGCTGATAAAAGGAAGAAGAAGATTAAGCAGTAGATGTCGTCCTATATATTCCCGAAAAGAGTCCCAATCGGTTTTTTTGTTGTATAGTTGGGACGAATTAGTTATGGGGGTTATTTTGGACGAGTATTTGAGTTGGATAGGGGAGTGGTCCGATGAAAGTTCAAATCTAGATTTAATGCTTAGTGTCTTTAGTTGGATGTTTCTAATGATGCAAAAGTCGATTAAGTCCGGTGTTTTATTTGGATCAGTAGGCCAGTAGGTAGGTTCGCCGGTGCTTAGATATCTACAGTTATTTTTAAGGATTGCTTTTAGGAGGTTTTTGCCTTTAGTGTTGGATATCCTCGAACCCCAGTCGATGTGTTTTGCATTGAAGTCTCCAGCTGCTATAAATCTGCACCCTAGTGATTTGATGTAGTCTTCGTACTGTAGAGTTGTAATAATATGCTTAGGTGGGCAATATAGGGCTGAAAGTACTAATGGTCCGTCTTTGTCTTCTATTTGGATTGTAGTCGCTTGAATGTGTTCGTAGTTATGATGTTCTAATTCAATGTAGCTGATTTTGTTGTTAATTATAATAGCTGTGCCACCGTGTGCGGTTCCGTCAGGGTGATTTGTGTTGTAGATGCTATATCCTGGTATTTTGAAAAAGCTTTTAGCAGTGAAGTGTGTTTCTGCTATCATTAAAACGTCGACGTGATTGTCTTTTATAAATTGTTTTAGTTCTAGTGCATGTTGGTTAAGTCCATTCGCGTTCCAGATGATGATATTAAGTTCTTTATGCATGTGGTCCATTAAGTTTCGTCGTTAGGATGGTCAATATTTGTAGCATATTCGTCATTTGTTGAATAAGGTTCCTCATCATTTCTTTTAGTTCAGCGAAGTCCTCTTTGTTGTTGTTGCTGGTAGTTTGTGGGGAAATTCGTCTAGCTTCTACTACAGGAATACCTAGTGTGTCATTGGTTGCGCTGACGCTTTCATTTGTCTTGCCGCAATCTCGGGGATTGATATGGTGGGGTCTTTTGCATGCAGCTGCTTGGGCGTAGGTTGTATCTGGTCTGATGTTGGTGAGGGTTTCAACATTTGTCTCTTCTCTAGCTGTCGGGAGATCCTTTTTACGCATTGGGGGGAAGCGCTCTATTTTTAAAGCTTTATAGATTTCGCATCCCTTGTAGTTTGCCGTGTGGCTACCATTACATAAAGCACATTTCACTGTACCTTCTTCTGATGGCATTTGGCAGTCCAGGGTCTTGTGTGATCCCGCGCATTTAACGCACACTGGGTCCTTTGTGCAGTAATTTTTAGTATGTCCATACGTTTGACAATTTGTGCACTGGGATATAGTTCTTTTGTAGTGTGGCGGTTCGAAGGAAACCTTGTATTGGAGTAAATGTGTAATGTCATATATGTTTTTGTTATTGTCACCCATGGCTACCTCAACATTGAAAAGTGGCAATGGTTTTTTTGTATTTCGCTGTAGAATGTTATGTATATTCATGACTTTATGTCCTTTTTCTTCTAGCTCATTCTTGATGTCTTCTGTGTCAGTGGAGTGGTGCATGTTTCTTAGTACGACTTTCAATCCTCTTTCTTCTTTTGGTCTAAATGTGAAGTATTTTGTGTCATTTTTTCGTAGCATTTTTATTATAGCCGTGTAGTGAGTCGAGTCAGAGGGTTGTATTCGGATTTCATTGTTCTTTAATACTTTTAATTCAAAATTGTCTTTTGCAACTTCGTTAAGCGCGTTGTTTAGAATTTTAATGCATTCAACACTTTGCACGTAAATCGGCGGTGGTTTGCTGGGTCTCTTAAATTGCGTTTTGCTAGGTTGGTTAATTTTATCGGTTGTTTCGTTTTTTTCATTATTATAGTCGACGTCTTCATCCACGCTGAGAATATGGAAACGATTTGACGAGCTTAACTCCTTGGGTTTGCTTAACCAGTAGTTCAAAGTTGGTTGGTTTTTTGTTTTAAGTTTCTTTTGGTTGTTGTTGTTGTCTGTTATTTTGATTGGGGATGATCTGTCTCTTTTTTGACTTGTAGGATTGTGTTTGTCGATATTTGTCATGGTATAAGTGGCGACAATGGGTTTGGGAATTGTTTGGTTTTGTGAGTGATTTGTATTTTTGCGGTCCATATGGGCAGAAGTAGGGGTCTTTGATTTTGGAGTTTCAGTACTTGCACGGTTGATTGATGTTCTGTTGTTGCTGTTGCATGGTTTTTGTGTTTCATTAATCGAATTTATTATGAAGGGTGTTGTTTTTGTTTGTCCTATATGTGTTGTCATAGTTGATGTAGTACTTGCTGAGGCAAGTGTTGTTATGACGCTAGTAGATGTCGAGGTTGTTGAAGTCATCATTGTGATGAAGTTATTATGGACATGGAGATCCGGGAATGCGTTAAGATCGCGCCCCGTTGGGGGCGATCGTACAACACTCATCTAATTTGCTGTACAAGCCTAGAAGTATGCAATTGGATAAGTGCAGCTTTTGTAAGCTTTTTTAGAGGTTTTCGCTATGCCTAGCGTAGGTCCAAACCCTTAAGCTTGTGCAGATTTTAGTACTGAGAAGTACTGATATTTCGGTGTTTAGGTTCCACACCTCCACAAAGAGCTTTGCGCCAAATCAGCTGTCACTGAAGAATATGGTATTGTTGGAGTTTGATAATTTACCTATTTACTTCAAGATCAGCAACCACTGGATGAGAACTTTAGTATCCAGCGATGCGCGAACCAAACGTTATGTGTTTGGTATATGCTCTGTAATTTTGGTATGAATTTATATTGAGAAAAATTAAGTTTGATCTAGCACTGGTTTTAAACACAGCCTTATAACTTGGCAGAGTTGCCAGAATGAACCCGAAGGTAGCAAAACTTTCCAGATTCTTGGCGGATGGAATTCCAGCAGTGAATTCGAAATTTGGTAGTTTGTCTGGAAAGCCAGAGCCAAATATAAAAGGAGATTGGGAGAAGCCCAGGGAAGAGTTCTTTGTTGGCAGCAGTGACAGTGATCACTAGAGACGCGCAGTTCTCAAGCCAAAAAATGGAATTGTACTAGATTTCATTTTTTTTTTTTGTTGAAAGCAAATTAAGTTAAAAACATTTTTAAATAAAAAATAACCCTCTCGGGAACCAGAGATATTCTGTTATTTTTGTCTCCATCATCCTTGGCAGCCTTGCAGTATTCGGCTTGATCGGCACTTTTGCTACATTGGTGTCAGGTGTGGGGTTATGTGGACAGAATTAAGCATAATTCCTACCACGTAAATCAAAATGAGCGCCGACGAAGTAAGACGGATACTCGAGGAGGTCACCCGGAAGCAAAGCCAACTCATGGAAACGGTGATGATGGAGATAGTGGAGTTCCAAAATGGTTTTGAACGAAAGCTAGATGGACTGAAGGAGAAATTAGCCCAAGTTGCTTTTACCACATCAGTACCTGCGAACTCGTCGCTCCGAAAGATGCCAGTGGAAAACCCATGTCAGTCGCAAATTGGCTGTCACACGGATGATCAGGAAGAGTCCCACAGAGCTCCCGCATTGGCGGTAGTGAACCTAGACGATCAGACGAAAGAGGAAAGCAGCCATCCCAGAATAAGTATGGACGCCGAATGTCAATCACGATTGCAGTATCAAGCGGAACCATTAACGATTCTGGATCGCCCAGCACTACCCGTGAAGCAGTCTGATAAGCTAGACCACCGCCATCGAAGCCCGGTAGAGTGTTGCCATGATCCACTTACCCACCCGTCACTACAAGCGGCACGATTAGCTACGCAGCCACCAGAGGTAAACGAGCGACAAAGAATGGGCTCCTGTCCCAATTTTAGCGAACTAATCGTCAGGCGCGTGTGCGCGGCTAAGCGATGCGAAGACTCACAACCAACTGAACCTACCACCAAATATCTCCAAGACCTTTCGAAGAAAAGTCTAGAGAAATTGGCAGAGGAAAGAGTTCTTCGGATTAACGCTTTTCTATTACCTTTGTGGAACTCAGCAGGAGCTTTGAGTCCTAAGGAGGGGGTAATGTTACGCGAGCGCACAAACCGGCTCAGAAATATAAACAACCGAGAAGCCCTGAGAGACATCTCGGAGCTGTCAACCCGAAGGTAGCAAAACTTTCCAGATTCTTGGCGGATGGAATTCCAGCGGTGAATTCGAAATTTGGTAGTTTGTCTGGAAAGCCAGAGCCAAATATAAAAGGAGATTGGGAGAAGCCCAGGGAAGAGTTCTTTGTTGGCAGCAGTGACAGTGATCACTAGAGACGCGCAGTTCTCAAGCCAAAAAATTAAATTGTACTAGATTTATTTTATTTTTGTTTAAAGTAAATTTAGTTAAAAACACTTTTTAATAAAAAAAAACCCTCTCGGGAACCAGAGATATTCTGTTATTTTTGTCTCCATCATCTTTTGCAGCCTTGAAGTATTCGGCTTAATCGGCACTTTTGCTACAATTTGAATGAAAAACGAATGTTAAATATATGTACTTGGAATGCAAACAGATTTTTGCAAAAACTTGACGAATTGGAAATATTCATGTGTGAAAAAGATATTGATATTTGCTTGATTTCTGAAACCCACGTAAAAAAGGAATCGCATTTAAAAATAAAAGGCTATAATGATTACCACGCTTGTCACCCTTCGAGAAAAGCGAGAGGCGGATCATCCTTGCTTATTAAAGACTGCATCCAACAGTCTGAAGACCTAAAGATAGAGCTTGAAACTTTGCAACTGTGCACGATTCGAGTTAAAAATAGTCAGCGTACTATTAAAATCTCATCTGTCTACTGTCCACCGCATTCCGCGCTTGAAAAAGTGATTTTACTAATTTGTTTGAATCTCTGAAACCTAATTTCATTATTGGCGGCGATTTTAATACGGAACATACGTTCTGGGGCTCAAGATACAGCTCGAAAAAACTAGAATGCTCTATGGGGCAGGTATGGAGTACAGTTGTGATTTCCATTGGACGGGTAAACCGACTTACTGGCCACCTGATACTTTGAAAATACCTGACCTGATAGATTTTTTCGTTGTGAAAGGAATATCTACCAACCACATAAAAGTTAATAAGAGCTTTGATCTGTCGTCTGATCTTTCCCCGGTTATTTTAACAATCAGCGAAAAACTAATCTATAACCTAGAGCCAGCGAGATTAACTGGCCGAACAACCAATTGGGAAGGCTTTAAGAACGAAATTGAAGATAACGTTGAACTGAGCGTTCCAATTACGACACCCTATGAACGTGAGGTTGAAGTTGATCGCTTCATTGAGATCGTACAGCTCGCCTTTTGGAATAATATGCCCAATCCAAGGAAATCGCCGGACAGATACGGTTTACGATATCCTCCGGAAATAAAAGAATTGGTCAATGAAAAAAAATAAAGCGCGTAAAAATGGCAACAAAGTCGTGCTCCGTAACATAAAGCGCAATTGATACCATCTGACGATTTAACGCTTACAAGTGCAACGCTAAGGGGACTCAGACATATGATCGAGAATCTGAAACCTAAGAAATCTCCTGGTTATGGTTTGATTACCGGAGAAATTCTCAAAGTTTTACCTAGAAAAGCATTGATTAAGTTTATCCATACTGTATATGCTGCGCTCAGATTAAAACACGTGCCGAGCCAATGGAAAGTTGCAGAAGTCAAAATGGTTTTAAAACCAGGAAAACCGCCAAATGAGGTAAAATCGTATAGACCAATTTCGCTTCTTCCAATCATATCGAACATTTTCGAGAGGATATTACTAAGCGATCACCAGTTTGGCTTCAGAAGCAAACATACGACGATTGACCAGGTGCATAGAATTACTGACGTAATCGAGAAAGCACTTGAAGAAAAAAAGATTTGCTCAAGCGTATTTCTTGACGTCTCGCAAGCCTTTGATAAGGTGTGGCATGATGGCTTGAAATGCAAACTACGACAAATTCTCCCGGAATGCTTATACGATATTCTAGAATCATATCTCGGGAACAGACTCTTTCGTGTTAGACATGGAGTCGAATACTCCGAACTCAAATAAATTTCGGCCGGCGTACCGCAAGAAAGCGTTCTTGGGCCGCTTCTCTATTTGCTATATATTCGTGATATACCGAACGAAGATGAAACTATTCTTGCTATGTTTACCGATGACACCGCTATCCCAGCAGTAGGCAAAACCATCGAAGAAACGACTGCAAAACTGCAAAACGCACTGCATAATGTAAATGAATGGACGAGGGACTGGCGGATCGCCATCAACGTGAATTTCACTTACAAGAAAACTATTAACTTGCCAATTTTCCTAAACTTGGCCCGAATACCTTTTGCAAACGAGGCCAAATACCTGGGAATGACACTCGACGCAAGGCTGAAATGGAATTCGCACGTGAAAATGAAATGTAAGGAACTCGAAGTCAAATATAGAGAAATGTACTGGTTACTCGGAAAACATTCCTAGCTCAGTACTGAGAACAAACTGCTTTTATACAAGCAAGTGCTAAAGCCGGGGTGGACCTACGGTATACAACTTTGGGGTTGTACCAAGAAAAGAAATGCAAATATTTTACGAGCTTTTCAAAATAAAGTGCTAAGAGAAATTATCCAAGCACCGTGGTATAGTAGAAACACCGATATCCACAGGGATCTCGGAATTCCGACAATCGAAGCAGAAACTAGAAGCTTCGCGAGAAAGCATAGAAACCGACTAATCGGACATGTCAACAATACAGTCCTACAAATTTTGGATGAGAGCAATTTATTGCGCCGACTACAAAGAACGAAACCTTTAGACTTGGCGCGGTAAGTAACCGCGTCTAAACTACGGAGCTAGCAGGAACTTCTAATAGGAAGGTACCTGCAAAACGTCCTTATTTCATGAAATGTAAACTACTTGATAAGTCGAATACTTAGTTGTAGTAAAAATAAAAAACAAGTCTGTTTTGAAGGGAGGCTTTTTAGTGGATAAGATTCCCATACTACTATGAGCACGGGCTGTCGATCCTCATAGTGTCTATGGAAGATTTTCACCTACCCTCGGAAAAAAAAACAAAAATTTTCTTGCTTAAGTAAATCTACCTCTTTCTTCACGATAGAGTAGCTCCATTTCGGTAAGCTTGGTACGGAGTGTGTCGTTTTCCTCCTCAATGCTTTTAAATTTCACTGAGTCCCGTTTTTCACGCGCTTGCGCTTCCGGCGGACTTCTTTTTCCGGAGACGTTCGATCTTATTGGTGGTGATCGAGATACTCTTGTACTTTATGAGAAGGGATTTAATAGTTGCAATAAATGGCTCTCCCCAGAATGCGTAGAGCCGAACTCCGAAGAGGGTGGATTTTCCAGTGAACCTGGGCTGCCACCTGGGGTATTCAATCGTTTTGTTTTGTTAATTGCATTTTGTGTATACACTACGCTCGGTATACGGAGGGTGGGTTTTAGTCGCCTCTTACGACAGGCATGCCTACCTCGGGTATATTCATCATTTTACGTGAATCGCTTACGGACGCAAATGACATTCGAGAACTTACTTTTTTTCAATCCTGAAACAAAATATGCAATTCCTCTGCGTTTTTATCTGAAAAAATTGTAGCTTCCGCAGCAGTTACTTGCTCTAACCGCTTCTCCAAAATGTGGCATTCTCCATATGAGGACGGGGTTATGGGTTTCGGCGCTTTTTCAACCGCAGCAGAAATGATGATGATGATGAAATTTTTCCAAACATTGACACGATTATTAGAAATTTTTAGTCCTAAGTACACTTTCAGTCTTCAAATTCAGCGTTTCAAATTCTTCCTTATATGTATTTGCTGATAAGAACCGTCATGTTCTGGTAGTGATAGCCGATATTATTACCTTTTTCACCAAAAAGTTTTGTCACAATATTTACATTTTTTACCCAGCGAAAAGTTTGTGATTTTGAGATCTTCCCGAAATATTCATCTGTAAAGTCTAATAGATTTTCATTTTTACTACAAAAAAACACACTTCCTATTTTATTGTTTTCAATTAAAAAAAGAAAAGAAAACAACCGGAAGATTATTTCTAAAATGTTATAAAAATGTACAAGAGATAGATTCCTTGTTTTCGGCTTCTTTCGTCACATATGTTATTTAATGAAACAGATTCATTTCATTATGTTTTCCCAACGTTTTGGCAGGGATTGCTGCCTTCTTCGGGGGATCTTTATTCATGAGAAAGTTAATACATATGGAGAGAAATTTGACAAAATGGTTTACATTATTTTTTAACAAAAACGAACTTACATTGATGAGCAATGAAATGGACAATTACAATTAAAACAGTTGTGTAAGAAAACAAGAAACAAAAGAAATAAATTAAACAATTTATGCCAAAAAACAAAAAAAAAAGAAAGAACACTTCTTCTGATGAAGGTTAGTAACTTAATAACGGCTAGTACATTTAAAAATTAAAACTTTGCAGAAACGAGAGAGCAATATATAGAGGAGATATTCTGTGTGTCCTGCGTCCGGTTCATGCTGTTCTTGTTGTTCAAAATATGTAACTTTTCGAGAGTATAGCGCTTCGAGGTATGTTTTTCCGTCTGCAGGCCCACTACATTTTCGAAGTCTCGTGTGTGGCTATTCTCGATGCTGTGGCTCGCAAGGGCTGTCTTATTGGCACTGTTGTTTCTTATGTGTGACTTGTGATTGGACATCCGCTGTTTTAGGAGCTGTTTCGTTGTACCAACGTAGCATAGGTCACAGTTTTCATTGCCATTCCCAACGCAGCCTATTTTGTAGATGCCATCTGTGCATCTACACTTTTCTGTTTTGGGCGTGAGTTTACTGAAAAGGGGTGCAAGCGTTATGTTGGACTTATACGCCAGATTGACATCTTTGGTGTTATCGATGACTGCTTGCTTAAAGCTTCCAGCAAGCTTGGGAATGTAGACCATGCCTTTGTAGACCCCGTTTCCTCTTTCGGCTTCGTCATCACTAGGAGCTCTAGTTTGTTGGCGATCTAGTAGACTCCTTATGATCACCCCAGGATACCCATTATCCATGAGAATCCGTGTAACTCTCTGGACATTAGCGAGGTGAAATTTTTGGTCACTCAAGGCAAAAACCTTTCTCACTAGGTTCGAAGCAGTATTTATGACTATGTGTCTGGCCTGGTTGGACCGAAAGTTGACAAGTCTTTCCGATGCTGTATCTTTTTGGTACCAGTTAAACGAGAGTCGGTCGTTTTCGCGAAATTCCTAAAATAATTTATTTTAAGAATCACTGAAGCAAAAGACCGATGATATGGTTCAAATTTTTCTTTTTGTCTTTTTAATACAATACAGTGAGACGAATATGTATCCTATTGATCATTAATAACGATAAGAGCAAAGCGCATCTCAGTGCATTGCTGTAGTATACCGTGCGATGAGTAATTAAGACATTAGTTTGATGGGATTTCTCAATTTTTTGCCGGAGAGGGTTCCACGTCGTCTAATACAGAGCATGTAAATCGCGCTAATCGCGATTATCGATATATTCGTATCTGGTCAATTTATCACAGACAACCATGTACATATATTTGTTAATGGTAAGCCCTCAGCTTGGATTTGGTAATTGTTCCAACCTTGTTTTTATGGCTACAGTCAATCAAAAAGAATTCACGATTAAAAATTGGGTTGTCTCGGGTTAGTGGCCGGTTGGGGGCTGCCTACCCTATGGCTTTAAGTACTATTTAAGGTCCTTTATCGAGTTGTTACTTATTCCATCTTATTTTTTATGCCTATGAAAATCTAATAAAAATGTACCGCAAGTTGACACTTTTTTCAATTCCTGGGCCAATACATTTAACCAGCAACGGGCGTTTTGTCTACTCCTACAAGCAAGATTTCATATTATATTCAACTCACCGTTCTTCTTTTATGCCTCAGGGCATCACGCGGTCGGTTTTTAGACTATAATGTAGATAACTGTGTCGTAAACCTAAGGCAATTTTCTTTTCAACCGCACAACCTGTGTAATTTTGCCTTAGGAGTGTTAGTTCAATTTACCGTGTAGGGATGGGTTAAGAATATCACTGCAGCGCCCTCAACAAATAACGCTTGTCGTAAAAGCCGACTAAGGGGACAGATCAGATCTAGGCAATATAGCTCCCAAGTGAGCCCAGCGATACATACAAAACCAAAAAAAACTTTCCCAGAAGTGTGAAATGTGCACTGGAGATCACCGGTGTCATAAAAGAAAGAACGTATTGCTAAGCAGACTGAGCGGGCTCGTAAGCCAGTTGTACAGATTCCTAAGCCGACTGGCCTCGAATCAGCAGTGCAGACTCTTGAAACAGTCAATCAGCCTTCTAAGCCGGTTAAACGTACGTCAAAGTCGTCCACTAAAAAGGCTGAACGAAAAATAGCCTCTGACAAGCCAGCGAACACCGTACCTCTGACGTATTCTCAGGCTGCAGTCAAAGCAACCAAACGAAACGTCGGATCACCCTCTGATCCGTTGAATGAAATTCTAGACTGCTTCTACGCTAAGTTCGAGGATCAATGTGAAATTAACAAACGGATTCTCGAACGTCTCAGTAACGTCGAAAGCTTTTGTATGGCTAACCATAAATCTAAATCTAAGTAAATATGAACTCTTTGCTTAAAATAGTAACATGGAATGCAAACGGACTCTTACAAAAATCTAACGAAATAGAAATGTTTCTAATAAGAGAAAATATCGACATATGTTTGATCTCCGAAACCCATCTAACAAGGGAATCGCAGATAAACATAAGAGGCTACGCTGGTTATCACGCCTATCATCCTTCTGATAGAGCGCGGAGCGGTTCGTCCTTATTCATTAAAACTAACATCAGTTGTGCGCGGTAAGGGTTAAAAATAAGCACCTGAGTTACAATATAGCATCTGTTTACTGTCCGCCGCGATGCCCACTAGAAAAAGACGACTACTTTCATGTCTTCAATGCTCTTGGTTCAAATTTTCTTATTGGTGGAGATTTCACCTTTCGCCTTAAATGTTTCACTTACAACACCTTGTGAACTAGAGGACGAAGTTGATAGTTTCGTGGAAACAATCCAAAGAGCGGCGTGGAAAAACACTCCTTCTAGAAGCTATAAGATCAACCGCAACGAAAAGTATCGCAGAGAAATCATTGAACTGGTGAGAGAGAAACGAAAAGCACGAAAGAAATGGCAAATCACTCGTGCACCGCAGCATAAAACGGTGCTTAACCGACTATGCAATCGCCTTAGAGATAGTACTCGCGAATTTAAAAGCAAAAAGATAGCGACCTATCTTGAAAATCTTTCCAGTGAAAGAGAATCAAATTATTCGCTTTGGAAAGCGCTAAAAGGCATCCGGAAACGTCTCGTCTGACCATCAGTTTGGATTTAGAATCAAGCATTCTACAATTGACCAACTCCACAAAATAACTGACGTGATTGAGAAAGCTCTGGAAGAAAAAAAGATTTGTTGTGGTGTATTTCTTGACGTCTCACAAGCTTTCGATAAGGTTTGGCACGAAGGCTTGGAATATAAATTGCAACGACTACTGCCACGGCAACTCTTTTTAATCCTACGATCGTACCTCACCGAGAGACTCTTTCGTGTTAAGCACGGAAACGATTACTCTGACTTCAAGGAGATTGCAGCCGGAGTCCCGCAAGGAAGTGTCCTTGGCCCACTTCTATATGTACTCTACACGCGTGACATCCCGCAAGAGAGAAACTGCGTCGTCGCCACGTTTGCGGACGATACGGCGATATTGACAACGGGAGATACCATTGAAGCAGCAACCGGAAAGCTTCAACATGCTATTAATAAAGTCCACGCTTGGACGAATTCTTGGCATATTGTGCTGAACGAAAGCAAATCTACTCACGTCAACTTTACGTACAAAAAAGTGGATAGATTGCCTGTATATGGTATATCTAAACTTGGCTCAAATACCGTACGCAAACGAAGCAAAATATATAGGAATGACTCTGGATGTCAAGCTCAAATGGAAATCGCACGTGAAAAAGAAACGCGACGAACTTCAAAACAAATACCGACAAATGTACTGGTTACTCGGAAAACATTCGAAGTTGAGCCTACATACAAAACTGCTTATCTATAAGCAAGTGCTAAAGCCAGTGTGGACGTATGGTATACAACTATGGGGTTGTACCAAGAAAAGCAATAGAAAGATCATACAAACTTTTGAAAATAAAGTTCTTAGAACGATCGTTAACGCACCGTGGTATGTACGTAACGAAGATATTCATCGGGATCTGGGAATTCCCAGCGTCGTCGAAGAGATAACAAAATTTGCGCGTAAACACAAAGATCGTGTTCACGGCCATTGTAACCGTACTATCACTCAACTACTTGACGCGAACAATTCAATTCGTCGTCTTCAAAGGACAAAATCTTTTGACCTCGCGTCATAGCATATGAAGGTCGTGAAAAAGGCAGGAACTTTCATTGGAATTTAACCTGTCTAAAGTGCTACATTTATTTTTAATCACAAACGATCGTCTTTTTCTAGAATAACGATTCTCGTAAGCGAAAATAAAACTACTGGATAAGCACTGGCTTAGTTGTAGTATTAGAGGTGTTTTTTTAGCGAGTAAAAATCTCACACTACCTTAAGCACGCGCGGTCGGGCCTTATGGTGTCTTTGGAAGATTTTTCACCTGCTCTCGGCAAAAAAAAAAAAGAAAGATCAAACAACAATAAGACAGGAGCATGCAGGTTTCAAACACCATCGCAATAAAAAAAAATGCAACTGTATCATTATGGAAAGTATGACCGGTCGAAGTGACGAGCTGGAAGATATGATGCATAGATGACGGGTGGACATCTTGTGTGTCCAAGAAATGAAGTGGCGGAACACAGGAAATCGGGCGCGCTTCTTGGACGTTAGGACAAAAGCTTACAAGATGTTCTACTTCGGAACTGAACAGACTGGGAACGGAATCGTTATCATCCTTGCGGCAGGGCAGAGCTACTTAGTAACACCTTGTTCATTTCGAAGTCCAGCGATCGTTTGATGTCTCTCAAACTAGTAATACAAGGGGAGGTGTGGAATATTATCAGTGCATATGCTCCCCAAATTGGGTGCGATCAGAGGGATAAAGATACATTTTGGTTAGATTTCAAGAATTTCCTAAGAAAACCTCTAAGGAAGAGTTTCTGTTTGTTGGAGGAAATTTGAATGGGCATATCGGAAAGACGATGAATACTGCCATGGAGGACTAGGATACGGCATCAGGAACCTTCCTGATGAAGACATCCTAAGCATGTGCAAATCACACGGTCTTATCGTGTTAAATACCATATTTATCAAACAAAGCCGACACATGATCACTTACAGCAGTGTTGGAGATGAATCCCTGATTGACTACCATTTGGACCCCCCTCGTATGCTAGTGTAATGTCACATTTACAGCACGACATTGATCACTTTACTGCTGTCAAGTATATTTCATTTTTATATATTTTGTAAAGAAAACTAGTTTCTTCTTCCACTCAGAATCGTCTCTTGTTTTTAGCCGAATTGCGTTGCTTAACGCCAGCAACGTGAGTTTGTGCACTAGTGTACGGGGATATAAATTTATTTGTAAAACAATAAATAATTGATCGCAATTGATTGAACAGCTGCGCACGTAGTGTACCACCGGAAGACGTGGGTACAGCACTGAAGGTAGCATCAATCAAAATTGTTCCATGTTCAGGATCACAGTAATTACAATAAATTAAATCTGTGGCAATAAGTTAAAGTACTCGTAGCTTAAATCGACTGATGAGTTATGGCTATCAGACTCGGGCCGCAATTCAATAATTTCATACGATTTTCACATGAGCGACAACTTTAAACGCCTTATGTATTGTTTTCAAACTTATTTTTTACTTCAATTGAGTTAGTAAAGAGTTGAGTTGATAGAGGATAATCCTATTTTGGATGTAAAAAAAAAAAAATTAAGAAAAAAAAAAAAGTGGAGTTTCAAATCTGTTGGTTTCTAAGATTTGTCTGGGGGGAATTATTTTGACCATCTGGCTACACTGCCTTGTGCCAGGGAAGGTTAAAACTTTGATTATGTAATCAGCATGTCCCCTAAGGGTACTTATATATAATTTGTGTAGCCCTGTTTCCAAATAATGGCATAGTTTAGGGGTGGTAACGTCGTCATTTGCCACGCTAATGGCTCATGGTTCAAATCGTGGAGTCAACAAGCATTTATTTATTTCTCATGATATATGTATGTACCTATATATTAAAGTCAGTCCGATCAATTGCGAAAGCTTGTGTGAACACTACTGCGAAGGTATAACCCTGGCAGTAGGTTGGTCATGTTGCAAAAAAAAGAAAAGACCTTCCTATAGTCCTAAACATACCCATATTACGTAGTTATTATTTTTCACCGGGGCAATTTTTGTACACATTTTGGTCGCCGTTTTTAAAGACCCAAGCCTGAGCACAATTTTATTAATTAAAGAATATATAAAATTCTTGTTAGAGGAACGGGTAAGTATCTATAATATTTCAACACCTTTGTCTGTATGCGTTTTTTGGAATTCTTAAAATGACTGGAATGTTTATTTTACTTTTTTATTAGATTCAACGAGGTAAGATTTACCTCCGCATTTTAATTAAATATACTAAAAATAGCGTACATTTCTATTAGGCATTAGAGTTGAGTAAATAATCTTAATTGAGAGAACAAGGGAGGCTTTCATTTTTCATAAGATTCTCAATCTTGAGACGTACAGTAACTGCTTTAGCTTATATGTGGCGGAATACAACGTGAAGTTCGTTTGATGTCGTTCCTGCTGCTGGCACTGACAATATTAATTGCTGGTTGCATGTTAAATTGACTGCCATGGGGTATAAAAAGCAAATGAGATACGTGGGTTGCTAATGGCATAAGGTTTTCTTTTATAGAGAGGCTTTGGGTGTGTTTCCATTTCATCCCTATATTATATTTATAACATTTTATGCGGCGTAGGTGTAATGAACTATTTCATTTACTAACATTCTACTTCTTTTACTGCCCATTAAATAAGCATACTATGTACATTTTTATTCATATTCGTGGGAAATAATAATATTTTATGCATTTTTTGCAATACCAAGTTAGAAAGAAGGCGCTTGCTTTGTGATCATAGTACGAGGCCTATGTACCTAATGCTCATATTATAATATATTGATTTAAAAGTTCTAACAGTCATTTCTAGAAAGTGCTGAAGTATGAATAATATCAAGTTGCAGATATGCTATTATTAATATACAGGGTGCTTCACATACGTACACTCGGCGACCTAAAGGTCCATAGTGCTTTCTATTGATGGTGGAATGAAAAAAAAAAAAAAATTATCCTGGTATGGGTCTATCCTTAAACCAGTGGGTTTAGTACTATTTAGGAAGCTAAGTAGGTGCTTTATCCGTAACACTGCAACCCCGGAAGTGCTAACAAAGAACTAAGAGCCTAGCATACAGGTAGTCCCAGTTAAGCAGTACAATCCTTTAAGAGGAGATATCTGAAGTTCCGCCGAACAAAAAATTGTATGGCAGCGGAGGTCTATTCTCACCACATTTCAAGTTATAGCCCATCAAAGTGGGTGACCTCTTATTTGGAGGTGTAACGACTTTACACGCTATAGCTTCTAAACTATTATAGGCACAAAGACAGCTTATACAGCTTGGAAAGACGATTTAGTAGCGCATACAAGCTTCGAACACATTGGGTACAGCTGTGTAGCTACAAAAAAGTTATGGCTCCTTAAACTCAAAATAATGAAAATTTGTTGTTCCATTTTTTCACTTAAAATACTTTTTTCTCAAAATTTTTACTTAATATTTTTTTTTTTTTATGAAATTTTTATCCCTAAAAATTTCCTTAAAATTATCTTAATCAACTTTTTTACGTACGATCAACAGAAGTTATAGTAAAAGTCATTTTTTGACAGACCAAAAATGGTCAAACAAAATTAAGTGAGAATAATAAACTAACGTACCTATGAGCAATGCAGTTAACAGTTAATTGTCGGAAAAAAAGCGTAACGAAGAATTATCACAGATTTGCAAATGTACCGTAATTTTGTTTCAAGATTGGAGTACCAACGACGATACTCAAATTGTAGAACACCATGTAGTCGAATGTTCTCTGATGCGTATCAGCGCCTTGTTGATACTTGGTCAGCTGCACCAAATAAAAGGGAACGTACATTCAGAGAAGGGCGATGTTCTTTCAACAAGATGGAGCATCTTGTCACAGTAGCAGCGGAGTAACGTCGTTCCTCAACCATACTTTTAACGAACAGTATATTAGTCGATTTGGCCCCAACCCTTGGCCACCCAGATCTCCTGATCTAACACCCATGAATTTCTTCTTTTGGGGTGCTATGAAATAAAAAGTTTATTTTAGAGAAATGTCGAGTCTGGAAGAGCTCCAGGAAAAAATTAGTGCCGTTTCAGAAGAGATGAGAAGAAGTTTGCTGCTCATTAATCTGCCATCCGAAATAATTAAACGCGCCCGAAAGTGTATTCAAATGGAAGGAAGGTACTTCGAACAATTGCTATAAACATTCCATAAACTAATTCAGTAGGTACCTACACTTCTTTTTGACCATTTTTGTCTGACAAAAAATGGCTTTTACTACAACTTCTGTTGATCGTACGTAAAAAAGTTGCTTAACATAATTTTAAGGAACTTTTTTAGGGATAAAAATTTAATGAAAAAAAATTATTAAGTAAAAATTTTGAGAAAAATGCATTTTAAGTGAAAAAATGCAACAACAAATTTTCATTATTTTGAGTTTAAGGAGCCATAACTTTTTTGTAGCTACACAGCTGTACCCAATGTGTTCGAAACTTGTATGCTACTAAACCGTCGTTCCAAAATGTATAAGACTATTTCTGTACCTGTAATAGTTTAGAAGTTATAGCGTTTAAAGTGGTTACACCTCCAAATAAGAGGTCACCCACTTTGATGGGCTATAACTTGAAATGTGGTGAGAATAGACCTCCGCTGCCATACAATTTTTTGTTCGGCAGAACTTCAGATATCTCCTCTTAAAGAATTATACTGCTTAACTGAGACACCCTGTATATATAGTATGTAGCCGTTGTTCTTATGGTGTGGGGCAGTGGCAAATCAGGTGTTGGATTGATTCTACCTCTTCCTCGTCCCCACAGTTTCTGCATCGTCGTTGAACTATAGAGAATCGATCCAGTGACAGCAAGATTTTTGTCCTTATTTTGTTCAGTTTTGGCCATAAAGCGTGAGAAGTAGCACAGTCCTCCCTGGACAATCAGGAGGTGTTCGACTTTTTCTCTTTGATGCCAAACAATTTTTCTGTCGATGGTAGTATGGACGTATTGCTACATAAACAAAACTCAAGAAGGAGTTCACTCAGGCCGAGAACTTCACCAAAAATGATAGCGCCAAAAAGCCTTAGAGCCGAAGATAGCGCTATAATTGTAAGTATTCCGAAAATACAAAAACAGAAATCTGGAACTGAAACCAGTATAATTGAAAGTGAACCTAAAACAGATTCACAAGCGAAAACAAAAAACAAACAACTATTACAATGAATGGCAAGCTGAACTTAAAGCAAGGAAAAATCTTGAAGTAATAGTTGCAAGTTTGCAAAACCAAATAAGAGAGCTGGAAAAAAGCGTCACCATTCGGGACTGCTCTAACAATTGTCCGGCCCAACCTGCCCAGCAAAATAGAGAAAAGGAATACCTCACAGATAAAGAGGAGCTCCCACTGGAAACAGACAGCCATCGAAAGAAAAACAAAAGGCCTACGAAAAAGCGCAAGGCAGAAGACAGTCCTGAATTATCTGCAAGAAGACAGGATGCTCAACAAGCAAATTTACAACGTAAGACAAGTAATAAAAGGCTTGGAAAGTTAACCACTGGTTTGAAAAAACAGCCATTACCACCACCAATAATGATCTCGAGAGTGGACAGATTTGGTGAGTTAAAAAAAGTAATAGAACAAAAACGAAAAAGGCTTGTAAATTCACATCCTATAATAAGAATAAATGGAAAATAAATGTCGATGACAGTGACACATATAGAGATATCACTGAAGAATTGACAAAAACAAAGTTCCAGTTGCACTCATATGAAAATAAAGCTACTAGACCAGTTAGAGTAGTAGCCAGAGCTCTTCACTTCTCGTGTGATGAACACGATATCGTCGAAGACTTGAGTAATAAACAATTTAGGATTTTGGAAGCCAAAAACTTAATTAAAAAGGAAACCACACAAGGTAGTGATGGGGAACCAATGACAAGAAACAGAAAATTATCTCTTTTTATGCTCTCTTTTCATAATCAAGAAAAAGTCGAAAAGATATATAACATAAAATCAATAATGGGTATTGTTGCTAAGATCGAGCCACTTCGAGAGAATTCAAACTCAATACCCCAATGCTAACGATGCCAAGCTTTTGGCCATACGCAAAGTTATTGTAAAAGAAATTTTGCTTGCGTTAAATGCGAAGGAAAACAAACCACAAATAATTGTCCTCTAAAGAAGGACGAGAAAGCAAAATGCATCAACTGTCATGGTGATCACCCAGCAAATTATAGAGGTTGTCCGATGGCAAAAGAATATCAAGAAAGGAAGAGTAAAGCTACTAAAGTCAACCAACGAAATGCATCCAATAATAAAAGCAAGCAACAAGTAAACGGTGAAAACAAGAAACTAGAAAAAGTGCCAATTGCTGCTAAAACGATCATACCAACTGTAGAAAGTAAATCATATTCCCAAATTGTGAAAAATACAAAAAAGGAAGAGGAAATATCGGTAAAGGAAATGCTTATTACTATTATCCAAAGATTGGATAATCAGAATAAAATTATTAAACTGCTAAGCAAAGAAGGAAAAAAGGCGGCAAAGGGGCCAGAGGGTTAGGAATAAGCTGTTTTTCTTCCCTAAGACCGTCCATACGTGGTGAAGAGCCACACCCTACACGGGGTGCCTCTGTTATTAACGGAATATGGCGGATCTAAAGAGGAAAACTTGAAAAACTTGGAAAACCCGGAATCCCAGGTGTTAACTACCGTGCATATGGGATGAATGGCACCACGTTACGGTGTCTTCTAACGGTGAACTCTGGATACCTTGGGGACCTCCAGTTTCAATTAATTCCCTTTACCTGTATATAGGGGGTGAGTACAGGCGGACATCTTCCTCACCCTTACTCGTGGGACCCTATATGTCAAATCTTAATTTAAATATAACTCAAAAAGCGTAGAGTGTAAACCGGTCGGGCACTCCTAGCTCTATAAAAACCGGCCGGATTATAGGAGATACGGAGAAAGCTCTACTTCAAACTTCGGATGAAGAAAGCGTTGGAGCAATCGACTTGAAACTGGAAAGGCTCTTTTTAGATGACTTTTTAGCAGTTAACTGTCAAGAGACTAGGGACAAAGCGGTGGGAAGAGCTCTAAGACCCAGATAGAAAGAGACTCCACAACGCACGGGCCTACCTGCAGGATCTGGCCTTATCGGAGCGCTCGTCAGTGACAGGCTCACCGATGGGGAAGACCCCTGCAGCTATCCCGAGCGTGGGAGAACTGATGGGACCGCCAAAGTCTACGATAAGCCGTAGCCAGTCTAGACCTGAGGCGATCACATTGGCAATCTCCGAGCAGCCTCCCATTGCAGCAGAGCCACAGAAACCATCCGAGGACAGCAATGTAGATGTCGGGGTGGCGAAGACGGATGATCCGAACGGGGTAAGCCGCAGCCAGCCTCATGAGGAAAATCGGTCAGAACCCATACCGGATGGTGAATGTAGCCCTGCTGACAATGGAAACTCTACTACCTGTAGTTTCGCGACAGTAGTCAGCGCGGGTGGACTTGGCCTGGGACTAGCCCGACCAACATCCACGTCCGAAAAGACTAGGGAGGTTAGGAAACAGAAGAGGACAACGACGCTCAGGAACAGAACGCGTAATGCCATTAGGCTAATTCGGCGGCTTAAAAAGCGTGATCCGAAGTCCTTCACGGACAGGGAACGGGAGGCTCTGGACAGGACCAACAACACGCTCAAGCTCGCAGGGTCGACTAGGTGCACCGATCAGCAGGACCGGAAGGTAAGAAGATCACCTACGATGAGAGCGGGAAGTCGTCAGCTCCCCATCCCGACCGTAGCTGGTCTTCGGTCAGCAACCGACTCTAACCCATCTGCAGCAGGGGCGGCTGCAGACTGTTCCAAGAAGGCCACCTGCAGAAAGGACGACGACGCAGCACTACGGACGGGCAAGGGTCAGATTGCGTTGAGAGGGGAATGCCGTTTTGCCACCCTCCTCAGCTGCAAACAAATCTACGCCGCTTTCGACTGTTCGGGGTAAAGGGATATAACCCGTCCTCATCGTGAGAAGTTCTAGGGCATACGCAGACGCTAGAGAACGCAGCAGACTAGGGGGACGGACGGAGGCCTGCTCGCGAGAAGGAAGGTTAGCCTCTTGCCAACCTCCCAGATCGCAGGCAGGCTGAGGCCCTTGTCAACCGAGCCGGAGTCAGTCGTTAAGACCTCATCCGAGCCAATTGCGAGCAGTTCCAAACGAGGAAGACATGACGATACGATCTCGCCGCCTACGAACAGTACCAGCAAGAAGGCCAGGCTGGCCGCATCTGCTAGTGCTGGTCTACAGGTGGCGATTGTAGATCATAACAGCTCAGAAAAAAGACTCAGCAAAGATCAGTGGAGGGTCATCGAGTTGCGCATACTCCAAGGTATCAATTCCACCATTGTCGAGAAGGAGGGACAATCCCCCTTCCTTGAGCAACTGACCACTTTGAGAGGCTTTAAGCTCCTTTCATGCGATAATGAGTTCACGCTTAAGTGGCTCCAAACTTTCGTGGCTAACACGCAGGCTCCATGGGCTAATGTCGACGTTCGACTCGTCGAAAAGAAGGACCTGCTAGAATTTACTAGGCCAAAAGAGCGTATCCTGATACCTAGCCCTCATATTCCCAAGGAGCGCATTGAAAGGAACCTACGGCACCTTAACGTGGGGATGGATTATACCGATCATGCTGCAAAAACTGCACCAATCATTATCCCAGTTCTCAAAAAGCTGTTTGCCAGTAGTCTTAAACAATGTCACATACCAAGAACATGGAGGGAGGTAAAGGTGGTTTTTATACCCAAGGCGGGCAAGGCTAGTCACACCACCGCGAAGGACTTCAGACCAATAAGCCTTACATCTTTCATCCTGAAAACTTTTGTAAGATTGCTCGACATTTACATACGTAGTAGAATACGCCCGGGGAACTTATCCCCAGCCCAACACGCATACACGAAGGGTAAATGTGTGGAAACTGCCCTACATCATGTTGTAGGCTCTTTAGAAAAATCACTTAAGGATAAAGAGTTCACACTAGCTGCTTTTTCGGACATTGAAGGAGCCTTCAATAATGTAAATACCGAAGCGGTTAAAAGAACCCTAAGAAACCTAGACATCGACATCAGTGTAATTAACTGGATTGTTAGCATGCTCGAGGAACGACATATAACTACCGAACTTAAGGGTCCAAAGCTCGAAGCATACGCCTCGAGGGGTACCCCTCAAGGCGGGGTAATCTCTCCACTGCTTTGGGTCATTGTTCTTAATGAGGTACTACAACAACTAAGGTACAGTGGGGTCAGAGCTCCAGCGTACGCGGATGATGTCGTGCTGCTTGCAACACGTAAATTCCTGCCTACCCTTAGCGAACAACTTGACGGAGCCCTAAATATGGGCCCGGAGCTGCGGTCTAAAGGTAAATCCCCAAAAAGCCGAGTTCGTACTTTTTTCTAATAAGAGGAAAATACTGGAGTTTAGTGCACCTTCTATTGATGGTATCCCACTCAGATTGTCCGAAAGCGCAAAGTACCTGGGCCTTGTACTTGAAAAAAGCTCAATTGGAGATTAAATATAGAGGAAAGAATTAAGAAAGCAACAATAGCCTTTTACTCATGTAGTAGAATTTTTGGTAGAGCCTGGGGACCCTCCACCAAAATCATACTATAGATGTACACGGCTATAGTTAGACCCATACTGACTTACGACAATCTAGTATGGTGGCCAGCTGTCAACAAATCCACCAACTTAAAGGCAATCACGAAAGTTCAAAGATTAGCGTGCATTGGCATCACCAGTGCAATGAGGACAACCCCAACCGCAGGACTCGAGGCTATCCTCAACCTTCTACCGCTAGACATCTTCATACGAACATCAGCAGCCATTAATGCTATGAGAATGAGTCAGTCAGTGAACTGGAAACCAAGTAGAATAGGTCACTCGATGATCGTACTCGATTATTTTGGTCTCATGCCCGTAACGGATTACATGACGCCATATTTAGACTTCGCAAGGCCTTTCTCTACCACATACCCTAGCCGGGAAGATTGGAAAAGCGGTCATATACCTAATGCCGAATCTATAGCCATCTACACACACTCACTGCGCAAGAAGAGATAGAAACGAGGCCAGCGAAAACCGGCTCTATAGAGCAGAAAACCTAAGAGAATGGCAAGAACGCTGGAATGCTTCTGAGAAAGGCAGGTGGACCCATAGGCTCATACACCAAATCCAGCCATGGTTCGAGAGGCAACATGGAGAACTTGAGTTTTACTTAACGCAGTTCCTAACGGGCCATGGATGCTTTCGTTCGTACTTACATAAGTATAAACACGACAATAGCCCTTACTGTCCGCATTGCGCTGACTGCGTAGAAAACGCAGAACATATATTTTTTGAATGCCCAAAATTCCTCGACGAAAGGAATGCACTAAGGAGTGAACTCGGCCACCCACTGACGCCAGAAAACATCGTTGGCGAAATGCTCAAAAGCCAGGAGGCATGGGACGCAGTCGCTGGAAGCACAATGCGCATAATGAAGATTGAAGATTCTAAGAACGCTAGAAAGAGAAAGGAAAGAATCAGACCGGCGAAATACAATAAATGCTGAGCAGGAAAATGCAAACATGCACTAGTCGAATACATCAGACTAAAACCCCCCCTCGCGATGAAATGCTTGACGGCAGTACCGCGGGGAATGGGGCGGTCGTGGGAGGGGGGTTTAGTGGGTAAGAGTCCCACACTGTTACTCAGGACGTACTGAGTTTCGTCTTTTAAGGATTACCCCTCCCAATCAAAAAAAAAAAAAAAACAAACAAAATAGCCATCTACAAAGATGGCTCAAAAATGAGCGCTGGTGTAGAATCAGGTATCTTCTTAGGTGTATCAAAATGCATACGACTTCCAGACCACAGCAGTGTTTTATAAGCAGAGGTCTTAGCAGTGGCAACAGCCGCCCGTGAGCCTGCGGTAAGGGCAATACCGCCAGAAGGTATCACCATCTTTATCGACAGCCAGGCAACTATAAAAGCGATTACTGCCATAGATATTAAATCGAAGCTTATGAAGCATTGTCGAGAAGAGCTCAGGGTTCTTGGAATACAGCACAAGGTATCGCTCTGTTGGCTCCCTGGACACGAGGGTATCCCAGGCAATGAGAAAGCCGACGAGCTGGCGAAAATCGGCTCTGCAGCCCCAGCAGAACAAGTTGACCCCCCTGTGTGTATCCCGCCTTGCACACTCAAGCTCGCTGCAGGGAATAAAGCCACTGAGGGGGCGAACACAAGATGGAACTCCATGGAAACTTGCGCCATCACTAGGAAGCTATGGCCATCTTTCGACAAAGCAAAGACCGAGAGAATTATCCGGAAAGATAGGAAATCCCTTTCCACCCTCGTGGGCATCATCACGGGGCACAACACTCTGCGGTACCACTTGAAGAAACTACGCCTGACGGAGGAGGAACTCTGTAGAGGCTATGGTGACGAGGAAGTTTTTGAGGGCACAACCCACTTCCTGTGCCAATGTCCGAGTCTTCAACACTCCAGGAAAATGTTCCTTGGTAAATATTTCTTCCAGGATCTCGAGCAACTCTCCGGCGTTTCAACAGAAAAGATGCTGAACTTCATCAAATCATCAGGTTGGTTTGTATGCAGAAATGAACTAAGTGACTGAGTTAGTAGTTTTTAGTTTCATTGGGTAAGCGATTACTTTTCCCCCCATGGGTACCACAATGGGTCAACGCTGACCTAAATGTGGCAGAGATCGCCCCTCCCTGCCAGCCCACATACCTAACCTAACCTAACCTAAGCAAAGAAGGATGGCAAACGACTAACAAAGGCCTCGTAGGGGCAGCATCTCCCGATAGGTGCTGGTCCGCTAAGTAACGAGAATGAGCCACTGCAGCCGAAAACCTAGCAGCTCTGTTAGTAAGCAAAGAAGCAAGAAAAAAACAACAAAATATTAATGATTAAAAATAATCTAAATGTCGCAACGTGGAATGCAAATGGTTTACTCCAACACATGCCTGAACTTCAGGTTTTTCTATGTAACGAAGATATTGATGTTTGCCTGATTTCTGGAACTCATTACAAACAGGGAACCAAGATTAGAATTCCTGCGTATCTTTGTTTTCACTCTCCTCATCCAGCTGACAGTGCCAGGGGAGGGAGTGCTGTGATTGTGAAAAACACCTTGGATCATTACGAATTGCCAAAAATAGCAAAACAAACAATGCAAGTAGCGACAATAAACATAGAAACTAAAGGCAAGGAGTTTAAAATAGCTGCGATATACTGCCCACCCAAGCACTCGCCTACAGGGGAAGACCTAATTGATCTCTTCCAAATGTTAGGTAACAACTTCATCATCGGTGGTGATTTTAATGCAAAACATACATATTGGGGGTCAAGACTAATAACAACAAAAGGCAGGAAGCTCTACATATCAGGGCGAAATTTTAACTGTGAATTTATTTCGACTGGATCACCAACTAATTGGCCATCTGACCCAACAAAAATACCAGATATTATCAACTTCTTCATAACGAAAGGTATTAATAGAAAAGAAGTTAAAGTTAAAAGCAGTGATGATCTGTCATCGGATCATACACCTGTAATCCGAACAGTCAATGGCTTATCGATAGAACAGATAAAAAACCCACGACTAACAAACAAAAGAACGAACTGGTGTAAATTCAGAGAACTTCTCGAAGGTTTCATTAACCTTAGGTCCCCACTAGTCACAACAAAACGTATTGACATTGAAACAGAACAATTCATTGCCGATGTGCAACAGGCAGCAGAAGATAGTACACCGACTTATCAACAAAAAAAACACTCTTCGGGGAAATACCCCACAGAAATCAAGCAACTTATACTTGAAAAGAGAAGAGCTCGTAGAAAATGGCAAGCGACAAGATATCCTGGAGATAAAACCATTTTTAATAGACTCAATAATAGGCTTAAAAAAACTATTAATGAATTCAAAAATGATTCTCTAGCTAAATACCTTTGTAATCTAATGGCTGACAAAGTCACGGACTACTCCCTTTGGAAGGCTGCTAAACGTTTAAAGAGACCTCAAGCGCAAGATGCCCCGTTGAAAACATCTGATGGGAAATGGATCGGCGATCCAGAGGAAAATGTTAAACTCTTTTGTCAGCACCTTTCAAATGTTTTCAAACCGTTGCCACCTAGGGTAGCAAATGAAGATCTTGATTTCTATAACAGGGTAGACGAAAAGGAAACTCCTTATGTTTCGTTAAGAGAGATCGAAACATGTATTCATAAACTAAATAATAGAAAATCACCAGGTTATGATCTCATAACTGCTCAAATCTTGAAGGAACTTCCTCCAACTGCATTGCTGAAACTCAAGCTTACAATTAATGCTTGCTTTAAACAAAGGTATGTCCCACATCACTGGAAGATAGCAGAAATTATTGTAATTCCTAAACAAGGTAAGCCTTGATCAGAAGTTACCTCATATAGGCCAATCTCACTTTTACCGTTATTTTCAAAACTTTTCGAGAAAATCCTTCTTAAAAGGTTAGACCAAATTATAGAGCAAAGAAAGCTTATCCATACCCATCAATTCGGGTTTAGGAATAAACACTCGACGATAGACCAGGTACAACGTATAACTAATGTTATAGAAAAGGCACTGCAAGAAAAACAAATTGGTTTTGCAATATTCTTAGACGTTGCACATGCTTTTGATAAAGTTTGGCATAAGGGTTTAGAGTATAAACTTCATAGGGGTCTACCTAGATAGTACTATGAGATCCTTAAAACTTATATAGGTAATAGATTCTTTAGAGTTCGTTATGGCTCAGCGTATTCTGAACTTAAGAAAATACAAGCAGGTGTTCCACAGGGAAGTGTTCTAGGACCCACCCTGTATTTATTATATACGAGTGATATATCGCATTGTGGTGGGCAAAATCGCATCATCACCTCCCCGTGGTGCCCGCTGGATAGCTATCTGATAGTGAACTAACGATGAGCGTATGCTGAGTCTGACGATATATGTGTAGCTGACCACTCAGACCTGCGTAAGCACATCTGGGTGAACTTCAGCGCCCATATGTTTAACTGAACGAGGCATCTCTTGTTGACCTGATCGGCTGAAATATGCGTCTCAGAAGTCTAACAAGAGGTCCACAGAAGGAGGACGTGCGGCGGATGAATTATCTCGCTTGAATCAACGGTGACGTCTACAGGCCAGCGGAAACCTTATCGGAGCTACTTCGACTTATTTGAAGCTGAGGTCTGTAAGGATTTTCAATACTACGTCAGGGTATTCAAAAAGAGATGGTGGCGGATGAACCCTTAATGGGCCAACGGCAGCGCTCATATCCCCGAAGTGGGTTACTGACATCGGTGTATCCGGCCCCTCGTCCTAGGGGTTGCTAAAAAAGGATCTGGTCCTCCAGGTTGGGGGTTGTGCCGTCGGGTTAACTTCCCTACCACGTAAAAAACCTTCGGTTACGAAGCAACCAACAGCCTCGGATACGGATGGACTTACTGTTGACGACCCAAGCAAACGTAAAAAGGACAACGATCTTCGTGTCTGCACATGGAATGTTAGGTCCCTCTACAAACCACGTGCAGCCGAACAGCTTGCGGAGGCCCTAGAGTGTCTCAAAGCAGACATTACCGCCATCCAAGAAGTGCGATGGGATGGGCCGGGCAAAAGGAGTATGAAAAACTGCGACATCTACTACGGCGATTGCTACAGACAAAAAGGACAGCGTCTCTTCGGGTGCGGATTTGTTATTGGAGGCAGACTTAGGCAAAAAGTCTTGAGTTTCCGGCATGTGAACGACCGCCTCATGACTATCCGTATCAAGGCTAAATTTGCCAACATTAGCCTAATATGCGTTCACGCTCCTCATGAGGAGAAGGACGACGCGACAAAGGACGACTTCTACCAGCTCCTGGACAAGACGTATGAGCAACGCCCTAGCCACGACGTTAAAATTATCCTAGGTGATTTTAACGCAAAGCCAGGAAGAGAGGACGTCTTTAGTAGCGTGGTCTGTAAGCACAGCCTGCACGACATCACATCCTACAACGGACTCAGGCTAATCGACTTCGCGGCGGGGCGAAACTTTGTCGTAGCTAGTACGCGGTTCTCACGTCTCGACATTCACAAAGGAACATGGCTCTCCTTTGATCGAAAAACTGTCAACCAAATCGATCACATTGCGATCGACGCAAGGCACTCTTCCAGTATCCTGGGTGTCCGGACTTTCCGAGGAGCCAATGTGGACTCGGATCACTACCTAGTTGTAGCCAAGGTACGGATGCGGATATCCAGAACGGAGCGAAATCAACGAAATACTGTGAAGAAATTTGACGTCGAAAAGCTACAATCGCAAAAGACCGCCAGAACCTTTGCCGATCGTGTTTCTTCTAATCTCAATCTAAGTCCTATGCCGCCAGCAGCAAATGCGGAAGACTAGTGGCAGCGTTGCCAACAAGCCATCAGAGATGCCGCCTCTGATGTACTGGGTTTCTCTCGGCCACCACAACGAAACCCCTGGTTTGATGAAGAATGCCGGCAAGCACATGCAGCAAAGCAAGAGGCGTACAAAGCGGTGCTGCATAGAAGGACTAGAGCTGCTTACGAGCTCTACGTGCGCAGGAAAAAAGAGGAACATCGACTTCTCAGAAAGAAGAAAAATGAGCATAAGAAGCGCTCGATCGAGGAGATTGAGAGACTTTATTGCAGGAATAATGTTCGAAAATTTTACCAAAAGGTAAAAAGAACATGCCAGGGCTTCAAAGCCAGAACAGAAGCCCGTAGGGACGAAAATGGCAACATAGTAGGGGAATCGCAGTCGGTGCTGAGGATATGGAAGGAACACTTCTGCAGACTGTTAAACGGCGATGATGACCAATATTCCGCTGTCAGGCAGAATGAGCCATTCAACAGTGACGATGGTAGTCAAGATTCCCGTCAACCCGATCAGAATGAAGTGAGGATAGCGATATCTAAACTCAAATCCAACAAAGCTGCTGGAGCCGACGGCCTTGCCGCTGAACTTTTCAAAGCAGGACGAGATGAGTTGGTAAGGAGCATGCACCAGCTCATCTGTAAAATCTGGTCGGACGAAAGTATGCCCGATGAATGGAACCTCAGCATCGTTTGCCCGATCCTGAAGAAAGGAGACCCTCTGAACTGCGCCAATTACAGAGGTATAAGTCTCCTCAACATCGCATATAAAATCCTGTCTGCCGTGTTATGTGAACGCCTAAAACCGATCGTCAACAACCTGATAGGTCCTTATCAGTGCGGTTTCAGGCCTGGAAAGTCCACCATTGACCAAATATTCACGCTACGGCAGAGCTTGGAAAAAACCCATGAATATAAAATCGATACGCACCACCTCTTCATCGATTTCAAAGTTGCCTATGATAGCGTGTATAGAGACGAGTTATACAGAGCCATGTCTAGTCTTGGCATCCCTGCCAAGCTCGTCCGTTTGTGCAGAATGACGATGGAGAACTCTCGCTGATCCACCAAAGTCGGTAAGAACATCACCAAACCGTTCGATGTCAGGAAAGGTCTTAGACAAGGTGACGCGCTATCATGCGATCTCTTTAACATAGTACTTGAGAGAATTGTACGAAACTCACAAGCCAACCCCGGAGGTACAATCTTCTTCAAGTCTGTACAACTACTCGCTTAAACCGATGACATTGACATAATCGGAAGAACTCAGCGGGCAGTCAATGGGGCATTTACGAGTATTGAGAACGAGGCAGGAAAGATGGGTCTTGCGGTCAACGAAAGCAAAACAAAATATATGCTGTCTACAGGAAAGGACACCCAACATCGGCGTCTTGGACAAAACGCCACAATAGACAGATATAATTTTGAGGTAGTAAAGGATTTTGTCTACCTAGGCTCTATGGTGAACTCCGCAAATGACATCAGCAGGGAGATCACACGAAGAATTAATCTTGCCAATCGTTGTTTCTATGGGCTAAAACGGCAATGGAGTAGCAACGCCCTATCTCGAACTACTAAGGTAACTCTTTATAAGACTCTAATCATCCCAATCCTGCTGTATGGCGCAGATGCATGGGCTTTGACAAAACCGGCTGAGGATGCCCTTGGTTATTGCGAGAGAAAAGTTCTTCGAGCGATCTTTGGTCCCGTCTGCATAGACGGTGAGTGGAGGAAAAGATACAATGCCTAGCTATACGGCCTGTACAAGAACATCGACTTAGCCAGAAGAGTTCATATACAGCGACTAAGATGGCTGGGTCATTTAGAGCGGATGGAGCCCAACGTTCCTGCTAAGAAAGTTTTCGAATCCACCCCGGATGGACGACGCAGTAGAGGACGACCTCGCGGTAGGTGGCGCATACAAGTGGAGGGGGACCTCAACCAACTTGGCGTGCCCAACTGGAGGCAGTTGGCTCGTAATCGTGCTAGCTGGAGAGGGTTGTTGGTTGAGGCCCAGGTCCACCCCGGACCGTAGCGCCATCTAAGATATATCGCATGCGAGTGATACCATGATAGCAACATTTTCAGACGACACTGCTCTTCTATCAACAGATGGATGTGTGGCTAAAGCTACAAAATTCAATTAACGAGATATGTGATTGGACGCAGCGATGGCGAATTAAACTTAATGAGTCAAAGTCCATCCATATCAATTTTACAAATAAAAAAATAACGAATCTTCCCGTGGTTATTAATAATCAAGTAATTCCTTACTCTAACACAGCTAAGTATCTCGGTATGAAACTGAATGCTAAACTGAAATGGAAGGAACATGTGAAAAGAAAGTAGAAGATCTAAATATTAGATATAGAAAACTTTATTGGTTGTTAGGATATAACTCAGAACTGTCCATTGAGAATAAAATCCTATTATACAATCAGATATTAAAACCCGTTTGGACATATGGTATCCAATTATGGCGTTGCACAAAGAAAACAAATGTTCAAATGTTGCAAACATTTCAAAATAAGGTTCTTCGGGGAATAGTGAATGCCCCATGGTACATTAGAAATAGTGACTTGCATCGAGATTTGCAGGTCGACCTCGTAGCAGATACAATTAAAAAGTACGCAATGCGTCACAACGAACGTTTGCAGATGCATATCAATCCTGAGATAGACGATGTCTTAAATGTACGAAATAATATTCGTAGGTTAAGAAGAACCAAGCCCCATGAACTTATTTGACAATTACGAGAGCCTGTATTTTAATTAGAATACCTTCTCAAACCCGACTTAACGTTGAAAATAAAATCTTTGTTCACTAGTTGATTGGTCATGATCAAGGAGGTGTTTTTAGTGCGGTTTGAGTTCCACACTACTTTGTGTTTCTAACCCCACTGTGTCTTTCGAGATTTTTACCTTCATCAACAAAAAAAAATAAAATAAAAATTAAAACATTTTCAAATATTTTTTTTTGTTTTCAAAAAAAGATTTATCTCATCTGATGCACTTAAAGAGTTTTTGTATGGGTGAATAACATTAAAACAAGCGCTTAGGTACTTTAAACTGAAAAATGGAAAAATGTACTTAGTGAGTTTTTGCACTAAGCCGTCTATATATTAAATGAAAAATCATTAAAATTGAGCTTACAGAATATGTACCTGTGTATGAATATATTCATACAGCTATGAATTATCACCTAAGAGTAAGGATCTATGCATCAAATCAATGAATAGCATTCATAAATGGTTTGTGTATTTATTATATATAAAGTAAGAACCTGTACATAAAATGAATGAATGAAGTTCATAAATTGCTTATGTATTTGTTTATTAAATATATGAAGACGTTTTTAAATTCAATGCATCGATTCAACGGCATCATGCATTTTTTCATCAAATATCCAAAAATGGTATGTACCTATCTTTTCTTTAGTGATATGTATTTACTCATAAAATACATATATATATTTCAGTATTCTCAGTATTTTATTAATATTAGTAAACAACATTTATAATAGACTATTACAATCTTTAAATAATAAATGTGAATTTTACAATAACATGATTTCAATAAATTTTAACGATCTCTAATTTGTAAATAATGAAAACCGGAAATTGAGTAAAATGTAAGTTACAGAGTATGATGTATAAATGGAATTATTTACCATGTACAAATATTATTCCTAATTATTACCTGCTAGGTGCCGAAAGAGAGTGTCATCAAAACGATTCGTATTATAGAGCCGTCTTAAGGTGAGAGGGACTGAATTCCAGAGGCGTATGGCGTGAATGAAAAATTGTCGTTCACAAACTTGATAAGTAACAAGCGGAAAAATTAAACTTAAAGAACGGTTTGATTGTGAGAACCTAAGTTTTTCATATAAGTACTGAGGTTGTTTGCTGGTTATAATTTTGCGTAAATACTTGAGTGTGCAGTAATCAAGGTACTTGTCGAGTGAACATCCAGGAATCATTTTTGCGTACGACGACACATGGTCATAGCGTTTTAAACCAAAGACATAACGTGCAATGTTATTAAATGCGACATTAAGTTTGCGCCTAGTGAGTGCATTATGGCAACAACAAATTTCGCAGCCATATGTTATTAAAGGAATGAATAAAGACCCGACTAGCATTAGCCTTGTGTTAACTGGCGTGATGTTTTGGGACACCGAGAGGTTCCTGAGGCAGCTATAAATTTTCCCGATGACTGTACGCACATGGTCATCCCACTGCAAACTTGTGTTGAACCAAACTTCAATGTTTTTAGCTTTATCCAGAAACTCAATTGGGGGAATCACCAAGGTATATTGTGGGAAAGTTGCTTGTGTTGAGACCATTTCTATTTATGACTAGGCATTTCGTTTTAACCGGGTTAAGCCATAGGCAGTTTTCTTGAGCCCAGAAAAAAATCCTTTGTATGTCTTCATTACATTGAACCGCCGCATCTTCCATTTGTCCAAGTGCAAAACTTAAGTAGAGTTGAACATCGTCCGCAAACATGTGAAACTTGGAATATTTAATTACCTTAGGGAGATCATTTATAAAAACTGCAAAGAGCAAGGGAGCCAAAATGGATCCTTGAGGAACACCTGCCGAAGTTGCAATAAATTCAGACATTACACTGTTAGCTAAGACTGCTTGTCTTCTTCCAAATAGGTACGAATAAATTAAGTTAGCAGCTGATGTAGAAAAATTGTACAATGTTGAAAGTTTAGAGACAAGTAGGCCGTATCAAAGGCCTTGGAAAAATCTAAAAGTGTCAGAAAAGTAACTAAGTTTTTATCCATTGCAACTCGTCCGTCATCCGTTACTTTAAGCAATGCCGAAGTGCAGCTGCGGCATGGTCTGAAGCCAGATTGATGAGCGTTTAGCAGCTGATTGCGCCGGAAAAAGACTGACATTTGCTTGTAGATAGACTTTTCCAAGACCTTTGAAAGGTAGGGCAAGATAGCAATAGGTCTGTATTCGGCAGGCGAGTTAATTGTTGCTTTCATTTTGAGAACTGGTATGATCTTTGCAAATTTCCAAGCACATGGAAAAGTAGATCTCGTTACGATATTATTAAACACGAAGATAATGACTGGCAGAAGGTACGGCAGGATAATTTTTTAAAAAAGAGGATGTATTCCATCAATACCAACAGCTCTAGATTTTATTTTTAGTACTGCTTTTACAACATCAGTTTGCTCAATCCTGCAAAATTCAAAGGAGCCACTTTGCGGCACTTGAATGTGCTGGTGTAGTGCCACTGATGTTGTTTGTATCTCGGCGAATTCTTTATTTAGCTTGTTGGGATCGACTTCATCCATCTTGTGCTTACTTTGTTTCCCCACACCTGGTTCTCGCAAATTCTTCCAGAGTGTTTTAGTTGGAAGCCTATGATTGTAGTGCCTACCATAGTACGCTCGTTATGCTTCTTTAATTTTAGTGTTAACAGAATTTCGTAATATCCGAAATGCTTCGTAGAACTCAGGGACCTTAAAACGTTTCCACTTTTTGTAGGTTTTTGATGGTTTTTAATAATGTTTTTAATGGTTTCATTTCCATAATTCGTACTTAAAATATATCCATTTTTTCATTGGAGTTTTTTAAGTTTGCATAAAAATGTATGAACTTCTTCATTATTTTTATGAATATAGTTTCAAATTGTAAGTAAATGCTGAGGCGTACATGTACGTTCATTTTCGTTCGTAATCCAACTGTCCAACCGTTTAGACGTGTTTTCATTTTCTCCTGCTTCGCGAGTCAATATTTCCGCCAAATCACTCTAAACCGCTTTTTCGCCAACTAAATATTCAGTGCATTACCCCAAGTATCGCCCGGTTTTGCAATTAATTTCAATTAAGTGACCTACTAACTGTATTCAAGTGCGTTACCTCAAGTGCTGACATTCGCCCCACTTTCATCTGACTTTGATAAAAGTGTTCCCATTAAATTTTTGCATAGATCTGCAGTAATTATCGTGCTCTGTGTCACTGTGCCACCAATTCCATTCACCCCATTTTCGCTGACGCGCTTGTTCACCCTATAATTCGCCATGTCTTGCGGTATTATCAACTGCCCAATCACTGACAATAATGCTGATTGGGTTTCTTGTAAAGGAATCTGCGGAAAATCTTTCCATGCCATATGTGTCGGTCTTAACAAAAGAAATTCGGACAACCTCCTTTTCTTTTGTGATGCGTGTAAGAATATCTCACTCTCGCACGTTCTCCTCGCGATAAAGTGCCTTAGTGACTCAAATGACTCCCACAAAAAAAAATTCTCTAAAAAGATTATGGGTAAACTCTCCAACTTAGATAGCAGTGTTAGATGTGTTGACGATTTAGGCAACTCGGTTCAGAAGTCAACCGAGGATATCAAATCCAAACTAAGTAACATTGAAAAAAAAATTGCTGGTCTGACGGAGTTATTTCTTGCCCACGAAGGAAGAATCCACCATGCACCATCTCAACAAAGTGTTTTGTGATCTCAAAGCTAATTATACCTCGCAGATCAGTTCTTTCGATAAATTGCGCGAATGTGTAAACTCCCTACGGGAAGACTTTGACATCCTCTTCCAATCGTCAAGCAAGCATTCATCTCCTAGGCAACCTTATCCAATGCTCGACGTAATTTTCGATCGAATCAATGGTGTCAGCGACGAAGTCACTGCAACGCGCTCAATCATTGTGAATGGAATTGAATCGGTATGCCACAAAATCGACGACCTACCTATCCATACCCAACATAACCCAAACATCCATTACAACACATCAATTTTGGATGAATTACTGGATGCAGATGTCGACTCACGCTCAACTCCACCTTCCCTTTTACTGCCGACGGACGAATCATCAAAATCTCTCGCTGCCCCCCGGAAACTCATCAAGCATTTTGGAACAACCTGGACACCTTCTGAGTGGCAGCGTAGGCTGAATAAATTAAGTCCTGACAACCTCCAGGTTACCACCTTCCTCATCAAAGGTAGCCCTCGTAATGCTGATGTCTCGTGGATTACGAATTTGTTTTTAAAGAAATACGGTATCACCATCTCCCGATGCGAACTGATCCTGCCTTCTCACCACAGAAGTCTTCGCAACTTTAAATTCGACCTCCCGGCTAGATACGAATGGCTATTCCAAAACCCTGCTAGTTTAAATTTCAACCTCGGAAAGATGCGTATCTGCAAATGGACGGACAAGTCTACTAACATAGATAAGTTAATTAATAATAGACTTAGTAACAACCTCACCCATAGAGATAAGTTAATTAATAATAAGTTGTACCCACTCTCTGCCCACTCTTCGCATAACAAATCCGCCATTTCAAAGAATGGACCTACCACCCACCAAAAATCCAGCAGTACTCATCTCCCGTCCTTTAACAAGTCTAAACCCGACACAAATTGGTCTTTCAAAATGGGTATCTTCCCTAACTTCAACTTTAAAACGGCAGCCGTACTGTCTAAGTCTGCTACCAAATTGCCGAATATCAAGCGAGTTTCTTTCGATGTCCCGCCGGTCCCCTCTCCCTCTCCAAACACCAAGGCCACTCCCTCAGTCAACTACCCCAATAGAATTTCAAGTAACCGCGTCTCTTTCAATCTGTCACCTGATTCCTCTCCTCCTTCAAACCATAGCACTTCTTCTAATAACACTCCCGCCACCGTTAATTACCCGAATTTCACCCACTCCCACACTCTCAATCCTTCCTCGTTAACCACCCCCAGTTGCACCTCTGCCCATACTTCGTCCTCGGTCTCTCTTAACAATTCCATCTCGGCCAATTTGCCATCTACTGCATCTCCCCCCACTTTCGATCCAATGCTTCCTCCCACCGTCAAACTCACGTCTAAATTAATAGACCCAACGTCAACAATCAATGACCTCGATGGCCGCTACATTATGTCAAGATTGCGCGATAACCGGCTTTTTGAAAATGTGCGCCTTTACCTAGCCTATTTACATGACAAGCCTGACTCCGTCTGCATCGACGGAAAAACAAAGACTAATGTCATGGTCTTGATCCAAAAAGAAGGCCTCCCAACTGACCCTATAGCCCTGAAGAATATCTACACGCGTTTTCATGAGAGTTTTAATATCTCCTCTTCCACTGTGGCTAAAGACCTATCAACCTATGGCTCTCATATTGGTTCCAAACGTCTCTCGTATCTCCAAAAAACTCGCAGCAATCATAATAAATATTTTCGTCCCTAACTCCATCACAGTCGATCCATCTCACTCCATTGAAATTGCCCCAAAGCTCCTTTCCCTCTACTATCAGAATGTCAGAGGACTTCGCACCAAAACCTCGATGGTGCACCTGAAATCACAATCACTTCCCTACGACATTTTTGCCCTAACTGAAACCAACCTTTGTCCCAATGTTCTTAACTGTGAATTATTCACTTCTGACTTCGTAGTCTTTCGCGCTGACGGCCAGAAACATGAAGACCTCTCCTTCGGCCGCGGTGTTCTTTTAGCCATACATAATCGTCTTGATGCAACCCTCGTCAAATTCTCAAATTCCACTTACCGTTGATTCTGAGAACTCTCTCTCTTTCAACTTCCGCAAAGCTGACTTCGTTAAACTTAACAGCCTACTCAATAGCATAAATTTCAGCCTCTTCCTAAACATTAACACACCCATTGATATCGCTCTCGTATTCTTCTACACAGCAATCTTTGACTGTCTTCTCCAATCTGTCCCTTATGTGCCTCGAAAAAACTGCTCATCATCACCTCCTTGGTATAATAAGGAATTGCGTACTCTTCGCAACGTCAGAAACAAATTATGGAAAACTTACCTGGTATCCAAATCTGCCTCAGATTACGCATATTACCAGCAAGCTTACTCCCGCTTTTCCATCCTCTGCGAATCCCTCTATCTCGAATACCTCGATAGAATGCAATTAAGTCTAATCACTGATCCTAGGCGCTTTTACCAATTTATCAACATCAAAAGAAAGTCCGACGGCTTTCCTTCCACTCTAAAATTACCTAATACTTCATCTGCTGACCCTAAAGTAATCTCCAACCTCTTTGCAACCTTTTTCAGCCAATCGTATAGTGACCATGTACACGAACCGGACCTAGATTTTTTCTCCTACCTGAATAACTGTCCTCAAACCTCTCTAGCTTCAGTCGACATTAGGTCTGATATTGTGGGAGAAAAAATTAATAGGCTCAAAGATGACTTCTCCCCTGGTCCCGATGGTCTGCCCGCCATCTTACTAAAGCAATGTGTAGATGTCCTGTGTCAGCCCCTTACAACTCTATTTCGTCTCTCACTCTCTCAAGCCGTTTTCCCAAAATTATGGAATGACTCTTTTATTTTCCCTATCCATAAAAAAGGCAGTAAAAACGACATTTCTAACTATAGACCCATAGCCAAACTTTCCTCTATCCCCAAGCTCTTCGAAAGCATTGTCTACGACTCACTGTATTTCCACTGCAAATCCATTTTTTCCCCACAACAGCACGGTTTCTTAAAAAGTAGGTCCACTACGACTAACCTGACCGAATTAGTTTCCAAAACACTACAAGCATTAGAGAAAGGTAATGAAGTGGATGTCATTACCACCGACTTCAGCAAGGCCTTTGACAAAATCTGTCACTTAACAATTTACCTTAAACTTAAAGCCCTCGGTTTCCCACCCTCTTTCATTTCATGGCTGAGATCGTACCTAAAAAAACGCCAGTACAGGGTTCTCTTCAGATTTTCAGTCTCTGACCCCATTAACGCCACTTCAGGGGTTCCTCAAGGCAGTCATCTTGGTCCGCTGATCTTTGTCTTAACTATAAACGATGTTGGTCACGTCATAAAAGACTCTGATCTGTCTATTTACGCGGATGATATGAAAATCACTAAGGTAATATCTACCCCCACCGATTCTCTCTTACTTCAAATCGATCTAAATTCATTCCACACATGGTGCGACAAAAACTTTCTAGAACTTAACGTCGCCAAATGTCAATCCATAACATTCTCTCGTAAACGCCTCCCCCCATCCCTCAGAACCTATTACTTTCTTAGCGAGCCCGTTCCCTCAGTCTCCTCTATATGCGATTTGGGTATTATTTGTGACAGGGAGCTAAACTTCCGTTCCCACATTGATCATATTGTACACAAGGCCAATTCTTCTCTCGGTTTCATAAAACGCTGGTCTAAAGAATTTTCAAACCCTTACGTTTCTAAATCCCTTTATATCACCTTTGTCCGACCACTCCTGGAATACGCCAGCCAAGTTTGGTCACCTTATCACAACATACACTCCCTTAGAATCAAAGCTGTGCAGCGTAGGTTTATCCGGTTTGCCTTACGCGGTCTCCCATAGGCCGACAACTATATCTTACCTCCATATGAAGACCGGCTAAAATTGATTAACCTGCAAACCCTTACAAAACGTCGCGAAGTCGCTGACATACTTTTCGTGCACCAATTATTAACCGGTATGATCGATTCCACCGCACTACTGGAAATGATTTCCCTTCGCACTGACCCTCGAAACCTCAGGTCCGTACCGCTCTTTCTTCTCCCTCACCACCGCACCAACTACGGAAATTTCGAACCAATTTCCAGAATGTTACGCCTGGCAAATAACTCACAGAACACCCTAGACTTTCATTCGAGTCTATCCGCCCTTAAAAAGTCCCTGTACACCTCTTCATGAACTAACCAGTCCCAGTTCCCTCTCTAGTTTTTAAGATAGTTTTTAAGACCTAGTTTAATAAAAAATGTGTGGGCCCCCAGGGGCCCAACAAAAAAAAAATAAAAAATAATTAAAAAAAAAAAAAATAAAAAAAAATAAATAAATAAATAAAAAAATAAAAAAAAAATGTTAAGCTTAGAGTTAAGGTCCCTCGTTGTTAGTTCTTAAGTTTAGATTTAAGCTTGCTTGTATTAAGCTAAATAAATAAATAAATAAATTTTTTGAAATGTTTCATTTCTTTTAAGAAAAAAAGCATAAATTATGCACATCTTTTCTTATAAATTTGAATGTAAGATACAAATTATTTAAAATCTTCTTTAAATGCTTACGCTGATAATCGATAAGATCTTAAAACTCCAAACATGTTCGACCAATACATAAGCTTTCCGGAATCTGAAATATAACCGAAAACGCAAAACTTTTTTTTTTTTATATATTTTTAGATTATACATACATGCATACATATGTACATTTTATATGGTCCTTTAATCCTTCATGAGGGTCGTGGGGGTAGGATGCTCAGGAGAACCCTCCAACCTTCTCGATCCTCCGCCATTGACTCCATCTCATCAGGGGGAATCCCTAGACGCCACCAGGAGAAATGTCGGACTTGGTCCAACCATCTATTTCTAGGTCCACGGGGGAGTCGCCTACCTGTTGGCACGACAACCATGGCACGTCTCGGAAGCCGGTCTGGCATAAGTACTACGTGACCAAACCATCGAAGCATAGATCGTTCCATTCGGAGAACTAGCTGCTCAAAATTGAGCGCGTCGTGTACTCTGGTGTTACGCACTCGATCAATACGAGGAACCTCATTTCGGCAACTTGTATCCGCGATCTTATTCTTTCGCTCACTACCCAAATTTCATGACCATGGGTGAGAGTTGGAACATACACCGAGTTAAAAACCGATAGCTTAGCTTGAACACTAAGTTCGGCCTTCCTTATAACAGATTGGCCAATCTCTCTCAAAATTGGCCCAGCGTGACCAATTCTACAGGATAACTCGGCATTGCTCTACTCATCACTCGTGAATAAGGCCCCGAGGTACTTAAACTTACCCACCTGCTTCAGTGGAACTCCACTAACATGCAGAGTGCACTGATACTGAATGGGTTTTTTGGAAACGACCATTACTTCCGAATTGTTCACGTTGACCTTTATTCCAGCATCATCACAAACGGCTACAAACCTTTCGAGTGCGCACTGAAGTTCGGTTTAAGAGCATCCAAGGATGACCAAATCATCAGCGAAGAGCAGATGACTAATCCTTAGGTTGCCCACTTTGTAACATTCCGCGCCACGGCTGCGCTGCAACACCCAATCCATATAAAGTATACAATGAAGAGGAGAGGTGACAAAACGCACCCTTGGCGAAGTCCAAAGCCCACAGTGAAAGGTATTGATTTAATACTCTTTATCTGAACACAGCTTCTACAGTTTGTATATAAAGACTGAATCGCCCATAACAGGGAACCATCAAGCCCATACTCCTGCAGAATACTCCAGAGTTTGCCTCGAAGAACCCTGTCATATACTTTTTCCAAATCCACAAAACAAGTGTAGATAGGTTTAGCATACTCCCAGGTCTTCTCAAGAACCATTTTGAGATTGAATAACTGGTCGGTTGTGCTTCGACCGGGACGAAAACCGCATTGCTCATCTCCCAAACTGTCCTCAACCACAGCTCTGGAACGCGTTTCTAGCACCTTAGCGAAGACTTTTCCAGGTAGTCTTAAAAGAGATATACCCCTTTTAAAAAGAGGAACTATCACCCCCATTTGCCAATCACCAGGTGTTTCACCGCATTCCCAGGCCACTTTAATGACACGCGAGAGCCATTGCAGTCTCTCTTTACCTTAAGCCTTGAGCATTTCTGGTCGGATTTCATCCACACCAGCAAACTAGCCAAATTAAAACTACCGGGTTCAGAGCGCAAAACGGTGAGGGAAAGAGTGACAACAGAAAAGTCCTCGACCTCTGTTCTTAAAAGAAACGGTACTGAAAAGTTAACATCGAAAAAGCCGCCAGGTAATAACCCTCGGACAGCAGGAGTGCAGACTTACGCTCAGGCCGCGGCATCCGAAAAACCAAAAAACGTTGAAATTTCGACGGACCCTGTCTCTCATGTTTTGTCGGTTATTCTCGAGAAATTTGAAGAACAAAGCAAAATAAATAAAATTATTCTCGATAGGCTGGTTAACCTTGAAAATAATTCTCAGAAAACGTGTACTACAACTAGAATATGAATGACAAACGAATGTTGAAAATATGTACTTGGAATGCAAACGGACTTTTGAAAAACTCGACGAATTGGAAATATTCATGCCTGAAAAAGATATTGATATTTGCTTGATTTCTGAAACAAACGCAAAAAAGGAATCGCATTGAAAAATAAAAGGCTATAATGATTACCACGCTTGTCACCCTTCGGGAAAAGTGAGAGGCGGATCATCCTTGTTTATTAAAGACTGCATCGAACAATCCGAAGACCTAAAGATAGAGCTTTAAACTTTGCAACTGAGCACGATTCGAGTTAAAAACAGTCAGCGTACTCTTAAAATCTCGTCTATCTACTGCCCACCGCGTTCCGCGCTTGAAAAATCTGATTTTACGAACTTGTTTGAATCGCTGAAACCTAATTTTATCATCGGCGGCGACTTTAATGCGAAACATACGTTCTGGGGCTCAAGATACAGCTCGAAAAAAGGTAGAATGCTTTATGGGGCAGGTATGGAGCATAGTTGTGATTTCCATTCGACGGGTAAACCGACTTACTGCCCAACTGATACTTCGAAAATACCTGACCTGATAGATTTTTTCGTTGTGAAAGGAATATCTACCAACCATATAAAAGTTAAAGAGAGCTTTGATCTGTCGTCTGATCTTTCCCCGGTTATTCTAACGATCAGCGAAAAACTAGTCTATAACCTAGAGCCAGCGAGATTAACTGGGCGAACAACTTACTGGGAAGGCTTTAGGAACGAAATTGCAGATAATGTAGAACTGAGCGTCCCACTTACGACACCCTATGAACTTGAGGTTGAAGTTGATCGCTTCGTTGAGATCGTACAGCTCGCCTCTTGGAATAATATGCCCAATCCAAGGAAAACGCCGGACAGATACGGTTTACGATATCCTCCGGAAACAAAGGAATTGGTCAGGGGCAAAAGAAAGACGCGTAAAAATGGCAACAGAGTCTTGCTCCGCAGCATAAAGCACACTTAAATTGTCTGTGCTATTTGTTGAAGAAGACTATTAAGGATTTTAAGAATCGTGCAATAGGCTCTTACCTTGAAAGTTTAACAGCGAAAAAAGATTCCAATTATTCATTTTGAAAAGCTGTAAAAGGCACCGAAAGGCCCAAAGTCCCCGTGCCGCCAATTAAATTAAATCAAAATGAATGCAAGGGAAGATAAAGAAAAGGCGGACGTCCTTGCGTCCCACCTGGAAGAAACCTCTAAAACCTAAGAAATCTCCTGGTTATAATTTGATTACCGGAGAAATTCTCAAAGTTTTACATGGAAAAGCATTGATTAAGCTTCTTCATATTGTAAATGCTGCGCTCAGATAAAAACACGTGCCGAGCCAATGGAAAGTTGCGGAAATCATAATGGTTTTAAAATCAGGAAAACCTCCAAATGAGGCAAAATCGTATAGACCAGTTTCGTTTCTTCCAGTCATATCTACAATTTTCGAGAAGATATTACTAAGGCGTCTCAAACCGGTTAAAGAAGAAAATAATCTTATCCATGACCACCAGTTTGGGTTCAGAAGTAAGCATTCGACGATTGACCAGGTGCATAGAATTACTGACGTAATCGAGAAAACACTTGAAGAAAAAAAGATTTGCTCAAGCGTATTTCTTGACGTCTCGCTTGATGGCTTGAAATGCAAACTACGACAAATTCTCCCTATATGCTTATACGATATTCTAGAATTATATCTCGGGAATAGAATCTTTCGTGTTAGACATGGAGTCGAATACTCCGAGCTCAAAGAAATTTCGGCCGGCGTACCGCAAGGAAGTGTTCTTGGGCCGCTTCTCTATTTGCTATATACTCGTGATATACCGAACGAAATGGCACTATCCTTGCTACGTTTGCCGATGACATCGCTATCCTAGCAGTAGGTAAAACAATCGAAGAAACGACTGCAAAACTGCAAAACGCACTGCATAATGTAAATGAATGGACGAGGGACTGGCGGATCGCCCTCAACGAATCTAAATCAGTTTACGTGAATTTCACTTACAAGAAAACTAACGACTTGCCAATTTTTCTAAACTCGGTCCGAATACCTTTTGCAAACGAGGCCAAATACCTGGGAATGACACTCGACGCAAGGCTGAAATGGAATTCGCACGTGAAAATGAAACGTAAAGAACTCGAAATCAAATATAGAGAAATGTACTTGTTACTCGGAAAACATTCCCAGCTCAGTACTGAGAACAAACTGCTTTTATGCAAGCAAGTGTTAAAGCCGGTGTGGACCTACGGTATACAACTTTGGGGTTGTACCAAGAAAACAAATGCAAATATTTTACGAGCTTTTCAAAATAAAGTGCTAAGAGAAATTTTCCAAGCACCGTGGTACTGTAGAAACGACGATATCCACAGGGATCTCGGAATTCCGACAATCGAAGCTGAAACTAGAAGTTCGCGAGAAAGCATAGAAACCGACTAATCGGACATGTCAACAATACAGTCCTACAAATTTTGGATGAGAGCAATTTATTGCGCCGACTACAAAGAACGAAACCTTTCGACTTGGCGAGATAATGATTAACCGCGTCTAGATTGCGGAATATGCAGGATCTATCAGTGGAAAGTAACCTGCCAAACGTTTTTATTTCATGATAGAACAATTGCTTGATAAGTTAAGACTTAGTTGCAATATCTAACAAATTTATATCGAAGGGTGGTGTTTTTTTAGTCAGTAAGAATCTGACACTACTATGAGCACGCGCTTGCTATTCTCATAGTGTCTATGGAAAATTTTTCACCTACGCTCGGAAAAAAAAAATAAACTTTTTAAGAAACGAAACAAACGGTGTATGAAAAAAAATTCAAGATATTTTTGGCTCCTTTTTAAAAATTGAAAGTGCTATTTGTTTAATAAAAATGTTTTGTCTATAATAAAAAATGCTGTTAATTTTTTTAAGTGAGTTTTAACATAAGAAAGACTCAATCTTTTATTTTAATTTTACCATTGTGATAGAGATTTTATATAAATAAGTATACAAAAACTTTTGATAACAAATTGTGGACAAGCATTGTCTTTCATTTCTTGGAACAATTTTTAAATTTTATGAACAAGGCTATAAAAAAAAGCACCAGTGGTCGATGAAACTTTTTTCTTTAATTTAATGATTACGAGTATGTTCATTAATCCTTTCCTCTTTATTCATTAATCTTTTATTCTCAAAAATCATAATCACACTTGTATGAATAGTTCATACGCTTGTGAAAAAATTCATTAAAATAAGACTCAGCAGTTCTTGCCCAAAATCTCCCATACAAATATTTTTATGAATCCAATTTCATACGAACAATGAATTGGTCATAAAATCAGTATTTTTTTTTGTAAGATTTAAGATTTTGTACATAAATTGAATGATTTTTTTGTTAAAAATTAATGAATTTTACGATATGAATGACGTCCATTAATGTTATTTACAATATTTTTTTTTCAATGTGGTACTGTGGTACTAATGGTACTGATCGTATACGATTTATACACTTTGTGGGTTTTGTGTCCATAACATATCTGTATTATAATAAAAGCTATGTGTAGAACTTCAAACCACGATCCTACAGAGATATCTAGGCAGTGTATCTAATACAGACTACATAACGCCTTACCTAGACTTCGCAAGACCATTTTTTAGCACCTATCCGAGCAGGGAAGACTGGAAAAATGACAGAACGCCTAACGAGCGATCCTTAGCTCTATACACCGATGGATCCAAAATGGATATAGGTGTAGGCGCAGCCATCTTCTCTGAAACGCTTGGTCTCTCCATGTCAGCCCGGCTTCCGAACTACAGTAGCGTTTTCTAGGCAGAGGTCCTAGCAATGACAATACGAGCCCGTGAGATTGCAATGAGGGCAATACCATGAGAGGATATCACCCTTTTCATCGACAGCCAGGCAGCGATAAAAGCAATATCTGCTATAGAAATAAAATCGAAGCTTTTGAAGTGTTGTAGAGAAGAGCTCAAGGTGTTCTTGGAACACAGCACGAGGTAAAGCTCTGCTGGGTCCCAGGTCATGAAGACATACCAGGGAATAAGAAAGCCGATGAACTGGGTAGAGGAGGCTTAGCACTAAACTCGGACCAATCCGACCCCTCTGTGTGCATCCCGTCTTGCGCCATCAAGCTCGAAGCAGGAAGCAAAGCCCTTACGGGGGCTAACAACGGGTGGACCTCTTTAAATACTTGTGTCACCACGAGGAAGCTGTGGCCTGCATTCGACAGAGTAAGAACCAATAGACTCATACAGAGGGATAGAAAATCCCTCTCTACTCTAATAGGAGTCATTACGGGGCATAACACCATGCGGTAACACATGAAAAAACTGCGTGTTACGAACGAAGACCTTTGTAGAGGCTGCGGCGACGAGGAGGCTCAGGAGGACACCACCCACTTTCTCTGACATTGCCCAGGCCTCTATCATTTAAGAGATAAGCTCCTTTGGCAACACTTCTTTGGGGATTTAGAAGAGTTGTCCAGACCAATAAATGACATCACAAGCTTCATCAAATCCTCTGGATGGTTTGTATCTCGGGCACAGTAAGTACTAAATGCTTTCCTTAGGATATGTACAAAACGATATTTTTTCACGAGTAAGGTATTCTCTATTCTATCCCCTTTCCCCCCCATGGGTATCACAATGGGTCTATATTGACCTGAGTGTGGTGTGGAGGTTTCTATCCCCTACGCCAGCCCTCATACCTAACCTTTGTGTAGAACTTAATATACCCCATGGGATAGGGTATATTTGCATCGTGTATCGGTGAATTTCCTGGAAGGACAGGACAATGTTTGTCGCAATACTACCCAACAATCTTCGTGGAGCTTTTCATTGCATAGGTGAAGGATTGAGTAGAGAAATGTAAAAAGGGTAAGTTTTGCGTACGATTATTGAAAGATCTTAAGGTCTGGGAACCAATTCTCTATTGATATTGCATTTTCTGGTCGTTTCTTTCGTTGTTTTCTTTTCGTTGACTGACATAAAAAGTAATGTATTTGACACTTTCTCAAACGGTCCAAAGGTGTCAAATGGAATGAAATAGTTTGACATTATCACTGCGCCCAATTAAACTGTTGGCAAAATGGCAAATTTTAATTTAGTGTTAAACGTCATTAAAAGCTTCATAAAGAAACTTACAATTACACTGCGAGATATCGCTTTTGAAGTCAGCCGCTTGAAATTTTGTTAAAAAATTTGATCGCAGCATTAGACTTTTTTGCCCTTGACGTGAGAATTTCTGAGATAACCTGTATATAGAAAGTAGAGAGAATTGCTTACAAAAGAAATAGTTATGCGAACACTGTTAAGGTTGGATGCTTTTACCTAGGCACGTAAACCTAGATCTTGTTGAATGTATAAGTCGATTCTGGAATCGATTATATTGAAGTACTCGTAATCAAACAACCCAAGCAGAGTCGCTTAGAGAAAAAAAGAAAATCTTATGTTGATTGCTTAAAATCGACTCCATAACCGTATTGAATTTTTCCTATTTGAATTAAATGATCATGCATTACTTAAAGCTAAGAATGCTTATTCTGCCAAATACACAAATATTACTTGTATTAATTATAAAAAAAGGAAATTACCTAATGTGCAGTGGTATTAGCGGCGATTTACCCGCGACTCCAGCGTTTAAGGCCTAAGCTAGTTTGGCCCGACGGGACAGTCTTTTTTCGGTGTTACGACCTTCAGTCACGTGGGCGCCGTGGACCTTTACGCCTTACCTTTTTTTTTGACCTTCAGTCACATGAAAATTACCTTTTGTAAAAATCTTCCAATATTAATTACTGCAATTACTGCAATCTGATATCACCTTAACAAATTGTCGTTCAAATTTCAACATACCTAACTTAGCAGTTTTGCAAAAAGGGTAGTTTAAAAATGGACTGATATAAGAAACAAACGTTCACTGGATTTAATTAAAGCTGAACTACTTACAGCTTTTAACTTCGATTAAACGTGTTTTTACAAATTTGTAAAAAATAACCCTGAGTAAATTAAAATTGTAAAAAGTTCCTTTGAATATACAAAATAAGTTTTAATATTATTACAAAACGACTGAATACGTTTGATTGCAAAAATTTAAAAAGCAATGTAAATAGTATTTATTTTAATTTAATTTAATTGATATTATAATTAAGTTTGAAAGAGTGTGCCATCAGTTAGTTTCTTTTTAAATTGCTATGAAAAAAAAACATTTTTTTATTATAATATTTTTCAAAGTTTTTTTTGTTTTACTGAAGAGAGAGTTCACTTTCCGATTATTTATGGAAAATAATTTCATTTAATTCATTCATGGCTGCCGCGGCTAATTTGGCAGTAGCGCATTCTGTCAACCCAATCTTATAGTATATTTTCGATGGTTTGGGGCTCTATTCCACAATATTGTTCTTAAGTACCTGAATCGTTTTTGGATTGTCTGCATAACATAGATATTTAACGGCACCCCCGCAGCTCCGCGGAGTGCAAGCAACATCGCCAAAATGTCTGATTACACGATTATTGAAATTACTGTGCAACAGATCGATTGTATGGCACGTAGCACCATATTGCTGGAAGCAGAGATCGTCCAAATAAATTTCCATACGTTCTGTTTAAAAAAAATCGGTTATCATTTTTTATTTTTTTTTCCTCTTGTACAACCCATGCCCGCGTGGCAACGACACTGCGACCTGAAAGATCTATTGTATCGGAGGGTTGGAGTTAACCTAACAGACGTACTACCTCCCTTATGAAAGTGAGTATGTCTCTAGTAGTGGAGCATTTCAGTTCCACTGAAGTGAGTATCTCCTTGTGGAAAATACGTTTCCTTAACCAGTGTAGTGCCGGGCATTCACAAAGAATGTGTTCGGATGTTTCATCCTCCTCTAGGCATAGCCGACAGTCCTTCTCTTGACACAGGTTTAACTTGTTAAGGTGGTATCTTAGGCCGCAATGGCCAGTTAGAAAGCTCACTAGCTTCCTAACGCTTTCCCTATCTAAGTTAAGGATTTCCTTATAGGAATAAGGCTTGATTAAACGTTTGGATTTTCTTTAACCGGGCCGATTAGTCCAGTGATCTAGACGAAGTTTGTTCTCCCATTCATTAATCAACGCTGTAGCTGTTGTCCAATTGACGCTACAATAAGGTTCGGGACCTATAAACGCAGATTCTGAGCCGGCCCTAGCAAGCTCATCTGCAGATTCGTTGCGTTGGTGCTGCCTGGCTATCTGAAAATATGTGAATCCTAGCGCCCTTGATTCCCTTACGGAGATTGTGCCTGGCGCAGATCTCAATGGCATGAATTTCAGCCTGAAACACAGTGGGAGTCGTACCCATAGGTACCGAAATTTTTGTGTTGGGTCCAAAGACCCCGGCTCCAACTCCAGAATCCATTTTCGATCCGTCGGTGAACCAGACCAGACTTTTGGGGTCCAGTGTTGGAACACCATTGGACCAATTTCCGCGGTCCAATATTTCTACCTCGAATAACCTTCCGAAGCAATGTTGCCTGACCATAATATCCGGTATAGTACAAAACATGTCTCTTTTAGGGATCGAGTTGAGTATCTTTAGATGCCCCACTAGGTCACCTGGTTTATAATCATAATCTAGCGGCAGCTTGATGGCATATCTAGCAGCCATCTTCCTAATGAAGATTGGTAAGGGTGTTAGCCCGACAATAGCTTCAAGAGCTGTCGTGGGGCAGGTGCGCATCGCACCTGTAATGCTGAGACAGGCAGTTCTTTGCAACTTCTGCAACTTGTTTGCCGTTGTCTGCTGGAGGGTTTTTGGCCACCAGACGATAGCCGCATATGTGATAATGGGTCTTACCATCATTATGTACAACCAATGTATCATTTTAGGAGAGAGACCCCAAGTTCTGCCGTATAAGCGTTTACTAGCCCAAAGTGCTCTCGTAGCACGTTCTGTGGCGGACTTGATATGTGAATTCCAGTTAAGTCATTTGTCAAGAATTACACCAAGGTATTTGACCTCGCTGGAATAAACTATTGTGGTGCCTTTGATTGTGATGGGTTCAAGGTTGACCTGTGTCTTCCTTGTAAACGGCACCAGAACGGTTTTACTAGGATTGATGGATAGTCCTTCTTTGTTACACCATTCTACAACTTGTAAGAGTGCACTTTGCATGATGTTAGAGATTGTCGTGCCGTGTTTGCCACTAATACAAACCACCAAGTCATCGGCATAACCGACGGTGGTGTAGCCTGATCTGTGAAGATCTACTAACAGGTTGTCGATGACTATTGACCATAACAGGGGGGAGAGAACTCCTCCTTGAGGACAGCCTTTCGCTGCCGTTACAAACACCGACACTCCCCCGGAGGAGGAGGCAATGAATCGGCTTACCAACATGGCCCTAATCCATTGGTTGGTCGATTCTTCGATACCTCTGCTACTAATCGCCCTTGTGATCGAGTCGTAACCAGTGTTATCGAATGCGCCCTCGATATCAAGAAATGCACACAAGGCTATATCCTTAGAACTGAGTGTACCCTCTATCTTTTTGACGAGATAATGAAGGGCACCTACTGTGGATTTGCCTTTTCTGTATGCGTACTGATTCGAGTGCAGAGGGTTAGACACATCTAACCTGTCTCTGATGTGAATATCAATTAGTCTCTCCATTGTCTTGAGGACAAATGAAGTTAGACTTATAGGTCTGTATGATTTAGGCAGCTCACTAGGCCTATTGCCTGGTTTGGGAATGAATACCACATTAACCTGTCTCCAGGTGGGTGGTATGTATCCCCAATTGTAGCTAGCTCTAAATAAAGCTGTCAAACCCGGCAGAATGAGGTCGATTGACTTTTGTAGAAGTGCTGGAAAGAGACCATCACCGCCGGGAGCTTTAAAAGGTTTGAAGGTGCCCACTGCCCATTCAACTTTATCTGGACTTAATATTTTACCTGATAAACTGTTAACTCTACTTTCCACAAAAACCCTGTGGTCAAATGTGTTCGAGTACACATGAGATGTGTTAAGAGACGAACCTGGGAAATGTACCTGGAGCAGGGTTCTAAGTGTATCCGTACGGTCCGTCATGTAGGTTCCGTCATTCTTCTTCAATAACCCTACACAGTTGACTTGATCTTTAACAAGCTCTTTATGGATTCGTGCCGCTGTTGGCATAGCGGCAATGGTTTCGCAGCATTTCCTCCAAGCAGCTCGTTTAGATCGTCTCAATTCTAGATTGTATTCGGTGAGAGCAAACCTGTATTCGTCCCACCTCTTCGTTCGCTTTGCAGAGTTGAAGAGTTTTCTGACCTTCTTCCTAAGTTTCGCCAGTTGGTTATTCCACCAGGGCACTTTACGTTTGCTAACATTGGTTTTGGGGACGCAGCTGTCGTGGTAGGAATTAAGCAGTAAGCAGCTTCATCCAGGTCCTCTATGGACTCAATAGATGTGAGGAGCATATCTTTTCTTGAGAACACTAGTTCACGATAGCGATGCCAATCCGTAGATTTGGGATCGTATCTGCTAGGGACATATGAGAGCTGACCGGGTATGTCAAACCTAATATGTTGATGGTCTGATAGTGAGGCCTCGTCTGATACGTGCCAATTTTCAATAAAATTAGAGATAAATGGGCTAGCGAGAGTGAGCTCAAGTACCTCTTCGCAAATCGCATTTATGAAGGTGGGTTTAGAGCCTTTATTCAAAATATCTACTTGACTACTGACAAGGTATTCTAAAAGACACTCACCCCTTCTGTTGATGTCACTACTACCCCAGACCTCGTGATGTGCATTGGCGTCGCAACCGATGATGTAGTGGAGGTTGCTGTTTTGGCAGTAGTTAATGAGGCTCTGGACGTCTTTAGGCGGGATGTCACCATTATCGTCAGGGAAGTACGCTGAGGCGCACACGATATTCTGTGTTCCCTTTCCGGTTGGGACTTCCAGTAGTAGGGCCACCAGGTCTCTAGTTATAAATTCTGGAATGGGACGAAAGTTTATATTACTGCTAATTAAGCAGGCCGCTTGCTCTCCACACTTGGAAATCAACTTACTTGCCCTATTCCGGAGACCTCTTATATGTCCGCAACTAACCCAGGGTTCTTGGATGAGATCAAGGGTTATATTTTCTTCGGCGAACCGCTTGCTGAGGGTAGCGGACGCGCTCGTGGCGTGATGCAGGTTCGCCTGTAGTGAACTTTCCTTTCCTCCCCTTTCCTCTATGGCAAGCAGTCAGATTAGGATGACCCTGAGGTCTGTTCCTAACCGACTCCTCATTCGTCCGAGAAACGTGCCCTCGGGCACCGCTGGTGGGTTTTGAAAGTCCGGCCACATTGCCGGTCGTGGGACGTCTAACTGCATTGGGTGTAGCAGTAACTCTAGCGGCGGAGCTTGTACAAGCAGTATGCCCAGAGGCACTGCTGCTGGTAGCGGGTGGTAAAGTGTCCGCCGCAGAAGCAGTTGTTGAGCCAACTGCGTCCACCTTCTTCGGGCTACCGTGACCAGGCTCTTGACCCTTTTCGGTGGTCTTCAGGATCAGTTCGACCTGGCCAAAACGGTAGAACACCTTGTTTTTAAGCGTGCTAAGCACCCTCATGAAGGTGTCGTCTATGGCTAGCACAAGGTGGAGGAGTGCACCTTCCTTAACCCTTTCCATGACCTTGCATGCAGTTGCCCGTAGGCCTTCGTTCTGTGCTTCCAGGGAAGCCAGAATTTTTGATGACGGGAGCTCGAGACTCTGTGGAAAGAATCCTCGGACAATCTGTGTCTTCGGGAAGGATCCCTCTTCCACCAGTGACACGTCCAATCCAGTTTTGGCTCTTATAGCCTCGAAGTTCGAGCGCATCCACTTGGCGGTGGCATTGTCTGAGCAGACGAAAGTAGCCATCCCGCCTTGTGTTGTGAACCTGAGAAACGGGCCAAACGCCTTTGTTTTTCAGCTCTATCTAGATGTCGATGACAGCCTCTTGAATGCTGGTCAACTGCTCTGTTGATAGAGGTTGGTTCATCAAGTCAGCCGGGACAACACCTAACCTGACAACACTTGCCACTTGCTAAAAGTGGGAACATCAGGTGTAGGCCCTGCCTTGGTTTTCTTGGTATCACCTCTGCGAATTGCGAACTTTAACCGCCTTCTTTCAGCAGAGTTGAACCGAACGAAACCGTCCGATTGTATCCGCAGCTCGTCTAACGTCTTCCCAATGGAGGAGCACCCAGATTCCTCTGTGACAACGCTGCACGTATCCACGAGAGTGGATGTGTCAGAATCAGAGGCGGCGGTATCCGCTTCTTCGGGATTGACACACTTGGAGGGCAAGGATTAGGCCCACTTGGCTCCGTCATCCATACCATCCGAAGATTTAGGTTGCTCGTCAGCAAGCCGAGTAGTTAAAGCCGAAGATGTAGTGGCCGTCAGAAGCTCTATAGCATCACGACTAAGTGCAGCTGTTTGCTCGTCAGCAGAAACAGAAGCTGGTGCGATTTGAGATGCAACTGTCTCATAGTTTTTGTTTTTATTGGACATTTTTGGACCCACGAGTACTCGAGAAAGGAATATCACCCATGATAGAGCTCGAAGGGGAAGGCTGAATTGAAACCGAAAGTCGCCAAGGTATTCGGTCCGCATACTAGCGACTAAGCACTCTCTTAGCCATGCATCCCTCGGCGTATGCTGTTCCACCTTGGATTAGAGATTATTTTCCAGAGGTTTACTCCTCACGTCGCTCACTTGGGCCGAATACTTACAGTCGGTGATTCAAGCCGTACATTTCAGGCAGGCGCAAAAGAATACATTCAATTGAACAAAACATGGAATGTTAGGCCGGTTATACCGCTGTAGCATTCGTTGCCCGGTGGCCGCCCCGTGGAGGCAGTGAGTCTTTTTGTAACGGTTACTCAGCAGGGATCGTCCAAAGACTTTGCCCTAAGAGCCCGAACCTGACCACCGAACCTGACCACCATCGGTAATCATGCCTCTGTATCGCTTTTCGTTGACCGTCACGTTGTTGCCATATTCATCACCGAAAAAAATGGGTCAGTAATACCGCCATGCCACAAACCGCTGAACGCCCAGGACAAACAGGAGGATAACTTGTATTATCAACAGACAAGGTTGGTGCATTATTTGGATGGCAATTTCTTTTTGAAATTGGCATTGTTTCGGAAAACACAGCACTCACTTTGGACATATGGTTTCAATATTTCCCAACGTTGTTCAACCGTAAATTGATTTATTCGTACTGCGGAAATATGTTTGTTTGTGTTTCTGTCAATTTTGTGAGCGCGAAAGAGATGTCAGTGACGAAATAGCATGTAATCTAAAACGAAACCAGCTTATGGAATACCCACTATATCAAATGTTTAAGAGGTACTAGTCACAAAACTACTTTCAAATAAAAACTAGGAAAAGTTTGTAGATCTCAGATTTTTTCTATTGTATAATATGGCCATTGGTCCCTTAAGACAGCAAAAAAAGACTGGCAAACCCTAATTGGTATATACAACATGGACATGAATGTGCAATTAATAATGATTGCGTACGCACTCCGAGGTTAAACAACTTCGTTTGATTATGTACCTGGTTTATGCTGAGTTTAGACAATTGATTTTTGTGGAGTTTAACAAACCTTTCATTGTGCAATTTGTTATGACGGAAAAAAGCACTATAATACATAAAAGAATAGTCACTATTATAATCCCGCAGCCGCCCTCTTAACCGATTACCTTACGAACTTTGCGATTCCTTTAGATATAACCAAACCTCTAGTTGAAAGCTCTGAATTCTAAAATTAGATCAACACACAATACACTCAAATGCCATTTGCACGTGCAAAGTAGATAGATAACCCTCTTTAAAATTCTCCTGCAATTTATGTACTATATCTGGTCTCTTTCACAGATTTTCGAAAATAAAATTAGATTGAAAGCAGAGGTTGTAAGAACTTTTTTTTGTTTTCCACATTTCCCCTGGACTCAAAATCGTACACCTTGCCGCAGGCAATACTTTAGAACTCATAATATTCAAAGGCAGATAAATCGTTGTTGTCATTCAGAATGAAGATATCGCTGTGTTACTTTAGAGTAAGGTACTTTGCGAGACACATTAAATCAGATTTTAGGAAATTGTGTAACATGCCCTCGGGCCCAACGTGTAACTTATTATCTGAAGCTAACCATATATACTTCAGAATATGAACGAAAGAAAGATAGAAAGGTGACCGCAGAAAGAATTAACGAATTTAAATAATAGCAAACTGAAGGGAAATCACTTGTAAAACTTTAACGATAGCAGACACTTTAGAAATCGCTTCTCGACGTTTTGTTATATATCCAAAGTTCCGTGCTAAATTTGCATAGTCATTTTGTACTTTTTTAACCGTGGCTGACATTGATTTTTAATTCAACTTGAATAAATTTTAAAATCACTTTTAAGAGATTTACTTTTGATGTTTTGCAGCAACTATTGTGCTGTGGACTTGAAAGTTGAAAACGGAACACTGTGGATTCAACATGGTGCTTGTGAATCGCCTGACGCGCTCGTTACTTTTTGAATGCTTGAATAATGGGACAACGACTGTCTGCATGTAAAACCATACGGTTACGCTGCCAGACTTACGACTAGTTGCATTTGCAATGACTAACATTTATGGACACACGACTTCACGTCCCCGATGTCGATTCCAAGCGTCTTGAGCTCTAGTATAAGCCATCACACCACAACAAGGTAGATAATCAAGTGATGGGTCCCTTTGGTAACTCGTTCAGTGTTTTTTCTTTGGGTTTCTGTTGAAGAGCTTTTGGTTTTAGAGCTTTCAAAAAAGTTCTTAATGATAAGTGTTATCGTGGAGATCTTATTTTGATCTTTTGCATTTTTTTTAATGTGTGGAAAATACGTTAAAATGCAGTCACAAAATTGTAAGCTGTTTTCTTTAAGGACAAAGTTTATTTGCGTAGGTTTTCGTAGTTTAGTTTTTTAAGAATTGTTTGCAAATTGTTTTTTAAAGAGGTGTATTTTTTTTAAAGTCTTGTACAATTTGTATTTTTTAATCGTGTATTTTGTGCTTAATCTTAGTAGTTATAAATCGCTTCAAAATCATCCAAAGACTTAAGTGCCGAAAAAAAACAAGAAATTGTTGACGCGACAAAAAAAAATTCATAACAATTTAAAAAATAAAACAGAAGCTGTGAAGCAAGTAGCTGATATGTCGCCTTTTATCTTACCACTTGGTGGTGTGGAAAAAGATAAGTTTGTTTTACTTTTTATAAATAAACAAATTAAATGAAAATTTCAATCTAAAAAAAGGACGGTAACCATACATAATATTCTTTCAGATTTTTGTTAATTTGAAATGCTTACTACGAAACCCTGTAAGAGCTTTTGTTAGAATAGCACCTCACGGAAAACAAAAGAGTGCGAATGAGAGACAAACATCCCTATCTTCCCTGTACTGCCAATTTATGTTGGACAGAGTATAAGGACTTATCATGAGTGAAACCCTATCATAGGAAGCTCACATGAATAACCTTAGCCGAGTTAACTTTATGCTACGAAGGATACGAGTACATGAATAAAGAGTAATTCATTAAGCGCGATACATTTTTGAATTTAATTAAAACAAGGTGTATTTGATGTATAGCGGATCTTAATTTAAAGAGCATTCGATACGATTTTGTTTTAAAAATATTATCATTGAAATGACCTCCATGGCTTTGCTTGACGGCGGTCAGCCGAGGAGTCAATTTCGGATGACTCGGGAACATAAATTGACCTCTATCATGCCAATGACGCGAACAACATTCTCCTCAAAGTCGGCAATTGCTGCTGGCTTATTGGCATAGATCAGAGATTCAACGTAACCTCAAAGAAAGAAGTATTAACGTTACCTCAAAGAAAAAAGTATAAGAACGTTAAATCGCACGATCCTGGCGACCAATCGACGTCGGCTCTTCGTGAGATTACACCACCCCTAAACTTCGCCTTCAATATCTCCAGTATTTTCTTTGATGTGTGGCATGTCGCATCGACCTGTTGAAACCACGTGTCGCCAATGCCCAAACGAACAATTTCTGCAAAAAATAAAATAAAAAATGGGTTATCATGGCCCGGTACCGCTCCCCGTTTGCAGTCAGCGCTCGCCCATGCTCTTCTTTGAAAGAATAAGATCCGATTATGCCGTTGGCCGATAATTCACACCAAACAGTGAGTTTTTCGGTATGCAAATGTGTTGGCATAATCTCTCTTGGGTTTTCATTTCAAAAATATTGTTTGTTCACGTAGCCGTTCAGCCAAAATTGGGTTCGGTTTCCAACTAATCCAGAGCACAATCAGCGTATGCGCGATGCATGAAATGGTCAGTAGAATTCAGTTCTTAAACAATTTGAATTTTATTCGGATACAGGCCCAAGACTTTTCGCAAATTCGCCAAATTGAGGCGTACGAAAGGTCAAGTTCTTGAGAACGACGCGAAATTGAAACGTGTAGGTTCTCACGCAGACTCTGTGCCACCGCAGCAATATTTCCGGCCGGACACACGTATCGTTTATATACTGGGACTGCTCAATCGAAGCATCGAACCAATTTCCTCGAATTTCTACATAATTCCCAAATAGTGAGCCCGGAAGGACGGTCATTACGATCGTAAATTGTAACGAGCGAAATGTTCCGCGAACAGAACTCGAATTTTGACAATAAATTCTTACATTTTAATGCGGTATTGAATCGTGTAGCACTCCATGGCAAAACTGTGACTATCGCAGAATATAATGCTAGCAGAATAATAAAAAATTGTTCTCAAATATGGCCACAGTCGGCTGTCAAAGTTATATCATAGCTACTGAATGACGCTTTGGTATTAACGATTTTTTGCCTATTCATATAAAAATTAAACTTGGAGAAGTATAATACATTTGCTTTCATACTTCTTTTATGGAGCTCTCTGCTGGCACTCAAATGGCTTTGTCCAGAAGCTGCATGTTTTGGTCATGCTACATAAAATCGTTTTTAATGGTGCTCCAATATGTCCAATAAAATTAGTTTTTTAGAAGTGGTACTTCCAGCAGATATTCTATTCATAAAACCTTAAAAGCTCCATGAATATTCTCTATTCCAACCATACAATTTTGGAACAGCTTGTAAAGGCAGACATGATTTACCAGAAATCTTAAAAACTTCAAGCAATTCCTTTCAGATTTAATACGTAGGCATCTTCTTCAAGTATAGATGGCATACTTTATTAGTAGTCCCACACAGTAGACACAATACGCATATATAAAGATTGTGCAGGGCTTTAATATTATAATACTATTTCTAATAATATATACTCAAGCGATGTTAATAGGTTACAAAGATTCAACTATATCTTAGGCAAAAAAAAAAATAGAATAAAAAATTAAATTAGTGTTGAATTAATCATCCAAGGATTCAAGGCAAATACTTTTCAATTTCGGCACTAATGGCATGTACCCGGTGTTGTCATAAGTTCTGTTGCAAGCAAAAACTTTATACGAAATTGAGAAGCATACCTTTCGTATTCAAAGTTCATTCTATTATGTATCAAGTTATTTAAAAAAAAAATGTTAAGTATTCTTTCGAAGGGCCACTTTTTGCTTTAAAAACGAGTATGGTGGACATTAAGCTATAGAGGCAAACACGGTTTCTAAGTACATCGTTGTCGCTGCGTCGGTTAATGCCTTTCTGAAAGACTCTCTAAATTTCTGCAAGGGGTCTTACTCTGACCAGTGAAAAAATCTAGGCTTCCAGAAGTTCAATCTTCAGCGACAATAAAATATTGCTCGTTAGCCCGTTCTTGGTCGTTTGTAATGTAACTTCAATGTAACTCCAATGAAAAGAGTATTACTTACACCCATCAAAACTCCTTCTAGAATATCATCTTGGTACACTTTTGCCTCAGCTCGTACGCCTTAGAGGGACATATACGCATTTTGCCACTTAGTTTTATTATATAGATTCCCGACGGTAACGAGTACAATAGTATGACAGTGTGAATAAAAAAAAAACGCGAAGAATTTAGATATTGGTAACGATAAGTGATAATGATAATGGTTCTTGTTGAACGAGTGAACTTTAGTTTGCAAAACATATACGGAGGACACTTATTGTGAATAATTTTATGTAAAAACATACAGTTTCTGACATTAATGAATTCATGCAAAGTGCAACCCAGTAGCATTGTAGAATATACCGAGATATGGTCATATCTACGAAGTTCATGAATATACCGAACTGCATCATTAAAAGCTACTTGTAATTTTCGCTGAGATAAGAAATCAAGCAAACAATATACAACCTCAGCATAAGAGATAAGATACGGTTGTTATAAGCTTTTGGTGGGTTTGTATAGGAGTCAAATATGCCGTTAGCCACAGTTTGTAACCCATTAGATAATGGCCAAATGTTAATATGTTTAAGATCCTCGTTAAGTAGAGAAGCAAGTAAGTTGTTAAACGGTTTGGCTAAATGACACTGAACATAATCTGCATATAGATGTACTGAAGAGTACTTGCATACAGATACTTACTTATTTACTTAGTTGGCGCTACAGTTCGGGGTGAACCTGGTCATCCTGCACAGACGAACAAGTTTGGCAGGGATGTCAAAACTAAACATGGCTCTACAGATACTGTCATAGGCGGCCTTGAAATCGATAAGGAGATGGTGAGTACCGATTTGGACTTCTTGGGTTTTCTCCAGGATGTGTCGAAGTGTGAAAATTTGATCGATGGCGGACTTTCCTGACCTGAAACCGCACTGATAGGGTCCAATCAGGCTGTTGATGAAAGGTTTCAGGCGTTCACACAATATCGCAGAAAATATCTTAAATGCGATGTTGAGGAGACTGATGTCTCTATAATTGCGCAGTTGAGGGGGTCTTCTCTCTTGTGGCTAGCGCAAACGATGCTGAGATCAGGCATACACTCGTCCCACCAAATCTTAAAGATGAATTGGTATATGCTCTCTACCAATCCATCACCAGCTGCCTTGAAAAGTTCGGCCAATAAGCCGTCAGGTTCAGCAGCCTTGTTAGATTTAAGCTCGGATATTGCTATCCTCACTTCGTTTTGGTCAGGTGGACGGAAATTTTGACTATCATCTTTATGTTGAATTGTTCATTCTGCCTGACAGCGGGATGTTGGTCGTCGCTGTTATATGGTCTGCAGAACTAGTTTTTTCATATTCTCAACACCGACTGTGATTCTACTGTGATGTTTCCGTTTTCGTCTCTACAGGTTTCTGTACGGGTATTGCTTCTCTAACACGTTCTTTCACCTTTTGAGAAAACGTCGGTAAATTGTTCGTGGAGTATAAGCTCTCAATGTTCTCGATCGTGTGCTTCTCATGCTCTTTCTTCTTTTTTTTTTTTTTGAGAAGCCGCTGTTCTTCCCGTCTCTTCCTCTCCTTTGAAGCGCCGCTTTATATGCCCCCTGTTTTGCTGCATGCACTCGCCGGCATTTTTTGTCAAACCAGGGGTTTCGCGGTGGTGGACGAGTGAAACCCAGCACTTCAGTCGCGGCATTTCTGATGGCAGCGTTGCCACTGGTCTTCGGCACTTGATGCTGGCGGCATATGGGTGATTGAGAGATTTCGGGATACGCGTTCAGCGAAGACTCTAGCGGTCTCTTGCGATTATAGCTTTTTGACGTTAAATTTTCTCACAGTGATTATTTTTTGTTGTTCAGTTTGGGATATCGCATTCCTACCTTGGCTACAACAAGGTAATGATCCGAGTCTATGTTGGCCACTCGGAAGGTCCGGACTTCCAGAATACTGGAGGCATGTCTTGCATCGATCGCAATACGATCAATTTGGTTGATCATTACATAATTATTGGACCGCCATGTCTGCTTATGAATACTGAGATGAGGAAACCATGTGCTAACTATGTGACATTTCGCTCCACAGCGAAATCAATTAGCCTTAGTCCGTTATCAGACACGTGGTGTTGTGTAGGCTATGCTTACCGAGTGCCCTACCAACGACGTCCTCCTTTCCTATTTTGGCGTTAAAATAACCCAATATGATTTAACGTTGTATTTAGGACATTGCTCATATGTTTTTTCGAGGAGGTCGTAGAAACAATCTTTGGTGGCAGGGTCCTTTTCTTCCGTGGGGCATGAACATAGGCTTACGTTAGCGAATTTAGCCTTGATCCGGATAGTCATAATACGCTCGCTCACGTGTCGGAAGCTTAAGACTTCTTGCCTAAGTCTGCTGCGTGTAGCAAATCCGCATCTGAATAAGCACTGCATGTTATCTCTGTAGCAATCACCGTAGTAGATGCCATCGTTTTTCATCCTCTTTTTGACCGGCTCATATCGGTAATATCTGCTTTATAGCAGTCTAGGGCCTCTGCTAGTTCTTCGGCTGCACGTGATCTGTTAAGTGTCAGAACATTCCACGAACAGATCCGAAAGTCGTTGCTTTTATTTCGTTTGCTGTGGTCGTCATCAGTTGAGTCGTCCTTATCCGAGGCTTTTGCTTGTTTCGGAACCATGAGTTTCTTCAAGTGGCAGGAAAGATTTCCCGACGACACAACCCCTAACCTGGAGGACCAGTTTCTTTAGGTATACCACTAGGACGAGGGGCCGGGTACACCGGTGCCACTAGTGCACTACGGGGTATGAGCGCTGCCGTTGGCCCGTGAAGGGCTCCTCCACCACCATCTCTATTCCAAGGTCCTGACCAACATTGGAAATTCCTTACCGAGCTGTGATCCGAATACGTCGAAGCAGCTGGCGCAATGTGTTCACTAAGTTCAACCTAACTGGAACTATAGACACCACCATCCGACTCCATCTAGGAAATTCGTCCGCTACCGCCTGGAACAAGAAGAAGTGCTCTATTGAGAAAGCACTCTTCCCCGCTTCTCTCATCTGCTGCCGCCAAAAATCCTCCAAACGGGATTGGTTACCTATTTCTTGGATTAAGGTACTAGGCACCCAGCTGTCACCGCGTAGAGGTTGAGAGTAGCAGTTCGTTAGCCTCAGCTAAGTGAAAACGCTTGTGTTTTCATATGATCGCATGCCGTTTGACCAGTCAATGGTAACGCTGCCACCATGCTATAAGAAACGCCGCAGCTGATGTGCTGTATTCCGCAAAGGAAGACGAGGGCTGCTCATGAGCTCTACAAGCGAAAGAGAGGGAAAGAACATCGGCTTCTCCAAAAGAAGAAGAAGGACCATGAGAGGTGCGCGATCGGGAATACTAAGAGCTTATACTTCTGCAACAATGTACGGAAGTTTTACCAAAAAGTAAGAACGTTTCAGAGAAGCGAAACCCGTACGAAAACCTGTAGAGGTGAAAATGGGAACCTCTTACTAGAATCACAGTCGGTGCTGAGGATATGGAAAAACTGCTTCTGCAGACCGTATAACGGCGAGGAAGACCAACATCCTGCTGTCCGGCAAAATGAACCATTTTAAAACATTTTCAACTCCATTTCCATCAGCAAATCGAAAATATCTCATGGGGGCGTAAGCCAATTCACTCGCATCAACAAAGATATGCATTTGCACAGATGCCCCTACGTAACTTTGGTATGACAATTGTTTCGCCTTTGGCCATTCGATAATTACGTTTTTTATATCTGGTACGAACCCTTTCCATCTACGCCATTTCTTGAGATGTTGTGGTTGGATTTTTTCATCCCACTCAACAGCTGAACTCCATACCTTCTGCAGAAGTATCTTTAATAATACTAAAAAGTTAGCAATTAAACTTAAATGGTCGAACCGTCACAGGAATCTTTAAAATTTCCCTTTTTTCGGCCACACATCTCCAGTCAGAGCAAATGAAAAAGAATCGAGTAAGGATGACCAGCACATACCGAGGATTTTGTCTGGTACCGATACATTACTGCGGTTGCTAATAATTTTCTTGTAACTTGCAGCCTTTTTTTCAGACTGTTGAGGACAGTGAATTAGAGAAGAAATTCCGAATATCAAATCCACCTTCCATATGCATAAATATTCTCTCGCTGGCCAATTGTACTGCCTCTTCTTCGGTGTCGACGCTGTCGAGACAGTTATCTACGTAATGATTTTCCATGACTGCTTTTACCGCTCGTGAAAATCTATTTTCGTACCACTTTGCGTTTTCGTTTTTAGCGAATTTTGCGCAGAACGGAGAGTCATGACCCAAAAGTCATAACCTGCATGATGAATTCTTCGATTTGTCTGTTTCGCCACAAGAAATGTTGAGCTTGCTGATCCGATTTTATTATTTTTATCTGGTCAAGCATTTCTTTAATATCGGTACATATGGCAACCCTATGCTCTTTAAAACGAAACAGAACAGAAACGAAAGATGGAACATTATCGGGGCTTGAGAGTAATATACTCGTAGGGTTTAGAGAAGTCTTGTTTACCGCTGCAACAGCATCCCACAAAATACTGAGTTTATTCGGTTTATTGTGGTTTACAACTGGAAACATGAAAATGGACCATATATGTTCGGCATAAGTGAGTTTTCTGGCTTCTGCTTTTGTAAATATTATTCTATTTCTGTGCTAAGTTTTTCATGTAGTTGCGTGTCCTTTTCCATTCTCTTTCCTATGTACATCAGACGTCGCACGGCCATCGGCGGCTCTCGGCCATTTTGCTCTGGCCATTTCTCCACAATAAAGGAAGAACAATGTTTTTCCGTTCCTTTGTCATGTTGTTTTTCAATATTGCAATGGACTTTCTATTGTCAGTTAAACGCAAAACAGTTTTGCTACTAGTGCCGGTTGACTCGTGTGAAATAAATTCTTTAAACAGTGAGCTCAAACTCTCATCTTCGTTTCGCTGACAATCGCAGATGTGAAATGTAAAGTTATTTTGCTTGTGGTCATTCGGCTTTAACAGGCGCATACACGGCCCGTATACTGTTCATCGCAGTCGTGTTTTTGAAAAAAAAAAAAAAAAACTGGCTGATCCTTAATACCTTCCCGGTGCTGTTTCCATTGGCCCAGGTCCAGCAAAATTTGCGTCGCATTTGAATACGACGGCAGGGCAATTCCTTTTAGATGCCGCTATTGGTGTACTAGATCTTCGGCGTTTAAGTCTTGTTCTGGAAAACCCAATGACTTGACAGTGAGCGCCGTGACGCAAGTGGTTAGTATATCGGACCACTGCGCGTGAAGTTTCAAGTTCGAATCCCAAAAAACACCAAACAAGTTTTTTCACGGTCCCAGCTCTCGCGAACGTCTGACAAACATCCGAGAGTATTCTTGTCACGAGAAAGCTTCTCAAAATAAATTGCCCTGGCGATACGGCACTAAACTGTAGGTTCCTTAGTAAAAAATATAACGCACACAATACGAGTGGTTGCGAGAAGTTAGACACAGGCGCTTAAAGAGCTGTTGCGCCAAATATATTTTTATATACTCGTACTAGTGATTTGACAGTATGTTTACAATATCGCATTTTTGTTCGAAGAAATTGATAAAATTGTCATGTTTACCAAGTCATGTTCTCTGCACGATGGCTATAGGCTGGAAGAGGTAGGAATATCTCGCATTTTGTGGAGAAGTTTAAGGTGCTTGAAGTTGCACGCATCAACGCCGCACACCTTTTTTAGACAACATCAAGTCCGTCCTGATTGACGGAGGCACGTACGGCAGATCGCATATCGCTTGATGATATTCCATTTTTCGTTAAGATTAATATTTAAGAACCTCTGACATTGATCCCCAGAGTTCCAACTTAGTTTGCAAATTGGGTATTGTTTTTCGTTAGATTGTGGCTTCGAATCATAGAGGACGTTAGGATTTGGGATAGCTTTCGTTTTGCATTGTTGATAGGCTTGAAGTGCTAATGCGTTTTACTTAAGTAGGTAAGCTGGCAATTTCTGCCAGCCAAAGCATTTTGGACTGAAAGAGAGAAATGTACAATTGATTGGATCCTGTCCATTCTTGGGTACGGTTCTTTTCGTACTTTGTCTATAAAGTCACCGATGATATCTTCGGGACGACCGTAGAGCTGATGAAGGCTCTTCAATGCTTCGGGAACCTGCTCGGGAAAGAATAATCTGATACTCACTGTTTTGAGTGCTTCATCTTTTAAACAATTTTGCAGTCGACGCAGATTATTACTGTTTATATAACCACAAGAGTCCGTCGTATTGTAAAACCCGCTAATAAAGCAAGGCCATTCTTCGATTCGTCCACTAAAAGTCAGATGGTTCTTTGATTTACTCGTAATTTGCCATCTGCTGCTTGGTCGGAAGAGGAGCTTTATAGCTGTGCTCGTATTGAATAAATTTGTTGTTGGTCTTTCGCTAAAAGATGCATCATAGATGGACGTATTTAGCACTATAGCAGCACGTTTCTTTTATAGCGGTATCAGCGAGTTGTTTGGTAATCGATTTGTACCAGCTACATTTGGGTTCGCTGGTGGTGATTGGTTGTAAATGCAGTGTACGATATTTCACACAATTCCATGAGTGATTCTGAATGCTATCGTCGACTCCAGCGTAGGTATAGTAATGCCAATCGTCGCATGTATCGCACCGCACCATATCGTCGTTGTCCTCGTTTTTGCATGCTTTGCAATTATTGGGCATGTCGATACAGAAGGACTTATATAATATGAAGGACTATGCTTCTTGCAGCACGGGTTTCTTGTTACGATGAAATACTCGTACTCGTTGTAGTCTGGAAATACTGTAAGAAAGTCTGACATCGAACAGCTTCAATCGCAAAAAAAGGGCCTTTGCCCATCGAGCATCTTTCAATTTTTAAAGATGTCATATGCCGCTCGCAGCAAGTACAGATAACCAGTCGCAACGGAGAGATGCCCTCCTTAAGCTAATAAATGCAAAATCAAAACTGCAAACTAGGCTACTAGAAAGTAGGCAAACTGAAACTACCAGGCTCAGAGTGCAAAAAGGTGAGAGAAAGAGGGACAAAAGAAAAGTCCTCGACCTCTGTTCTTTAAAAAAATGGCACTGAAACGTTACCATTGGAAAAGCCACCGGGTAATGACCCTTTGGACAGCAGGAGTGCAAACTTACGCTCAGGCCGCGGCATCCGAAAAACCAAAAAAACGATGAAATTTCGACGGACCCTTCATTTCATTTGTTTTTATTGTAGCTATAAGGACACATTATTTTCTTAAGACTATATTGCACAATTTACAGAGATATGGTATAACACTACCTTACTACTGAAAATACTAAAACTATTACAACAAAACATATATTATAAATTCGAGTTTGTTTGAAGGAAAAGCTACTGAAAAAACCTTCATTAAAAACTAGATACTGAAGTGGAGAGAAGATGGGGCGATGAAAGTCTTAAGCAGTACTTGGTTGAAATCAACCTTGAATTATGAAGTGCTTATACATATATATAACACTTAATGTAAATAAATAATTTTAATACATCTAAGAGGGACAGACAGAGCAATTGAATGTATGCCCAATAAATATAAATAAATAAGCAAGGAAATGAATAAATAACAACATATAAATAAATAATGACATAAATATGATAAATAAATAAATAAATAATGAATAAATAGATAAATAAATAAATGCATAAATAAATAAATAAATAAATAAAAAAAAAAATAAATAATTGAATAAATAAATAAATAAATAAATACTTAATAAATTAATAATAAATAAATGAATTAGTAAATAAATAAATACATAATTAAATAGATATAAAAAAAAGTGGATAAATAAATAAATAAGTAGACTAACAATAAATAAATAGAAATTAAATAACAATAAATAGGTAAATAACTTAGGAAGTAAATAAATAAACATAAAAACAAATAAGTAGATACAAAAAATAAGTAAATAAATAAATAAATAAATAACAGTTAATATAAAGCTGAATAGACAATTTAATATATACTCCAATAAAGTGTATGTTAAGTAGCTAGATTTGCAACGAAGTCATTGTCAGATGATATGCAAGTGATATTGTAGCGATCGCTTAGTTTCTGTATTCTAGGTAACACCTGTTCAATTTTCACTAACGTGTGCAGCTCGTCTGTGGGAAATAGCCGTGGTAGTTTTAAGCAAAGTTTAAGGATTTTATTCTGGCTTATTTGAAGCCTTCGAATGTGCCTATATGCACAGTTACCCCATACAGGTGAGCCATAAAACATAATTGCTTGAAAAATAGTTTTAAAAATAATAAGCTTATTATCGTCACTAAGTTTAGACTTTCTGTTAACGAATGGGTACAAGATCAATGTCGTTTTGTTCACCTTATTGATGATTTCTTGAATATGTAAACCAAAGGTTAATGTTTTATCTAGATGTACACCAAGATATTTAGCGCTAGATTTCCACTCAGTTTGTGTACCGTTTATTACAAGTCTGCTGCTTGGTAAGAAACAGGTTTTTCTTTTTCTTGTGAAAAAGATAGCCTGGGTCTTAGAAGCATTTATTTTTATCTTCCAAGTAATAAAGTACATTTCTATCGTATTTAAGGCGGATTGTAAATTCGTTTCAATATTGAAACCAATTGCATCCGACGTATAAATACACGTATCATCTGCAAACATGGCTAATTCGCAGTTTCTTAGGCGTGGAAAGTCTGATGTGTAAAGGCTAAATAGAATTGGGGCAAGGACTGATCTTTGAGGTACCCCTGCACCAATAAGGTGATCATGTGATGTCCAGTTGTTAACGGACACCTTGAACTTGCGACACGATAAAAAGGACTGAATTATTTTAATTAAATAAACGGGAAAATTTAACGTCATTAACTTGTGAAGGAGGCCATTATGCCAAACAGTATCGAATGCTTTTTCTACGTCGAGTAATACCATACCGGTACTATTTCCTAACGCAAAGTTATTCTTAATGTGATTGGTGATACGATGGACTTGATGAACTGTGCTGTGATGGGCTCGAAAACCAAATTGTTCGGGCGGCAAGATATTGTGTGTGCCTATATGGGCTACCAATTTGTTTTTAATTAGTTGTTCGAAGCATTTGCTAAGGGAGCTTAGTAAACTTATTGGCCTATAATTGCAAGCCATATTTGCATTCTTACCTGGCTTTAGAATTGGGATTATTTTTGCAGTTTTCCAATTGTTGGGAAAGTACCCAAGTTTAATGCAGCAATTGAAAATTTGCTGCAAACGTTTTATGCCTATTTTGGGGAGATTCTTAATGAACAAGTTTTTAATCCCATCAAATCCTGCGGACTTTCGTGTCCTTAGGGTAGTTATAACATTCACTAGATCGTTATAGGAGATAAAGTTGTCGCTTCCATCAGTGGACTGTGTATTAAGCATGTTCACAGATTGTTCAACAACAAGTTCCATGTTACTCCCACTTAAAGAGGTGGTAATAGAGTGGTTACGACTAAATTCGTAAGCTAATGCATTTGCTTTTTCAGGTAGAGAGAGCATAATTGAATTACCTACCTTTAAGGCAGGAATATGGCAATTCTTTCGTTTGATTACCTTAATGATATTCCAGAAAGGCTTGCTAGCTTTTTTTAAGCTCTGTAGCTTCTGATTCCATGTCTTATTCCTAAAAGTTGCTATTAAATCTTTTAATATCCCATTTAATGTTTTAACTTCCGACTGGTATGATGGATTTCTAGACCTTTTCCACCTAGATCTGTACGCATTTCTAACTTTAATAAGGTGAACTATATGCGGAGGAAGATAATTTCCGTTTTTATATAAAACCGATTTCTTTGGCACTGTTTGATCTATACTATCTAAAATGGAAGAAGTAAAGGAATCGACATTGAGATCTATTTGAAGTTGATCAACTTCTTCAGGATCAACTTCAGGAATATGTCGTAATTTTTCACCAATGAGAGCTTTATATCTTGCCCAGTTAGTACTTTTAAAATCAAATATTAAATTATTATTTTGGACAGGTGATAACAAGACATTACACTGCACAGGCAAATGGTCTGAACTTAGATCGTGGATTACCATAGGTTGGCTAAATAATTCTGACATGTTGGTTAGATAAAGATCTAACGTTGAGGGATTGTGTCTACTGTTTGAAGGGATATATGTAGGGTGAGGAGGATATAAGATGTGAAAAGGATGTCTAGCATTTAGATCTGCTAGTATGTTACCCCAGATATTAGCTCTTAAACATCCCCAATTCCTATGTCTGGAATTAAGGTCACAACCAATTAAATAAATATCATTCAACCCGATTAATTTCCGCAGGTCATTACTAAAATCGTAGCGATTTCGCAAGGATGCAGATGCACCTGGAAAATACGCTGAAAGTATTTTTATGGTACGACCGTTTACAAATGGTATTTCGATACCAATAGTTTCTATTAACTTTGTACTAAAAATAGGAAGTACTTTATGTTTTATCGATCTTTTCACTACAATGGCAACACCGCCCCCTCTTCTCTCACTTCGATCTAAACGATAGCATTTGTAATCTCGATTAGATAAGTTTATATTTAAATTTAACCAAGTTTCTGTAACAAGACCTATGTCAATATTATGATTGCTTAGGAAAGCAAAAAATTCAACTGCTTTATCTCGAATGCTTTTAGCATTCCAACATATTACATTTAGACTCACATTCATTATTTGGACTTATATAAATACTTAATAGCTAATTGTGCAATAGTATTAAATTGCTCAGCCTTAGTGCTACAATTACCCAGTAATGTTATCATCTCTGCAGTAAGTGCGTTGATCTCTTCCATCGAAAAAAGGTCGCCGTTGCTCTTCGCACCAATGCTGTTGTTGTTAGTTGTCCATGCATTATTGATGTTGTTGGAGTTTATTGACTCGCTTATCAAAGGTCCCTTACGCTGAGATTGGAGTGCAGGAAAATCCACACTGTTTGGTACGTACGCTTGATTTACGGGTACTCTTTTCGTAGGTTGAAGGCGTGTTTTATTTCTCGCAGAGAGCCTTTCTCTCATTGCAAAGAAATGTTGACGGTTTTCACACGATGGGTCAGATGATTTGTGCGTTCCATTGCAGTTTGCACATTTGATGTTGTTCGAATCGCATGCATCTGTTTCGTGGTTCTCTGAGCAAATACCGCAGTGTGTCTTGATGTGACAATTTTTTTCTCCATGGCCATACATCTGGCAGTTGTAGCATTGTGTAACTCTATTTTTTTGTCTTCGAGCGAAATCCCATTTTACTTGAGTTTTGAAGACCGATCGAATGTTTTTCTTTAGATCGTTAAGTCTTATTGAACCACTCTCTAGGAACACTAAATAAAACACGTCAATAAACTTATCGTATTTTTTTTAAATCATTTTAATGTTCTGACATTTTAAACCAAGCAGAACCAATTCGTCTTTAAGTGCATCGATGGGTAGTTCATCTATGCCATAAAGAATGACTTTGAATGCCCTTGCTGATGGAAGGTCATGTGTAAAGAATTGCCAGTTTTTGGATCTTAAAAGTGCACACGTTTGATTGTAGGTATCAATGTTTTCACAGTTTATTTTAATGCCTATTGACATTTTTTGAATGCTATAATTTTGCATATTGACTTCACTTAATAAATTGCGCACATTTTCATTTGTCTTATGTAACACACAAATGGATGGAATCTTCAACTTTTTATTGGATACCGGTGGTGTTATTATCTCTTCACATTCAATGTCCTCGACTGAGTCGTCTTGGTGGCATTGCAAAGGCGCAAAATAATTTGCCCTAGAGTTTTTTTCACTAGAGCTCATCTTTCGATTTTTAATGTTTGAAGACAGATTGTCTTCAACACTGGTTATACGAACTCTTTTAGGAATGGTGTTATTCTACAAGTACCGCACAGAAAGAACGTCTAACTAGTTCAAAGCGCCGATTAGTACTGTCTCTCATGTTTTTTCAGTTATTCTCGCGCAAAATAAATAAAATTATTCTCGATATGCTGAGTAAGCTAGAAAATAATCCAGGGAAAACGCGTACTTCAACTAGAATATGATTGAAAAACGAATGTTAAATATATGTACTTCGAATGCAAACGGACTTTTGCAAAAATTGCATGAATTGGAAATATTCATGCGTGATAAAGATATTGATATTTGTTTGATTTCTGAAACCAACGTAAAAAACGAATTGCATTTAAGAATAAAAGGCTATAATGATGACCACGCTTGTCACCCTTCGGGAAAAGCAAGAAGCGGATAATCCTTGTTTATTAAAGACTGCAGCCAACAATCCGAGACCAAAAGAGAGAACTTGAAACTTTGCAACTGTGCACGATTCTACTGCCCACCGCGTTCCGCGCTTAAAAACGTGATTTTACTAATTTGTTTGAATCGCTGAAACCTAATTTCATTATTAGCGGCGACTTTAATGCGAAACACACGTTCTGGGGCTCAAGAAACAGCTCGAAAAAAAGTAGAATGCTCTATGGGACAGGTATGGAGTATAGTTGTGATTTCCATTCGACGGGTAAACCGACTTACTGGCCAACTGATACTTCGAAAATACCTGTCCTGATAGACTTTTTCGTTGTGAAAGGAATATCTACCAACCACATAAAAGTTAATTAGAGCTTTGATCTGTCGTCTGATCATTCCCCAGTTATTTTGACATTGAGCGAAAAACTAATTTATAACCAAGCGCCAGTGAAATTAATTGGTAGAACAACTTACTGGGAATGCTATAGGAATGAAATTGAAGATAACGTTGAACTGAGCGTTCCACTTACGACACCCTATGTACTTGGGGTTGAAGTTGATCGCTTCATTGTGATTGTACAGCTCGCCTCTTGGAATAATATGCCCAATCCAAGGAAAACGTCAGACAGATACGGTTTACGATATCCTCCGGAAATAAAAGAATTGGTCAAGGAAAAAAGAAAAACTCGTAAAAAAAGGCAAGAGGGTCGTACTCGGCAGCATAAAGCACACTTGAATCGTCTGTGCTATTTGTTGAAGAAGACTATTAAGGATTTTAAGAATCGTGCAATAGGCTCTTACCTTGAAAGTTTAACAGCGAAAAAAGATTCCAATTATTCATTTTGAAAAGCTGTAAAAGGCACCGAAAGGCCCAAAGTCCCCGTGCCGCCAATTAAATTAAATCAAAATGAATGCAAGGGAAGATAAAGAAAAGGCGGACGTCCTTGCGTCCCACCTGGAAGAAACCTCTAAAACCTAAGAAATCTCCTGGTTATAATTTGATTACCGGAGAAATTCTCAAAGTTTTACATGGAAAAGCAATGATTAAGCTTCTTCATATTGTAAATGCTGCGCTCAGATTAAAACACGTGCCGAGCCAATGGAAAGTTGCGGAAATCATAATGGTTTTAAAATCAGGAAAACCTCCAAATGAGGTAAAATCGTATAGACCAGTTTCGTTTCTTCCAGTCATATCTACAATTTTCGAGAAGATATTACTAAGGCGTCTCAAACCGGGTCAAGAAGAAAATAATCTTATCCATGACCACCAGTTTGGGTTCAGAAGTAAGCATTCGACGATTGACCAGGTGCATAGAATTACTGACGCAATCGAGAAAGCACTTGAAGAAAAAAAAATGTGTTCAAGCGTATTTCTTGACGTCTCGCAAGCCTTTGATAAGGTGTGGCATGATGGCTTAAAATGCAAACTACGACAAGTTCTCTCTGTATGCTTATACGATATTCTAGAATCATATCTCAGGAACAGACTTTTTCGTGTTAGACATGGAATCGAATACTCCGAGATCAAAGAAATTTCGGTCGGCGTACCGCAAGAAAGAGTTTTTGGACCGCTTCTCTATTTGTTACATACTCGAGATATACCGGAAGAAGATGGCACTATCCTTGCTACGTTTGCCGATGACACCGCTATCCTAGCAGTAGGTAAAATAATTGAAGAAACGACTGCAAAACGCACTGAATAATGTAAATGAATGGACGAAGGACTGGCGGATCGCCCTCAACGAATCTAAATCTGTTCACGTGAATTTCACTTATAAGAAAACTAATAACTTGCCAATTTTTCTAAACTCGTCCCGAATACCTTTTGCAAACGAAGCCAAATACCTAGGAATTGCACTCGACTCAAGGCTGAATTGGAATTCGCACGTGAAAATGAAACGAAAAGAAATCGAAGTCAAATATAGATAAATTATCTGGTTACTCGGAAAACATTCCCAGCTCAGTACTGAGAACAAACTGCTTTTATATTGTACAAGCAAGTGCTAAAGCCGATGTGGACCTACGGTATACACCTTTGGGGTTGTACCAAGAAAACAAATGTCAATATTATACAAACTTTTCAAAATAAAGTGCTAAGAGAAAGAAGAAATAAAGTGCAATACTAGAAACGACGATATCCACAGGGATGTTGGAATTCCGACAATCGAAGCTGAAACTAGAAGCTTCGCGACAAAGCATAGAAACCGACTAAGCGGACATGTCAACAATACAGTCCTACAAATTTTGGATGAGAGCAGTTACTTAGTTGCGATATCTAACAAATTTATATCGAAGGGTGGTGTTTTTTTAGTCAGTAAGAATCTGACACTACTATGAGCATGCGCTTGCTATTATCATAGTGTTTATGGAAGATTTTTCACCTACCCTAGGGGGGGGAAAAAAAGTCGCAACGTTGCCAGCAAGCAGCCATTAGTGATGCCGTTCCTGATGTACTGGGTTTCATTGTGTGTTTGGCCGCCACTCAAAATTCATTCAAACTATCTTGAGTTACGTGAAGTTCCGTTCATCGAGAAGGAGATTTTCTTTGGGTTCGGTATCCAAAAATTATGATGGGACGAACGACCGGCATGGAGATCAAGTTCATCAACTGCATCGATGATCTAAATCATTTATGATTAACGCTTTCATGCCCGATGTTGCCTATAGGCAACATTGTATGTTTTAGCTTCCAAGTCGCGTAATTTTAATTTATTCTCTAACAATTTTTTTTTTAGAATACCTTGATACTCGTATGTTGTGCAAGTTTGTTGTACAATTTTGTTTTCCAATATTTTATTAAAAGTATTGCTAGTGATCACTTTGTAGCTCGTCCTCGCTGAGTGCACATGTAAACAGTTTTTTATGCAAAATATAAGTTTACAAATTATTTAAAAAAATATATAAAGAAATTTAAGTGTATAAAGCCAAGTGTGTAAAATAATTAAACACATGTAAGGAAATTAGGAAAAACAAAAACAAAATCGAAAAAAAACTTTAAGTTTATGGTCAGTCATTTTTTTAAACTTTTTAGGCAACATCTCATAACTTCTAAGCCGGGGTACATAGGACTTTGAAATCGATATCACTTCATATTTACATCTAAACTAACAACTCCATATCCTTAAAAAAGTACTATCCACGCCCCAATTAATTCGGGCATGAACGGGTTAAGTAGTATTTATCTAAAAAAAATTTCCTGTTTTTCTATGTTTCCTTGTAATAATTTATTGATCTTAATAATAGTAGCTCAAGTAATGATATATTTATTGGTTTGGATTACAGTGCATCTTCGAACGACTTAACTCTTTTTCATCTAAATATAAGAAGTATGAAAAAATGTTTGATAGTTTTTGATCGTTTTTGCATACTTATAGTTTTCTAGTCTTACCTCAAATAAATGTCTTATCCGGAATCTGGATTTTTGACCACGAATTATGCAATTATTCGCTTCCGGGCTATAATGTCTATGCTGAGTGCAATGAAAGGTACCCATCCGGTGGAATAGCAATATTTATAAAAAATAGCCTTTCAGTCGCCGAAGTTTCTACACCTGATCGGAGAAGTGCAGATTGTATTATAGTAAAAATTAATTCTTAAAAGATAATCAAGACCTACTATGCGATTTGAACGGTCACAATGTCTGTGATATTGGTGATATAAATATTGATATACTCGATCTTCCTCTGAGCTGTGATAATTATATACTTCTTTGGTCTTCCCTGGGTTTCGAGTCACTCTTGAATGTACCAACTAGAGTAACCGACAGTACCAAAACGTGCATCGACCATATTTTCGTGAGGAAAAAAAATGAATTAAAAGTCCGTCCGTTTATGCTGGAATGGGATATAACTGACCATTTTGCAACTGGTGTATCTTTTTCTGATGTCCTGAAGGTAACCAATAAGGAGCAGTCGAATTCCAAGAAAGCACACACACTTTGAGTTAAACTTTTCTAAACTGAACGAATATCTTGCGCAGGAATCTTGGGAGGAGGTTTATAATACATCTTGACCCTCCAATGCTTTTAGTTTATTTTTAAAGATCCTCTCTGACCATGTAGTCTCGTGCAAATCTATGAAACAAAAACGACTACTTCAGAAGATTAAACCATGGATGACTGACCAACTTCCCTCTGTAAAAAATTCTTACAAAAGAATGCAGACGGAAATTCTTGCTCAAATAAACAAGCAAAAGGAATCACACTATCACCGAAAATTTAACGAAAACAAGTTCAATCCAAGACAGCAATGGCCTATGGTTAGTGATTTACTAGGCAAAAGTAATACAGATAATACCTAAAAATGTTTGAAATTTTTGAATGGAACCACAACTTCAAACGAGTTAGAAATGGGCAATGGGTTGAATACTTTCTTAAAAAATGTAGCGGAAAGCCCAACAAATAGTCAGCTTAATCATGGGGAAATAGCCTCTCAGGAATCCATCTTAGATAATGTAGTCCTCTCGTCGTTTTTCCTCGACAGAGCGTCAGAAGCTGAGGTGCTTCATGTCATATCCAAATTAAAGATTAAACACTCTTGCGGACTAGATGGTATTAGCAGTTTAACAATAAAAAAAGTTAGCAACCTCATCACTAAGCCATTAGCATATCTTTTAAATAAAAGTATCAAAAGTGGTGTATTTCCAGATTGCCTGAAAACGGCTATAATAATTCCAATTTATAAAAAGGGTGATAAACGTGATCCCAATAATTATATACCTATATCATTACTGTCAGTTTTCTCAAAAATTTTTGAGAAAATTATAAACAAAAAAATGCTTTAGTTCCTAGAAAAATACAGGCTTCTTAGTAATTCAGGATTTGGTTTTATAAAGGGAAAGTCTACGGAAGAAGCTATATTGTCTTTTTTAGAAGATTTTAACGCGGGACTCGACAGGAGTAATAAATCTGCCGCTCTGTTCCTTGATCTTACTAAGGCATTTGACACAAACTATTACTGAAAATACTTCAGCGATTTGGGTTTAGAAGTTACATCTTGAAGTGGATCTCGTCCTACCGTCAAGATAAACAGCTTGTTCGTGTAAATGCAACTTTGAGTAAGTCCTTGCCCTGTCCAGGTGTCGGCGTTCCCCAAGGATCATTTATTGTTTCTTTACTGTTCCTTTTATATTCAGTATTCAGTATTCAGTATTCATTTATTCAATTTTCAATAGAAATACACTTTTTAACAAAATGATTTTTTTATGCCATGGCATTGCCGTCAGCTCGGTTGGCAACATTTATTTTACATATCTAAATATTCTAATAAAAAAAAAATAGAAATAAATAAAAAAAACAACAAAATTCAAAATCGAAATTATCGGGCATATTCGGTTATTAATAACGTCCTATATTTATATGACACCTTTGCAAAATTATAGAGTTGTTTCCAGTTCGATCCGTTCAAGATTGCTATTGTTTCCTCCATTGTTAATGTTTTCTTTCCGAAATAAGTGAGTCTTTGCAGATTGAAGATTGGGCAGATGCTAATAAAGTGAAAACAGTCTTCTTTGGCTTTATGAATGCATAAGGTACAGAATTGGTCAAAACTTCCATTGTATTGACTTCCGTTAAGGCCAAGAGTCTCACACCTTAATCTGAAAATAAGGGAGATTTCCTTGTAACTGTACAAACCTCGAAAATAGTTCATTTCCACCAAATTGAATTCTAATTGAGAGTACAGTATTCTGCTCTCAGATTGACGAGCCTTCTCAATCAGCAGATTCCTTTCAGAGTCCTCATACTTCTGTATTATTAGATACAGTTGCTCTTTAACCGAGATCAAGTTAGTTGGGTCCATATTGATGACTTCTCCGCATGCATTACCTAGATCTAGCCACTTCGCCATCCACCAGTCCTTGTTTCTTATTTCGTAAAAGAGCGTTTTCTTAGTAAGACGTGTATCCTGATACGTCAACACTTTAATTATGTAATCTGCATGAGACTTAAGTGTGCTAGTATAAAGTTTTGCCAAGCCTGTTTCCAGGTATATAGCATAATTTGGCGTATTCATGGGTAAGTTAAATAGCTTTTTCAAGAAATTCCTGTGGAACTTTCCAATTTCTACGAAGTAATTTTTTTTTTTTTTGCCGAGAGCAAGTGAAAAATCTTCCAAAGACACCATAAGGCCCGACTGCGCGTGCTTATGGTAGTGTGAGATTTTGACTCACTAAAAAAACACCTTTCTTCAAAATTAATACTACAACTAAGCCAGTGCTTATCCAGTAGTTTTATTTTCGCTTACGAGAATCGTTATTCTAGAAAAAGATGATCGTATGTGATTAAAAATAAAATGTAGCACTTTAGACAGGTTAAATTCCAATGAAAGTTCCTGCCTTTTTCACGACCTTCATATGCTATGACGCGAGGTCAAAAGGTTTTGTCCTTTGAAGACGACGAATTGAATTGTTCGCGTCAAGTAGTTGAGTGATAGTATGGTTACAATGGCCGTGAATACGATCTTTGTGTGTTCACGCAAATTTTGTTATCTCTTCGACGACGCTGGGAATTCCCAGATCCCGATGAATATCTTCGTTACGTACATACTACGGTGCGTTAACGATCGTTCTAAGAACTTTATTTTCAAAAGTTTGTATGATGTTTCTATTGCTTTTCTTGGTACAAGCCCATAGTTGTATACCATACGTCCACACTGGCTTTAGCACTTGCTTATAGATAAGCAGTTTGTTATGTAGGCTCAACTTCGAATGTTTCCCGAGTAGCCAGTACATTTGTCGGTATTTGTTGTGAAGTTCGTCGCGTTTCTTTTTCACGTGCGATTTCCATTTGAGCTTGACATCTAGAGTCATTTCTAGATATTTTGCTTCGTTTGCGTACGGTATTTGAGCCGAGTTTAGATATACAGGCAATCTATCCACTTTTTTGTACGTAAAGTTGACGTGAGTAGATTTGCTTTCGTTCAGCACAATACGCCAAGAATTCGTCCAAGCGTGGACTTTATTAATAGCATGTTGAAGCTTTCCGGTTGCTGCTTCAATGGTATCTCCCGACGACACAGTTTCTTTCTTGCGGGATGTCACGCGTGTAGAGTACATATAGAAGTGGGCAAAGGACACTTCCTTGCGGGATTCCGGCTGCAATCTCCTTGAAGTCAGAATAATCGTTTCCGTGCTTAACACGAAAGAGTCTCTCGGTAAGGTACGATCGTAAGATTAAAAAGAGTTGCCGTGGCAGTAGTCGTTGCAATTTATATTCCAACCCTTCGTGCCAAACCTTATCGAAAGCTTGTGAGACGTCAAGAAATACACCACAACAAATCTTTTTTTCTTCCAGAGCTTTCTCAATCACGTCAGTTATTTTGTGGACTTGGTCAATTGTAGAATGCTTGATTCTAAATCCAAACTGATGGTCAGGAATGAGACGTCTTTCGTCGATTACGGGCTGTAGACGTTTGGAAAGAAGTTTTTCAAATATTTTTGAGATAACCGGCAATAGGGAAATAGGCCGATATGATTTCTTCTCATTTAGCGGTTTGCCTGGTTTCAGGACCATTATAATCTCGGCGACTTTCCATTGTCTCGGAACATAGAGCAATCTGAACGAAGCGTTGATCAAATAAAGCAGTTTCATAATAGCTTTATTCGGCAATTCTTTAACTACCTGCGCCGTTATCAAGTCGTAACCCAGAGCCTTTTTCGTCTTTAAATTTTTAATCACTTCCCTCAGTTCAATCAATGCAACTTTTTTTACTTTAAAATTGTCAGATGTCGTGACTGGGGAGTCGGGTGTTAACGAAGGGCCGTCGAATGGCTTAAACGTTTCTTCTAAGTGCCAAGCAAAAAGTTCTGCATTTTCTTTGTCGCTCTTGGCCCAGTTTCCATCGTTTTTCCGAATTGGTGGCGCTTGCATTTGAGGTTTCCGGATGCCTTTTGGCGCGTTCCAAAGCGAATAATTTGATTATCTTTCACCGGAAAGATTTTCAAGATAGGTCGCTATCTTTTTGCTTTTAAATTCGCGAATACTATCTCTAAGGCGATTGCATAGTCGGTTAAGGACCGTTTTATGCTGCGGTGCACGAGTGATTTGTCATTTCTTTCGTGCTTTTCGTTTCTTTCTCACCAGTTCAATGATTTCTCTGGGATACTTTTCGTTGCGGTTGATCTTATAGCTTCTAGAAGGAGTGTTTTTCCACGCCGCTCTTTGGATTGTTTCCACGAAACTATCAAGGTGTTTTAAGTGAAACATTTAAGGCGATATTTGTTTCGCAATCATTTCTAAAACCCTCCCAGTTTGTTCTATTGCTAGTAAGTCTTGGAGGCCCTCTTTTCTTGATCAGCGCTTCTCCAAGTAATAAAATTACCGGCGAGTGGTCAGAAGAGAGATCAAAACATTCTTTAACTGTAACAAACTTCTCGTAAATGCCTTTTGTAACAAAAAAATCGATAAGATCGGGAATTTTTTGTGAGTCAGTTGGCCAATAGTTCGGTTTTCCTGTCGAATAAAAACAGCAACCGAATTCATTTGCCACTTCGTAGAGAATTTTTCCTTTAGAAGATGTACATCTTGAACCCCAGAAGGTGTGCATCGCGTTGAAATCTCCACCAATAAGGAAGTTTGAACCAAGAGCATTGAAGACACGAAAGTAGTCGTCTTTTTCTAGTGGGCATCGCGGCGGACAGTAAACAGACGCTATATTGTAACTCAGGTGCTTATTTTTAACCCTTACCGCGCACAACTGAAGTTTTTCCAGCTCTATGCTTATGTCGACCGAATGTTCGATGTTAGTTTTAATGAATAAGGACGAACCGCCCCGCGCTCTATCAGATGGATGATAGGCGTGATAACCAGCGTAGCCTCTTATCTTTATCTGCGATTCCTTTGTTAGATGGGTTTAGGAGATCAAACATATGTCGATATTTTCTCTTATTAGAAACATTTCTAATTCGTTAGATTTTTGTAAGAGTCCATTTGCATTTCATGTTACTATTTTAAGCAAAGCGTCCATATTTACTTAGATTTAGATTTATGGTTAGCCATACAAAAGCTTTCGACGTTACTGAGACGTTCGAGAATCCGTTTGTTAATTTCACATTGTTCCTCGAACTTAGCGTAGATGCAGTTTAGAATTTCATTCAACGGATCAGAGGGCGATCCGTCGTTTCGTTTGGTTGCTTTGGTTGCAGCCTGAGAATACGTCAGATGTACGGGGTTCGCTGGCTTATCAGAGGTTATTTTTCGTTCAGCGTTTTTAGTGGACGACTTTGACGTACGTTTAACCGGCTTAGAAGGCTGATTGACTGTTTCAAGAGTCTGCACTGCTGATTCGAGCGTCCTTTCAGTCGGCTTAGGAATCTGTACAACTGGCTTAGGAGACCGCTCAGTCTGTTTCGAAGTAATTGATTCCCCAAACCTGTGCAGCATAGCAAAACGTTGATTTCACTACAGCGTCGAAAATTTTATACTTCGCTGAAAGAGGGATTCGCTCATTTAGAAAAATGTTTCTCCATGTAAGGTTTAACAGGCTTTGACAGGACGCGGCTTTCTGTGAAAGATGTTTCATGAAATTCAGCGTTGAATTGAGTTCAACTCCTAAATATCTATGCTTATCTGTCACCTCCAGACGATTTCCGTTAAAGAACCACTGATGTCTCGTATTCCTCTGATTACTTCGTGAAAAAACCATTATTTTGGATTTATCTGTATTTATGACTAGTCCCCATTTTCTGCAGTACTCAGCAAGGCGATTGATCATTAACTGTAGATTTTCTGGTGATTCTGACAGCAGTACTAAGTCATCGGCATACAATAATACATTCACGATCATTTCAGCTAGCCGTATACCACCCGGCAGCTCCTCTACAATGTCGTTAATTAATAGAGCGAATAGCAGTGCACTGAGAACGCACCCCTGTTTAACACCAATATCTGTTTCGAGCCAATGTGAGAAATTCGAGCCATCCCAGACAGCCGCTTTTGTTGCCAGTTATTGCAACTAATAAATCCCTTCTTAAAAAGTACAAGGGTATGTCGATCTCCTCCACCAACATCGAATAACTCCAGGAAAAGAAGTCCACCGGAAGCGCCAGCGCGCGAAATTCAGGACTCAGCGAAATACGAAAGTCTTGAGAAAGAAAATAAAACACTCCGAATCAAGCTTAACGAAATGGATCTACTCTATCAGGATCTTAAGAAAGAGATAGACTTATTAAAAGAAGAAAATAACGTCCTAAAGAACACGCATATCCAGAGATAACGCGAATGTACTCCAGTACGCTTAGCTAGTCTGGAATATCACACAGACGAAGAAGAGCTAGCACGCGAAACGTATCGGGTCCCAAAGAAAAGACCTAGTAAAAAACGGAGAGCCGGTTCATCGCCCGAAGTTGAGGCCCTAAAAGAAGAAAAGGTTACATCTTTGAGGGATAATGCGTGGAAAGTTAACGTCGATGACTACAATGACTACCGAACTCTGTCTCAAAAGCTAAATACCGAAAAGATTTCGAGATCGAGTCAGAAAGGCCATATCGTGTTGTTGCAAGGGGACTGATCTTTAAGCCAAAGGCTTTAAAATTCTTGATGCCGTTAATATCATCAAGAAGGAGAAGCAACAAACGGAAATAGATAAACACGTCTTGGTAAGGCGTGGACTTCCGATTTTTATGCTTACCTTCGATAAGTCGGATAATATCGACGATATCTACCGAATTAGAGCTATACTTAATATCGTGGTCAAAATCGAGCCCATGCGTAGAAATTTAAGAATGATTCCGCAGTGCAAACGTTGCCAAGGATTTAACCATACGCAAATGTACTGCAAAAAAGAACCCCGATGTGTGAAATCCGCCTCAAATCACTTCTCCCAAGTCTGTGGAGTAAAGTAGTAACATACGTAAATGTACTGCAAAAAAGAACCCCGATGTGTGAAATCCGCCTCAAATCACTTCTCCCAAGTCTGTGGAGTAAATAAACAAACCTCAGCAACATGCGCTAACTCTAAGGGAAAGCACCCGGCAAATTATAGAGGCTGTGAAGTAGCTAAGGAGTTGCAAAATCGGAGAGATGTGCTCCTTAAGCCCCTTGCAAAATCTAAACTGCAAACTAAGCCAAAGCGTAAGAATGCACAGGAGAAACTAGCCAAATTAAAACTACCGGGTTCAGAGCGCAAAACGGTGAGGGAAAGAGTAACAACAGAAAAGTCCTCGACCTCTGTTCTTAAAAGAATAGGTACTGAAAAGTTAACATTGAAAAAGCCACCGGGTAATGACCTTCGGACAGCAGGAGTGCCGACTTACGCTCAGGCCGCGGCATCCGAAAAACCAAAAAACTTTGAAATTTCGACGGAACCTGTCTCTCATGTTTTGCCGGTTATTCTCGAGAAATTTGAAGAACAAAGCAAAATAAATAAAATTATTCTCGATAGGCTGGTTAAGCTTGAAAATAATCCAGGGAAAACGCGTACTTCAACTAGAATATGAATGACAAACGAATGTTAAAAATATGTACTTGGAATGCAAACGGACTTTTGCAAAGAACTTGACGAATTGGAAATATTCATACGTGAAAAAGATATTGATATTTGCTTGATTTCTGAAACCCATGTAAAAAACGAATCGCATTTAAAAATAAAAGGCTATAATGATTACCACGCCTGTCACCCTACGGGAAAAGCTTATTTATTAAAGACTACGTCGAACAATCCGAAGACCTAAAGATAGAACTTGAAACTTTGCAACTGTGCACGATTCGCGTTAAAAATAGTCTGCGTGCCCTTAAAATCTCGCGCTTGAAAAACCTGATTTTAGTAGCTTGTTTGAATAGCTGAAACCTAATTTTATCATCGGCGGCGACTTTAATGCGAAATATACGTCCTGGAGCTCAAGATACAGCTCGAAAAAAGGTATAATGCTCTATGAGAAGGGTATGGAGTACAGTTGTGATTTCCATTCGACGGGTAAACCAACTTACTGGCCAACTGATACTCCGAAAATACCTAACCTGATAGATTTTTTCGTTGTGAAAGGAATATCTACCAACCACATAAAAGTCGAAGACAGCTTTGATCTGTCGTCTGATCATTCCCCGGTTATTTTGACATTGAGCGAAAAACTAGTCTATAACCTATAGCCAGCGAGATTAACTGGCCGAACAACTAACTGGGAAGGCTTTAGGAACGAAATTGAAGATAATGTTGAACTGAGCGTTCCACTTACGACACCCTATGAACTTGGGGTTGAAGTTGATCGCTTCGTTGAGATCGTACAGCTCTTACTTACTTAGGTGGCGCTACAGTTCGGGGTGAACCTGGGCCTCAACCAACAAGCCTCTCCATTTAGCTCGGTCTTTAGCTAATTGCCTCCAGTTGCGCACTCCAAGTTGGACGAGGTCCCCTTGAACTTGTGCGCGCCACCTACGGCGATAATTCCCTCTACTGCGTCGTCCCTCGGGGTTAGATTCGAAGACTCTGCGGGCCGGAGCGTTGGTGTCCATTCGCTCTACATGTCCTAGCCATCTCAGACGTCCAATACGCAGTTTTTTGACTAGGTCGATGTCGCTGTACAGCTCGTATAGTTCGTGATTGAATCTTCTCCTCCAAAACCCGTCAACGCAAACGGGACCGAAAATCTTACGAAGAATTTTTCTCTCGAAGCGACCAAGGATATCTTCATCCTCTTTTAATAAAGTCCATGTTTCAGCACCGTAAAGCAGGACTGGGATGATCAAGGTCTTATATAGAGTCTCCTTAGTTGTTCGAGATAGGGCTTTACTGTTGAATTGCCTTATAAGCCCAAAAAAACAGCGATTGGCAAGAGTTATTCTTCGATTGATTTCTGCGCTGATCTTGTTTGCTGAATTTATAGCAGAGCCAAGGTAGACAAAGTCCCTTACTACCTCGAAGTTATAGCTGCCCACGGTGACGTTTTGTCCAATTCGTCGATGTTGGTTTTCCTTTCTAGTTAACAGCATATACTTGGTTTTGCCCTCGTTTATCGCCAAACCCATTTTGGCCGCTTCCGCCTCAATGCTTGCAAAAGCACCGGTGACAGCCCGCTGAGATCTTCCGATAATGTCTATATCGTCGGCGTATGCAAGCAGTTGTACAGACTTGTAATAGATTGTGCCTCCGGTGTTGGCTTGTGAGTTCCGCACAATCCGTTCAAGTACAATATTGAAGAAGTCACATGACAGCGCGTCACCTTGTCTAAAGCCTTTTTTGACATCAAAGGTCTCGGTGAGGTCATTACCGACCTTGATGGAGCAGCGAGCGTTCTCCATCGTCAGCCTGCACAGGCGGACAAGTTTGGCAGGGATGTCAAAACTAGACATGGCTCTATAAAGCTCTTCTCTATAGATGCTGTCATAGGCGGCCTTGAAATCGATAAAGAGGTGGTGAGTATCGATTTGGAATTCTTGGGTTTTCTCCAGGATCTGCCGAAGTGTGAAGATTTGATCGATGGTGGACTTTCCTGGCCTGAAACCGCACTGATAGGGTCCAATCAGGCTGTTGATAAAAGGTTTCAGGCGTTCACACAATATCGCAGAAAAGATCTCGTACGCGATGTTGAGGAGACTGATGTCTCTATAATTGGCGCAGTTGAGGGGGTCTCCTTTCTTGTGGATCGGGCAAACGATACTGAGATTCCATTCATCAGGCATACACTCCTCTGACCAAATATTAGAAATGAGTTGGTGTATGCACTCTACCAATTCATCCCCAGCTGCCTTGAAAAGTTCGGCCGGTAAACCGTCAGGTCCAGCAGCCTTGTTCGATTTTAGCTTGGATATTGCTATCCACACTTCGTTTTGGTCAGGTGGACGGAAATTTTGACTATCATCGTCCATGTTGAATGGTTCATTCTGCCTGACAGCGGGATGTTGGTCTTCGTCGCCGTTATACAGTCTGCAGAAGTAGTTTTTCCATATTCTCAGCACCGACTGTGATTCTACTACGAGGTTTCCATTCTCATCTCTACAGGTTTCTGTACGGGTATTATCGTACAGCTCGCCTCTTGGAATAATACCCCCAATCCAAGGAAAACGTCAGACAGATACGGTTTGCGGTATCGTCCGGAAATAAAAGAATTCGTCAAGGAAAAAAGAAAAGCTCGTAAAAAAGGGCAACAGAGTCGTGCTCCACAGCATAAAGCACACTTGAATCGTCTGTGCTATTTGTTGAAGAAGACTCTTACTTGAAAGTTTAATAGCGAAAAAAGATTCCAGTTATTCACTTTGGAAAGCTGTTAAAAGCACCAAAAGGCCCAAAGTCCCCGTGCCGCCAATCAAATTAAATCAAAATGAATGGGCGAGGGAAGATAAAGAAAAAGCGGACGTCTTTGCGTCCCACCTGGAAGAAACCTTTAAACCGTACGATGGTCAAGTAGCTTGCGACAACCGCAATAGGCTGGATTTACCATCTGACGATTTGGCGCTCACAAGTGCAACGCTAAGGGAACTCAAACATGATATCGCGAATCTAAAACCTAAGAAATCTCCTGGTTATGATTTGATTACCGGGGAAATTCTCAAAGTTTTACATGGAAAAGCATTGATTAAGCTTCTTCATATTGTAGTGCTGTACTTAGATTAAAACACGTGCCGAGCCAATGGAAAGTTGCGGAATTCATAATGGTTTTAAAATCAGGAAAACCGCCAAATGAGGTAAAATCGTATAGACCAATTTCGCTTCTTCCAATCATAGAGAGGATATTATTAAGGCGTCTCCAACCGGTTATAGAAGAAAATAATCTTATCCATGACCACCAGTTTGGGTTCAGAAGTAAGCATTCGACGATTGACCAGGTGCATAGAATTACTGACGTAATCGAGAAAACACTTGAAGAAAAAAAGATTTGCTCAAGCGTATTTCTTGACGTCTCGCAAGCCTTTGATAAGATGTGACATGATGGCTTGAAATGCAAACTACGACAAATTCTCCCTGTATGCTTATACGATATTCTAGAATCATATCTCAGGAATAGATTCTTTCGTGTTAGGCATGGAATCGAATACTCCGAGATCAAAGAAATTTCGGTCGGCGTACCGCAAGAAAGAGTTCTCGGGCCGCTTCTCTATCTGTTATATACTCGTGATATACCGGAAGAAGATGGCACTATCCTTGCTACGTTTGCCGATGACACCGCTATCCGCGCAGTAGGTAAAACAATCGAAGAAACGACTGCAAAACTGCAAAACGCACTGAATAATGTAAATGAATGAACGAGGAACTGGCGGGTCGCCCTCAACTAATCTAAATCTGTTTACGTGAATTTCACTTACAAGAAAACTAATGACTTGCCAATTTTCTTAAACTCAGCCCGAATACTTTTTGCAAACGAGGCCAAATACCTGGGAATGACACTCGACGCAAGACTGAATTGGAATTCGCACGTGAAAATGAAACCAAAGAACGCGAAATCAAATATAGAGAAATGTACTGGTTACTCGGAAAACATTCCCAGCTCAGTACTGAGAACAAACTGCTTTTATATTGTACAAGCAAGTGCTAAAGCCGATGTGGACCTACGATATACAACTTTGGGGTTGTACCAAGAAAACAAATGCAAATATTTTACAAGCTTTTCAAAATAAAGTGCTAAGAGAAATTGTCTAAGCACCGTGGTATAGTAGAAACGACGATATCTACATGGATCTCGGAATCCCGACAATCGAAGCTGAAACTAGAAGCTTCGCGAGAAAGCATAGAAACCGACTAATCGAACATGTCAACAATACAGTCCTACAAATTTTGGATGAGAGCAATTTATTGCGCCGACTACAAAGGACGAAACCTTTCGACTTGGCGAGATAATGATTAACCGCGTCTAGATTGCGGAATATGCAGGATCTTGCAGTGGAAAGAAACCTGCCAAACGTTTTTATTTCATGACAGAAAAATTGCTTGATAAGTTAATACTTAGTTACGATATCTAACAAATTTATATCGAAGGGTGGTGTTTTTTTAGTCAGTAAGAATCTGACACTACTATGAACACGCGCTTGCTATTCTCATAGTGTCTATGGAAGATTTTCCACCATCCAATCTACTAATTGCCATCTATTATGCGCTTTTCACAATATTTTAAAACTAAATTTTAGTTTAATGCACTTACCACTGGTATTTCATGCCACAAAGTGTGTACTAGATACCATTTCACCCAATGGAAAATGATTGCAAAATTCGTAGTTAAACGACATTTAAGTTTTTTTAATTAAAAATTTGAAATTGAAATTTTTCGTTTCGTGTGAAAAATATAACGCACACAACATGATTGGTTGCGAGAAGCTAGGCCCTGGCACTTTAAAGAGCTGTTGCGCCAAATATTTGTTTTTTTTTTTTTAAATTGAATTTGTAATAACTTAAATATAAGAAATAATATTGTTCTTTTGAAACAGAAATAAATAAATAATAAATAAATAAAATAAATAAATTTCTCCAGACCATCACAAGAAATCTCTACTTTGAGGAAGAATGCCGGCGAGCACACGCATCTGAACAAGAAGTATATAAATTGCCGTTGTACAGAAGGACCAGTACTCGCAAGCTCTACGAATAAAGGAGAAGGGAAGACCATCGGGTTCTAAAAAGGAAAAAGAAGGAGCATGAGAAGCGCTTGATCGAGGAGATACAGAGGCTAAAATGCAGGAATTATGTTCGAAAATTGTATCAATAGGTAATAAAAACAAATAAATAAATATTTTTCCCAACAGCTTTTCAAGTGCCTGGGCCCAGCTTATCGCAACCACTCGCGATGTGTGCGTAATATGGAAGGGACCTATACAGTTAAGTGCTGTATCCGAAGTGCTGTTTTTGAGAACCTTTCTCGTGACAACAATACTCTCGAATGTTTGTCAAACGTTTGTGAGAGGTGGGACCGTAAAAACAACTTGTTTGGTGTTTTCCGGAATTCGAACATGGAATCTGCCAAGGCTTTAAACGCAGAACAGAGGTCTGCAGGAACGAGGAAAGACACCTAGTGGAAGGATCGCAGTCGGTACTAAGGATATGGAAAAAACACTTCTCCAAACTATTAAACTGCGATGATGATCAGAATTCCGCTGTCAGGCTGAATAACGGACAGCACTTCTTTCCACCCGAACTTGAGGAATTGAGGATAGTGATAACTAACCTAAAGTCAAATGAAGCTGCTGGAGCGGACGGCCTAACCACCGAATTCTTTACAGTCGCAGGAGGTGATTGGGTAGGGAGCATGCATCAACTCATCTGTAAAATATGGTCGAACGAAAGTAAGCCTGATGAGTGGAACATAAGCATCGTATGCCCGATCCTTAAAAGAGGAGACCCCCTAAATTGCAGCAATTATGGGGGCACCAGTCTCCTAAACATCGCTTGCAAGGTTTTATCCGCCGTGTTGTGCGAACACACAATCGATACTCACCACCTCTTTATCGATTTGAAAACCGCATATGACAGTACATATCGAGAAGAGCCATACAGAGCAATATCTAGCTCTTACATCCCTGCCAAACTTATCCTTCTCTAGAGGATGGCAATGGAGAAGTCACGCTGCTTCAAGGTCGGTTACGACCTTACGGACCCCTTTGATCTAAAAAAAAAACGATTTAGGGAAGGCGACGCTCTGTCATGTAATTTCTTCAACATCCTACTTGAAACTTTATAACTTTATTAGTTTCGAATACTCTTATAATAATAAAATAATACTTATCAAAATTTTTTATTTCGTTTAGGTAGTTTGTCTGTAAAACTTGAAATAAAGACTGTTTTTGTTTTTGTTAAATAAATATGTTTATGCTGCTTTTTTATAATAACGTACATAGGCATTATAATTGTAGTTAAAATGAATAAAGTCTCTGCTCAGTACTGCCGAACACTGCCCAGTACTGCGCAAAGGAATCGAATTATACTGCCAAAGAAAAATTTGAAACGGCTGCACTGTTAGGGTGCGTTGTATAATTTGCGTTTGGGCAGTACGCAGTATCAGATGACAGAATAGCAGTATAATACTGCTCTTTTACTACTTTCGGCAGCACTGCAACCACTTAGATAGCCTTGTACATGACTATAATCCTTTCAGTCCTGCTATATGGTGCAGGGGCATAGGACCCATCGAAATCGGATGAGGTTGCGCTTAGTTACTTTGCGAAAAGGTTCTTCCAGTGATTTATGGACCCGTCTGCATAGACGAAGAGTGGAGAAGAACGTACAATAAAGAACTGTATGGGTTGCACAGAGATATCGACTTAGCCAGAAGTGTACGCATAGTGCGACTGAGATGGTTAGGATATTTTTAGCGGATGGACATCAACGCCCTGGTCCGAAAAGCATTGAAATCTATTTCCGGTGGACGACGCAGTAAAGAGAGGCCTCACCTTAGGTAGCACGAACAATTGGAAAGGCACCTCAACCAACTTGGCACAACTGGAGGCAATCGATAATTATCAAACCGGCTAGAGAAGCTTGCTGGTTGATGCCCAGATCCACCCCGGACTGTAGCGCCATCTAAGTAGTAAGTAAGTAGGCTCTACGTCGAACTAAAAAGATAAACGTCTACTGTCGACTTTACTTTTGGTACACCTTTTACTCGACTGTGTGTTCTGGTTATGTGGTTGTGGTTATGTTACGTGCGTTGTTCTAGGACAGCCTCTTTGTCCTTTCTGTTCGCTGACATGTTAGTTGTATACGTGTTAAATTTAACATTCGTTTCACCTTTGGCATTTTGTATGCCCGCTGCAGTGTGGCTAGTTCGATGAGGGGATCTACACCGTCGCTTGTCCAACTCTCGCCGCTGGCCTGACTCTCAACGCTACCATCGCTTAGACGAGGAACCATCGTCTCACTATGGGGCCTATATTGGTTGTCTCTGCAATTTGTTGTGAAAATGCGCCATTGTGACCATTTTTGCCCTCTGTTTTCACAGATTCTTTCAAAATAGAGAGAGAAGGAGTAGTCCCTGTTGTGGTAAATTTTACGCAGTAAGAGAATGAAGATGAATAATTTTTGTTGTTTTCTTTTCAAATATGCGAATTGCAATTCAGCTGGTGAATCATAGCATTGTTCTACATAAGTTGTTATTATTAAAAAAATGAATATTAGTAGTCAAACATAGACTGGTTTGATTTAAGAAAAAAAGTAGTTTGTTGTAACGATAACAATCATCTCATGACTCATATTGAATTTATTTTTATGATTTAATTTTTAGCAAGAACTAGAAAAATTATTCTTAGCGCGTGCAATCCAGATAAACATCTTCTTTTCGCTTTTTGGTTTAAATCTCACTGATAGATAAATGTGTAATAAAAAAGGAAAAACATTAAAAGAGAAACTTACCCTAAGGGTGAAAAAAATAATGTGTCATCGTAACACTAGCAAAAACGAAAATAATGTTATGCCCAATGGGCATTGTGTTTTGCCAATTTCAATTTATCTTGAAGATTACAATCTACTATACTTGCCTTCGTAATGTATTGAATTTCACGGTTCATGCTTCAGATCCGATATTTTATATATGGGCCGAACAAATTAGTAGATGGGATTACGGCAATATAGTAGAGCATGCCGCGCCGCTCAGTAAAATGAGGGAAATGATTAATTTCTCTCTTTTTGTTCTTCCTATAAACCCCTCGGCTGTAAAGACTCAAGGAAATAATAGAAATTGTTTCCAAAAAAATAGTATATCAGCACGAAATGGGCATGCATGCAATGGGATGAAGTCAAAAAAGGAGAATAATGTCACGTACATAAAGAACTAGGATCATGAAATGCTTTAAAACGATACTACTGGGGGCAGGTAAAACCTATATCCATAGAAGTATCTATGGCCTAATTTGTTGGGAGTGTTAAATTTCAATTCGCATTTTTGATCTGGACCTTAAATACTCTCGTTTATTATTATTTTATTGTTTTAATATCAGGCTTTATTGACATCGCTGGCATTCACTTTTCTCATTCCTCGCCTGCTGTTCCTTCAATGGACTCTTTGCTTTGCCGTCATCCGTTTGTTTCGGGAATCGATTATTTTCCTTTTGTTCTGTTTACCGAGTAAAATGTATGAACCATGCGATAAGTGGAAGACATCAAAAGGACGTGTAGCAAGGTAAAACAAGTCTGGCGCCGTGCGAGTAAAGGTTAATCAAGCAACCTAGAGAGAAGAAAACTGAACATAAATAGAAGTACGTACAAGTACTCGTACATACAAGTGCCCAAAGATACTTGAAAATTTCAACTGTTTCTGATTATTTGGAAACTTCTTCTATGTACCACTTATTAAATGGTGAAATAAATTTCTCAAAAAAGGATATGTTTTATGACAGGAACAAAGAAACCACTGAAACATTCTTTTGTGTTTTACACTCTTGGCATTGGAATGAAAATCTACTTCTAGCAATAAAAGGAGAAGGATATAAAAAACATTCTGGAACATGGGTTCTGGAGTTGACATTTCAATTTGCAATCATTTCATGTGAACGTGCTACAAATACTGATTTTGATCGAATAACAATGCCGCCAAACCATGCGTATTTTTATAAGGACAAAATGTAAAAATAAAACGTACTGCAAAAAGTACCTAAGGCGTTTTTTTTTTTTATAAAAACGAAATTGTGTGAAAATCGAAATGTAATTCCTTTTGTGGTTCTTCAGCTAATGACAACACTCTTACAGAATAATTGAACATTTATTAATACCTTACTTATTTAGGTAGCGCTACAGTCCGGGGTGGACCTGGGCCTCAACCAACAAACCTATACAGCCTGTACCGGCTGCCTGAATTGGCGCACGCCAAGTTGTTTGAGGTCCCCTCCACTTGTTTGCGCCGCCTACCGCGAGGTCGTTTTCTACTGCGCCGTCCATCCGGGGTGAATTCGAAGACTTTCTTGGCTGAAACGTTAGGCTCTATCCACTTTAAATGACCCAGCCATCTTAGCCGCTGTATATGAACTCTTCTGCCTAGGTAGATGTCCATTATAAAGGCCGTGTAATTCGGCATTGTACCTTCTCCTCCACTCACCGTCTATGCAGACGGGATCAAAGATCACTCAAAGAACTTTTCTCTCAAGGTTATCCTCATCGGATCTTAACAGATGCCATGTCTCTGCGCCATACATCAGCACTTGCATGATTAGTGTCTTATAAAGAGTTACCTTAGTAGTACGAGATAGGGATTTGTTACTCAATTGCCTTCTTAGCCCATAGAAATAGCGATTGGCGAGAGTTATTCTTCGTTCGGTCTTCCCACTGGTGTTATTTGCGGAGCTCACCATAGATCCTAGGTGGAAAAAGGCGTTTACTACCTCAAAATTATATCTGTCTAGTAGCGTTTTGTCCAAGATGCCGATGTTGGGTGTCCTTTTTTTGTAGACAGTATATATTTTGTTTTGCTTTCATTGACCGCTAAACTCATCTTCGCTGCCTTGATTTCAATACTTGCAAATGCCCGCTGAGTTCTTCCGACTATGTCAATGTCATCGGCGTAAACGATTAGTTGTACAGACTTGTAAAAGATTGTTCCGGTGGTGTTGGGTTGTAATTTTTGTACAACTCTTTCAATAATTATGTTAAAGAGATCACATGATAGCGCGTCACCTTGTCTAAGACCTTTCCTGACAACGAATGGTTCGGTGATGTTCTTACCGACTATGATGGAGCAGCGAGACTTCTCCATCGCCATTCTGCGCAAACGGACGAGCTTGGCAGGGATGCCAAGACTAGACATGGCTCTGTATAACTCGTCTCTATACACGCTATCATAGGCAACTTTCAAATCGATGAAAAGGTGATGTGTATGGATTTTATATTCATGGGTTTTTTCCAAGATGTGAAAATTTGGTCAATGATGAACTTTCCATGCCTGAACCGCACTGATAAGGACCTATCAGGTTGTTGACGATCGGTATTAGGCGTTCACATAATACGGCAGACAGGATCTTATATGCGATGTTGAGGAGAGTTATACCTCTGTAATTGGCGCAGTTCAGAGGGTCTCCTTTCTTCAGGATCGGGCAAACGATGCTGTGGTTCCATTCATCGGGCATACTATAGTCCGACCAGATTTTACAGATGAGTTGGTGCATGCTACTTATCAAATCATCTCCTCCTGCCTTGAAAAGTTCGACGGCAAGGCCGTTCACTCCAGCAGCTTTGTTGAATTTAAGTTTAAATATTGCTATCCTCACTTCTATCTGATCGGCTTGACGGGAATCTTGACTATTATCATCACTGACTCAATCTTCCCGACAGCAGAATGTTGGTCATCGTCGCGTTTAGCAGTTTGCAGAAGTTTTCGCTCCATATACTAAGCACCGACTGCGATTCTACTATGTAGGTAGAAGTGGTGGATCTGTAAACTGAAATCCAATTAGCACAGTTGTGCCGTTTTGATACCGCGACTCATGTGACCTTGGGAGCTGATATGTGTTGGTGGAGAGAATCTAGTTTAGAGTCCTGTGGAGTTTAAAAAGAGGATTAGCTCATTATCATTTATGTTTTTACCCGAGATCTCCTCATGTGAATTATAGAAGGTTTTGCCTAATGTTTGATGTCTAGCCCTGGCTAGTGCCAAACAAGTGTACATGTAGTGGATGATTGTTTCTTTTTCGGTGTGGCTGCTTACTCTCCTACCGGCCAGAGTCCCGTGGTTATCGCGGTTATTCCGGCAGTACCTTTGCGCATTCTGTTTAATGCAGCGATTGCAGCGATCTTGTTGGGCCACATCTTTCTGCATATGACGCAGTTCGTCAACCTAGAACATTTAAGGTTGAATTTTCTAAGAAATATTGAGGAGATGTTTGTCTTGATTGCTCCGAACGGGGTGTGAATAAGTTCCGCAAGTGAGCAGTGGAGAGCTGAGCCTCGCCTGGCCAGTTCATCAGCATGTTTGTTGCTATCAACGCTTCTCTGACCTTGAACCCAGACTAGGGTTACCATACATTGGCCATCTAGCGAGGCCAGCTCCTTTCGGTTTTCTAGTGCGAATCTACTACTATGTTACCATTTTCGTCCCTGCAGGTTCCTGTTTAGGCTTTGAAACCTTGGCATGTTCTTTTTACCTTTTCGTAAAATGTTCTACCATCATTCCTGCAATAAAGTCTCTCAATCTCTTTGATCGAGCGCTTCTCATGCTACTTTTCCTTCTTTCTGAGAAGTTGATGTTTCACTTTTCTCCTCCGCTCGTAGAGCTCGTGAGTAGCCCCAGTCCTTCTATGCAGCGCTGCCTTATAAGCCTCTTGTTTCGCTGCATGTGTTTGCCGGCATTCCTCATCAAGCCAGGGGTTTCGTTGTGGTGGCCGAGAGAAACCCCGTAATTCAGAGGCGGCATCTCTGATGGCTTGTTGGCAAAGCTTCCACTGGTCTTCCGCATTTGCTGCCGGCATAGGACTTTAGGTTAGGTAAGGTATGTGGGCTGGCAGGGAGGGACGCTCTCTGCCAGACTCAGGTCAGCGTTGACCCATTGTGGTACCCATGGGGGAAAAAGTTACCCCTTATCCAATGAAACTAACAACTATTAACTCAGTCACTTACTTCATTTCTGCATACAAACCACCCTGATGATTTGATGAAGTTCAGCATCTTTCCAATCGAAACGCCGGAGAGCTCCTCGAGATCCTGGAAGAAAAATTGACCAAGGAACTTTTTCCTGGAGTGTTGAAGACTCGAACAGTGGCACTGGAAGTGGGTGGTGTCCTCAAAAACTTCCTCGTCACCACAGCCTCTACAGAGTTCCTCCTCCGTAGCGTAGTTTCTTCATGTGGTACCGCAGAGTGTTGTGCCCCGCGATGATGCCCACGAGGGTGGAAAGTGATTTCCTGTCTTCCCGAGTAATTCACTTGGCGCTTGCTTCGTCGAAAGATGGCCATAGCTTCCTAGTGATGGCGCAAGTTTCCATGGAGTTCCATCTTATGTTCGCCTCCTTAATGGCTTTATTCCCTGCAGCGAGCTTGAGTGTGCAAGGCGGGATACACATAGGGGGGTCAACTTGTTCTGATAGGGCTGCAGAGCCGATTCTCGCCAGCTCGTGGGCCTTCTCATTGTCTGAGATACCCTCGTGTCCCGGGACCCAACAGAGCGATACTTTGTGCTGTGTTCATAGGACTTTGATTGCGATTAAAGGAGGCTCGATCGGCAGAGGCTCTGGTGGTCTCTTGCGATTGTAGCCGTCCGATGTAAAATTTCCTGATAGTATTTCGTTGATTTCGCTCCGTTCTGGATATTCGCATCCGTACCTTGGCTACAACGAGGTAATGATTTGAGTCCATGTTGGCTCCTCGGAAAGTTCGGACACCCAGAAAACTGGAAGAGTGCCTTACGCCGATCGCAATGTGATCGATTTGGTTAACAGTTTTTCGATCTAAAGAGAGCCATGTTCCCTTGTGAATATCGAGACGTGGGAACCGCGTACTAGCTACGCACTTGCATGATTAGTGTCTTTCTTTACGTTTCGTCCCACCGCAAGTTCGACTAGCCTGAATCCGTTGTTGGATGTGGTGTCGTGCAAGCTGTGCTTTCCGATCACGCTACTAAAGACGTTTTCTTTTCGTAGCTCTGCGTTAAATCACGAATGACAATTTTATCAGCGGTCGTGGCTAGGGCATTGCTCATACGTGTTGTCCAAGAGCTGGTAGAAGTCATCGTTCGTTCGTGTCGTCCACCTTCTCATGCGGGGCGTGAGCGAATTTAGTTGTTGGCGAATTTAGGCTTAATACGGGTAGTCATGAGGCGCTCGTTCAAATGCCGGAAACTCAATACTACTTGCCTAAGTTTGTCTCTAATAACAAATCCGCACCCGAATAGGCGCTGTCCTTGTTGTCTGTAGCAATCGCCGTAGTAGATGTCGTAGTTTTTCAACCTCCTTTTGCGCGGCCCATTCTATCGCAATTCTTGGATGGCGGTAATGTCGGCTTTACAGCAGACTCAATCAAGCGAATTCGTCCCCTGCCGTCCCCAAAGACGTCGAAAAAAGGGACGCGGTCACGTCATTTCAGCAAAGCTGATTTTTTTTATATGAGTAGTTTACTTGTTTATATGGTATAACATATTTTACCACTGCCATACATTTTGGACGGGTCAAAAAGAGATACAGCATGAAAAAGCCATCAATAATGACAATATCAATATTGCGTACTGCCTGACTATAAACTTTTGCCTCCAACAAATTCATGAGAACAGATTTATCGGTTTTACAAGTTGTTCCATCTAAATGGCACATTGATAAACGAACAGCCGTCAAAGGATACGATAAAACGTTTGCAATATCTATACTTTGTTCCATTGAAATACATAAAAGTCGTCCGAATAGATCCCGTTGTATACGAATTTCTTGTATTTTTTCAGCAACTTTGACCTTCTTCTTTTCCCTGCACTTGAAAATGTTAAGACTTCATTTTTTCTAATTGGTTTTTCAAAACGGTCAGGGTTTTCAGCACATTCAGAAATTAATTTCTCACGTAGATTACTTCCTTTGCTTTCGATGTTTAATAAGAAATCAGCTATAGGGTTTGGTGCTGCTCGTCCTGTTGCAATGTTATATAAGAAATCGTTACTTAATTCTGGTGCAAAAGGATTTATATTTTGTTTAATGTAATGCATAAAATTCTGAAGCTGCACGCAACTTTTTTTCATTCTACTTCTTTCCAAGTCTGCTGTAATATCTTGAGCTTTATGCAATTCACATTCCTCAAATACGTGCGATATTATCGTTGATTTTATGCTGTGACTTTTAGACCAGCGTTGACGAGCAGATATCGAATTGGTGCAATGTATAACTCCTGTCAATCTTTTTGCAGCATCTGCATTTATTGTCTCTTCCAACGTCAAATCTATTGGCTGTCGAGAGAATGCTTTTTCGGTTCTTTTCACACCGAAGGACCCTTGCTCAAAAAGTTCTCTTAGTCCTGGGTGAGCTTCGTCGATTTTTAATAAATTATCGCGGTACTTGACCAGCCACCGTGTGTAGTTGTGTTGGTTGAATATAAAAAATAAATTTGCGATTTTGGGGAATATGTATTTAAATAATTCGAAATCTGCAGTACGAATGCTTCGTGTCAAAATTAAATAATAATTAACAAGATCTACATAAATCATATAGAACTGCGGTGTTTTGCCAAATTGTCCATTAATCGTTGCTTCTTGATATTCATTATATTTTCTAAACAATTGTATAAGGTAAGGATGGTCATTAGGTGGACTTCATGTCTGTGTAGATTAAAAGTCATTCAGATAACTGATTATATCATCGCCAATTTCTATTTGTTCTTTCTTCATAAAAGTTTCAAAATGTAAGATCTGAAAGCCCAAAGTCATTAAAGGATGCAGTCTCTTGCACCCGTTAAAATGCTTCCCAGCTATGAATCCAGCTACTGAACCATTTGCTAAAAGTTCGCTGTCCACCATTACATAAGCCAATCCAGAATCATCTATAAACTTTCCGATAGCTTTGAAATAAGCCATCATGGTGTGGAAGCTGCCTAGATGAATAAAAGGGCCATTGAATCTTGGCTTTTCAGTTGCATGAATTTGAATAGCAGCTACTGACTTTTTTTAAAGACCACCCTTTTGGACCCGGCCAAAATGTCTGGCAGTGGTAAAATATGTTATATAAACAAGTAAACTACTCATATACAAAAAATCAGCTTTGCTGAAATGACGTGACCGCATCCCTTTTTTCGACGTCTTTGGGGCCCAGCCCCCCCAAACGCACCAACGGACAGCTGCCAGACGTTGATATTTGTGATCATTAGCTCAAGCATAACAAAAAAATATATTTATTTCCTGTGCTAAAATGACGTTTCAAAAACGTTCACCAGCTCTCCGACTATAAGTGAAAACGCTTGTGTTTTCGTATAATCGCATGCAATCGCGTTTGACCACCATTGCAAATTATTAATAGCTGCATATTATCTTACCAGTTATTAACGAATGAATATATACGTAATAATGATTTTTGAAACCAGTAATATAAATAGTAGCAAGTGTCTATGGGGTGGCTGTGGCCTACTACATATCTTCTTTTTCTTCTTCCTATTTCGACGAGGTTGTGATCCGAAAACAAGGGATCTTAACCCTCCTACTTCACCGCATTTCTACTCATCCGCCTGTGGGGTTCACCTATTTGACCTCAGAAAATATCGGCAGGCCTTCCGATTTTGGATCACTTGTTTACTGAGGTCAATCAAGTGTCTTTGCATTTGTGTGATCTGAGAGTTTATAGGCGTGTCTCGTGATGTCTTTGGAACGTTGGCCCACTATATGCGCACACAATTTAATCAAAAACGCGTTTACTCTTCGTCGGCCGGCAGATATGTACATGTGTAAATGAGGGAAGTTAAAGAACACTTTTTTGAGTTTTCAACAAACTGTGACAGAAGCTACCAGTGTTCTAGCGCCAAAACAAGGGGCCTATTTGCCCAAAGTAAATATTTGTAATGTAAAAATTTGGAAGAAAAACTTCAAAAATTTGCATAATATAATATCTATATGGGTACAAGCAAGGAAGTTGAAATATGTTGAACTCAGAAATTTTATATTTTCACGGAAAAAGGTATAATTTTTCAAAATGCTGTATACTAAAAAAGCAATTGTTAGTATTTCCTAAATTGCGGGTATGGTACAAATCGCCGTTTTTTTTAAGCATTTCGTTATTTCGCTGCGATCATTTCGCAATTTATTATTTCTCATTTCAACAACTCGCATTTTGTTTTTTCGCAGTTTTTATTTGGCTAATTGTTATTAAGGCTTCTAATTATTTGACCATAAGATATTCCACATTCATTATTTCGCAATTATAATTTCACAGGTTTTCTTGTTAAGCTTTTACTTACTATCACTTTGTTTTGTCTACTTACTTACTTAGGTGGCGCTACAGTTCGGGGTGAACCTGGGCCTCAACCAACAAGCCTCTCCATTTAGCTCGGTATATAGCTAATTGCCTCCAGTTGCGCACTCCAAGTTGGTCGAGGTCCCCTTGAACTTGTGCGCGCCACCTACGGCGATGATTCCCTCTACTGCGTCGTCCCTCGGGGTTAGACTCGAAGACTCTGCGGGCCGGAGCGTTGGTGTCCATTCGCTCTACATGTCCTAGCAATCTCAGACGTCCATTACGCAGTTTTTTGACTAGGCCGATGTCGCTGTACAGCTCGTATAGGTCGTGATTGAATCTTCTCCTCCAAAACCCGCCAACGCAAACGGGACCGAAAATCTTACGAAGAATTTTTTTCTCGAAGCGACCAAGGATATCTTCATCCTCTTTTAATAAAGTCCATGTTTCAGCGCCGTAAAGCACAACTGGGATGATCAGGGTCTTATGCAGAGTCTCCTTATAAGCCCAAAAAAACAGCGATTGACAAGAGTTATTCTTCGCTTGATTTCTGCGCTGATATTGTTCTCAGAGTTTATAGTCGAGCCAAGGTAGACAAAGTCCCTTACTACCTCGAAGTTATAGCTGCCCACTGTGACGGTTTGTCCAATTCGTCGGTGTTGGTTATCCCTTCTTGTTGACAGCATATACTTGGTTTTGCCCTCGTTTATCGCTAAACCCATTTTGGCCGCTTCCGTCTCAATGCTTGCAAATGCACCGGTGACAGCCCGCTGAGTTCTTGCGATAATGTCTATATCGTCGGCGTATGCAAGCAGTTGTACAGACTTATAATAGATTGTGCCTCGGGTGTTGGCTTGTGAGTTCCGCACAATCCGTTCAAGTACAATATTAAAGAAGTCACATGACAACGCGTCACCTTGTCTAAAACCTTTTTTGATATCAAAGGTATCGGTGAGGTCATTACCGACCTTGATGGAGCAGCCGTCAGCCTGCACATACGGACAAGTTTGGCAGGGATGTCAAGACTAGACATGGCTCTATAAAGCTCTTCTCTATAGATGCTGTCATAGGCGGCCTTGAAATCGCTAATGAGGTGGTGAGTATCGATTTGGAATTCTTGGGTTTTGGCAAAATAGTATTTAGCTTTTTAATTTGTTGAAAAAAGCTAAATACTATTTTCCCAAAAGAATTAAAAGCGAAACCGGCTAAGCATGCTGTTTAAAAAAATGGAAACAAAAAATAAATAATAAACAATCTTTTTTGATTTTCTTTACCACTATTTTTATTTGCAAAAATACAGTAAACAATATTCAATATAGAGAATCTTAACATAAAATTAAGTTCAAATACAAGAGAAATTGTCCATCTCAATTTTTTCCCTCGACGTAGAACTCACTGAACCAGTCCCTTATTGGCTTTGTCTGAATAGCTATTTCTTCCTTTAATTTACTAAAGGCCAAAGAAAAGCGATCTGAAGACAAAAAAGAAAACGCGCATATCTGCTGAATTTTCAATGAAAATTTCATCAACATCACAGTATATGGTACGTATATACGAGTATAGCCATAAAATAAAGAGGAGACAATTTTAAGAGTACTATCCATCATCCAAAAGTTTCTTAGTTCCAAATACTTTTAATTATTTTTTGATGTCATTATTGCAATTCTATCCCCATCAAGCTTTATTTTATCTAGAATAAAATGATTTTTATCTAAATACCTAACTTCATCTGGTATTGTATGAAGTCAATAATTATTGGCTGACTCATCAAGTCCGTCATTTTCTTCCTCTCACGCTTAATTAGTTGTTTTAGCGCTGATTTTAAAGAGAGATTGATACTCACTTCATGATGCAGCTATGTTTCGAATTATTTTGCCAGTTTTTTCCACACTTCTTTTGGCACACGCTTGTATTTTTGATATTACTTCTGCTACGGACTTCCGTAACGCAAAACGTTCATTTTTATGTTCACCAATTAAAGATTTTATAACATAGATTTAAACACACTCTCCTTATAATCCATTATTTGTCAAATGTACTTAATTTTATTAAACAAATAACTCCCGTAAGCAATCACAAGATCACTGCACACAAAATCAGTAAAATTGAAAAAAATGCATGCCGAAGTAAACAACCGGCTAAGTACCAAATCACAAATTAACGACACCCACTTGATAGAAGAGCTAAATATAGAAGTGCAAAAAAAAGAAATGCGAGTTAACCTTACGGCGAGATGAATGCACGATGAAATGACTTCTGCGAAATAGAGAAAATACATTTCGATAGTCGCGAGATAATAGTTTGCAAAATGAAAACAGCGGTCACCAGCTTTGCCGTTTATAGTTCAATCGGAGTATTTTACTTCGTTTTCATAGACAACACTTCACTTCCCCTTTCGCAAAAACACTTCACTTTTTGTAGACTTTATATTTTCCCTCTTAATTAGGAAATTGCATTATATATTCATTAATGAGCTCTCCCATAAAGTAGCGAAAAATCGTATACGCGAACACATCCATTCGATTACTACATAAATAACTACAAGGGCATCACTGCCCAGAAGCAATCAACAAGCACAGGATAGAAATTTTTAGGGAAGCTCATGAAAATAGTAGGAAACAAAAAGAAAATTATATTAATAAACTTAACTAGAATAGGGAAGATCTAATTACATTACCTACTGACAAAGACGTTTACAAGAAAGAAAGACCGACCAAAAAACTCCAAAAAAGATTTAAGAAAATGAGAGTACAAAGACAAGAAAAGAATACAGCTTTTGATAATCTAGATAGGAAATTTCATAAAAATAAAATTAAGAAACTTCGAAAATTTCAGGCTCAGGACAGCACGGACGCAACTAGAAATCCAGTATTTGACAAACAACCCGGGACTAGTAGCCATACAGACGAGTAGCAACGTTAACATAATCACTAACTACTACAAATTTATCCACATAATAAATTTAGAAAAATACAAAGCAAGTATCAACAGCATTGGATAGAACGTAAACTTTCTTAAGAATAATATCATCATCAGAACACTTCAACAAAAATTTGAAGACCTACAGAGGACATTTGACATTATTTATCCGCATAACCGTAACAAAAGAGGACTGATAGACCTACTTGGAACAGGAATAAAATTCATAACCGGAAACATGGACCACACTGACGCAATAGAAATCAACAACCAGATTAGAGAGCTTCAATTGAACAATGAACAACTGATAAGTTATCAAAACTCACAAACAAGAATTAATCAGGACATGATAGAAAGATTTGATAATATAACAGAACACATAAGCCAACAACAAGAAACCATTAATACATACCTTAGCCAAATAGGGACCCAGATTACCAAAACTAATGAAGACGACTTCACTTTCATGCAGTCCATATACCAAACCTCCTATTATATTGATGTACTCAAGAGCCATTTAGATGATATCTCTGAGTCTATTCAACTAGCAAAGCTTAAAGTAATTTCATGAAATATTTTAACTCCTAAATAATTAGAATTTGCTTACAACTGAGTTTGCAAGGAATTTCCGTCGATGCACTCGAACAAATATACAGCATCTGTGAACTCCAGGTATTTTATCATGAAACAAGTATAATTTTCGTCATTAAAATTCCTATCTTTCATCAGAAAAAAATTAAATAATATGTTCTAGAAACTGTTCCTACCACAAGAAACAAATCCTTATCCCATACCTTATCTAAAAATCATACAAAACCATGAAGAATCTTACTTCAGCAAAGAAGAATACTATAGCATTAACAATTTAAGAATTTGCCATGATAACAAGCTTATAAATATAACTAATGATTCATGTTACTCTAAAATAATTTTAGGATTATCCAGTATTTGTAACTATAATGAAGATAATGGAATTAATATCGTAAGACAAATTAACGACAATTTTGTTATTGTTAAAAATTTAAGAGATACTATAATAGAATCAAATTGCATGCCAAAAAGAAATATTAATGGAAATGCTTTAATTAAGTTAAAAAATTGTTCAATAACTATAAACAACATAAAGTACGAAGATTTCAAAACCATTTTTTACGAAGATTTTCACATTGTACCACTACATAGTTTAAACATAACTCATAACCAAGTTCTACCCGAATTAAACTTAAAGAAATTAGAAAATTATAACATTCAAAATACAAACCTAATGAGGGAAATTCATTTTAAAAATAGTATGCATAATTCAAGTCAATATATTCTTATCTTATTTATAATAATATTTGCAACAACATACCTAGCAGTAAGCATAAGGAAAAGACGCATAAGATCCACAACCGCATCACATTAATCTAATTCGCCGGAGTCTCATTTTAAGGATGGGGGAGTTACGGTAACCGTACCCTCAGCAATCCCTAGAACGCTGCAGTATCAGTATACATAGATGTCATCATAATCCTAATCAGCAGATTCCCGCTTAATATTTAATTTCCTAAATTTTCCCACATTCCCTTAGGAATGCATTTTTTTTTTTAAAGCTACTCAGATATCGGCGCATGCACCGCATTCGCTGCATCAGCCATGCGCTGCATGCACATTTTAATGTAGAAATGTAGAATTAAGAAATTAGTCGTAGTCTCTCTTGTAATCTAAAACGGAAAATAAATAACTTTGTTCTTTGGAAAAGAAAAGTTTCGTTGTTTTAATCAAGTTGGTTTTTTTCAAGCATCACCTTAACTATATAACGTTAGGCTTAAAAATGCGAGTGTTCGGACATCGTGGTAACAGAAACTAATCGAAAAGCTGTTAGTGTGTATGCATCGTTCAATTCCAATCAATCAGATAGGACACCGAAGGTATTAAAACCACTCATTGTTCAAGAGTTAAAGGTGTACTTGGGTGTTCGCTTTATGGCCGGTGTGCATCATTCAAGTGGAGAGCACACATCGGTCCTCTGGAGCTCGAACTCTGTCATCCATTCTCGGCTGCAATGTCTCTTTGCCGATATTTTGCAATTATGAACTTTATACGTTTCGATAATATGCATACTAGAGCTGATCGACTGTCTATTGATAAGCTCGCCCCAATTCGTGATCCTTGGAACCTAGTGAACGAACTGCTGCATAGAAACTACAAACTATGGGCAGACATCACTGTCGATGAACAGCTGTTTCCGTACAGAAGCCGTTCTAAGTTTACGCTGTACATACCCTCAAAAGCAGCCAAATATGGCATGAAGGTTTGGTGAGCCAGCGATGTGTCAAACTACTATCCACTGCGTGGTGAAATTTATATTGGAAAGCAGGCAGGTGCAGCACGCCAGACCAACATTGGGGAAAACGTGGTTATGCGGTTAATGCGGAAGTATGAGGGATCAGGCCGAAATGTAATCACCGATAATTCGTTCACTAGTTTCGACCTCGCGAAATACCTTCTCGCTAAAAATTTAACTTTGGTCGCCACTGTTCGCCAAAATAAAACGTTCATTCCGCCACAAATGAAAAAACACAAGGACCGTGAAGAGTTTTTGAGCGTGTTTGGCTTCGATGAACCAAAATAGAGTATGGTGTCATATTTACTGACAACAAACAAGGCTGTGATTGTCTCATCGTCTAGGCATCATAATAACTCTATAGCCGATGAACAAAATAAGTGCAAGCTAAATCTTATATTGTATTATAATAACATGCGCCATGGCGCAAGTGGTTAGGGTGTCGGATCACTGCGCGTGAAATTCCATGTTCGAATCTCAGAAAGAAGAAATAAGGCACACAACACGAGTGGTTGCGAGAAGCTAAGCACAGACACTTGAAGAGCTGTTGCGCCAAATATTTATTTTTATGAATTTATTTATAATAACACAAAGAGTGGAGTAGACATGAAGGGCACAATGAATGCATTTTACACGACAAAACGCGAAACCAAACGGTGACCGCTCGCCATGTTCTACAATTTTGCTCAATGTCTGCGGTCTAGCCGCCTATGTCGTTTATTTTAATAAACGGTGGTTGTTTTTCAGCAACATGGCTAAGCAACTCATGCTGCCAGGTATAGAAGAGCGTTCGAAAAATCTGAGAGCGTTGGCCAACTTTTCCACGTTGCATTTCATCCAGTTAGCGCTCAGTAAGACGATTTATCCACCAATGGCTGCTCAACCTACACCAGAACGCGGAACAGACCTTGTGTTCAAAGGTACTTGCCACCTTCGCGTTTCAGGTCGTTAGCGCAAAACACGCAAGGAGTGCATGTGCTGCACAAAGCCAGTATGCAATCAGCACGGCAAAAATTTAGCAAATGCTTCGCCTGCATCGCTGCCGATTCATAGTTTCTGCCAAAGTTAACCGCAACTATTACTTATTTGCTTTCAAATAAAAAAATTATGAAAAACTGTAACTTCTTACAAACAACTGCTTTGGAAAAATGTATTTTATTTTTTCTACACACTTTTTGTTTTATATAGTTCACAAATTAGCATACAATTGCCATACAAAATATACTGCAGTACGAGTGCTTTGGTACCACAGCACTCTTAACTGCCTATCATTTTTTGTTGCTACTCACACAAGGACTAAACAGAATTCGATACGTATTCATATATGTTTTAGTTAATAAATATGTTCGGTTTGTTGATTTTGCGTTATATATGGATATTTTATGTTTAGTTGCGCATGAAATTTTTTGTAATATTTAACTAAAATAGAATGAAGTAGGGATATATTAATCAAAATCTAAAATTTCATTTAAATGTGTTAAAAAATACAAATTATAGCTATTAAAATATGTACTTACGTAAATTTCACTAGCTACCAAAATTAGGCACCGAAGAAATGATACCATGTTAGCAATAGTAACTGTTGTAATGAAACTCAGACGTCTTTACTTTAAAGGGAAGATAGTTGCAGATACAGAATAATATGGATACAAGATAATAACTCAAAGCATGAAAATATAAGTTTGGCTTGGATTTTAGTCTAGTTGCTTAGTTGTTGATTGTACTGCTAGTGTTAGCAGCAGTACCTTATTCTTGCTTATTTTATAATCGCATTGGAGTTTAGCATGCAGTTTAAGTGCACTAGATATGGTATGTACAGACAAAACTTTTTTTAGCGTCGTTTAGTCGCTTATCGTCGGGGCTAAAGTGTTGACCAGATTCCTCATAGAGGAATTTAAATTTAAAAAATATTACATTTTTATTATAATATATTATATATATAAAAGCGAATTAAATTATATACAACTATATACTATATACTACTTATATGTAGGTTAGCTGCGAATGACCGATAAGCAGTCTACGACCAAGAGCGGCAAAAATGGTGCGAATGAAAACCCACATTAACCCAATGAAATTTGACGTGACGAGGCCTGAATGATGCTGGGGACGTAAAATCAGTACAGCGTCACTAACAAAGCCCTGCAGATACCTGGTGCGCTCTGGTTGTAAGTATCCCTACCACAAGGATCACAAGGAGCTCTGATGAGGCAGACCTTCTTTTGCCCAAACTCGTGGGTTCTAAACATGAATCACAAAAATATAAATAACACAAATAAAACAGAAAAAAAAGTCGAAAGTACAGGGAAAAATTCATTCAGAAATTCTGTACTTATGCGATCAACACCGTTAAGAATAACGAAGGGGGTGACACAAGAAGAGAGCATGGGCGTGAGGACCCCGTCTGAACTATTAAGTGGGCAGACATCTTCGCAGATACCGTCGAATTTTCACCTCAATGAAACCCCAACTGGCACTTTCACTTCCGAAATCACAACAAAAGATCATCACGTCGAGACAAATCTTGGAAATGCGATGGAAGTATTAGAAAGTTAAAATAATAAGTGGAAAATTAAGCTGAACGGTGACAAACCATCTTTTTTACTCGAAAAAGAAAACCTTGCTATCTTCCGAGCATCCAATTGCAAATTTGTGGATCGTCAGTAAACTAGAGCAATTGTGCTAAGTTCCTAGGTATACATCTAGACACCAAGTTAACCTTCAACGAACATATATCTAGAACTTTGCGGAAAGTCAATATAACATAGCAATAAAGATTTTATACCCCTTCATAAAAAGAAAATCTGCCCTTTCAAACCAAAATAAACTTATCATACACAAAGTAGTTTTCCAACCGTTACTCCTGTATAGAAGTCCGGTATGGGGAAACTATGCGCATTGTCACATTCAAAAACTACAAGTGTCGCGAAATTCCTTAAAATGATCATTGACCTTTCATGGCAGCACTCAACTTTGAATCTTCATAAAAGAGCTGAGTGTTGAATTGATATCTGCGAGTATTCAAAAACTTATGAAGGAATGTATAAATAGATGTGCTTTTGCTATTTTATTAATTATTAACCTATCTGTTCATTTATTTATTTGTCTATTTATTTATTTATTGCTTTATTTATTTCTTTCTCGGCATATATATTTATTTATTAGTTATTTTTTTATCTATTTATTTGTTTATTTATTCTTTCATGTACTTATTTATTATATATTTTTTATATATTTGCTTATTTATTTATTTGTTTATTTATTGTATTTATTTACTTACTTATTGCTTTAGTTCTTTTAATTATTTCTTTATTTTATTTATTTATATATATGTGTAGTTGCTTATTCTTGTTTTTCTTATATTGTATATTTATTAATTTATTTATCTGCTCACTGATCATTTTATATTTACTCTATTATATAAAGACTCATTAATTTTTTGTATCTATAAATTTTCCCTGTATTTATTTCTTCTTTCTAATAGTGGTTTTTGTCACATTTTCCTCCAAATTTAAATTATAATGTATTAATTTCCTAATGTACAGTTAAATAAAAATAAAATAATATTTCAATAGAAAGATTTGTATAATATCATATCTCTGTAATGTAAAATGTGTGGCAAAAATCCTTTGTGCAAGTTTCTTATGCGAAATAAAGATCAATCTATCTATCTAACGTCACTGCATTGATGAAATTCATTAAGGGAAAAGCAATGTCCATCACGATATTAGAACGCTGGCAGTTGTAATACGCAATCACTACAACTGTGTAGTAAATTGCGAAAAAGATGAAATGGAGTACAGCAGAGTATCTAAAGCCACTCAAACCATCAACCCACCAGCAATGAGCGAGTTCGCTTATTCCTTAGAACACCTGCCAGAGTCCAAACGAAAAAGGACTAAATCCCGAAACAACGAAGAACTCGTAACCTGCATAGAAAAGTTCACTAAATAAGAGTTATTGCTTGAGCTTAAGAAAGCAACCCATGGAAGTACCTAAGTACACCAAACCAAAGTTGAACTAGTCCTCGGGGAAATAGCGATACTGAGGTCCCTAACACACGAGGTATGAAAACTTATACGATGTCCATTCAAAGGAAGAAATCTGCCAAGTCCTGTCTGAGCAGTTCGAGGAAGTGCGAGGCATGCAGGCCTCCTCCATCAAATCTATGAGGAAAGCCTATGCAAGGACTCACACTGCAGCTATAAGCCTCCCGATAAACGCTGGCAATACAATTCTTGTGGTTGGAAGAATAAACATCTACCGGAAAAACGAGGTAGATTGAAGTGATGATTGTGTCAAATGTGGACTGAAGAGTCATGTGTTCAAGAATACCAGCAATGATGCAAGGTACATCCTTTGCGATGAAAGGGAAGTAGCATCATCAGAAATGCAGCAGGAAGCGCAGTATACCCAGTGTACCAAGAAGCTATTAACAAAGCCGCACGAAGAATATGAAAGTGCTGCAACTTAACTTAACCCAGTGCGAAGTTGAACAGGACCTCCTGACACAAGCCGTTCTCGAGTTAAAGATACTTACTTACTTAGGTGGCGCTACAGTTCGGGGTGAACCTGGGCCTCAACCAACAAGCCTCTCCATTTAGCTCGGTCTTTAGCTAATTGCCTCCAGTTGCGCACTCCAAATTGGTCGAGGTCCCTTTGAACTTGTGCGCGCCATCTACGGCGATGATTCCCTCTGCTGCGTCGTCCCTCGGGGTTAGATTCAAACACTCTGCGGGCCGGAGCGTTGGTGCCCATTCGCTCTACATGTCCTAGCCATCTCAGACGTCGAATACGCAGTTTTTTGACGGCATGTTGGCAGCGTTGCCACTGGTCTTCGGTAATTGATGCTGGCGGCAAAGGGGTGATTGAGAGATTTCGGGATACGCGTTCAGCGAAGAGTCTGGCAGTCTCTTGCGATTGTAGCTTTCCGACGTGAAATTTTCTCACAGTAATTCTTCTTTTTTGCTCAGATTGGGATATCCGCATTCGTATCTTGGCTACAACAAGGTAATGATCCGAGTCTATGTTGGCCGCTCGGAAGGTCCGGACATCCAAAATACTGGAGGCATGCCTTGCAACGATCGCAATATGATCAATTTGGTGGATCATTACATGATCATTAGACCGCCATGTCTGCTTATGAATATCGAGATGAGGAAACCATGTGCTTGCTATGGTGACATTTCGCTCCACAGCAAAATCAATTAGCCTTAGTCCGTTATCAGACGTGGTGTCGTGTAGGTTATGCTTACCGACTGCCCTACCAAAGACGTCTTCCTTTCCTATTTTGGCGTTAAAATCGCCCAATACAATTTGAACGTCGTATTTAGGACACTGCTCATATGTTTTGTCGAAGAGCTCGTAGAAACACTCTTTGGTGGCAGGGTCCTTTTCTTCTGTGGGGGCATGAACACATATTAAGCTTATGTTAGTGAATTTAGCCTCGATCCGGATAGTCATAATGCGCTGGCTAATGTATCGGAAGCTTAAGACTTCTTGCCTAAGTCTGCCGCGTATGACAAATCCGCATCCGAATAAGCGTTGCCTGTTGCTTCTGTAGCAATCACCGTAGTAGATGTCACAGTTTTTCATCCTCTTTTTGCCCGGCCCATCCCATCGCACTTCCTGGATGGCGGTAATATCTGATTTATAACAGTCTAGGCCCTCTGCTAGTTGTTCGGCTGCACGTGGTCTGTTAAGGGACAGAACATTCCACGTACAGATCCGAAGGTCATTGTCCTTATTTCGTTTGTTGGGGTCGTCATTAGTTGAGTCATCCTTATCCGAGGCTTTTGGTGTTTCGGAACCATGAGTTTTTTACGTGGTAGGGAAGTTACCCCGACGGCACAACCCCCAACTTGGAGGGCCAGTTACTTAATTATTCCCCTAGGACGAGGGTCCGGGTACCCCGGTGCCAGTGGTCCACTACGGGCGTATGAGCGCTGCCGTTGGCCCATGAAGGGCTCCTCCGCCACCATCTCTATTCCAATGTCCTGACTATCATTGCAGCTCGTGCAAGGTATTCACTAAGTTCAACCTAACTGGAACTATAGACGCCACCGTTAACTCCGTCTAGGGAATTCGTCCGCTGCCGCCTGGAACAGGAAGAAGTGCTCTAGTGTGAAAGCACTCTTCCCTTCCTCTCTCATCTTCTCATCTGCCGCCACGAAGAATCCGCCAAACGGGGTTGGTTACCCATTTCTTGGATTAAGGTACTAGGCGCCCGGCTGTCACCGCGTGGAGGTTGGGAGTAGGAGTTGGTAGGCCTCAGCTGAGTGAAAACGCTTGTGTTTTCATATGATCGCATGCACTACCGTTTGACCAGTTAAAGATAGATGTTGCCGTATTATGCGAGCAGTACAAGAATCTTGATGAAAAAGTTTTGGCAGCGGTTGACTAAAAAAGAGCTGCTATTTGGGTCCGCGGTGATTACGCCTTCGAAAAAAAAAATGATGACAGCCGGAAAAGGATTCGTGCGAACAAAGATCGAAGGAGTACTTGTCTACAGTTGTTATGCATCTCCAAACAGCACCCTTAAGCAGTTCCAGTGTATGTTTAATAGGCTCGTGGATGATACTAGAGGCCGTAGCCCAACAATTATAACTGGGGACTTTAACGCGTGGGTCACGGATAGGGGCAGCATACGAACTAATAGAAAAGGCGAGGATCTGTAAGAAGCCGCATCGTCACTAGACACAAGGAAAATAATTTCGTTGATCTAGATCCGGATCGTTTTATTTTCGTCGTGTGATCTATATGGATCTTGGGTGATAATAAAACACGGCTAATAATGCTTAATATGGGAGGGGAGCACACTTTCAGCAGAAATGACGTAGGCTCCATAGTGTTGACGTCTTCTTTGTTACTAGCTCCCTAGTAAGGGCACCAGGGAGCTATTTCCCCAAATACAAATTGTTATTTACAAACGTTTTTTCACAATATTTGTAGAAAAAGTGGCAACTTTAGTTTAACAAAATGTATGTTTCACAAATTTTTAATTGTGTTTCACAAGGGAAAATTTGTGGGAATTTTTCGCGTTTTGTTTCACTGAAAACAATTTATTGATGTAGTTTGCAAGCCACACATTTGTGAAATTTCAAGTTTTTTGTATGTGTTTGTTTTACCAAAGAAATTGAATTCACAAGTTTAGTGTCTTTTGTGAAAATTGTTCAAAGGCGTCTGTAATTTTTGCTAAAAATGTTCTTTTACGTCAAAAAGCGATCGGAAAATGGCTTTGCGGCCTAGGCAGAGTACAAATTATAGTAGTGATAATGATGATATTCTTTTAAATGTCAAAAGAAAAGTTTACCGTCCGCGTATAAACTATAATATGTACTTGTATATCGCAGTGTTTCGATTTTAATGAGCGTTTTCGTCTCAGCCACTGCAAGGCGGAAAAAATAAAATGCAAACATATGTTGCATTATTCCCAAGGCAATGACTTAATGCCTTTTTTTATTTTATTTAATTTTTTTATTTTATTTAATTTTTTTATTTTATTTAATTTTTTTATTTTTTAAATCAACAGAGCACACAGAACACTACGTTCTCTGAGTGTATACTCTAAGTATCGCTTTACACAACAGATGTTTGTTGCGCGACTAATGATCATCTACCGATTTTGAATTTCATAGACCACCTCAAATGAACAATACCTATTATTGATCAAAAATCAATGAATAAACGTAATTTTTAAATTTTAATCGTGGTAAGCTAAAATCAATTTCATTGCAAAGCTCATTAAACGTGTATATATACCTAGTAGCAGGCTCATTCCAACCATAATTAGTGCTATGCCTTCTGTCAAAAAGTCGATTTCTCACTTGAAGAGATCTTTGGGGAGCATATATGGTATATTTATGAGAAAAACCAAATCTGGTGAATTAATGTGATAACATGACTGAAGATACCTTACGCCCGAAACTTAAAGTTTGCAAGCCAATAAATCTGCATCTTTCATCATAATTAGGAAGTTCAGCAATCCTATCTAATTTACGGACAGCATATCTCGTGTAAAACTGTATTAATAAAATGAAATAAAATGACATAATCCGAAATTAACACAAAAAATATTCCTTTATTTACATTCAATAATCAGGTTTCGCCACTGGCAACACCGCTCCTGTAAGTAAAAAAAAACAGCTTCGTTAGCCATCTATCCATATGTATCTACAGCGAGGTAAATCGTATACACAAAATAATACGGCAGGCAAGAACTACTACTGAGAGCTTCCACTCAATACAGCAGCGAAACCACGAAAGCGCACCACACACACTTTCGCATTTTCCTTTGCCAAAGGGGATCCGGTGAAAGTTTGAGTCATTGAGTCACTCTCAAAAGATGATCCGAATGAACCAACGGGGTCTATGTTTCCCACAAATACACACAAACTTATGTGCAAGTGTCTTTAAGGGAATCTGGCCAACCAATACCATCCGACTCATACACAAGCGGGAATAGGGAAACACCACCGTCACACACTACCCGATATCCCGTCGCCTTTCATTATATTCAAATTATCATTAACTACAAAAATATCGCAACTACAATGATAACCCAGTGATTTTACTCACCACTTCTCACCATCTTTTCCTCTATTATTATTTATTTAAAAGTTTAAATACACTCCACGGATACCGCACTGTTTCAACGAAATCCACTCACAAACTAAACTATCTTCATTCTGGCAACGTAAACAGCAAGCAAAAAGGAGCGTTGTCAGAAGCACTACTTCAAACTACATTTTCATTGTTTTATGCATTACCAGATTCGAATTTTCTATACGGCTACCAATTCATTTACACTCGTGAAATTCTTTTGAACTCTTTCGAATCTAAGCTCTTGGATACCATATGGGTAATCCCAACTGATAGAGGAGTATTCTAAATAAGGCCTGACCAACAAGCAGTAGATAATTTTAAGACTGTGAACATCTCGGACGTCTTTACTATTTCGTTTAAGAAAGCCTAACAAAGAGTTAGACTTAGCTATGGCGTAATAATAATGTAAGGAGAAATTCAATTTAGTGTCAAATATGATCCCGAGATCCTTCACTTCATCAAGACGAAGAAGTTTAAGATTGTTAATAAAATAATCATAAAAAGGCGTTGCTGTAATACGGTATGCTGTAGAGATCTTACATTTGGAAATAATAGCCGCGTTTTGTTTTCCCCGTGAACTGGTTCAGTTCATATTTTTACACAGGATGCAAAAACAACAATTGAACCAGAACTTGAGCAGGTTCAATTTTCGTGAGCCAGAATTTCTATCCCATACCTCACTACTAGATGGCTTTTCACAAAAAAAAAATATATGTAAAGCTTGGCAGCTCTGCTGAATGGCAGAAGTAAATCATAGGTATTTTTTTGTATCCTTACTTTCTGACATAAGTATCTAAATACACTTAATTATTAAACAAATACAAAAATATTAAGCACTTTTCTCATTTCAATTGCTATTTTTCCGCCATTTTTAATACATATTGAACGTCAGTGTGTAGCTGCTGCTACCAACATGTGAAAATCAAATTTCTGGGTGAACCAGGAGCGTTTTTTTTATTTTGAGATGAACTAGTTAAGTTCACGGGGAAAACAAAACGCGGCTATTAATATCTAATGCATTATGTTTACATCATTCCGACAACCTGTATATATCTACTGAAAACGAATGCAGTCAGTTGTATTTTTTATGCGTGCATATAATTTTAAATCGTCCGCGAAATTTTAAAACCTCACAAAAGCTGCATCTCAAAGGCTAAATAAGGAAAAAAAATCAATGGCATACTTACGAAGACAAGTCTGAGAGACCCTTGAGGGTCGTAGCTAGAGGGCTTCATCCATCATGCGCTAAAGAAGACGTTATAGATGATTTACGCGTTAGAGGTTATAATATTCTGGACGCCGTGAACCTTTTAAAAAAAGAGAGAAAACGACCAGACCGTGGTGAAGAAACTACATTGAAACGTAAGCTTCCGCTTTTTGTGCTATCATTCCATAAAACGGAAAGCCAGCAAAAGATATTCAATATTCGTACAATCATGAGTATGGTCGTTAAAATTGAGCCGCTACGTGTCAACACGAAGACAATCCCTCAATGCAAGCGATGCCAAGAGTTTAATCATACAAAAGCGTACTGTCGGAAAGAGCCGCGCTGCGTTAAGTGCGCTGGAAAACACTCTTCGGAAAATTGCAATTTGAGCACAAATGAAAAAGCTACTTGCGTTAACTGCAAAGGAAGGCACCCAGCAAATTATCGCGGTTGCGAGGTTGCTAAGGAATTACAGATGCGACGGATAAAATCGGCAACGCCGATTGTACGGGGAACGAAATTAGTCGATCGGGCTCCTACGTCGGAAGAACGTATTGCTAAGCAGACTGAGCGGTTTCGTAAGCCAGTTGTACAGATTCCTAGGCCGACTGAAAGGACGCTCGAATCAGCAGTGCAGACTCTTAAAACAGTCAATCAGCCTTCTGAGCCGGTTAAACGTACGTCAAAGTCGTCCACTAAAAACGCTGAACGAAAAATAACCTCTGATAAGCCAGCGAACCCCGTACGTCTGACGTATTCTCAGGCTGCAGTCAAAGCAACCAAACGAAACGACGGATCACCCTCTGATCCATTGAATGAAATTCTAAACTGCATCTACGCTAAGTTCGAGGAACAATGTGAAATTAACCAACGGATTCTCGAACGTCTCAGTAACGTCGAAAGCTTTTGTATGGCTAACCATAAATCTAAATCTAAGTAAATATGAACTCTTTGCTTAAAATAGTAACATGGAATGCAAACGGACTCTTACAAAAATTTAATGAATTAGAAATGTTTCTAATAAGAGAAAATATCGACATATGTTTGATCTCCGAAACCCATCTAACAAAGGAATCGCAGATAAAGATAAGAGGCTACGCTGGTTATCACGCCTATCATCCTTCTGATAGAGCGCGGGGCGGTTTGTCCTTATTCATTAAAACTAATATCGAACATTCGGTCGACATAAGCAAAAAGCTGCAAAAACTTCAGTTGTGCGCGGTAAGGGTTAAAAATAAGCACCTGAGTTACAATATAGCGTCTGTTTACTGTCCGCCGCGATGCCCACTAGAAAAAGACGACTACTTTCGTGTCTTCAATGCTCTTGGTTAAAATTTTCTTATTGGTGGAGATTTCAACGCGAAGCACACCTTCTGGGGTTCAAGATGTACATCTTCTAAAGGAAAAATTCTCTACGAAGTGGCAAATGAATTCGGTTGTTGTTTTTATTCGACAGGAAAACCGACCTATTGGCCAACTGACTCACAAAAAATTCCCGATCTTATCGATTTTTTTGTTACAAAAGGCATTTACGAGAATTTTGTTACAGTCAAAGAATTTTTTGATCTCTCTTCTGACCACTCGCCGGTAATTTTATTACTTGGAGAAGCGCTGATCACGAAAAGAGGGCCTCCAAGACTTACTAGCAATAGAACAAATTGGGAGGGTTTTAGAAATGATTGCGAAACAAATATCGCCTTAAATGTTTCACTTAAACACCTTGTGAACTAGAGGACGAAGTTGATCGTTTCGTGGAAACAATCCAAAGAGCGGCGTGGAAAAACAATCCTTCTAGAAGCTATAAGATCAACCGCAACGAAAAGTTTCCCTGAGAAATCATTGAACTGGTGAGAGAGAAACGAAAAGCACGAAAGAAATGACAAATCACTCGTGCACCGCAGCATAAAACGGTCCTTAACCGACTATGCAATCGCCTTAGAGATAGTATTCGCGAATTTAAAAGCAAAAAGATAGCGACCTATCTTGAAAATCTTTCCGGTGAAAGAGAATCAAATTATTCGCTTTGGAAAGCGCTAAAAGGCATCCGGAAACCTCAAATGCAAGCGCCACCAATTCTGAAAAACAATGGAAACTGGGCCAAGAGCGACAAAGAAAAGGTAGAACCTTTTGCTTTGCACTTAGAAGAAACGTTTAAGCCATTCGACGGCCCTTCGTTAACGCCCGACTCCCCAGTCACGACATCTGACAACTTTAAAGTAAAAAAAGTTGCATTGATTGAACTGAGGGAAGTGATTAAAAATTTAAAGACGAAAAGAGCTCCGGGTTACGACTTGATAACGGCGCAGGTAGTTAAAGAATTGCCGAATAAAGCTATTATCAAACTGCTCTATTTGATCAACGCTTCGTTCAGATTGCTCTATGTTCCGAGACAATGGAAAGTCGCCGAGATTATAATGGTCCCGAAACCAGGCAAACCGCTAAATGAGAAGAAATCATATCGGCCTATTTCCCTATTGCCGGTTATCTCAAAAATATTTGAAAAACTTCTTTCCAAACGTCTACAGCCCGTAATCGAAGAAAGACGTCTCATTCCTGACCATCAGTTTGGATTTAGAATCAAGCATTCTACAATTGACCAAGTCCACAAAATAACTGACGTGATTGAGAAAGCTCTGGAAGAAAAAAAGATTTGTTGTGGTGTATTTCTTGACGTCTCACAAGCTTTCGATAAGGTTTGGCACGAAGGCTTGGAATATAAATTGCAACGACTACTGCCACGGCAACTCTTTTTAATCTTACGATCGTACCTCACCGAGAGACTCTTTCGTGTTAAGCACGGAAACGATTACTCTGACTTCAAGGAGATTGCAGCCGGAGTCCCGCAAGGAAGTGTCCTTGGCCCACTTCTATATGTACTCTACACGCGTGACATCCCGCAAGAAAAAAACGGTGTCGTCACCACGTTTGCGGACAATACGGCGATATTGACAACGGGAGATACCATTGAAGCAGCAACCGAAAAGCTTCAACATGCTATTAATAAAGTCCACGCTTGGCGAATTCTTGGCGTATTGTGCTGAACGAAAGCAAATCTACTTACGTCAACTTTACGTACAAAAAAGTGGATAGATTGCCTGTATATCTAAACTCGGCTCAAATACCATACGCAAACGAAGCAAAATATCTAGGAATGACTCTAGATGTCAAGCTCAAATGGAAATCGCACGTGAAAAAGAAACGCGACGAACTTCAAAACAAATACCGACAAATGTACTAGCTACTCGGAAAACATTCGAAGTTGAGCCTACATAACAAACTGCTTATCTATAAGCAAGTGCTAAAGCCAGTGTGGACGTATGGTATACAACTATGGGGTTGTACCAAGAACAGCAATAGAAACATCATACAAACTTTTGAAAATAAAGTTCTTAGAACGATCGTTAACGTACCGTGGTATGTACGTAACGAAGATATTCATCGGGATCTGGGAATTCCCAGCGTCGTCGAAGAGATAACAACATTTGCGCGTAAACACAAAGATCGTGTTCACGGACATTGTAACCGTACTATCACTCAACTACTTGACGCGAACAATACAATTCGTCGTCTTCAAAGGACAAAATCTTTTGACCTCGCGTCATAGCATATGAAGGTCGTGAAAAAGGCAGGAACTTTCATTGGAATTTAACCTGTCTGAGGTGCTACATTTATTTTTAATCACATACGATCATCTTTTTATAGAATAACGATTCTCGTAAGCGAATATAAAACTGCTGGATAAGCACTGGCTTAGTTGTAGTATTAATTTTGAAGAGAGGTGTTTTTTTAGTGAGTAAAAATCTCACACTACCATAAGCATGCGCGGTCGGGCCTTATGGTGTCTTTGGAAGATTTTTCACCTGCTCTCGGCAAAAAAAAAAAAAAAAAAGTGAAATATATCGTGAACATCATTTATAAACAAAATGAACAGCAGCGCGCCCAGATGGCTATCTTGTGGAACGCCAGAAGTTACTTCCATTACACGAGATGTAAAACCATCGACTTTTACCAGTTGACTTCTATTACTTATATGATTGGAAAACCAGTTACTTTTATTACACGAGATCTAAAACTATCGACCTTTACCAATTCTTCTTCTTCTTCTTTTTCTTCTTCCTTTTATCAGCGAGGTTATGATCCGAAAATAAGGGATCACAACCCTCCCACTTCACCGCATTTCTACTGATCCGCCTGTGGGGTTCGCCTATTTGACCTCAGAAAATATCGGCAGGCCTCCCGATTTTGGATCACTCGGTTACTGAGGCCAATGAAATGCCGATGTCGTCGCATTTGTCTGATCCAGGCATTTATAGGCCTGCCTTTCCCATATTGCTATGTCTTTGGAATCGACCATTACCAATTGTCTTCTATTACTTAAATAATTGGAAAACCACATCACATCATTGAAGAGTGGAAACCCAATGATTTAAGCTTAGCCAAAAGTAAAGTGTGATGTACTCTATCAAAAGCTTTAGTAAAATCAGTGTAGAGTACATCAACTTGTTAACGATTCTCAAAACTGTCAAATATATAATTAGTTAAAAAAGTTAAGTTTGTAGTACATGATCTACCACGAACAAAGCCATGCTAATTATTGGAAATAATTTCTTTAACCCCGAAAAAAAAGCTTATCCTTAACAATGCTTTCGAACAATTTAGGTATTGCAGAAAGCTTTAATATAGGGGTAATAAATAAAATAAAATAATTTTAAATATTGGGGTAATAAAAGAATATTTCTTTTCCATTCGACTGGTTAAAAATACTTTTAAGTGAGTGAAAGAAGGAAGATAAACACTTTTTCAATATTACCGTAAGGACCTCATCAGACCCCCGGGCTACTGTTTAACTCCAGTTTCTGTAACTCATTTATTACGTCTTCATCCGAGAATTGCAACACACCAATATCCAATAAATCAGTAATATTAGAGTAATGGCTCATCGTTGACTGGACTCGAGACTTATATAAACCGAAACGAAAAAGTTGGCAAATAAGTCACAAATTCCTTTCAAATCAGTTGAATTTACATTTTCAAATTCCATTACCTTAGGCAAGCCTGAGTTATTTCTTTTTGAGTTAATGAAATTCCAAAATGATTTACCATTACTCTTCATCGAAGACTCTACGGACAAGACGTATTGTTTATATAAAAATCTATTCAAGAACCCATATTGTTTTCGGAATCTCAAAAAAGTTCATGATTAGAGATCGTTTTATTCAAAATATAAGCTGAATATACTTTTCTTCTTACGTTTCGCAAATTTACCAATCTTTTATTTGACCAAGGACTTCTAAACCGATTATTTTGATGCGTTTTAGGTACAAATAACTCAAAACCAGAATTGACTTTTTCCATAAATACATCATAATGTATTATAATACTTTTTAAATTGGGGGTGTTCAGCAGTACATCCCAATCGAAACTGTTTATATAATTCGAAAGTGCAACAAAATTGGTCTTACTAAATTTGTAAGCTAACGCAAATAAACAAATGATAACGAACGTCATCTGCGAAATCAATACAGGCACACACATCTGTTCGACATCAACCGTTCGATGATCTAATATAATTTCCCGGCTGAGAAACTGAGATGAGACAGCTATTAAAACCCCCCACCTAGCTCCTTACTAGATCTATATCGATCATTCCGGTAAACCACATATGACTGGTCAAAGATTTCTGTCGAAAAGATGTGTGGGTGTAACCTTGTTTCGGTTAAAACACAACGTCATATTGGTGGTCGGGGAGAGTAACGAAAATCTCTTTTAGTTTACTTCTCATACCACCAATATTCTGATATTAAACGGAATATTTATTTACAACAGAGGTGCTTGGTCACCAGATCAATGTTTATATAAGTTATGTTAATGTAAAGCAACTCCGTTTAAAAAAAAAAAACAAAATGTTTACGCGAATACCCGACGGCCCATTTGACGGTTCTAAGGCGCGCACGTAAACATCCTCTGGTAGAGTAATTTTAAAATTAATGTAGCTTAATTTGGTTAAGTCAGCGGTTGATTTAAAGTATTTTATTTTTTCTTTGGTCAATTTTGATGATATATGTATGTACTATAATCATTAATCGCGCATACACTAGTATCAACGTGAAAACCAGCAACATGCAAATCTTTTAGGGGGGAAGCAACGAGATTCGGAACCGATTGATCATTGCCTATTATAGGATTATTTTTGTTCGCGCGCATTCGTTTTTTTTAGGTTTTTTGCGCAAAACCTTACTCCAACGTTCGGTGCCGCCGGTGGCGATATTTGTTATACCCGACGCGTCAATACACTCTACTGGTAAGGGTGTAGTAGTTGTCTCTTCAACAGATTCAACTCGCGCTATATTAAGTTTATCAATTTGCACATCACTATTTTTACTCGAAGTATAATTAATCTGCAACTCCCGAATTTTCGATCTAACCAAACTCAGTTCATTAATTAAAGAACTAAGTTTGGTTTAAAGTCCCAAAAATGGTATGCCATTGCAAATTCTGCACTTGAAGCCTATGCCCTCAGATGACTTTATAAGCTGGAGGGCTGCCTTACACTGGATTGGTAATGGTGGACAGTATTACGGAATTGCAGACATGTGTGGCATCTCAAAAGCTACAGTATGCGGATCTGTGAACCGCGTATGCACAGCAATTGTTGATCCATAGTTTGTTTTTACTTACCATGATCCCAAGATTTATATTACAATATATATTATATCATAACAAAGCCCCGGAGATATTTCGAATCCTTATTACCTAAAACACCCAGAGATGCGAGGAAATTTAAAATATTTTTCCATTACAGACAAATGGAGCTTGTCCTAAAAGTCGACTAAGGGGAGAAATCTAGGCAGTACAACACCAACGTGAGCCCAGCGACACATACAATACCCCTTCACGTAGGGGTTAGAATATACCCGAGGTAGGCATGCCTGTCGCAAGAGGCGACTAAAATCCACCGTCCATATACCAAGCGTAGATTATGCACAAAACTACAATGAACAAAACAAAACGATTTAATACCCCAGGTGGCAGCCCAGGTTCACTGGAAAATCCACCCTCTTCGGAGGTCGGCTCTACTAATAAATCCTTTCTCAAAAGTACAAGGGTATCTCGATCTCAACCAACTAGATCGAGCATCTCTGGAAAAAGAAGTCCGCCGGAAGCGCAAGCGCGTAAAAAAACGGGACTCAGTGAAATTTAAAAACACTCAGGGGAAAAACGACGTACTCAGTACCAAGCTTACCGAAATGGAGCTACTTTATCTAGGGGTTAAGATAGAGGTAGATTTACTCAGGCAAGAAAACAATGCCTTAAAAAAACCCGTATCTACAAAAAAAAAATACAGTTAGCCCACATCGCTCACCTAGTCGCGAATACCAGATAGGGGAAGAAGAGCTGACACGTGAAACAAATTGGATCGAAAAGGAACGACCTAGCAAAAAACGCAAAGCTGGTTCCTCACCGGAAGTCGAGCCACAAAAACATAAAAAGCGCAAAGAGTTGCAAGAAAAGCTACAAAAAATAACAGTACGTCCTACACCACCAATAAACGTGGTTAGAATTACGGACTATAATAAGTTGCATTGCCTCCTTAAAGGAATGCTGGCATCGAAATTTAAGGTGACATCCCTCTGAAACAATACGTGGAAAATCAATTTCGATTATGCCGACGGTTACCGAGCAGTATCTCAAAAATTTAAATCCGAGAAAATTCAGTGGTAAACTTATGCAAATAAGCTAGGAAGACTACTGCGTATTGTACCAAGGGGACTTCACTCCTCGTGCACTAAAGAAGATGTTATAAACGACTTTCAAGACAAAGGCTTTACAATTCTTGATGACGTCAATATAACCAAGAAGAGAAGTGGCACTCGGAGGGAGATCAGAAAAAATTGGTAAAACGTGGACTTCCATTATTCATGCTTAGTCTTGATAAAGACGAAAATAAATATGTAATATACATATGTTATTAAGACTGTTCTAAACATCGTGGTCAAAATCGAACCTATGCATAAGAGCTCCAGATCGATCCGGCAGTGTAAGCGCTACGAAAAAAGCAGCGAAAGAATGAAAGTCCGACAATATTACTTAAGATCGAGTAATGAAGAAAGACTCAAACGTAGTAGAGAAAAGGTGACAGAACCAAAATCTTCGAATATTGGCGTGCAATCTTATGCTCAAGTGGCGATGACAGTTAGTGCAAGTGAATAACCGACAGCTCACGGGAGATCGAACCAAGAAACCATCCAAACTTTAACGTAAAGACTCCTGCTCAAGTTGCGACATTGGAAAACGGTGATAGAGGTAGCTCACAAGATCCTGCATCCCACGTATTTTCCTTAATTCTTGCGAAACTGAAAGAGCAATGGAAAACAAATAAACTAATTATCGAGAGAATAGTTGCACTGGAAAACAAGATTCATAATAATAATAAGAATAAAATAATAATAATAAAAATATAAATAAGAATCGCTTAAAATTCTTATTTGGAACGCCAACGGGCTCATACGAAGACTCGACGAGTTAGAAATATTTATACGAGAAAAAGACATTGATATATGCTTGGTCTGTGAAACTCATATGACAAAGCAATCGAATGTTAAGATAAGGGGATATAGCGTGTATCATGCCTTCCACCCATCGGAAAGAGCCAGAGGCGGATCATCCTGGTTTATAAAAAAAATCTATCGAACACTCAGCAGAAATAAAGATTGAATTAGAAGCAATGCAAATAAGCACGGTACGCGTTAGAAATAGACATTTTGCCTTCACCATTTCGTCTATATACTGTTCACTGCGATGTAAACCTGAAGAAAGTGGTTTCACAAACATCTTCAACTTCCTTAAACCACATTTAATTATTGTTGGCGACTTCAACGCGAAACACCCCTTCTGGGGTTCAGGGTATGCCTCTCAGAAAGGTAGAAAGCTTTATAATGCGGGTATGCTATACAGTTGTGATTTTCACTCGACGGGTAAACCAACATATTAGCCGACTGATAGAAATAAGATACCAGATCTGATCAATTTCTTTGTTGTTAAAGGAACATCTAGCAACTGTATAAAAGTTTTTTTTTTTTTTTTTTTTTTTTTTTTTCCGAGGGTAGGTGAAAATCTTCAACAAGACACTATGAGGATCGACAGCGCGTGCTCATAGTAGTGTGGGATTCTTACCCACTAAAAAACCTCCCTTCAAAACAGACTTGTTTTTATTTTTACTACAACTAAGTATTCGACTTATCAAGTAGTTTTCGTTTCGCGAAATAATGACGTTTTGCAGGTACCTTCCCATTGGAAGTTCCTGCTAGCTCCGCAGTTTAGACGCGGTTACTTATCGCGCTAGGTCTAAAGGTTTGGTTCTTTGTAGACGGCGCAGTAAATTTCTTTCTTCCAAAAGTTGGAGGACTGTAATATTTACGTGACTTTCTAGTCGACTTCTATGCTTTCTCGCGTAGGTTTGAATTTCGTCTTCGATTGTTTTAATGCCAAGGTCTCTGTGGATATCGCTATTTCTGATATACCATGGCGCATTAACAATACCCCTTAGCACTTTGTTTTCAAAAGTTTGTAAAATTTTAATATTACTTATTTTGGTACAACCCCAGAGTTGTATACCATATGTCCATACAGGCTTTAGCACTTGCTTATATAAAAGCAGTTTGTTATATATATTAAGCTTGGAATATTTTCCAAGTAACCAATACATTTCTCGATATTTGTTATCTAGTTCTTTGCGTTTTTTCTTAACGTGCGTTTTCCATTTCAGCTTTGTATCAAGTGTCATTCCAAGATACTTACCCTCGTTTGCAAACGGGATTTGAACCGAGTTTGAAAAGATCGGCAAATTATTTATTTTTTTATAAGTAAAATTTACATGAACAGATTTGGTCTCGTTGAGTGCGATTCGCCAAATCTTTGTCCATTCATTTACTCTATTCAAAGCTTCTTGCAGTTTTTCTGTAGTATCTTCGACCGTTTTACCTACTGTCAAGATAGCAGTGTCATCGGCAAATGTAGCTAGCTCAGTGCCTTCTACTTGCGGTATATCACGAGTGTATAATAGATATAAGACTGGACCAAGAACGCTTCCTTGCGCACCCCAGCCATTATTTCCTTAAAATCTGAATATTCGTTTCCACATTTGACGCGGAATAGCCTATTCGTAAGGTAGTTCTTCAAAATATTATATAGGTGCTCTGGCAGAACTTGTCGTAATTTAAACTTTAAGCCTTCGTGCCAGACCTTGTCAAAGGCTTGAGAAACGTCAAGGAATACGCTTGAACAAATCTTTTTTTCTTCAAGTGATTTTTCGATTACATGTGTTATTCGATGTACTTGTTCAACTGTAGAATGCTTACTTCTAAATCCGAATTGATGATCAGGGATGAGATGCCCTTCTTCTATAACCGGCTGTATTCGCCTAACCAATATTCTCTCGAACACTTTGGATATAATTGGAAGAAGCGAAATCGGTCTATAAGAGGTTTTTTCATTCGGCGGTTTTCCAGGCTTAAGGACCATTATAACTTCGGCGACTTTCCATTGACTGGGAACATATTCTAGTCTAATCGCGGCGTTTATAATGAACAGAAGCTTAATTAGACCTTTTCTTGGTAGTGCTTTAAGAACCTCTCCCGTAATTAGGTCGTATCCAGGAGCTTTCTTTGGTTTAAGTTTCTTTATTTCTTCCTAAAGTTCGGTAAGCGTTGCATTTCTTATTACACTATTGTCTATATACGACGTATTTATATTTTCAATAAGAGCTTGTCCATCAAACGGTTTGAAAGTTTCTTCCAGGTGGGCGGCAAAAACTTGCGCTTTCTCTTTATCATGCCTGGCCCATTCGTCTTGATTTTTCCTAATTGGCGCGGCTTGAATTTGAGGTTTTTTAATACCTTTTATAGCCTTCCAAAGCGAATAGTTAGAATCTTTTTCTGCCGTTAAGCTTTCTAGGTAAGTTTGTATTTCATTATTCTTAAGGTCTTTAATAGATCGTTTTAGTGAGTTGCACAAACGGTTAAGATGTGCTTTATGTTGCGGAGCCCGAGTTTGTTGCCATCTTTTACGCGCTTTTCTCTTCTCCTTAATCATCTCTTTTATTTCCTGCGGATAAATTTTAATGTAACTGGCCGGGGTTCTCTTTAGGTTGGGAGTATTCTTCCATCCTGTAAGATTTCGACGAAGCGATCTACTTCAACTTCAAGTTCATAGGGCGTTTTAAGTGATACGCTCAGCTCAATATTTGCTTCAATATCTTTTTTAAAGCCGTCCCAATTAGTTTTCGCGCCAGTTAATCTGGCCGGTCCTACTTTTTTAATCAAAGCTTCGCTTATCGTCATAATGATTGGAGAATGATCAGAGGAGAGATCAAAGCTTTCTTCAACTTTTATACAGTTGCTAGATATTCCTTTAACAACAAAGAAATCAATCAGATCTGGTATCTTATTTCTATCAGTTGGCCAATATGTTGGTTTACCCGTCGAGTAAAAATCACAACTGAATTGCATACCCGCATTATAAAGCTTTCTACCTTTCTGAGAGGCGTACCTTGAGCCCCAGAAGGGGTGTTTCGCGTTGAAGTCACCACCAATAATAAAATTTGGTTTAAGGAAGTTGAAGATGTTTGTGAAATCACTTTCTTCAAGTTTACATCGCAGTGGACAATATATAGACGAAATGTTGAAAGCAAAATGGCTATTTCTAACGCGTACCGTGCTTACTTGCATTGCTTCTAATTCAATTTTTATTTCCGCTGAGTGTTCGATATTTTCTTTTATAAACAAAGATGATCCGCCTCTGGCTCTTTCCGATGGGTGAAAGGCGTGATATCCGCTATATCCCCTTATCTTAATATTCGATTGCTTTTTCAGATGAGTTTCACAGACCAAGCATATATCAATATCTTTCTCCCGCATAAATATTTCTAACTCGTCGAGTCTTTGTATGAGCCCGTTAGCGTTCCAAGTAAGAATTTTAAGCGTTTCTTTCATATTCTGGTTGAAGTGCGCGTGTTATGAATGTTGTTTTCTAGTGCAACTAGTCTCTCGAAAATTAGTTTATTTGTTTTGCATTGCTCTTCAAGTTTCGCAAGAATTAGGGAAAAAACATTGGATACATGATTTTCTGAACTACCTCTATCACTATTTTTCAATGTCGCAACTTGAGAAGGAGTTTTTACATTAAAGTTTGGACGGTTTCTTGCTTTGATCTCCCGTGAGTTGTCGGTCGTGTACGTACCCTTAACTGTCTTCGCCGCTTGAGCATAAGACTGCACGCATCTCTATTACTTTCGGATTTTTTATCATTAACCGATCTTAAGTTAATATTGACGGACTTTCTATCTTTCGCTGCTTTTTTCGTAGCTATTTTGGGTCTGTTCTTGATTGGTTTCATATTCGGACGCATCGAATTTTTTAGCGTATCGCGGCGTTTTTGAAGCTCTTTCGCCACTTCGCAACCTCGATAGTTCGCAGGATGTTTTCCCTTGCAATTTATACAAGTGGCTGGGGTTTGCTTGTTTAGGTGACACTCTTCCGAGAGATGTTTACCTGCACATTTGACGCATCGCGGCTCTTTCTGGCAGTAAGTCTGCGTGTGATTGAAGCCTTGACAGCGCTTACACTGCGGGATCGATCTGGAGGTCTTACGCATGGGTTCGATTTTGACCACGATGTTTAGAATAGTCTTGATACCATATATAATGTCTTTATTTTCGTCTTTATCAAAACTAAGCATGAATAGTGGAAGACCGCGCTTTACCAATTTTTCATGATCTCCCTCCGACTGTTGCTTCTCCTTCTTGATAATATTGACGGCATCAAGAATTTTAAAGCCTTTGTCTTGAAGGTCGTGCATTACATCTTCTTTAGTGCACGAGGGGTGGAGTCCCCTTGCTACAACACGCAGTGGTCTTTCTAACTTATTTTCATAAGTATACCACTGAATCTTTTCGGCATTCAATTTTTTAGATACTGATCGGTAACCGTCGGCATCATCGACATTGATTTTCCACGTATTGTTTCGCAGAGATGTCACCTTAAACTTCGAAGCCAGAGTTCCTTTAAGGAGGCAATGCAACTTATTATAGTCCGTAATTCCAACGACGTTTATCGGTGGCGGAGGACGTAATTTTGGTTGTTGTTGCTTTTCTTGCATCTCCATGCGCTTTTCATCTTTTTGTGGCTCGACTTCCGGTGAGGAACCAGCTTTTCGTTTTTTGCTAGGTCGTTTCTTTTCGACCCAATACGTTTCGCGTGTTAGCTCTTCTTCATCCGTCTGGTATTCGCGACTAGGTGAGCGATGTGAGCTAACTGTATTTTCTTTTTGTAGGTACGTGTTTTTTAGGGCATTATTTTCTTGCCTGAGTAAATCTACCTCTTTCTTGAGCTCACGATAGAGTAGCTCCATTTCGCTAAGCTTGGTACGGAGTACGTCGTTTTCCTCCTCAATGCTTTTAGATTTCGCTGAGTCTCGTTTTTCACGCGTTTGCGCTTCCGGCGGACTTCTTTTTCCGGAGACGTTCGATCTTGTTGGTGGAGATCGAGATACCCTTGTACTTTTTGAGAAGGGATTTATAAGGTGCAATAAATGGCTCTCCCCAGAATCCGTAGAGCCGACCTCCGAAGAGGGTGGATTTTCCAGTTTACCTGGACTGCCACCTGGGGTATTTAAATCTTTTGTTTTGTTCATTGCATGTTTTTTGTATACGCCATACTCGGTATAGGGAGGGTGGATTTTAGTCGCCTCTTTCGACAGGCATGCCTACCTCGGGTATATTCTAACCCCTACCCGAAGGGGGCTAAAAAGTTGAAGAAAGCTTTGATCTCTCCTCTGATCATTCTCCAATCATTATGACGATAAGCGATGCTCTGATTAAAAAATTAGGACCGGCCAGATTAACCAGCACGAAAGCTAATTGCGATGTCTTAAAAAGATATTGAACCAAATATTGAGCTGAGCGTATTACTTAAAACGCCATATGAACTTGAAGTTGAAGTTGATAGCTTCATCGAAATCTTACAGGATGCCGCGTGTAAGAATACTCCCAAGCCAAAGGAAACGCCGGCCAGTTACATTCAAACTTATCCACAGGAACTAAAAGAAAGGTGAAGGGAAAAGCGCATAAAAAAATTGCAACAAACTCGGGCTCCGCAGCATAAAGCACATCTTAACCGTTTGTGCAACTCACTAAAAAGATCTATTAAAGACCTTCAGAATAATGAAATACAAACTTACTTAGAAAGTTTAACGGCAATAAAACATTCTAATTACTTGCTTTGGAAGGCTATAAAAGGTATTAAAAAACCTCAAGTTCAAGGCTCACCAATTAGAAAAAAACAATTCGAATGGGCCAGGCATGATAAAGGGAAAGCGCAAGTTTTTGCCACCCAGCTGGAAGAAGATCCTAAACCATTTGATGGACAAGCTCTTATACAAGCTCTTATTAAAGATATAAATACGTCGTATACAGCCAATAGTTCAATAAGAAATGCAACACCAACTTAAGGAAGAAATAAAGAAACTTAAACCAAGAAGACTCCTGGATATGACCTATTCACGGGAGAAGTTCTTAAAGCGTTGCCAAGAAAAGCTTCTGTTCGTTATAAACGCCGCGTTTAGACTGGAATATGTTCCCAGTCAATGGAAAGATGCCGAAGTCGTAATGGTCCTTAAGCCCGGAAAACTGCCGAATGAAAAAACGTCTTATAGACCGATTTCGCTTCTTCCAATTATATCCAAAGTGTTCGAGAGAACATTGATTAGGCGAATACAGCCGGTAATAGAAGAAAGGCATCTCATTCCGGATCATCAATTCATAGAATAACACATGTAATCGAAAAATTTGTTAAAAACAAAAGGATTTGTTCAAGCGTATTTCTTGACGTCTCTCAAGCCTTTGACACGGTCTGGCATAAGCGCTTAAAGTTTAAATTACGACAAATTCTACCAGAGCACCTATACAATATTTTGAAGAACTACCTTACGAATAGACTATTCCGCCTCATTTGTGGAAACGAATATTCAGATTGACTTTAAGGAAATAATAGCTGGGGTGCCGCAAGGAAGCGTTCTTGGTCCAGTTTTACATCTATTATACACTCGTGATATACCACAAGTAGAAGGCACTGAGCTAGCTACATTTGCCGACGATACTGCTATCTTGGTAGTAGGTAAAACGGTCGAAGATACTACAGAAAAACGTCAAGAAGCTTTGGATAGAGTAAATGAATGGACAAAGGTTTGACGAATCGCACTCAACGAGACCAAATCTGTTCGTGTTAATTTTACTTATAAGAATGTAAATAATTTGCCGATCTTTTCAATCTCGGTTCAAATCCCGTTTGCAAACGAGGCTAAGTATATTGATGCAAAGCTGAAATGGAAAGCGTATGTAAAGAAAAAACGCAAAGAACTAGGTAATAAATATAGAGAAATGTATTGGTTACTTGGAAAATATTCCAAGGTTAATATAGATAATAAACTGCTTTTATATAAGCAAGTGCTAAAGCCAGTGAGGACATATTGTATACAACTTTAGGGTTGTAGCAAAATAAGTAACATTATAATTTTATTATAATTTTACTAACTAACTATTACTTGATAAGTCGAATACTTAGCTGTAGTAAAAATAAAAACAACTTTGTTTTGAAGGGAGGTTTCTAGTGTGTCCCACAATACTATGAGCACGCGCTGACGATCCTCATAGTGTCGCGTTGAAGATTTTCACCTACCCTCGGGAAAAAAACGTACAATAAGTGTGCATGCCGGTCCGTGGGCTAACACGACTGAAGATTGCCGGTGTCTCGGAAGAAAGATCAAACAATAATGAAGCAGAAGAATGCACGTGTCAAAAACCATCGCAATGAAATTCCAAAGACTGTAACATTATGAGGCAAACCCCACAGGCGGATCAGCAGAAATGCAGTGAAGTGGGAGAGTTATGATCGCATGTTTTCAGATCATAACCTCGCCGAAATAGGAAGAAGGAGATTTTTCCATTCTTCTGTTTTGTCATCGTACTTACTTACTTATGTCCTGTATCCCCTTGTGGGTCCTAGGGCCTCTACTACGCCTACGGGCCATTGTGTACGGTTCCTGGCAATGTGTCTGAGTTCTCCCCAACTTTTTCCCAACTGCCGTGCCTCCTTCTTGACTGTTCTGCGCCATGTTGTCCTCGGACCGCCAGGTCTTCAGCCATCCTGAGTTAGAGGGTTCTGTCACCCTTTCGGAACGTGTGACCAATCCACTGCCACTTCAGCCGTTGGATGGTTGTGCCTATTGGTTTCTGACCCGTTCTCTCGTAAAGGTGTTCGTTAGAGATACGATTGGGCCAGAAATACCTTAAGATATTGCGCAGGCACCTATTAACAAACGTTTGCAGCTTTCTGGTAATAGTAGTGGTCACTCTCCACGTGCTGCGACCATATAACAGCACGGATTCAACGTTGGAGCGGAACATTCCTAGCTTGGTGCTCAAACTGATTGCATTCCTCCGCCATATTTTGGACAACATACCGAACGCGGACTTTGCTTTGGCGATCCTGTTGGCTATATCCAGTTCGGTTCCACCATCGGTCGAGACAATACTCCCAAGATACTGGAAATCCTCTACTCCCTCTACCGGTTGTCCAGCAATGCATATTTGAGCCAATGAGTTAGTTCCAAGGCTGATAATTTTAGTTTTTGCTGTATTAATTTTCAGCCCGACGACGCCTGCCTCCCTCTCCACATCTGCTGTTATTTGGTGGAGGGCCATAATTCTGTGGGAGAGCAAGCATACATCGTCATTGGTGAAAGGATACAGCCTTGTCTTACCCCACTTTGGATCTCAAATTCCTCAGACAACCTTCCCCTGTGCAGAACGTGACATTTGGAGTCTTCATATGTAGCTTTGATAATAGCAATTAGTTTATCGGGAATACGTCTCCTGTGTAAGGCACGCAAAATAAACTCCCTGTTTATACTATCGAACGCCCTCTCAAAATCGATGAACAGCAGGTTCAGTGGCGATCGATATTCAACACACTGTTGATAATCCGCAGGGTGTTGATGTGTTCGACACAGGAGGATCCAGAGCAGAAACCTGCTTGTTCGGCATCGAGTGTGTCTTCGAGATGTTGTTTGATTCGCTCCAGAATGATTTTAGCTATTATCTTAGCTACAGCAGGCAGCACGAAGATACCGGTGCAGTTTCCTCACTCCATTAAATTTCCTTTCTTAGGAAGCTTGACGATCATTCCCTTTTTCCACTCGTTGGGAAAGCTCTCAGCTCTCTCAATAAGCAGAAGCTCAGCCGATGTTGTGGGTGCTGCTCGTAAGAGCTCTGCTGGAATACCGTCAAGTCCTACCGCCTTGTTGGTTTTGAGTGCCTTGATCGCGGTAATGATCTCATCTTTACTGGGAGTCGTGGTGCGTATTCGGGAACTTCTCACCTCGGGCATCTCAGTTTGATTTGGGAGCACATCGCTAGCGAATACACGGTTTAAAAGCATAGCAAAATGCTCTTTCCATCTCTTGAGCTAGTCCTTATCCGAAATGAGCCGAAAACTGGGTGTTGACTGGAGCTGCGACCACCTGTCAGCTCTTTCGTGATTCTGTAGACAGTGCTGCTGTCGCCCCTCCATGCTGCTTCTTCTGCTTCTGTAGCCAGCGCGTTGCTGTAGCTGCGCTTGTCACGTCGTACGCTACGCTGAACTTCTCTCATCTTCATGCGATATAGGGAATCTAGCTCGCTTCTCCCTGCTGCTGGGGTAGTTGCAACGCGAGCGTTCAGCTGTTTTCGTTCGTCAATCCGTCTCCAGGTATCCTCGGAAAGCCACGCCCTATGTCTTCCTACGATCGACCGACAATTCTTTCAGCACCAGATGTAAAAACATTTTTCACAGCACACCAATGTTCTTGGATGGTTGCGGGCATTGAGCTGCTGATTGCTTCCACACCTTGCGAAAAGTGCACCCTTAATTGTTGGCGCACTGAGGGATCACTAAGTCTATCGACGTGTAACCTGGGCATTCTTGTGTTGTTCTGGGATCTTCGAACTGCAGCAGTGCGTAGTTGGAGGGTAGCTATCATAAGATGGTGATCCCTTACAATCCCCACATCTGCCCCTCGCCTGTTTCGGACGTCCAGGAGACAACTTCTAAAGCGGCGGCTGATAGCAAAATGGTCAATTTAGTTGAAGGTTGGTTGACTGTCGTTGGAAACCAAGCTGACTTTTTGGCAGGTCTTGTGCTCAAACATGGTGCCACCTATCACAAGGCGGTTGGCATTGCAGAAATCCATAAACCTTTCGCCGTTGTCATTGCGGTTGCCTAGTCCATGCTTCCCTATTTCATGTTTGAGCCCTTCGTTGTCGTTGCCTACCTAGGCATTCAAATCCCCCATCACTATGACAATGTTTCCATTTGCTGTTGTGTTGAAGACGGCACTTAAGAGGTTGTAGAAGCTCTCCATTTCGTCCTCAGGCGAACAATTCGTTTGGGCGTAACACTGTATGATGGTGACGCGTCGTACTCTAGTCCAGAATCTGGCCGTCAAAATCCTATCACCATGAGGCTGCCAGGAAATTAGGCACTTGCGTGCTGTTTTTGTTAGCGACGGCGTCCCTCGTAACTCATCGATTTTATGGGTTGCAATTTGATATGTAATGCAGTTGAAGATCGACTGTGTCCATCAAACTCAGCGATTTTATGAGTTGTGATTGGAGATGTGGTGTAGATGGGAATCGACGGCGTCCATCATAACTCACCGAGTTTATTGTTTGCAGCTGGGGATGAAAGTGGACACATGTCCTTTTTTGTACTTATATGAATAATCGTCCCTCTGCTGGTGTCTTGTTACTCGTGTTGTTTGTCTCTAACATAACTCCTCCTCCCTTAGCTGGTTGTTTCTCCTGGAACAATCTCTTACACAAAATTACTATTATGCTATTGATTATAATAAGTACAATTGCATGTATACCTTAATGAATGTTCGAATGGTTAGAATATTTTTTTATTATTTTATCAATATTATTAATTTTTGTGGTATTCCAGCTTATATGTTATCCGGAATTTGGATTATAAAAATTACAAGATCGTTTGAATATTCTCCAATTGAAAGTTTAATGTTCTTTAGCTTACGTAAATCTATATCAAAGTTTTGAATTTCTTCCGTGGTTAGTAGGCTTGTTGTCATAATTTGTAATCGGCTAGCTAAAATAGTATTTTGAATTTTTTCTATCAACTCTTTAATTTTATCTATGTTACGTTGATATTCTAACACTACTAGTCTTTTCTCGGCCATTTGAAATTCTAGCTGAAATCCTAGTTCATGTTTGGTTTTTGTTAAAAACGCGTTTTTTATGGTTTCTAGTTCATTTTGAATCTGGCTATTAATCTTTAATTGATTATTGTTGTTTTTTATAATGTGGTGGCTATTTTCAGTTATAACCTTAAGTTGATTTTCGATTTCTACTCTGTCTTCATCGTCCATGGTACCAAATAAAATATTGAGTGCTCTGCCTCCTAAGTTAATTAAACTCCTAACATTTCTTTTTAGATTTCTTTGTTTGTGCCCTTTAACACTTTGCAATTCTTCCTGGATCAACTCTATTTCTCTTTCGATCGTTATGTAGGATTTGTCTGAAGGTGATTTTAACAAAACTTCCTTTTGATTTAACCATTGTTCTTTAATTTTTGCTATAACTGAACTTATTTCCGTTACATTTATTATATGTATTATTGAACCATATTTATTAACCACTTCCACTTCATCGTATCGAATTGCCGAGTAACCGTAACTGTTACCGATTTGATCTATAATTATTTTATTCTTCACTAAAGCTGTGATTGATAGCAACATAACTAGTATTAAGATATTCATTATTTTTATTTTTATATTTCTATATATATTTTTATTTTTTTTTTATTCACGTCTTTATTGCTTGACTTCCGAGATTGAACTGAGTATGAATTATATGTTTCGAGAATGTTTGGTTCTCTGGCTAGTTCTTATCAAATTTTCATCGTTCTTCGATCGAGTGACTCTTTCCCTTTGTATATTCGGTGCATGCTGATTGTTGAGTTTAATGAACTTATATCTTGGTTGCGTTTTATGGCGGTCTGCTCTGGAGTTCTTTACAAAGCCTTCAATTCTGTTATCATTGTATTCTTCTCTATTTTTATTAAGGTTATTTATGACTTTCTCTTTGTTTTTGAGCATGAGTTCATAAAGTGGTTTTTTAATGATTCTTCTGTTTTGAGCATCATATGGCCTTTGTTTGCTTGTTACATGTATGGAGGTGTTATAAAAGAGATTTGCTTTATGCACTGCTTTCCGAATTTCGTGTACTGTTGGATTAACTTTTCCATTAAGGATTGCTCTTACTTTCACGGGTAATGTTCTGTGAAAAACTTCGATGTCAGAATTCCCCGTGTGACTGTTTGGTTTTGTAAAATGGGTCTCTATTTCTAGATCTTCTAATAACTTTATTATCTTAGGGAAGTTAAATTCGTTATCCATCACGAAACTCTTTGATTTTCCATTTACGGCTATTAGTTGTAAAATTGTTTCTTCTAAAGTTTCATGTGAAACATTAGGAACATACGTGGTTGTAGTTAGCTTACTGAATTTATCTATTGAGGTGAGAAATTTCGTTTTAGCAATACAGTAGATATCGATGTGTACAATTTCATTGATATCTTTGGGGGTTTCTGTTAGCTTGTATTTTTCTTTAACGGGTCTTCTGTCGTATTTTGACTGCTTACATATATTGCAGCTGTTAATAACATCATTTATGAGTAATCTCAGATTCTTAAAATACATTTTTGTTCTGAGTCCTCTGTAGTTTTCTTCTATACCAGGATGTCCTGTTTGTTTTTCGTGGTACTGTTTTATTTGCTTGATAGCCTCTTCTTCTGTTTTCATATCTTTAGCGAGATATTGACATTTATGGAATTTTATTCTTGTTCCAAATAGTTCTATGAATTTCTGTTGAAGCAAGTTATATTCGGTGTCTGACAAATCTGTATATATTGCTGCACTTTTGTTATCTAATAAGGGAATTAAACGATTATTGAATTCGTTTTTGTTAATTTCGTTTATTCCTATAGATATTCTGTTATTTGCTTTTCGAAGTCAATTTCCAGCATTTAATATTATTTTCTGTTTAAATATATTAACTGGACTATCTTTAATAGGGAAATGATCGTTCGCCTCTTCTTGTTGAGAATGTATCGTGGGTTGCATTGATTCTTCATCTTCTATCATATTTATTTCTCTGCTTAAGAAATCGGCTACAGAATTGCTCGTACCTTTTAGATATTCTATATGTACCATATATCGTATTCTCCTAACTGGAGTATTCATCTCTGTAGTCGTGGTGAAATATCTCTACCTAAGTTTTTTACTTGTAGCCACTTAAGTGGTTGATGATCTGTTTTGAGATCAAAGGGTCTGCCGTATAGTAGGGTCTTAGGTATTTAACTGACCACACTATTGCCAATAATTCTTTCTCTGTTGTAGAATAGTTTTTCTTGTGTTCGTTTAATGTTCGGGAAATATAACTAATTCGGTGTCCTTCTTGGGAAAGGACGGCTCCTATTGCATGGTTGCTAGTATCTGTCGTTAAGACGAATTTTTTATTGAAATCGGGGTATGCTAGTATGGGTTCCTTTATTAGAGAATCTCTGAGTTCTTCAAATGCTTTTCTGTATTCAGAATCGTCAGTCCTAGGAAGCTTTTAATTTGCTTCGGAGTTTCAGGTATTTCTATTTTTTGTATAGTACTTATTTTTTCTGAGTTTGGTTTTACTCCGTTGGACGTAATTGTGTGTCCAAGGAACTGGGTTTCTTTCCTAAGGAAGTTACACTTATCTATTTGGACTTTTAAATTAAATTTCCTTAGTGTTTTGAAAATAAGATTTAAGTTGATTAGATGTTATTTTAACGAAGTGGAGAATATAAGTATGTCGTCTAAGTAAACTACACAGATTTTTCCTATGTATTCGCCTAAGACTTCATTCATCATACATTGGAATGTTGCTGGAGCATTCTTTAGACCAAAAGGCATCCGCAAAAACTCGTAATATCCGGATGGTGTCGAAAAGGCTGTCTTTTCTATATCCTGTGGATGCATTTTAATTTGGTGGAAACCTTTTGCTAAGTCCAATGTTGTGAAATACTGACATCTACCTATTTTATCTAACAGTTCGTCTATATGAGGTATCGGATGTTTATATTCTATTGTTTTTTCGTTTAACTTCCGATAGTCTATAACGATTGGGAGGGTTGTGATCCCTTGTTTTCGGATCATAGCCTCGCTGATAAAAGAAAGAAGAAGTCTATAACGATTCTCCATTTTTTTCTTTCCTGAGCTGTCCTCTTTCTTTGGTACAACCCATATTGGGGATGCGTAAGGAGAAATACTTTTCTTTATTACTCCATCTGGAGCATTTGTGATATTCGTCTATCAATTTCTTCTTCATGAATTTTGGGATAACGATATATTTTTGTAAAAACGGGTGCATCGTCCGTTGTTCTAATTGTATGTGTTGTTTGAGTAGTTGAACTAAGAGTATCTCCTTCTTTGGAAAAGAGATCTCTATTTTTATGTAAAAATTCCTGAAGTTCCCTGTATTCTTCATGGTTTAAATCTTTAGGTATGAGGTCTTTAATACTTAGATGATTTAAGCTCATCTGAGTTATGTCCTCATAATAAAAGAGGCTTGCATTAACATTGCTTTCTTCATTTTCTGTGAAAGGTATTTTGTTATTATTTATATTTAAATACGCGGACTTAAAATCTATTTGAGCTTCGATTGGTTTTAGGATATTCATTCCTAAGATTCCGTCGAATTTCGCATTCGTAAAGTTCATCGTAGAGATGGGCTCATTGAATTTCTCAGGAAGAGGGGATATGATTTCCTCCGTGACTTGTGTCTTTGTATCTACTGTTGCCATAGATATTGGCTTCTTTAACTTAATTCTAGGGTACTATTTTAATTTATCTATTTTTATACGTAACGTTGCCCGGGGACCACCACTAGGAGGTAAAGTAAGCACTTAATCACGAACTTGATTGTTGCGCTACTGGCCCAAGCCAAGTTTTGGGCAGTCAGTAGTTTCCCGATCAATCGCAATGCAGGGTTTATTTATTTTTTTATTTTCCAATAGTTTGTATACTCGTACATCTGTCTTGTAAAGACACCGAGTATGTTGTGTTACAATTGCCGTGTTTTTTTGAAACCTAGCCAGCCTGTCGTTCATTTAAATGATTTGCCACCCAGCCAATGCCAGCCGATTTTATACGAACATATCTCTAAGCACCAAACAACCTCGCATTGGCAGCAACGATAAATAATGTAAAAACGTTCGTTTTTGCACCGCCTGAAATTAGGCATCACGAAATTCCCAGCCAGTAACTTTTTGCTGGGGATAAAATCAAGAGTTGTACCCAGCAGGTTGTTGTATTTGTTTCATGTGTAAAATTTTACTCTACTATCAACTACTGGCTGGCTAGGTTTAAAAAAAAAAACACGGCTAATGATAGTTAATGGGACTTATTCTAGGCTGAGTGACCATTGTCCTTCAATAAATAACAAATAGTTTATAATTATAATTATGTACCGTATATTATGATGAGCTTCCTGTTATCAAGTCGCTAGGTCTAATTCTTTTCAATCTTCTTCTTCCGAGTATCTCTTTTCGTGAAAATAAGTTAACTTCGTAGTTTGGGTGAATTAATAGTTTGATGTGGTGTCTTCTGCTTATGTTTGTTACTTTTTCCTCTACTGTTCTCATTTGGCGGTCTCGATGTGTTGCCAAACTTGGCAGCATCAGAGATTGGCCGACCGATGTAACACATCCCTTGGGATCCTACTGTCAGATTCAAAAAGGGAACAACGGTACTTTTTCGCCACCAGACAGAAAAAACGAAGACGAGAGCTGTCACGAAGCAGACAAACAAACGACACCGAGAGTTGCCTTCAAGTAGACAAACAGAAGGACGCCGAGCTGTAGCTGCTACGAAGTAGATTTTATTTTCTTATTTTTGTAATATTTGTAACTCCTATATTCCTTCCATAGGAAAATAAAAGTATTAACCATATTAATCAAAAAGAAGTTAATACTCTTTGTGTTAACGCAACTCACCAGCACCAGCCAGGATTAAATCCTAAAATACCAGAACCAGCCAGCAGGATTAAATCCTGAAATAACAACGCCAGCCAGCAGGATTAAAAATCCAGAAATACCAGCGCCAGCCAGCAGGATTAAATCCGAAAGCATCGGCATTAAATCCGAAAGCATCAGCACCGGCCAAGGAACATTCCAGACAACAGTACAGCTGCCAACGCGGTCAGCAAATCCCCAGTTACACCGAGCACACATATCAACGAAATCAACAAGTTGCCAGTCACGTCAAGGTAAGTCCTCTCACACTATATTTTACGTACGTATATTAGCCTAAAATATCAAAAAATGACACGCACTTCGCAAGCAATGGTAGCGGATGGCTGCAAATCATGTCATAGCGAAGACATTAATATGGTACAATGCGACAAATGTGGCCTGTGGTACCACTATACTTGCGTTGGTGTCGACGGCGCAATTAAATCCATGCAATGGATATGTAGCGCATGCAAACAAACGCCTCCGGTACCAACTCCAACCCAAGAAACCCCATCTGTGCCACCGACTCGCCCACCTGCATCTGTAAGTTCTTCGCAACAAGCTCCATCAGTACGAGTGAAACAAAATTCTTTCCGAGCAAATTCCACAAAGGAGCTGTCACTTAAAATGCAAAAATTAGAAGAGGAAAGGCACCTTAAGGAGCAAAGAGACAGGGAGAATCTCAATGAGAAATACAGGCTGCTAGAGCAATTCCAATCAGACGATGAAGATGACGAAAGCGTATTGTCAGCAGCTCCCAGTGACCATGTAGCTGCGTGGATAAATAATGAAGTTGAAATCGTAACAAATCTGGTGGAGCATACTGCCGCCGAATCCAGTATTTCGAGACCACCACCGAAAATCAAATTTCCGGAGCAGATCAAAGCTAAAGCTGAAGCTGCAGTCGAAACCAAAGCGACAGTAAAAACCATAACAACAAAACTAAATGGAATGCATTTGGCTGCAAGACAGGTGATGTCTAGAGACCAAATTTTATTCACTGGTCGGCCAGAGAATTGGCCTCTGTTTTTAAGCTGGTTTACCAATTCAACAGAAACTTGTGGGTTTAGCAACTACAAAAATCTAATACGACTGCAAAGGTGTCTCAAAGGCAAAGCCCTCGAAGCAGTCCGATAAGCTGTTGCATCCTGACCAAGTCTCATCAGTCATTTCTACATTGAAGATGTTATTCGGTCGACCCGAAACAATTAACCAAACACTTCTTGCCAAAATTCGAAGCGAACCACCTCCGAAGGCAGGTTTGGATTCATTGATCAACTTTTCACTATCGGTACAAAACCTGTGCGCCACAATGGAATCTACCGGGATGCAAAACCATCTCAACAATCCATGCCTAATCCAAGAGCTAACTGAGAAACTACCGCCACAAATGCAACTCCAATGGGGATTGATCAAAAAGAAAAGCGAATGCACATCGGATCTATCGACATTCAGTCGTTGGCTTTACTCGATAGCGGAAGCAGCATCGGAAGTAACGACAATTCCAGTCAAAGGAGCGTCCAAATTAAGATCAGATAGAAGATTCCGTCAAGAGAAAGTGATGTTAAACATCCATCAATACAATGATTCGCAAAGTATGAATCGAGCAAAACGCAAATGTTTAATATGTAACTCCAGCTGTAGTTACGTAGACAAATGCAAGAAATTCGCAACACTTGATCTCAACGAAAAGTGGGCAGCTGTTAAACAGCACAACTTATGCAGGACATGTTTGCGTTTGCATAATAGCAATAGTTGTCCTTTTTTCAAAAATTGTGGAGTCAACGGATGCATTTACAGACATCATCCTTTATTGCATAAGGACAGGGAAGCAAATCCAATTGCATTGCAGAAATCACTTGAGACCAGTTGCAACCTTCATCTATTAAGAACGAGTCCAATGCTGTTTAGAGTTGTTCCAGTAACCCTCCACAGTTCAAATGCAAAGGTTGATACTTATGCACTCTTGGATGATGGATCGTCAGTATCCTTAAAGGATACTGAAATTGCAACCATTCTGGGAATTGATGGAAAAAAGCAACCATTGTGCCTCAAGTGGACGTCTAACACACATTGAACTGAAAATGAGTCAAAGATAATTGAAGTTCAGATTGCTGCAAGAGGATCTCCAAAGAAGCATACCTTAGTTAATGTGCGTACCGTAGAATCACTCAGCCTGCCAAAGCAGTCACTGGATGTCGAAGATCTGAAAATCAGATTTAGTTATCTTCAAAATATTCCTTTGATGTCGTACAAAGATGCTTGACCAAAAATTCTACTGGGACTTGATCATTGGAATCTCGGCATACCATTACGAGTAAAGGAAGGTGGGTTAAACCAACCAGTTGCAACCAAAACAAGACTTGGCTGGGCAGTGTTCGGTCCATGTGTGGAAAATGTGAGTCCTAGCTCTGCATAGAAATTTAGTTTTCATGTCTGCTCCTATCGAACAGCTGATGATGACAACATGTACAATCTCTTCAAAGAGTATCTTTCCATCGAAACCATTGGAACAAGAAAATATAGCCGGTTGTTGTCCGTAGACGATGAAAATGCACTTGATAAGTTACAAAAAGAAACGTTTGAGGAAGGGAATCGATTTGTTGTTCCTCTTCTATGGAGGTATGAAAACATAAACTTACCTGATAGTCGTCCAATGGCAGAACAATGCTTAAAGTGGTTGAACAAACGCTTGGAGAAAGATAAAATGCTTTCCAGTAATTTGAATTTACAAATTGAAAATTATGTCAAGGCTGGCTATGCCCGAAAATTGGATCAGAAAGAGATACAAAGCGAAACGCAAAGTGAAAATTCTCTTATCTGGTATTTACCTATGTATATTCCCAGTAGTCAATCCAAATAAACCGGGAAAGGTAAGAATTGTTTGGGATGCTGCAGCCAAGGTGAACGGCATTTCTTTGAATTCGATGTTGCTATCTGGACCGGATAAATTGCCATTGTTACCATCGATTTTATTTAATTTCAGAGAAAAAAGAATAGCCATTTGCGGTGACATTAAGGAAATGTTTCACCAGGTGAGGATCAGGAAAGAAGATCAAAACTCACAAAGATTCCTATGGATGGCCAAGGACGGGAAAGTGGAGGAATATGTAATGCAAGTGATGATCTTTGGTTTCCATCATGCGCCCAGTACGTGAAAAACAGAAAAACGAAGGAATTCAGAGAAAAGTATCCTAAAGCTGCAAAGGCCATAATTGAAAATCACTACGTAGATGATTTTTTGGGCAGTGTAGACACTGCAGAGGAGGCGATGCAACTCGCCAGTGACGTGACTCATGTCCATGGCCAAGCAGGGTTCGAAATTCGCAACTTCATATCTAATTCGGATAGAGTTGTTGAGTTTTTAAAGGAGAAGACAGCGCGTTTTGATAAGAGAATAACGAACTGGAATATTTTCTCGAATTCTGAGAAAGTCTTGGGCATGTAGTGGTCACATTCAACCGATTCATTTACATTTTCGTTTCACAACCCTAAGGTTTCAGAGGATTTAATATCAGGTGCAACCTGGCCAACAAAGAGACAAGTCCTTAGAACCTTGATGACAATATTTGATCCTTTAGGGCTAATGGCACATTTTCTAGTGTTATTGAAAATACTGAGTCAAATGCTGACAAAATGCTGGGTCTGACGATATATGTGCAGCTGAACACTCAGACCTGCGTAAGCACATCTGGGTGAACTTCAGCGCGCATATGTTTAACCGGATGAGGCATCTCTTGTTGACCTAATTGGCTGAAATATGCGTCTCAGAAGTCTAGCAAGAGCTCCTCAGAAGGAGAACGTGCGGCGGATGAATTCTCTCGATGGAATCAACGGTGACGTCTACAGACCACCGGATACCTTATCGGAGCTACTTCAACATATTTGGAGCTGAGGTCTGTAAGGATTTTCACTACTAGGTCAGGGTATTGAAAAAGAGATGGTGGCGGATGAACCCTTAATGGGCCAACGGCAGCGCTCATATCCCCGAAGTGGGTTACTCGGTGTATCCGGCTTCTTGTCCTATGGGTACAAAAAAAGCGATCTGGCCCTCCAGGTTGGGGGTTGTGCCGACGGGTTAACTTCCCTACCACGTAAAAAACCTTTGGTTACGAAGCAACCAATAGCCTCGGATACGGATGATTTTACTGTTGACGACCCATGCAAACGTAAAAAGGACAACGATCTTCGTGTCTGCACGTGGAATGTTAGGTCCCTCTACAAACACGTGCAGCCGAACAACTTGCGGAGGCCCTAGAGTGTTTCAAAGCAGACATTACCGCCATCCAAGAAGTGCGATGGGATGGGCCGGGCAGAAGCAAGATGAAAAACTGCGACATCTACTACGGCGATTGCTACAGACAACAAGGATAGCACCTATTCGGGTGCGGATTTGTCATTGGAGGCAGACTTAGGCAAGAAGTCTTGAGTTTCCGGCATGTGAACGAGCGCCTTATGACTATCCGTATCAAGGCTAAATTTGCCAACATTAGCCTAATATGCGTTCACGCCCCTCACGAGGAGAAGGACGACGCGTCAAAGGATGACTTCTACCAGCTCTTGGAGAAGACTTATGAGCAATGCCATAGCCACGACGTTAAAATTATCCTAGGCGACTTTAACGCAAAGCTACGAAGAGAGGAAGTCTTTAGTGGCGTGGTCGGAAAGCACAGCCTGCACGACATCACATCCGAACACGGACTCAGGCTAATCGACTTTGCGGCGGGGCGAAACTTTGTCGTAGCTAGTACGCGGTTCCCACATCTCGATATTGACAAAGGAACATGGCTCTCCTTTGATCGAAAAATCGTCAACCAAATCAATCACATTGCGATCGACGCAAGGCACTCTTTCAGTATTCTGGGTGTCCGGACTTTCCGAGGAGCCAACGTGGACTCGGATCACTACCTAGTTGTAGCCAAGGTACGGATGCGAATATCCAGAACGGAGCGAAATCAACGAAATACTGTGAGGAAATTAGACTTCGGGCGGCTACAATCGCAAGAGACCGCCAGAACCTTTGCCGATCGAGTTTCTTCAAATCTAAATCTAAGTCCTATGCCGCCAGCAGCAAATGCGGAAGACCAGTGGCAGCGCTGCCAACAAGCCATCAGAGATGCCGCCTCTGATGTACTGGGTTTTTCTCGGCCACCACAACGAAACCCCTGGTTTGATGAGGAATGCCGGCAAGCACATGCAGCTAAACAAGAGGCGTACAAAGCGGCGCTGCATAGAAGGACTAGAGCTGCTTATGAGCTTTACGTGAGCAGAAGAAAAGAGGAACATCGACTTCTCAGAAAAGATCGAGGAGATTGAGAGACTTTATTGCAGGAATGATGTTCGAAAATTTTACCAAAAGGTAAAAAAACATGCCAGGGCTTCAAAGCCAGGACAGAAGCCTGCAGGGACGAAAATGGCAATATAGTAGTAGAATCGCAGTCGGTGCTGAGGATATGGAAGGAACACTTCTGCAGACTGTTAAACGGCGATGATGACCAATTTTTCGCTATCAGGCAGAATGAGCCATTCAACTGTGACGATGATAATCAAGATTCCCGTCAACCCGATCAGAATGAAGTGAGCATAGCGATATCTAAACTCAAATCCAACACAGCTGCTGGAGCCGACGGCCTTGCCGCTGAACTTTTCAAGGCAGGAGGAGATGAGTTGGTAAGGAGCATGCAGCAGCTCATCTGTAAAATCTGGTCGGACGAAAGTATGCCCGATGAATGGAACCTCAGCATCGCTTGCCCGATCCTGAAGAAAGGAGACCTTCAGAACTGCGCCAATTACGAGGTATAAGTCTCCTCAACATCGCATACAAAATCCTGTCTGCCGTATTTTGTGAACGCCTAAAACCGATCGTCAACAACCTGATAGGTCCTTATCAGTGCGGTTTCAGGCCGGGAAAGTCCACCATTGACCAAATATTCACACTACGGCAGATCTTGGAAAAAACCCATGAATATAAAATCGATACGCACCACCTCTTTATCGATTTCAAAGTTGCCTATGATAGCGTGTATAGAGACGAGTTATACAGAGCCATGTCTAGTCTTGGCATCCCTGCCAAGCTCGTCCGTTTGTGCAGAATGACGATGGAGAACTCTCGCTGCTCCATCAAAGTCGGTAAGAATATCACCGAACCGTTCGATGTCAGGAAGGGTCTTAGACAAGGTGACGCGCTATCATGCGATCTCTTTAATATAGTACTAGAGAGAATTGTACGAAACTCACAAGCCAACACCGGAGGTACAATCTTCTTCAAGTCTGTACAACTACTCGCTTATGCCGATGACATTGACATAATCGGAAGAACTCAGCGGGCAGTCAATGGGGCATTTACGAGTATTGAGACCGAGGCAGCAAAGATGGGTCTAGCGGTCAATAAAAGCAAAACAAAACATATGCTGTGTACAAAAAAGGACACCCAACATCGGCGTCTTGGACAGATCGCCACAATAGACAGATACAATTTTGAGGTAGTAAAGGATTTTGTCTACCTAGGCTCTATGGTCAGCTCCGCAAATGACATCAGTAGAGAGATCACACGGGAGATCACATTAATCATCCCAGTCCTGCTGTATGGCGCAGAGGCATGGGCTTTGACAAAACCGGATGAGGATGCCCTTGGTTATTTCGAGAGAAAAGTTCTTCGAGCGATCTTTGGCCCCGTCTGCATAGACGGTGAGTGGAGGAGAAGATACAATGCCGAACTATACGGCCTGTACAAGGACATCGACTTAGCCAGAAGAGTTCACATACAGCGACTAAGATGGCTGGGTCATTTAGAGCGGATGGAGCCCAACCTTCCCGGTAAGAAAGTCTTCAAATCTACCCCGGACGGACGACCTCGTGGTAGGTGGCGCAAACAAGTGGAGGGGGACCTCAACCAACTTGGCGTGCGCAACTGGAGGCAGCTGGCTCGTAACCGTGCTGGCTGGAGAGGTTTGTTGGTTGAGGCCCAGGTCCACCCCGGGCCATCTAACTAAGTATTGAAAATACTACTACAAGAAATATGGACCTCAGGTATAGGGTGGGATGAACAAATTCATCCAGAATACCAGGCGAAGTGGCGTAGATGTATTAAGCACATACCACAAATGAAGTCCATTAGAATACCAAGACCGTATTCATCAATATTTAAGATAGGCGAAGCTGCCTCCGTTCAACTACATATATTTGTTGTCGCAAGTGAGGCAGCCTATGCCGCAGTTGCTTACTTTAGGATAGCGGCCGGAGATGGTATTGAATGTAGTCTTGTGAGCGCTAAAACTAAAGTCGCACCACTTAAAGCCATTTCAATTCCAAAAATGGAATCAGAAACAGCAGTTTTAGGCGTAAGCCTTTCGTAAATTATACTTACCGGACATTCAATAAAAATTTCGAATATCTTCTTTTGGTCGGACTCCAAAGTAGTCCTTTGTTGGATAAATCCCGACCATAGATGGTACAAGCATTTTGTTGCTTATTGAGTAGGTGAAATACTCGAGGATTCGAACGCAAAGACTTGGAGGTTAATTTCATCAAAGGACAACGTAGCCGATCTGGTCACTAAGTGGACTAAGTGGACTAAGTGGAAATGTGGCACCCGTGATAGATATCCATCGATTTTCGAGCTGGAACCGTCTACGACGATCAATGGCAAATGTCTTTCGATTTATTCGAATCACGTCAAAGAAGTCGCGGCAGAAAGAAAATGATCTGCTGGATTCGTCGGACTCCTCAAAGGCAGAAAAGTATCTGATCAGGTGTTGCTAGCGGGAATTATTTCCAAACGAGATTGCTGTTTTAAATCAGTCAAAGGGTGAAATGTGCAACCTCGAGAAAACGAGTCAGCCATACAGACTTTCACCGTACTTGGATGAGTACGACATTTTACGAATAAGAGGGCGAATTGATGCAGCCTCATATGTGTCAATGAATACTAAACGGCCAATAATACTTCCAAAGATACATCACATAACAAAATTAATTATTGAAAACTACCACCAAAGGTTCCGTCACATATATAATGAAACCGTGTTGAACGAGGTGCGTCAGGTTTATTACGTCCCGGCAATACGATCTATGCTGAAAAGAGTCCAATTTAATTGTCAACAGTGCAAAAATATGAGAGCTGTTCCACGTCCACCATTAATGGGTGGTTTACCACCAGCTAGGCTGAAGGCCTTCACTCGGCCCTTTTCATACATCGGGATTGACTATTTCGGACCGATGCAAATCATTATGGGAAGGCGCATGGAGAAGAGGTGGGGAGTTCTGATAACTTGTTTAACAACTCGTGCAATACACATCGAAGTTGCAGCAACCCTGTCATCGGATTTATGTATACTGGCGTTAAAAAGATTCATGGCGAGGAGGGGTACACCCAAGCAGATATTTAGTGACAATCGCACCAATTATCAAGGCGCAAGTGAAGGGTTTAAACAGGCTGTAAAAAACATTGACAAAAAAACGATCGCCGAAGTATTTGTGGGCTCCGAGTTAAAATGGAGTTTTATACAACCAGCAGCACCGCACATGGGGGGAAGTTGGGAACGGTTGGTACGTTCGGTAAAGGAAACACTTTCGCGTATTAGTACCACAAGAAATCCAACAGAAGAGCTTCTCTTTACCATGATGACTGAAGTGGAGTGCGTTGTCAATTCTAGGCCACTTACCTACGTACCATTGGAAAGTGAGAGTGACGAGGCGTTGACCCCTAATCATTTTCTAATGGGTTACACTAATGGAACAAAGTTATTTGGTAGATTGAGTGACAATGCCTAAGAACTTAGAAAAAAATGGCGTATTAGCGAGCAGTATGCTAATATTTTTTGGAAACGGTGGGTGACTGAATACTTGCCCGATTTAACTAGGCGTACTAAATGGCTCACGCATGCGAAACCTATATGCGAAGGTGACATCGTAATTATTGTTGGGCTTGGGAGTCCAAGAAACGTTTGGCCTAAAGGGAAGGTACTTAAAGTGTTACCAGGCAAAGACAAACGTATTCGATGTGCTGTGATTCAAACAGCGAATGGAGTTTACACTAGGCCGTCTTCGAAGCTGGTAGTGCTGGACGTTTTGAAGTTTCGCGAAAATGGAAAGCCGAGTGACAACGTCGACTTACCAGGGGGGATTGTTGCCAAACTTGGCAGCATCAAAGATTGGCCGACCGATCTAACACATCTCTTGGGATCCTACTGTCAGATTCACAAAAGGAACAACGGTACTTTTTCGTCACCAGACAGAAAAAAAGATGACGAGGGCTGTCACGAAGCAGACAAACAAACGACGCCGAGAGTTGCCTTCAAGTAGACCAACAAAAGGACGCTGAGCCGTAGCTGCTACGAAGTAGATTTTATTTTCTTATTTTTATAATATTTGTAACTCCTATATTCTTTCCATAGGAAAATAAAAGTATTAACCATATTAACCAAAAAGAAGTTAATACTCTTTATTTTAACGCAACTCAGCTGTCGATCGAATCGACAACACGATGAATGTCATAGTTGGAGATATACCAGTCAGCATCTTTAATAATTCGTAGGATTTTTGATTGTCTTTGGATTATTGCTATATTTGTTTTCTTCGACGTCCCCCAGAGTTGTATTCCGTATGTCCAGATAGATTTTATGATAGTTTTAGGTAATAATAGTTTATTATTTATAGATAGTTTTGAGTTCGTGTAAAGGAGCTATGAAAGTTGTCTGTATTTTTCTTTTATCTGGTCCATCTTTTTTTGAATGTGGTATTTCCAAGTTAGTTTGTTGTCTAAGTGTATGCCCAAGTATTTGGCAGTTTTGTCAATTGGTATAGTTTTGTCCTTAATTTTGAGTGGTGTAGGTACAACCCATTGGAGAAGGAATGTCTGCAGTGTAGAGAACGTATAATATAGGTCCCAGTACAGATCTTTGAGGTACTCCTGCTTTTGTTCGGAGTATGTTTGAAGTTTGGTCCTTACATTTGACAAGTTAAGAAAAAAAACTTGAAACGGTATATTGCAGCACTTATTATTCATACAAGTTTTGTCCCACATTTTTTTGTACTGAGCAAATGTGTAAAACAGTTACTTGTGCTTTGTGAACTCAAAATCAGTATTACAAATTTGCCATGGCGAATCAGAAATACAAATTTGTGGTTGTAATTTGTATTTGGTGAAATAGGCCCCAGGTGGAGAGGCAGCAATCAGTTTACCCACAGCAACTACCTAACCATCCTGTTTGAAGGACAATCGAAGAGAACAACTCAGGAACGCCCTCCAAAAAAGGCACAACGAATGAGTGGAAAATAAACACATTGAACGAAAGCATTTTTACCCAGATTTTTGGCGATTTCACAACAAACCCAGAAGCAGCATATGTTATATAGCTGCCGATGTTACTAACAAAGTAAGTAGGGCTTGCGATGAACCATGGTCCAGAAGACGTCCACAAATCGCGCGCCGTCCACCAGTATGCTGGTAAAATCAAGAGATAGCAGAGTTACGCAGCAAGTGCCACAGAGCGAGGAGATTATTCCAGCGGTCCAGTTGCTTACCCTCTAGACCAGTGAAAAACGCAAGGTCTAGTACTGCTGCCTAAGGAGAACAATTCACTAGATGAGCTCTCGCCATACCGTCCCATTTGGAATATTATGTATGACGAACTTGGAATCCCAAATGAGGCAAACATAATATTGCAATGGTTGTGGTAGCGAAACAGCTGGAAGAAATAGAGGATATTGGAAAATAATGTATTCGAAAAGTGACACGGTGGATGACAGCAGCTGAATATGAAACAGAAGCTGTACTAGCAAGCAGTCACAGGACAAGAGAGACAATCACTATCAGGGTAGGCGATCATAATATAACAACAAAACTGGTTATCACATGCCTAGGTGTGATGATCGATGTTAGGTTCGCTTACGAGGAACACCTTGAAAGAACGTGCAACAAAGCTGCTCAGGCGAGTACAACCTTATCCGTAATAATGACAAATATTGGAGGACTGAGGCAACAAAGGAGATTAGTACGCTAGTGCACGCGGCACCAATATGGGCAGTGACAAGTGATAATTAAAGGAGGTCACACACCGGATCGGTACGCGGTAGCGGTACAACCGTACGTAATCCTATTGCGGTAAAAATAGATGCACACACTGGGGAGGGTATACCGCAGACTGTATTGCGGACTTGCAGCGATACAATTGTGTACCGCAGCAAGCACAGTTGACCGCCGTGTACCACGTACCACAGATGAAAATGTGTCTTGAAAAGCTTATTGAGTTAGCGAAAATAAATCCTTTTTATTTGATTTAACTCATCCGGAGTACAAAAATACGGGAAAAAAATAAGATATGGAAAAATATAGCAGAGGCTTAAACTAAGATAGTAAGTGACCTGAGTGCTTCAAAAAAAAAAAAAAAGTTTTATATTTTCAAAACAATGTACATAAATAGTAGTACTTATATCAAAACAAAGTACTGCCGTGATAAAGTAAACAATAACTTTGCTACATAAATATGTATGTATATAATTAATAATTTTGGTGGTTACAAGAGAATGTAGTTGTTAAAATAATAAACAAATTCTTCTCGGATTGCTGTTTGCACTGCCCTTCTGGAATCATTTCTCATATAAGATAAAGCTCCGATTTGGGGTTCAGTTGCCTCAAGAAATTTAATACATTCAGCATCACACGTCTTTGTTCTTAAATAGTTATGCAAAACACATGTTGCCTGCACAACTTTGATGACTGTTTCTACTTTTACTTCCAAAAGTCTGTAGTAAACACGCCACTTTTGGGCTATGATACCAATGGCATTTTCCACTTAAATGTCTCGGATTCAAATTTGTACCCCATTGCAGATCCTTCAAATATGCCTCCATCACTGTTTTCCAATAGGCACCTATATACATAGGTACTAAGGAATTTGTAATCAGCTCCCATAATTGCGGTGAATACCACAGAAAACTTTTTTAAAAACCAGACATGTTATGAACCTGTGTTATCAGGACATTTGATGGTTACATATTTCCCATCTATTCTTCATCCATCCTGAAAGACAAGCAACTGCTAATGTGAATACCGCATACAAAATACCACCAGTGTGAACGGACAAGCGGTATAGGGCTACGGCGCTTCTACCGGTACCTGTACCGCTACGCCGTACCGCTCTGGTGTGTGAGCTCCAGCGACTATGTGCCCTGACGGAAGTGTTTCCAGATTTTCTAAATTAATTTTTTTTCTCACATTTTGCCTTTTTTTTCCGTTTTTACAGTCTATTTTCCCCGCAATAGCCTTTTTTTAACCAAAGGAGAAAACACGTATTACTGATGGATAATGGAGAATTTTCTTATTTTTCACTTTTATCGTAATATTACAGTTCAATTTTGGCGGAACAAAGTTCGCCGGGTCCGCTAGTATGGTATAAAAACCGCGTTACCAAAGAACCTATAAATACATATTGTTGGTATTATATATAGAATGCGGTTAGGAAACTGTATTTGAAATCTAACCAATCGTTTTTAACCAAACTAACCGGGATTAAAATTGCTTTGATATATAAATACTCCTACTAATATGTATGAACTTCCCTTCATATGCTCGGTTAGTTAGAAGATTAAGAAGGAAAACCGCTTTATAATGAATTCGACCCAAATATTCACTCCATCCATCAACTCTTTATGTTGGAGAATGTTCGGGCATGTTAGATTGAACGCACCAGTGAAATTGAAATCATATTAAGTCCTTTACGATGAAATTATGTGATGAAGTAAGAATGCTTCTGTTGACTTTGAAGGTTTGTGGACATTTTTTTTTGTAAGACAACGAACCGAGCATAGAAGAGAAAACGAAAATACGCAAAAAATATAAATTAGACCACAGTTCAAAGTATAGATCTTTGTAGTGCTTCCGCTTGGTTTGCCAACTGACTTAAAACGAATATTTACCACAAGGGTGAACACACAGGGGCGCACATGCTAGATACGTACATTCACTTGGTCTATGCGATTGCTATATTTTGCAGCTTTATGCGGTCGTTTCACATCAACCCTCTCCATAGATGTATTTTTAAAAGGCATCAATGTAACAAAGGCTATGTAAATATGTATATGTATGTACGTATGTATGTACATGGCTGTATCAAAGGGATTTTTTGTGAACGAAAATAAAATTGGAAGGAATTGAAGCAGTAAAATTGGTTCGACAAGCGTTTATAATTGAACCGGACTGCACAAATTTCACATGCGAGCCCTGATTGACACAGAGGTATCAGCAGGAGTTAGAAGGAAGGAAGATACTAGTAATAATTCACATAGGGATTCACTTACACTTCATTTCCTTTAAAATTGATTAGGGATTATTTTCACGCACACATAGAACTGAGCTGTGGGTAGGTACATACGTATATTGGATAGTTCTTACTCGACTTTTATGTGGATGTCGATTTTTAGGTGATCGTATTAAGCGAATTTTTAAATAGGGAGAAATCAATGAGCCCTATACTTCCGTATAAAGTCGTCTCGGACTCTATTTCCTAGTTCTACCGAAAAGCGTTTTAAAAAGCATGCTTTGCTGCCTGTAACTCTACGAAACCAAATGCTGTCAAAGATTTTGAGAAGCCTAAATTAAATACAGCCTTTTTATTCATCATACTCAGCTTAACTTTTTCTCAGAAAACGTGAGCGCATCTAAAAATAAATTCCGTGATCCTGCTTCGATGAAAAAATCAAATGCAGTCGAACCTCTGTAAGTCGAATCGTCACGGGATCAAACAATGTGTTCTATTTATGGAATGTTCGAGTTATGGAGCATCTAAAACTCAGACTATACATGCTCAGTTCTGAAACATTCGTTCGCGTTATAGAAAATTCGACTTAAGGACTTTCATTCGTAAATGAAAATTGCTTTCCATTAAGTTGTGTAACAGCTACTGCCTAATTCTTTGTGCTACGTAGCGCCATCTTGTTGAAGCTTAAAGCCTTAAAACTTATATAATGTTTTAAAGACGTATCTTACGAATAATATCTTTCCCGTAAAACACGGAAACGAATATCCGAAATTTAGAAAAAAGAAATAACGGCTGGGAACCGCAGTGGACCGATCCTGGTCCGCTTTTGTATCTTTTCCATACTCGCGATATGCTGCAAGTACAAGGCACCGTATTAGCTACGTTTGCCCACTATACTGCTCTATTGACAATAGGTAACACGATCGAAAAAACTACTTTAGACTTGCATTGCGTAAAGTAAATTATTGCACAGAGATGTGCTTGAAGTGCTAAAAGAAATCGTTAATACTTAAACACTTGTAGAAACAATGATATCCACAGAGATTTCGAATCACTACAAGATGAATCCAAAACTTCGCGGGAAAGTATAAAACTCGTTTACAAAGAAGCATCCATAATGCAAATCTTCGGAAACTATATGAGAGATATTTATTGCGCCATCTACAAAGGACCTTACCTTTCGACTTTCAAAATTGCGAAAAAGCGGAAAGTTTCATTGCCAAGGTTTCGTTTTCATTATACTGTAATATCATTATTAGGAATCGTAGAGTATGTGCGGCAAATATGGCCCACCCTTAACATTTTTTGAAATACTTACTTACTTACTTACTTAGATGGCGCTACGGGCCGGGGTGGACCTGGGCCTCAACCAACAAACCTCTCCAGCTAGCACGATTACGAGCCAGCTGCCTCCAGTTGTGCACGCCAAGTTGGTTGAGGTCCCCTCCACTTGTTTGCGCCACCTACCGCGAGGTCGTCCTCTACTGCGTCGTCCATCCGGGGTGGATTCGAAAACTTAGCGGCAACGTTGGGCTCCATCCGCTCTAAATGACCCAGCCATCTTAGTCGCTGTATGTGAACTCTTCTGGCTAAGTCGATGTCCTTGTACAGGCCGTATAGCTCGGCATTGTACCTTCTCCTCCACTCACCGTCTATGCAGACGGGACCAAAGATCGCTCGAAGAACTTTCTCTCGAAATAACCAAGGGCATCCTCATCCGGTTTTGTCAAAGCCCATGCCTCTGCGCCATATAGCAGGACTGGGATGATTAGTGTCTTATAAAGAGTTACCTTAGTAGTTCGAGATATGGCTCTGCTACTCAATTGCCGTTTTAGCCCATAGAAACAACGATTGGCAAGAGTCATTCTTCGCGTGATCTCCCTACTGATGTCATTTGCGGAGTTCACCATAGAGCCTAGGTAGACAAAATCCTTTACTACCTCAAAATTATATCTGTCTATTGTGGCGTTCTGTCCAAGATGCCGATGTTGGGTGCCCTTTTTTGTAGACAGCATATATTTTGTTGATCGGCTTGACGGGAGTCTTGACTGTCATCGTCACTGTTGAATGGCTCATTCTGTCTGACAGCGGAATATTGGTCATCATCACCGTTTAACAGTCTACAGAAGTGTTCCTTCCATATCCTCAGCACCGACTGCGATTCTACTACTATATTACCATTTTCATCCCTGCAGGCCTCTGTTCTGGCATGTTGTTTTTACCGTTTGGCAAAATTTTCAAACATCATTCCTGCAATAAATTCTCTCAATCTCCTCGATCGAGCGCTTCTCATGCTCCTTTTTCTTCTTCCTGAGAAGTCGATGTTCCCCTTCCCTCCTGCTCACGTAGAGCTCATAAGCAGCTCTGGTCCTTCTATGCAGCGCTGCTTTGTACGCCTCTTGCTTAGCTGCATGTGCTTGCCGGCATTCCCCGTCAAACCAGGGGTTTCATTGTGGTGGCCGAGAGAAACCCAGTACATCAGAGGCGGCATCTGTGATGGCTTGTTAGCAACGCTGCCACTGGTCTTCCGCATTTGCTGCTGGCGGCATAGGACTCAGCTTAAGATTAAGAGAAACTCGATCGGCAAAGGTTCTGGCGGTCTCTTGCGATTGTAGCCCCCCGACGTCAAATTTCCTCACAGTATTTCGTTGATTTCGCTCCGTTGTGGATATCCGCATCCGTACCTTGGCTACAACTAAGCAGTGATCCGAGTCGACGTTGGCTCCTCGGAAAGTCCGGACACTCACAATACTGGAAAAGTGCCTTGCGTCGATCGCAATGTGATCGATTTGGTTAACAGTTTTTCGATCAAAGGAGAGCCATGTTCCTTTGTGACTGTCGAGACGTGGGAACCGCGTACTAGCTACGACAAAGTTTCGCCCCGCCGCAAAGTCGATTAGCCTGAGTTCGTTGTCGGATGTGATGTCGTGCAGGATTTGCTTTCCGACCACGCTACTAAAGACGTCCTCTCTTCCTAGCTTTGCGTTAAAATCACATAGGATAATTTTAACGTCGTGGCAAGGGCATTGCTCATACGTCTTGTCCAAGAGGTGGTAGAAGTCATCCTTTGTCGCGTCGTCCTTCTTCTCGTGAGGGGCGTGAACACATATTAGGCTTATGTTGGCAAATTTAGCCTTGATACGGATAGTCATAAGGCGCTCGTTCACATGCCGGAAACTCAAGACTTCTTGCCTAAGTCTGCCTCCAATGACAAATCCGCACCCGAATAGGTGCTGTCCTTTTTGTCTGTAGCAATCGCCGTAGTAGATGTCGCAGTTTTTCATCTTCCTTTTGCCCGGCCCACCCCATCACACTTCTGCTTTGAGACACTCTAGGGCCTCCGCAAGTTGTTCGGCTGCACGTGGTTTGTAGAGGGACCTATCATTTCATGTGCAGACACGAAGATCGTTGTCCTTTTTACGTTTGCTTGGGTCGTCAACAGTAAAATCATCCGTATTCGAGGCTGTTGGTTGCTTCGTAACCGTAAATTTTGTACGTGGTAGGGAAGTTAACCCGACGGTACAGCCGCCTACCTGGAGGACCAGATCCTTTTTGTGCAACCCCTAGGACAAGGGGCCGGATACACCGATGTCAGTAACCCACTTCGGGGATATGAGCGCTGCCGTTGGCCCATTAAGGGTTCATCCGCCACCATCTCTTTTTCAATACCCTGACCTAGTATTGAAAATCCTTACAGACCTCAGCTCCAAATATGTCGAAGCAGCTCCGCTAAGGTATCCGCTGGTCTGTAGACGTCACCGTTGATTCCATCGAGAGAATTCATCCGCCGCACGTTCTCCTTCTGAGGAGCTCTTGCTAGACTTCTGAGACGCATATTTCAGCCGATCAGGTCAACAAGAGATGCCTCGTCCGGTTAAACATCTGCGCGCTGAAGTTCACCCAGATGTGCTTACGCAGGTCTGAGTGTTCAGCTACGCATATATCGTCAGACTCAGCATACGCTCATCGTTAGTTCACTATCAGATAGCTATACAGCGGGCACCGCGGGGAGGTGATGATGCCATTTTGCCACGCCAATTTATATTACTTAATTAACTTAATTACTTTATTAACGGCAAAAAAACCGTGTTGAACAGTGTTATAAGTAAACTTTATTAATATGTTGCATTTGCATTTGCCCCGTGCAGGGACGGGTTAAGAATATCACTGCGGCGCCCCCAACAACTAGCGCTTGTCGTAAAAGGCGACTAAGGGGACAAATCAGACTAGGCAATATAACACCCAAGTGAGCCTAGCGACACATATACTACCTTAAAAACCCTCCCACAAGTGTGCATGCGAGTCCGTGGGTTGACACGACTGGAGATCACCGGTGTCATAGAAGAAAGATCAAACAAACAATAAAACAGGAGCATGCACGTGTCAAACAACAAACACCATCGCAATGTGGTAATATTGCATAACTGTATCATTATGGTAATACGTGCTAAAAGGAAAAGCACCACCCCGCCAGGCACTATCACTGCTGTGCATGATACTGATCCGTGACCGAGCAGAAATGTTCGGGTCAGAGCTATACGGATTCGGGGGCTAGCAAAATAATGAGACAGTTTCGTCGAAATTTAAGGGTCTCAAGTTGGAACGTTGGAAACATGACCGGTCGAAGTTATGAGCTGGAAGAGATGATGAATAGAAGGCGGGTGGATATCTTGCGTGTCCAAGACACGAAATGGAAAAACACCGGAAATCGAGCGCGTTTCTTAGACGTTAGAACAAAAGATTACAAGATGTTCTACTACGGAACGGAATCGGTATCATCCTTGCGGCAGAGCTACTTGGTAACGTCTTGACCATTTCGAAGTCCAGCGACTGTTTGATGTCCCTCAAGCTAGTAACACAAGGAGAGGTGTGGAATATTGTCAGTGCATATGCTCCCCAAAATGGGTGCAATCAGGGAGATAAAGATGCATTTTGGGTAGATTTCCACAATCTCCTTAAGAACATCCCAAAAGAAGATTTTCTGTTTGTTGGAGAAGATTTGAATGGACATGTCGAGAACTCAAACGAAGACTATGAAGACTGCCATGGAGGACTAGGATATGGCACCAGGAACCTTCCTGGTGAAGACATCCTAAGCATGTGCAAATCACACGGTCTTATCGTGTTAAATACCATGTTCATCAAACAAAGCCGACACCTGATCACTTTCAGCAGTGGTGGAGATGAAACTCAGATTGACTACCATTTGGTAGGCAGTTTCATGAAGCCTCGGGTAAAAGATTGCAAGTGATCCTGGGAGAGGCAATCGTTCGGCAACACCGTTTCCTGCTAACAGAAATTTCTATGAAAACACCGAAGAACAGCAAACAAACAATGGTCCCTGAGAAAATCATATGGTACAATCTGGACACAGAAAAAGGCGAGGCTTTTGTTTTCGTGATGAAAAATTACCTCTCTCATACCATCATCGGAGCTGAGGATGAAGAGTGCAGAGCACAAAATATGTGGGATTCCCTACAGCAAACTTGCTTAAAGAAGGCCAAGAGAGTACGGAGGGCCTGTATCAGGAGCTGGAGAAAATATCTTCCCCGGTTACTGATGCAAACCAGGCTATCCAGGAGCTGCGAAGACACAATATGAGCAAGAGCGCAACCATCTTCAAAATAGCCGCCCAAAGAAGGAGGAATGCTGAGGAGATTCGTTCGCCAAAGTTCATTAACAATGCTCATGGCCAGCTTCTTGTGGATGACGACAAAATTCTGCAGAGGTGGCGGCGGTATTGTAAAGAACTTTTAAATGAACAGTTTCCCCGGCTATACTTTCCAAGAGCCACCCCTAACTGTGAAGAAATACCCGACATTACAGTCGAAGAAGTTAGTGAGGCGGTTAAATACTCCAAGAAACGAAAGGCGGTTGGGCCAGACGAGATGCCCTCTGAGTTCTGGAAAAAGATGGGAGACATCGGGTTCAGATGGCTCAGAATTCTCATCTCTAAATTTCTGAGAGGTGATTCAATGCCGAATCAATGGATGAAAAGTTACCTTCTCCCTGTATATAAAAGGAAGGGTGATACGCGAAACTGTGATAACTACCGTTCGATCAAGCTGATGTCACACACCATGAAGATCGTTGAGCGGGTATTAGGTGGCCGACTGCGAAAATAATACGGCTATCTGATGATCAGTGCGGGTTTGTCTCGGGTAAATCAACCACAGATGCAATCCAAAGTATAAGGACCATAATGGAAAAACATCGTGATTCCTTAAGGGATTTGCGTATTGTATTGGTTGACTTTGAAAAGGCATTCGACAGAAAACCACGAGATCTGATATGGGTGGCGCTAAGACATCGCGGGGTCCCAGAAACATATGTACAGATGATCATGGACATGTACGAAGGAGCAAAGACAAGAGTAAGATGCGCCCCTGGAGTAACCGAACAGTTCTGAATCAAAGTCGGGGTGCGCCAGGGAAGCGTTCTAAGCCCTTTGCTGTTTATTACAGTCCTTGATTATCAGCTTGAAGGTAAAGTGATGGACCCCAAGGTACATCAGTTATTCTTTACTGACGATGGAGCAATGGCCTCAGTAACCGAGTGATCCAAAATCGGCGGCCCTGCCGATATTTTCTGAAGTCAAATAGGCGAACCCCACAGGAGGATCAGTAGAAATGCGGTGAAGTGAAAGGGTTGTGATCCCTTGTTTTCGGATCATAACCTCGCTGATAAAAGGATGAAGAGAAGAAGAAGAAGTTGCATTTGCATCATAAGCTGCTGGTATTTGTAACAAATATTTTTTGGTTTGAACAGATTTACAGAAAAAGAAGGTGTGTGTCCCACTCACATAAGCACATGGTTGAAGTATAGCTTCAGCTCAATAAAACGTATTATTTAAATGCATAAACCGTACAGGCACACAGAGTACACAACAGCTGATGCACCAGCTAAGTTTATATGACCGAACTGCGATTTCTCTTAGAATCCAAACAAAAGAGGATTGAGTTTGATACTGGTTTCCCTGCACGTGAATTCCGTTTCTTTCCCTGTTCTCTCTTTTTTCTCTATATTTCGATCCGCGTTTATATACAAAATCTCAACTTTATCCCAGAATTCCCTTTGTAATCGGATTGAGTCAATCGTATTTCAATTCGATCTGCATTCATATTGTACTCGAACTGAGTACCGGCATGTAAACGCAGTAGTCGACACCGACCTAAAATCATAGTTGAGATGTAAAACTTTCGACTTTTACCAATTGCCGCCCCCTCGTTGGTGCTCCCTGGCCAAAGTATGAATTAAAAATGGTTACAAAAGTATTGATTAATCGAGCAAAAATGTAAAAAAATTATAAAAGCGAATCAGTGTAAGCAAAGGCACTTAGTAAATGAGTCAAACTCAAATGATACGAAAATAAAAAAAATAAAATGAAATTAATCAATAAAAGTGCAATATATATGTATGTTAAGAACGAGTGCAATATACGAGGGCAAGGTGAAAAGTTCTAGCGTTCCAATCAGCAAAAATGTATTTTTCCTGCCTGGGTGCACTTCTCATTAGTTCGTATGACAAGTTTCACCTTGTTCTCTCAAGCAGTTTGTTTACACGAATTTTTGCAGTAGACGTCTTGCGTATTTTTCGTTAAAATGAATAAACTTGAATATCGTGCGGTTATAAAATGCTTCGTTTTGGATGGGTTAACCCCTAAGGAAATTCAACCAAAGCTGACAAAAGTTAACGGGGACTCTGCTCCTTCCATGTCAACGGTTAAAAAGTGGGTAGCTGAATTTAAACGTGGTCGCACGTCCCTCGAAAATGACCCACGTGCAGGATGGCCAAAAACCGCAACCATACCCGAAACCATCGGAAAAGAGCATGATATCGAGTTGGACGATAGGCGAGTGAAGGTGAGTGAGATAGCTGAAGCTGTGTGTATATCGGAAGAGAGGGTGCGAAACATCTTGCACAAAAACTTAGGGATGCCGATCAAAAGCAAATGCGCAAACGATTTTCCCCCCAATCTTTGGACCGATTCAATAGGGATCCGACCGATTTTGTGCGGGGTACGATTTGCTCGACCATCCCCCTATTACCCTGATTTGGCACCCTCAGACTTCCATCTGTTCCCAAACTTGAAGAAATTTGCTTCGCATCCAATGCAGAAGGTGAGAGGGCCGTAGATGAATATTTTCACAGCCTTCAAGACTCTCACTTCCCAGAAGTTTCGCTTCCTCCAATCATATCGAAAATTTTCGAGAGGATATTATTAAGGCGTCTCCAACCGGTTATAGAAGAAAATAATCTTATCGCTGACCACCAGTTTGGGTTCATAAGCAAGCACTCGACGTTTGATCAGGTGCATAGAATTACTGACGTAATCGAGAAAGTACTTGAAGAAAAAAAGAATTGCTCAAGCGTATTTCTTGACGTCTCGCAAGCCTTTGATAAGGTGTGGCATGATGGCTTGAAATGCAAACTACGACAAGTTCTCCCTGTATGCTTATACGATATTCTAGAATCATATCTCGGGAATAGACTCTCCCGTGTTAGACATGGAGTCGAATACTCCGAGCTCAAAGAAATTTCGCCCGGCGTACCGCAAGGAAGCGTTCTTGGGCCGCTTCTCTATTTGCTATATACTCGTGATATACCGGACGAAGATGGCACTATTCTTGCTACGTTTGCCGATGACACCGCTATCCTAGCAGTAGGAAAAACAATCGAAGAAACGACTGCAAAACTGCAAAACGCACTGAATAATGTAAATGAATGGACGAGGGACTGGCGGATCGCCCTCACCGAATCTAAATCTGTTCACGTGAATTTCACTTACAAGAAAACTAATGACTTGCCAATTTCCCTAAACTCGGCCCGATACCTTTTGCAAACGAGGCCAAATACCTAGGAATGACACTCGACGCAAGGCTGAAATGGAATTCGCACGTGAAAATGAAACGAAAAGAACTCGACATCAAATAAAGAGAAATATACTGGTTACTCGGAAAACATTCCCAGCTCAGTACTGAGAACAAACTGATTTTATACAAGCAAGTGTTAAAGCCGATGTGGACCTACGGTATACAACTTTGGGGTTGTACCAAGAAAACAAATGCAAATATTTTACAAGCTTTTCAAAATAAAGTGCTAAGAGAAATTGTCCAAGCACCGTGGTATAGTAGAAACGACGATATCCACAGGGATCTCGGAATTCCGACAACCGAAGCTGAAACTAGAAGCTTCGCGAGAAAGCATAGAAACCGAGTAATCAGACATGTCAACAATACAGTCCTACAAATTTTGAATGAGAGCAATTTATTGCGCTGACTACAAAGGACGAAACCTTTCGACTTTGCGAGTTAATGATTAACCGCGTCTAGATTGCGGAATATGCAGAATCTTTCAGTGGAAAGAAACCTGCCAAACGTTTTTATTTCATGATAGAAAAATTGCTTGATAAGTTAATACTTAGTTGCGATATCTAACAAATTTATATCGAAGGGTGGTGCTTTTTTTAGTCAGTAAGAATCTGATACTACTATGAGCACGCGCTTGCTATTCTCATAGTGCCTATGGAAGATTTTTCACCTACCCTCGGAAAAAAAAACTTCCGAGAAGGAAAACTGATGTTGGAGCAACGCTGGACCAAGTGTGATGAAGTCAAGGGAGATTATGAAGAAAAATACAATCATCGCAGTCTTTCATTGTCAGGCCGAGAACTTTTCACCTTGCCCTCGTATATGTTACAATCAAGCTACATGCCAATTACGCGACAGAAAAAAAAAAAAAAAACTCCATTGGAAAACAAACACAACAACTTAAATAATTGAAAAACTTCTTTTTTCTTTCTTGGTCTGGAAAGGAAACGTTAGACTGGAGCACCCAGACGCAACTGGTCCATTGTACTACCTGAGCGCAAACCCTGATTTACCCATTTTATTGGAATTTCCTTGTCTTTCTAAGAAAGCCAAACAAGCACTTCACTGCTGGGGAGCTTACATTACCAGCACTCACCACATCAACACCGATGATCTGCCACCTGATACGAGCAAAAGCCGGACACTCACAAAGATAATGTTCCGCAGTGTTGTCGCTCTCTCTATAATACAAGCATCGCAGATTGTAGTGACACTTAAGCCCAGCACGTTAAGGTGCTTGGCGAAATCGAAGTGGTCTTTTCTGTTGAGAGATGGCAAGAATGCCGCTGATTTTTTACAGACGTCCGGGAGCATTCGTTTAGTCAATTTACATCATGGATAATCATGCCACACACAATTGTATTCGTGAGAGACCCAATCGTCAATGGAAGCCCTAACTGAGGACACAGGGAGACCGAACGCGTCTAACGCCAACGCGGGTTCGGGACCTGAGGAAACCTCCTCTGAGTCTTGTCAAGCAATCTCATCGGAGATCTCGTTCCTCAGGATCCCAGTGTGACCTGGGACCCAGAGAAGAGACAGAGAATTCAGCCTTGCGACCATGTTCAAAGAGTTTTTGGTTTTACGAACTATTTTGGAAGTGGCTAAAGGGTTAGGCAACCCTTAAGCGCAGTCTAATTGTCACTACAGACACACATACTACAGCTCTTCCGCAACATAGTTCATGGTCATTAGGATTCCATAAGTTGCCTAACGAGAAAAGAAGTCCAATGTTGTCGTCTTCCACGAAGGCAACAGTGCCAGACCCTTGATTGATTTTGGAGCCATCCGTAAGGATACGACTACATTCCATTCATGGCTCAGACCCCGGCCGCAGCCAGTTCTGAACACGGAAAGTCAGCTCTGAATTTGTGCATCGGCTGAAGTTCTGGTGTCATTACGTCAGACGGCATATCCATCAGAGCGGAAGATAAGTGTTGCGCAAGTTCATCAAAATCGAGTGTGAAGTGTACCAAAAACCACTCCGCATAAGACGGTGGATGACTTTGGTAATACAGCCCATAATATAAGTATCAAGGGGAGGTTAGCTCAGCAAAGCATCTAGAGCAAAGCCAGGCGTACTAGGAAGGCTCCTGTGCAGCCGAGACAAGCCGCTCTTTGGAGCTTGGCGCAAAAGGCAGCCACATATTTACGCGAGAGCCCCTTCCACCAAACAACTGACGCATATGAGAGGAATGGTCTTCTCATATCCGTGTAGATCCAAAGAACCTTATTCGGTGATAAGCCCCATGTCTTGCCAAAAGCAGCCTTACACAGCCAGAAAACTAAGAGCGCCTTGGATGTTTTCGACACACTCCTAAATTTTGGCTTCATTGAGAATGTGGACCGGCCAGAACCTTGCTTCTTGCAAAGAGAACAACATTAGTCATTCATCGAACATGATTAGTGCCGCCCTAGCGTTAGCACAGACCGTCGCCAGGCATGGCTAGACATCAACATCATACGCATATGCCTGATCGTGGACGATAGAACTATTTAGAGTGTTCAACTGAGAGTCGACCACCATGCACCATAGCCGTGGAGACAGAATGCCACCCTGCGGACAGCCACTATTTACCCCTGTCATAATATATCGGCTGCAATCCGCATCTACTACCAAGGTTCTATCCATTAGTATTGCTTTAATCCACAAAACTAATGTTTCATCTACCCCGTGCTGTCTGGCCAAGTCGCACATGCAATCAAAAGTCGCATTGTCAAAAGCGGCCACAATGTGGATGAAGATACCCATCGTGTATTCTTTCCTATCAAACTAACTTCTTTAGTATTGATAAGTGAAAACCCAATGATTTAAGCTTAGCTAAAAGTAAAGAGTGATGTGCTCAATCAAAAGCTTTTGTAAAATCTATCATTTTATAAGTATGTAATTCAATTTATAAAACGAAAAATATAAAATACCAACAACACGCCGTGCTCCCAAGCGGTCCTCCATCTAATAAGTACTAACCGCGCCTGACGCTGCTTGATTTCGGTGATCGGACAAGCATGGTTGATTGTTTCATCTTTGATTTTTGTGTCGAAGTCATTCCGATGCACTAGTCTCGCTAAAGAAAGTTCACTTCAAAAGTATTATCTTTGAAGAAACCCACTTTGACATTTCCAACTTTCCGCCTGAATTGTGAATGTAATCTTTCAATAAATCATTATACGTATAAGTTGGAATACAAAGTAATAGAATTTTAGCAATGGGTTTAACGTATTTCGTAGATGTAATGTAATTATTGTAATCAACTGCAACAAAAGCTATATGGATAGTGAATAATGCCATTGCCAACATTAATATTATCCAGAACTATGATAACATATGAACATTATAAATAAATAAATATTAACATACAATACATTTTGAAATAATAAATGGCTGTTTTCTACGGTTGTTGTGTGTTGCATTAATTACAAGAGGTCGTAAATCCCGATACAAAACTGAATTTATTCGCATGGATGCATACCTCTGCTTAAGCGTTCATGTTTCAATGTCAGTCTATAGTCCTGCTAAATGTCGAAAAATTACTCGTCCAAAACGAACGAAATTGCGAAAATGTCGAATTCGATAGCGCAATTAAGTCCACCCATCAGTGTTATACAACAACTAACAAGGACAAAAGTCATCGTCAAAAAGCAATCAAGCACTCTTGTTAAAGGACAATGTCAGTTTGACTCCCTCCACAAATAAACAACGTAGACATGTACATTTGAGTTTACCTATAGGTATACTTTTTCCAATTTCCCTCTACGAATGTAAAACTGTTGACAGGTTAGGTAACAATGACATGTCGTTAATATCTTTCCAAGGCATAATAAAGTTCTCGGATGATACAAGTTTTCTCCCGGGTAGAGTTATTCATGAAAACAGGCAAATGAATAACGAATAATATTTCCAAGTGTAATGTGTATACTGGCTATTTACTAGTGTGAAACAATTTAATTCATCTAAATAAACAGAAAAGTTAGTGTGACATCGCATTTTCATAAGAATTACTATTTAAAGTGCCAAGGATTACACTTGGACTTGTGCACATCGCAAAAGATACGACAATTATGTGCATGCGAGTAGGTACTATAATACCACAGATAATATAGTTACATAGATATCGCATCCAGTACAAAAAAAAATGGCCAATTTTCAATCCACTGGGATTTACTCGTGGGTTCGATCGATCTTGATTGCCATCCTAGTAAAGGAGATTAATCGAACTCTTTCAGACCAAACGAAATAAAATTATGTTGCAAGACCATGCAATAATCTTGCTCTTCAGTGTGTCGTAGAAACACCAAAGCAAACTTCTGTCATACAGAAACCATTTTCAGTTAAAGAACAATATCTATGTACATACAACAAACTGATGGTATGGTATGATTCAATAGCGATCGTGTCATTGGCATGGCTTGTGTGTATCTTACGTCGCGTCGTGTTATTTTAGAAGGGTTGCATGGCAATTATGTACTTCTCTAGATGCGTATTTCCTGTTTCTTTTGGTAAATACATGAATTTGAAATTTCTGTCATCGCAGGTTAAAAATTATGTGTATCATTTATTTGAAATCGAATTGCGACAGCGCTTGGTTTTAAATAAAAATAACAAATGAATGATAAAAGCAAATCAGGAGTTTCTTGCACGACATGCAAGTAATCGAGAAGGGGTTTTCCTAATTTAAAAATTGTTGCATGCCCCTCAAAAGAAAAAAATGAGATTTTAAATAATTTATGGAAAAAAGCATGTAGTTTTGATGGCGATAAGATTTTTTTTGTTTGCCAAAATCATTTTTGTAGTGAGTTTGTGGGCAGGAAAATGCTAAAAAGAGATGCAGTTCCCACACTCAATTTGCAAAATGATATTGACCAATTTGAAGAATTAGAAAATCTTTCTTCTTCGAATAGTAAGAGAAGAAGAAGTTCAAGTTCAGATCTAGGCTGCTTGAAATGCATCAAATTGATGCAATCAATCGAGAAGCGTGAAAAACCATTTTTCAACTAAAAAAAAGTATTGCTTCTTTCAGTTTGAAAATTAAAACTTTAAAACAAAAACTTAGATTAAAGAACAGAACATTAAAAATAAAGAAACAAAAAAGGTATTCAGTTTTGGTATCCCAAATTAAGAGCATGATATGTCAGAGCAGTCCAAGTTATTTTGTTTTATGTTGATGGGGCTTTCTAAATCAAATTTGTATAGCCCAGAAGAAAAAGAACTTGCACAAAATGTTTTTTTATCACTCGCAAAATACATATACATACATTTCTACGCGATGGGTTGGGCTTTCGACTTCCTCATATAGCTTCATTATATCGTTGGGCTCCTGTGAAAGGTCTATAGCCTGGGTACCAAAACATGGCTCAAAATATATTGAAATCTAAAATTGCATCAGGAGTCATCGTCAAAAGTATGTGGTGTTGGTTTCTGATGAGATTCGAATCCGCCGAAATCTGACCTACAACGCTACCAACGACTTAATTGATGGATTCGAAGATTTAGGTTCAGCAAGAAAAAAATCAAATGCTAATGAAATTTGTGTATTTATGGTTAATGGTCTTTTTGATTCATGGAAAAGCGTTGTTAACTATTTTGTTTCAGAAAATGGAATAAAAGGGAATGACTTAAAACAGGCGAACCCCACATGCGGATCAGTAGAAATGCGGTGAAGTGGGAGGATTGTGATCCCTTGTTTTCGGATCATAGCCTCGCTGATAAAAGGAAGAAGAGAAGAAGACTTAAAACAGTTGATTAAAAAGAATTTTGAAATATGCAAGGATCTTGGTCTTCAAGTATGCGCTGTTGTTTGTAACCAGGGTCCAAACAACAGGAAAGCGTATCAGCTTTTGAATGTGACTGAAAAAAACCCATTTACGACATTTGAAAACCAAAAAATATACTGTGTTTACAATTTTCCTCATTTACTTAAATCAGTGCGCAATCTGTTACTCAAATCGGATCTGAACACCCCGATGGTTTAGTTTCGTTGCCAAACCTTGTTTAAAATTTACTAGCTCACATATAGCTCCTAATGCTTTTGAAAAAAATTAGCGGGACATCATTTAGCAGGACATCTGCTGCGTCCATATAAACAGCTCAACACCTGAATTGTTTAAAATTTACTTCGCAACACGCTCAAGCAACGCAAGCCTTTACGCTGGCATTGAACAATACCTTTGACTGCATGAACAGTGGCTCACAATACGACAAAAATGCGCTTCAACGTGGAGTTACTGTTGGAAATGCTGCAATACCAACAGATAAAATATTTTGTAATATATTTGCAAGCGATGCGAAATTTTTCAAATGTACGCACAAATTTTTGTTTGAAAGGAATGGAACAGACACTTAAAACAGTTTTATTACTAAGCGAGGTCATTATCAACTGTACGTTTGTTGATGCTGATTCCTTGCTGACAAAGAGGGTACATCAAGACATCTTAGAGAACGTGTTCTCAATTGTCAGAATAAAAGGTGAGAATAATAAGATTCCATCTGCTTATGAATTCAGTGTACTAATGTCAAAAGTAAGTAAGTAAACCTTATTTCCTTCTCACCTTACAGTAATTGTAAGGACGATGATGTTTAGTTTTTGAGCTTAGGTATAGTCCAAACAAAGGGCACTCATGTTGTTTTGCTGAATGAGGAACAAGAAGAAGAAGACTGTGATGAGTTTTTGTACACAGAAATCATAAACAAACTAGAAAAAGAAACTGATTTTACACTTGAGACTGTTGCAATGCGATACTTTGCGGGATATATTGCTTAGAAAATGCCTTCAAAGAGCCACTGTTCAAATAGTTCAGAAATTTTTTTGAGAAAAGATGAAAAAATAACATGCCCTTCTGAGTTTTTTTATATTTGGCAAAAAAATTTCTCAAAATAGTGATTTTGGCAGTCTTTTTGCACCATCCGATGAATTGTTTGACGTTTGTAAGCTTAATTTTAAAGTTTTCCATAAAAAAAAAAATGCTCATCATCATCATCATTTGAATAAACATAAAATAAATCTATACTTATTCAAATGAGATAACTAATTTCAACCGTTTTCATTACCTTACAAAATGCTTTTAATAATAAAGTTTATTCAGAAAAAAATCAAATGATCAGACGACATAATTTCACAATTGTACCAAGTTCCTACCTTATCATACTCGTAATTATTTATAAAGCAAACATAAATAATTTAAAAATCGAAAACCTTTTTCTGAAATATAAGAATCCATTGAAAAATTTATGTGACTGTGTCACCTACATACATATATACCTACGTAGATATTTATTTTTTATTTGATGAAAATTGCTCACATATACATATGGAGAATCATCCCTCATACATCTCACAAAACGTGCTACCAACTCACAACCGTTTGAGCATGGTATACATACAAGATCGATCGAACTGGGACCCACGAGTAAATCCCAGTCGATTGAAAATTGGCCATTTTTTTTTGTACTGGATGCGATATCTATGTAACTATATTATCTGTGATAATACATAGTGGCAGCAACTTCAAGCGAAACAAAAGTGATTTTTAAGTTGAATAGTTTCCTAACAATTACTTTGTTTCACCCGCTTAAAACTCAGAGGATTATAATAATAAGAATGTAAAATGTACATAGATAGAAAGAGCACTGACGGGCTGGTCTGATCTTGTCATGAATATAACTGTTGTGACAAACAGTTAAAATACTTTCTGATTAAATAACTATTTAGTCATTTAGTATATATTTAGTGTTTTTTAACTTAGTCCGTACCCCACCTTTGTAATTAAAAAATCTTAAGTGAGAAAAGGTATGAAACGTCCTTGTTTATACTTTATCTCATAAGGGTATATTACTCGTATGTTTGACACATATGTATTTAGTAACATAGAAAAATAATGGAGGAAGAGCCCATGAAGACATAGTACAATCATAAATACTGTTACAACTTTTAACGGTTCCCTACAGTCTCTGTTATTACCCGCACCAACGTGTTGGCTTGCGCCATTTGTTGTCTTATATTTGGTATGAACACGCAAATTTAAATTAAGATTCGCTAAGTTTTTAACATGGAGTGGAGCGATAAAGAAAACGGGATTGCGGTTATTGCGCATATTCTTCGCTTCATAACCACTGATCATTAGCAATCAGCAAGTCCGACCTTTGGATTACAAGCTATGGTTCGTTTTGGAGAGCATGATTTGTACGAAAAGACACCCAAACCTGGAGTCGCTAAAAATTAGCTTAAGAAAAGCAGTCGACACTTTTGCAAAGGAAATCGCGCGTGCTACGATTGATGAGTGGCCAACTCGTCTCAAGGCCTGTATAAGAGTAAACGGAAGTCATTTTGAATAATTCTTTTTTATTTTTTTATATTTAGGATTTTTTTTGGAAAAAATTAAATTAATGCATTCTGTCTTTATTTTTTGATACCTACGAGTATTTACATCTGTAACAGTATTTATGATAGTACTAGGTATATACGAGTATTATATACAGCCGAGTCAATTGAGCCATGTCCTTCCGCGTGTTTCGGGTCTAACATTTCCAGCAAGAAGGATGATGTGATGAATTATCCTTTTCACTCAGGCCACATGCTGGCCCATTTTGCGAAGATGGTATGTACCTAATCCCTGCAAGAAGGATGAAATTTCACGTATTGGCTTCTCAGAGCCTGAAGCAGTACAGATGTTTTGAAATTCGCCGACTTTTTTCCATATTATTATTGGAAATCATTAAAGGTAGTAAGGACAAAATATGTAGGTATTGATTTCTACTATAAACCATCCATATGTTATGTAGTTTTACACTCAAAGAAAGAAGGTACGAGTACATATATAGATAGATAGATAGATAGTTTTATTAACTGGCTTTGAAAGCCATTCATATTCAATTTGCAATTGTATTACATGTTATTATAATTATATTTTTACGGTACAGTTTTACAGAAAAGGAAAAAAAAACAATTTCGTAATATACATATGTACATATTTTTTAATAAGTTTGTCTTGCGAATTCAATGGCTGCTTTTTTAAATATTTTCAAATTTAGTTAATTTTTCACATTATTAGGCAGTTCATTAAATAACTTAAATCCTCTATATATCAGTGAATTTTGTAATTTAGCACTTAATAAATTTGGCAGTCTTATGCGGATATACCAATTATTAAGAAAAGTGATTTATAACATACTATTAGCTCGTCTGACAAGGGTATGGCTGCGCGTAAAACATCTGGGACCTATATTTCTGTGATCAGGGCATTCTGTTCTTTCGTATAGTACCACATTCAAGTGGTTATAACAAAAATCCACATTTTGGAAAAAATACATTTTTAACATACTATTACTAACCTCAGTTGCGAAAAAAACCTGCCAGACTTCCCAATTTGATTTGATTTTTTGGAGTACTTTACATTTATGTATCAATCTTTTGGTTATATCTTCACGCCCAAAAAATCCTGTGGGTTCTTAGGCTCTATAAAGACATACTCACTTTCATAATTATGCCATCTGCCATCGCAATATCTAGGAGGAGGAGCTGGATTCTCCTTCATGATATCCAGGAAAACTGAAGGCAGTTTAGCTGGAATCATCTTCCATTTTTCTAGGGCGATAGATCTCTCCGTATCGCTTCTGTCAATGAGCACCAGCACTTACTGTCCTTAAGGACATCGCTGTAGGATTTCGATGTAGCGTTGGAAGGCCTGGAAGAGGTACTGGTGGTGTATACCTTGGCTCTTTAGGATCCGGATTTCTCCAACGATCGTTCTCGCTTTGATGTGGAGTCGCGGCTTGTCCCAGCTTTGTCGTCACTAGCGATCTTTCCATTCTACTCGGGCGTTTAACTTTTCGGTTCTTTTACACTTCGGTATATCACTAAAGTGCTCCAGAACACGGCTTGCTGTGCGTCGCTTATTGTACGCCTGTTTTGAAGGAGCAAGGATACGCCTTGTTCCCGAAGAGTCCCTAGTGGAAAGTGGGGGGTACTAGTTAGAGTTGGGCTAAGTCGTGAATTTATGTTCACAGCTATAACTGTGAACGTGATTTCTTATTCACTGTGAATATAACCTGTGAATCCGAATGTATGAGACTAATTTTTTTTACGAATAAAAATTATTCACTTACTATGATAATAAAGTACAATTTACATATTTTTCTGTTATCTATCAATGAATTATTATATTACTGACTTCTTGTATCGTAAAATGTAATCGTAGGTAATTCACTAATACACATGCGTTGATGTATGCACAATGCACAAACTATCCATATAAGTAATAATACCATTAAAAATATTTCGACCCAATAATTCAAAAAATAAACTTACCCCAGAAACTAATGTCACCAAAGGATGCTTCACTTGCATATACATACATACCTGTCACAAATTACATTTTGCGAAAGCCTCATCTAATTCCGTAAAAAAATCAAAATAAAAGTAATCTTTTTTCGCTTTATCATTGGCGGCATCTTAAATTTACATTTTTTTTATATACGCTCACTTGCACACACCAAACACACATCTGTAAATATTTGCTTTGAATATAACTACATACAAGAGAAATACATATTTCTTTTATCTATGGTATAACCTAGCGAATTATATACATTTCATATACCTGCATGTTGTGTTGCCTAGTACCTAAATCGAAGACCCCGTTTGACGGATTCTTGGTGGCAGCAGATGACAGAGGGGGGGGAAGAGTGCTTATCCACTAGAGCACTTCCTCCTGTTCCAGGCGGCAGCGGACGAATTCCCTAGACGGAGTCAACGGTGGCGTCTATAATTCCAGTTAGGTTGAACTTAGTGAATACCTTGCGCGAGCTGTTTCGACGTATTCGGATCACAGGTCGGTAAGGAATATCAAATGTTGGTCAGGACATTGGAATAGAGATGGTGGCGGAGGAGCCCTTAATGGGCCAACGGCAGCGCTCATACTCCCGTAGTGGACTACTGGCACCGGTGTACCCGGCCCCTCGTCCTAGGGAAATAATTAAGGAACTGGCCCTCCAGGTTGTGGGTTGTGCCGTCGGGGTAACTTCCCTACCACGTAAAAAATCTATAGTTCCGAAACAAACAAAAGCCTCGGATAAGGATGACTCAACTAATGACGACCCCAGCAAACGAAATAAGGACAACGACCTTCGGATCTGTACGTGGAATGTCCTGTCCCTTTACAGACCACGTGCAGCCGAACAACTAGCAGAAGCCCTAGACTGTTATAAAGCAGATATTACCGCCATCCAGGAAGTGCGATGGGATGGGCCGGGCAAAAAGAGGATGAAAAACTGTGACATCTACTACGGTGATTGCTACAGAGGCAACAGGCAACGCTTATTCGGATGCGGATTTGTCATACGCGGCAGACTTAGGCAAGAAGTCTTAAGCTTCCGACACGTAAGCGAGCGTATTATGACTATCCGGATCAAGGCTAAATTCACTAACATAAGCCTAATATATGTTCATGCCCCCACAAAGAAAAGGACCCTGCCACCAAAGAGTGTTTCTACGAGCTCCTCGACAAAACATACGAGCAATGTCCTAAATACGACGTTAAAATCGTATTGGGCGATTTTAACGCCAAATTAGGAAAGGAGGACGTCTTTGGTAGGGCAGTCGGTAAGCATAGCCTACACGACACCACGTCTGATAACGGACTAAGGATAATTGATTTCGCTGTGGAGCGAAATGTCATCATAGCAAGCACATGGTTTCCTCATCTCGATATTCATAAGCAGACATGGCGGTCTAATGATCATGTAACGATCAACCAAATTGATCATATTGCGATCGACGCAAGGCATGCCTCCAGTATTCTGGATGACTGGTTCTTCCGAGCGGCCAACATAAACTCGGATCATTACCTTGTTGTAGCCAAGATACGAATGCGGGTATTACACCCTGAGCAACAAAGAAGAATTACTGTGAGAAAATTTTACGTCGAAAAGCTACAATCGCAAGAGACCGCCAGACTCTTCGCTGAGCGCGTATCCCGAAATCTCTCAATCACCCCTACGCCGCCAGCATCAAGTACCGAAGACCAGTGGCAACGCTGCCAACATGCCATTAGAAACGCCGCGACTGATGTGCTGGGTCTCGCTCGCCCACCACCGCGAAACCACTGGTTTGACGAAGAATGCCGGCGAGTGCATGCAGCAAAACAAGAGGCATACAAAGCGACGCTGCAAAGGAAGACGAGAGCTGCTCGTGAGCTCTACGAGCAAAAGAGACGGGAAGAACATCGGCTTCTCCAAAAGAAGAAGAAAGAGCATGAGAAGCCGCGCGTTTGAGAATATCGAGAGTCTATACTCCAGGAACAATGTACGGAAGTTTTACCAAAAGGTAAAAAGAACGTGTCGGAGAAGTAATACCAGTACAGAAACCTGTAGAGATGAAAATGGAAACCTCGTAGTAGAATCACAGTCGGTGCTGAGAATATGGAAAAACTACTTCTGCAGACTGTATAACGGCGACGAAGACCAACATCCCGCTGTCAAACAGAATGAACCATTCAACATAGACGATGATAGTCAAAATTTCCGTCCACCTGACCAAAACGAAGTGAGGATAGCAATATCCAAGCTAAAATCGAACAAGGCTTCTGGACCTGACGGCTTACCGGCCGAACTTTTCAAGGCAGCTGGGGATGAATTGCTAGAGTGCATACACCAATTCATTTCTAATATTTGGTCAGACGAATGTATGCCTGATGAATGGAATCTCAGCATCGTTTGCCCGATCCACAAGAAAGGAAACCCCCTCAACTGCGCCAATTATAGAGGCATCAGTCTCCTCAACATCGCGTACAAGATCTTTTCTGCGATATTGTGTGAACGCCTGAAACCTTTTATCAACAGCCTGATTGGACCCTATCAGTGCGGTTTCAGGCAAAAGGAAAGTCCACCATCGATCAAATCTTCACACTTCGGCAGATCCTGGAGAAAACCCAAGAATTCCAAATCGATACTCACCACCTCTTTATCGATTTCAAGGCCGCCTATGACAGCATCTATAGAGAAGAGCTTTATAGAGCCATGTCTAGTTTTGACATCCCTGCCAAACTTGTCCGTCTGTGCAGGCTGACGATGGATAACACTCGCTGCTCCATCAAGGTCGGTAATGACCTCACCGAGACCTTTGATGTCAAAAAAGGCTTTAGACAAGGTGACGCGCTGTCATGTGACTTCTTCAATATTGTACTTGAACGGATTGTGCGGAACTCACAAGCCAACACCGGAGGCACAATCTATTACAAGTCTGTACAACTGCTTGCATACGCCGACGATATAGACATTATCGGAAGAACTCAGCGGGCTGTCACCGTTGCGTTTGCAAGCATTGAGGCGGAAGCGGCCAAAATGGGTTTGGCGATAAACGAGGGCAAAACCAAGTATATGCTGCCAACAAGAAGGGAAAGCTACCGACGAATTGGACAAAACGTCACCGTGGGCAGCTATAACTTCGAGGTAGTAAGGGACTTTGTCTTTCTTGGCTCTGCTATAAATTCAACAAACAAAATCAGTGCAGAAATCAATCGAAGAATAACTCTTGCCAATCGCTGTTGTTTTGGGGCTTATAAGGCAATTCAACCTCTCGCGAGCGTCTGACAAACATCCGAGAGTATTGTTGTCACGAAAAAGCTTGTCAAATCGCCGTTCGGACTCGGCACTAAACTGTAGGTCTCTTCCATTCGTGTGGAAAATATAACGCACACAACATGAGTGGTTGCGAGAAGCTAGGCCCTGGCACTCAAAGATCTGTTGCGCCAAATATTTATTTATTTTTATGCGGCAATTCAACAGTAAAGCCCTATCTCGAACAACTAAGGAGACTCTATATAAGACCTTGATCATCCCAGTCCTGCTTTACGGCGCTGAAACATGGACTTTATTAAAAGAGTATGGAGATATCCTTGGTCGCTTCGAGAGAAAAATTCTTCGTAAGATTTTCGGTCCCGTTTGGGTTGACGGGTTTTGGAGGAGAAGATTCAATCACGAACTATACGAGCTGTATAGCGACATCAACCTAGTCAAAAACTGCGTATTGGACGTCTGAGATGACTAGGACATGTAGAGCGAATGGACACCAACGCTCCGGCCCGCAGAGTCTTCGAATCTAATCCCGAGGGACGACGCAGTAGAGGGAATCATCGCCGTAGGTGGCGCGCACAAGTTCAAGGGGACCTCGACCAACTTGGAGTGCGCAACTGGAAGCAACTATCTAAAGCCCGAGCTAAATGGAGAGGCTTGTTGGTTGAGGCCCAGGTTCACCCCGAACTGTAGCGCCACCTAAGTAAGTAAGTAAGTTTCCTTCGCTGCCTGCCACTTCAGTATACATAAATGCGATGTAAAAACGAATTCCTCCCTTATGCGCATTAGGTATACACATTTTCGTTAATCGTTGATCGTATTTCGTTGCCAGCTCTGAACGGTCATGTTCGCTATCCGCTCCTCGCTCTTCATTAAGCAATAGCCGCACTGAACGGTTAGATGTGTACATGTTCGTTATTCGCTCGTCGCTCTTCATTGAGCAATAGCCGCACTGAACGGTTAGATGTGTACATGTTCGTTATCCGCTCGTCGCTCTTCATTGAGCAATAGCCGCACTGAACGGTTAGATGTGTACATTTTCTTTCTTCATTCGTCGCTCAATGTATCTTTTGTTGCTGTGTTGGAGCGAATGTGTTTTGTGTAAAAATTGATCGAATATTAATTTTAAATTTGGGTAAATATGTAATGATTGTATTTTCAATAGGAGTACTTTATTAAATAAATTTGTGTAGTATAAATATGTTGCGTATAAATGTCTAGTGTATTAATGGCTTGTGTATAAATGTTTACCAATGCGTCCTCATTCGGTAAATTTTTAAATCGAAAAAGAACGAAACTAATTAACAAAAGGTACATTGAGCAATAAAGAATATGAATGTAAAAAGAAACTATGGAAAATCGAACGTTATATTTGGAGTAATTCAAAGAGAGTGTAGCAGGAATGCAATTAAATAGATAAATGGAGAGTTATCAAAATTAAGGTTTTGCAAATAATGTGATATGCGTTTACTTGGCACTTGTGTTAGATAGTACTAAACAGTAGCGGACACAAAAATGTGATGTGAAAAATAATTCCATATTCACGTTTTAAACATTCACAGTTTATTTTTAATTCACTCACAGGCTGCGTATGTAAATTTTCATTCGCAGTGAATGATTCATAGGTAGTGATTTTTTGCCCATCTCTAGTACTAGTACCTTGGAGTTCCATGCGCCTATTGGTAGTTGTTAGACCATATAAAGCCACAGTCTTCCCACTAACCAGCACTTCAGAAGCTTTACCGGTAAACACCCTAAGCGCCATACTACCGGTCCGGAACCGGTCTTAGTTGTTGTTTGTTTGGGTTGTTAGTTTTTTGTGTCTATTTTATGTTCCCACGAGTAGCGAAGAAGGGATATCCGTCCGTGCAGCGATCCGCAATACAAAGATAAGGCTAGCTTATCCGAAAGTCGCCAGGTATCCGAATACTCCATTTCGGGGCTAAGCTATTTTTGGGATGGGCCCCAGCCAAATTGGTCCTTGGCACTCGCCGTATAACACCTGGATCCAGCCTACCAGTGGGGAGAGGGGTAAGGAAGGATTGGGGTAGACCACGTCTTGGTTTCGAATCTCATCTAGGGAATTAATCCCAAGAGTCTTTGACCTCTACTAGTAGTCTAAGAGGCTGCAGTTATTTTCGGACGTGAAAGATAACCGAATGAATCCTATGTTAATATGTTGCCTTGATGTCCAATATTTGAGATATGCTCGTCTGGTAGCATGTAATGGCAGTTAAAAGGAATAACTGTGTATTGAAAATACCGTAAATTTCAAAACAGGAATAATTGGTGTAACCACTTGAATTTATTAGTACATTATAGAGTAAGACCCCTTCAGTAAGACTATATGTGTCCAAGGCGTCTTAAATGTAGCCAAAGCATTACCAGTCGCGGTAGAAACGTATACAAAATTAAAATTTTTATTAATTCATGCAACCGCAGTCATTTTTCCTGATATATAGGATATTATAACGTGAACACACTTATGAAGGTCCAAGATGTTTTGGATGTCGCTAAGAGCTTGCCAGACGAAGTCAAAATATCGACAAAATGTCAATTTGGAATAATATTTCTATTTTTTTTTAAAAACTTAGACCGAGTCGTCTAGTTTACAAAGATGTAAGTCCCAGACGTTTTACTTGTCGCCAAGTCTTTGCCAGACGCATTCAAAGGATCGAAAGGACCTTAACTAATTGACCTAACCACGCGAAATTTGTCTTAAATATAGGATAAAACATCGTGAACATAACTACATAAGTCCAAGATGTTGCACATGTCGCCAAGTCCTTGCCAGACGCATCCAATGTTCAAAATTTGCTCCAAAATCCCCTTTTTATTGATAAAGAAAATACAACTGGACCTCAAATAATAGAGGCAACCACACGAAATTTCTTAAATATAGAATAAAACACTGTGAATATAACTACATAAGTCCAAAACGTTTTACTTGCCACTAAGACCTTGCCAGACGCATCCATATGTTTCAAAATTGCTCTCAAAATGCCCTATTTTTGGACAAAAAACAAATACAACTGATCCTTAAATAATACAGGTAACCACACGAAATCTCTCTAAAATAGAAAAGCACCGTGAACATAACCACACAAGTCCAAGACGTTTTACTTGTCTCCAAGTCCTTGCCAGACGCATTCAAAGGTTCAAAATGCACTATAACCACTGATCGTAAAACAAACGGTAAGCTTTAGAGATAAGTATTAGAGTCAGCAGCTATTTTATTTGGCAGCTTACCGTGTTTTCCAAGATTCTCTCCTATACCTGGTTTTAAAATAATTGTTGGTCATACTTGCCCAGTTAATTGATTTTGCTAGCTCCCATTGGTTTGAGAGAATCTATTTTTAGAACCAACCAGTTGCTCTGTTGTAACAAGATGGTAGGTTTTCAAAGCTTTACTGAATGTGATTACACGCAGTACTTCTTCAAAAAAAGAAAAATTAGGCCGCATAGTATTTAAAAAAGCAGACCAGACCTACAGCTCATATTTGCAAGTCTTGGATGCGACAGAGACGTTTCTGAACAAAATATTATAAAAAAAGTTCACTTTGTTTGCGAAATGTATCAAACGCAATCTACACAAGTGAACGATGCTAGATACGAGATGCTTTATAAGTCATGCAAGCCAACATCAAAAAAAGATTTTCAAGAGTATAAAAAGTAATGCATTCTTCTTCTTCTTCTTCCTTTTATCAGCGAGGCTATGATCCGAAAACAAGGGATCACAACCCTCCCACTTCACCGCATTTCTACTGATCCGCCTGTGGGGTTCGCCTATAAAAAGTAATGCATATTACATTAAATAAATTCATCCTGTAGTGTATCATTTTAAATTGTTTGTCTTTCATGTTTTGAAGGAAGCTTGTTACCGCCAAATAGGTCAGCTTTATTAGAGCAGATATATAGAGCTAATTACATAATTAGCTCGGCAGAACCGTCTCCTGCTAACAGACATTTTTATGAAAACACCGAAGAACAGCAAACAAACAATGGTCCCTGAGAAAATCAAATGGTACAATCTGGACAAAGAAAAAGGCGAGGCTTTTGTTTTCGTAATGAAAAATTACGTCTCTCACACCATCATCGGAGCTTAGGATGAAGAGTGCAGAGCACAAAATATGTGGGATTCCCTACAGCGAACTTGCTTAAAGAATGCCAAATCACTGCTAAGAGCTTAAAAAGGCCACCATCAACACGCCAAAGAAACATGGTGGTGGAGTGATGAAGCTAAGAAGGTGATAAATGAGAAGAAAGTGCCTTTCAAAGCTTGGTCAAAGTGCCCCTCTAATAATAGTGACGAAAAACCTCGCTTCGAAATGGAATACAGATTTTTTTTTTTTTTTTTTTTTTCCGAGGGTAGGTGAAAATCTTCAATAAGACACTATGAGGATCGACAGCGCGTGCTCATAGTAGTGTGGGATTCTTACCCACTAAAAAACCTCCCTTCAAAACAAACTTGTTTATATTTTTTTTACTACAACTAAGTATTCGACTTATGAAGCAGTTTTCGTTTCACGAAATAAGGACGTTTTGCAGGTAGCTTCCCATTAGAAGTTCCTGCTAGCTCCGCAGTTTAGACGCGGTTACTTATCGCACTGAGTCTAAAGGTTTTGTTCTTTGTAGACGGCGTAGTAAATTTCTTTCATCCAAAACTTGGAGGACTGTTATATTAACGTGATTTTCTAGTCGACTTTTATGTTTTCTCGCGTAGTTTTTGATTTCGTCTTCGACTGATTTAATGCCAAGATCTCTGTGGATATCGCTATTTCTGATATACCATGGCGCATTTACAATACCTCTTAGCACTTTGTTTTCAAGAGTTTGTAAAATTTGAATATTACTTATTTTGGTACAACCCCAGAGTTGTATACCATATGTCCATACATGCTTTAGCACTTGCTTATATAAAAGCAGTTTGTTCTCTATATTAAGCTTGGAATATTTTCCAAGTAACCAATACATTTCGCGATATTTGTTATCTAGTTCTTTGCGTTTTTTCTTAACGTGCGTTTTCCATTTCAGCTTTGTATCAAGTGTCATTCCAAAATACTTAGCCTCGTTTGCAATCGGAATTTGAACCGAGTTTGAAATGATCGGCAGATTATTTACTCTCTTATAAGTAAAATTTACATGAACAGATTTGGTCTCGTGGAGTGCGATTCGCCAAACCTTTGTCCATTCATTTACCCTATCCAAAGCTTCTTGCAGTTTTTCTGTAGTATCTTCGACCGTTTTACCTACTGCCAAGATAGCAGTGTCGTCGGCAAATGTAGCTAGCTCAGTGCCTTCTACTTGCGGTATATCACGAGTGTACAATAGATATAAGACCGGACCAAGAACGCTTCCTTGCGGCACCCTAGCCATTATTTCCTTAAAATCCGAATATTCGTTTCCAAATTTGACGCGGAATAGTCTATTCGTAAGGTAGTTCTTCAAAATATTATATAGGTGCTCTGGCAGAACTTGTCGTAATTTAAACTTTAAGCCTTCATGCCAGACCTTGTCAAAGGCTTGAGAGACGTCAAGGAATACGCTTGAACAAATCCTTTTTTCTTCAAGAGATTTTTCGAGTACATGAGTTATTCTATGCACTTGTTCAACTGTAGAATGCTTACTTCTGAATCCGAATTTATGATCCGGAATGAGACGCCCTTCTTCTATAACCGGCTGTATTCGCCTAATCAATATTCTCTCGTACACTTTGGATATAATTGGAAGAAGCGAAATCGGTCTTTAAGACGTTTTTTCATTCGGAGGTTTTCCGGGCTTAAGGACCATTATGACTTCGGCGACTTTCCATTGACTGGGAACATTTTGTAGTCTAAGCGCGGCGTTTATAATGAACAGAAGCTTAATTAGAGCTTTTCTTGGTAGTGCCTTAAGAACAGATGTTGCAAGAAAAAAGCGAAGAAGAAGTGCGCCCAGCTTCAAGCAGAGAGTACGGATGGCCTGTGTCGGGAGCTTGAGAAAATATCTTCCCCGGTTGTTGATGCAAACCACGCTATCTAGGAGCTGCGAAGACACAATATGAACAAGAGCGCAACCATCTTCAAAATAGCCGCACAAAGAAGGAGGAATGCTCAGGAGATTCGTTCGCCAAAGTTCATTTACAATGCTCATGGCCAGCTTCTGGTGGATGACGACAAAATTCTGCAGGGGTGGCGGCAGTATTGCGAAGAACTTTTAAATGAACAGTTTCCCCGGCTATACTTTCCAAGAGCCACTCCTAAATGTGAAGAAATACCCGACATTACAGTGGGAGAAGTTAGTGAGGCGGTCAAATACTCCAAAAAACGAAAAGCGGTTGGGCCAGACGAGATGCCGTCTGAGTTCTGGAAAAAGATGGGAGACATCGAGTTCAGATGGCTCAGAATTTTCATCTCTAAATTTCTGAGAGGTGACCCAATGCCGAATCAATGGAGGGAAAGTTACCTTCTCCCTGTATATAAAGGGAAAGGTGATACGCGAAACTGTGATAACTACCGTTCGATCAAGCTGATGTCACACACCATGAAGATCGTTGAGCGGGTATTAGGTGGCCGACTGCGAAAATGAATACGGCTATCTGATGATCAGTGCGGGTTTATCTCGGGTAAATCAACCACAGATGCAATCCAAAATATAAGGATCATAATGGAAAAACATCGTGATTCCTTAAAAGATTTGCATATTGTATTGGTTGACTTTGAAAAGGCATTCGACAGAAAACCACGAGATCTAGTATGGGTGGCGCTAAGACATCGCGGGGTCGCAGAAACATATGTACAGATCAGAACAAGAGTAAGATGCCCCGCTGGAGTAACCGAACAGTTCTCAATCAAAGTCGGGGTGCACCAGGGAAGCGTTTTAAGCCCTTTGCTCTTTATTACAGTCCTTGATTGGAAGCGCAAAGCGCTCTGCGTCACAAGCGATATAAGTCTTTACGCTGAACATCGAAGTAATATTTTTATCGCATATTTTCATCTTTCCTTTTGGTATCAACCAGCTGGCCGCCAATTTGGCGCGCTGTACGCTGTGGAACCTGTATAAGTCGCCACCACCGCAGACAGAGCTTTTAAAAGCTCAACGATAAAATGTCAATTTTAGCGTAGACAACAACCACCCTGTCTAAGCTTGAAAGTGAGCCCAAAAGCTCACTCCGTAATTTGCTAGGCGACATTAGCGTCGCAAGGTCGCCCCCACCGGGGCGCGATCGCTTTCAACCAACAAGCAATTACATTTCAAACATTCCTATAACTACAACTACATCTACAACTACGACAACAAACTTCAACACCACAACAACAACAAACACATACACAACGGCAATAAACAACAATAAACACATACACAACGGCAATACTAACCACCAGGGCGGAGAATACGGTAACATCCTCAAGAATTACCTCTTCTAACATAGACAATAAAAACTTAAATAATAACCCGAATAACCAAACAACCCCCAAATTCACTGACATTAAGAACGCAAAAGTACAACGCAATACTACAAACCAAAAAAGAGAACGATCGCCTCCAGTTAAAACAGCAGACAACAGTAACACCCAGAAAAAGAGATCCTTAGCTCAGATGATGAGCTCGAAAATATGGAGAATGAACCCTCAGAAAATACCAACCTATTCAGCAAATCTCAATTTCATAAAAATGTCAACAAACCCCCACCAATTTATGTTCAAGACGTCGAATGCATAAAAACACTTAACAACGCACTTAGTGATGTAGCTCAACAGAATTTCGAACTAAAAGTACTTACTAACAACGAAATTCGAATCCAACCCTCGAACTCTGTATTCTATAGGACTATTATAAAAATGTTACGATTAAATAATACGAAATACTGCACATTTAAGCCTAAAGAAGAAAGAGGTTTTAAAGTCGTACTGCGAAATATGCACCATTCAACTGACCCAGAAGATATCAAAAACGCGCTAGAAAAAAAGGACACAAAGTAATGAATATATACAACATCGTACAAAGAAACACCAAAAACCATTATCACTCTTCTATGTTGAGGTAGCAATGAATGACAATAATAAGCACATTTATGATATTACACATCTTCTACAATGCAAGGATTTTTTCGAACAACCTCACCATAAAAGAATAATTTCACAATGCACAAATTGCCAGAGATAGGGTCATACCAGAAATTACTGCACAAGAGACCCAGTATGCGTTAAATGTGCAGGGATGCATAAGACTCTTGACTGCCCAATGATAACAGGAGAAGGCACAGTAAAATGCCCCCTATGTCAAGGAAATCATACGGCAAATTATAAAGGACACGAGATCTACAAAGCGCTATAAATCGAACGGTTCCCTTCATTTAGTAAAAAAGATTCACCTAAAATCAGTGAAGAACCAATCAACGAAAACCCTTGTAATATTATTTCAGGCATAACCTACGCTCAAGCTACCGCAGACAAAACTACCGACCAGAACATTCTAACTGAAAACAACAAACCAAAAATTAAACCTATAACAACAAACAACCTACATAAACCCACTTCTATGGTAGAAACTAACAGAAGCTCCCCACAAGTCAATAACATTAGTAATAATATGAATGACATGAGTGAACTAAAAGAAATAAAAACTCGAATACAACAATTAACTAACATGATGAATATTATTACCCTTCTAGTAACTAAACTTAATGGACAACATGAACAATAACCTTAGAATCATTGTCTGGAACGCAAACGGACTACATCGCCATGCTCTCGAGATAAAACAATTTCTAAATGACAATAATATCGACATTTTACTAATAACTGAAACTCACTTTACTAATAAAAGTTATCTAAGAATCCCAGGCTACAACACTCACAACACAAATCATCCTGACGGTACAGCGCATGGCGGCACTGCGATTATAACTAAGGAAAAAATCAAGTAAATACAATTCAGAGCATATCCAAGCCACAACAGTACGACTACAAGATAAGTACGGACAATTCTTAGTATCTGCTCTTTATTGTCCACCGAAACACAAAATTACAACAACAAGCACACAGACTTACAACTGCCAAAGGAAAAAATCTATTGGACGCTTTTCGAGTTAACAACTGTAAATACCTTAGCACTGGCGAACCTACGTACTGGCCTTCAGACATCAAAAAAACTCCGGATCTAATTGACTTTTGTATAGTCAAGAACATAACACTAGACAACTTAAAAATTAAGTCAAGATTTGAGCTTTCATCGGACCACTCTCCAATTCAATTAGATTACTCTACTGATATAGACACTTCTCACGGACTTTCTCAATTATATAATAAAAGGACGAATGATTCTTTTCGAGAGTATATAGAGTTACACCTGCAACTGAATGTACCACTTAAAACAAATTATGACATATAAAGAGCCATACTATATCTTAACAACATAATAAGTGAATCGGCTATAATATCGACGCCTATAGCAAAACCGAAAACCAATCAATTCTTCACTCCATCAAACATACTTGTACAAAAGCTAATAAAAGAAAAAAAGAAGACTAAGAAAAACGTGGAAAGCTACAATATCGCCCGATGACAAAAAAAGCCTTAATAAAGCAGTGAAAGAACTCAAAGAGAAATTACTGTATATTGAAAACAAAAATATAAGTGACTTTGTAAAAAAACCTTACATATACATCCGAAACTAATTTACATAAATTGCAAAACATGCTCCCTCCAGAATTTTACTTATTACTTAAAAGCTATCTAACCGATCGCTCCTTCTATGTAAAATGTAAAGACGAGTCCTCAATAATTCATCAGATAAGAGCAGGAGTTCCTCAGGTTAGTGTTCTAGGACCATTACTTTATGTCTTATATACTGCAGACATCCCCTTTCCACGACAAGGTACATCTTCAACAATGATTGCAACTTTTGCGAATGATACAGTACTACTAAATAAATAAATATTTGGCGCAACAGCTCTTTAAGTGCCAGGGCCTAGCTTCTCGCAACCACTCATGTTGTGTGCGTTATATTTTTCACACGAATGGAAGGGACCTACAGTTTAGTGCCGTATCCGAACGGCGATTTGACAAGCTTTTTCGAGACAACAATACTCTCGGATGTTTGTCAGACGCTCGCGAGAGGTGGGACCGTGAAAAAACTTTTTGGTGTTTTGTAGGATTCGAACTCGGAACCTCATGCGTAGTGATCCGACACACTAACCACTTACGCCACGGCGCCCACACAGTACTACTAAACTCACTTAAGAATCTGACTACAGCCACAACGCAGCTCCAACATACACTAGACGAAACAATAAAGTGGTTCGATGACTGGCGCATAAAAATGAATGAGGACAAAACTTCACAAGTGGTTTATACTACTAAGGCTAATAATTCACCAATACCCCTAAAAATAAATGACAAAATTATCCCTATCGACAAAGTAGCTAGGTATCTAGGCATGCAATGCAAAAGAAAAATCAAATAAAAGAGAAATGCAGACAATTATACTGGCTGCTTAGAAGAGACCCAAAATTATCAAACCTATCTGGACCTATGGCCTACAGATTTAGGGGACATGAAAAAAATTTAATGTAGCACTAATACAAAGACAACAATCAAAAATTATACGTGCAATAGTCAATGCAGAGTGGTATATAACTAATGCTGACATATGACATCGAGGCCTAAACATCCGTACCATAGCTGAAGAAATAACGACGATAAGCAGAAGACACCATATAAAAGTATTACTTCACCAAAACGACGAAATTAACTCTGTACCAGCCCAAGAGATATCAGGAAGAAGATGACTAAGAAGGACAAGACCAACGGACCTAATTAGAGGAAATTGACTACAAAATACATGTTAAGTTGTTATCAAGATAAACTTTAAACCTAAAATTGAAAAATATTGTACTAATATACATATATAGTACTCGTACATTAAAAAAAAAATGTCTAAGCTTTTTAACCAAATGACTATGCGACACTGGTCGGTGGGTCAAAATATTTCCAAGTAACAAATCTATGTAAAAAAATATACTAATTGTCAATAGACAGATGTATGCATAAACCTTTGGAAAATAAAAAAAAAAAGCGTAGGATGGATGAAGTGGCGAGAAAATTCGCTATTACCTAAGTTGAAAGGAATGCTCTACGCCGCAGTTGTGCGTCCAGCGCTCACACACGGTTCACAATGTTGGACGATGTACAAAACGTATGAGAGTAAATTAACGGCAGCTGAGATGAAGATGCTTCGCATGACAGCAGGAGTGACAAAGCTTGATCGAATAAGAAGTTCGAAGATCCGTGGAAACCATCACGTCAAGGAAACTATCGTACAAAAGATAGAGCGCGACCGGCTGAGCTGGTATTGATATTAAAAGGGAATATCAATGCACGTTCAAAAGACATCGCGATGTAGGAAAGGCAGGCCTATATACGCCTGGATCAGACAAATGCGACGACATCGGCATTTCATTGGCTTCACTAACCGAATGATCCAAAATCAGCGGGCCTGCCGATATTTTCTGAGGTCAAATAGGCGAACCCCACAGGCGGATCAGTAGAAATGCGATGAAGTGGGAAGGTTATGATCCCTTATTTTCGGATCATAACATCGCTGATAAATGGAAGAAGAAGTGCTAATTACATACGAGTATGTTGTATATGGAAGAATGCCGTGGCAAATCAGCCAATAACAATATCACCAGGATTGAATGGATGGATATTAAAAGATAATATAGTATGCTCCAAATTGAGTGGTTCTGGAGCAATGTGACCCATGGCAGTTTAAAAGATGTTCTAGGCATGCATTTTTTATTTTTTTTTTTTGCGTGGGTAGGTGAAAATCTTCATGAGACACTGTGAGACACTGTGTATTCATAGTAGTGTCAGATTTCTACTGACTAAAAATACCCTTCGTTTCGTCTTGTTTACTACAACTAAATTAAGTACCTTATCAAGTAGTTTCATCTTCGAATAAAATTTTCCCGTGAAGCAGGTAGATTTCCTACAGAAACACCCGCGAACATAGCTACAATGGCTAAAAAAAAAAACAAAAAAAAAAAAAATAATAATAATAGTAATAATCTTATGTAGGTGCTCCGGAAGGACCCGTCTTAGCTTATACCACAGATAATAAACTTACCCAGATGTCGCATCCACATACAAAAAAATGTTGATCTTTTTTGCGATGAGTAAACAACAATGGGCAAACAAAAAGCTTTTCTGCTTTGCAAAGAAAAAAAACGGAAAATAAATTTTCTGTGCGAAAAGCTTTTTCTTTTGCTACTCTTTGTACCGTCTGCGATCTGCGACTGCAAGACACAATTTCATTTATACATACAGGGTGTCCGCCGGGAAGGTATACTACTCTGTTTGTTTATAACTTTTGATTAAATGAAAGAGATTGGATCTTATATTGATAAATGTTTTATTTAATGTCGGCAATTATGTAAGGAATACAATATCAGGTAAATGTCCGCCTCTGCTAGTCTCACAAATGCGAGCCCTTTTGAGCACATTTTTCATTACATTCTCACACATTTCACGCGGTATTTCATTAATTTCATCACGAATATTTTGTTTGAGTTGCTCAAGCGTTTCTGGCTTGTTTGCATAAACCTTGCTTTTCAGATATCCCCACAAAAAGAAGTCAGGAGCAGTCAAATCAGGCGACCGTGGAGGCCAATCAGCATCACCATTTTTTTAAATAACTTGTTGTTGTCATGGGCTAGCTGTAACATCGTATTGACATATGTAGGGCGGCGTAAATGGTCTTCTTGAAGAAGCTCTTGTGTCAACTGAATCTTAAATGGAAACAAATGCAAATCCTTGTGCAAAATTGTGGCCAAAGTTGTTCTTTGAAGACCTAGCTCCTGAGCACGGCGTCGAATTAAGGTTGATGGATTGTTTTGAACACTTCCTTGAACAGCAGTAATGTTTTCAGCCGATCTTGCAGTACGTTGTGGCCCATGCTTGGGTCTATCACCTACAGACCCTCTTTCTTCGAAATCATTCACTACACGATAAATAGTGCGTTTTGTTGGCACGTTGTTTCTCCCAAAAATTTCACGTAACTTTCTCATCGTCACAGTAATCGATGATTGATTTTGATAAAATGTTTTAACGATTAAACCACGTTGGTTTATCGAATATTTTTCCATAATAAATTTGCCACGTGTCTACTTCACGACTGCCAAATATGAACTGTCAAGACTAATGTTTACCAAAATGGCGGCAAAACAAAGTAGTATACGTTCCCGGCGGACACCCTGTACATATGTATGTACATATATTCATATGTAGGTACGTAATTTCCCTTTCCATTTTGCTATATTGACCGAAGTTTTGATCTGTGCAGATCTGTGGTGTGGTAAAAAATATCTAAATTGTATTTTTTCGAAGTGAAAAGTGATATTTTACTGTGTGTGTCCAATAAAAATTTTGAAGAGTTAATCTAGGAAAGGTAAAGTATATTATTTAAGTTTATTTCAGGTTGATTAGGTACCTTGGTACTTACAAATACAAAAACGTTGCGAAATAAATCGACTTAGAGGAAATGTCGTGGTGAATAAAGTGCGCTATTGTATGCTGCAATGCAACAACTGCCCAATTTCCAGAGAGGAAAATGCTTAGATTTCCTAAAAAGGGAACTAAGAAATATAGTGACTGGCTAGCACATGCTGAAGAATCCCGTGATAATGTTGAAAATCATACACGGCCATACATTTGTAGTAAACATTTCGATTTGAAATTTTTTGGAAAAAAAAAAATTCAAACACGACGCTGTTCAAACACTTTTTATGAAAAGGAGTGAAATGTTTTTGGAATCTAATGACAATGAACTTGCTTTTGATCCTAAGAAAGCCAAAATAAACTACTCTAATCACAAAAGATTAAAAGTGCAAACGAGTACCGATATATCCATTGATGAACTAAATGAAGTTTCAGCACTTATAGACTGCAACAGATCTATAGATTCCATAGAATCTGTATGAAAGGAATGCGAAGCGAACACAAAAAAGCAATTTTTTTATATTCAATAAATAAGTAGACTGAAAAAAAATAACAAAATCCTCAAGGAGAGAGCTAAAAAAAGTCTAAAATTCAGAAATATCCTGGCAATTAAAGTCCGCAGGCTAAAAAAAGATAAAGCACAGCTTAGAGAATATCAAAAGCAAACAATAGAAGAAAAAATAGATTTCTTACATGATATAAATAAAAATTCGAAAACATTTTGCAAACTCATTTTATCACAAGGCAAATGACAATTTACCCAAGAAGAAAGGTGGATTTTTCCAATGTATATTTTTCCGCTCGTCGTCTGGATATAATTTTCTTCGCGATCAGCTGCAATTGTACTTGAACACCCAGCTTTATGGATAAAACTTAAAAGTTTATCTCCTGGTCTAAACGAAAATGTTTTTGAGGAAATATTGTACAAAAAAATGTTTTAACATTGGAACCAAAAGACAAAGAAGTCGTTCAGCCTGATTGTCGTTGGCGTTTGTCGCTTTTCGACGATTGTCGTTTTATTTTTCAGATGTAGCACGAATCCATTTTCATAACCTTTACAACGTGAAAGAGTTGTAATAGTATTCTTCACGACAAACAAACTACTTAGTATTGTTTAACGGTCAGCAGGTCGTAGCTATGAACAAAACGAGAATCGTCGAAAAACGACAAACGCCAACGACAATCAGGGTGATTTGAATATTCGATGAGATGAGTATCCAGGCGAATTTAACATACAACAAATATAAAGACATAATCGAGGGCTTCGTTGGAGAAAGATTTGTGTGCGAAATCAGTTTGCATGTTCATGATTCGTGGTATATGTGGTAAATATAAACAAGTACTTTATCATGTGACCTGTCCAAGCAATATACCAACAAAGCAGTTCGAAATTGAAGTATACAACTGTATTGACATGTAAAAATCTGGGACTAAACGTAAGAGGCATTTGCTGTGACCAAGGCCCTACGAATCGAAGCCTTTTCAATAAATTAAAGCTGGATGAGGACAACAGTTCCTTTCTTTATAAAGAAAAAAAAGTGTATGGAATGTATGATGTGCCACATTTAATCAAAAGTGTAAGAAACAATCTTTTAAGATCAGACTTACAAACTCTGGATGGAGTTGTAAGCTGGAAAATAATTGAGTATATCTATAATACAGAAAGAAATAATACCACAAAAATGTGTCCAAAACTAAAATATGCTCATATAGATCCCACAGAATTTCAAAAAATGAATGTGAAACTAGCGGCACAAGTACTTAGCAGATCCGTGGCTTCCGCAATTAATGCATTACAGCCCTTGAATAAATTTCCAGCGAAAATTGCACAGTTTGCGCAACCAACAGCAGAATTTATAAATAAAATTAATAAAATATTTGATTTATTGAATGGAAGACCTGAACTTATTCGAAATGACGCAGATATTGGATTTTTAAAAGAAATGCAATCATATTTAAAACAAATTCAGCCAATCAATGCAAAATGTAAACCCTTCTGCTTTAAGGGGCTGATTATGACAATTGAAAGTATTTTAATAATAAAAAAGGAATTATTCAATGATTACTGTGAGTTACATTATATATGTATATGTTAACAAGTTCAATCAGGACCCACTTGAAAACCTTTTTGGAAAAATAAGAGCAAGAAATTTTAATAAAAATAATCCGAACGCGTCTGAATTTGGCTCATTACTGGGCGAAATTATGGCTCTAAAATTTTTGTTTAAGTCAAAATTTTGCAATTGTGAAGAAGAAGATTCTGAATATTTACAGTTAGATTTTTTTTTTTTATTTTAATATATTTTTTTTTTATTTTATTAGTTTATAAGTTTATAAAAAACTTTATAACATCACTTAAATAGTAAATATAAAAAGAAACATTTGTATGTCTATAAGTTTTTCTTTAAAATTTTTGTTTGGCATACACTATTAAATCTTTTTTAAAAATATTTATATTCGTCTGAGTTTTTAAATTAACTGGTAGTGCATTAAACAATTGCAGTCTTTTAACAAAAATTTGATTTTGTGTTCTTGAAAGATTTGCTCTTGGTATGTTGGAGTTTCTTCTGTTCCTCAACGTGTAATTATGTCTATCCGAAACATAGGATAAGCTTCTGCTAAGGTACTCCGGTAGAATATTGTGCTTAGTTTTGAAAATAAATATTAAATTTCTAACAACTACTCTTTGCTTTACACTTAAAAAATTTAATGATCTTAACATAGAACTTATTGGTGTATAGAAATCTACTTTTAGGATAGCTCTCATTGCACGATTTTGTAATTTTTGTAATCTATTTTTGTCCGTTTCGTTAAACATAAAAAGTATTGTTGCACAATAATCAAAATGTGGTAATATGATTGTATTGTATATAGTAATTGCACAATCCTCATTAAGTTTCTTTCTTATCCTATACAAAAAATTCACTTTTTTGCTAATTTTGGAACAAACATAGTCTGCATGACACTTAAAAGCTAACTTATCATCTATTATTGCACCAAGATACTTACTTTACTTCACTTTTTCGAGTTTATCATTGTTAATTTTAATTTCTATGTCGACTTCACTGTTTAGGATCATACATTTAGATTTATTTACATTTAACTTTAATTTCTTACTATTTAACCACGTATTTAGATTGATTAGGTCTTCTTCAATTTTTCTTTTAATTCATTTAAGTTATTACCACTTACATATATGAGTGTATCGTCAGCAAACAGCATTATTTTACAAAATTTCAGAACGCTTGATATGTCATTTATATACAGCAGGAACAAGACAACACCGAGAACTGAGCCTTGAGGGACACCTAGCTCCACAAAGCTCGAACTAGAGATTTCAGTATCAATTTTCGTAAATTGTATTCTATTTTTTAGATAAGTTCTGAACCATTTAAGCTCTTTGTTCTTAACACAGTAGCTTTTTAAATTTTCTAACAGAATCTCGAGATCAACTGTTTCAAATGCTCTCTGGAAATCAAGGAACACTGCACAAATTTGTTCTCCTTTGTCTATAATACTTTTCCATTCGTGTACCATCCACATAAGGGCAGTTTCACAAGATCTTCCAGACCGAAAACCCGATTGCTGTTCACATATTATATTATTATGTTCCAGATATTCTATAAATTGCTCTGATACGACTTTTTCGAACACTTTTTCAATAGTTGGTAATAGGGTTATTGGCCGGAGCTTGTCAGGGGTTTTCGCGTTTGAAACTTTCTGCACAGGTATTATCACAGATTGCTTTAAACAAGTAGGGAATTCACCTTCGGACAACGATCTATTTAACACAATTAACAACTGGTCACCAAGTACATCTAAGTTTTTTTTAAATATTGCACTATTCACCGCATATATATCTTTCTTTTTATTCATTTTATTTAGAATCTTGGTCAGTTTAAACTTATTCTCAATCAAAGAGAATTTAAAATTGCACGAAACCGGGTTTATATCTCAATATAATTGCTTTGTTAATGTCCTTAACACTACTGATAAAATAATTATTTAATATATTAGCTATTTGCTTCTTATCTCTAATTGTATCACTACTTATAATAATTTCATTTATTGCATTTTTTTTTTGCATACCACGAAACGTTTTAACACTTTCCAAAGACCCTTTTGATCAGCAGCTCGGACACTTAGTTCATTCTGAATGAATTCATATTTACAATTTGTAACAGTCGTCTTATACCTATTTCTGCAGAGTATATAGTCATTCCAGTCATCAATATTTCGCGAATGTATAGCTTTATTATAAAGACTAATTTTTAGCTTTTTTAGCTGACGAAGATTTTCGTTGGACCACTTATTATTATGTACAGTATTTATTGAACGTGCCACTGTAATTTTTTTAATAACAGTATTGAGTTTATTGCTAAAGTATTGCACTTCCTCATTTAAATTTTGATATGTCAAAGACTTAGCTCTCCAAAGCTCTGCAAACGTCCTTTTATCGTATTTAAGTCGTCTAATTATAGTTTTATCTTTCCTATCAATGGCCTTGCAAACAATATCTATAAGTATGGTTTCATGGTCAGTTATTTTAAAACGCTTCTCTATTCTAGCTTTTATTGCCCCATTCCTAACATTCGAAATAGCGTAGTCTATTAACGAACTTGTACTTGAAGTAATCCTAGTAGGCTCCTCCACCAAATGCTTGAGTTTTCTGTCGTTCATAAAGTTAAATGCTTTGTTTTTGCATCTATCGTTTTTAAAATAATTAATATTAAAATCATCCACTAACAAAATATTTCCTGAGCTTTTAAAATAAATATCACACCATCGCTCCAATTCGTCAATAAACAGATTTACTGGGATTGGTATGGTGTGTTGGATACTGAAAATAAAACAAAGGTTGTACTAACACAGGAGCAAGAGAAAAATGAAAACATATTCGATCTAGCCAAATATTGTGAATCCGAACTTCTAGCGATAGAATTACCAGATGAAGACACGATTTCAATAAAAATGACAGAAATGAATGACATCGACACAAGGTATTTTGCAGGTTACAGTTTTTTTTAAAACACTTAAAAAAATGAATGCAGTTTGTGAGAACTGTGTCAAAGAAATGTCAAAGGACAAAAACAATTTCGATCTCACGGAAATATTGATCAAATTGAGAGAATATGAACACTCGAATGAAAATCCAATACTTGTCTGGCCATCAGACAAGTACTTCAAAATATGTATGTCAACTTCATATACAAGTATTTACCACTTGCTTTCAGAACTGTCCATTTGCATCTAATCTTAGAGAAAATATAGTAAATCAATGTATCTCAAATACAAATTTGCACTATCCAGATTGGTTTGAAACGACAAAAAAATTTTATTCGCACAAAATTGATACTGTCAATTTCCTTGTGGTAGTTCTACTTTGGAAAAATTGTAAGTGGTTTATTGACAAGAGCATAAACAAGAAAAAAAATCCAAAACAAAAGACAAAAATGTTGCAAAATTACAACTGTTGCAAAGACATGTATTCAAACAATTAGGAAATAAATAAACACAATTATGTATTTGTCTCAGCCTCAATCTTATAATACGTACATACCTACATACATATGAACAAAGTAAAGTAAAATAAAGTTAGCCTACAATACCTGCAGTTAAATTTTTTGTACCGTACCTACAAATTCTTAACATCATCGCAGATTGCATTAAAATTATTCCTGATCTTAACCTACCCTAATTTAATGTACATATGTAGGTATAGATACATATGTAGGTATATTTCTGCTCTGTCTTTTCCTCACCGTGCCAAAGTCGCAGGCCAGGACGAAAAATACGAGAATACAAAACAAAATAAAAAATATATTTCTCTGTGGGTATGTCACAAACTCTACGCTGGTGGTGAAAGCTTTTCGCAAAGCAAAAGAAAAAGCTTTTCGCACAGAAAATTTATTTTCGGTTTTTTTTCTTTGCGAAGCAGAAAAGCTTTTTGTTTGCCCATCGTTGTTTGCTCATCGCAAAAAAGATCAACATTTTTTTGTATGGGGATGCGACATCTGGGTAAGTATATTATCTGTGTTACAAGCCATCGTGCCGCTTCAGGATCTTTTTACGACTTGTCGTTTTCTCTCTGAGTTCAACTCTGGAAGGCGTCCGTTTTTCGTTCCACTGACCATGTGTTCCCTTGGGTTATTTTTTTTAGTCCCACATGTGTGCGTCCAAGTACTTCCCATCTATTCCGCAAGTCTATTTATAAATATTGGTGCATTGGCTGCCAATGTGTTTTCCTGGTGTCGTGTGTTTATCGTTTCCTCGGATGTGGTTTCCTGGTGTCGTATGCACATGCTTATCGTTTCTTTGGGTGTGGTTTCATATATAGCTCTCCCTCATTAAGGTTTGGCTTCTCCTGGGTTTATATTTTTTGTATAAAATGTAGAATACAATTGTTACAATGATTATGGTAATACTAATACGCGTATTGATTACAATGTTTCTTTTCGAGTGACTATATGCCATTTCCTGAATTTGTTCTAAATTGTCTATATTTTGGATTTCATTATCAGATAATTCGAATGGTACGTTTGTTAGTGGAATTTGCCCGATATTAGTATTGTAATATTCTTGCTGGGGTTCGTTTAAATAAAACCGTCTTTTGTGTATTTTAATCGTTTATTTATTATCAAACACCAACTTTACTTCAACACAATATTCAATCACTTTATTCTTTATTTATTTGAAATTAAACTGTCGCTACAATGGTCTCCCTCCCTCTTGTAATCGCTGTATGCACTTATAAACAACTGTGTCCACGGTAGTTGTGGTATGGTATGAAATTGCAAGGGGTTCTAGAACATGCTAGATGTTTCTCCGGGTGAATCGAGGATCCTGGAATATTGGGATATTGTGTGGAACAATTGTGGAACGTAAGCACATCAGGTTGGAATATTTACTGCTAACAGGTTTTGCAATAGATGTCGTTGCTTCAGTTTGAGATACAGTGTTTTAGTTTTTGGTACACAAACCATCCTGTAGTCAATGCTACACTGCCCCCCTCTTAAACTTGTTCGTCCCGAACAAGATCATCTGGATTACTGCCATGGTAACGATGAAGACGATCCAGGTGGACAATTTTCATCTTGCCTCTTACTCCACGCTGGATCCGGAAGACGACGTCATTGATGCATGTGACCACTTTATAAGGGCCCTCCCAGTCTTGCTACAGCTTGGGTGACCTCCCCTTTTGCCGGTGTGGGTTGTACAACCATACCAGGTCTCCCTTGTGGAAGCTGGACGTTGTTGCCTTTGTGTCGTACCTGGTTTTCATGCGGTCACTCGCTATCCTTATACTCGTCCTGGTCCTCTGATGTATGTCTCGGATCCTTTCCCTGAGGTCTGCCACATAGTCCTCTTCACTCTTGGGCTCATCGTTAGGGGATCCAAACTTAGCCTCACTAGGTAGCCGGACTGCTCGACCAAACAAGACTTTAGATGCAGTATGTCCAGTAGTACTGTGCACTGCATTTCGGTAGGCCATCAAGAAAAGAGGAATTTGTCGATCCCAATCGCGCTGGTGGTCTTCTACGACCTTGGAGAGATGTTCGTTTAAGGTTCTGTTGAAGCGTTCTACCATCCCGTCGGGTTGTGGATGAAGCGGGGTCGTCCTCGTCTTTTTGATTCCTAGTTGTTGGCATACCTCTTGGAATATTTTTGATTCGAAGTTTCGTCCCTGGTCAGAAGGCAGTTCCATGGGCACGCCAAATCTGCTCACCCAGTTCTTGACGATCTGTTCCACGATGGCCTTCGCTTCCTGGTTAGGGATGGCGAATGCTTCCGGCCATTTGCTGAAGTAGTCCATGACGACTTGGATGTAACGGTTGCCATTGTCGGTTTCCGGAAACGGACCAGCGATGTCAGCGGCGATCCGTTCAAAGGGCGCGCCCACGTTGTACTGGTGCATCTTGCCTCGCGTTTTCGTTCTGGGTCCCTTGCTGGCCGCACACACGACGCATTTTTGGCACCAACTTTCTACGTCGTCCCTTGCGCTGAGCCAATAGAAGCGTTTTCGCACCTTCTCCAGTATCTTGTTTGCACCCAAATGACCTCCGGATGCTCCATCATGCATCTCCCGTAGCACCTCGTGTACTTTTGATCGCGGCAAGACAAGCTGCATTATGAAATCTTTCCCGTCCGGCCTCTCCCATTTCCTTTTCAGCACACCATCTTGCACATGAAGGGAGTCCCACTGAGCCCAGAATGCTTTGAGAGTGGGGCTCATGTTCGAGATATCTCGTCCGTTTGGCTTTTCCATAAACTCTTTCCACGCTAATATCGGCTCGATGTCCGGGTCTTCTTTTTGAGCGTTGCGGATTTCTTCTGCACTCCAACCAGCGATAGGCTCAGCTCTTACCCTTTGGATGGAAAGAAGGTTCTTCTCTTCCTGCCGCACACAATGCTTGCAGTCGCTTTTACATGGTCGGCGGGATAAGGCATCCGCATTGGAATGAAGTTTCCCTTTACGATGCTGTATTTCATAATCGTACATCTGCAGCCGTTCAATCCATCTTGCGACCTGGCCCTCCGGATTCTTGAACTGCAGCAGCCATTTTAGAGCCGCGTGGTCTGTGCGCAAAAGGAACTTTTGGCCGTAAGGGTATTTATGGAAGTGTTTTGTCGCCAGAAGCAGCGCCGGAAGTTCTCGCCTGGTCACGCAGTAGTTCCTTTCCGGCTTGGAGAGCACTTTGCTGAAGTATGCGACTACCTTCTCTTGGCCGTTGTGTACCTGCGAAAGAACCGCTCCGACACCGACGTTACTTGCATCTGCATCCACGATGAACATTTCTCCGGGAATGGGATATGCTAGTGTTGGTGCTTCGCATAGTTATTGCTTAAGGTTCTTGAAGCTTTTGTCGCACTCACCTGACCACTTGAATTGCCTTCCTTTTTCCGTCAGCTGGTGCAAGCTCTTCGCGATTCCGGCAAAGTCCTTTACGAATCGTCGGTAGTACGTAGCGAGACCCAAAAAGCTCCTGAGTTGGTGTTTGTCTTTTGAAACTGGCCAGTTTTTCACAGCTTCCACCTTGTCCGGATCGGTCCGTACTCCTTCTGACGAGATAACGTGGCCCAGGTACTTGACATCGGATCTGAAGAGGTCACATTTCTTTGGGTTCAGCTTCAGGTGAGCGCTTCGAAGCCGTTCTAGCACATTCTTCAGGTTGTCGCGATGTTCCTCGAATGTTTTCCTATCACGATCACATCGTCCAGATACACCAAGCAAGTTTTCCAGGTCAATCCACGCAGAACGTATTCCATTAGGCGCTCAAAAGTTGCCGGAGCGTTGCACAATCCAAATGGCATTACTGTAAATTGCCACAGCCCATTTCCTGCAGTGAACGCAGTTTTCTCTAGGTCCTTTGGATGGATCTGTACCTGCCAGTAACCGCTCTTTAAGTCAAGGGTGGAAAACCATCGAGCTCCTGAGAGTGTGTCCAATGTGTCATCGGTCCGTGGCAGAGGGTAGCTATCCTTTTTGGTGACATCATTAAGTCTGCGATAGTCCACGCAGAATCGAGTGCTGCCGTCTTTCTTCTTGACCAGTACAACAGGTGAGGCCTAAGGACACTTAGAACTTTCGATGAGCCCTTCCTTCTCCATCGTTGACACCATATCCGCAACTTCCATCTGCTTTGCCAATGGTAGTCGTCTGCAGGCTGGCGAATTGGTCTGGCATCCCCAGTGTCTATGCGATGTTGCACCAGATGTGTTCGGCCGTACTCTCCATCTTGTGAGGCAAATATATCATCGTACTCACCGATTAGATTTTCTGCCATGGCTCGCTGATCCTGATCCAGTTCGCAGTGCTTGAGGATCCTGTCCCTTACTTCTGCCAACCTGGCTGATGAAACGGGCCTCGCAGATTCCTTTTCGGTTATTGTTGAAATTGAACATATCGGCGCGCATTTACCAATAACCTCCCCTTGTTTTAGTTTGACGCTGTGGCTCTTTAAGTTCGTGAGCCTTACTGGGACCAGGCTGTTCTTTGGCTAGACTAAAACTTTTCCCACGATGTAGTTTGGGGAATTCCTTCCTAAATCTGGCTCCAATATGTAGAATCGGTGACTCCCAGGATCACCCTCTAGTTTTGTCCAAATGATAGTCTTGGAAGATGGTGGTAAGACTTCGTCCTTGCTGAGTATTGTCCTTAAATGTGCTGCATTCTCGTTCCCGTACACCGTTGGAATCTTTACGTTCCTGTGCCGCAGAACTTGCATCCCGATGTCTATGATTACGTCATGTTCTTTCATAAAGTTCACTCCGATGATGCATTCATCACATATGTCGGCCACCAGGAACGCGTGAGAAAAGGCCAACCCTGCTAGTTGTAACGTGAGGCAAACTTCCCCGTATACTTTTCCCGCTTCCCCTGTCGCAGTCCTAAGACAGTAGCAGCTGGTGTTGTGCAGCCAAGACTTCCGGACGAGATCTCTTCTTACAATGGAAGCCGCGGCGCCGGTATCGACAGTAGCCACGCACTTGTTTTTGCCGATGAATGCTTCCACTGTAAGACTCTTGTTGCATCGTTTGGTTTGGGAGACCTGGATGGTGGTCTTGGGGCCGTCGATTCCATTAGCCAACTTCTGCCCCGCGAAGCTGGCTCTTAGGCAATTCCCGACTCTTGGTTTCGAGAAGCCTGGCCAACAGAATGGATGTTGTCCCTGTAGGATGGTTCTTCGTTGCGTCGCCTATTCGCACAATGTGGACAGTTTCCGCGTCTGGGTGGATTTCTGCATTGCCGCTGTAGGTGTCCTATTTTGTTGCAGTTCCAGCAACGAATTTGTCCTCCGCGAGCGTTGTTTCGGTCTTCGACGTCCATCCTCTGGCAAGAGCATTCGATGGCAGCTACTTCCCACACACGGTGGATTCCCTGACAGGCGTGGTCTGCGGCCTCCATTGTCAGAGCAAACGCCAAAGCTTCGGCGAGCGCTTTCTTTGCAGCCATTCTTACGGCCATTTGTAGTTTCGCATCAGCTATGGCATGGGTAAACGCTTCGGTTGCCATCTCGTTAATGATCTCCTCGCCGGCGTTTGGATAGGATAAATGTGCCAGTCGCTCGATATCCGCTTGCAATTGCTGGAGAGTTTCTCCTCTCACCTGAACTCTTCTGCGCAACTGGACTCTATATATTTGCTGCATGTGGTCGTCCCCAAAGCGCATCTCAATGGCTTTTACCAGACTATCGTAGTTGCGTTGCTTGTCGTCGGGAATGGTTTGCAGAAGCTCTGCAGCTTCATTCAAGTAATTTGGGATAGATAATATTGTAGCATTGACTACAGGATGGTTTGTGTACCAAAAACTAAAACACTGTATCTCAAACTGTAGCAACGACATCTATTGCAAAACCTGTTAGCAGTAAATATTCCAACCTGATGTGCTTACATTCCACAATTGTTCCACACAATATCCCAATATTCCAGGATCCTCGATTCACCCGGAGAAACATCTAACATGTTCTAGAAGCCCTAGCAATTTCATATAAATACCCATACCACAACCACCGTGGACACAGTTGAAGCAGAAAAGCTTTTTGTTTGCCCATCGTTGTTTGCTCATCGCAAAAAAGATCAACATTTTTTTGTATGGGGATGCGACATCTGGGTAAGTATATTATCTGTGTTACAAGCCATCGTGCCGCTTCAGGATCTTTTTACGACTTGTCGTTTTCTCTCTGAGTTCAACTCTGGAAGGCGTCCGTTTTTCGTTCCACTGACCATGTGTTCCCTTGGGTTATTTTTTTTAGTCCCACATGTGTGCGTCCGAGTACTTCCCATCTATTCCGCAAGTCTATTTATAAATATTGGTGCATTGGCTGCCAATGTGTTTTCCTGGTGTCGTGTGTTTATCGTTTCCTCGGATGTGGTTTCCTGGTGTCGTATGCACATGCTTATCGTTTCTTTGGGTGTGGTTTCATATATAGCTCTCCCTCATTAAGGTTTGGCTTCTCCTGGGTTTATATTTTTTGTATAAAATGTAGAATACAATTGTTACAATGATTATGGTAATACTAATACGCGTATTGATTACAATGTTTCTTTTCGAGTGACTATATGCCATTTCCAGAATTTGTTCTAAATTGTCCATATTTTGGATTTCATTATCAGATAATTCGAATGGTACGTTTGTTAGTGGAATTTGCCCGATATTAGTATTGTAATATTCTTGCTGCGGTTCGTTTAAATAAAACCGTCTTTTGTGTATTTTAATCGTTTATTTATTATCAAACACCAACTTTACTTCAACACAATATTCAATCACTTTATTCTTTATTTATTTGAAATTAAACTGTCGCTACAATGGTCTCCCTCCCTCTTGTAATCGCTGTATGCACTTATAAACAACTGTGTCCACGGTAGTTGTGGTATGGTATGAAATTGCAAGGGGTTCTAGAACATGCTAGATGTTTCTCCGGGTGAATCGAGGATCCTGGAATATTGGGATATTGTGTGGAACAATTGTGGAACGTAAGCACATCAGGTTGGAATATTTACTGCTAACAGGTTTTGCAATAGATGTCGTTGCTTCAGTTTGAGATACAGTGTTTTAGTTTTTGGTACACAAACCATCCTGTAGTCAATGCTACACTGCCCCCCTTTTAAACTTGTTCGTCCCGAACAAGATCATCTGGATTACTGCCATGGTAACGATGAAGACGATCCAGGTGGACAATTTTCATCTTGCCTCTTACTCCACGCTGGATCCGGAAGACGACGTCATTGCCTCCCCTTTTGCCGGTGTGGGTTGTACAACCATACCAGGTCTCCCTTGTGGAAGCTGGACGTTGTTGCCTTTGTGTCGTACCTGGTTTTCATGCGGTCACTCGCTATCCTTATACTCGTCCTGGTCCTCTGATGTATGTCTCGGATCCTTTCCCTGAGGTCTGCCACATAGTCCTCTTCACTCTTGGGCTCATCGTTAGGGGATCCAAACTTAGCCTCACTAGGTAGCCGGACTGCTCGACCAAACAAGACTTTAGATGCAGTATGTCCAGTAGTACTGTGCACTGCATTTCGGTAGGCCATCAAGAAAAGAGGAATTTGTCGATCCCAATCGCGCTGGTGGACTTCTACGACCTTGGAGAGATGTTCGTTTAAGGTTCTGTTGAAGCGTTCTACCATCCCGTCGGATTGTGGATGAAGCGGGGTCGTCCTCGTCTTTTTGATTCCTAGTTGTTGGCATACCTCTTGGAATATTTTTGATTCGAAGTTTCGTCCCTGGTCAGAATGCAGTTCCATGGGCACGCCAAATCTGCTCACCCAGTTCTTGACGATCTGTTCCACGATGGCCTTCGCTTCCTGGTTAGGGATGGCGAATGCTTCCGGCCATTTGCTGAAGTAGTCCATGACGACTTGGATGTAACGGTTGCCATTGTCGGTTTCCGGAAACGGACCAGCGATGTCAGCGGAGATCCGTTCAAAGGGCGCGCCCACGTTGTACTGGTGCATCTTGCCTCGCGTTTTCGTTCTGGGTTCCTTGCTGGCCGCACACACGACGCATTTTTGGCACCAACTTTCTACGTCGTCCCTTGCGCTGAGCCAATAGAAGCGTTTTCGCACCTTCTCCAGTATCTTGTTTGCACCCAAATGACCTCCGGATGCTCCATCATGCATCTCCCGTAGCACCTCGTGTACTTTTGATCGCGGCAAGACAAGCTGCATTATGAAATCTTTCCCGTCCGGCCTCTCCCATTTCCTTTTCAGCACACCATCTTGCACATGAAGGGAGTCCCACTGAGCCCAGAATGCTTTGAGAGTGGGGCTCATGTTCGAGATATCTCGTCCGTTTGGCTTTTCCATAAACTCTTTCCACGCTAATATCGGCTCGATGTCCGGGTCTTCTTTTTGAGCGTTGCGGATTTCTTCTGCACTCCAACCAGCGATAGGCTCAGCTCTTACCCTTTGGATGGAAAGAAGGTTCTTCTCTTCCTGCCGCACACAATGCTTGCAGTCGCTTTTACATGGTCGGCGGGATAAGGCATCCGCATTGGAATGAAGTTTCCCTTTACGATGCTGTATTTCATAATCGTACATCGGCAGCCGTTCAATCCATCTTGCGACCTGGCCCTCCGGATTCTTGAACTGCAGCAGCCATTTTAGAGCCGCGTGGTCTGTGCGCAAAAGGAACTTTTGGCCGTAAGGGTATTTATGGAAGTGTTTTGTCGCCAGAAGCAGCGCCGGAAGTTCTCGCCTGGTCACGCAGTAGTTCCTTTCCGGCTTGGAGAGCACTTTGCTGAAGTATGCGACTACCTTCTCTTGGCCGTTGTGTACCTGCGAAAGAACCGCTCCGACACCGACGTTACTTGCATCTGCATCCACGATGAACATTTCTCCGGGAATGGGATATGCTAGTGTTGGTGCTTCGCATAGTTATTGCTTAAGGTTCTTGAAGCTTTTGTCGCACTCACCTGACCACTTGAATTGCCTTCCTTTTTCCGTCAGCTGGTGCAAGCTCTTCGCGATTCCGGCAAAGTCCTTTACGAATCGTCGGTAGTACGTAGCGAGACCCAAAAAGCTCCTGAGTTGGTGTTTGTCTTTTGAAACTGGCCAGTTTTTCACAGCTTCCACCTTGTCCGGATCGGTCCGTACTCCTTCTGACGAGATAACGTGGCCCAGGTACTTGACATCGGATCTGAAGAGGTCACATTTCTTTGGGTTCAGCTTCAGGTGAGCGCTTCGAAGCCGTTCTAGCACATTCTTCAGGTTGTCGCGATGTTCCTCGAATGTTTTCCTATCACGATCACATCGTCCAGATACACCAAGCAAGTTTTCCAGGTCAATCCACGCAGAACGTATTCCATTAGGCGCTCAAAAGTTGCCGGAGCGTTGCACAATCCAAATGGCATTATTGTAAATTGCCACAGCCCATTTCCTGCAGTGAACGCAGTTTTCTCTCGGTCCTTTGGATGGATCTGTACCTGCCAGTAACCGCTCTTTAAGTCAAGGGTGGAAAACCATCGAGCTCCTGAGAGTGTGTCCAATGTGTCATCGGTCCGTGGCAGAGGGTAGCTATCCTTTTTGGTGACATCATTAAGTCTGCGATAGTCCACGCAGAATCGAGTGCTGCCGTCTTTCTTCTTGACCAGTACAACAGGTGAGGCCTAAGGACACTTAGAACTTTCGATGAGCCCTTCCTTCTCCATCGTTGACACCATATCCGCAACTTCCATCTGCTTTGTCAATGGTAGTCGTCTGCAGGCTGGCGAATTGGTCTGGCATCCCCAGTGTCTATGCGATGTTGCACCAGATGTGTTCGGCCGTACTCTCCATCTTGTGAGGCAAATATATCATCGTACTCACCGATTAGATTTTCTGCCATGGCTCGCTGATCCTGATCCAGTTCGCAGTGCTTGAGGATCCTGTCCCTTACTTCTGCCAACCTGGCTGATGAAACGGGCCTCGCAGATTCCTTTTCGGTTATTGTTGAAATTGAACATATCGGCGCGCATTTACCAATAACCTCCCCTTGTTTTAGTTTGACGCTGTGGCTCTTTAAGTTCATGAGCCTTACTGGGACCAGGCTGTTCTTTGGCTAGACTAAAACTTTTCCCACGATGTAGTTTGGGGAATTCCTTCCTAAATCTGGCTCCAATATGTAGAATCGGTGACTCCCAGGATCACCCTCTAGTTTTGTCCAAATGATAGTCTTGGAAGATGGTGGTAAGACTTCGTCCTTGCTGAGTATTGTCCTTAAATGTGCTGCATTCTCGTTCCCGTACACCGTTGGAATCTTTACGTTCCTGTGCCGCAGAACTTGCATCCCGATGTCTATGATTACGTCATGTTCTTTCATAAAGTTCACTCCGATGATGCATTCATCACATATGTCGGCCACCAGGAACGCGTGAGAAAAGGCCAACCCTGCTAGTTGTAACGTGAGGCAAACTTCCCCGTATACTTTTCCCGCTTCCCCTGTCGCAGTCCTAAGACAGTAGCAGCTGGTGTTGTGCAGCCAAGACTTCCGGACGAGATCTCTTCTTACAATGGAAGCCGCGGCGCCGGTATCGACAGTAGCCACGCACTTGTTTTTGCCGATGAATGTTTCCACTGTAAGACTCTTGTTGCATCGTTTGGTTTGGGAGACCTGGATGGTGGTCTTGGGGCCGTCGATTCCATTAGCCAACTTCTGCCCCGCGAAGCTGGCTCTTAGGCAATTCCCGACTCTTGGTTTCGAGAAGCCTGGCCAACAGAATGGATGTTGTCCCTGTAGGATGGTTCTTCGTTGCGTCGCCTATTCGCACAATGTGGACAGTTTCCGCGTCTGGGTGGATTTCTGCATTGCCGCTGTAGGTGTCCTATTTTGTTGCAGTTCCAGCAACGAATTTGTCCTCCGCGAGCGTTGTTTCGGTCTTCGACGTCCATCCTCTGGCAAGAGCATTCGATGGCAGCTACTTCCCACACACGGTGGATTCCCTGACAGGCGTGGTCTGCGGCCTCCATTGTCAGAGCAAACGCCAAAGCTTCGGCGAGCGCTTTCTTTGCAGCCATTCTTACGGCCATTTGTAGTTTCGCATCAGCTATGGCATGGGTAAACGCTTCGGTTGCCATCTCGTTAATGATCTCCTCGCCGGCGTTTGGATAGGATAAATGTGCCAGTCGCTCGATATCCGCTTGCAATTGCTGGAGAGTTTCTCCTCTCACCTGAACTCTTCTGCGCAACTGGACTCTATATATTTGCTGCATGTGGTCGTCCCCAAAGCGCATCTCAATGGCTTTTACCAGACTATCGTAGTTGCGTTGCTTGTCGTCGGGAATGGTTTGCAGAATCTCTGCAGCTGAACCTCTAAGCGCAAGTGTAAGGGCAATGGACTTCTCTTCGTCGTCCCAGTTGTTCGTCATTGACGCAGCTTCGAACTGCCTCTTATATATTGGCCATGATGTCTGTCCATAGAAGACGGGAGGCTGCATCTCTTTCCTTCTCGGGCAGTCGGTTGAATACTCCCGAACTTTCTGTTTCTTCACGCATTCGAGTTCCTTCGCCAAATTCTCGAATCTTCCTTCAACAGTCTCGATTTTCGTTTGAACATTCTCGAATTTTATTTCAACATTCTCGAACTTCGTTTCAACATTCTCGAGTCGTCCTTCAACGGCTGTTTCAAATGTCTCTATTTTGGCTTCTACATTTTCAATCTTCTCGTCAATTGTTCCGAATCTTATTTCTAAACTTTTATTTTGTTCATCGAATTTGCCTTCGAGAACGTTCCTTTGATCGAATAACTGTTGCTCTAGAGAATTCTTTTGTTCATCGAGCTTGGCATCTAAAAAATTCTTTTGATCACCCAAGGAATTTTCTAGCATTTCGAACTTTTTCTTTTGCTCGTCTAAAGAATTGCCTAACTTCTCGAATTTTTCATTTTGAGAATTCTTTTGTTCGTAATCTTAGCTTCTAGAGAATTCTTTTGCTCGTCGAGTTTTTCAGAAAGCAATTTCATCAAGGCCGACATGTCATTTGTCGTACTTACTTGTTCTTCTTCAACGTCAAACAAAGCTGTTTCAGGATCTGTACCCTCGTCCGTCATTATTTTCCGCAACTTAACAATTAATTCTCTTTTCGTACCAGTCGTAGGTTGCTCCCGCTTGCTCAGTACTTCCTTTAATTGCGGCACTGACAAATCTTCTAGCAATTTGCGAACCATTTTTTTTTTTTTTCACTTACACAATAAGCAATACACAAAATTTGTTTTATTCCACTTTTCTGACACCAATGTAATATTCTTGCTGGGATTCGTTTAAATAAAACCGCCTTTTGTGTATTTTAATCGTTTATTTATTATCAAACACTAACTTTACTTCAACACAATATTTAATCACTTTATTCTTTATTTATTTGAAATTAAACTGTCGCTACAATTGTCTATCTCCCTCTTGTAATCGCTGTATGCACTTATAAACAACTGTGTCCACGGTGGTTGTGGTACGGGTATTTATATGAAATTGCTAGGGCTTCTAGAACATGTTAGATGTTTCTCCGGGTGAATCGAGGATCCTGGAATATTGGGATATTGTGTGGAACAATTGTGGAATGTAAGCACATCAGGTTGGAATATTTACTGCTAACAGGTTTTGCAATAGATGTCGTTGCTACAGTTTGAGATACAGTGTTTTAGTTTTTGGTACACAAACCATCCTGTAGTCAATGCTACAATATTATCTATCCCAAATTACTTGAATGAAGCTGCAGAGCTTCTGCAAACTATTCCCGACGATAAGCAACGTAACTATGATAGTCTGGTAAAAGCTATCGAGATGCGATTTGGGGACGACCATATGCAGCAAGTATATAGGGTCCAGTTGCGCAGAAGAGTTCAGGTGAGAGGAGAAACTCTCCAGCAATTGCAAGCGGATATCGAGCGACTGGCACATTTGTCCTATCCAAACGCCGGGGAGGAGATCATTAACGAGATGCCAACCGAAGCGTTTACCCATGCCATAGCTGATGGGAAACTACAAATGGCGGTAAGAATGGCTGCAAAGAAAACCCTCGCCGAAGCTTTGGCGTTTGCTCTGACAATGAAGGCCGCAGACCAGGCCTGTCAGGGAATCCACCGTGTGAGAGAAGTAGCCGCCGTCGAATACTCTTGCCAGAGGATGGACGTCGAAGTCCGAAACAGCGCTCGCGGAGGACAAATTCGTTGCTGGAACTGCAACAAAAGAGGGCACCTACAACGGCAATGCAGAATTCTACCCAGCCACGGAAACTATCCACACTATGGTAATTGGCGAAGTAATGAAATACCATCCAACAGGTATAACATCCATCCTGTTGGTCAGGCTTCCCGAAACCAGGAGTGGGGAGACGGCTCAAGAACCAGTTTCGCGGGGCGGAAGTCGGATGTCGGAGTCGACGCCCCCAATACCACCATCCAGGTTCCCCAAACCAAACTCCATTCTAATGCGGATGCCTTGTCCCGGCGACCATGTAAGTACCACTGCAAGCATTGTGTGCGTCAGGAAGAGAAGAACCTTCTTTCCATCCAAAGGGTAAGAGCTGAGCCTATCGCCGGTTGGAGTGCAGAGGAAATCCGCAACGCTCAAAAAGAAGACCCGGACATCGAGCCGATATTAGCGTGGAAGGAGTTTATGGAAAAGCCAAATGGACAAGATATCTCGGATAGGAGCCCCACTCTCAAGGCATACTGGGCTCAGTGGGACTCCCTTCATGTGCAAGATGGTGTTCTGAAAAGGAAATGGGAAAGGCCGGACGGGAAAGATTTCATAATGCAGCTTGTCTTGCCGCGATCAAAAGTACATGAGGTGCTACGGGAGATACATGATGGAGCATCCGGAGGTCATTTGGGGGCAAACAAGACGCTGGAGAAGGTGCGAGAACGTTTCTATTGGCTCAGCGCAAGGGAAGATGTAGAGAGTTGGTGCCGAAAATGCGTCGTGTGTGCCGCCAGCAAGGGACCCAGAACGAAAACGCGAGGCAAGATGCACCAGTAAAACTTGGGCGCACCCTTTGAACGGATTGCCGCTGACATCGCTGGTCCATTTCCAGAAACCGATAATGGTAACCGTTACATCCTAGTCGTCATGGACTACCTCAGCAAATGGCCGGAAGCGTTCGCCATCCCTAACCAGGAAGCAAAGACCATCGTGGAACAGATCGTCAAAAACTGGGTGAGCAGATTTGGCGTGCCCATGGAACTGCATTCTGACCAGGGACGAAACTTTGAATCGAAGATATTCCAAGAGGTATGTCAACAACTAGGAATCAAAAAGACGAGAACTACCCCGCTTCATCCACAATCCGACGGGATGGTAGAGCTCTTCAACAGAACCTTAAACGAACATCTCTCCAAGGTCGTAGAAGACCACCAGCGCGATTGGGATCGACAAATTCCTCTCTTCTTGATGGCCTACCGAAATGCAGTGCACAGTACTACTGGACATACTCCATCCGAAGTCTTGTTTGGTCGAGCAGTTCGGCTATCTAGTGAGGTGAAGTTTGTATCCCCTAACGATGAGCCCAAATGTGAAGAGGACTATGTGGCAGACCTCAGGGAAAAGATCCGAGACATACATCAGAGGACCAGGATGAGGATAAGGATAGCGAGTGACCGCATGAAAACCAGGTACGACACAAAGGCAACAACGTCTAGCTTCCACGAGGGAGACCTAGTATGGTTGTACAACCCACACCGGCAAAAGAGGAGGTCACCTAAGCTGCAGCAAGACTGGGAGGGCCCTTATAAAGTGGTCACATGCATCAATGACGTCGTCTTCCGGATCCAGCGTGGAGTAAGAGGCAAGATGAAAATTGTCCACCTGGATCGTCTTCATCGTTACCATGGCAGTAATCCAGATGATCTTGTTCGGGACGAACAAGTTTAAGAGGGGGGCAGTGTAGCATTGACTGCAGGATGGTTTGTGTACCAAAAACTAAAACACTGTATCTCAAACTGTAGCACGACATCTATTGCAAAACATGCTAGCAGTAAATATTCCAACCTGATGTGCTTACGTTCCACAATTGTTCCACACAATATCCCAATATTCCATGATCCTCAATTCACCCGGAGAAACATCTAGCATGTTCTAGAACCCCTTGCGATTTCCTATAAATACCCATACCACAACCATCGTCGAGACAGTTGTTTATAAGTGCATACAGCGATTACAAGAGGGAGATTAGACATTGTAGCGACAGTTTAATTTGAAGTAAATAAAGAATAAAGTGATTGAATATTGTGTTGAAGTAAAGTTGGTGTTTGATAATAAATAAACGATTAAAATACACAAAGGACCGTTTTATTTAAACGAACCCAAGCAAGAATATTACATTATGTATGATTTAGGGAGAAAATGATTTCATTAGGGATTTAAACTATAAATATGATATAATTGTAATTATAGTATGCTGAATTAATTCTTATATCTTTTGATTTCTCAAAGGCTATCTTAAATTCTACTGTTTCCTCTACAGTCAGAATATTTTCTATTATCATACCCAGTCTAATGGATAGAATATTAGTTTGAATTTTCTCTGTTAGATTCCTTAGGTTGTTTAATTTATTTTCAATCTCTAACACTGTAATTCTATATATAATTAAAAATTTATTGTTTTTTTTTTTTTATCATAACCTAGGCTTTCTTGGCGTTCTCTAACAAGTCTAGCTTTGATGCGATTTATTTCATTTTGAAGTTGGTTATTGATTATTATTTGTTTATTCAATTGTATCACTGCCATGTGATTTATTTACGGTAAGAATTCTAATTTGGTTTTCTATTTCATTCCGATCTTCACTGTCCATTGTCCCGAATAGAAGCTTAGGAACTCCTCCTCCGATATTTATCAAACTTCTTTGGGGTCTATGTTCACTGATGGTTTTAATTTCACTTGGGATTGTTTGTATTTGAAACATATACTTTCTGGTATATATGTATTATTTAAATTTTTGATCTCAGCTTCTAATGTGTTCAGCGCGAACAGCAATTTAAATTAGTAAGAGTATTAAAAACTTCATGTTTATTGTTTAACGGTCGACTTTTGACTGACTAGTTTTCTAGTTCTCTGTGCTCTGGTCATAGGTCTCTTAGCTATTAGAATATTTTCCTTATTATGGAATTTACTGTTTCCTTATTATGGAATTATTCGTTCTTGGTGCTTATCTTCGAGTTTATCACATCTGAAACGCATTTGGGTTTTATGTCGTGATGCTAATGGGTTTTTTACCATTCCTTCTTCTTCTTTTTTCTACATAATCCTCTCTATGTTCGTTTAGCCTTTGTATTAGGTTTTCTTTGTTTCTAAACATGCGCTCCTGGAGTATAGCTCTGTCAAAAGCGCTGTATTGAGCGTCGTATGGGGTCATCTTGCTTGTACTATGAATACTTCTGTTATAGAATAATATGGCTCTGTACATACATATAGTTATCTCGTGTATAGTAGGTTTCTTTATGATATATTCTAATAATATAGTTCGTATTTTGTCTCCTACAGTTCTATGTAGAACTTCTATGTCTGCATTTCCAGTATGCGAGCTTACCTTTGTAAAGTAATATTCTATTCCTAGTTTTTCGTATAGTTCTATTATTCTAGGTATGTGGAACTCATTGTCTGATACTATTTTCTTGATTTTACCTTTAGTGGATATTTTGGAAAGTACAACTTCTTCTAGAGTATCGTAAGATGCCTAAGGTAGGTAAGTATTAGTTGCTAGTTTCGAGAATTTATCTGCTGAAGTCATGAATTTTGCTGCTCCTATAAAGAATATGTCTATATAAGTTAAACTAATACTTGGGCTTGATGGGTTTTCTATCATATTAAGCCATCTTGCATATGTTACAACTGTTGATTAGTGAGTAAATTAATTCCGTAAGATTTGTATAATACATTTTGCTTCAAAGTCCTCTGTAGTTTTCGTCTGAACCTGAGTGACAAGTTTCTTTTTATGATATAGTTTTATCTGCTCGACAATTTCCTCCTCTCAGTTCATGTCCTTTGCGTACAACGTGCATTTAATAAACCTTATCTTATTTGCGTACAATGTTATTAGTGTTTGCTACTTATTTACTTAGGTGGCGCTATAGTTCGGAGTGAACCTGGGTCTCAACCAACAAGACTCTCCAGTTAGCTCGGTCTTTAGCTAACTGCCTCTATCTGTATGTTTGTGGATGAATGGGCGTCTAGCAAGGACTTGGCGACACATAAAACGTCTGGGACTTACATCTTTACATCACAAGACGACTCGGTCTGAGTTTTGAACAAAAAAATGTAATTGGTTGCACCAATTATTCCAAATTGGCATTTTGTCATTTTGTTTTGACTTCATCTGGCAAACCCTTAGCGACATTTATTTATTTATTTATTTCAACAGTAATGTCCCAAAGACATCCAAAACGTCATGGACCTTCATAACTGTGCTCACGTTATTATTATTTTTTTTTTTATAATACGTATCGTGTCTAATGTTTCAGGAAAAATTGCTGCGGTTGCATACATTATTAAAAATTTGAATCCTATAAGCATTTCTACCGCGTCTGGCAGGGCTTTGGCTAGACTTAAGACGTCCTGGACACATGTATTCTTACTGAAGGAGTCGTACTCTATAATGTACTAGTACATTCAAGTGGTTACACCTATTATTCCTGATTTGGATTTTACGGAATTTTCAATATACAGGGTGGGCCAACTACAAGTTTCTTTTTAAAAATGCAATAAAATGAACAAAGTGAAATTTTTTCCATGTATTATGGCATTATTAGTAAGAGCAACCATTCCCATTAATTATGGAATACAACGTCGTTCAAGTGGCTGTCTCGGCTGGCTTCGCAGTAGCGCATTCTATCACTCCAGTTTTCCAAGACCTTGTTGATGGTTTCGGGCTGTAGCTCACGGATTGCTTGGATGATATTGGCCTTAAGTGCTTAAATCGTTTCCGGATTGTTGGCATAACATCGGTCCTTCACGGTTCCCCACAAAAAAAAATCCAAAGGGGTCAAATCGCAGCTCCGAATCGACATCGCCAAGACGGCTGATAACACGATTTGGGAATTTGGTGCGCAAAAGACCGATTGTGGCATGGCGCGCCATCCTGCATGAAACAGAGGTCGTCCAAATCTATGTTTTCAATTTCAGTAAAAAAAAAAGTCCTTGACATGGCTCTGTAACGCCCACCGTTGACCGAAACGTTGTTCCCAGCCTCATTTTCGAAGAAAATGGTCCAATGATGCCATCACTCCACAATCCGCACCAAACTGTCACTCTCTGTGGATGCATTGGTTTCTCGACAATAACGTGTGGGTTTTCCGAGCCCCAGATGCGGCAATTTTGTTTATTAACGTAGCCGCCGAGATGAAAATGTGCCTCGTCAGAAAAGATGATTTTTCGCCCAAAATCGTTGTCCAATTCAAGCTGCTCTAAGGCCCAAACTGCGAAGCGATAACGAAGCGGATGGTCGTGTGCTTTCAATTGCTAAATCAATTGGACCTTGTAAGCGAATAATCCCAGATCTTTGTGAAGAATTCCCCTCAGGCTAGTGCGTGAAATGTTGGCTGTTGAGATCGATGACGAGTTCATGTTCGTGAATTGAGTCTCACACTGTCGGCTACAGCAGCCACATTCTCGTCTGTGCGCACCGTACGACGACGAGGACCATGAATGTTGTCCACTAGCATACCAGTCTCACGAACTTTTTGCACAAACTTGCGTACAGCAGGGGCGGTGGGTGCTTCATTTCGGCCAAAACTTCTTTTCAAAAAACGCACTGTTTGGGCTACACAGCACTCACTTTGGAAATAAGTTTTCAATATTTCTCAATGCCACTAAAGCCACTCATTTCGTTCCGCGGAGGTATGATACTGACTTTCTGTCAAGATTTCGAGCGGGAAACAACTGTCAGTGTCAAAATAACCTACGATTTAAAAAGAAATCACTAGATGGCCCACCCGTTACAGTTATTTCCTTTAGCTGACATTACGCGCCGCCAGACGAGCATATCTCAAATATTGGGCATCTAGGCAACATACATATAAACACAGGATTCATTCGGTTACCTCTCACGTCCAAAATGAACTGCGGACTCTTGGTCTATAGGCCCTTACACCACGACGAGGTGTGCAGTCACGTAAGGGATCTCTTCTAGTAATAGTAGCAGTAGTAGTAAAATATGATTTATTGTACAATAAAGAATTTTCTTTGTTACAAGGTTCACAAGATATAGGATGGCATTTGCCGTCAGCCAAGCAAGTGAGATTTACAATTTCTAACATACGTAGCTATTGAAATTAAGCTCAAAAACAAATTTAAAAATGTTAGTATAATTTAAAAAGCTTCATCTAATATTTGCTGTCGATATTTTAAGGATGTCTTTAAATAACTAGCTATTACACTCCAGTTTTGCCTACTCTTCTGATTTCTTTTAATATTGGACATACAGTAATACCCCGGACTTACGCGATAGGTGGGACCAAGAGATAGCCGCGTAAGTCGAATTCCCGTAAGTCGGGGTTCAACCTTGCATATAAATACGTATAAAGTTTGTGTAATCGGGACCAGAGTCTAAAGAAAACAATAATTTAGAAGTAACATGTTTAATAAAATGTTAGATAATTAAAACAATTTACATTAGTAGGAATAAAATAACGAAAATCAAAATTATTTTGATGTCGAAGGCTTCATATATTCTAACAATGTCGCCTGACGAGTTAAGTTTTTCTTCTTCTCACGTAAAATTTTTTTGTAGTATGCCAGTAACTTTTTTATTTCCCGTTTTGTGGTAGACACGCGCTCTTCATTGGTATCTTTTTTTTCTAAAATTTGTAACCCCTTTTCAATTGTACTGAGGCCTTCTGTTAAGTTTGAAATCGTCATTTGATTTTCCGATTCAACTGGGTCTAACGAATCAGTTTGTTCAATGTCTTGATCATGCTCACGCATTTCTATAAGCTCGTCAATTGTTAGCTCTTGATTGTGTGAATCCAGCAATTCTTGGACGTCATCAGCATCCACCTCTAAATTTAATTGTTTGGCAATATCGATCACTTCTTCTATTATACCATCGATTTGTTCAGGATCTGAGGCTGGAATTGGAATTGTTATTCCACACGGAACACGTTCGAACTTGTCGTAAGCCGAACACGCCGATGTGCGCGATGATCAAAAAGAAAAACCGCGTATCTCCGAATTAGCGTAAAACGGGGTAGCGTAGGTCGGTGTACTGTACTCCTATAAAGTAGTGGACATCTTCAACAGCTCGTAAATTGCATAAATTGCACTCCGCATCAACATCGCGGCCAGTTATATGTGGCCTGAAGTTCAATTGCAGAAGCTAGCCTCTAACTTTGAAAATCGTCGAGATTGTATCCAAACTGTTTCGGTCATGAAAGTAATTATTCTCCCCTAGGTCGTAATTGATTGGAGGGCTTTCGTTCTGAAAGTCGCACGAGTGGCTAACGCTATCCTTGTCAATAATTCCTGTAGAATTTTGTCCATGCTGTTGTATTGTGCTCCATTAGAGGGATACCATGTTCGCTACATAGCCTAACCCAGTTATTGAAAAACTGCAACTTAAAGCGCATTTGGTGCATCGCAACTAAATGCGGAAGGCGCTGACTCGGAAACGACATTACTTTTAAAATACATATGTATATACTTAGAAAGTGCAATTTTACTGTAAAAATCTACAACAGTGGCAGTTCAGTCTCCAGATAAAGCATGTAGTTTGGAGTATTTTCTGGCAGCCTAAAGATTTTTTAATAAAATATCTCAGAAGTTTTTCGTTTCATCATACTGACAAAAACCTCAGACTTGAGCCGCATAGCGCATTATCGACCTCACTTCGGCGTGAGAGACCTTATATGTATTTTATACTTGGTGCTATGTTCATCATCACCTCCTCGCGGTGCCCGCTCTATAGATATCTGATAGCGAACTAATGATGAGCGTATGCTGAGTCTGACGATATATGTGTAGCTGAACACTAAAACCTGCGTAAGCACATCTGGGTGAACTTCAGCGCGCATATGTTTAACCGGACGAGGCATCTCTTGTTGACCTGATTGGCTGAAATATGCGCGTCAGAAGTCTAGCAAGAGCTCCTCAGAAGGAGGACGTGCGGCGGATGAATTCTCTCGATGGAATCAACGGTGATGTCTACAGGCCAGCAGATACCTTACTTGAGCTACTTCGACATATTTGGAGCTGAGGTCTGTAAGGATTTTCAACACCGCGCCAGGGTACTGAAAAAGAGATAGTGGCGGATGAATCCTTAATGGGCCAACGGCAGCGCTCATATCGCCGAAGTGGGTTACTGGCATCGGTGTATCCAGCCTTTTGTTCCAGGGGTACAAAAAAAAAGGGATCTGGTCCTCCAGGTTGGGGGTTGTGCCGTCGGGTTAACTTCCATACCACGTAAAAAACCTTCGGTTACGAAGCAACCAACAGCCTCGGATATGGATGATTTTACTGTTGACGATACAAGCAAACGGTCCCTCTACAAACCACCTGCAGTTGAACAACTTGCGGAGGCCCTAGAGTGTACTTACTTATGTCCTGTATCCCCTTGTGGGTCCTAGGGCCTCTACTACGCCTACGCGCCATCGTGTACGGTTTCTGGCAATGTGTCTGAGTTCTCCCCAACTTTTCCCTAACTGCCGTGCCTCCTTCTCGACTGTTCTGCGCCATGTTTTCCGCGGACCGCCAGGTCTTCTGCCATCCTGAGTTAGAGGGTTCCATTACATAGCATGGTTCGCTATGGAGCTGTCACCCTTTCGGAACGTGTGACCAATCCACTGCCACTTCCGCCGTTGGATAGTTGTGCCTATTGGTTCCTGATCCGTTCTCTCGTAAAGGTGTTCGTTAGAGATACGATTGGGCCAGAAAATCCTTAAGATATTGCGCAGACACCTATTAACGAACGTTTGCAGCTTTCTGGTGATAGTAGTGGTCACTCTCCACGTGCTGCAACCATATAGCAGCACGGATTCAACGTTGGAGCGGAACAGTCTTATTTTGGTGCTCAAACTGATTGCATTGCTTCGCCATATTTTGGACAACATCCCGAACGCGGACTTTGCTTTGGCGATCCTGTTGGCTATATCCAGTTCGGTTCCACCATCGGTCGAGACAATACTCCCAAGATACTGGAAATCCTCTACTCTCTCTACCGGTTGTCCAGCAATGCATATTTGAGCCGATGAGTTAGTTCCAAGGCTGATGATTTTAGTTTTTGTCGTATTAATTTTCAGCCCGACGACACCTGCCTCCCTCTCCACATCTGCTGTCATTTGGTGGAGGTCCATAATTCTGTGGGAGAGTAAGCATACATCGTCTGCGTAGTCAAGATGCTTCAGTTGAGATGTAAGAGTCCATCGAATTCCTCCGTTTCCCGTCGACAAAGCTGCATGAAGCACATCGCTAATCACCAATAGGAATAATATTGGTGAAAGAATACAGCCTTGTCTTAACCCACTTTGGATCTCAAATTCCTCAGACAACCTTCCCCTGTGCAGAACGTGACATTTGGAGCCTTCATATGTAGCTTTTATAATAGCAATTAGTTTATCGGGAATGCCTCTCCTGCGTAAGGCACGCCAAATAAACTCCCTGTTGACACTATCGAACGCCTTCTCAAAATAGATGAACAGCAGGTGCAGTGGCGATCGATATTCAACACACTGTTCGATGATAATCCGCAGGGTGTTGATGTGGTCGGCACAGGAGGATCCAGAGCGGAAACCTGCTTGTTCGGCATCGAGTGTGTCTTCGAGATGTTGTTTGATTCGCTCAAGGATGATTTTAGCTATTATCTTAGCTACAGCAGGCAGCACGCAGATACCCCTCCAGTTTCCGCACTCCATTAAATTTCCTTTCTTAGGAAGCTTGACGATCATTCCCTTTTTCCACTCGTTAGGAAAGCTCTCAGCTTCCCAAGCTCTATCTATAAGTGGAAGCAGAAGCTCAGCCGATGTTGTTGGCGTTGCTCGTAAGAGCTCTGCTGGAATACCGTCAAGTCCTACCGCCTTGTTGGTTTTGAGTGCCTTGATCGCGGTAATGATCTCATCTTTACTGGGAGTCGTGGTGCGTATTCGGGAACTTCTCACCTCGGGCATCTCAGTCTGATTTGGGAGCATATCGATAGCGAATACACGGTTCAAAACCGTAGCAAAATGCTCTTTCCATCTCTTGAGCTGGTCCTCATCCGAAATGAGCAAGGAGCCGTCTAGGCTTTTCACTAGGTATTGGCTGGAGCTGCGACCACCTGTCAGCTCTTTCGTGATTCTGTAGACAGTCCTGCTGTCGCACCTCCGTGCAGCTTCTTCTGCTTCTGTAGCCAGCGCGTTGATGTAGTTGCGCTTGTCACGTCGTACGCTACGCTGAACTTCTCTCATCTTCATGCGATATAGGGACTCTAGCTCGCTTCTCCCTGCTGCTGGGGTAGCTGCAACGCGAGCTTTTAGCTGTTTTCGTTCGTCAATCCGTCTCCAGGTATCCTCGGAAAGCCACGCCCTATGTCTTCCCTGCGATCGACCGACAATTCTTTCAGCACCAGATGTAAAAACATTTTTCACAGCACACCAATGGTCTTGGATGGTTGCGGGCATTGAGCTGCTGATTGCTTCCACAACTTGCGAAAAGTGCTCCCTTAATTGTTGGCGCACTGAGGGATCACTAAGTCTATCGATGTTGAACCTGGGCATTCTTGTGTTGTCGTGGGATCTTCGAACTGCAGCAGTGAGTAGTTGGAGAGTAGCTATCATAAGATGGTGATCACGTACTATCCTCACATCTGCCCCTCGTCTGTTTCGGACGTCCAGGAGACTGCTTCTAAAGCGGCGGCTGATAGCAAAATGGTCAATTTGGTTGGAGGTTGCTTGCCTGTCATTGGAAACCCAGCTGACTTTGTGGCAGGTCTTGTGCTCAAACATGGTGCCACCTATCACAAGGCGGTTGGCATTGCAGAAATCCACAAACCTTTCGCCGTTGTCATTGCGGTTGCCTAGTCCATGCTTCCCGATTACATGCTTGAGCCCTTCGTGTGAGCCCTAGAGTGTGTCAAAGCAGACATCACCGCCATCCAAGAAGTGCGATGGGATGGGTCGGGCAAAAGGAGGATGAAAAACTACGACATCTACTACGGCGATTGCTATAGACAACAAGGACAGCGCCTATTCAGATGCGGATTTGTCATTGGAGACAGACTTAGGCAAGAAGTCTTGAGTTTCCGGCACGTGAACGAACGTCATTATTATCCGTATCAAGGCTAAATTTGCCAACATTAGCCTAATATGCGCTCACGCCCCTCACGAGAAGATGGACGACGCGACAAAGGATGACTTCTACCAGCTCTTGGACAAGACGTATGAGCAACGCCCTAGCCACGACGTTAAAATTATCCTAGGTGATTTTAACACAAAGCTAGGAACAGAGGACGTCGGCAAGCACAGCCTGCACGACATTACGTCCGACAACGGTCGACTTTGCGGCGGGGCGAAACTTTGTCGTAGCTTGTACGCGGTTCCCACGTCTCGATATCCACAAGGGAACATGGTTCTCCCTTGATCGATATCGAAAAACTGTCACCCAAATCGATCACACTGCGATCGGCGCAAGGCACTCTTCCAGTATTCTTGGTGTCCGGACTTTCCGAGGAGCCAACATGGACTCGGATCATTATCTAGTTGTAGCCAAGGTACGGATGCGGATATCCAGAACGGAGCGAAATCAACGAAATACTGTAAAGAAATTTGACGTTGGGCGGCTACAATCGCAAGAAACCGCCAGAACCTTTGCCTATCGAGTTTCTTCTAATCTCAACCTAAGTCCTATGCCGCCAGCAGCAAATGCGGAAGACCAGTGGCAGCGTTGCCAACAAGCCATCAGAGATGCCGCTTCTGATGTACTGGGTTTCTCTCGGCCACCACAACGAAACCCCTAGTTTGATGAGGTATGCCGGCAAGCACATGCAGCTAAACAAGAGGCGTACAAAGCGGCGCTGCATCGAAGGACTAGAGCTGCTTACGAGCTCTATGTGCGCAGGAGAAAAGGAACATCGACTTCTCAGAAAGAAGGAAAAATGAGCATGAGAAGCGCTCGATCGAGGAGATTGAGGGACTTTATTGTAGAAATGATGCTTGAAAATGTTACCAAAGGGTAAAAACAACATGGTAGGGTTTCAAAGCCAGAACAAAAGCCTGCAGGGACGAAAATTGCAATATAGGAGAGTTGTAGAGCTGCAGTCGGTACTGAGGATATGGAAGGAACACTTCTGCAGACTGTAAAACGGTGATGATGACCAATATTCCGCTGTCAGGTAGAATGAGCCATTCAACAGTGGCGATGACAGTCAAGATTCCCGTCAACCCGATCAGAATGAAGTGAGGATAGCGATATCTAAACTCAAATCCAACAAAGCTGCTGGAGCCGACGGCCCTGAGACCATGAGACCCTCTGGAAAAACCCATGAATATAAAATCGATGCGCACCACCTCTTCATCGATTTCAAAGTTGCCTATAATAGCGTGTTTAGAGACGAGTTATGCAGAGCCATGTCAAGTTTTGGCATCCCTGCCAAGCTCGTCCGTTTGTGCAGAATGACGATGGAGAATTCTCGCTGATCCATCAAAGTTGGTAAGAATACCACCGAACCATTCGATGTCAGGAAAGGTATTAGATAAGGTGACGCGCTATCTTGCGATCTCTTTAACATAGTATTTAAGAGAATTGTACGAAACTCACAAGCCAACACCGCCAACTCACAAGCCAACACTCGCTTATGCCGATGACATTGACATAGTCGGAAGAATTCAGCGGGCCGTCAATGGGGCATTTACGAGTATTGAGATCAAGGCAGCAAAGATGGGTCTAGCGGTCAATGAAGGCAAAACAAAATATATGCTCTCTACAAAAAAGGACACCTAACATCGGCGTCTTGGTCAGAACGCCACAGTAGACAGATAATAACTTTGAGGTAGTAAAGGATTTTGTCTACCTAGGCTCTATGGTGAACTCCGCAAATGACATCAGTAGGGAGATCACACGAAGAATTTCTCTTGCCAATCGTTGTTTCTATGGCGCAGAGGCATGGGCTTTGACAAAACCGGATGAGGATGCCCTTGGTTATTTCGAAAGAAAAGTTCTTCGACCGATCTTTGGTCCCGTCTGCATAGACGGTGAGTGGAGGAGAAGGCACAATGCCGAATTATACGGCCTATACAAAGACGTCGACGTAGACAGAAGAGTTCACATACAGCGGCTAAGATGGCTGGGTCATTTAGAGCGGATGGATCCCAACATTCCCGCCAAGAAAGTCTTCGAATCCACCCCGGATGGACGACGCAGTAGAGGACGACCTCGCGGTAGGTGGCGCAAACAAGTGGAAGGGCATCTCAACCAACTTGGCGTGCGCAACTGGAGGCAGGTGGCTCGTAACCGTGCTGGCTGGAGAGGTTTGTTGGTTGAGGGCCAGGTCCACCCCGGACTGTAGCGCCATCTAAGTAAGTAAGTATGTTCTTTTTCCACAGTATGCCTTTCCAATTACAGTTTAGAGCTCTTTTTGCCTCTTTTAGCTTTTCTTGTAGATGTTTTTTGTAGACCATATAACACCTTGGTATAATCACTCCAATCTCTTCTATAATTCGTCCATATTCTTATGAGGACTGTTCTTTTGGGGCGTTTTCACAAAAAAAAAAACGTTGGTGAAAGACTTTAATGAAATCCTTGAAAAGAAAATAATATCTGTTTTGAAAGTTTTTAGCTCTACGCGGATTGCAATAGGCCTGGTTTAATCTTTAGTCATTCTCTATCCTTTTAAGTATGTTTTCGAACCTTTATGATGATTCATAAAAAGGAGAATCACCAAAGTGAGTTATACCTGCTATTTTATTTGGAGACAATTCTCTAATAAAATTCTTGTATATGGGACGAACTCTATAAAGCTAATTCGTAGGAATGTTTGAAGGACTGTCCACGCCAGTATTCTATTCCGGTATATACTTATGTATATGGTACATATAATTTTATGCATACTTCATTTTGTGTGTAGGTACTCATACATAACCGTAATCTGCTTGTTTAAGACTGGGTTATAATAACCATTGAAGTTTCTGCATTTGCATGTATAATATATATGTATACACTTAGATGTGTATTTATTTTCGTTTTATTTTCTTCGGCGTAATAAATTTGAAGAAAATGGCATCAAACAGATAAAAAATAACCTTCGTATAATAGCCTTGCACATCACATAGTATCGATTTCCTTTATATCTGTTTTTTTTTTTTCTTCCCCTTAAATACTAAAGGTAAATTCCCTCATTCACCACCCACTTACATTTTTTCAGGTCATTTTCGCACCCGTCATAAAAGTTGATGATAGCATTTTCAGGTGGATAACGATCGGATAACTTTATATTAAGCAGCATAAAAAAATCCGGCAGACACGTCCGATGCGTGAGGTTGTGTTATATGATGTATATGGTTATGTGATAGATAAACTCAATTAGGTATGTAACGTGGAGTATCGTTGTACGAATAAATTAATGAGTAATATGTATGGTCGGAATTGATTAAATCAATTAGTGTTCTCCTTTCTCTCTTCCGTATATACGCCTTAGAAGTGAGATTTCTAAGAGCTACGCAAAATTAGCTGTATTGCACGAAAAGAAGTGTACACAAAAGGAAAATCTATTTTGACCGTAATTACGTAGTAATGGCTTGTAACTGAGGAAGTTCGTTTCAAAATTTGACCTTTCCACTATCAAATATATTTCTTTATTTCGAAAATACGAAATATTAGGACTATTTGCGAACACAATCTAAAGCGCTTGAGGGTGCTTTACAGTGGTCTAAAGTGCTCGAAGTGTATTCGGATATTGAGCGAACATGACACATAAGAAGAAACATTAGGTCCATACGCGTAGACAATCTGAATCGCTTTAAGGTGTCTAAAGTGCTCAAAGTGTATTCGCGTACTGAGCGAACATGACAAATAAAGAGAAAAATTGATAAGTAACGAGTACTCGAAGAATTTCTACCAGCACGAACGTAAAAACTGCCAAATGGAATCAGGTGATTGTCAAATGAGTCAAAGAGTTTTTGAGTCTTTTTCAAAAAGTCAATAGAAATAAAAAATGGATGAAAAGTATCTTGATGAAAATGCTGTGATGTGCGAATGTTCTCCTAAAACATTTCTTTTTAACTTAATATGAATCGTTGGTTTTCACACGAATTTAAGTTGTTCATTTTTTTTATTTTTTTTTTTTTATAATTTGCGCGCACTCAAAGGGTTATGAATACCTTTAATATGTTTACACACAGAACGGGGGTTGGAAGGATAAACAGAGAGAGAGAGAGAGAACGATTTTGGTGTAGTGGTTCTTGAAGCTTAGTTGTTTATGCTTCAGAGATTCTCCGGGGGTGGCGTCCAGATAACTGGAGAGATTTTTGTTATTTTTTTTTGTCTTTGCTTCTGATTCACAGTACTTTTTTCCCGATAACCGATGTCAAGGGAAAATCACCATCAACAGAGCGAACAATTCTTCCAGCCACATTACCAAGCTACTGCTTGATGTTATGACAATTGGCTCGACATGGCTCGAAACGGCTTCTGCTTAGATCTTCCGCTCTCTGAGAGTTCTTACTCTCATCATGTCATATTTGACAACTGATTAGTTTTTGGCTCTGAAAGCTTGAGAACGGATCTATTATATTCTGCAAGATTTTAATGCTTCATGCGGACTTCAAAAGTAAAAGCAAGGGAAAAATAAATAATAAATGAGAAAAACTAAGTGTGGAACATTCAAGTTTTGAAACGGCGTTTTTTAACTATAATCAAAAGACTTTATTAGAATTTATTCTTAAAGGAAAATAATTTACCTATCTTAAGAGGATGCTGTTCAAAACTTGACTTCACCAAATGCCTTAACTGACGCACCGGGTGACGAGTAACTCTAGTTTTTCTAGTGTACCCGAGGACTGCAGAGACTAAGACGAGAAATATAAGATAAAAGATAAAAAGTTAATTGAGATATAGAATAATAGTCGGCTAAATTTATGAAAAGGGCAAACAAGTAAGCCAGAGTTAATCAGGGAAACTTATGGTAGCTTGACTAAGACAAGAGAGGAAACTTTTAGTTTTTTTTTTACTGCAGATCTGCTTTCCAGACAATTTGATAACAACAAGGTCACCTTCGCCACCGTAGGTATACTACATCGGCTGTGAAAACTGATCATATAGCCCCATTTAACAGCTTCAAGTCGCCTGGTTTCCATGTCAACTACTGCCAACTCTGAAAAGAAATTTCACTACGGGCTTGGCACCCTTGCATACATTTCAACACCTTGGCGAATAGTAAGAGCGGCTTTTATATCTAAAACTGATTATGAAGTTCACTTCTTACTAACTTAGATCCTAAAACGCTCGGGGGGCATAGGGCGTCAACCACCTCGCGCGCCATCTTGTTCGGAGTTCTGCAACGCATTTGGGCTGCCTCCAACTTATTCCTAAAGAGCTCGACTCCTCTTCAACTGTTCTGCGCCACGTTTACCAGGCTGCCTGCCTGATTCAGCAGATTCTACTGCATGGTGTATTTCGCAATAGAGTTGTCTTCGCGCCGTAGGATGTATCTAATCCCTCACGCGCAGTGATCCGACACACTAACCACTTACGCCACGGCTGGGGCCCACCTGATTGATTGCTGTTATTATTTCGGTTCTACTGGGAGGTGCGGTGCGAACTCGCGAATTTGTTGCTACGGAGCGCTCATTCGTATTCGAGACCATACCGCCATCGTCTAGCACTGTATCAAAACGTTACCTCGATCTAGTGAGCTGGTCCTCATCTGAAATCTCTCACTGAAGTAGTCAGCTACTTCAGTGAGAGAACCCTTCATTATGACACGGAAGAGGGGCCTAAGACGTACACAATTACGGGAGGGGTCCTCCAAGGGTCACTACTAGGCCCAGCCCTGTGGAATATAATGTATGATGGCATACTAAGAATGCTAAGACCGAGCGGAGTAGAAATTATCGGCTACACTGATGACATTGCAGTAATCGTCGTAGCAAAAACGCTAGAACAAGTATGCTAAAACTGCAACCAAACAATAAAGAACGTGAGGGCATGCCTACAGGCATCAGGTCTGGAACTGGCAGATTAGAAGACAAAAGCAGCGCTCATAAGTAGCAGAACAAAAGTAGAATACCTTACTACAGAGGTCGGTGAGCAAACCATCGAGTGGCGCCCACACATCAAGTAGCTGGGAGTGCTGCTGGACTACAGGGTAAACTTCACAGAGAACACCTAATGTACGCAGGCAAGGGAGCCTCCAGATATCGTACATAAGACGAATGAACTCGGCCCATAGAAAAAAACATGCTACAGAGAGAAACTAGCGGTGAAGTGACTCCGAGAGGACTTATAAAATGCATGCTGACGACAAATGAAGCCTGGAACACAGCGAACGAAATCATCGCCAGCTTAATGCAACAACTACGTCTGGAGGAACGAGCAACAGCGAGAAATGAGATCCTACAAACACTGAAAAGTGGACTTAGTTACACAAGATGGTAGAAGTGTGTAGGGTGTGGATTAATTAGGTTTGCGAATCATGCATGCTACTAGTATCTTCAGAAGATTAGCACACCCCTTGGTGCAACCAAACAAAATAAAAGGTATTCCGGTACTGTTTTGGGGGTGAAGGACTGCAGTACTTCGTACTGTCGCGCTCGCATCATGCTCCTTGGATGGCTTTTTTCGATATGCTGACGGTTTCTTCAATAGCGTCGATTGTGGAGTAGCATTTCGAAATTGATGATCTGCGAGTACTCTAGCCTTCCTAGCCTGTCGCTGATGACGTGCGGAACTTTAGTGTCTGCATTACGACTTGGTAGGCCCATGGGTTTTGACCGGCCTGGTTGTACAACTCGATGAAGCTGCCGGACGTCTGTAAGAAATCAGCGGCATTATCGCTGTTTCTCAGCGGAAAATGCCGTGTACAACTTAAAGGCGTTCTGACAGAGCACTGTGATTTTATTAAACATCTTAATGCCTGAAACACAATATAACCTCGACCTCGGCTTTGCTTCCATTATGTCCCATCAACCTCAAGAGCTGCTGTATGTTTGTTTACTTTTCTTTTCCTTTATTCTACGGCTGTTAGCTTTTAAAGCAAGCAAAAGTTCAGCCCATTTCAACTTCTGCCTCAGGTTAGAGTGTCATAACGAAGAATTTTTCTCTCGCATCGACCAAGGATATCATTATCCTCTTTGAATAAAGTCCATGTTTCAGCGCCGTAAAGCAGGACTGGGATGATCAGGGTCTTATACAGAGTCTCCTTAGTTGTTCGAGATAGGGCTTTACTGTTGAATTGTCTTATAAGCCCAAAAAAACAGCGATTGGCAAGAGTTATTCTTCGATTGATTTCTGCGCTGATCTTGTTTGTAGAATTTATAGCAGAGCCAATGTAGAAGAAGTCCCTTACTACCTCGAAGTTATAGCTGCCCACTGTGACGTTTTGTCCTATTCGTATGCAAGCATATGCACAGACTTATAATTGATTGTGCCTCCAGTGTTGGCTTGTGAGTTCCGCACAATCCGTTCAAGTACAATGTTAAAGAAGTCACATGACAGCGCGTCACCTTGTCTAAAACCTTTTTTGACATCAAAGGTCTCGGTGAGGTCATTACCGACCTTGATGGAGTAGCGAGTGTTCTCCATCGTCAGGTGCAGCAGCCTTGTTGGATTTTAGCTTGGATATTGTTATCCTCACTTCGTTTTGGTCAGGTGGACGGAAATTTTGACTATCAACGTCTATGTTGAATGAGTTATTCTGCCTGACAGCGGGATGTTGGTCTTCGTCGCCGTTATACAGTCTGCAGAAGTAGTTTTTCCATATTCTCAGCACCGACTGTGATTCTACTACGAGGTTTCCATTTTCATCTCTACAGGTTTCTGTACGGGTACTGCTCCTCTGACACGTTCTTTTTACCTTTTGGTAAAACTTCCGTACATTGTTCCTGGAGTACAAACTCTCGATATTCTCAAACGCGCGCTTCTCATGCTCTTTCTTCTTCTTTTGGAGAAGCCGATGTTCTTCCCGTCTCTTTTGGTCGTAGAGCTCACGAGCAGCTCTCGTCTTCCATTGCAGCGCCGCTTTGTATGCCTCTTGTTTCGCTGCATGCACTCGCCGGCATTCTTCGTCAAACCAGGGGTTTCGCGGTGATGGGCGAGCGAGACCCAGCACATAAGTCGCGGCGTTTCTGATGGCATGTTGGCAGCGCTGCCACTGGTCTTTGGCACTTGATGCTGGCGGCATAGGGGTGATTGAGAGATTTTGGGATACGCGTTCAGCGAAGAGTCTGGCGGTCTCTTGCGATTGTAGCTTTTCGACGTTAAATTTTCTCACAGTGATTCTTCTTTGTTGCTCAGATTGGGATATTCGCATTCGTACCTTGCCTACAACAAGGTAATGATCTGAGTCTTTGTTGGCCGCTCGGAAGGTCCGGACATCCAGAATACTGGAGGCATGCCTTGCGTCGATCGCAATATGGTCAATTTGGTTGATCGTTACATGATCATTGGACCGCCATGTCTGCTTATGAATATCGACATGAGGAAACCATGTGCCTGCTATGGTGACATTTCGCTCCACAGCGAAATCAATTAGCCTTAGTCTGTTATCAGACGTGGTGTCGTGTAGGCTATGCTTACCGACTGCCCTACCAAAGACGTCCTCTTTACTATTTTGGCGTTAAAATCGCCCAATACGATTTTAACGCTGTATTTAGGACATTGCCCGTATGTTTTGTCGAGGAGGTCGTAGAAACACTCTTTGGTGGCAGGGTCCTTTTCTTCCGTGGGGCATGAACACGTATTAGGCTTATGTTAGCGAATTTAGCCTTGATCCGGATAGTCATAATACGCTCGCTTACGTGTCGGAAGCTTAAGACTTCTTGCATAAGTCTGCCGCGTATGACAAATCCGCATCCGAATAAGCGTTGCCTGTTGCTTCTGCAGCCATCACCGTAGTAGATGTAACAGTTTTTCATCCACTTTTTGCCCGGCCCATCCCATCGCACTTCTTAAATGGCGGTAACATCTGCTTTATAGCAGTCTAGGCCCTCTGCTAGTTGTTCGGCTGCACGTGGTCTGTAAAGGGACAGAACATTCCACGTACAGATCCGAAGGTCGTTGTCCTTATTTCGTTTGCTGGGGTCGTCATGAGTTGAGCCATCCTTATCCGAGGCTTTTGGTTCTTTCGGAACCACAGGCTTTTTACGTGGTAGGGAAGTTACCCCGACGGCACAACCCACAACTTGGAGGTCCAGTTACTTAATCATTTCCCTAGGACGAGGGTCCGGGTACCCCGGTGCCAGTGGTCCACTACGGGCGTATGAGCGCTGCCGTTGGCCCATGAAGGGCTCCTCCGCCACCATCTCTATTCCAATGTCCTGACTAACATTGGAAATTCCTTACCGACTGTGATTCGAAGACGTCGAAGCAGCTCGCGCAAGGTATTCACTAAGTTCAACCTAACGGGAACTATAGACGCCACCGTTGACTCCGTCTAGGGAATTCGTCCGCTGCCGCCTGGAACAGGAATAAGTGCTCTAGTGGGAAAGCACTCTTCCCCCCTCTCATATTTACTGCCACCAAGAATCCGCCAAACGGGGTTGGTTACCCATTTCTTGGATTAAGGTACTACGCACCCGGCTGTCACCGCGTGGAGGTTGAGAGTAGGAGTTGGTAGGCCTCAGCTGAGTGAAAACGCTTGTGTTTTCATATGATTGCATGCACTACCGTTTGACCAGCCAGAAAACAGATCTTTACCCTCTATAACGGGAAAGGGGAGGAAGGTCGATCCCAGTCGATTTTCCTCTGAAACTTAAGCATCCTGAAACACCCACTTCTTTTCAATGTTCTTCTTCTAAAATCGTGATGTTATATCTATTATTTCTCTCTACTATTAAGTGAAAAAGATTGTGCGTTTGTAACCCTTTTTCTCAGAATTTCTTATTGGTAGGTATACCGAACGTTGTATTCCACACGGAATAACATGGGCTGTATGTTATCGAGTTCTATCGAAACTAGGTTGAATAGTAATAATAAAAGTGAAGTAAATTGGAGCTAACATTTTCGTTACGGCGGATTCTATTGCTAACACTAGCTAAACTGTTAAAGGCATTCCAAAATGATGTTGGTGAGAACTGTTGGTAATAAAAAGGTTAAGGTCTGTCCACTAAATAAGTTTGCGAGAATACTGAAAGTGCCCTCGATATGAAAGTGGTTTCAAATAATTGTATGCGTACAATTTATAAAACTATGCATGATTTTGGAATATTGGCTCTGGTTTTTTTTTAAATCTTCATTTTCTTATTACCCTACAAAAACAGAATGAAATATTTAGTACATATATTCTTTAATATCAATTTTTAATTGAAAAATATTACTAATTGTTTTGTTTTAGTGTTTAAATAACGTACATAGAAATAAAAAGGAAGAACAATTTGTAAAACTTATAATATACTTTAGAGAAACACCTTTTATAAGCTTTTCTTCTATAATTTTTTTGGGGGCAATCTCTTCATAAAGACCACCAGTAATCTGCCATCAAGTGACCGTCCCATCTACCCTGATACTTTTCCTCCATCACGTTTAGGTCCTGAAGGAAGCGCTCTCCCTTACTTATATTTCCCAGATTATCAGCAAATCTATCCAGGTGATTGTGGAGAAAGTGTAACTTTGTGCTCATATTCGCTCCTAAAATTTGTTGCACAATTTCTATGTAATTTGGTGCCTTATATTTACCGAAAAAAATTGTCTACCACCAATACAAAACCCCTTCAAGCTTCACCTTCAGAATCAGTCATAACTTTTATAAAATTTGTGTACTTCATCAATGTCCGAATTTGAGGACCATCGAATATTCCGGCTTTTAACTTTTGCATACTCAGTTTAGGAAATGGTTTGCAAATGTATATAAAGCATTCTCCTTCCTTGTCCAACGCTTTGACGAATTGTTTCATCATACCTAACTTGATATGTAGTGGCGGAAGTATGATTTTTTCTCTACCTAACAATGGCCAACAGTTAAGGATTCTCTTAAAGGCCGCACATTTCGTTCGCAGTGAACTTGCTTTGTTCTAATATCCCATAGACAAATAAAGCAAGGGTATTTGGTGTATCCACTTTGCTGACCAAGTAAAAAGTTGACCATTTTCAAATCAACACAAACCATTGATGTTCATAGTAATTAATTTTTTGCAGAACCAATCTATTATTCTGATATTCTTCTTTGAGTTTTGTTGAATGGGCAATACGGATTGATGAAAATCGTGCAATAAAACGCATTTTAAACTTTTTTTGCAGCTATCAATGAAAAGCCGCCTATCAGTAGATTTGTATTCCTTTAAACCTAACATATGTCTTGAAGTAACTGCGCGATAATTTTACAGTAGACAAGTTCTTAACGTGATGTATGTATGCGCGAAGTAAATGCGAATTTCATCAAAAAACCAAACACTTATTAATAACTCGTGTTCTGAAGAGACGACTTAAACTGTTAATTATTTTAAATATAAGATACGGCTAAATCGTAAAAACCAGAGCCAATTCAGTACTTGCATGAATATATTCGTAAACTGAGTATTTTGCCATATCCATATCCTTTTCTAGAGTAGAGAACTTTTTGACAAGTTCCTCAAATGAATTAAGTCTTAGTTGGGTGTTTTAGGGATCTTTGATTTGATGACTTGTCCAAATCATGTGCAGTGAATTCCTTTAGAGTGAATTCCTGCTACGGAAGTTTCCGTTTCGAGACTAATATTGATGAGAATTGAGCTGTGTTCCAAAAAACTACTGACTTTTTTTTATATATTTCTTGAGAAATATATAAATGCTTGCTGACGTCAGGATTTAATCCATGAACCATTAGCGCGCCAATTGACGAGGTTACCATTACACCATTGCTACCCCCAAACTTTTATAACTTTTTGAATGAAGTGTCCAAATTAAGTCTCAGAAAGGCTATACTATTCACCCTGATTCTGATATTTAAAATCATCAGCATCTTATTCACTGCACTTTAATTCCCCAACAACTATAATACCAGCGGACGTTAAATGTTTATGCACTACTACCCAAATATTTCTCTTATGGGTTGGAAGGAATTTGCTTATCCTATAAAAAGGTGGACGGGAAGTTTGTACTACATTTTTATTCCTTTTTGATTTATTTTCATTATTTGGGGACAATGTGAAAAATTCCTTCGGGATATTGAACGTAGTGTGACCAGGGATTACCTGCAACAGGATGATGTGTAATTTATTCACTTTATGTATATTCGATCACGTTTTATATGCGAAATGGGAATTCATGTAATTGAGGTCCCAGAATAGGACTATTCGTAACCGGAATACGTGCTGTTTCTGGTTCATCGATGTTATAAATATATATGCATCGGGGGTAGGATACCCTCAGGAACAGAAAGCGTTTTTCTTTTTTTTGATTTGTGAATAATTTGATATTTGAAAGTTCAGCAAGCTTTTTTTATTTAATCTAATTATTGTATAAACAACCAATTTTAGCAGTATTTCTGTACATTAAAAACATTTAATGAGGGTCTTAATTCAACTACATTATACAAATAGATAGAGAAAAAGAAAATAATTATGAAGATAGCAATAAGACAGGCATTAGAACTTGTTATTATTGCATTTCAAATTATCGAGAGCATCAAATAAAATTCTTAATGATTTGGACAAGTAACAATATTGTGTGGCAGTCTACCTCGACGTTGCGAAAGCATTTGACTGTGTATGGCACAGAGGACTTTTATTTAAACTTAGCTCAATGCTACCGGACTACCATCAACTCCTAAAAAGTTACCTGGACGATAGGCACTTTTATGTACAATACAACGAGGACCACTCGAATTTATGTAAAATTAACGCAGGTGTTCCCCAAGGGGGTGTACTAGGATCTATCCTGTATCTTCTTAACACAGCAGACATACCTAAGCCAGTAACACAGGACTCCATGCTAGCAACATTCGCAGATGACACAGTGATTTTCTCTTCACATAACTGCCTACAAGCTGCTACGGACCAAGATAAAGAAATACTGAACAAAATAATAGACTTGTTCTACAAATGGGGAATCCCCAAAAACGGTGCAAGTCATATATACCACAAAGGGGAACTTCAACCCAAAAACTATCACCATTAACAGTAATGAAGTTATTCTTGACAACTCAGCAAAATATCTAGGCATTTTAATAGACTATAAGTTAACATGGAAACCACGCAGAATTCAAAAACGCAACCAAATTAAAAACAAATTTCGACAACTGTATTGGCTTCTAGGAAAGAACTCTAAACTCTCGATTCAAAATAAACTGTTATTATATAAAACAATAATAAAACCAATATGGACTTATGGCATCCAAATATGGGGAACCGCCGCGAAATCAAATATTGACATTATACAGCGACTGCAATCAAAAATACTCCGGACGATTGTCAATACACCCTGGTATATTTCTAATGAAGACATACACCGTGACCTCAAGATACTTAGCGTTAAAGACGAAATAAAAAAATACAGTAAAAACCACCAAGTAATAATATCAAATCACTTAAACAACGAGATACGAAATTTACTTCACCAGGAAGCTACCACAAGAAGACGATTAAAAAAACGCAGGCCAGTAGACCTCCAATCTACTCGTATATGAATGTCTCTATATGTACGTACGTATGTGTATATAAATGTGACGTGTAATATGTAATTTGTGATGCTAGCAATTAAACCTAATGTGAAAAAAAAAGGTACACAAACTGTGATTAAAAGCAATCTCATAATTTGCAATTATTGGCGGTAAACGAGTCGTAGTGAATAGACGTGTTTATAGTGATCCTATAAGTTGGTCAATTGTTAAGCTAATCCTTTCGGCTAAGACCGCATGTTACAAATTTTCTTTGAGACAGCGACTCTATTAAGTGAAAATTAGTGAAGAAGCAAAAAATAATACCCCACCATCTTTGCTGGGGCACAAAAATAGTGATCAATGTACTGCACAAAGTATAGCACGGTTAGCATTTGACATTTCTCAAGGCAGAAATGCATTACCCATAAACAGTGGTGCAAATAGAAATACAATTTCTCTTAAATCAATAGAGACAAGTAAGTTTCTCTTCAATATGAACACTACCGAAACAAAGAGAGGTGACACCATATCACCGATTAAAACCGCAAACCCTGATTATCAATCAGCAAAGACATTTCAAAATAACCATGCAAATTTCGCTTCAGACAATGAATTAATGGAAGTTAATGTCAATGATAGTACATCTGAATGGACAATCAATCCAACTCCGAAAAAAAAGAAGCATTACACAAACGAGTCATCTTCAAACATTCATCAGAACTATCCAAACCTTTCAAACAATAAATATGGTCTGCTGAATGACACACTCTTTCACCCACAACACGAGAGAAACCTGTTCAGAGCATCAACAAGACTAAAACAAGTCTAACTCAGAGCGAGACGGGAGCTAATTCTCTTATCAATCAAATGATAATGATAATTTATTACCTAAAAATGTAAAGAAAGCATCTTTTTGCCCTCCAATATTTATTTTTGGTGCCAATTGCACTCTAGCAACTGATCCTTTAAAACTTACGCCAACTGAATGTAATGTTTCTGATTTAGTACACAAATTTGTTAACATTGGGTATAGAAAAACTAAAGTTTATGTTAACAACTCAGCTGTCCATAAATTAATTATTGATCGATTACGCGATACAGGAATTGGAGCTTTTTCGTTCTCTCCGAAAGATACGAAGAAAGTTTCTATTCCGCTGAAAGGTCTTGATGTGGACACACCATTAGAAAAAATTAAAAAAGCTTTAGGGGATTGTGCCAAATGTGAAAATTAGTCAAATGTTGGACAAAGTCTATCTGTTGAACTTGATAGACTATACACTCTCATTAGTGGTTTTGACGCAGCTTTAATTGGCGGTGACTTCAATGCCCGTCACACAGTATGGTGAGACAGCGTCTGCAACTATAATGGAAATCATTTAAATAACTGGTTTTATAATGACCCTTACTTGAATCTTGATATTGTTCCATCTGATAGTCCAACGTTCCCAAGAACATCCTCATATTTAGATTTCTTTCTTATGTCCTCAACACTAAGCCTGGCAAACAACATGGTCAATTTTTCAGAAGCTCCAACATGTACGACATTCCCAGTTGTCTCTGATCATCACGGAATCTTTTTAGAAATAAGACTTTCGAACTTTTCTCCAATTTTGATGCCCCCAGTAACGTTCAGGAGCTTCAAAGACATAAATTGGGATGCCTTTAGACTAAGATTTCATATCAGTCTATCCTCTTTCTTCATACCCGATGATAGGAACTTATCAAATAACGAAATAGGTACTCTACTAGCCCAGTTGAATGAGCTTATCGCAACTATTGTTGAATCTCATTCAGTCATTCTTTGCTCTAAGGACAGAAAATTCCACTCCATCTCTGATAAAACCGCGGGCGCCGTGGCGTAAGTGGTTAGTATGTCGGGTCACTACGCATGAGGTTCCAAGTTCGAATCCCAGAAAACACCAACAAGTTTTTTCACGGTCCCACCTCTCAGTATTGTTGTCACGAAAAAGCTTCTCAAATCGCCGTTCGGATTCGGCACTAAACTGTAGGTTCCTTCCATTCGTGTGAAAAATATAACGCACACAACATGAGTGGTTGCGAGAAGCTAGGCCCTGGCACTGAAAGAGCTGTTGCGCCAAATATTTATTTATTTTCTGATAAAACTAAGAAACTTATTGATCTACGAAGTATTTGGCTCTACCAGCTGAAAAGGCTTTATCATCGCCATTTAAATAGAATTAATCCCGAATATCTTCAACTTCACTCAAGAATTCAGTGTCTAAGCAAAATAATAAGAAAAAATGTCAATTTGGTTTTGGATCTTAATAACGCATTTAAATCAAGATTAGAGAAAATCAAACCATCACCTTTTGCTTTTAAGGAAATAGATACGGTTCCGGGACGAAAATATTTTGGAACGGACATCTCGAAAGATATACTTACATATAATGGACAACAGTTGAACGACATTGAGACCAAATCAGATGCGTTCAAAGATTTTTACTATTCAGTTTACTCTGGAACACATCCCAGCGTTTTTAGAGACCTTGAAAGCGAAGTTTTCTTAGCCATTAATGAATTCAGAGCAGCGCAGTTTGGCAATACACTTACCAACTTTTCTCCATCTAATGTCGCATCAAGCCCCGCCTTATCGATATCTACTTCCCCCGAAAAAGTTAATAATCTCAGACTCGCATTAAATAATAAAAAATCGACTGGTATTGACAACATCTCCAACTTCATATTGCGAAAATGCCCTCATTCACTAGATACAATCTTATCATTAATATTTAACCACAGCATAAATAACGGTTACTTTCCTGTTATTTGGAAACAGGCAAAGGTTTTACCGATAGCAAAAACAAGAGGAGCAAAGGATATTCAAAATTTCCGTCCCATTTCACTTCTATCCAATATTGGAAAACTTTTTTAAAGAGTCTTGGCAGATCACCTGAACTGCTTTTCCGGAGAAGCAGGCATTATTCCGAATAACCAATTTGCTTTTAGAAAAGGAGGTTCAACTGAGCATGCATTACTTATTTCATTTCATTTTTTCATTTCATTTTCAATGGCCCGCTAATCGTTCATGAGGGTCGCGGGGGTAGGATGCTCAGGTGGACTCTCCATCCTTCTCGATCCTCCGCCATTGACTCCAATTCATCAGGGAGAATCCCTAAGCGGCTCCAAGAGAGATGTCGGACTTGATCCAACCATCTATTTCTGGGCCTTCCGCGAAGTCGTCTACCTGATGGCACGGCAACCATGGCTCGTTTTGGAAGCCGGTCTGGGGGCATACGCACTACGTGACCAAACCATCGAAGCATAGATCGTTCCGTTCGGAGAAGTAGCTGCTCAACATTGAGCGCCTCGCGTACTCTGGTGTTGCGCACTCGATCCCTACGAGTTATTCCAAAAACACCACGAAGGAACCTCATTTCGGCAGCTTGTATCCGCGATCTTATTCTTTCGGTCACTACCCAAATTTCATGACCATAGGTGAGAGTTGAAACATACACCAAGTTAAAAACCGATAGCTTAGCTTGAATACTAAGTTCGGCCTTCCTTATAACAGATTGGCCAAGCTCTCTCAAAATTGATCCAGCCTGACCAATTCTACATGATAACTCGGCATTGCTCCTCCCATCACTCGTGAATAAAACCCCGAGGTACTTAAACTTCTCCACCTGCTTCAGTGGGACTCTACTAACATGCAGAGTGCACTGAATGGGCTTTTTGGAAACGACCATTACTTCCAATTTGTTCACGTTGATCTTCATTCCAGCATCATCACAAACGGCTACAAACCTTTCGAGTGCGCGCTGAAGTTCGGTTTGAGAGGACCCAAGGATGACCAAATCATCCGCAAAGAGCAGATGACTAATACTTAGGTCTCCCACTTTGAAACATTCCCCGCCACAGCTGCGCTGCAACATCCAATCCATATATACAATGAAGAGGAGAGGTGACAAAACGCACCCCTGGCGGAGTCCAACGCCCACAGTGAAAGGTATTGATTTAACACCGTTTATCCGAACACCGCTTTTACAGTTTGTATATAAAGACTGAATCGCCCTTAACAGGGAACCATCAATCCCATACTCCTGCAGAACACTCCAGAGTTTGCCTCGAGGAACCCTATCATATGCCTTTTCCAAATCCACAAAACAAGTGTAGACAGGTTTGGCATATTCCCAGGCCTTCTCAAGAACCATTCTGAGAGTGAACAACTGGTCGGTTGTGCTTCGACCGGGACGAAAACCGCACTGCTCATCCCCCAAACTGTCCTCAACCACAGCTCTGGAACGCTTTTCTAGCACCTTAGCGAAGACTTTTCCAGGGAGACTTTAAAGAGATATAGCCATGTAGTTGGCGCAATCTCTTTTGTCCCCTTTTTTAAAAAGAGGAACTATCACCCCCATTTGCCAATCACCAGGTGTTTCACCGCAATCCCAGGCCACTTTAATGACACGCGAGAGCCATTGAACTTCCTCTTTACCTAAAGCCTTGAGCATTTCTGGCCGAATTTCATCCACACCAGCAGATTTCCCAACCTTTAGCGCTTTGATCGCCAAAGTTACTTCCTCTACCGTAGGACTACTTTCCGCCCAACTCTCGACCATAGGTCTGTCATCTTCGGTGCCCTGTTCGGGATTGAGCAATTCTGAAAAGTGCTCGCTCCATCTGCGTAAGATGTCCTCCTCATTGGAAAGAAGTCTACCGTCTTTGGATTTGACTCCTTCAACGATATTCAACTTTTTTCCTCTGAGCCGGCGGACGGTCTGCCAGAACATCTTATTTGCAGATCTGTGGTCACGTTCCAATTTCTCGCCAAACTCCTTCCAAGACTGTTCTTTCGCTGTTTTCACAGCTAATTTGCAAGTTCTTCGCGCCTCAGTGTACCGATTTCGAGAATCGGAGTTCCCCAAGTGAATCCACACCTTAAAGGCTCTCTTCTTCTCTTTGATGGCTTCTTGAACTCCGGGCGTTTTAAACCAAGCAGTTCTTTTCTCACCACCAGCCGCCACACCAAGCCGCTTCACTTCACAAACATCTCCCGCAGAGGCAAAACCCGCTGTTGAAAACATTTGCCATTCTTCCTCTACATTTGATGGAACAGTTGGAATTCGTTCAAACCTTTCAGATATTTGCCACGCAAATGTCTCCCGTATCTCATCGTCCTGTAACCTCTCCCATCGTATGCGTGTAACCATCCTTGGTTTACGCTTTGGTAGGGGAGGCACTCTATCGCTAAGATACAATTTGCACAGCACTAAGTGATGATCAGTTGACAGTTCGGCCCCTCTCAATACGCGAACATCACAAACCATTCTCTTCAGACACGATGGTACCACAAAGAAATCGATCAGCGACTTCTGCTGAAGACTCTGACGGTACCACGTGTATTTGTGAATGACTTTGTGTGGAAAGATGGTGTTCATGATGGATAAGTCATTTTCACAACGAAAATCCAACAACCTCTCTCCGTTCGCGTTTTGATCAGGATCACCGTTCCTCCCAATCACACTCCCCCATGTCATAACATCTACACCCACATGAGCATTGAAGTCACCCATCAGGACAAAAGAATCCATATCTGCAACCTTTTCAAGGGCAACATCAACTTCATCTAAGAAAGCTGCGTACTCTGACAGAAGGTTCGGTGCATACACCTGCACCAATGCCAGAGTTGATCTTTCAAGCTTGAGCTTTAAGATCGCAACTCTCCCTCCTAATCGTATCCACTCCAATACTCTGTCTGTCAACCTGGGACTTGTGAGTATCCCCACTCCCGCCCGAGCAGACATTGAGGGTGCGACTCCTGACAGGAAGAGCTTCCACCCACCCGAAAGGTCCACAGTTTTAGAACCTCTCTGCTTTGTTGAAGAGACGCCAACTATATCTAGTCGACTTTTAACAGCCTCCCCAACAAGCTCAAGATCCTTCCCTGTGAGCGATGAGACGTTCCATGTGCCTATCCTAAGTCGATGCCGTTGTCGAATCTCAGAGAGTCCATCTGTGCCCCTATCGGTGCACAGCACGTTCACCCCTTGACCCCCTTAATGGTTCGCGAGACCATTGACAGGAAGCTCGTAGCCATTTCGGGTTTGACCCGGCCGGCTGCCGAGCGGGACAAGCCGACCACCAGACGCTCGCATCCTGGCACCCTTCAGGCCTGGCTCCAAAGGATGCCCTGGCTTACCAGGCTTGGCAATATCCGAGGCCGGTCGTCTTCTTCGTGTCATCATGGGGTGTGCGCTTTGTTAGCCATGACTGGGTTGTATGGATGGGAATAACTATTTAAGTTATCCGCACATCCCAGTCACGTTGCCGGCCCCCCACCATGAGGAGGTCAGCTGCCAGGGGGGCTGCATTACTTATTATTCAGAATAAAATAATCCAAAACATGAGGAATAAAAAACGTACTGTGAGCTTGGATATTGACCTTGAAAAAGATTTTGACTCGATATGGCATGATGGTCTTATTTTCAAGCTATTGAAATTAAGATATCCAGATTGGCTTATAAAATTGATATACAGCTTTTTGACTCACCGAAGTACGTCAATCTTTATTGGTTCCGAGAAATCCGACTTTTTCCTTGTGTCTTCAGGCGTTCCGCAATGATCAATTCTTGGTCCATCCTTATATAGCATTTACCTCCAGGCCTTCCCTCTTTCAGATCCCAACGCAGAGGAGCCTGGATCTATCCACTATGCTGATGATACCACTATATAAGCTAGTGATATACGGCTAAGCGTGGTCCTTAATAAGATTAAACAAAAACTTCCACATGTTGAAAGTTATTTTAAAAAGTGGAGGCTCAAAATCAACACTGATAAATGTGGTCTTACGTGTTTTAGAAATGCCAGTGGAAAAGGACACTACCTAGCAGTCAAAGAAATCAAATCTCTTACCTTGAAAATAAATGATAGTCTGATACCATTGCGTTGTGAAACTAAGTATCTAGGTTTAAATTTTCATAACCGATTTCTTTTTAATATGCATGTAAGAAAAGTCCTAAAGAGGGAAAAAATAGTATCTATGACGTTGAAACCATTACTAAACTCTAAGCAAATGGTGGGGAAACTAAGACACTGATGTATAAGACCCTAATTAGACCAATTCTCACGTACGGCTTTTCAATTTCTCCTATTGTAGCCAAGGAAATGGAAATTTTTGAACGAAAATTACTGAGATTTTGCTGTGGAAAATTCAGAAAACCAGACAAAAAATGGTTTTCTAATAAAGTCATATACCAAATTGAACTTCTCTTAAAAAAGATGGAACGAATCAGTTCACATCTTAACCCACTTGTTAGATCTTTAATCGATTCTTATATCGACCAAAGTGTAAATGACAACTTTTATTAATCTCCCTTAAACCTGCTAAATGACCACTGTATGTCTCTGTTAAGACCAGATGCAAGTAAGACACTGTCCGTACCATTCTATGAAAAGAATCTTCCCTAAACTTCTTCCCTTCCCTAAACTTTCGGGAATCATATTGATTTGAAAAAGAAGACAAGCCAAAAATGTATAAACCTTTGTTTAACATGCGTAGTATTGTAAATTTTCTTTGGATGGTATAGATGGATGGATAAGATCTATATTTATCTTTAAGAATTTTTATGACTTATGCTCCCTACGTAAGTAGTTCTATTTCTACTTTTAACATTGATATCTTTTAGATAGGGTAACCCTTGTATAGTTATAGTTTTATTTTAGTTTTAAATTCTAGTCATAAGTTAAGAATGCCTCAAAGAGCATACCAAATTTATAAATTTATTTTATTGAATGCTAAGATTAAAAAGTTGAAAACATTTTGTTTAAAGTATAGTTTCAGTCAAACATATCATTAAGTCGGCCAAAAATTAACCTTTAGATTAAAGAAACGAATGTAATTGATTTATATGTCTCAATAAAGTTCAATGAATGAATGAATGAATGGATCATAATTTGCGGTGTTAAATCAATGTTAAAAATCAATGTCACTGCTATTGTTAAAACAAAGTTTTATAAGATGTTGGTCTTAAGACTTAATATGTACATTCCATTGTAACCTCTAAAAACATTTACTTAGTGTCCCAGGACAGGTGCAGTTTAAAGTTGGGAAATAAAAAATTATCGAGGGTCATTCAACCCTAATTTTTTTTTTTTTATAATTTTGCGCGCACTCAAGGGATTATGAACGCCCTTAACATGTTTACACACAGTGCGAGTGTTGGAAAGGATAGATAGACAGAGGGAGAATGATTTGCTGCAGTGGTTTGAAGCTTTTGTTTATGCTTTAGAGAAATTCCGGGGGTGACGTCAAGATAACTGGGGAGAATTTTGTTATTTCTTGTCTTTGCTTCTGATTCACTGTATTTTTTCCCGAGAACCGATGTCATAGGCAAATCATCATCAACAGAGCGAACAATTTTTCCAGCCATATGACCAAGCTACTGTCAGTGTTATCCCTTCGCAGTAGTGTTCACATAAGCTTTCGCAATTGATCGGACTGACTTTATATATTTCATAAGAAATAAATAAATGCTTGCTCACATCAGGATCTTTATTTTGTTAATGTTATTCTATTTTTATTGTGTTAATGTTATTGTGATTTTTTTAAGTTGGAAATGAATAAAAATTATATTGAATTGAAATTGAAAATTAGTTTATAATATTGTAACTTATTAAAGTATTTACGTTTTTTCTTGGATATTATCTGATAACCCATCTTACAGTTTCTATGCAAAACCTTTCTTCATCTAACGTTATTATTATGATTTTTGTTGGCTTAGGTTACCTGATGGGGTAGCAATAGTATTTGCTTGTTAGCCGGTATGTGCAGGTTCATGACCCAGCGAGGAACAGGGACCAACAGCCACTCTATCATAGAAGGAAAACGAATATCATCGAAGTTTTTCCAGCCACTGCACCAGAGAAAGACTCCAGCATGGTTGTACAATAGGGCGAAAAACATTTGAGTGCTCTGGGATTTGGGTTTCTTTAACAAAAAATAAAAATAAAATAAAGGTTGCCTTATACCAGGAGAAGTTGACTGAATAAATTGAATCCAGAAAATTAAAAGTAATAGTAATTAGTATTAAAATTGCTTTAGAGAGGAGGAAAAAGCATATAAAATAAATGTAATGTACTCGTACGTTTAGAGTAGGATAAAATCGAACGGCCGATTTCTTCACTTGAGTACTAAGCTGGCTTAGCTAGACCAGGTATTATCTCTGGTACTCGGTACCAAGGTAAAGTTAGCACTTGTGTATTTCTTCACATCGTTAGAACCATATCAAAATCAACCGACGAGTATAAGCAGCGATTACATCTTAACTGCAAAGATCAACATACGTGATAACAAGATCAAAGTAGAACATTTGAATATGCTTGCGGGGACGCTCAAGTCCAACACCACTGTTACGCAGATTGACATTGATGATGAGTGAAGGAATAGATGCTGGACTCTCTCTGTGGAAGCAAAAATAGATTTAAGTGTCAGTGAAGAATAAAAAAAACTAACTTTATTTAATTCAATACAATATAAAGTAATACACGATTCAAGACGGGGGAGCGAACTAGGTATCATCCACCTTTTGCTACCTGCATTTATTATATTTTTTCCATACATTTATCCACACTTAATTCTGGGAATCGATCGAATGATCGTTGCAGACTTTAACATAGGTGAGCACAATTGCATTTCGCATGAAATGAACTGAACTGATAAAATTGCTTATTTAGCTGATATTGTTATGCTTTTGATGAAATCATCATATACTCGTATGTCAGATGCTGGGTGATACGTAACTTCTCCCTCCTCATGATTGGCATTCTCCTGAATTCTATTGGTAAATTTAGGTTATATTCTTTTTTGTTGCATGCATAAAAAGGATACTATGACTAACATTATTAATATTATTACAACAAATGCTATGTTTATTTGAAATGACAAATTCTTTTTAAATTCAACTTCTTTTATTTCTTTAATATTATCTATAGGATCAAAAACAATTTTTTTCAAGATTTAATGCTTTATTTGCTTTGTAGTTTTCGACATAACTTGGGTAGTAAAATCTTTGTTTTTGTATTTGCTTTACATTAGAGAATTTATGTCCCATTGAGTATAATGTACAATTAGTAAACGTTATTAAATAATTGCCGCTAATCCTAAGCTGCCTATCATCACAAGTGTAATTTGATTTTCATTCGAAGTTTTTTACAAGTATAGTTTCGTCGTCGAATGGTATAATTTCAATTTTTCTATTCATTCTAGGTTTACAATTTTGTCTGATTATGCAATGTTTGCTTTCAATAAGTTCGTTTAATACTTTATTTTGTTCAAATTTGTACTCGACACTGATCAGTACGAATATGCAAATCGTCAGCTGAAAATTCAAGTGGTCTTTTAACGTTCGTTATATTCATTTTGTCTAACTTTGCTTTCTTATATTTCGGTAGGTGCCTAACTGCCTTGAAATTAAAAAAAAAAAAAAATTGATGTTCTTTCTTCATAATATTCTCTTTTAGTATTAAGTTTAACTAATCTTTTATTCTTGGTCGACTTTAAATTCTCGTAAACTCTTTCTAAACTGATTTTACCTGTTTGTACCTGTTGAGGAGTAGATCTTATTGTTGAATGAAACGTCTCATTATAATTTCTTACTGCTTGTTGTATTGCTTGCTTTATCGTTAAAGTACTATCATTAAGCAATAATATTCTTAATTTTTCTGCCAAAGTATTATGAAACCTTTCTACATCTGAGTTTCCTGTGTGAGAGTTTGGTTTAGTTAACCCTAGGATGGATGACTGATCCGAAGGCGCTAAACTAAGTGACTGGGCCTCGCGAGGCCCAGTGTAAATATATGGAAAAGGGGGTCTGTGACTATTGCGGGAATGGTCAAGCCAGATGTGCGAATGACCTGGGGGAGTGTTATATGGCTTAAAATATTGTGTATGAGTATATGTGGGTGTATATATAGGTGCTGGTGTACGCCAGCATGAGTAGATAGGTATGTGAGAATGAAGAATAAGCAGCGAAAATGGAATGTAAATAGAGTCTGAAAATAATCAAAAACCGTACATAAACATTTCGAAACCGTTAAATTAGATATTTTATTTAAGAAGCATTTGACATAATATAAACTATATTAGGCACTCTTGACATGTGGCGATTTGCTCCAATCTGCCGTGCTGAAGATACATATATCTTCCACAGTTAGCACATTTGTGGAAAGATTTCCGAAGCGTTTTTTCTCTGCATACTTTACCTGCTGCATCTTTGGCTGCCGGCTCATTTTGGATGAGAGCAATTTACTGCGCCGACTACAAAGGACGAAACCTTTCGACTTGGCGAGATAATGATTAACCGCGTCTAGATTGCGGAATATGCAGGATCCTTCAGTGGAAAGTAACCTGCCAAACGTTTTTATTTCATGATAGACAAATTGCTTGATAAGCTTATACTTAGTTGCGATATCTAACAAATTTATATCGAAGGGTGGTGTTTTTTTAGTCAGTAAGAATCTGACACTACTATGAGCACGCGCTTGCTATTCTCATAGCGTCTATGGAAGATTTTTCACCTACCCTCAAAAAAAAAAAAAATCTTTGGCTATGGTGGAAGATGTTGCAGAAGATAAAGCCGCTACATGGGTAGCGGTCATAATTGGTGGCTGAAAAGCGAAGATTTTGGTTATTGGGTGGTTTTTATATTTTTTTGGTAATTCATAATGCTTACAATAACTTGAAATTTCGCCATTGCTGCCTTCACGTTCGGGTGACGGTAGACACTTCCTTCCTTAGCTCGTTCCTCTTTGTGTGGAGTCAGTAACTGAATAGACAACGTTTACGTTTATATCCTTTAACCCCTCGGGGAGCATAGGGCGTCAACCACGCCTGCGCGCCATCGTGTTCGGAGTTCTGCAACGCGTTTGAGCTGCCTCCAACTCATTCCTAAAGAGCTCGATTCCTCCTCAACTGTTCTGCGCCACGTTTGCCTAGGGCGTCCCGCTATTCTGCCTGCCTGGGTGAGCGGATTCCACTGCATAGCGTATTTCGCAATGGAGTTGTCTTCGCGCCGTAGGGTGTGTCCAATCCATTGCCACTTTCTTCTTCGTATAGTAATGCTTATAGGTTCTTGGCCCGTTCTCAGATAAAGTTGTTCGTTAGAGATGCGGTTCGGCCAAAAAATCTTCAAAATGATTCTTAAGCATTTGTTTACGAAGACTTGCAGCTTGCGTGTGTTAATGGTGTCCACCTTCCAGGTACTGCACCCATAAAGCAGCACTGATTCTACGTTGGAGCGGAACAGTCGTAGCTTGGTTCTTAAGCTAATAACATTGCTTCACCAGATTTTGGACAGCATTCCGAACGCAGCTTTAGCCTTCCCGATTCTGCTGCACACATCCAGTTCGGTGCCACCGCGATTAACCGAGACGACACTTCCTAAATATAGAAAGTTATCAACTTTCTCGACTTGCTTTCCGGCAATGTTAAGTTGAGCGCGGGTATTGGAAGTACTCAGGGCTTTTGTTTTGGCTGTGTTTATTTTTAGCCCCACTTTGTTTGCCTCAGCTTCTAGATTTTGGGCCATCAAATGAAGATCCATTATCCGATGTGAAAGTAGACAAACATCGTCAGCGTAATCTAGGTGTTTAAGGTAAGATGTCATAGTCCAACGAATGCCATAATTAGCTTCCGCCAATGCTGCACGGAGTACATCGCTGATAACCACCAAGAACAATAGTGGTGACAGTATGCACCCTTGACGTACTCCACTTTGGACTTCAAAGTCCTCCTTACTTACTTACTTAGGTGGCGCTACAGTTCGGGGTGAACCTGGGCCTCAACCAACAAGCCTCTCCATTTAGCTCGGTCTTTAGCTAATTGTCTCCAGTTGCGCACTCCAAGTTGGTCGAGGTCCCCTTGAACTTGTGCGCGCCACCTACGGCGATGATTCCCTCTACTGCGTCGTCCCTCGGGATTAGATTCGAAGACTCTGCGGGCCGGAGCGTTGGTGTCCATTCGCTCTACATGTCCTAGCCATCTCAGACGTCCAATACGCAGTTTTTTGACTAAGTCGATGTCGCTGTACAGCTCGTATAGTTCGTGATTGAATCTTCTCCTCCAAAACCCGTCAACGCAAACGGGACCGAAAATCTTACGAAGAATTTTTCTCTCGAAGCGACCAAGGATATCTTCATCCTCTTTTAATAAAGTCCATGTTTCAGCGCCGTAAAATAGGACTGGGATGATCAAGGTCTTATATAGAGTCTCCTTAGTTGTTCGAGATAGGGCTTTACTGTTGAATTGCCTTATAAGCCCAAAAAAACAGCGATTGATTTCTGCACTGATTTTGTTTTTCGAGTTTTTAGCAGAGCCAAGGTAGACAAAGTCCCTTACTACCTCGAAGTTATAGCTGCCCACGGTGACGTTTTGTCCAATTCGTCGGTGTTGGTTTTCCCTTCCAGCTGACAGCATATACTTGGTTTTGCCCTTGTTTATCGCTAAACCCATTTTGGCCGCTTCCGCCTCAATGCTTGCAAAAGCACCGGTGACAGCCCGCTGAGATCTTCCGATAATGTCTATATCGTCGGCGTATGCAAGCAGTTGTACAGACTTGTAATAGATTGTACCTCCGGTGTTGGCTTGCGAGTTCCGCACAATCCGTTCAAGTACAATATTGAAGAAGTCACATGACAGCGCGTCGCCTTGTCTAAAGCCTTTTTTGACATCAAAGGTCTCGGTGAGGTTATTACCGACCTTGATGGAGCAGCGAGCGTTATCCATCGTCAGCCTGCACAGACGGACAAGTTTGGCAGGGATGTCAAAACTAGACATGGCTCTATAAAGCTCTTCTCTATAGATGCTGTCATAGGCGGCCTTGAAATCGATAAAGAGGTGGTGAGTATCGATTTGGAATTCTTGGGTTTTCTCCAGGATCTGCCGAAGTGTGAAGATTTGATCGATGGTGGACTTTCCTGGCCTGAAACCGCACTGATAGGGTCCAATCAGGCTGTTGATAAAAGGTTTCAGGCGTTCACACAATATCGCAGAAAAGATCTTGTACGCGATGTTGAGGAGACTGATGCCTCTATAATTGGCGCAGTTGAGGGGGTCTCCTTTCTTGTGGATCGGGCAAACGATGCTGAGATTCCATTCATCAGGCATACACTCGTCTGACCAAATATTAGAAATGAGTTGGTGCATGCACTCTACCAATTCATCCCCAGCTGCCTTGAAAAGTTCGGCCGGTAAGCCGCCAGGTCCAGCAGCCTTGTTCGATTTTAGCTTGGATATTGCTATCCTCACTTCGTTTTGGTCAGGTGGACGGAAATTTTGACTATCATCGTCTATGTTGAATGGTCCATTCTGCCTGACAGCGGGATGTTGGTCTTCGTCGCCGTTATACAGTCTGCAGAAGTAGTTTTTCCATATTCTCAACACCGACTGTGATTCTACTACGAGATTTCCATTTTCATCTCTACAGGTTTCTGTACGGGTATTACTTCTCTGACACGTTCTTGTTACCTTTTGGTAAAACTTCCGTACATTGTTCCTGGAGTATAGGCTCTCGATATTCTCAAACGCACGCTTCTCATGCTCTTTCTTCTTCTTTTGGAGAAGCCGATGTTCTTCCCGTCTCTTTTGCTCGTAGAGCTCACGAGCAGCTCTCGTCTTCCGCTGCAGCGCCGCTTTGTATGCCTCTTGTTTTGCTGCATGCACTCGCCGGCATTCTTCGTCAAACCAGGGGTTTCGCGGTGGTGGTCGAGCGAGACCCAGCACATCAGTCGCGGCGTTTCTGATGGCATGTTGGCAGCATTGCCATTGGTCTTCGGTACTTGATGCTGGCGGCAAAGGGGTGATTGAGAGTTTTCGGGATACGTGTTCAGCGAAGAGTCTGGCGGTCTCTTGCGATTGTAGCTTTTCGACGTTAAATTTTCTCACAGTAATTCTTCTTTGTTGCTCAGATTGCGATATCCGCATTCGTACCTTGGCTACAACAAGGTAATGATCCGAGTCTATGTTGGCCGCTCGGAAGGTCCGGACATCCAGAATACTGGAGGCATGCCTTGCGTCGATCGCAATATGATCAATTTGGTTGATCGTGACATGGTCATTGGACCGATATGTCTGCTTATGAATATCGAGATGAGGAAACCATGTGCTTGCTATGGTGACATTTCGCTCCACAGCGAAATCAATTATCCTTAGTCCGTTATCAGACGTGGTGTCGTGTAGGCTATGCTTACCGACTGCCCTACCAAAGACGTCCTCCTTTCCTATTTTGGCGTTAAAATCGCCCAATACGATTTTAACGTCGTATTTAGGACATTGCTCATATGTTTTGTCGAGGAGCTCGTAAAAACACTCTTTGGTGACAGGGTCCTTTTCTTCTGTGGGGGCATGAACACATATTATTCTTATGATAGCGAATTTAGCCTTGATCCGGATAGTCATAATACGCTCGCTCACGTGTCGGAAGCTTAAGACTTCTTGCCTAAGTCTGCCGCGTATGACAAATCCGCATCCGAATAAGCGTTGCCTGTTGCCTCTGTAGCAATCACCGTAGTAGATGTCACTGTTTTGCATCTTCTTTTTGCCCGGCCCATCCCATCGCACTTCCTGGATGGCGGTAATATCTGCTTTATAGCCGTCTAGGGCCTCTGCTAGTTGTTCGGCTGCACGTGGTCTGTAAAGGGACAGAACATTCCACGTACAGATCCGAAGGTCGTTGTCCTTATTTCGTTTGCTGGGGTCGTCATTAGTTGAGTCATCCTTATCCGAGGCTTTTGGTTGTTTCGGAACCATGCGCTTTTTACGTGGTAGGGAAGTTACCCCGACGGCACAACCCCCAACCTGGAGGGCCAGTTCCTTAATTATTCCCCTAGGACGAGGGGCCGGGTACACCGGTGCCAGTAGTCCACTACGGGAGTATGAGCGCTGCCGTTGGCCCATTAAGGGCTCCTCCGCCACCATCTCTATTCCAATGTCCTGACCAACATTGGAAATTCCTTACCGACCTGTGATCCGAATACGTCGAAGCAGCTCGCGCAAGGTATTCACTCAGTTCAACCTAACTGGAACTATAGACGCCACCGTTGACTCCGTCTAGGGAATTCGTCCGCTGCCGCCTGGAACAGGAAGAAGTGCTCTAGTGAGAAAAGCACTCTTCTCCCCCTCTCTCATCTGCTGCCACCAAGAATCCGCCAAACGGGGTTGGTTACCCATTTCTTGGATTAAGGTACTACGCACCCGGCTGTCACCGCGTGGAGGTTGAGAGTAGGAGCTGGTAGGCCTCAGCTGAGTGAAAATCGCCTGTGTTTTCATATGATCGCATGCACTACCGTTTGACCAGCCAAAGTCCTCCGACACCTTAACATTGTGCACGACGTGACACTTGCCGCCCTCATATGTAGCCTTGATAATAGCTATAAGCTTTTCTGGAATGCCTCTCCTGCGCAAGGCCAACCAGATAGCATCTCGATTCAAGCTATCGAAAGCCTTCTCGAAGTCGATGAACATTAAATGTAGCGGAGACCTATACTCAACTCCAGGGCGAAAGCCTGCCTGTTCGATATCGAGAGTTGAATCTAAATGTTCTTTAATTCGTTCTAGAATTATTTTAGCTATTATTTTGGCTACAGCTGGAAGAACACATATACCTCTCCAGTTACCGCACTCCATCAAGTTACCCTTCTTTGGAAGCTTAATGATCATCCCCCTTTTCCACTCCTGTGGAAATTGTTCACTATCCCAAGCATACATCTGCTACATCTGCCGATGTATTTGGCGCCGCTTGAAATAGCTCGGCAGGGATGCCATCAATACCCACCGCTTTGTTCTTCTTGAGGGACTCGATTGCTGTTATTATTTCAGTTTTACTGGGAGGTACGGTGCGAATTCGGGAATTTGTTGCTTCGAACTGCTCATTCGAATTCAAGATCATACCGCCGTCGTCTAAGTGATTTAGCACTGTAGCAAAATGTTCTCTCCATCTAGTGAGCTGATCCTGATCCGAAATCAGAAGGTTACCGTCTAGACTCTTCACTGGATGTTGTTTGGAGTTTCGACCACGAATGAGCTCCTTAGTGATGTTGTAAACAGTTCTGCTGTCGCACCTACTCGCTGCTTGTTCAGCCCTTGAGGCCAGTGAGTTGACATATTGACGTTTGCCACGCCTCACACTACGCCGCACTTCTTTCTTCTCCGCACGGTATTGGGTTTCAAGCTCGGTTCTCTCTACTGCTGAGGCCGCTGCAATCCGAGCCTTGATTGCTGTACGCTCATGGATCCGTCTCCAGGTGTCTGTAGAAAGCCATGTGCGGTGGTGTTTCTGCTTTTTACCGACATAAGTGCGTGCGCCAGTCGCAAAAGCATTTTTCACAGCACTCCAGTGGTCATCCATGTTCTCTATGCTGCTGATTGCTTCTGCTTCTAAGGCAAGACGGTCCCTGAACTGTTGGCGCACTTGGGGAACCTTGAGCCTGTCGATATTAAACCTGGTAATGTTAAGTAGGTTTGAGCGGTTGCTGTTGACGGATGCAGTACGAAGGCGTAAATGAGCTACCATTAGATGGTGATCTCGTTCTTATCCGACGTCAGCTCCACGTCTGTTTCGGACGTCCAGGAGACAATTTCTAAAGCGGCGACTGATCGCAATGTGGTCGATCTGGTTGGGTGTTCGTTGCCTATCAGTAGAGACCCAACTGATCTTATGGCAGGTGTTATGCTTAAACAGCGTACCTCCAATGACTAGGCGGTTGGTATTGCAGAAGTCCACAAACCGCTCACCATTGTCATTACGGTCTCCCACGCCGTGAACTCCCATCACGTGCTTAAGCATGGTGTTGTCGCTACCCACCTTGGCATTGAGATCTCCCATTGCCATTAAGATGTCCCCATTAGGCGTTTGGTTGTAGGCGGCGCCTAAGTGGCTATAAAAATCATCCTTTTCATCCTCAGTCACGTCTAGAGTCGGAGCATAACGCTGTATGATGGTAATTTTTCTAACTCTACTCTGGAACCTAGCCGTCAATATCCGGTCACCATGGGGTTTCCAGGATATGAGGCTACTACGTGCTGCTGGAGTTAGCATGAGTCCTACGCCAGAATTCCGTGCACTTCCAGCTGGTTTACCAGAGTAAAGCATCACAGTGCTTTTTGTTGGGGAGATGTATTCCCCAGCATCGTACCATCTTATCTCGCTCAGCTCTAAGATGTCGATTTTATACCGTGCGAATTCGCGCTCCAATTGGAGGAATCTGGCGTTATAAGGCTCTTCCTTGAGTGAGTCCAGGAGGGTCTGAATAGACAAGTCGGTTCGGAATTTGCGCCGTTTGTCCGATTCTTTCCGTGGTGCCAAATGGTTGTACACGATGTGTGATGCTAACCCGGCGATATCCAGCATGTTGTAAAACATGGGTAAGGGCCACCGATTTGTCCCGCGTTTGCAGGTGTAGCCAAATAACACATGATCCATTGTGTCGACGCCCGCCTTATTCTCATTGTATTCTAATATTTGAAGTGGCTTTTCCCGATTGGCAACGTCAGTGTCATAGGTATAATGCTGGGTAGAGAAAAGGATAACGACCTTGCTTTTCTTTGGAACGTACGAACACAGAGACACCTTCTCGTTGTAGAATCCAAACAATGTTTGACACACCGGACGGTTGCCGTGTTTTTAAAATTCATCTGGAACAAGCCGTTAGTTGTGGCGAACTGTGCCCACGACAGCTAGCTTGTTTTCTATCAATGTTTCTGCCAAGGACAATGTCGTAAAAAAATTATCACAGTAAATGGAGCCCCCCGAATTTTTGTACATATGGTATGAACCAAATCAAGTACGACTTGTTCCCCTTGGTTCACTGCGCGTTGGTCATTTACCAGTTTGCCGGTGTAGATTTGGCCTTTTAAAGGGTAGTTTGTCTTTGAGTCACAGACCCACCATACCTTGATGCCATATTTTGTGGGTTTCAATGGTATATACTGGGTGAACCGAGTACGCTCGCGATATAGGAACAACTGCTCGTCGACTGTGAGATTCGCGCTAGCCGTATATAATCTGGCAAGATTTGCATTCAGCATAATCCATATGTCATCAATGGCCGCAGATTTGCTCATTTCTAAGCGCTGTGCCCGCGAGTTGGCATTATCAAAACGAATATATCGCAATAATCGAAGCGAATTATTGGCATTGTTGTCGTATATATATCGTGATGATAAGGCGCTCACAGTTCCTCGGCTGGCTGGGTAATTTCGTTGAAAAGACCACCAAACAACAAGAGGCCAAAGAACGCGTACATCTCTTTCTCGTTTGTTAGTGTCCAAACTTTCGGCACTGAATTGGGATGGGTTTCATTCCAAACGCGATCCATGTCCTTGGCCTTGCGATTTGTTTCCCGAAAAATTATATCTACCAAAGGAGGCGTAATATAAGCCTTGAAAATCGAGGCGGGACTAGTTATAAAAGAAGTAGATGGCCCGTGTCTGGCCGCAATGGGAACATTATGAGCTTGTGGCCTACCTGTCATGGGTGCATTTTTCATCCACAGGATTCCATCCTTCCCGAAAAAAAACTCACCACCAGCCACAAACGGCATTGTCTCATCCGTATCTCCTTCCGGTGGCCCCTCCACCTCACCTTCATCATCATCATCATGCTCTTCGATGAGCAAATCGACCTCCGCATCGGACGCTTCTAGGTCTTCGTAAGTAGGCACATAATCGGCATCTTGGTCTTCGGCGAATGCATCTTCCTTTTCATTTTCGCTTATTGCCAATATTTCCGCCAACCTTTCCCTGTAGCTTGCTTCATTTTTCATAGACAATGCATTGAACTGAGGACGCCGATTCACGATGCGGTTTACTACCTCGAAAGTCTCTTCATCCTTCTTTCTCGACATTTTTCCACTAAATAAAACACTTCGTTGAAGATTGCAGCAAGAAACAGTCAAAACATTTGCTAAATTCATGAAATATTTTCTTCACAAAATAGTGAAGAAATCTTTATGAAATGGCCACTTAGCAAATTATTTTCCAATTGAAAAGAAAGCAAACAACTTCAAATTACGTTAACACACTCACAGACGTGAGTGCAATAAAACTGAGACGGAAAATTCCGAGTCATAGTTCAAATAAAAAATTCAAAACATTGCAAAGGTTCCTGGGCTTTTTGAGGCCTTTGAGTTTAGCGCTTCGGGCACCAAAATAAATTTATAGTTAAACTTACTGGATACAAGTCTCATAGAGTCGTCTTCACTCGACTCAGAATAGTTAAGGCGAGGAACTCATGGAATCTTACGTCGAAATTTCAAATAGTTTTCTTTTTATCCATAAATAAAGTCAAAATGGTCCTCAAGAAGCCCAGCCCTCCATCCTAGGTTAAATGTTATTCCCTCTTTTTCTAAAAGTTCCTTTATTTGAATTGCTTTAAATTCATTGTGTGCTATTATCTTATTTCGCTTACCTATTTTAGCAAAATGTTCCTCTAACTGTTCAATTAATGTAATGTGCGGCACCGAATTTTGAAAATGTGTCGATTGCCGTCAGAAAGTTGCACTTCTTAAAGACATAAATGAATAATTTGATTTATATTTGTCGGTGTTTCCGTAAATTTAAATTTTGGCTTTATTGGGTTACGATCATACTTTGCTGCTTTACAGACGTTACTCTGACTTATTACCATTTGAATTAATTCTAGTAATTTGGGGTAATATATTTTGTATTTAATCTGATTAAATACAATCTTATCTTGGAGACCTGGGTGAAAGCTTTCCCTGACATGGTACAAAGATATTAGTTTAATCGCTTCGGCTTCCGTTTTTAAGTCTGTGCTCTGTACGAACATTAAATAAATTTTATTTGTGGGTCATTGGAAAATAACTCAATGAGCTTTTCTTGAACGATTATATATTATATATTATTATTATATTCCGGTAGTGCCTTTCTTTATGAATCTCCTAAATATGTCTGTCAATCTTGTCATGTCATAGTCTGCTATGAAAAGTATCCTCTTTCTATTTATAACTGCAATCTCTTGAGTTTTATTATTTGTTAAAATAATCTGTGTTTTATATTTGCTTACGATTTCTTCCTTGATAGCTATATGATCAAGTAATTCTTCTTCTCCTGAGTGTGTGGTTGCCATCGTAATGTCATCGTCTGTGTTAAATATTGTATAACATCTGATTCTATGCCACTTTTGTTGGAAATTGGCGAAAAATGTTCTATGTTAGGGAGCTCCGATTCCTCTCCTTCCTCAGATTTAACGTCCTCGTTAATTTTTGTTCGGCTTAGAAAATCTGCCACTTTGTTTTCCTTACATTTTAGATATACAATTTCGAATTGGTATTCTCCCAATTTGAGTAACCAATATTAATGTCTTGGTGACATATTTCGGTATTTGGCGTGGAGGTATTTTAGAGGTTGATGGTCCGTCAGAATCTTAAACTTTCCATATAGATATGGTCTGAAATAATATACAGACCGTATAATGGCTAAAAATTCCTTATCTGTTCCGGAATAATTGAGTTCATGGTTGTTTAACGTTCTGGATGCGAAGCAGACAAGGTGACCTTCTTGTGAAAGAACGGCGCCTATCGCATAGTTTGAGGCATCAGTCGTTAAGGTGAACGTTTTCTCAAAATTTGGGAAACGTAATATTGGATGACTGCTGATAAGATTCATTAATTTCTCGAATGCTTCAATATACTTTGGATCATTACAATTTACCTTACAATTTTTGTTTAAATATTTTTTCTTGGGTTGGGCTACTTTTGCGTAGTCCTTGACAAATTTTCGGTAGTAAGCACTGATACCTAAAAAACTCTTAATCTCGCGCTGAGTTTTAGAATGCCTACATTTTTAATAGCTGCAATTTTATTAGGATTTGGCTTCAAACTTTCTTCAGTTATTACATGACCTAAGAATTCTGTTTCCTTTTTCATAAAGTTGCATTTATCTATTTGTATCTTTAGATTTTTAGATTCTTATACTTGAAAAATGTCTTTTATTGCTCTAACATGTTCTTTTAGTGACGTGCTAAAAACGAGTATATCGTCTAGATATACGACGCAGGTTTCATTTATGTAGTCTCTTAACATATAATTCATAAGGCGTTGGAAAGTTGCCGGGGCGTTTTTCAACCCGAACGGCATCCTTATGAACTCATAGAGACCATGTGGCGTAACATAGTTTCGTATATATCTTCCTTTTTTATTAAAATTTTGTGATAACCCTTCGCTAGGTCTATCGTTGAAAAATATTGTGCCTTGCCCAATTTATCTAGGATTCAGCCAATATTTAGTAACAGAAACTTATCGTCAACTGTTACATCATTTAGCTTCCTATAATCTATAACGATGCGGTACTTTTTATTCCCTGAATTATTAATTTTCTTTGGGACAACTATCAAAGGACTAGAGTATTTTGAATTGCTCTGTTGTATAATGCCTTGCTCTTTCATTTCCTGTATTTGTCTCCTGACTTCCTCTTCGTGCTTGGGTGGGTAATGATATAGCTTTGCATTGATCTGCTGGGGGTATGGTACAACTCGCATTTTTTATCTTCATTTCTCTTATTCCGATTTTATCATTTCGCATTTTGTTGTTTTGATAAACGATAACTCCAATTTTCTTCAAGTCGTTTTTGATTATTTCTCAAATTTTCATTTACTTTTGTAATTAGTTCATATTTAGCTCATTACGTATTTGATTGTTCCTCAAGCTTTTATTCACTTTTATAATTAGTTTGAACTATCATCATTTCATTTTAGACTGTTTCGCTAGAGATCATTTTGTTTTTATTTTGTTTTATTTTTGACATATTCTTATGTTCATTTTAGCTCAAACACTTTGCTATTTTTTTTTGTTTTTTCCTGGGGCTAAGTCTATTCGAGGACAGTTTTGTGTGGGCCAACAGTGGCTAGGTGGCAGGCTTCGCGCTATTCAATTATTTAAACTACGCTTTCCGAAGGGGCTTAGCCGCTTACGCGACCTCGTTGCACCGCTAAGGGTATGTCAAAAACTGTCAGGCAGGCGCCTGGGGCTAAGCCTATTCGAAGACAGTTCTGTGCGGGGCAACAATGGGTAAGTGACGAGCTTCGCGCGATTCATTTATTGCACTCCGCTTTCCGGAGGGGTTTAGTCGCTCCGCTAAGGGTATGTCAACAACTTTCAGGTAGGCGCCTGGGGCTACATCTATTCGAGGACAGTTCTGTGCCGGCCAACAGTAGGTAAGTGGCGCCCTTCGTGCGATTCATTTATTACACTCCGCTTTCCGAAGGGGTTTAGTCGCTCCGCTAAGGGTATGTCAACAACTGTCAGGCAGGCTCTTGGGGCTAAGTCTATTCGAGGAAAGTTTTGTGCGGGTCAACAGTGGATAAGTGGAGCGCTTCGCGCGATTAATTTATTTAATCTCCGCTTTCCGGAGGGGTTTAGTCGCTCCGCTTAGGGTATGTCAACAACTGTCAGGCAGGCGCCTGGGGCTAAGTCTATTCGAGAACAGTTTTGTGCGGGTCAACAGTGGATAAGTGACGCGCTTCGCGCGATTCATTTATTACACTCCGCCTTCCGGAGGGGTTTAGCCGCTCACGCGACTTCGTCGCTCCGCTGGGGGTATGTCAAATACTGTCAGGCAGGCGCCTGGGGCTAAGCCTATTCGAGAACAGTTCTGTGCGGGGCAACAGTGGGTATGTGACGCGCATCGCGCGATTCATTTATTTAAACTCCGCTTTCCGGAGGGGTTTAGCCGCTCACGCGACTTCGTCACTCCGCTGGGGATATGTCAATGACTGTCCGGCAGGCGCCTGGGGCTAAGTCTATTCGTCGCTCCGCTAACGGTATTCATTTTGGTCTAAGGTCGTCTTTTTTTTTAACCTGCGTTGCAAATAATTGCTTAAATTTGGGCGATTTTGTTTTGTTCGGTTATTCGCACAGCCTTCTTTAAGTCTAAGTCAACCGCAACAAAATAACTAATTACAAAACAATAGATCTACATAGAGAGAAAACGAGAAATAAACGTTTTGCGAGATAAATTCAGCATAGGTAAAGCATAGACAACTTAACGAAAATACAGAACAAGTAAAAAGCACAAGAAGAAATGCAATATAATCGTGTAAAGAACTCTTCGCGAAAGAAAGTAAAAAGAAAAACAAAAGAGCTTTTGCAATGTGAATAAAAATTATTGTAACCAAAACGAAATGATAGTTAACGAAATGAAAATGGCCAGATAATAGGCACCCATCTGCTGATCAGCAGTTGTTGTTATTTCATGCAGTATTTCGGGAGTACAGGTGAGTTTATCACCCTCCTTAAAAAACAGCGACTTAAACTTTCTTATATTTTTTTCAATTTCTTGATATTCCTCGGGGTTGAGGTGGTCCAGCTTCAAATGTTCAATGTTATCGTCTACATATTCTAGGGTATGAATTTCATCAAATGAGATTGACCTATATTGCAATTTAATGGTCTGTCCGTTAAGTTTTATTATACCTGCTTTTAGGTCTATTAACGAGGATCCTGTGTCAATTAAGGCTAAATATTTTTGTTTTTTTATTGTTATTTCGATGGTTGGTAATTCTTTCGAGGCTAGTTGAACAAAAACTCGGCGTTATCAGTTTTGACCTGATCGACTTGATCAATATTGCTAAAAGACGTTTCTAATCTCTGCTCAGTCACATTCTGTTTGCGGCGATTTTGGTCCGAATATGATCTAAAGTTTCCTGATTGTACGACTTTGTCTATCTATAGTATTAACCTGCCCTTGTTGAATATTGGAAACATCCATAGGCTCGGGTTGTCTATTGAAATATTCCTGGCGGTACTGCCCAAAGTTCCTATTATTGGCTGACTGTTGATAATATCTCCTATTTTGCCCTGATTGGTTATGATTCTGATTATTGTTTAAGTAAGAATTGTTAGGGTAGTAATTATTGTGGAAGTTATTCCCTGAACGATATTGCTGATCGTTACTATCTCTATTTTGTTGCCTGAATTTATTCGGAGTTGTTCTTTTACTGTCTTTATTAGGTAATAACTCTATTTTTTGAAAATACTGGTCTTATGCAAGAGTCTTCGTACCTACGTCTTCCCATTAGTAATAGAATATTCTCTAACACATTTTCCTCATATATTCTTTCTAGGAGTGTTCCCTTTGTCATTTCTTTGATAGTATTTACTAAAATTCCACTTATGTTACTAAGATTTATAAAATTATCACCTTCGTAATATATAATTAGTTCATCAGCCTTATATTTTAATTGGTGTATTTCTATCGCTAATTCACTTACGCTATTTACTTTGAGACTGCGTATTCTTCGGTACAGTTGAAAAGGCTCGATGTCCGGCTTGTAGCGCAATTTCAGCGTTGCTTTGATGAGATCCCAGTTGTCTGGTTGTGGTACATTTATCACCGTGTTCTGCGCCTCCCCCTGGATTTTCTCGTGGTAGATCGCTAATATAAATGCTCGTCTTGCTTTCTCGTTGTTAATCTCGGCCAAGTAATAATCCACATTTCGGATAAACGATTTTATCGTAATATCAACATGTCCCGTAAAAGTAGGCATGTGTTTTACATAGTTGATGATATATGGTAGTCTCGTCTGACGTCTCGTGTGTCCCAGACGCAACCGGACAAAGTTTGAAATCTTAGCTTTTGTGATGTTGGTGGGATATTGTGGGTGGCATCTGTTGAAGTTGATTTTGGTATAACGATGGTGGTACAGGTTCCATTCAAAAAGCTGATTAGATTTGATAATTTTCTGTATTGCGCTTTTTAAGTCCGATTTGGTGTAGATATTGAATCTGAACACTGGTGCGTTTTTAGCTGAATTAGCTGCATGGTCGGCATGTTCGTTACCCTGAACACAAGCATGGCCAGGGATCCGCATTAATTTTAATTTGTTTGGGGATTTGACAAGTTTATTACGGATATCAACAATAAGGTCGGTGTTCTTGTTGGGGTTGGTGCCAGCTTTAAGCAGAGAGCTGCTGTCGAACATATAACGTACTTACCACGACGGTTCAAGGCTTCTTTTAAGGTTTGTAAAATGGCGAAAGCTTCGGCTGTGAAGATGGATGAAAGTTCGGGTAAGCTACCAACGGATAGGGGTACCATCTTCGGGTGTGACAGCAAATGAGGTATTTTCCGGTGTTTTTGATCCATCGGTGAATATAAGGCTCCATCCATCCGATTTCAGGTCGGAGGAGATGCTGGAGAACAGCGTGCAGTATGTAGCATTGCTCGTGTAAGTTTTTTTTTGTAATCCGCTGGTGTCATTAAAGTTGATTCCGATTTTATGAAACTGAGAAGGTAAACTGATACTATGCTGTATGGCCGCTTGGTAGGAAGTTATAATAAGTTTTTTTTTTAGTTAGTTAGACTTTTTATTAACTTCATATAATTTTCACGAACAGTATATACATAGTCGTTTATGGTTTGGCTTAAGGCCGTCTACCAGATTGACAATATGGTTGCTATTTCTGTTTAAAAATCGCCTTCCAAAATACGGGCTCTGTAGCGGATTGCAGCTGTAGCATAGTTGTACAAAACATCCCAACCATGACTTCCGTTCAGCACGTTGATCACCTCATCCAAGTCTAGCGAAATTACTCCGAAGTATCTCGCGCGAAATTCTCCTAAAATGGGACATCTTCCGATGAAATGGTAAACATCCACCCTCTCTTTAAGGTTGCACAGGTCACATAAAATTGGCAGATCGGGTCGATGTGGAATAAAATAAAGACTTGTTAGTTCACCTCTAAGTTTGAATATTGAGCTTATCAATGTGGTTATAATTCAGCCTACTGTAGATCAGCCTATGTTGCGATGAATGTGCTTCAGCTACAAATCTCTCATACATGGAATTACCTGCATTTTTCAAAACATTTGTAAGCATAGGTTTTATCATTGAAAGTTGTATATCAGATGCAATATTTAAGCTCGCGCCATAATTTGCTGCCAACTCCTCCCACTTTTGAACCAAATGCCCTCTTGTCGAAAGTATATGCTTCAGAACAATCCTGGGCAGTCTTCCATCATCCATCTCCACTACTTTAACAATATAATCTATATGCAGCTTTAGGGTATCTAAGAAGAGAGGAGGGACTCCAGTTTCTAGATGCAGCATATAGTTCGGTGTACATATTGGAAGTCGAAAGATTCGTTTCAAAAAGTACCTTAGAAATTTTTCATCTTCTTCAAAAAAGCAGTAACCCCAAATTTGGGCTCCGTACAGCAGTATAGAGGCAGCAGTTGTACGAAATAGTTTATTCTTCGCTGTGTGATCGATAAACTTATTGTCGACGCATCGTCCCCAAACTGATGAAATAGCTCTTTTAGCTGCTGCTAGCTGACATTCAAAGTGTTTTTTCATATTGAGGTTGGATGTAATTAGCACACCTAAATATTTATACTCTTTCACTATTTCAACGTTTTCACCTCGATAGAACCACTTTTCGTTGCGAGAGTATCTTCCACCGCCATTTCTAAAAATCATCATCTTTGATTTTGATAAATTCACCGTCAAATTCCATTGCTTACAGTAGTTTTCAAGACGGTTCATAGTAAGCTGCATCCCTTCAACTGTCTCCGATAAAAACACTATATCGTCCGCAAATTTTAGCGCCGGTATCCGCACACTACCAAGCTCGGTCCCTCCTCCTACTTCTCCTACTATGTCGTTGATAAATATGATGAAGAGTAGCGTGCTTAGGATGCATCCTTGCTTAACTCCCATTTGTGTTCCAAATTCTTCCGATACATTCTCTCCATTCCATACGTACGCCACGTTGCTCTCATACATCGCTTTTAGCACATTTATCACTTTACTTGATAAACCAATTTTGTACAGCTTATAGAAAAGAGCTTCACGCGCTATGGAGTCAAAAGCTGCACGAAAGTCAACGAAGAAGACATATAGCTTTTTGCTACTTTGTTTAAAAAACTCTGCAATGTTGGTGAGAGTAAAAATTTGATCCAGTGTTGAATAAAGCTTTCTGAACCCCGCCTGGTATTCATTTAAAATTCGATTGTTTGCCATCCATTGTGTAAGCCTATTAAATATCAAAGCACTAAATAGTTTTGCCGAAGTATTCAAAAAAGAAATGCCTCTGTAGTTAGCTGGATTATCTAGTTCACCTTTTTTGTGCAATGGGAAAATTATCGCTCTTCTAAAGCTTTCTGGGACATTGGCTGTTTCAAAAATTTTATTGAATTCATTTGTGAGTGCAGTGAGAAATTCTGTGGAACTGTTCTTGTAGAATTCGAAAGGGATCCGATCGTCACCTGGGGCTTTCCTCGTTTTAGAGCAATCAACTGCGCGTTTCACTTCCAAAAGAGTAAATGGTGAGTCTAAGAGCTCGTCTGTGAAGAAAGGGGCTGCATATTGCGGTAACGGAGAAAACTGTGGAGTGTTGAGTAAATTTTTGAAATACTCCCTCAGATCAGAAGCTTGTAAAGTCGACGAAATCAAGTTAGTTCTTCCAGTTACAATTTTAACCGCCTTCCAAAAGTCTGCTGAACACCTTGAAGTATTAAGAACTGCAATGACTTCCTGGCTAAATTTTTTCCTTTTTTCTATACAAAGACGCTTGAAATATTTATTTGCTTCTGCATAGAGTTCTTTGACATGGTCATTATTTTGCTTCCTTAGGCGCCATAGCAATGCAAATGATCGTTTCCTCGCCTTTAGACACTCGATATCGAACCACTTCTGTTTACTGGCTACAATACGTCTTGCATTGACGTTAGACGGTACAGATCTTTTTATAATTTGCGTTAGGACGTCAGTGTGTGGAGCTGAATTATGTTCCATCAGACTCAAAAGTTCCGTATTCAAATTACTTTGATAAGAGGCACGAAAACTGTTATTCCAAACCAACTTCGGAAGGAGAGCCAGCTGCCTTGAGTTAGACGTATCCCCTGCCTTCCAAATAGTGCACGAAATTTCCAACGGCATATGGTCGGAAAATGTTTGAACAGCTATTGAAAAATCGTTGACAATTGAGTTCCAATTACCGGACATAAAACAATAATCTATTACGGAGCACGATGTTCCACGGATGAACGTAAATTCACCATCTGAGTCACCGCTGCAGCTGCCGTTTAAGATCTTACAATCGTACGCATCAGCAATTTCCATAATTTTGGAGCCTTTTCCATCGCAAAATTCATCTTTGGAACTCCGAGTTGCGTTTATAATTGTTGACACAGGTCCACTTGCAAAATTATTTTGCGATAATCCTATTCTCGCGTTGAAATCACCAGCAAGAAGAAGGTCCGTCGAACCTAAGATCTGCAGCATATCGGAGAGTTTATCGTAATCTCGCATCCAGTGAGTGCAGTTCAAATAAACAGGTACTATGCAAAAAGTTCCGCCATTGATCCTTACATCGACAACACAGGTTCCTTCCACCATCTTAAAATGTATGTCCACCTCTTTAAGAGATTTACGATAACCCATAAGTTCACCACCGCTTCCTCTTCCAAAGACATTAGTTTTAACTGCTGGAATCCATTTTATAATAGTTAGAAGTTATAATAATAATAAGGGATACTTTATTCAATTTAAAAGTGCAATTTAAACAATGGCTTAGCCGTCTGCCGTAGATTGACAATCTTTAGCTACACCTATACAAGGTTTTGAAAACAAAATCAAAAGTGGACATATTTCGCATTTTTATAACAGTTACGTAGATAATTAAATCAAAGTTCAAAAGTTTTCATTTATAATTGAAGTTCTGTAATTGAGTGCTACATGGTAGTATGCTGCAAGGGCAATCCAATCGCTTCCATTCAATAAATTCTTAATTTCATCCAGTGTTAACAGGTCCGCTCTGAAGTGCGCTCGCCTGGTTTCTTTTATTATTGGACAAGTACCAATGAAATGTGCAATATCTTCTTTTTCACCTGTATTGCATATGCCACATCTTAAGGGTAGGTCGTTGCGGTGGGGCATGCAATTTAGTTTTAGTAGCTCTCCTCTTGTTCTAAATATTATCAAAATTTGTGCTACACTGAGGTTCGAGTATATATAGTTCTGCTCGTAAGTTAGGCTTTTGTAGATAAGTCGTGAACTTGAATTTGTTGCCATTATAGAATATTCTCTTTTCATACCTTGTTCGACGTCCGATAAAAATCGAAAGATAGAGGGTATCCATTCTGGGAGATTTGATTCCGTTAAGTTCAATCTGATGTTATACTTGTTAGCAGTATTTTCCCAATCTTTAAGGAACTGTGATTTACATCTTAAGGATCTTTTTGCCAGAATCTTAGTCAGTCGTGTATCATCACTTCCGCCTAGCACCTTTAAAATATACTTCATATTTGTCTTTAACGTGAATATAAAGAGTGGTGATATTCCAATTTCTACGTGTAACATATAGTTTGGCGTATTTAAAGGTAAACGCAAAAGTTTTTTTCAAGAAAAACTTAAGAAGCTTTTCGACGTCATCATATGATTTGCTTCCCCATACTTGGCCTCCATAACACATTACTGATCGCATTACGGCTTCGAATACTTTCATTTTCGCTGTTACGCATACTTTGGGGGTAGAAAGCAAGTTTTTCCACGTGGCGTTGACTGCTCTCTTCGCATCTGTGAGCTTAAGTTGAAAGTGCCGTTTTAACGAAAGGTTGTGGCTTATGGTAACACCTAGATATTTATACGACCTAACAACTTCCAGATCTTCCCCACCGTATTTCCATCGCTCATTTCTCGCGAAGTGTCCTGTGCCTTTGCGGAATACTAGCACCTTGGCCTTCTCAGTGTTTATGAGCAAACAATTGAGTTTACAATATTCCTCTATCTTGTTGATCATGAGTTGTAATGAGTTTGGCAATTCTGCAAGTACAACTATATCATCTGCATAAAGCAATGTCGTAACTTTAAGTTCTTCTATCATTATACCTGCTGGTAACAAGTTCGAAATATCGTCCAGGAAAAGGGAGAATAGCAGAGGGCTGATAAGACATCCCTGTTTGACTCCGATTTTGACCTCGAACCATTCTGACATGTCGTCGCCGTTCCATATCGTCGCCTTATTATTATGGTACAGACCTTTCAAAATATTTATAAATTTAGAGTGCTGTCCAATTTGCGATAATTTGCAAAAAAGAAGTTACGATTTATTGTGCCGAACGCGGCTCTAAAGTCAATAAAGAACGCATATAACTTCTTTCCTTGGTCCAGAAAATATTGGGCGATTGACGTTAGACTAAAAATTTGATCGACTGACTTAATTTTTGATTGTCTTTTACCCATATCGTTAATCGTGCCGTCAGCAGGCCAGTGAAGATTTTTGCGACAGTTTTCATGAACGAAATTCCTCTATAATTTTCCGGTGCATTTGGATCGCCTTTTTTAAATATCGGGAATATGATGGACTTGCGGAAATCACTCAGTACTCTTCCTTCGTTGTAAGTTACATTAAAGGAAGATAGCACTTTTTGCAAAAAAGAGTTGTGAAGCGTATTGAAAGAATTCATATGGAATTCGATCTTCTCCCGGTGCCTTATTCTATTTGGCTTTTCTTGACACTTCACGAAGCTCGTGTTCATCAAAAGGCTTATCTATGCTCTCATTGCATATAAAGGGTAGCGCATAGTGAAAAGCAGGTGCGGTTCCTTGCGGATTAAGCATTGTCTTAAAATGCCTCATTAAAGTGGCGGCTTCGATTTGAGTTCCAACCCTAAATGTAGTTCCGTTAAGCTTTTTCGCCAATGACCAAAATGTTTTACTATTCGCTGCACCAGCCAAATCCCTAGCAATATCGTTGAAGTACGTCTTCTTTTTTCGTTCACACAAAGATTTGTAGTAGCTGTTTTTTACAGTGTATATCTCCTTTGCTGATACAGTGTTCAACTTTCGGAACGTGTTCAGCATCGCCAAAGACTTTTGTCTCGCTTTGCTGCATTCACTGTCAAACCAAGGCTGCTTTCTAATTAACTTTTTCCTATTATCGTTTGACGGTGCAGACATTTTTATTAGACCCGTATTATTATTATTATTTGAGTAGGGTTATTTTGCACTGCGACCTAATGGTCTATTGTGCCCCCTGCTAATACCTTGGGGAGGTTTGTTCCCTTGTTAGAGTCCCCTTCGCAATTGCAATTCCTGAGGAATTGTGTTTGAAGATCATATGCTCTTACTTTTCCTTGGCGAGAATAGTTCACCTTAGAGCTCTTTCTCCAGACCAGTTTCTTTTAAGAATCTGAGAATGAGAAGTGGGTCCATGGTTGGCATATCCTCTTCTGATACTTGGTATTTGCCCAAGTATTTCAATCTTCTGTGGGTCAGTGCCCCACAGGACTCCAGAAGGTGTTCCGGAGTCTCACATGACTCGTTGCAGAATCTGCAAAGGCCTTCATTTGTTATACCTAGTTTCCGTAGATGCTCCCTGAGTTTGCAGTGTCCCGTTAGGAAGCCTGTTAGGATCCGTAGGTTATTCTTGCTAAGGCAGATGCAGGCTTCGAATCTTTTCCGGTTGTAACATCCCAGTAGTTTCTTAGCCTTCCTCAGGCCTGTGGTATTGTGCCAGGTTCTTGCCCTGTCTTCTCTCTCCATTTTCCTGAATTTCTCGCGTATGGTGTGTTCCCCCATTCCAAAGAATGGTTCAGGTCGAATGAAGGGTTCTCCGGCCCCTTGTCTTGCCAAGGCGTCCGCTGCTTCGTTACCTTTTATCCCGTCGTGACCGGGTATCCAGTAAAGTGTAACTTTATTGTTTCTGCCCAGCTCATTAAGTTTGCATAGGCATTCCCACACAAGTTTTGACTTAATGACATAGGAGTCAAGTGCTTTGATAGCTGCTTGGCTGTCTGACAGTATTACTATGTCGCAGTTGCTGCATCCCTTTTCGAGATTGAGTTGGATGCATCTGTTTATAGCACATATTTCAGCTTGAAAGATGCTGATGTACTTGCCCATAGGTTCTGAGTGCTTGGTCCTTGGCCCAAATACGCCCGCCCCTGTTCCCTCTCCAGCTCTCGGACCGTCTGTATACCACTTTATCGTGTGGCTGCCCAGTCCGTACATCGTGGATTCGTTGCTCCACTCTTTCTTGTTACTTAACTTTGTACTAAAGTTTTTCCTAAAGTTAAATTTCCTGATACTGTCGTCCCTGGGGACGGCCAGAAGGGGAAGTTTTTTGAGAAGTGCATCGTATTCTTTCATACCAACACATTTCTCCCTTCCGATACCTTCTTTTGCCATCCTTAGGATCGTTCGCTGTGCATTTTGCTCCACTACAAGATGGAGCGGTGTTAGCTCCAGGAGTACTTCCATGGCCGCAGTTGGACACGTTCGCATGGCTCCAGTGATGCAGAGGCACGCAAGTCTTTGCACTTTAGTGAGTGTCTCCCTCGTAGTGACTAGACTAGTTCGCTTTGTCCATGCTATTGCTCCATAAGTGATCATTGGTCTCATAATGGCAATGTACATCCATCTTAGAATATTTGGACTAAATCCCCAAGACTTACCCGCTAGGCTCCTGCATATCATTAGAGCACGGGTAGCTTTTTTGGATATCTCCTCTGTGTGTTTCTTCCACAAGAGTTTGCTATCTAGTTGTAATCCTAGATATTTCACTTCCTTTACCGGTGTCAGTATCGTGCCCGACAGTCGGATTGGCTTCAGTTCAAGTTTTCTCTTCCTCGTGAACGGTACTATTGTGGTTTTGGCCGGGTTTATATTAAGCCCAGCCGTGCTGTGTTAAACCCGTAAGAATACTGTGCTGCAAAAACGCATGATTCCATTCCGGTGAAAGCCTATCGATGTAATTGTCCAGTCTAGTGCAGTATTCGATGGCACTACTATCTTTCCAAACAAGTTTTGGGAGGAGATTTAACTCTTTCACAGTTGTCCCTTCGACTTCAAGGAACATTCTATGGTTATAGGCATGTGATCTGAGAATTCTTGAGCGGGAATCTCCATATCTTGAATAATATTATGGCACTCTCCGTTGGTAGGAAGTTCCATTTGTGTAGCTTTGTCAAGGATGATGCTTATTGCAGATGGAATTTTTTTTCTTGATTTGTGTCTTATAGATTGCAATATGTCCTTGTCGATCACCGAATTTTTGGAGAAGACCAACTTGGCAATTAGTTTGGAAGTAATTGTGTCTCTTCTTTCTTCGATGGTGGGTAGTCCTGCTTCTGCCAAGATATTTTTGATCGGCGTTGTAGGAAAAGCGTTGATGCTTCTTCTGGCTGCGTGGTGGTATGCTGGTATGATGATACTTAGAGTTGTTTTTGGACAGTTTCCGTATACAAATGGACCATAATCAATTTTACTTAAAACTAACATTTTGGTGATTGATGATAGGGTGTTAATATGGGCACTACTTTTTTTGCTACCTAAGTATTTAATAATGTTAGTTCTCGCAGCTAGGGACTTCTTAAGATCTAGACAATGTTGCTTCCAATTATACTTTTTATTAAAAATAAGTCCTAGAATACTTAAATTATCAACATTTACAATTTGTATATTGTTGATATTTAAATTTAATTGGGGCCATTCACGTTTACGGCACACATGTAGTATTTTACATTTAATTATTGACAGTTTTGCGCCAAAGACCACTGACCAATCTACGATTTCATTTAAAGCACTTGTAAATATATTTTTACAACTGTTTAAATCGTTGATCTTGGAAAGGATATAGATGTCGTCTGCATACAGGCAATGATCTAACGGTTTGTATTTCGATAGAATTGTGCTTATATCATCAAAAGCTATAATAAAAAGGACTACCGACAGAGGTGATCCTTGCGGGATGCCGTTATATAAGGGGTGTTGTTTGTAGTAGTGGTTATTAATTTTTGTATAGATTTTCCTATTAGTTAAGAAAGCTCTTACATATCCATACATTTTTTTTCCAAAACCCCATACCTTCAGTTTTCTTAAAACAACATGTATGCTGATCCTATCAAATGCTTTTTTGAAATCTAAGGAGAGAATTGAAACATGATTTTTTGCAGACAATGCTTTCGAGATATAATAATCGATATGGAGATGGGCATCGATACATCCTCTGTTCGCTTTGAAAGCAATTTGATTGGGGGAGATCAGTTTTTTCGTTTCGATAAACCAGAGAAGGCGTTTGGCGACAATTTTTACTAATATTTTGGCCCTACAGGGGATCAGAGAGATTGGACGGTGACCTTCAACTAAATGGCTATCCTTATATGGTTTTGGGATGGGGAATAATGACGCTGTTTTCCAAGTTTGTGGGATAGTCGCTGAGTCAAGTATGTTGTTGTATAATTTGATAAGACGCGTCTTGATTTCTTTGGGCACATTTTTTAACATTGGATAGGATATACGATCTCTACCCGGTGTTTTTCCTTTGGCTTTGTTTAGACACATTTGAAATTCAAGAAATGAGATCGGTTCCTCAATTCGGCTAGTGGCCGGATTAGCTGCATGTTTTGGTAGGGGATTATTGAGGATAGCAGTTTAAGCATTGTTGAAGTTGGAGTGAAAGTTTGAATCACTTGAGAATTCTGACCAAGTTTGGGCAAAGAAGTTACAAATTTGATCTGGATCTGTAATTATGTTGTCTGGTGATTTGATACTCCTTATGCTCACTGTTGAAGGGTTTCCTGTCAAGCAACGGATGTTTTGCCAGATTTTGGCAGGGAAAGAGTTTGGGTTTATGCTGCCTGTGAAATCAGTAAAGTTTTTTGCTTTACTGTCCTTAAGCACTCTGCGAAATTTCGCATTTGCTTTTTTATAACAGATTAAGTTGCATTGGGTAGGCCTCTTTAGGAATTCTTTTAGAGCTAGCATTTTATCTTTGCGGAGTGAAACAAGTTGGGGATTCCACCAAGGAACAATTAGCTTGTTTTTTTCTTTGATCATTGGGTGTGTTTGAGGGATCGAAGCATTAGCTGCTGTTCTAATAGCTTTTTGTATCAATGCAGCTTCTTTATTGGTGTTTGTGGTTGGTTTTTTTTCTGAAAAGTATTCGATGATTTTGTTCTTGAAAAGGGTCCAATTGGCATAGTGAGTTTTAAATTTTGCACTAGGAGTGTTATGTCCGGTTGTGTGTCCAATATTAATGGATGTTATAATGGGGAAGTGGTCGCTATTATGAAGATCGTCTGAGGTCTTCAAGTTGGTTTTTGGAACTAGTTCGGGGGAGCAACACGTTATGTCTACGTGGGTGAATGTGCTGTGCGTCGAAAGGTGAGTTGGAGTCCCATCTAAACGATGGATGAGGTTAGAGTTAAGAAGGAAATCTTCAAAAACTGCGCCCCTAGGTTTTGTTATAGGGGATCCCCAGAGAACACTCCAAGAGTTGACGGCTCCACCAAAGATTAGAGGGGTGGCGGTTTGGTTTATGATGTTGTCTAAATCGGTCTTTTGGAAATTTTGACATGGGTGCAGGTACAAGCCAATGTAGGTTATTATCACATTAAGTTGAATTTCACAAGCAATTGCTTGAAGGTTTGAGTTGAGAGGTAGTATTTTATGTGGAATGTTTGTTTTGATCAGTAAACATATGCCTTGCTCAGATGTCGTGTTGGTCGGCATTTTTTTAAAATATCCGACGTACAATAATTTTTTGGAACAATTGGGGGGGAGTTAAAAGGGAGGTGTGCTTATTGGAGCGATATTGTGCTGGGGTTATGTTCTTTGATCAAAATATTAAGCTCGTCAAAGTTGTTTAGCAAACCTTTTATATTCCATTGTAGAATACTAACAGCTATATTTTGGTGGGACTGGCTACACGAACTTTTATTGCGTGAAGCAACGAAAGTGTGCTTCTTTGAATTTGAATTAGTATGTATTTTAGGAGGCTGAGTTGTGTTATTTATGTTTTGTTGTATGATTAATGGGTTTAGGCTGTTAAGATATTGACTCTGCTGCTCCGATGTTGAACCATCCATGCTCTCTGAGGAGCACGGAGGATTCAATTCCGGACCAGCAGAGTCGTAAACTTGGGCGCTAGTATTGTTTTTACATGTTGACATCGCCATTCGTGTCTGAATTAATGTCATTGTTCTTTTGGAAGGGTGTTTGGTTTTCTGACGATTCAGAGAGTGTTGAGAGGTGTTTGATGGGGTTTGAGTTAGAGATAGGTGCCGGTTGTGTGGTGTCGGTTTTGTTTTTTTTTGATTGGGAGGGGTAATCTTCAAAAGACGAAACTCAGTACGTCCTGAGTAACAGTGTGGTACTGCCGTCAAGCATTTCATCGCGGGGGGGCTTTTAGTCTGATGTATTCGACTAGTGCATGTTTGCATTATCCTGCTCAGCATTGATTGTATTTCGCCGGTCTGATTCTTTCCTTTCTCTTTCTAGGGTTCTTAGAATCTTCATTATGCGCATTGCGCTCCCAGCGACTGCGTCCCATGCCTCCTGGCTTTTGAGCATTTCGCCAACGATGTTTTCTGGCGTCAGTGGGTGGCCGAGTTCACTCATTGGTGCATTCCTTTCGTCGAGGAATCTTGGGCATTCAAAAAATATATGTTCTGCGTTTTCTACGCAGTCAGCGCAATGCGGACAGTAAGGGCTATTGTCGTGTTTATACTTATGTAAGTACGAACGAAAGCATCCATGGCCCGTTAGGAACTGCGTTAAGTAGAACTCAAGTTCTCCATGTTGCCTGTCGAACCATGGCTGGATTTGGTGTATGAGCCTATGGGTCCACCTGCCTTTCTCAGAAGCATTCCAGCGTTCTTGCCATTCTCTTAGGCTTTCTGCTCTATAGAGCCGGTTTTCGCTGGCCTCGTTTCTTTCTCTTCTTGCGCAGTACTGACGTTGCTGTTCTACTGCCAGGATATCTATTGGGAGCATTCTCGCTACCACGCAAGCTGCATCGCTAGAAGTAGTGCGAAATGCGCAGCTAGCTCTCAATGCACATATTCGATACACAGATGTGATATGTGATCTGTATGTTTTAATTGCCATGGCCCCGGCCCAAATTGGTGCGGCGTATAGGATTATAGACGTAACCACTCTAGCCAGCAGTAACCTACGGCTAGGTATTGGTCCTCCTATGTTGGGCATGATACGCGCGAGTGCAGCACTTGCTATTGCACCTTTTCGGCCTACATACTTAAGGTGATCTCTAAATGAAAGTCTCGTATCTATCATGGCACCTAGGTATTTTATATGCGGTTTAGATGTTATTTCATGGCCGCCGACTATAATGGTGAGAGTTTCTACCTTCTTTCTACTACTTATCAGGACTGCTTCAGTTTTATGCTCCGCCAGTGTTAGACCAACTGAGGTGAGCCATTTTCGTATTATCCTTATTGTCGCATTGCTTATCTGTTCCACCTCCTCCAACAGTTTAGCAGTGACAATGATGGCGATATCATCAGCAAATCCCACTATTTTTGTTTCTGCGGGTATAGGAAGTCGCAGTATACCGTCATACATAATATTCCAGAGCAAAGGGCCAAGGACTTAGCCCTGTGGTACTCCGCCTGTGATCTTATATTCCTTGGGGCCGCGGTCTGTATTGTATACCAAGATTCTGCACCTGGAGTAGTCAGCAATAACGTCTATGAGGTATTGTGGAACTCTCATCCTTCTGAGCGCTTGTAAGATGTGACTCCAATTTGCCGTATTGAAGGCGTTTTTTATGTCAAGAGTTATAACCAAGCAGTACTTTTTGGAACCGCCTCTCCATCTTCTTCCCTGTATAGCGTCTTGTGCCGTTTTAACTACCACATTGATTGCATCTGTTGTTGAGCGCGCTTTTCGAAAACCGTATTGGTGTTCTGAAAGACCTCCAGATTCTTGAATTGCTGCCTCTACCCTGTTACAGATGATTCGCTCCAATATTTTGCCAGCCGTATCTAACATACAGAGCGGGCGGTATGATGATGGTTCATTTGGTGGTCTCTTACCTTTGGGAAGAAGTACCAGGTTTTGCCGTTTCCACTGATCCGGGAAGACTCCTTCCTTCAGGCACGAGTTGTAAATGTTAATAAACATTTCTGGGCTTACTTTTATAGCTGTCTTGAGTGCTATATTTGGGATACCATCTGGTCCAGGTGCTTTTTTATCTCCAATTTTATTGCAAATCTCGATTATTTCTTCTTTGGTTACCCCTCGGATTGTTGGTGCCTCTACTATTGGATCATCCGAGAATGCGTTCTCTTGTTGCTGAGGAAATAGTCCGACCACGATGTTGTGTAAGAACTCTGGGCAGGTGGAAATTTGTGGCTGGCACCTTTTCAATTTTTTCATGACGATTTGGTACGCTTTGCCCCAAGGATTTTCGTCAGCTTCATCACACAGCTCGACGAAACACTTCCGTTTGCTCTTTAGTATAGCTGTTTTTAGTTCCTTTCGAGCCACCCTGTAGTCTTCTTGCAGTTCACTGGAGACGGCCCTCGCTCTAGATCGCGTATACGCCCTTCTCGCTCGATGACACTTGGTACGTAGATGCGCGATTTCTTCATTCCACCAGTAAACTGGGGGACGATGTTCCATAGCCTTTCTTCTCCTCATTGTGGCGTCACATGCCCGTGTAACCTCATTTATGGCCTGCATTGCTTTACTGCCCGCACGACCCGTCAGTACTGCGTTTCTGTTGAAGATACATGTGAATGCTTCCACGTCGAAAGAGTCTGATTTCCAGCCTTTTTTCTGGGGTAGCCTGGCTAGCGGTGTTTGTCTTCTTGCTTCCGGCAGTACTTCACATATTATCGCCTGGTGGTCGCTATGAGTATAGAGGTCACTGACTTCCCACTTTGTTCTTCCTATCAAGGAGCTACTTACGTATGTGATGTCTATAATAGAAGCGCCGCTTCCTCTGCAAAACGTGGGTTTATTTCCGCTGTTTACTAGTACCACGTCTAGGGCTGTAAAAGCCTCCAGTAGGGATCTTCCGCGTCTGTTCGTTTCTTTGCATCCCCATTCAGCGACCCATGCATTAAAGTCGCCAGCAATGATCGCCGGTTTTCGATCTAAAGCATCGTTTACGAGTTTGTCCAGCAGCTCTTCGAACTCTGCTATCGAGAGGCTTGGTGGTGCATAGCAGCTATAAATATAGATTCCGTCGATTTTTGCCCATATAAAACCATCTCCTGATGTTGGCATTCTCTCTTGGAAGGCGGTTTTCCCACAGGTCCATATGGCCGCTTTTCCCGTAGTGTCCGTTATCCACGCGTTTGCATCGAATTCTTTGTAGGGCTCACTAAGGATTACGACGTCTACTTTTTGTTCGCGTACAGATTGTATGAGGAGATCGTTCGAAGCTTCGCAGTGATTGAGGTTGAGCTGTTTTATCTTCATATAAGTTGTTTTAGGTCTCTCAAGGCTTTTTGGAAGGCTGGGCATTTGCCGCTTCCTGTGACATGGTTGCTATTTGTGTCCTTTTTGTCACAACACAGCAGGCATTTTGGCTCTAGGGCACAAGATTTTGCGGTGTGTCCACTCGCACCACATCTAATACACCGGTCAGAATAATCCACCGCACTTTTGCATGCTCTGGCAGTATGTCCGAAGTCCATACATTTGTAGCATTTTGTTGGAGTGATTTTTTCCCGTATTCGGCAGACCACCCAGCCAATGCGCACTTTGCTGGCAGTCATCAGCCTCTCAGCGACTTCCGCTGGCAGGCTCACTGTCGCTATCTGTGTCCCTAAGTAAGCTTTTCGCAGAGACTTTATGGCACTTGTTCCGACATGGTACTCTTTGGATCCCTCTAATTGCTTGGTTAGGGCTTCGCAGATCTCCTCCTTCGTTGTGATTCCGTCCAGATCTTTGACTTCTATGAGTACCTCGTGCGTTAGGGTTTTCACTTCCGCTTCTGTTCCCAAGGCCTTTTCCACGGATGCATGAAGCTTGGTCGTTTCCGTTGTTGGGAGGCTCCTTAGTTTTAAGAGTAGGTCTCCTTTGGCTGTCCTCCTGATTTGGTTGACCTTTTGGCCGAGCTCTCTCAATTCAGGGTTGTCCTTTACCTTGTGCAGCATTTCTGCATAAGAGAGACCATCCTTAGCTTTAATCACTAAAGCATCTGGGCGCGCTTTCAGCCTTTTTTTGGTACTTCCTCTTGGCTTTTCCCACTTTTCGGCTTTCGTGCTATGGGTTTCCACCTGGACGAGTTTTTCTTTTCCTATCGGGACCACGGTCTTTTTCTTCTTCGCGGCTGGGAGCTGCTGGCTCGTAATTTTGCTTTCCCGCCTGCGTTTGGGCGTTTGTGGTCGTATCTCACAGCTATCTATCTAGCTATCAGGCTTTGACGCCTCAGTGGTCTTCAGGACTGCTGCTCGGTAGTTTAGCGGTTTTGACTGTATGGTTTGTGTAGTCTTATCCTGCCTTTCAACGTGTAAATGTTCTTGTCGTTCGTTTTCAGGGTCCAATGGCTTTTCATACGTGGTACGAATAGAACTCACCAGTTTACGAATCTCGTGATGCACGTTGTTCTTATCCTTGATGAATTCAGCAAGTTCGGCTATTTTTTTGCCCAGTACAGTCATCGTATCACACTTGCCTATCTCTTCATTGGAGCGTGGGTTGCTTTGAACCTCGGCTAAAGCTATGGTAGCAGTGTCCACGCGTACGATTTGGGGCGATATTATCGCCGCCTGTTCCTTTTCAAGCGGAGTATCAACTGGCGATCGAGCCAATAGTGCTCCCCTTCGAAATGGGTCTTCTATGGTTGTGGTGTCGGTCGTGTTTGAGAGAATTGCGGGTGTGAATAAATGGGATTTGTGTAGGGATGTGGGTGCTTGAGTGGGCTAGTAGTGCTTGGTGTTTAGAGTTTGATGGAGTGGCTGGAAAGTTTGTTTTATTTGGTTGTTCTGTATTAGTGCCTGTGAGTGGATTTTGTAAAGAGTGATTGTTGTTGGTTTCTATAGGTTTATTTTTTATTGAGTTATTCGTGACTGAGTTAGTTGTGGAGAATGGTATTTTTGTAGTTAGATTTAATGGTGGGGTTTGGAGGTTAGACGCCTTAGGTCCAGATGGGATGGGCACGTTTTGTTGTAGCTGATTATTGTGCTTGACTCTTTCAGCGAAAGATCCAAGAGGGGCTGGTGTTGAGGAGGGGTTTTGCTCTTTGTAGGTTCGTTTGGCTTCTCCAACAGAGCATTTGTTTGTTGTCTTAATTAAGAGAATCTCTTTGGCTTGTTTATAGTTGGGACACGTTTTCGAGGATGAGGGGTGCGGTAAGGAACAGTTAGCGCACATGATACGGGAGCAGACTTCTGGCAAGTGAGGTGGAAGATTACAACATTCGCATTTGGTGTTCCCGTTACAAAGTTTGGTAGTGTGGCCAAGGAGCTGGCAATTGCGGCAGCGCATGGGGTTCGGTATGTATTCCGAGATTTGGATTTGTAAAAACCAATTTCAATTTTTGGGGGGGCCGGAAGAGGTCGAAAGTGAATAACATCAAACCAGATGGTCTCGGCTTTCCTTTGTCGTCAGCCTTTGTATACTTGTAGACATTTGTGATGCCTTCGGTTTTCATCTCTGTAACTGTCTCAGTTTCAGAGACACTATAGGGGGCATAGGCAATGCCTTTGGATTCGTTTAAGCGATCATGTAATTTAACTTCAACCGGACACACATTTGCTAAATTATTTACCTTAAGAAATCTTTCTGCAACTTTTTCAGATTTCATTTTAATTAACAGGTTACCATCTCGGAATTGCGATATTTGGTCACATTCGGTGCTTATATTGTCTATCACTTTTTTAAGCAAGAAGGGGCTAAGAGACGATATCGGATTTTCTTTATTTTTATAGGTAATTATTATAAATTTAGGGTTATTGGAGTTGGATCTAATCGGTAGGGCAGGGAAATTGAGCAAAGAAATAGGATGTTTTTTGTTTTTTTGATTGGATCTCGAAAATAGGTTCTACGTCGAGATCCCTGTATCGATTAGTTCTATTCGGCCCGAAGACCATAATAGCGTGTGAGCAAGACACTAGCTTAAAAAGAAAAAAAAGATTTACACTCGATATACAAGGAGAAATGTGAGAGATAGAGAACAAGTGGTACGAAAATAGCATTCGAGTAGAAAGTCACGCTTGGCCTTGCTCTCTAATTTTGTTCTTTTTATTTCATAACCCTTCGCTTAGTAAAATTTCAACTTGTAGTATCCGATAAATTAAGATCTTCTTCTTTTAATTATCATTACCGCGAGTTGTGTTTTTGCCTCTATAGTGTTTAATTTTCAAAAAAAGAAGTCTCTGATATTACAACAGAAGAACTTATTTGAGTGGTTCTCTTTAACCCGCATCAATCTTGCCGTATATTTCGGCCGTTAAATCCATTTTTTGACTCATCTTCTCCTGGTGAGTTCATTTTTAGTGTATGCTCTGCCAATAAATGCAATTGAGTCTATACAATAAATTGTGTTCTCTCTTCACATCTCTTCAACTTAACCGTCATTGAGTGATAACAATTGGAATTTACTTAATCTCCTATTTCAACTGCATATCAACAAATTTGAAGTGACATTGCCATCTCACTCCCCCGCACGTGTGAGTACAATATTTAGTGCATGTTCTGCCATTCTAGCAAATTTGATTCTACTCCATTGTATTGTTTTCACTCATTGCATGTTGGAATAATGCATCATTCATCAAATACTACAACCTACTACCCATCTTGGTGAAAGTATTTCGCTATTCAATACACCAACCGTTTCTTTTCATTTTTCAACTGGTGGGAATATATACTACCTACGTAATCATGAGTGATGTTGAATGCTACGTATGCAATAAACCATCAAATGATGTTAAACTTTCCTGCGCAATTTGCCTAGTGAATGTGCATGCTAAATGCATCAATATTAAAGGGAAAGACATAGATAAAATTGTGTCAACACCTGGCCTCTCCTTCTATTGTGAAAAATATCGCAGTATATCGACTGACGTCTTGCATTGGAAAATTATAAAGTTGCAAAAGACTTTCAACAATTTATCTACTATTTTCGCGGAAATTCGTGAGGTGTTTGTATTTGATACTTCAAATAAACAAAAATTGTTGGAGGGTTTCAATAATATTGATCGTCTGCTGCAAGAACATCAGCCCATCAACGAAAACCAACTCATTATACTGGCACAACAGAAACAACTAAACGAGCAACAAATTCAACTGCATCTCATCCAACAACAGCTACGTGAACAACAACAACACCATCAACAAAAACCTACACAACACGAACTTCAGGAACAAGAACATCATCAACAAGAAAAAAACCAAAATTCTCAAAAACAGACTGCCCAAATCCAGCATAAGCAGCAAAAACAAAAATTACAACAACAAAAGCAAAAGAAAACCGACTTAGCAGCCCCCCCCGCAACTACCATCACTTACTTCTGCTGAAACCACCCAAGAATCAATCATGATACCGGATAAGCAGAATAGTGTTGTCCATACATGCTCAACAAGTTCCTACCCTCCAATTCATCTTGAACTCCCGCAGCAAAAGAGAGTTTTACGTTCAAACTCAAATCCAATAGAAGATCTTTCAGCTACAAATGTATCCAACGATAAATCGCAGGTTGGATGCATCTACCTCCCCGCTTTCTCCATCTATAAGCATTTATGAGCATCCAACAAGCAAAAATAGTTCAATGAGTACATCCAACCCTGAACCTTGTACTTTCGTACCACCGCCTTTTACTATATTTTTATCTCGTCTGGAATATGGCACTAAGCCTTCTGATATTATTGATTATATTAATCAAAAAAATATTGATACATTTAGCATCAGATGCCTAAGTTTAACAGCGGACAACTTACAAGGACGTTTGTCCGCGTCATTTAAACTTATTGCCCCTATATCTACTGGCAAGATTATCGTCAATCCAGATTTTTGGCCAAAAAACATGCTTGTAAAAGAGTTCATAAACAGACCCAGTCCAAGAATTCCGTCGTCAAAAAACTTACAGAAATCTCATTCTTCTACCAGAACGTGAGAGGACTAAGGACTAAGTGCACTCAATTTTTACTAAGCATTTATAGCTGCTCCTCTGACATCATTGTCATTACTGAAAGTGGATTAGATGACAGTTTTCATAATGACGTCATTTTTCCACAAAGCTTTTCTGTTAATCGTTGTGATCGTTCTCTGGATAATAGTAACAAAGATCGTCTTGGTGGTGTAATCATCGCAATAAAAAAAGTCTTCAAGCCAAGCGAAGTTGACCTGAGTAACTTCTCCGACCTTGAAATATGCTGCAGCAGAATTGATCTCACAGCATCTTCGAAACTATATGTTATATGTGTCTACATTCCACCGAGATCCCGAACATCAGTAGTGGCTAGATACTTAGATGCCTTCCGCTTCATTGTTGCTTGCCTAACTGCCTTGGACAAAATCTACATATTTGGTGATTTCAACCAACCCAAAATTATATGGGCCTCAGCTGATGCGGACTGCACATTTTTGAGCCCTAGTAATACCTTGTCTAGATCCGGATCTGATATTGTGGATACACTGCAATCATTGGGTTTGCTTCAGGTTAACCTCATAAGAAATCATCAAGATCGTACACTGGACCTCATCTTTACCAATAACAGTGATGATAGTTTCTTCTCCAGAAGCCTTGCACCTCTTGTTCCTGAAGATCTGTATCATCCGTCTCTGTATTTGTTTTCAAATTTTTATATTCATAAGCTTAATATTACTGATTCTTTCAAATTTGATTTCAAAAGAGCTAATTATGTTTCCATTTGTGATGAACTTAAGAATTATGACTGGTATCCTTTTCTTTCCTTGGAAATTAACCATTTATGTTCCGAGTTTTATCGGGTCATCAAGGAAGTTATTTTTAAATATGTGCCTGTAGTTCGCGTTCGAAACTCTTCGGTTAGTTCTTGCCCTTGGGATAATGAGTTTACTCGTTTTTTAAAAACTCAAAAGAATAGAGCGCATAGAAGATGGCGTAAAAGTTTAACGAATGAGGACTACTTATCGTACCTTAAACTTAAGTCTGAATTTAAGACGTCTCTGTATCATGCCTACCTCATTTATATTAAAAATATTGAGACTAATATTAAACCTAAGCCTAATGATTTCTGGAATTTCATTAATACTAAAAATAAATCCGACCTCTCTTTCTTACAAGGATCAGTCGTTCGACTCATCGATAACTATTTGCAACAACTTCGGACATTTTTTCCCATCTGTGTACGCGAATAAAGTCTCAAACATTGATGAAGAATTTTTTAGTTATCTTCAGGAATCTGAGTGTCCTATTTTCAATAATATCGAAATTTGCGAGGATAGCACATTGAAGTGTTTGTTGGAATTGGAATCAAACTTAAATCCCGGACCTGACGGTTTACCTTCTGCTTTTCTAAAGAATTGTGCACAACCCTTACACAAAATTCTCTGTCACATCTTTAATTTGTCATTAAAATCATCTACATTCCCATCTATTTGGAAAAAATCTTTTATAATACCCATATTTAAGTCTGGTAGGAGAAACAAAATTGAAAACTACCGTGGCATATGTAAACAATCTGTAATTCCTAAATTATTTGACAAATTAGTTACCGAAAGTCTTAGCTTTTTTTGTAAGTCATTGATTTGTAATAACCAGCATGGATTTGTAAAACAGCGCTCGACTGTAACAAACCTAATCTCATTTACAAATTTTGTTGTCTCTGAAATAAGTAAAGGTAACCAAGTAGATACCGTTTACACGGACTTTAGTAAAGCATTCGACCGTGTAGATCATAGTCTATTGCTTTTCAAGCTTAAACGCCTGGGTTTTCCAATTTCCTTTGTTGATTGGTTGTCATCATATTTATGTAATAGATACCAATTTGTAAACTTCCGTAATACAATTTCAAATAAAATTGTAGTTACTTCTGGTGTGCCGCAAGGAAGCCACATTGGTCCACTCCTCTTCGTCCTATTTGTAAATGATATTGTTAAATTTATACCTCAATGTGATATTTTAATGTTTGCGGATGACTTTAAATTATTTGCATCCGGAAAAAACACGCACAGCTTCCAAATACTTAATACTAACATGCAGACATTTTCTCTGTGGTGCTCTAAAAACTTTTTGTCCCTAAATGTTAGTAAGTGTTCGGTTATATCCTTCACACGCCGTAAATCGCCTCTTTTATTTAATTACACACTTGACAATAAAGAAATTTCTCGAGTTCATCAAATTAAGGATTTGGGTGTTCTGTTGGACTCTAAACTTTCCTATACAAATCACATTGAATTTATCACAAATAAGGCTAATAGAGCTTGGGGAATGATAAGACGCTATGCTGGTGAATTTACCAACCCGTACGTAATTAAAATGTTATATGTATCGTTTGTTAGGTCCATTTTGGAATATGCGTCAATTGTTTGGTATCCGTATTACAATGTACATATCTTAAAAATTGAAGCCATCCAAAAAAGATTTTTGAGATTTGCCCTTAGAGGACTTCCCTGGGTCGACCCTAACACGTTACCCTCCTACCAATCGAGACTTAAGTTGATTAGGTTAGAACCGCTTGAAATTAGAAGAGTGGTGGCTAGAACAATTTTTCTTCAAAAGCTACTTATTGGTGAGATTGATTCCCCTGAGATTTTAAGTCTTTTAAATATAAATATTCCAGCTGCTGGCTTAAGAAATCAACGATTTTTTAATATAACTCACTCGCGAACTAATTACGGCCATTCTTCATCAATAAATGGGCTAATGAAGTTGTATAATAAAAATGCTCATTTCTTCGACTTTAATTCTTCGGTCGATATTATAAAAAGAAACGTTATGAATGCTCTTACCCGGTCATAATTTTTACCTTCATTTTTATATTCATTTTATTTAATTTTTTTTTATTTTCTACCTGTTTTGTTGTTTTATTGTTAAATTTACTGTTTCATTTGTTCTTTTTAAGCGCTTTGTAATTCTATCTAAGAAAGTCTTGTACTTTGTTGATAATAAATTAAATTAAATTAAAATTAAATGAAGAGAGGTACCGGTGTGGGTATTATTTTAAGAGGTGAGGGTCATGTTGGTATGTGAGATATTATGTCGAGTTGTACGAGTGATCGGCGTCTTGGACAGAACGCCAAAATATACAGATATAATTTTGAGGTAGTAAATGATTTTGTTTACCTAGGCTCTATGGTGAGCTCCGCAAATGAAACCAGTGAGGAGATCATACGAAGAATTACTCTTGCCAATCGTTGTTTCTATGGGCTAAGAGTAGCAAAGCCCTATCTCGAACTACTAAGGTAACTCTTTATAATATACTAATCATCTCAGTCCTGCTGTATGGGGCAGAGGCATGGGCTTTGACAAAACCGGATGAGGATGCCCTTGGTTATTTCGAAAGAAAAGTTCTTCGAGCGATCTTTGGTCCCGTTTGCATAGACGGTGAGTGGAGGAGAAGATATAATGCCGAACTATACGGCCTATATAAGGACATCGACTTAGCCAGAAGAGTTCACATACAGCGGCTAAGATGGCTGGGTCATGTAGAGCGGATGGAGCCCAACATCCCCGCCAAGAAAGTCTTCGTATCCACACCGGACGGACGGCGCAGTAGAGGACGACTTCGCAGTAGGTGGCGCAAACGAGTGGAGGGGGACCTCAACCAACTTGGCGTGCGCAACTGGAGGCAGCTGGCTCGTAACCGGGCTGGCTGGAGAGGTTTGTTGGTTGAGACCCAGGTCCACCCCGGACTGTAGCGCCACCTAAGTAAGTAAGTAAGTACTTTGCACTGAGACATTATCACGAACTACTCTCTTCGACTGCTAGTTAACAACTCAGACCTTCTACAAAACACTCTCTTTAACCCTGGAAAGGTAACCTTATTTTACAGTACTGAAAAGATAAGAGAGGCGCTCAATTTTAAAACCGATTTATTTTATAAATTTAAATATTAACTCTTTTTTTATAACTTCAATGAATTGTTACATTACTGATAAGTAGGATTTATATACGCGCGCCGGTTAACAGATGACAGCAATATATCGGTGTCATGGGCGCCTCCGAGGCGCAAGTTATCTTTCTAGGGTTAAGCTCCCTAAATGGACTAGGGACTAGTGAATGTGATATAGTGTCAACCCATTTAAAACAGAACTAGTCCTCTAGACAAGACAATATAAAATTCCGCATTTTGACCCTCCTAAACTATGCGGCACTAGCTTAAGCCAAATATTTGGGTGTCATTTTGGACAAAAACTTAGCTGGAAACTTAGTATCCTAGAACAAGTGAAGAAAGCCACTAAGCTCTGTACTGCTGTACTAGAGCACACTAGACATTCTTTTGCACCTGCCTCCTCTAGATATCTATAGTAAACAAGGGCAGCATATGCAGCGACTCGCATGAAGGCCATGTCTAAGTAGTCCAGTCTAGGTACAGAACACTCCTCCATTCTCATTAGTCTATAATTCCTTTCACAAGACACCGATTATGTACTTCCACATTTTTGATAATAACTCTTTTTTTTCCGAGGGTAGATGAAAAATCTTCCATAGACACTATGAGAATAGCAAGCGCGTGCTCATAGTAGTGTCAGATTCTCACTGACTAAAAAAACACCACCCTTCGATATAAATTTGTTAGATATCGCAACTAAGTATTAACTTATCAAGCAATTTGTCTATCATGAAATAAAAACGTTTGGCAGGTAACTTTCCACTGAAAGATCCTGCATATTCCACAATCTAGATGCGGTTAATCATTATCTCGCCAAGTCGAAAGGTTTCGTCCTTTGTAGTCGGCGCAATAAATTGCTCTCATCCAAAATTTGTAGGACTGTATTGTTGACATGTCCGATTAATCGGTTTCTCTGCTTTCTCGCGAAGCTTCTAGTTTTAGCTTCGATTGTCGGAATTCCGAGATCCCTGTGGATATCGCCGTTTCTACTATACCACGGTGCTTGGACAATTTCCCTTAGCACTTTATTTTGAAAAGCTTGTAAAATATTTGCATTTGTTTTCTTGGTACAACCCCAAATTTGAATACCGTAGGTCCACACCGGCTTTAGCACTTGCTTGTAAAAAACAGTTTGTTCTCAGTACTGAGCTGGGAATGTTTTCCGAGTAACCAGTACATTTCTCTATATTTGATTTCGAGTTTTTTACCTTTCATTTTCACGTGCGAATTCCATTTCAGCCTTGCGTCGAGTGTCATTCCCAGGTATTTGGCCTCGTTTGCAAAGGGTATTCGGGCCGAGTTTAGGAAAATTGGCAAGTTAATAGTCTTCTTATAAGTGAAATTCACGTGAACAGATTTAGATTCGTTGAGGGCGATCCGCCAGTCCCTCGTCCATTCATTTACGTTATTCAGTTCGTTTTGCAGTGTTGCAGTCGTTTCTCCGATTGTTTTGCCTACTGCTAGGATAGCGGTGTCATCGGCAAGTGTAGCAAGGAGGGTGCCATCTTCGTTCGGTATATCGCGAGTATATAGCAAATAGAGAAGCGGCCCAAGAACGCTTGCTTACGGTACGCCGGCCGAAATTTTTTTGAGCACGGAGTATTCGACTCTATGTCTAACACGAAAGAATCTATTCCTGAGATATGATTCTAGAATATCGTATAAGCATACAGAGAGAATTTGTCGTAGTTTGGATTTCAAGCCATCATGCCACACCTTATCAAAGGCTTGCGAGACGTCAAGAAATACGCTTGAGCAAATATTTTTTTCTTCAAGTGCTTTCTCGATTACGTCAGCAATTCTATGCACCTGGTCAATCGTCGAATGCTTACTTCTGAACCCAAACTGGTAGTCAGGGATAAGATTATTTTCTTCTATAACCGGTTGGGGACGCCTTAGTAATATTCTCTCGAAAATTTTCGATATGATTGGAAAAAAGAAAATTCGTCTATACGATTTTACCTCATTTGGCGGTTTTCCTGGTTTTAAAACCATTATGATTTCCGCAACTTTCCATTGGCTCGGCACGTGTTTTAATCTGAGCGCAGCATTTACAATATTAAGAAGCTTAATCAAAGCTTTTCTAGGTAAAACTTTGAGAATTTCTCCGGTAATCAAATCATAACCAGGAGATTTCTTAGGTTTTAGATTCTCGATCTCATGTTTGAGTTCCCTTAGCGTTGCACTTGTGAGCGTTAAATCGTCAGATGGTAAATCTAGCCTATTGAGCTTGTCGTAAATCACTTGACCATCGTACGGTTTAAAGATTTTTTCCAGGTGGGCCGCAAAGACGTCCGCTTTTTCTTTATCTTCCCTCGCCCATTCATTTTGATTTAATTTCATTGGCGGCTCGGTGACTTTGATCCTTTCGGTGCCTTTTACAGCTTTTCAAAGTGAATAATTGGAATCTTTTTTCGCTGTTAAACTTTCAAGGTAAGAGTCTATTGCACGATTCTTAAAATCCTTAATAGTCTTCTTCAACAAATTGCACAGACGATTTAAGTGTGCTTTGTGTTGCGGAGCACGACTCTGTTGCCATTTTTTACGCGCTTTTCTTTTTTCCTTGACCAATTCTTTTATTTCCGGAGGATATCGCAAACCGTATCTGTCCGGCGTTTTCCTTCGATTGGGCGTATTATTCCAAGAATCAAGCTGTACGATCTCAACGAAGCGATCAACTTCAACCTCAAGTTCATAGGGTGTCGAAAGTGGAACGTTCAGTTCAACATTATCTTCAATTTCGTTCCTAAAGCCTTCCCAGATAGTTGTTCGACAAGTCAATCTCGCTGGCTCTAGGTTATAGACTAGTTTTTCGCCGATTGTTAAAATAACCGGGGAATGATCAGACGACAGATCAAAGCTCTCTTTAACTTTTATATGGTTGGTAGATATTCCTTTTACAACGAAAAAATCTATCAGGTCAGGTATTTTCGAAGTATCAGTTGGCCAATAAGTCGGTTTACCCGTCGAATGGAAATCACAACTGTACTCCTGTTGTGGTTCAATCAGGCCGGACCACAACTTTACTTTAAAATAAAAACTCTACTTGTTTTCTTTTAACTCTTTAATCACAAAAACTGAACTCGTTTCTTTTCCGCACGTCCTCGGATGCGTTCTGTCCTCTAATGACATTTTTACTTAACTCTAAAAATGTCCCCTTCCTTTCTTCCTTTCTGTATTTCGCCCTCTATCCGAGAACAATTTTTTGTTTGTTGCTAACGCCATCTGCGTTCTGATCGTCGCTACATCACCCCCCTTCCAGCGCAATTATGAATTGTTTACGTAATTTTTTGACTACTGCAAAAGGGCCTTCATAAGGAGATTCTAATGCTTTCTTGGTTTTATCTCTTCTGACCAGGACCTGCCTGCAAGTGTGTAGTGTGTTTGGGAGGTGGATATGTGTTTGCGGAGTTTTTCTTTTAGTTTCTAATGTTTCTGTCGGGGTGTTTTGAAAAAACATTTTAACTGTTCAACGAAGTTATATTCGCCTGAATCATCCGTGGATGAAGGAGAAAGATCATGTGAAATTCTAATGTTTTCCCCGTATAGGAGCTCGGACGGTGTGTGTTTTGTGTCCTCTTTGGTGGTCGTTCGGATACCCAACAAAATTAGAGCCAGTGCTTGTGTCCAGTTCATTTTGTTTCCCGAGGTTCGTATGGCGGTTTTTAGCTGTCGGTGGAATCTTTCCACCATGCCATTGGCCTGTGGGTGGTAAGCCGTAGTGCTTTCTGGCATGAAACGCAATTTTTTGCCCATGAGTTTATGTCGTAGTTCATTTTTGGCCAGAAGAACATTCTGCCGAATTTTTTACGTGTAGCCCGAATTCCCGGGTGTGCCAGTGAATGAACTGCTTGAAATATGGGCTTGCGTTCACTTAGAGGAACATATGGTCTGTTGTAGTCTGTAGATGTTTCACACCACAAAGACCTGTCGGAAGCGGGTATCTTCAGGAAGTCAAGTTTTACCTTGGAATTGTTGGGCGGATTGCGAATGAGTTGGTTAAGTTCTTCGTCCGCGAGCTTCAGCCAGTTTTTCGACTTCTGGCAGTATTATCTCGAGTGAGGCACCATCTGGACGCGAAAGGGTGTCGGCCACGACGTTAAGCGAACCTTTGACATACTGTATATTGCTTGTGAATTGCGATATGAAGTCCAGTTGCCGCTCTTGTCTCGGACTACGCTTGGTCTTGCTTGTTAGCGCTGTAGTAAGTGGCTTATGGTCGGTAAGAACTGACAAAATCTTGCCCCTCAACAAAATTCCTAAAATGTTGCCATGTAAATAGCTAGCAACTCCCTGTCAAAAGCAGAGTATCGAGATTGTGTAGGGGACAGCTTCTTGCTATAAAAAGCGATTGCTTCCCAAACGTCTCCTTTTTGCTGCTGTATCACCGCCCCAATGTCCGTATTGGACGCATCTGTTGTGATACTGAGTATGGCATTTTCTTGTGGGTGAAAAAGAAGTGCTGCCTCAGCAAGTTGGCGTTTTGCTTTTCTGAATGCTTCTTGGCACTCTGAAGGCCAAGTGAAGTCTTTTGATTTGCTGTCCCTTTTGGAAAGTTTTGTTAGGTGATCGTAGATAGGGGTGAAGGTCCCTGCTAGATGCGATATGAAACGGTGGTAATAGTTTACCATTCCAATGAACCGTTGCGCGTTTTTAATAGATTTGGGTTCGGGGAAGCTTTCAATTGCCTTAACCCGATCACGAGATGGTTGAATCCTGTCTTTCGATATGTCAAATCCTAAAAACTGTAACCTAGATGCACCGAATGTGCATTTTGAGGCTTTGATACGCAGGCCATAGTCTGAAAGGCGTTGAAAAAGGCATTTCAGATGGCTTTCATGCAGTTCTTCCGACTTGTTGCCTAGTTGCCAGCACTAGGATGTCATCCACATAAACAAATATAAAATCTAGACCCCTCGTGACCTGATGCATAAAGCGTTGGAAGGTTTGGGCTGCATTTCGCAGCCCAAATGGCATACGGGTGAATTCAAACAACCCGAAGGGTGTTGTCACCACCTTCTTCAGTACGTCTTCCTTCGCCATTGGTATGTTGTGATACGCGCTTACCAGGTCGATTTTCGAAAAAACCGTGCACCCGTAAAGAATAGTGGTGAAGTCATGTATGTGTGGGAGTGGGTACCTGTCCGGGGTCGTGATTGTGTTTAACATTCGGTAGTCACCGCAAGGTCTCCAGTCATTGGCTTCTCGTTTAGGGGCCATATGCAGGGGAGATGCACATGGAGATGAAGAGTTCAGTTCGAACCTCCAGTGAATAAAGTCAAGTTTTTTTAGTCTCCTCCATTGCCCGACTCTTTTCATTCACCCTTGCTTGCGGTTTTTGTTTAATTTTGCCTAATCGCGCATTTTTTTCCTTACTGACCCCTGACTGAGTTGTGATATCGTTTCTATTTCTGTGTCACTGCATACATTCAACCCTGCGTATAAACAACCGTGCTTGCTGACCTACATATATCTTCGTTTCGCTTTTGTTTACAATCGTGAACTTTTTTTCGCGTTCGTGCATCTTTTCGTCACCTCATCGTATCTGTGTTACTGTGTCGCGTACATTCACCCTTGAATTTCACCATGTCGTCATGTGGATCCAATAACTGCACCATCTCGAACTCCGCTGACATGATAGCCTGCAAAGGTATCTGCAATAAACGCTTCCACCCTATCTGCATTGGCCTGACGAGGAATGCCAAAGCTCATCTGCAGGAGTACAACAGCCTCTTCTGTTTCTTCTGCGACGAATGTAAAACAATCTCTTTGGCACACATAATGCTTGCAATTAAATGCAATAACGAACAGTTATGTACCCTTACGGACTCGGTCGCTGAGCTGAAATCGGAGCTGCGTCATAGTATCGACAAAACATTGGAAATATTATCCAATAACTGTGACTCTTTGAACAATGCCCTCGAAAACACCGTTTCGGATTACTGCTCCGTTTTAAAAGAGATTAAGGAATCCTCACAAAAAATTGAAAGGAGATATGATCACTTGCTCACACTCATGAAATCATCCAACGCTGGAATCGATGAAATGAAGAGCAGGCAGACCAAAACCGACAACATAAAATGCTCTATCGCCTCCCCTGTTCTCAAAGATATACACGGCGATATGTCAACCATATCGGAGTCACTTTCCGGCCATACCACCTCATTAAAGGAGCTCGAGACTAACATTGCCCATCACGCGGAATGTATTGATGAAATTCATCTGGCCTTGAATTCCCTAATTGAAGAAGCAACTGCGACGAAGCTTTCAAGGTTAGCAACGAACGACATCATTGAGGAACTAAAACTAGTGTCGACTAAACTCAACTTCATCCAGTCTGCTACGCACCCTTCCGAAAACAAATCATTGCATGAAGAGTTTCTACACATTGACCTCAATGAAATCCCATCTCCCTCAACTCCTGCGCCTTTGATTGCCCTTCCACCCCCCGTACGCGAAGACCAACCACAATCCAGCAATCCTTCATCAGATATGACTGCTAATTCTACATGCACCACCAACACCATATCGAAATTTGGGACCACATGGACGCAATCTGAATAGAACAGTAGGCTCAGGAAACTTACTATTTCTAATGAGATAAACGGCCTTTCAGCTTCTTACTTCCTGACTGGCGCTACGCGTACTGCCGACGAGTCTCGGGTGCGTAACATGTTCCAACAACAGTATCGCATCTCCAATATCAAATGCAAGAAGATCTTATCCAAAACACCCGGATGCTTCAAGATCGACCTTCCCGCGAAATATAGCTGGCTCTTCCCAAAGTCCCCGAAAGATGTTCTTGCTCTTGGCAAAATGAGGATGACTCGATGGACCGATAAGTTAAGTTATAATATTAAGCCCAATTGTAATTCTAAGCCTAACTTTAAAGAGACTAATTTTAAACATATTTCTAAGCCAAATTATATGTCCACCACCCACCCAAAGCCATCTTCCCTCCTCCCTTCTCTTCCCACTCGTAATGATCCACCCGTGCCTCATCCAAATTGGCAAATGAAAACTCTTAACCATTCAGCTACAACCGTCTCCCAGTCTCAAAATAACCCTATAATCAAACGAGTGTCATTTGATCTTTCACCTATAACGTCTTCTCATCACAAAAACCGGCTCCCATTAACAAAATTTCCCCCACCGTCTACCCGAATTTCACTTACTCCCACATTCTCAATCCTTCCTCATCGTCTTCTACCCCCGGTACCAAGCCCACGGTCTCTCCTAACGTTTTCACCACGGTCAACTCGCCTTCAACTGCATCTCCCCCTACTTTCGATCCACTACTTCCTCCCACCGTCAAACTCACGGCTAAATTATTGAACCCCACGGCAACAATCAATGACCTCGATGGCCGCTATATCATGTCTAGACTACGTGATAACCGGCTTTTTGAAAATGTTCGCCTTTACCTAGCCTATCTACATGACAAACCTGACTCCATCTGCATCGACGGGAAGACAAAGACGAATGTCATGGTCTCGATCCAAAAAGAAGGCCTCCCAACTGACCCTACAGCCCTGAAAAATATATACACTCGTTTCCATGAGAGTTTTAACATCTCCTCTTCCACAGTGGCCAAAGACCTCTCAACCTATGGTTCTCATATTGCTTCCAAACGTCTCTCCTATCTCCAAAAAACTCGCAGTAACCACAACAAAGGTTGTTGGTTGAGGCCCAGGTTCACCCCGAACTGTAGCGCCACCTAAGTAAGTAAGTAAGTAAGAAACCACAACAAATATTTTCGTCCCTAACTCAATTCCAGTCGATCCATCTCAATCCGTCGTAATTGCCCCAAAGCTCCTATCACTCTACTATCAGCATGTCAGAGGACTTCGCACCAAAACCTCGATGGTGCACTTGAACTCACAATCACTTCCCTACGACATTTTTGCCCTAACCGAAACCAACCTTTGTCCCTACTATCTTAACAGTGAATTATTCACTTCTGATTTCGTAGTCTTCCGCGCTGACGGCCAGGAAAATGAAGACCTCTCCTTCGGCCGCGGTGTTCTTATAGCTATTCATAATCACCTTGATGCAACCCTCGTCAAACTCACTAACACAACCTCATTTGAATTCGTATGTGTTAAACTATCTGTATCTAGACGGAGCATATATATTGTTTGCTGTTATATTCGCCCTTCTCAACCCGCCCAAGCATACCAGCAGGCCGTTGATACAGTGGACTCTCTGTTAGATATCGCTGATCCTGATGACGATTTTATAATTGTTGGCGACTTCAACCTTCCCCTTTTGCAATGGACTCCATCGGAGGACGAATCATCCTTTGTTCCTACTAACTCCTCCTCGGAAAAGGAAACCCTCCTGACTGATCGTCTTTTTGACTCCGGCCTTTTTCAGATTAGTGGCATAACGAACAACTTAGGTAGGCAGTTAGATCTTATTTTCTCACCCGACGCTCATAATTCTTTGGTTACCGCAAGTAACCATCTTCTCTCCACTCTAGACCACTATCACCCCCCTCTCGCTCTTGCCTTTTCGTATGAAATCGACCACACCACTGTTGATTTTGAAAACTCTTTCTCCTTCAACTTTCGTAAAGCTGACTTCGTTAAACTTAATACCTTAGTCAATAACATAGATTTCAGCCTCTTTCTAAACGTCAACACCCCCATTGATATCGCTCTTGCATTCTTCTACACAGCAATCTTTGACTGTCTTCTCCAATCTGTCCCTTATGTGCCTCGAAAAAACTGCTCGTCATCCCCTCCCTGGTATAATAGTGAATTGCGTTCTCTTCGTAATGTTAGAAACAAATTATGGAAAACTTTCTTGAAATCCAGATCTGCCTCAGATTTCTCATACTACCAACAAGCTTACTACCGTTTTTCCAACCTCTGCGAATCCCTTTATCGCGAATACCTTGATAGAATGCAATTAAGTCTAATCACAGATCCTAGGCGCTTTTACCAATTTATTAATGTCAAAAGGAAGTCCGATGGTTTCCCTTCCACTCTAAAGTTACTTAATACATCTTCTGTTGACCCTAAAGAAATCGCCAACCTCTTTGCGACCTTTTTCACCCTTTCGTACAGTGACCATGTACACGATCCGGACCTTGACTATTTCTCCTACCTGAGTAACTGCCCACAAACCTCCCTAGTCTCAATTGACATTAGGTCTGATATGGTGCGAGAAAATATTAACAGACTCAAGGATGACTTTTCCCCCGGTCCCGATGGTCTACCTGCCATTTTCATAAAAAAATGTGTCAACGTCCTGTGCCAGCCCCTTACAACTCTTTTTCGACTCTCACTCTCTCAAGCCGTTTTCCCTAAATTATGGAAGGACTCCTTCATTTTCCCCATCCATAAAAAAGGCTGTAAAAGTGACATATCGAACTATCGACCCATAGCCAAACTCTCCTCTATCCCCAAGCTCTTCGAAAGCATTGTATACGACTCACTGTATTTCCACTGCAAATCCATTTTTACCCCACAACAGCACGGTTTCTTAAAGGGTAGGTCCACTACGACTAACCTAACCGAATTTGTTTCCAAAACACTGCAAGCATTAGAGGAAGGCAATGAAGTGGATGTTATTACCACCGACTTCAGCAAAGCCTTTGATAAAATCTGTCACCGTACTATTTACCTTCAACTTAATGCCCTCGGTTTCCCACCCTCTTTCATTTCATGGCTGAGATCGTACCTCGAGAATCGCCAATACAGGGTTCTCTTCCGTTTTTCAATCTCCGATCCCATTGACGCCACTTCCGGGGTTCCTCAAGGCAGTCATCTTGGTCCGCTGATCTTTGTCTTAACTATAAATGATGTTGGTCACATATTAAAAGACTCAGATCTGTCTATTTACGCGGATGACATGAAAATCATCAAGGTTATATCTACCCCCAACGACTCACTGTTACTTCAAAACGATCTAAATTCATTCCACACATGGTGCGTAAAAAAGTTCTTAGAACTTAATGTCGCCAAATGTCAATCCATAACATTTTCCCGTAAACGCCTCCCCCCTCCCCTTAGAAGATATAACTTTAATAATAAGCCCGTTCCATCAGTCTCCTGTATACGCGATTTGGGTATTATTTGTGATAAGGAACTAAACTTCCGTTCCCACTTTGATCAAATTATACACAAGGCCAATTCTTCTCTCGGTTTCATAAAACGCTGGTCTAAAGAATTCTCGAACCCTTACGTAACTAAATCCCTTTATATCACATTTGTCAGACCCCACCTCGAATATGCCAGCCAAGTTTGGTCACCTTATCACGACACCCACTCCCTTAGAATCGAAGCTGTGCAGCGTAGGTTTATCCGCTTTGCCTTACGCGGTCTCCCATGGGCCGAAAACTATATCTTACCCCCCTACGAAAATCGACTAAAATTGATTAACCTGCAAACCCTTACAAAACGTCGTGAGGTTGCCGACATACTCTTCGTGCACCAATTATTAACTGGATCGATCGATTCCCCCGCTCTACTAAAAATGATTTCCCTTCGCATAAACCCTCGTAACCTTAGGACTGTACCCCTCTTTCGTCTTCCTTACCACCGCACCAACTACGGCCACTTCGAACCAATCACCAGAATGTTACGTCTTGCCAACAACGCACAGAACACCCTAGACATTCATTGCAGTCTATCCTCCCTTCGAAAATCCCTCCACACCTCATGACATCATGACATTCTTCCTCCCTAGCATTTAAGATAGTTTTCAAGAGATTAATTAAAAAAAAAAAAAAAAAAAAACAATTTTAGATTGTTTAAGTTTTTTTTGAGCTGTATTAAGCTAATAATAAATAAGAAAATGGCTTGCAAATACCTATTTGGACCATGTAGTTAAGCTCTTCCCTTGCAATTTTGAGTTTGGTGTTGTTTAACCGTCTCGGACGAGAATGTGGCAGAGGACCCTTTGTCAAGATATGATGCACCACCGTGTGTTTGACAGGAAAGTTGAAGTCGGGTGGTTCCATTAACGAAGGAAAATCCGTTAAGATGGAGTTATACTTCTGCTCTACCGCAAAGAATCGTGGACTTGACACAGTTTGTTGACAGGGTATGCCACTTACCATGGTGTTCGTCAGAGGGTCAGTGAGTTTTGAATTTTTGACATCTATCACTAGGCCACTTTGCCTTAAGAAATCGACACCGATAATGGGTTTAGTGACTGATGCAATAAAGAAGATGTGATTCAACACGCGTCTGAACCCTAGACTGGTACGGAGATATTTTGTGCCAAAAACGTTGATGGACGAGCCATTGGCTGCGGAGATGAATTGGTCTGGTTTTGTCGATTGGGGTTTGAAATGCGATGCAAGGGTGGCTGAGACGTCGGAACCCGAATCTATCAGAATGGTTATACCTGAAATGGGGTCCTTAATAAAAAGACGGCATTGTAATTTGTGGGTGCTACTGTCATTTGCCGCCATAATGACAGTAGAATTTAGTTTGGGTTATTGCTATTAAAACTGCATGGTTTGCTGCATTTTTTAGCATCCTTACCCCAATTACTATGGTACCAACAAAGTTTTGTATTTCTGCTATTTCTCGAACGGGATCTATTCCGCGGGGGGTTTGTGAAAGAATGTGGTCTTTTTGCATTTCGAGAGCAAGGATTGTTGAAATTGAGGTTTGACAGCATTGATTTTATTTCACTGATTTCTGTTTGGAGATTTTGATTAAGGCAGGCAAGTTCGCTGATTGTTTTATCGGATTGAGTCGCTATGGAGAACCTGGACGTATTTTGCTGCTGATACACCTCGTAGATGTCGTCAGCTACTTCCAATAGTTCTTCCATTTTAGATTTGGAGCTAGATTTAATGGAAACTCGAACCAATGTAGGAAGTCTACGCTTCCATAATTCCAAAATCGGATTTTCTGTGACAATGGAAGATCGTCCAGCCAAGGTTTGGAGTCTGCGATAGAACTCCGAAGGTGTTTTGTCCCCCATCTCTTCACCCGATAAGAGTGCCTCCATTCGTTTACCTTTGCTCATAGAATGGCGTTCTATGAGTGCCTTTTTTAAATTTGTATAGGGGGTGGCAGAATCTTGGATTAAAATGTCATACACGCTTGCAGCCACGTCTTGAGGAAGGGATTGAACAACATAATGAAATTTCGATTGTTCAACCGTGATATTTCTAATCGCGAATTGTGATTCTACCTGGATAAACCAAATTGCGGGCATTTTTGTCCAAAATTCTGGAAGTTTAATAGCGACCGCGTGGACTGCCTCACGCGGTCCGCCATTATTTACCGCGTGGACTGCTTCACGAGGCCCGCCATTGTTGACCACGGGCGCGAGCGGGCGATCTGCTTCTATACGTTCCGGCGGCGGCGCTGGCTGGATTGGTAGGTGATGTACCTCTTAAGGTTGACGGTCAACCATAACGAATTATTCTACCGCGACGCGAGATCGGAAGAAAGGCGTTCGACTCACAATAATCTTTAAAAAATGTTAAGGATATATATATATATATGTATGTATACCAAGAGGAACGTGCAATAACTAATAAAATGAAGATACAATACAATGTGTAATGCTAATCTACAAGGCGAACCCCACAGGCGGATCAGTAGAAATGCAGTGAAGTGGGAGGGCTGTGATCCCTTGTTTTCGGATCATAGCCTCGCTGATAAAAGGAAGAAGAAGTGTAATGCTAATCTACAATACTTGTTGGGATCCTTCGTGTTCGTTGGTTGCTGGTGTGACTGCGGTGATTCGTGATGATGGTGGTGGGGCTCCGTTGGTGTTGTCGAATGCTGATGTTTGACGCTGTGCGGTGGAACTAATGGTGGTTCTGGTGGTGAGTTGAGGACGAGCAGCGCTTTGATGAAACGAGGACGGATGGTGATGATTTTGTCGGTTCACGTGGCGTGAATACCCTTTCGTGCACCAGGACGGATGGTGATGATTTTGTCGGTTCACGTGGCGTGAATACCCTTTTGTGCACCAGGTATGCGTGAGGGCCAGATATTTCTCTGGATGACGTGGCGTGGCTTTGGCTGCGTGTTGGTTTTGAGGTTAGGTGTATGTAACCTCGTGAAGAAAAAATTGTTGCTTTCCAATTTATTTTATTATAAATTTGACGTGCGGGGTCACCAATGTTGTGGTTCAATCAGGCCGGACCACAACTTTACTTTAAAATAAAAACTCTACTTGTTTTCTTTTAACTCTTTAATCACAAAAACTGAACTCGTTTCTTTTCCGCACGTCCTCCGATGCGTTCTGTCCTCTAATGACATTTTTACTTAACTCTAAAAATGTCCCCTTCCTTTCTTCCTTTCTGTATTTCGCCCTCTATCCGAGAACAATTTTTTGTTTGTTGCTAACGCCATCTGCGTTCTGATCGTCGCTACACTCCATACCTCCCCATAGAGCATTCTACCTTTTTTCGAGCCGTATCTTGAGCTCCAGAACGTATGTTTCGCAGTAAAATCGCCGCCAACAATAAAATTAGGCTTCAGCGATTCAAACAGATTAGTAAAATCACTTTTTGGAAGCGCGGAACGCGGTGGACAGTAGATAGATGATATTTTAATAGTACGCTGAATACTTTTAACTCGAATTGTGCACAGTTGCAAAGTTTAAAGTTCTATCTTTAGGTTTTCGGATTGATCGATGCAGTCTCCAAGGATGATCCGCCTCTCGCTTTTCCTGAAGGGTGGCAAGCGTTGTAGTCATTATAACCTTTTATTTTAAAATGAGATTCGTTTTTTACGTGGGTTTCAGATATCAAGCAAATATCAATATCTTTTTCTCGCATGAATATTTCCAGTTCGTCAAGCTTTTGCAAAAGTCCGTTTGCATTGCAAGTACATATTGTTAACATTCGTTTGTCATTCATATTCTAGTTGAAGTACGCGTTTTCCGTGAATTATTTTCAAGCTTAAGCAGCTTATCGAGAATAATTTTATTTATTTTGCTTTGTTCTTCGAACTTTTCGAGAATAACTGAGAAAACATGAGAGACAGGGTTCGTCGAGATTTCAAGGTTTTTTGGTTTTTCGGGTGCCGCGGCCTGAGCGTAAGTCTGCACTCCTGCTGCCGGTGGCATTACCAACGTTAACTTTTCAGTAACTTTGAAACCCGTATCCCCTCCAGACTTGAATCGGAAGTGGAGTTAGGGATCTAAGAGGGATCCATTTGCTTTAAGACCGATGGATCCAAAACAGAGTCGGGAGTAGGGGGAGGTATCTTCTTCCAAGAACTAAACTTCAATATCTCTTTGGGATGATTAAGGAGAAGAGAAAAGCGCGCAAAAAATAGCAACAAACTCGGGCTCCGCAACATAAAGCACATCTGAACCGTTTGTGCAACTCACTTAAAAAAACCTATTAAAGGCCTTAAGAATAATGAAATTCAAACTTACCTAGAAAGTTTAACGGCAGAAAAAGTTTCTAATTACTCGGTTTGGAAGGCTATAAAAGGTATTAAAAAACCTCAAATTCAAGCCGCACCAATTAGGAAAAGTAAAGACGAATTGGCCAGGCATGATAAAGGGAAAGCGCAAGTTTTTGCCAAACACCTGGAAGAAACTTTCAAACCGTTGGATGGACAAGCTCTTATTCAAAATATAAATACATCGTATATAGCCAATAGTTCAATAAGAAATGCAGCACAAACCGAACTTAAGGAAAAAATAAAAAACAAAAACTTAAGAAAGCTCCTGGATACGACCTAATCACGGGAGAGGTTCTTAAAGCACTACCAAGAAAAGCTCTAATTAAGCTTCTGTTCATTATAAATGCCGCGCTTAGACTACAATATGTTCCCAGTCAATGGAAAGTCGCCGAAGTCATAATGGTCCTTAAGCCCGGAAAACCGCCGAATGGAAAAACGCCTTATAGACCGATTTCGCTTCTTCCAATTATATCCAAAGTGTTCGAGAGAATATTGATTAATCGAATACAGCTGATTATAGAAGAAAGGCATCTCATCCCGGATCATCAATTCGCAAGCATTCTACAGTTGACCAAGTGCATAGAATAACACATGTAATCGAAAAATCTGTTGAAGAAAAAAAATGGTTTGTTCAAGCGTATTCCTTGACATGTCTCTCAAGTCTTTGACGAGGTCTAACATGAAGGCTTAAAGTTTAAATTACGACTAGTTCTGCCAGAGCACCTATACAATATTTTGAAGAACTACCTTACGAATAGACTATTCCGCGTCAAATGTGGAAACGAATATGGAGATTCTAAGGAAATAATGGCTGGGGTGCCGCAAGGAAGCGTTATTGGTCCAGTTTTATATCTATTATACACTCGTGATATACCGGAAGTAGAAAGTACTGAGCTAGCTACATTTGCCGACGATACTGCTATCTTGGCAGTAGGTAAAACAGTCGAAAATACTAGAGAAAAACTGCAAGAAGATTTGGATAAAGTAATGGAGTAGACAAAGGTTTAGCGTATCGCACTCAACGAGATCAAATCTGTTCATGTAAATTTTACTTTTAAGAAAATAAATAATTTGCCGATTTCAAAATCCGTTCGGTTCAAATTCCGTTTGCAAACGAGGCTAAGTATTTTGGAATGACACTTGATGCAAAGCTGAAATGGAAAGCGCATGTAAAGAAAAAACGCAAGGAACTAAATAATAAATATAGAGAAATGTATTGGTTACTTGGAAATATTGTAAGCTCAATATAAAGAACAAACTGCTTTTATATAAGCAAGTGCTAAAGCCCGTATGGTCATATGATATACAACTCTGGGGTTGTACAAAAATAAGTAATATTAAAATTTTACAAACTTTTGAAAACAAAGTGCTAAGAGGTATTGTTAATGCGCCATGGTATATCCGAAATAGCGATATCCACAGAGATCTTGGCATTAATACAAGCGAAGATGAAATCAAAAACTACGCGAGAAAGCATAAAAGTCGACTAGAAAGTCACATTGATATTACAGTCCTCCAAGTTTTGGATGAAAGAAATTTACTACACCGTCTACTAAGAACCACACATTTAGACTTACGGCGATAAATAACAGCGTCTAAACTGCGGAGCTAGCAGGAACTTCTAATGGGAAGTTACCTGCAAAAAGTTATTATTTCGTGAAACGAAAACTACTTGATAAGTCGAATACTTAGTTGCAGTAAAAATAAAAATAAGTCTGTTTGAAGGGAGGTTTTTTAGTGGGTAAGAATCCCATACTGCTATGAGCACGCGCTGGCGATCGTTATAGTGTCTTGTTGAAGATTTTCAATTACCCTCAGAAAAAAATATATTGTATATGTATGTAGGATTCTTAATAAAAGACCACTTGATTTACAAACAAAAAATTCACTTTATTTTAAAAGTCTAAGTTTAATTTAGATGAACGATTGTAAAACGAAAAACAATGTCTTCTTTGATTCGAAGCCAATTTAATTTTAAGTCTCTCTCTTCAATACCAAGTTACTTTTCAAATGGTTAAACTCAAAAGCTTAACTTTGAACTTAAGTATCTTTTAAATTCGCCGCTTTAACCAAAGTTTACAGTAGCGGCCATCAGCATAGGCCCACAAATCGGCCATCCTGGTTGTTTCACGTCCTCGTGAAACCGTCTTCAGCGTCTTAAAATCTCGTCATTAGGCAATCACCTTCTTCATCTTTGTGGTTCTTTATCATCGTGGGAAAATTTAGAGACATCTTCAACCGTCGCGTCGCGTAGTGAGAAAGTATCGTCGTCTCTTCATTACTAGTATTTGTTGTATTAGTATGCATTTAAAGCGCCATCCGTTAAACCGTCGCTATCTTCTCCGTCCTCTTCGTCTTCGCTCGTAAGTTCGGATCTGTCACCCCACGGTTTCATGTTGTCAGCACTTGTTGTCGTCTTTCGTGGACCTTCGTGAGACCCCACCTGTTGCCAGATTTCTACCGCCTGACCACCTGCCCCACCATTATTCATCGCATCTTTGCCCAGCCCTTCGTCAACCTTTACCAACCTTCTTCTTCTATCTCGCATTTCTAATTCCTCTTGTCTTTCCTATTCTCAAACCAGCTAGCTCTTGTTTCGAAATCTTCCTCCATCAGCTCCATTTGTCGTATTTCCTGGGCTACGTCCCTTGGTTGTTGGTTGTTGATAGCCGTACTATTTGCTGGCTCCCGATTTTCATTCCCCCCTCCAACCATACTCGATTCAGAAAAAATAATTGATTGTTTTTATGGAGTTTTGAGAAAAAAAAAATTCAATGTCAAAATGACAAATTTTATAGAGAGCTTAATCGATACTCGCGCCTTAATCTTAGACTCTCGATTCTCTTCGTTTGTCTATGAGCCGAACAAATATTGCAAGACTATAGGTGTTACTAAGAACTCCGCAGCATGTAAAATGTTTGATTAGCTGCAAAGCTTTGTTTCCAACTAATTGCAGAAATGCAATTTTTTGATAACACTGATTACAAGGTGTTTTGCAAATTAATAATCGCAGTTACTGTGGTTTGAATGCGATGCGAGTGGTGGTAATAATGTTGTTACCCTTATATGGGGAGTCTTTTTAGTTGGTAGCTGTACTTTAGTTTGTTAGTAGTTATTTGATTTCTACTCACAGTATTTCCGTATTCTCTATTCTTAGGGCTTTGAAGCGGATCTTCTTTTCCTTTTCCTTACGTAGCGGGCGGTGTTCGGTAACGGGGTTATTTTGCTAGCCGTTAATTTGAATCCGTTCCTTGAAGTGATTTAATCCCACTTCTGACACCAATTTTGTAGGATTCTTAATAAAAGACCACTTGAGTTACAAACAAATAATTCACTTTATTTTAAGAGTCTAAGTTTAATTTAGATGAACGATCATAAAACGAAAAACAACGTCTTCTTTAATTGGAAGCCAATCTAAGTCTCTCTCTTCAAATACCAAGTTACTTTTCAAATGATTAAACTCAAAAGCTAATCTTTGAACTTGAGTATCTTTTAAATTCGCCGGTTTACAGTAGCAGCCATCAGCATAGGCCCACTCTCTTTTCGCCTACCTAATCACTGCAGCGTTTTCCAGGTGGAGATCATGGCAATTAAAGAAGCATTGTCGTGGCTGAAGTACAATATGATATCCAGGCGGGATATTACTATCTTTGCTGATAGTCAAGCTGCGATCAAGTCCCTTAAATCTGTTACCTTTAACTTAAAAACCAGCCTAAACTGTCGCATGTAACGAGATGGCCAAACAGTTCAACATTCACCTTATCTGGGTACCGGGGCAGAGGGACACTGCAGGGAATTGCTCGGCCGACGAACTCGCCAAGCAGGGCACTTGTCTACCGACCTCGTCGAACAAGACGAACCTCGACATGCCTTTTGCTACTGTGAAACTGCTACTTAAGGTCAACACCATTAGCGCGACTAATCGCAGGTGGGATAGAGGCGCTACGTGCCTCATTACTCGACAGATTTGGCCTAAGCCGGATCAGGAACGCTCCAACTGTCTTATCGGGCTGAAAAGGTCCCCCATCGCAATTAGGTGTAATTACGGGGCACTGCATCATCGGTAGATAGCCAACTAGTTTGAGCGTCTTAGCAAATATAGAAGGAGGAAGAGGAAACCACACTACACCTTTTTTCCACGTGCCAGGCCCTCTCCGCTGGTAGAAGAGGACACCTAGGAGCCTACCTCATCGAAAATTTAGGCGAGCTAGCTAATTTTATTTTTTTTTTTTTTTTCCGAGGGTAGGTGAAAATCTTCAACAAGACACTATGAGGATCGACAGCGCGTGCTCATAGTAGTGTGGGATTCTTACCCACTAAAAAACCTCCCTTCAAAACAAACTTGTTTATATTTTTTGACTACAACTAAGTATTCGACTTATCAAGTAGTTTTTGTTTCACGAAATAAGGACGTTTTGCAGGTACCTTCCCATTAGAAGTTCCTGCCAGCTCCGCAGTTTAGACACGGTTACTTACCGCGCTAAGTCTAAAGGTTTTGTTCTTTGTCGAGGGTGTAGTAAGTTTCTTTCATCCAAAACTTGGAGGACTGTTATACTAACGTGACTTTCTAGTCGACTTTTATGTTTTCTCATGTAGTTTTTGATTTCGTCTTCGACTGACTTAATGCCAAGATCTCTGTGGATATCGCTATTTCTGATATACCATGGCGCATTTACAATACCTCTTAGCACTTTGTTTTCAAAAGTTTGTAAAACTTTAATATTACTTATTTTTGTACAACCCCAGAGTTGTATACCATATGTCCATACAGGCTTTAGCACTTGCTTATATAAAAGCAGTTTGTTCTCTATGTTAAGCTTGGAATATTTTCCAAGTAACCAATACATTTCTCTATATTTATTATCTAGTTCTTTGCGTTTTTTCTTAACGTGCGTTTTCCATTTCAGCTTTGTATCAAGTGTCATTCCAAGATACTTAGCCTCGTTTGCAATCGGAATTTGAACCGAGTTTGAAAAGATCGGCAGATTATTTACTCGCTTTTAAGTAAAATTTACATGAACAGATTTGATCTCGTTGAGTGCGATTCGCCAAACCTTTGTCCATTCATTTACTCTATCCAAGGCTTCTTGCAGTTTTTCTGTAGTATCTTCGACCGTTTTACCTACTGCCAAGATAGCAGTGTCGTCGGCAAATGTAGCTAGCTCAGTGCCTTCTACTTGCGGTATATCACGAGAGTATAATAGATATAAGACCGGACCAATAACGCTTCCTTGCGGCACCCCAGCCATTATTTCCTTAGAACCTCAATATTCGTTTCCACATTTGACGCGGAATAGTCTATTCGTAAGGTAGTTCTTCAAAATATTATATAGGTGCTCTGGCAGAACTTGTCGTAATTTAAACTTTAAGCCTTCGTGCCAGACCTTGTCAAAGGCTTGAGAGACATGTCAAGGAATACGCTTGAACAAATCTTTTTTTCTTCAAGTGACTTTTCGATTACATGTGTTATTCGATGTACTTGTTCAACTGTAGAATGCTTACTTCTGAATCCAAATTGATGATCCGGAATGAGATGCCCTTCTTCTATAACCGGCTGTATTTGCCTAATCAATATTCTCTCGAACACTTTGGATATAATTGGAAGAAGCGAAATCGGTCTATAAGACGTTTTTTCATTCGGAGGTTTTCCGGGCTTAAGGACCATTATGACTTCGGCGACTTTCCATTGACTGGGAACATATTGTAGTCTAAGCGCGGCGTTTATAATGAACAGAAGCTTAATTAGAGCTTTTCTTGGTAGTGCTTTAAGAACCTCTCCCGTAATTAGGTCGAATCCAGGAGCCTTCTTTGGTTTAAGTTTCTTTATTTCTTGCTTAATTTCGGTAAGCGTTGCATTTCTTATTACGCTATTGGCTATATATGACGTATTTATATTTTGAATAAGAGCTTGTCCACCCAACGGTTTGAAAGTTTCTTCCAGGTGGGTGGCAAAAACTTGCGCTTTCTCTTGATCATGCCTGGCCCATTCGTTTTGATTTTTCCTAATTGGGGCGGCTTGAATTTGAGGTTTTTTAATACCTCTTATAGCCTTCCAAAGCGAGTAATTAGAATCTTTTTCTTTTTCTTCTAGGTAAGTTTGCATTTCATCATTTTTAAGGTCTTTAATAGATCTTTTTAGTGAGTTGTACAAACGGTTAAGATGTGCTTTATGTTGCGGAGCCCGAGTTTGTTGCCATTTTTTGTGCGCTTTTCTCTTCTCCTTAATCATCTTTCTTATTTCCTGCGGATAGGTTTGAATGTAACTGGCCAGCGTTTTCTTAGGTTTGGGAGTATTCTCCCACGCGGCATTCTGTAGGATTTCGACGAAGCGATCAACTTCAACTTCAAGTTCATATGGCGTTTTAAGTGATACGCTCAGCTCAATATTTGCTTCAATATCTTTTTTAAAGCCATCCCAATTAGTTTTCGCGCTGGTTAATCTGGCCGGTCCTACTTTTTTAACCAGATTGGAGAATGATCAGAGGAGAGATCAAAGCTTTCTTCAACTTTTATATAGTTGCCAGATATTCCTTTAACAATAAAGAAATCGATCAGGTCTGGAGCTACCTAATGTCAGCATCGGCAGCCTACAGCGCTTCATAACAAGTTCCAACTGGTTCCAGGGATAGCTTTCCCTGGCACCGTCTTGTAGAAACTATATGTGCTCCAACCCCAATCCATTCAAGTTGCCTATCAAAAGTCACCTAACGTGTTTCTCTACAACTTTCCAGTGACTGTTATCAGGTTGCCAGAGCAGTCCAATCACACTTTCGGTATAGACGCCGTTCTTCTGCTCTTATCGCTGTTGAATTATTACGCAAGAAAATATACACAATTATTTCGCATTCTTGAGAAGCATAGCGTCCACGCCGCTTTAATAGTACGTGGTTAGATCCTGTTGTCGATTGGTCGTTGTTCGTTGATCGTCCCATTTTGGTATTTGCGTATTAATACGACCTTTCGAACTATCTGGCGATGGCCTTGTTGTTCTTGGTGTGTTGTCCGATCGCATTATATGTTATAAAAAATGTATTTTCTATACCCTATGGAATAGTGTCTAGGTAAATATAAAAATGCACGCTTTCTCACAAGGAGTACCTATAGTATCGTTACAAATACAAATACAAATAATTGGCGCAACAGCTCTTTAAAGTGCCAGGGCCTAGCTTCTCGCAACCACTCATGTTGTGTGCGTTATATTTTTTACACGAATGGAAGGGACCTACTGTTTAATGCCGATTCCGAACGGCGATTTGAGAAGCTTTTTCGTGACAACAATACTCTCGGATGTTTGTCAGACGCTCGCGAGAGGTGGGACCGTGAAAAAACTTTTTGGTGTTTTCTGGAATTCGAACTCGGAACCTCATGCGACTAACCACCTATAGTATCGTTGCCTGATTAATAATGCTGACAAAGTTCGTGCATCTATTTCACGAAAACTAGTAAGGAACACATGGTAATTCCTGAGTCAGCAATAGTTAGTTATATGATGGGACGATTTGCAGGTAGAAGCAGTTCACCAGAGAAAAATCTTCCTCTAGGTTTTTACTTTAGTAATCCCGACGTATCCACTTTATAATAATAATGTTTTTTATTGAATGTACAACAAAAAATTACTACTTTGGCATGTCTGTCGTTTGTTGTTGAATGTTATTCTTAATTTAACAATGTCTAATATAGATTTCAATACGTTATGTTCTCCATTATCAACTAATAGTTAAATTCACCTATAAGTCTTTTTCTGTACCAGAAGGCTTTATTTACCAATTTGTGTAGCGTATTCCATTGATCTTCGGATTCCCCATTTAGTATCTGCAGCATCTCGTTTTCTTGAAGGATACTTCTGCGGAATTATTTTCTTCGTTGTTCTATAATCACTGGACATTTTCCCATAAAGTGTGCCACATCTTCCTCCTCGTTCAGGTTGCATAACGAGCATTTTCTGGATTCTCCTCTTCTAAATTTGTTGGCATTTAGCCCAAGTAATCCTGTTCTGACTTTAAAAGTCCATGATATTTGACTCTTTTTAAATATATCATTGAAGTAGGTATGCCCTATATGTATATTCTTCTTCCTTTTATCAGCGAGGTTATGATCCGAAAATAAGGCATCATAACCCTCCCACTTCACTGCATTTCTACTGATCCGCCTGTGGGGTTCGCATTCGCCCTATATGTATATTGGTTTAATTTTTTATACATGTATAGTCCATGTGAACTATTTTGAGCTTCTTCCATATTTTTTCTGATTTGCTCCTTTCTATCTAATTTCTATTATTCTAATGTAGCCATAGAGTTTCTGCTCCATTCTTCAAAGTTGAAGTCGCATCTTCCCCAGTCGATGCCTGCATTTGCACAGATTTTCTGCCATTCTTCGAACCAATCGATTCTTTTCTCTATAATTTTCCTCGACAACAACAACAACACTATTTAAACTAGTTTTGGTAATTTCTTCTCCATACACTTTATATAAATAACTAAAACTTTTCAGCAAAATCATCTCTTTGTGACTTACGGATATAGCTTATTGATGTAATCAAGTCTTAAGATTAAATGATTGTCCTAGTTACTATTTTATCTGTACACACGTAGTTAGTTGTGGTACACACTGTACAAGATGTCAAATGAATTAAGTTTTAATAAAGTACTTGTATTGTGAATTCGGAACTCATGGCGTTTGGACTACAACAGTGGCGACGAGGATTTTCACTAATTAAGCTAATTTTGGATAGCTAGAATAACTCAAGAATATTAAATCACATTGCGCAAATGGATAAAGCCGCTCTAGAAGCTATCCTCGCATCACAGCGAGATTGGATGCAAAAGATGTTGACGGATCAGCAGAAGCGGATGAAGGAAAACACGAGGCAGAATCCAAGTTCTGCAGTAGTCCAACCATTTCCATCCTACAGAAAGGAAGATAATTGGAAAACGTACCTGAAACAGATGGAACAACATTTCGAAGCATGCCTCATTACTGAAGACAACCAAAAACGTGCGTTTTTTCTGTCCTGGATCGGCGCAGACAACTTCGAAATTCTTCAAAAGCTGTACGGCATGGACGATTTAGCTACCAAAACCTTCAAAGAACTGACCGGTAAGCTGAGTGAACATTTCATTTCTAAAATCCATGCAGCGAGGTACCAGTTCCATAAGACAGTGATGAAGCCGGGGCAGTCATATGCATCGTGGGTAGCAGACCTCAGAGGAGTTGCACGAAATTGTCTTTTCACATGCCCAGACTCAGGTTGCGCTAAATCGTATGTAGATAGTATGATCAGAGACATAGTGGTTTTGTACACACCACATGATAGTGTTCGTACCCAAGCGCTTCAAAAGACGGATCCCTCTCTTCAAGATGTTTTGGATATTGCAGGGGCTTTTGAAACGACACAGAAAACGTTTGCCGCTATTAAGGACGACGACGTGGTAGAGGTAAACCATTTGCCGATGACCAGCGATCACAATATTCGCCGTTCATCTTCACAATCTCTTCGAAAATCATGCCCAGGTTGTTTCGTTCACCACAGTAGGATCGATTGTCGGCACTACAAAACGATGTGCCGTAAATGCAGGAAAGTAGGCCATGTAGAAGCGGTCTGTATGTCAGGTGGTAATATTTCAGGCAGCGCAGCGCAAGAAAAGACAGCTAAGAACAGAAGCCGCAGTCTTCAGTGTATTGGTAAGGGTTCGTATCGCGGAAAAAACGGTCAATTGCGCAATAAATATGCAGCTAGCAGCTCAGAGCAACTCCATTTTAGCAATATGGTGCAGTCCAGTGAATGTGTGCAGGTAGCAAATGGGTTAAGGTCGTGGATCATGTTGGATGTAGTGGTAAATAGGCAGGTGATGTCTTTCCAAGTGGATACCGGAGCGTCGTGCTCCTTGGTTGGTCTCGAAGGGTACCAGCGTCTAGGGCAGCCAAAATGTTCTTCGACAAACAAATGTCTTCAAGCCTATGGCGGAGCCCCGTTGAGTATTAAGGGAGAATTGGAGGTGGAGGTCACCTACGGTGTCGCAACCCATAAACTCAACTTACTGTTAGTCAACAGTTCAGGCGCTAACATCCTAGGATTGGATTGGTTTGATGTTTTCAGTTTGAGAATTGAACATTCCATTCTCCAGATTAATTCGAATGTGTCTCTAATCAACAGCATTGAACAGTTATGCCGGGCACATGCTATTCTTTTTTCAAATGGACTGGGAAGGTGTAACGACTATAAAGCTCATCTGACACTTAAGAAAGATGCGGTACCAAAGTTTATTAGTCATCGACCCATTCCATACGCACTGTTGAACGACACCAGGAAGGAGATTGAGCGATTGGTTGATGCTGGTATTTTGAAGCAGGTGCATCGGACGCAGTGGGCTGCTCCAGTGGTAATAGTTCGGAAGTCAGGTGGTGGAATCCGAATCTGTGGAGACTTTAAGGCTGGGGTGAATCCGCAATTGATAGTTAATCGTCATCCTATTCCTCGGATTCGGGACATATTTCATAAGCTTCGCGGAGGGCAGCTGTTCACGAAGATCGATCTCTCGGATGCTTACCTCCAGATCGAGTTGGGTGACGTATCAAAGAGATCGTCGTAATCAATACACCCTTTGGATTATACCAGTACCAGCGATTACCTTTCGGGATTAGCAGTGCGCCAGGGGAATTTCAAAACATTATGGAACAACTTTTCGCGGATCTTCCGGTGGCTGTATATCGGGACGACATCGTCGTTACGGGAAAGAATGATGACGAACACTTGCGGAATTTGGAGGAGGTACTCAAGCGACTGCAAGCAAATGGGTTCCGGTGCAATAAGCAGAAATGTACTTTTGCTAACATTGAGTTGGAGTATTTGGGCCACACGCTTTCGGCCAATAGCATTCGACCTTCAGAGAAACATCTGGTAGCTCTTCGCAGCCTACCTCGACCTACAAATATGAAGGAATTGGAAGCAGTTATAGGTAATTTGAATTACTATAACCAATTTATACCGAATTTTTTACAGGTAGCAGGTCCGTTAAATGCACTTCGAACAAAATGGGCTAAATTTAGTTGGTCTTCGAGTCAGCAAACTGTGTTCGAAGTTTTGAAAGGAAATATTTTAAAAGCTGTACGCCTTGTTCATTTCGACGAGACGTTGCCTATAATTCTGGCAACGGATGCCTCAAGTTATGGCATTGGGGCGGTGATATCTCACAGATATCCGGACGGATCTGAGAAGCCGATAGCGTTCAAAACGCTGGATCGTCATCAAAGGCTGTACAGCCAAATCGAGAAAGAGGCTCTGTCTATTATATACGGCGTTAAAAAATTTAATTGCTACCTGTACGGACGAGTTTTCGAGTTGCAGACAGACCACAAGCCTCTAACAGCAATATTCAATCCTTCTAAGATGATTCCGGAGATGACCATGCGCCGACTTCGCAATTGGGCGTTAACTCTTATGGCGTATACCTACAAGATTAAATATCGGTCCACCGCTAGTCACGGGAATGCGGACGCATTGTCCCGACTTCCAGTAGGTCCGGATGTGGAGTTCGACAAGCGGGAGGATAATTTTCACGAAGTAAACAATGTCGTTTTGGGGGACTTGGAGACAGGTCCTATTAATCCTGCAGCGATCGGCAAGTACACAGCTAAGGACCATACGCTAAGGAGGGTTTTAGCGTACGTAAAACATGGATGGCCTGACAAACTCCCAGAAAGAGACGTGGCATTGAAGCCTTATTTTGATCGTAAATTGGCTCTAACGGTTCAAGATAAAGTAATTGTTTTAAGCGCTGGCCACGACCGGGCGGTTATTCCGGAGGTGATGCAGTCGAGAGTCCTTAAGTACATTCACGAAGGTCATTGGGGGTGTTCAAGGATGAAGCAGTTGGCAAGGCGGTATGTGTGGTTTCCAGGCATAGATCAGAAAATTGATAAGGTGGCAGCAGGTTGCAGTATTTGTCGGGAGGCAGCATCGGATCTTAAGAAGGAATACATCAATTGGCCTCCGGCAGAAGAGGCATGGGAGAGAGTCCATTTGGATTTCGCCGGGCCATTTTTTAACAACATTTGGCTCATATGTGTGGACGCTTACTCAAAGTTTCCGTACGTGGTATCTATGTCAGCAGTGACTTCGGAAGCGACTATTAAAACCATCCAGACTATTTTCGCCATCGAGGGTCTTCCAAAAGCGATCGTTACGGACAACGGAACCCAATTTACTTCCCACAAGTTAGCGGAATTTTGCAAATTCCATTCTATTTGTCATTGGAGAACAGCACCGTTTCATCCGGCTTTAAATGGGCAGGCGGAAAGATTTGTTCGAACTTTCAAACAATCATTTACGAAAATAATGGAGGAGAAGAGAGATGCGAATGCTGCAGTTAACGCATTTTTGTCAACCTATAGATCGACGCCGAATATAAGTTCCTCGAAGTCTCCAGCGGAGTTACTACACGGTCGTCAGCATAGAAACCTTTTATTATGCTTCGTTCCAGACAGGAAGAGGATCATACCAAGGCAACCTTCCAAATTTCAACGCTTCCAGGAGGTTCTAGCTCGTCAATACAGTAAGTCAAGGAAGTGGTCTAGAGGTATTATCAAAGAAATTTTAGGCAACAACATGTACGGAATACAGACCAACGAGGGATATTTAAGACGCCATCAGAACCAGATACGTTTGGTAAAGCATCAGTTGGTAGACGAAACTGCTTTTACGCCTGCGGTAGTGCTCGAGCCGAGTCATGACAAAGTCGCTGTTAAAGGTAATTTTGATGAAGCTACTAATGAATTATGAACATCTTTTAGTCAGATTGAGAATGATGCAGCTGAAGGGACTGAAGAGCAAGTGTTAGAAGAGAGTTCGACTCAAGTAGAACACTCATCCAAAGCATCCATTCCCGCAGCACCTCCACCAGAAGTCAGAAGGTCTGAACGCATTAGGGAAAAGAGGGTTCGATTCCAAATGCAATCCTGATGTTAGGTATAGTTAGAAATAGTGGCCGAGGAGATGATGTAATCAAGTCTTAAGATTAAATGATTGTCCTAGTTTCTATTTTAACTGTACACACGCAGTTAGTTGTGGTACATACTGTACAAGATGTCAAATGAATTAAGTTTTAATAAAGTACTTGGCGCAAAATTATAGTCGCAAAAAGTACACTTTAAAAGAATTTTAGCACGTAACAAAGTCAATATTAGTGTTTTCCTATTTATAGTCGACATGAAACCCACTTTATACGTATCACCTCGCGCTAACTTTAAAACCACCAAAAGCACCTTTTAACTTTTAGAGTGGGCTTTTAACCATCTGTCATCCGCCATTCTTTTTCACTTTTTCAAATCCAAATTTCAGCCAACCAACGGCTGAAATTCATATACGACATTGGTCCCTAAACTGTGTTTTTGTTCTCAAACTTTCAATTTTTGGGTTTGGGTCGATACTAGTTGTAGGTAGGTTACATTTTTTTTATAATTCAATTCAAAGTTAAGTACCGGCTTTAAAGTTAAAGAGATGATAATTAGTGGCTACTAACATTCTTTAAAATCAGATGACTATAATTTTGCGCCCTTGTATTGTGAATTCGGAACTCATGGCGTTTGGACTACAACACTTATATTTGCCTAATTTGCGTGGACTACAAATATAATAATAAGGTTGCCTAAATGCTTTAATAACAAAAATTGTATCCCATGCAGATAAATTATATCATACTACACAAATTTGTATGAAGACAATTCTTGTTTTAAGTTCCAACATCTCCACCAATCTACATTAATAAATCTTCGCGAATATTTTATGCATAATCAGGAAATCAAATACACATTTATCATAGAAATCGCTGTTTCCAAAAAGCTTCAAGTTTTCAATGTATCGAACGAAATCGGGTGACTGAGGGAATCAAATGCATGTGTGTAGGTACGTACATATGAAGAAAACTTTCAGTGATTTATGATCAAAGTTAGTTTTGTATTTGGAGATAGGTGTGCTATTCAATGCTGGAAAAAATAGAAAATATGTATGGGTTGAGGAGTAACTAATTTAATATTCAGTCATGAAGAAGAGGTAAATTGCTAATATTTGCATGTTTTAAAATTAAAACTACATAAAACTTCTGCAGTAATGGGTCTTCAGCGAAAATCGAAAGTCTTACCCTTGGAAGTGCCAATAATATCTGCTCGAGCAGTACTTTTTCTCTGCATACAATATTTCACAGCGTGTAATATATTTGAGACATTATGAAAAATAAAGAAATAATGAAGAAGGTATATGGGCAGACCAGCTTTTAAAGGATGGTCTTAAAAAAAAGCAGATTTTAACAAAATCTCGGTAAAGTAAAAGTGTTAATGTCAGTAGCAAGTTTTCATTTCACAACTCCACGTCCTCTTTAATACGATGTGGGTTAATTACAAGGGATAGGTAACATACAATCGAAATCAATGCTGTATATTTTCGTCTTACATCGAATTTCTGCTTCTATCATGGTACAGTAAATAATTAAGGTTTTTTATGCATTGTTGTTATAACGTTTTCTCAAAATCGTAAGATTTATCTTCCCCAAATCCGATCTTATTGTAATAAAATTAGATTACTCTCATTGGATATGCAGGTATGTATGTGCACATATACATTCGGTGCATTATTCGTCAAGGACCAAGAAATGGCTGTGTGTGCGGGAAGGGTCTATCTCACATCTATTAATAGTTATGTTAACTCAAACTATTAAAGGTGTTCCAATTTTTTTAAAGTGAACTCAAAACAAAAAATCATAAAGTTTTTGAAACCCGATTATTAAGTTGGCCTTTATATCTACCCACAAGAAGATTTCAAAGTCACTTCACAAAAGTGTTCAAAAAATGTTCACTTATTATTACTTTGCTCAAAATGTTTCCGCTGCAGGAAGCTCGGGCTTAGCTAGCTGCCTCCAGTTTACACATGCAGTTGTAAATTGGATCCAGTTGATAAGCTGAGAGATCCTCCCCAAATATATATCTAAATTACCATTTTTTTTAAAAAATGTTTTTGTCTTTCAAATTCAATAAAATTTTCTTTGAACAGCTTTAAATTATTTCCTTCTTAACTTTACTTACTTACTTACTTACTTACTTAGATGGCGCTACAGTCCGGGGTGGACCTGGGCCTCAACCAACAAACCTCTCCAGCCAGCACGGTTACGAGCCAGCTGCCTCCAGTTGCGCACGCCAAGTTGGTTGAGGTCCCCCTCCACTTGTTTGCGCCACATACCGCGAGGTCGTCCTCTACTGCGCCGTCCGTCCGGGTTCGATTCGAAGACTTTCTTAGCGGGAAGGTTGAGCTCCATCCGCTCTAAATGACCCAGCCATCTTAGTCGCTGTATGTGAACTCTTTTGGCTAAGTCGATGTCCTTGTACAGGCCGTATAATTCGGCATTGTACCTTCTCCTCCACTCACCGTCTATGCAGACGGGACCAAAGATCGCGCGAAGAACTTTTCTCTCGAAATAACGAAGGGCATCCTCATTCGGTTTTGTCAAAGCCCATGCCTCTGCGACATACAGCAGGACTGGGATGATTAATGTCTTATAAAGAGTTACCTTAGTAGTTCAAGATAGGGCTTTGCTACTCAATTGCCGTTTTAGCCCATAGAAACAACGATTGGCAAGAGTTTTTTTTTTTTTTTTTTTTTTTTTTTTTTTTTTTTTTTTTTTTTTTTTCCGAGGGTTGGTGAAAAATCTTCCATAGACACTATGAGAATAGCAAGCGCGTGCTCATAGTAGTGTCAGATTCTTACTGACTAAAAAAACACCACCCTTCGATATAAATTTGTTAGATATCGCAACTAAGTAATAACTTATCAAGCAATTTTTCTTTCACGAAATAAAAACGTTTGGCAGGTTACTTTCCACTGAAAGATCCTGCATGTTCCGCAATCTAAACGCGGTTTATCATTATCTCGCCAAGTCGAAGGGTTTCGTCCTTTGTAGTCGGCGCAATAAATTGCTCTCATCCAATATTTGTAGGACTGTATTGTTGACATGTCCGATTAGTCGGTTTTTATGTTTTCTCGCGAAGCTTCTAGTTTCAGCTTCGATTGTCGGAATTCCGAGATCCCTGTGGATATCGTCGTTTCTAATATACCACGGTGCTTGGACAATCTCTCTTAGCACTTTATTTTGAAAAGTTTGTAAAATATTGGCATTTGTTTTCTTGGTACAACCCCAAAGTTGTATACCGTAGGTCCACACCGGCTTTAGCACTTGCTTGTATAAAAGCAGTTTGTTCTCAGTACTGAGCTGGGAATGTTTTCCGAGTAACCAGTACATTTCGCTATATTTGATTTCGAGTTCTTTACGTTTCATTTTCACGTGCGAATTCCATTTCAGTCTTGCGTCGAGTGTCATTCCCAGGTATTTGGCCTCGTTTGCGAAAGGTATTCGGGCCGAGTTTAGGAAAATTGGCAAGTTATTAGTTTTCTTGTAAGTGAAATTCACGTGAACAGATTTAGATTCGTTGAGGGCAATCCGCCAGTCCCTCGTCCATTCATTTACTTTATTTAGCGCGTTTTGCAGTTTTTCAGTCGTTTCTTCGATTGTTTTACCTACTGCTAGGATAGCGGTGTCATCGGCAAACGTAGCTAGGATAGTGCCATCTTCTTTCGGTATATCACGAGTATATAGCAAATAGAGAAGCGGGCCAAGAACGCTTCCTTGTGGTACGCCGGCCGAAATTTCTTTGAGCTGCGAGTATTCGTTTCCATGTCTAACACGGAAGAGTCTATTCCCCAGATATGATACTAGAATATCGTATAAGCACACGGGGAGAACTTGTCGTAGTTTGAATTTCAAGCCATCATGCCACACCTTATCAAAGGCCTGCGAGACGTCAAGAAATACGCTTGAGCAAATCTTTTTTTCTTCAAATGCTTTCTCGATTACGTCAGTAATTCTATGCACCTGGTCAATCGTCGAATGCTTACTTCTGAACCCAAACTGGTGGTCAGGGATAAGATTATTTTCGTCTATAACCGGTTGGACACGCCTTAGTAATATCCTCTCGAAAATTTTGGATATGACTGGAAGAAGCGAAATTGGTCTATACGATTTTACCTCATTTGGCGGTTTTCCTGGTTTTAAGACCATTATTACTTCCGCAACTTTCCATTGGTTCGGAACGTGTTTTAATCTGAGCGCAGCATTTACAATATTAAGAAGCTTAATCAAAGCTTTTCTAGGTAAAACTTTGAGAATTTCTCCGGTGATTAAATCATAACCAGGAGCTTTCTTAGGTTTTAGAATCTCGATCTCATTTTTGAGTTCCCTAAGCGTTGCACTTGTGAGTATTAAATTGCCAGATGGTAAATCCGGCCTATTGACGTTATCGTAAACCACTTGACCATCGTACGGTTTAAAGGTTTCTTCCAGGTGGGCCGCAAAGACGTCCGCTTTTTCTTTATCTTCCCTTGCCCATTCATTTTGATTCAATCTAATTGGCGGCGCGGGGACTTTGGGCCTTTTGGTGCCTTTTATGGCTTTCCAAAGTGAATAATTGGAATCTTTTTTCGCTGTTAAACTTTCAAGGTAAGAGCCTATTGCACGATTCTTAAAATCCTTAATAGTTTTCTTCAACGAATTGCACAGACGATTCAAGTGTGCTTTATGCTGCGGAGCACGACTCTGTTGCCATTTTTTACGCGCTTTTCGTTTTTCCTTGACCAATTCCTTTATTTCCGGAGGATATCGTAAACCGTATTTGTACGGCGTTTTTCTTGGAATGGGAGTATTATTCCAAGAGGCGAGCTGTACGATCTCGACGAAGCGATCAACTTCAACCTCAAGTTCATAGGGTGTCGTAAGTGGAACGTTCAGTTCAACATTGTCTTCAATTTCATTCCTAAAACCTTCCCAGTTAGTTGTTCTACCAGTTAATCTCGCTGGCTCTAGGTTATAGACTAGTTTTTCGCTCAAAGTCAAAATAATTGGGGAATGATCAGACGACAGATCAAAACTCTCTTTGACTTTTATGTGGTTGGTAGATATTCCTTTCACAACGAAAAAATCTATCAGATCAGGTATTTTTGAAGTATCAGTTGGCCAGTAAGTCGGTTTACCCGTCGAATGGAAATCGCAATTGTACTCCATACCTGCCCCATAGAGCATTCTACCTTTTTTCGAACTGTATCTTGAGCCCCAGAACGTGTGTTTCGCATTAAAATCGCCGCCAATAATGAAATTAGGTTTAAGCGATTCAAACATGTTAGTAAAATTACTTTTTTCAAGCGCGGAACGCGGTGGACAGTAGATAGACGAAATTTTAAGAGTACGCTGACTATTTTTAACTCGAATCGTGCACAGTTGCAAAGTTTCAAGCTCTATCTTTAGGTCTTCCGATTGCTCGATACAGTCTTTAATAAGCAAGGAAGATCCGCCTCTCGCTTTTCCCGAAGGGTGACAAGCGTGGTAATCATTATAGCCTTTTATTTTTAAATGCGATTCCTTTTTGATGTGGGTTTCAGAAATCAAGCAAATATCAATATCTTTTTGGCGCATAAATATTTCTAATTCGTCAAGTTTTTGCAAAAGTCCGTTTGCATTCCAAGTACATATTTTCAACATTCGTTTGTCATTCATGTTCTAGTTGAAGTGCGCGTTTTCTGTGAATTATTTTCAAGCTTAACCAGCCTATCGAGAATAATTTTATTTATTTTGCCTTGTTCTTCAAGTTTCGCGAGAATAACTGAGAAAACATGAGAAAAGGGGTCGGTCGAAATTTCAAGGTTTTTTGGTTTTTCGGAAGCCACGGCCTGAGCATAAGACTGCATTGCTGCTGTCCGAGGGTCATTACCCGGTGGCTTTTCTAATCTTAGCTTTTCAGTATCGTTTCTTTTAAGAGCAGAGGTCGAGGGCTTTTCTGTTGTCAATCTTTCCCTCACCGTTTTGTGCTCTGAACCCGGTAGTTTTAGTTTGCCTACTTTCTCCGGCACGATCTTACGCTTTGGTTTAGTTTGCAATTTTGATTTTATATTTAGTGGCTTAAGGAACGCATCTCTCCGTTTTTGCAACTCCTTAGCTACTTCACAGCCTCTATAATTTGCCGGGTGCTTTCCCTTACAATTAACACATGTTGCAGAGGTTTGTTTGTTTACTCCACAAACTTGGGAGAGGTGATTTCCGGCGCATTTCACACATCGTGGTTCTTTTCGACAATACGTTTGCGTATGATTGAATCCTTGGCATCGTTTGCACTGAGGTATCAATCTTGTATTCTTGCGCATGGGTTCGATTTTGACTACGACATTCAGAATTGTTCTTATTTCGTAAATCTTATCCAAACTCTCAGCTTTATCAAAAGTTAGCATAAAAAGAGGAAGCCCGCGCTTTACCGTCGTTTCCTCGCCTTCCAATTTTTGTTTTTCCCGTTTAATTAAATTTACCGCGTCGACAATTTTAAAGTTTTTGCTCTTCAAATCGTGAACAACATCTTCCTTTAAGCATGAGGCATGAAGTCCTCTAGCTACGACTCGTATCGGTCTTTCAGATTTATTTTCGTAAGTATACCACTGAATTTTTTCAGTATTCAGTTTATTAGATACTAAGCGGTAACTGTCTGAGTCCTTTACGTTTACTTTCCATTTGTTGTTGTTGAGCGATGTTACTTCAAAATCGGATAGCAACAGAGGTTTAAGAATAGAATGCAGTTTATTATAGTCTGCAATTCCGATTACGTTTATTGGCGGCGGTGATCGTACCTTAGTTCGTGGATTTTCTTCGACACATGTGTTTATTTTGTCACGCTGTTCGTTATCTTTTCGCTCATTTTGCATGTTTTCTTGCCTCGTTACCATTTCGGGTGAAGAACCAGCTTTTCGTTTCTTAACTGGTCGTTTTTTTAGAATCCAGTTAGTTTCCCGAGCTAGTTCTTCTTCATCCGTTTGATAATCAGTGTTATCGGGGACGTTTGAACTCGCAGCAGACTCATTACGAGGTTTCTTCATATCCTTAAATGCTTTATTTTCTGCTTTAAGTACATTTAATTCTTTTCTTAGTTCTTCGCAGAGAAGTTCCATTTTACTAAGCCTGGTCCGGAGTTCCATATTTTCGTCCGTAAGGCTTTGAATTTTCGTTGAAGTCCGTTGTTCGTGCGCCGACACTATCGATGTCGCCGGACTTCTAGTTCCGCACGTTTTTATTGTAGATCTTGATGGTGGAGATCTAACTACCCTGGTACCTTTTTTAAAAGGGTCAGATGAACGCAATAAATGGCTCTCCCCAGAATCCGTAGAGCCGACCTCCGAAGAGGGTGGATTTTCCAGTGTACCTGGACTGCCACCTGGGGTATTTATATCTTTTGTTTTGTTCATTGCATATTTTGTATACGCCATACTCGGTATACGGAGGGTGGATTTTAGTCGCCTCTTACGACAGGCATGCCTACCTCGGGTATATTCTAACCCCTACCCGAAGGGGGGCGTGTGATCTCCCTACTGATGTCATTTGCGGAGCTGACCATAGAGCCTAGGTAGACAAAATCCGTTACTATCTCAAAATTGTGTCCGTCTATTGTGGCGTTCTGTCCAAGACGCCGATGTTGGTTGTCCTTTTTTGTAGACAGCATATATTTTGTTTTGCTTTCATTAACCGCTAGACCCATCTTTGCTGCCTCTCGATCTCAATACTCGTAAATGCCCCATTGACGGCCCGCTGAGTTCTTCTAATTATGTCAATGTCATCGGCATAAGCGAGTAGTTGTACAGACTTGTAAAAGATTGTACTTCCGGGGCTGGCTTGTGAGTTTCGTACAATTCTCTCAAGTACTAAGTTAAAGAGATCGCATGATAGCGCGTCGCCTTGTCTAAGACCTTTCCTGACATCGAACGGTTTGGTGATGTTCTTACCGACTTTGATGGAGCAGCGAGAGTTCTCCATCGTCATTCTGCACAAACGGGCGAGCTTGGCAGGGATGTCAAGACTAGACATGGCTCTGTATAACTCGTCTCTATACACGCTATCATAGGCGACTTTGAAATCGAAGAAAAGGTGGTGCGTATCGATTTTATATTCATGGGTTTTTTCCAAGATCTGCCGTAGTGTGAATATTTGGTCACCTTCTTAACTTTATTCATTCATTAAACACTTCAAACCCTATATGCAATGAGCTTAGTGCTCTAGTACTTAGCGATTTTGATAGCCTCATGTCACTCATGTCTTTTAAGGAATATGGTTGTTCTTCTCCTGATATATATATTTTATATACATATATATGTATATATACATATTATATATATATATATATATATATTTTACATATTCCAATAAATATTTCGACATTTTATTTTATATCCAAAAATTAAAACATTCGCTATAATTTTTTACTTCACATATGTACATACACTTAGTTCCAAAAGTCAACATACGACTTTATTTATACGTGTTAAACTGTCAAGGAAGCTATGATTAAAAAATTAGTGCTATTAATATATTCACTCATCTCATTTAAGTACATTAAAAAAATAATTGGCAGCACTAGTAATTCCTTTTTAAAACGAAGAAAATGGTACCATTTGGCCTTGGAAAAGTGACAAAAGTCAACATATGATCATTTGAAACCAAATTTACCACTATGTATCGCAATAACAACTGGTTGAAGTTTATTTTTTTTACGTTGTACAGATCCACAGTTCCATGTGAGCAATTTGCGATATATTTTTGTAATTTTTTATTTTTTGGAGGAAACCAAATAAAGCACTTGATCCCGAAAATGTTGTCCCTACTATCAAACACGGGGGTGGATCCCATGGATCGGTACATGTATATTGACATATTGAAAGACAGAGTAGACCAGAGAGAGACCAAGTGATAGGACGTATCAAAGTTCAGCTCCAGTGAAGTTTTTAATTAAAATCATATAAAACGCGAATTAAAATAACCGAAAACATTGGCTTAAGCTTGTCTAAGCATAAAAAACACAATTTTCCCAAGGGTGAGTCAGTTTATTTTGTAAGTACCTGGAAAAATATCTTAGAAGTAGAAACTATGCCCCCCCCCCAAGCGAAAGCACAAAGGAAAATAGCATAATAAGGCTCATAGAAGGTTCCATGAAGGTCCACATGCCCACATGCCCACGAAGGCGGATTTGGAGGGAATCGGGGCGGAATTGCTTTCCTTACAGCAAAAAAAAAACCTCTCTTTGCAAATCCAACTGCAAAAAATGAATCCCGCTGCATCTCGCTCGAACGGCAAGTTGAATGGCTATCAAGTAAGGCAAATGAGAGAAACATCATCCTCCACCGCCCCGTGGAGCAGGGAGTGGCCGCTGAAGACAGAGCAAGAATGCTGATTCTGGATCTGCTGGAAACTCAAAGCACAGCTACAGTCATATCAGTGAAGCCAATCAAGTCCACGAAACAAAACATCAATAACGTGATCGCCGAACTTCAAAGCAGAGACAACGTTGGACGGATTCTCCAAGCGGGTGTCAAACTTAGAGGCACAGGAGCATCTTTGCACAAAGATTATCCGATCGCGGCACGGGAAAGAAGGAGTTGAGCACTTGAACTAAAGGATGATATCGCAGCGAAAAACCCGAAGATTAATATACAATTACGACGGAAACAACAAGCTGACATGTGATGATGCAGGTGGAGTGACGTTTATGGACCAGCTGCTGGGTGACAAAAGCGAAACGTCAAATAATGGTGTTTCCACATGTGATAAAGCAGCCAGTGGCTCTCAAACCGCCAGAAGTAAGGAACGCATCCAACGCTTTTAATTGTAATGCCGTCAGTCGTTTAAGTAAATATGTTAATTGCAGTCCAAATAAATATTCGTTTATATATTGTTTCCTTTAATGTAGCAGGTTTAGCCAACAAAGTGCTTTTTAATAACTTTTTTGAATTTATAAATAATTACGACGTATTTGTACTATTTGAAACTTTTATTGAAAAAAATATAGAACGCTTCGAATTTTATTTCAAACACTACACGCTCCTCTGGATACCAGCAATGAGAACATCCTCACGTGTTAGGGCCAGCGGATGATGCTTTTTATACATAAAAAAGGGACTGGAAAAAATGATTGGATGTCGCTTTAAGAAAATACTAGATAGAAATGTGATTGAAATGGAAATAGAAAAAGTTAGAATGTACATAATACCAGTATATGTAAACTGTAACAAATGAATGAATGATTTCACTAGTTTATATAACTTCTTGTTGGAATGGCAAGACTAATCTTATGGTCGTTGGAGACTTTAACGGGAAAGTGGGATCTAGTCAAATACTGAATGTGGAAACGGAACTATTGCCACGATCGTTAAGTGAGGTGGGATATGCAACAGATAAATGCACCGATGGCAATGGAATGAAACTGCTGAACCCACCGCAGGCTCAAATCCAAATACAATGTGCGCTACCTCACGTCGAAGTAAACTCTTTAGACCGACCTATAACTTTCCAGGATGTCATCAGAGTTATAAATAGATGCTGCTAAAATAACGCTCCAGGGGAAGATCGTATTCCTTACGATTTTTTTTTTAAATGCGACTGATGCCTTCCTGCAGAAGCTCACGGAAACTTATGATTTTATTTTCAGTACTGGCGAGGTGCCATCATCCTTCAAGAAAAACATAATATTTCCGATTTTCAAGAAACGAGACCAAAATGACTTCCAAAATTTTTACAGCAATTATCTTGGAACTATTAACAAACTGTGCGAGTTCCAAGCTGGTTTCCGCAAAGATTATTCCACAGTGGAGCACATCTTCTCTCTAACAAGCATCGCCCAGATTTTTTTGAATAAAGGTAAAAAAACGGTACGTTTTCTTCGTGGATTTCAAGGCGGCCTTTGATTGTATCGACAGAAGAGCCCTTTTCTACAAACTGAGCAACCTAGGAGTCTCGACAAAGGTACTAAAAGTGCTACAAAAAATGTACGACGAGAACACCACAGCGGTTTGGGATGGAAACATCTTGTCTAACTGGTTTCAGTCGAAATCTGGTGTGAAGCAAGGATGTCTGCTGAGCCCTATTTTGTTTTCGATTTCCTGGAAGATCTAGTTGCATACCTCCCAGGAGGGATATCTCTCGATGGATTACGTGTTAACCTCTTGCTCTACGCTGATGATATCGTAATACTCGCGGAAACCCCGAACATGCTACAAATCATGATAAATAAGCTGTATCAATACTGTCAAATATGGAACTTGCAACTGAACACCAACAAATCAAAAGTTATGATTTTCCGGAATGGGTGGGGGCGCTACGCAACCAATGAAAAATGGACCTGGCAAAATGAGGAACTGGAAAAGGTTAAGGGATATAAATACCTCGGAGTTCTGATCACCCCCCAGTTATCTTTTAGAAAACATCTTCAAGAGAAGTTAAGAGAGTCAAAAATGGCAATCAATTGTAACTGGAGAGGGATTTTGGGAAAAATGAAAATAGCGCCGAGTGTAAAATATAAAGTCTTTGAAGCAGTCATAAGGTCAGTCATGTGCTATGCGGGACAAGTGTGGGGGATCTGGCAGTTTGTGGAGGTTGAACAACTTTTGAGATACCTCCTAAAGAAAATATTCAAACTGCCAGAAAGTATGCCAAGCTACATGTTGTACCTGGAAACGGGGCTGCCACCGCTGCATGTGTTTAGGCTTAGACTTCACTTCCTATACATCTTGAAAATTCTATCACAACCAAGTCATCGTCTTCCCCATAAAATTGCTATGCACCTGAAAAATAGGAACCTTCATTTCTTTGCCGAATGGACAAGGCTGGGCTGTGACCATAATGTACCCCTACATGAAGCACTCGTAGACGAAATAAACCTAGGAAAGGCACTGGGGGAACTTTTAATTAAGATGGAATGATCCACACGGCAGTCTTTTCAAACGCAAAGTAAACAAAGCCAAGTAAGGAATATTTATAAAGTTTTAAAACATGAACTTGGGGAGCTGAACTATTTTCATGATTGTAACAGTTTAGATCTGATCTCAACAGTATTCAAAGCCAGGGGCGAAATATTGCGATTAAACTACATGCCCCATATAACAGATGGAAGTGATGAATGTACCCTGTGCAACCATAGAACAAGAGAAGACGACATTCATTTCATTGGAACCTGCCCTATTCTGAGCGCAAGCAGAAGATCTTTTTCGCATCTTAAATGGAGAAAACTGGACCATACTGTTTAACTATATTAAATCTGCTCTAAAATACCGGCTACAAATTATAAACCAAGCTTTCTAAAAAAAAAAAAATTCTTATACATATATATGAATTAATTCTGTAATTTAAAAACTCTCTTTTCTCGGCTGACGGCAAAAGCCAATGCTTACTATGTAAAACTGTAACAACTGAATTTTTTTCCTGCATTAATAAAGTTACACACTACTACTATAACTGCTACTACTATTGAAAGACAGTTACGTTCCCAGCATCCGAAAACTTAATTTATCTGACCAATCCATTTTTCTCCATGATAACGATCCTAAAACCGCTGTAAGACTGAGAGAAGGCCGGTTGTGGTCATCAAACCTTTACGGCCATGCCTCCATTCTGTCCCGATGGGGGATCACCAGCGGATTGACGGGAACTGATCACATGAATCCGACGCTAGCATTCGAAAGGAGATTCACTACAAGAATTCCCGATAGAATATACTGGAAGAATCGTAGAACCATGAAGAAAAAGGAGTTGGCTCTCTATACCGACGGTTCTAAGATGGACGTTGGCACGCGAGCCGGAGTTTATTGTGAGGCCATAGGAATAAACCACTCCTTTAGAATAAACGACGACTGCAGCGTCTTCCAGGCCGAGGTCGCAGCCATTATACAGGCTGCGGAAATTATACGCGAGAGTAATATCGTTGGCAAAACGACCACTGTCTATATAGACAGCCAGGCAGCCGTTAAGGCTCTGAACTCTGTCGTAGTTAGGTCGAGGCTCGTGAGAAGCTGTAAATCACTCTTAAACGAGATATCCAGAGCCAATGCGGTGACCCTCTGCTGGGTACCAGGGCATATGGATATCGAAGGTAATGAAAGGGCTGACGAGCTTGCTAGGAAAGGGTCGGCGTCGGTCTTTAGCAATTCCGATCAGCTCCTTGCGGAAAAAAATAGAGGATGAAGCCACCGGTCGAGCAAACAGACGCTGGGTTCATCTGGAAACATGCGCTACGGCCAGGGCGCTATGGCCGGCCTACAGCAAGATGAGATCAACCTCTCTGGTAAAACTTAGTCGTTATAACGCACGGGTCATTTCTGGCATAATTACCGGACATTGTGCCATTGGCGTTCACGCGGAACGACTCGGTGTGCTGCATAATGACTATTGCAGAAGTTGCAGGGACAAAGAAGAAATTGAATCTGTTCGTCACCTGTTGTGTGACTGTCCTGCCCTATCCGTCAGAAGAATGAGAACTCTTGGTAGTTACTTCTTCTCGGAGCTGGAGGACTTGGGTAGTGTTGAGCTAGCGGACCTCCTGAGATTCATATAACTTTCTGGGTGATTCTAACGGCGGATTTTCTTTACAGCGTTTCCAGGGTTAAATGATTGGGCACAATGGACCCGTACTGTTGGTCTGAGTGAGCAGTGACTCCTTGTCACAAGGCACCCATCTACCTAACCTAACCTTGTCATTCCAGTACAGTCTACCGAACGAGTCGGAGACAGACCTGCAGGAGTCTTCGGAAGCAAGCATCGCTACTACATTCGGGTCAGCACCAGCGGCGGGGTGTAAAAGTATATTGGTTGAGACCTCCTGAATACCTGTCCCGGTTGGGGTCGAAAAGACCACGGGTGAATTATGGTTTTCACGAGTACCACTTGGAGTAGATTTGGATAAAATAATCAAATTTAATTTTTATTTTTTTTCTTATATTAAAGCCAGCAAAATTTGTCTAAGAACCTTGCGAAACAACATGAACACGGGTCTGCTAGTCTATTTTAAGGTCCTTTTATCCATTCGATCTATCAGATGTATTAATTGTTCATAAACAAAAACTTGAAACCCATTGTAAGTTATAACAAACATTATAAACGCATAAGAAGGTATTGTTGTACATAATCTGTAGATATTGATCTCTTGTAATTTTTTTCAGAGTTTTCTTACAAAATAAAAAACAAAAAAAAAACAATTTTAATGATGCACATGAAAAATCAAGATACTTTTCAGTAAAAAGTTGTCACCTCAAAACTCTACTTTCGCTTTATTAAAGCGTGGTTAAGTCTTAGACGATAGTGTGCCATATATACCTACGAATATTTTTGTCTGTAATGATATTATGAGACGAGAGCCATATTGAACATCCTTCCTCTTAGTCGGCGGATCCAATTTAACACCCAACTTCTTCCAAGATCATTCTTTCTCTGTTTTTGCAGCCAATTTGCAAGTTTTTCACGACTCAATGTACCGGATTCGAGAATTGGAGTCCCTAAAGAGGATTAACGGCTTTGAGGCTCTCTTCTTCTCCCTGATGGCTTAAATTTTAAGCATTCTAAACCAAGCAATTCGCTTTCTAAACACCAACCGTCACACCAAGCCGCTTTATTCCACAATCATCTCGCCCTACATTTGATGGAACAGTTGAAATTCATTCTTACAAACAAATTACATTATGATCCCATTGCAAATTAATTTTTTAAATTCATTAATAATAAAAATCCAGCAGTGTAAAATTTCAACTGTATTATGGGTCGCGTAGTTGCATATAAATTTAATTCTTTTCAGAACGACTTCACCGATTTTATCGCCAAAAAGCCTTAGGTCATCTTCGTGCGTTGTCCGGGAACTGAGAAATATCATAATACGACCACCCGCATAAGCTAATAAACGATACGCATATAATAGTATAAAAAAATGCGCATCACTTAAGAACCACTAAATTGTTTTTGATTGAGATTTTCATTGGTGTACAGTGTTTCTTGGAGTTATCCTATATCCTAGCTAGTATTCAAAGTAATCTCAGAACGAAGAAGAAGAATTTGTATCGACACTAATTTTAATTCATTGATTATTTTCATACGTTGTCCTGAAGCTGAAAAATATGTGTACAAATGCATCTGGCAAGCATTATATGTTTTTGAAACGCGAGCAGAGCGCCGAGTACATCTAGTATTTTAATAAAAAGAAATGTCAGCTAAAAATTACAGGTGCGATCTATTTCTAATTTTATGTGCAATCCAACATGTTGATTAAACCATCCATCCACCATCAGATTTCTCCCACAGGACAATTCATGTGTGCATAATTGTCTTCCATTGAAATGTGTATGTATGTTTGTGCTCATTAATTACATGATGGATCGTCATAGGAACGAACAAGTACACAGTAAATTATATAAGAAATATAATTCCATTTGCGATTACCATTTCCACGTCTGAACTTTGACCTAAGTATGTGCAGCCATCCAGATAAATACGTTATTGAGAATTCCCCTTCTACTAAATCGAATTGAATTATTATAATACTGAAATAGAATCGAATGTATAGAATCATTCTAATTCCTTCAATTTCTCTAGAAGCTTTATACTATACATAAGAACACAGAGAATAAACCCTTTAATTCCTCGAACTCGGATAATCTCAACATTCTTGGAATGTACACGCTATCTGCTTTGTTAATATTAGGGAAAACTCCATTTACTTAATTACAATCAACTTAGTTGATTATAGATATGTATAATTTCGCATAAATAAATTAGTTCGAAATAAAATCAGTCAGAAGTAAATAGCAGAAATAGAAAATTTACTAAATAACAACGTTGGATTTCGTTGACATTGACGGAGTAAACCATAAACATTAAGTATAATTAAATAGAGATTAGGTAGGTATACAATTTTTTTTAAACCTTTATTTCTTTAAGGCATGTTTCACGTTATATAAATTTAGCTTAGTACCCGTATTCTAAAAAAGGGGAAGCCTGATGTTCTTCACTCAGCACAGAAACCTCGCTTTATATATACTCGTAGTATATCTCTTTTCTTGAATCCAATCCAATACCTCTTCGTCAACCGCTAAGCAAAGTGCATATAATAATCACATCCAATTTTTGAAAGCATTCTACCTGATCAGGTGCACATCAACTTACGTATAGCTTCTAAGGGAAAGCTGATGTGAATAAACATACGTACAAATGCACATTTAGGTACATACATCACGTCAGCACCAGACTCTGTGCATATTGGGAACGCTGACTCTGAAAAATGTTTGATGTCAGAATGTTGACGTAGTGCAACATCCGGTTTAAAAGTATGCGGTGCATAAGGGTAAACAGTGCCATTTTCACATGGGTAAGTTTTTTTTTCTAACTTTGTTTCAGCAAATTATGAGAGATTTTTCACCCAAGTGAATGCAGGCAACTTCCATGAAATTCGCATATAATGGTTTCCTCTTGAGGAATATCCTGCGATGCTGCCAAAATCGTTCAAGATATGTATATATTGGATTTTATTCTTGTCCTTCTAAGGAAAAACGTATTTTCTAGATGCAATATGTTATACACATCGGAAAATATATTCTTATATTTTTGTACATATGCGAAAACGTTGACAGGAGTGATTACTATGTATGTACGAGTATGTATAACGGAAACATTGAGTATCGTTCATGGGAGTGTTATTTATGATACAAAATCATTCGATTTAAGCCTTGGTTTTCGCTGTGTATAGCCTCGAGACATTTGTATGAATAATGCAAGAAAATAGTCACGGTGTGCGTAAAAATTACCATATGACGATAGAAGCATGACACTTATGAGTACTCTGGCATTATTCGAGATCGTTTGCCTTGTACTTTATGTACATTTGTACGTGCAGACGTTGACACATGCATATCTATTTATTTGCATATACATACATACATACATATATGTTTCTTAGGGCGTGTACAAATATTTTGTATGTATGCGAAGGGAAGACAATACTGCTTGAAACTTGTAATTCAAGAAAGGCAACCGCAGTTTTAAGGTTTGTATAGATTTCCCGCGCTTACATACAGGTTACAAGTAACGCGGGTAAGTTGTAACAGCTCTAAAACAAGGAGTTCGGATGTAAATTAAGAGTCGCGTCAAAGAAAAAAATACTTGTTTACTCCAAGCAAACGTCCTGACAGCTTCACGTGTCCTTCGGACGTCAGTGCAGGAAGTTGTGGCAGTGGTCCGTGAATTCGACATGTTTATAGCTTTTTTTTGTTGATTTTGGTATTTTCACAAACACGCGGCAGATATAATTCTGGGTTTTTCTGTATGCATACAATTAAGTTTCGACTGCCTTTGTACACACATATGTAAGTATGTATGTTAGTTTAAGTTTTAGGGGAATCCCACTTTTCGTTTTATGGTACCATTTGTGTGCAATTTCTATGACGGGGTAGGTTGTAACAAAATAAAACGGGGTGGTGGGTAAGTTGTAACATGTTATTAGGATGAGTTCCAAAATGCATCAGATGCGTATTAGATGCAAAGTCATAAGTTCCAAAAGTCAAACGAAAAAGTTTTGACAAAATCGCAAGTTTCTAAACGCATCCGAAACGTTCTCGATGGGCATCAGTTCACATTTGCTAACAAAAAACGAATAAGGCTGCTGCACGTCTGTTTCTGTGAGTTTTAATAATTTTTTTATCGTAAATAAATTAAGATAGCTGTTGAATACGTCCGTGGGTTTTGCCATACACTCAACCTACTCATTTAAAATTTGTTTTAAGTCAAAGATTGCCATTTTAATTTTAGCAAATACACCTGCTGTGAATAAAATGCGTTCCGAAAAGTCAAACTTGTGCAAAGTAAAATGTATGGCTGAATTCGAATTGAAACGTCAAAATAATGCGCATCGTGAATGCATCACTGTGATGCGATGTTATGATGCTTTCGTTATGCGATGCTTTGACGATGCGTTGCAATCTTTGACGTTTTGGAACGATATGAACTAAAACAACTGCTATTATCAAAAAAAAATGTTCTGGTAGTTTTTAGTAAATTTCGGCGAAATAAAAAACCATAAAATGCCAAATTACATTTGCATCACATTAGTTCATGATGCGCTGTTTGCTTTTATTTGCGCAGTAGATACATTCGCGATGCGTTTTGGAACGGTATATGTACATTGCATTACCGCAAACTATTGACGTTTAGGAACGCTTGACTTTGCAGTACTGCGGCAGTACTGCATTTAAGAATTCAGCCTATATACCAGTCATTAAGGTTGCATTGCAGATGCGTATCAAAAGGGTAGCGCTACAGCAAAATCACATTAGGTACACAAAGGGGGCCACTCATTTCTATATTTGCATAAATTATGATACAAATGAGTCGAACGCTTAAATAATTTTAAATACATATATTTTTTTCTTCTAAATGAATTGTTACTGTTCTTTGCTATTATTTTCAAATTAAATAATTGTATCATTCTTTTCTTGTGTTTAAAAAAAAGTATTTATTTTTGTAAAAAAAAAAAAATATGAAAATAATTTATGTCACAACTTACCCTGACCTATGTTACAACTAACCACGTAGCCGGGGTAATTTGTAAGAACTGTCACATTTTGGCAAATGCCAAATTTTTAAATTTGGCTTACAGAATTTTTAAAATGTTTCTTTTGGACTTTGTAGCTGAAATATCATTCTCTAAGTTAAAATTTGTTTGACTGATTAATTTAGAAAACATTAATAGGTGCATCACATTTAGTAAAAAAAAGTTACTTTTGAGTCTTCCCCTACATACACACGTATACATACCTGTAAGTCACAAAATTTATTAGGTTAATTGAAAAAAAAAAATTTAGATCATGGACCCGATTTGCGATTTTCTTTAATTTACCAGATATTGTATGTTATTCTTCTTCTTCCTTTTATCAGCGAGGTTATGATCCGAAAACAAGGGATCACAACCCTCCCACTTCAACGCATTTCTACGGATCCGCCTATGGGGTTCGCCTATTTGACCTCAGAAAATATCGGCAGGCCCGCCGATTTTGGATCACTCGGTTACTGAAGCCAATGAAATGCCGATGTCGTCGCATTTGTCTGATCCAGGCGTTTATAGGCCTGCCTTTCCTACATCGCGATGATATGATATTGTATGTTATTATGGTACGTAATATGTTATAGATGTATTATGGACAAAACCAATATCTACGATGAATATGTATTTACGTTCTAAGCCGAAACAACTTTGGATGATTTTTAGTATAGTAAATATGTTGAAAAACGTGCATTATTGATAAATATCGGGCGCATTTAAACAAATTATTTACGCTTGTACTGAAAGGAGGTGGCATACGGATATACAGGTATTATACTTCATAGGATATACATACTTATGTATCTCCATGGTGTTTCTATGTAACAATCTACTTGATTGCGAGCGAGTCATTTTGGAATTCGTTTCCGGGAACGATTAAAACGTTTCGAAAATTATTTTACACTTCCATAAAAAAAAATTTAATTGAAGGCATATCTGTTCCTACGGTCTTGGTCGCGGTTTTGAACACACACTATTTACCTCGGACCTAGAGTTACTGCCACCACCGCTATTTTTTCTTTTCAATACAGTATTATAATCTTAGGCTTTATTGAATCATTCACATATCTTCGTTAAATCAAAGACGCTTTGGTCAAGTTGACGGAAATTTTGACTATCATCGTCTAAGTATGTTGAATGGTTCATTCTGCCTGACAGTGGGATGTTGGTCTTCGTCGCCGTTATACAGTCTACAGAAGTAGTTTTTCCATATTTTCAGCACCGACTGTGATTCTACTACGAGGTTTCCATTTTCATTTCTACAGGTTTCTGTACGGGTATTGCTTCTCTGATACGTTCTTTTTACCTTTTACTAAAACTTCCGTACATTGTTACTGGAGTATAAGCTCTCAATATTCTCGATCACGCGCTTCTCGTGCTTTTTCTTCTTCTTTTGGAGAAGCCAATGTTCTTCCCGTCTCTTTCCGTCATAGAGCTCACGAGCAGCTCTCGTCTTTCTTTGCAGCGCTACTTTTTATGCTTCTTGTTTTGCTGCATGCACTCGCCGGCATTCTTCGTCGAACCAGGGGTTTCGCGGTGGTGGGCGGGCGAGACCCAACACATCAGTCGCGGCGTTTCTGATAGCATGTTGGCAGCGTTGCCACTGGTCTTCGGCACTTGATGCTGGCGGCATAGGGGTGATTGAGAGATTTCGGGATACGCGTTCAGCGAAGAGTCTGGCTGCCTCTTGCGATTGTAGCATTTCGACGTTAACTTTTCTCACAGTGATTCTTCTTTGTTGCTCAGTTTTGGATATGCGCATTCGTACTTTGGCTACAGCAAGGTAATGATCCGAGTCTATGTTGGCCGCTCGGAAGGAGACATCCAGAATACTGGAGGCATGTCTTGCGTCGATCGCAATATGATCAACTTAGTTGATCACTACATGATCATTGGACCGCCATGTCTGCTTATGAACATTGAGATGAGCAAACCATGTGCTTGCTATGGTGACATTTCGCTCGACAGTGCAATCAATTATCCTTAGCCCGTTATCAGACGTGATGTTGTGTAGGCTAGGCTTACCGACTGCCCTACCAAAGACGCCCTCTTTGCCTATTTTGGCGTTAAAATTGCCCAATACGATTTTAACGTCGTATTTAGGACATTGCTCGTATGTATTGTCGAGGAGCTCGTAGAAACACTCTTTGGTGGCAGGGTCGTTTTCTTCCATTGGGGCACGAACATATATTAGGCTTATGTTAGCGAATTTAGCCTTGATCCGGATAGTTATAATGCGCTTGTTCACGTGTCGGAAGCTTAAGACTTCTTGCCTAAGTCTGCCGCGTATAACAAATCCACATCCGAATAAGTGTTGCCTGTTGCCTTTGTAGCAATCACCGTAGTACATGTTACAGTGATGGGTTCCAGAAACCTATGTACAGATGATCATGGACATGTACGAAGGAGTAAAGACAAGAGTAAGATGCCTCGCTGGAGTAACCGAAGAGTTCCCAATCAAAGTCGGGGTGTGCCACCGAAGTCCCTTTATTACAGTCCTTGATTATCTGCTTGAAGGTAAAGTGATGGACCCCAAGGTACATCAGTTATTCTTAGCTGACGATGGAGCCTACATCCCTGCAACGACCACTTGATCTGTGGGTGGACGCTCTGGAGGGAAATGGGTATCGCATTAGTTTAAAAAAGACAAAGTACCTGTGCTGCCCGTTATCTGATCCACTCACGCCTATTCCAGACATTTATTTGAATGGAACAGTGCTTCCCAAGTGCGAAAAGTTCAAATATCTGGGATCCATGATCAATAGCAAAGCAACTTGTGATGACGATATCAATCATCGCGTAAGCGTAGGGTGGATGAAGTGGCGAGAACATTCTGCTATCTTCTGTGGCAGAAAAATGCCACCTAAGTTGAAGGGAAGGCTCTACACCGCAGTTGTGCGTCCAGCGCTCACATACGGTGCACAATGTTGGACGATGTACAAAACGTATGAGAGTAAATTAACGACAGCTGAGATGAAGATGCTTCGCATGACAGCAGGAGTGATAAAGCTTGATCGAATAAGAAGTTCGAAGATCTGTGGAAGCTTTCACATCAAGGAAACCATCGTACAAAAAATAGAGCGCGACCGGCTCAGCTGGTACTACCACGTTCAAAGAAGAGATCATTTGAACCCTGTTAAAAAGGCAATATCAATGCACGTTTCAAAGACATCGCGATGCAGGAAAGGCAGGCCTATAAACGCCTGGATCAGACAAATGCGACGACATCGGAATTTCATTGGCCTCAGTAACCGAGTGATCCAAAATCGGCAGGCCTGCCGATATTCTCTGAGGTCAAATAGGCGGATCAGTAGAAATGCGGTGAAGTGGGAAGGTTATGATTCCTTATTTTCGGATCATAACATCGCTGATAAAAGGAAGAAGAAGAGAAATTCCAAGGGAAAATTTATTCACGATAACCCTGAAAGTGGAAGTGGTCAATAGGGCTATCACAGATGCATTTGAAAGCAGCTGCCCTATTGGCCGTAAGAAAGATCCGAAGGACACTCCCTGATTGAACAAAACACTAGTCGAACTAAGTTAGAAGTGTGCAAGCTCTTTAATAAAGCAAAGCGTGACGGTAAATATTTACTGAGCAATTAAAAAGATACAACTTGGAAATCAGAAAAGCTAAACGAAATAGCTTCAGAGCATTCTGCGAGAACAAAGCGTCAACCCCTGCAGCGGCCAGATTACATAAAGCACTAGCTAAGGAGAAACCAGGCACGCCCGGCTCACTGAAAAAGCAAGATGGCAGCTACACCGAAGATAAAGATCAGAGGGCCCTCTACTATTAGAAACACACTTTCCGGGTAGCACACTCTACAGCAGCACCAATGTATTAGGAAGATATAAAAGGCCCAGGAGAAAGGACTGGGCAATGGCAAGAGACATCTGCACGAATCAAAGGCTAAGTTGGGCTCTGAACACCTTTCAGCCGTTTAAAGCACCGGGAGCGGACGGAATATTATCTGCCCTACATGACCAGAAAATCATTATTAAATAAAAGGAGTGAATAAAATGAGTAAGTCAGACCACAAGTAATTGTATGTGTGAGATACTAAGAACTAGGACTGCTGAGATAGACGTGGGACAAAAAACTATTATTATAAGCATCACTAGAGGCTGATTTGTGGTGGGCAAAAATACTCGTCTTTGGTCCTCCCCGTGGGTGCCCGCCGGAAATAGCTATTCACCCTTCAGGTGTCTAGTGTCAGCTAAGAATTTACACGCATGTACTCAATCGTGCACTGTGGTTCATTAAGACGCAGGTGGGGAGAAAACCCCATAAAATCTCACTTAAGCCAAGGTGTGTATGCACTCGTGCCGAGGGCTGCATGGCCAGCTGGTGATAAAACAGTGCTGGTCGCGAACGGTCCCTATCGATACCCAGGAGAGGTCGGTAGTATAATCGTCTTATCCTGGTATGTCGGCTCTGCCTGGACTGACTTTGCTTTCCGGACCTACTCGTGGGACCAAAAAAAAAAATAAAAAATGGAAAATAAAAAAATAAAAAAGAAAAAAAATAAAAAAAATAAACAAAATACTAAAAATGCTGTGCGGATGCCCGACATTGGCTCCTCATTGGAAGAGCCTCCATTCAGGAGTCTTCAGTCTTCCCTTCAGCCGCAGCAAGGATAAGGCAAAGTATTCCCTCTGACGTACAGAGGGCGGCTCATTAGACAACAGCAACAGCAAACACTAAAGTGCCAACCAAAGATACTATGGTTAGTGGCGCTGGTTCGTCAAAGAAAAATAAAACCCCAGACGCCACCATGAAGAGCAGGTACAAGATGGCTCGATTCGTTCTTGACAAGGTTGCCGAAAACGAAGCAGCTAGTACCGTTCATGAGAAGGACGCAACGGATAAGGCCAAGTATCAAACTGTGGTCGATGAGTACATCGCACATCTTGACAAACAAAAACAGCATCCTTAACAGAAGAAGAATGACACCAAGGCAAGCAAGCGGAACAGGTCTTTGGATGAGACCAATCGCGAGTCAAAAAAGTACAAGGTTGTCAGAACTCCAACTTTAACACAAAATCAACCGGGTACATCCTCGGCCTGCCCTACTCAGACAATGCGACACTTTTCCGAGGTGGTAAGAGACCATATGCAGGTCGCCCTCGTGGACGAGCGCTCCTCAGATGGTAAGACGGTTAGTGAAGCGTGGGGTAGCATAGAGGCCAGACTATCGGGTATGGTCATGGACTACCTGTTGGGAAATCCTGAGGGACCTATGCCGTGCTTTGACTCCGCCGAGTTGGTCAGGGGTTATCGGGTCATCAGATACGAGGACCAGTTCTCCAAGGATTTCCTTAGCGAGTGTGTCACTAAGGTTAGTGAAGCCTGGGAGGGCTTGAAGCGCAAGCTTATCTACGCTAATGATATCCCCAGGAGACCTAGGGCCCGCATCTGGCTGCCCAATATGCAGATTGATGGGGGAAGGCTTCTCCAATGTCTGAAACTGCACAATCCGGCGGTTCCGTTGGATGACTGGGCAGTCATCAAGGCAGAGGAACCTCAGAAAAATAGCTCCCCTTTCCTGCTGCTGATCAACGAGGCTAGCTTGGTAGCACTCCACCTATTACCAATGCCAAACATCATTCATCTGCATTACTCGAAAAGTGCGTCAGATAATTTGCTTGTCTTCTTCGGCGAGGAGGATATACTGTGAGCGTCAAAAGAGAGTTGCAATTTCAATTTCTTCTTCTTCCTTTAATCAGCGAGGTTATGATCCGAAAATAAGGGATCACCACCCTCCCACTTCACCGCACTTCTACTGATCCGTCTGTAGGGTTCGCCTATTTGACCTCAGAAATATCGGCAGGGCCGCCGATTTTGGATCACTCGGTTACTGAGGCCAATGAAATCCCGATGTCGTCGCATTTGTCTGATCCAGGCGTTTATAGGCCTGCCTTTCCTACATCGCGATGCATTGATATTGCCTTTTTAAGAGGGTTCATATGGTTTGTATACTCTTATGAAATATTTATAAACATTTTATAAGCAGATTGTTCTGAAGTATTTGGCAAACAAAACTTTACAAAAAGACTTACAATAAAAAGATAACCAAAATTTAATTTTTTACGCGTCAAAGAAAAGTGTACAACTAGACGCACACATTAAAAGAGATTCTGGTAGCCGGGCAAACACCTGTTAGATTCGTTTTTTTTTTCTTTTTTTAAGCTTTGCCAGAGTCGAAGAAGAGATATCTCATGTGGATTTGTTTATTTACAAGAAAAGTAGCTTCAATTTGTGTTCAAAGCAGATCGTTCTTAAAATGAGAAAACAAAGTTCAATTGAAACGCGCAAACTTGTGTTAAAATTAAGAAAGGAAGGAAAATCGTTGCGGGACTTAGCAGATATATTGGACAGAGGCCATAACATAGCTAAAAAAATTAAGATAAATTTGGGAGGTCCAAAGACGTTAAGGACCTACCTCCTCCTGGTAGGTCAAAAAGAGTGTCCGAAGGTGAAACAGGGTCTGTTGTCAGGGAAGTGCGAAAAAATCCAGCGGCAAGTGCAGAGAAAATTGCGGAAGACATAAGCCTAGCTTCTTATATAGTAATGGGTTATACGACAGAGTGCGTCGCAATAAACCTTACTTTTCGAAAAAGAACCAAAAGCGACAACTACTTCACACCCAAAAGCATAAATATAAGCGTTTGTCATTTTGGAAAAATGTTCTTTTTGGTGACGAGAGTAAATTTGAAATGTTTGGTTCGAAGAAGCGCCCAAAATATGGAGAGGCAAAAACAGAGAATTTGGAGAAAAAAATTTAAATTCAACTATAACTATAACCAAAAAAAAAAAAAAATTCAACTATAACGCACGGTGAGGGTTCGGTTATGGTCTGGGGTTGTATGGCGGCATCGGGCGTTGGAAATCTAGTCTTTATTGACAGTACAATGAACAAAACCGATTACCCCAACATTTTGAGGGAAAACTTACCATCAAGTGTTGCAAAATTGGGGTTGGATCGATTATGGGTCTTCCAGCAGGACAACGACCCCAAGCACACGGCATAATTGGTAAAAGAATGGTTACGTTATTGGACACCTAGACAGCTGGATCATTCTCCGCAATCCCCGACCATAACTCGATAGAGTATTTGTGGGAGTACCTCGATAGGTAAATTCGAAAACGTTCCATAACCAGCAAAGACTCGTTAAAGTCGCAAAAAATTCCAACAGAATTCACGAAAAAGCTGGTTGAGTCAATGCCAAGAAGACTAGAAGCTATTTGCAAGTTAAATGGGAAGCAGGCAAAATACTAATTTAAATTGTTTAACTTTGTTTGTGTAATGTACACTTTTTTGACGCGTAGAAAATGAGGTATTTTTTTTTATTATCTTTTTATTGTTACTCTTTTTGTTAAGTTTTGTTTGCCAAATATTTCAGAACAATCTGCTTATAAAATGTTCATAAATATTTCAAAAGAAAGTTCAAACCATTCGTTGAACTAAAATGTTAAAATTGCAATTGTAGCTGCCATCTTGCTTTTTCAGTGAGCCGGGCGCCCCTGCGTTCTCCTTAGCTAGTGCTTTATGTAATCTGGCCGCTGCAGGGGTTGACGCTTTGTTCTCACAGAATGCTTTGAAGCTATTTCTTTTAGCTTTTCTGATTTTCAAGTTGTATCTTGTTAATTGCTCAGTGTATATTTGCCGTCACCCGTTGCTTTATTAAAGAGCTTGCACACATTTAGACTTAGTTCGACCAGTGTTTTGTCCTTCGGACCTTTCTTACTGCTAATAGGGCAGCTGCTTTTAAATGCATCTGTGATAGCCCTATTGACCACTTCCACATTCTGGGTTATCGTGAATAAATTTTTCCTTGGAATTTTTCATCTAAATAAAAATTAGGTATCTTCAAAAATAGGGAAAAAATTCATCAGGAAAAAAATTAAATACCACGATAGCGTTGAAAATTCTCTTGAATTGTTATTGGTGATACCTCTTTCTTTTTCGCGGAATTGTTTACTCTTTTTTGAGTGTAGACCTATACCTGTCCCAGTCAGTTTTGCGGGGGTTCCTGTTCGGGGTAACCTCCTTACCGAGACCTTTTATGTTGAAAGTGATGATCCTGTGGTCCGACATGGACGGTTCGTCAGAAACATTCCAACCTACAATACAGTTACTAATATTCCGGCTGCCGACTGTAATATCCAGAACCTCTTCCCTTACCCTAGTTACGAGTTTTAGTGTAGTTCCCACATTCAAAATATCTAGGTTTTCATTAATAATTATTTCGAAAAGGCGCTCACCTCTAGCGTTGTTGTCGAAACTGTCCCATTGCAGACAATGGGCGTTGGCATCGCATCCTAGCAGAAGTGGTGGTTTGTTCCTTCTGCAGTGTATCGCTAGCCTTTGAACTTCTTCTGGTGCCTTGTATTCTTGCTTGAGAGACCTCTTACCTTTATCCTGAAGTTATATGTTATATTATATGTTATCCCTTCCCCTTTTCAGGTGTCCCTGTGCTACTGGAGTATCAATTACCTCCTTTTTCCTTTCCACGGTTACCTTCCTGGCCTCTTCAGGTTCGAAACCTTGGGCTAGAAAGCGCAGGTACCACTTTGCACCCGATCCACTGAGGCCTTTTCTCAGCGGGTCATCTAGACCACCGGGCTTACCCCTGTCTTGTAGCGTGCTGTTCTTCTCGCCTCCCGGGAAGTGTATTCCTTTCTTACCGGCGATCTTGACTTTTGTGTGCCTGTAGGCCACTGTCTTCTTGGAGCTTCAGTGTCTCTGCGCCTGTGGAGCTCCGTGCTCATCCTGCACCTAGGGCTGACTCCGCGCGCTGGAGGTGTCCTACGCCTAGGGCTAAATCTGCGCGCTGGATGTGTTCTTCTACGACTCGTGCTAGGCCTGTCGTAGTCTTCGTCTCGGATGTCTCTCTCCAGACGACTTGCCACTTCTGTGGCGGTGATATCCCGCATGCATTTTATTTAATTTTTTATTTGTCAATGTTCCCACGAGTAGCTAGGTTAATATTCATCGGCCACATCAGAGTCCCGCATGGTGTAGTCGGGCTATGGTTACTTCCTGAGGCGACCTGGTATCAGGAAGGCTCCGTTCGAATACGGCCGGTATACGCCCTAGCTGCAAACCTCCCGCGGTTGAGTGAGTCCTTGCAACTTAAGCTCTTGCACCGCGTTAAGGCGTCTGTCAAGCGAGAGCATACCAGAAACTTTAGACGACTTCTTCCAATAAAGAACGCGAAATTGCCGGCATGTCGCATGATTTGTTCGTGCCATAGACAATTGGGTTCAGCGCATTTACTCGTGCAAACCTTTCCGTAGATGACATTTGAATGATGTTATGTTCCATAATTTACACCATCGATGTTTAACCCGAAATAAGGCGTTCCATAAATCTGTGTGTTCTTTAAATTCACCGACAATTTCGTCAGCAGTAGCAATATTTCAAAACATATTATTGTACTTTGGTTTATCTCGTATCTTATCCCATAACACTTCAATAAATGATAAGTGCCCATAATAAAGAATAATACTTAACAGAACGATATAAATACTACGAATAACATTTACATCCGTGATTAATGATAATCATTACGGCTTGCGTTTGATGCTCCGTTCTAATGCCCGAGTAATACCATTTTTTCAAAAGATTTCATCTGATAAATGAGAAACGATATAGAATGAATTGCCTACCAGCTTATCCCCAAATCATGTACTTTTCCACAGGTCCAAGAGGTTAAGCTTGATTCAGTGCGAACTATAAAGCTAATGCGAGCATTATTCCCAATGAATGGAATATTGTTTGGTTACAACAAGGAATACGTAGTACGTACATTAAATGAAGACTGCTAAGAATGTATCCGTATGCTTTCATTGCACTTCTAATAGCCCTAATGGAAGCCTTAACCCAGATGCGTATGCGATTACATACAGCTTAGGTTTAGTGGAAGTTAAAAACATTAATTATTTTATTACGTCCACATTATTTTACTGTTCATCACCTCTGTGCTTAGAAGAGCATTAGTCAATTATTTCGATTAATAATAGTATGGGTAAGCAGGGTTGATCGATTTGTTTTTTTTTTTTTTTTGTTATTGTAACATACTACCCCTTTAAGCTTAACACATAGTTAGAGGAAATAACAGAGATAGACACAGCAAAGTAGGTATTTTTTTTTTTTTTAGTAAGCGCATAAAACATGTTTGCATGTGTCAGACTGAGAGAGCAGTGAGCTGTAAGGAAGTCAGTTAAGATCTTAGCATTATGTTTACTCATTGCTAGACACTCGTTAGTTCCTTTGTTTGAGAAATTTGTTAACTTCTTAGCATGTCTTAGTCCAGGTTGACATCCCTGACTTCCAGACCAGCTTTGACTCAAAGTTGTAGGACATTCGAGCTTTAAGGGTTGCTTGGCTGTCTGAAAGAATGTTAATGTGAGATCTGTGGAGGTTTTTTCTGATGATCAATAGCATAAACCTCGGCTTGAAAAATTAAGGTAGAACATCTCAGTGGTTTAGACAGTTTGAAATTAGGGCGGAAAATACCAGCACCGTTTTTTATTTTTGAACGGTCGGCGTACCAGTAGATTTGATGGCCAGATTGAGGGATTTGATAGTCATCCCAGAAGATTCGTTCGGTGATAATCACACAAAAGTTCGACTCAGATGTATCTTTTTGGGCATGAAGTTAGTCATGCATACTGTTGGTGAGGAGAGCAGCGAAAAATGTTCAAGTATCTTCATATACCTAACTGGATCCGAGATTTTAATATTGCATAGAAGATGGATCCTTAAGGCGCTGGCAGCCGCAGTCTTCATAATTTTTTAATACAGAGGTAGGAGCTCTAGAAAAACTTCCAAAGCAGCGCTCCCGTAATGCCTACGACGGCCATTCTTTGCATTTTTTGCAGGGCGGTACGGACATAGACTTGTTTAGGTTTTTCCCTCAAAATTAGTGATGCGTACTTATGATTGGTGTGACGATGGTGAGGTAAGTACAGTAAATCATTTTAGGCTTTAGACCTGAGTTTTTGGCAAAAACTCTGGAACAGTTCCAGAAGGCCTAGGTCGCCTTATAGATGGTTTTGCCTAGATGAGGTTTCCAGTTCAGTTTTTGGTCTAGGGTTACTCCTAGATATTTTGTTTCCCTTGGGATATTAAGTCGAACGCACTTAAGAGTTAATGTTTGGTGATTTAGTTTAGTTCTTCTGACTGCCACCATACATTTATTTTGTTAAGGGCATTTTGCATCTGTCCAGTGATTATGTACTCTTGATTGCCTTTGATCATTATGTCTAAGTCATCAGCGTAACCTTTTGTTAGAACTCCATCATTGCTTATAACGTTAAGAAGTTGGTCTACTACAGTAGAACATAATAGGAGGGATAAAAACCGCCTTGAGGACAACCCTTCGTGGTACTAATAGAGAAAGATGTTTGACCAAGCTTAGCGGAGATGATTGTGCTACTTAGCATGGAGCATATCCATCTGATGGTATTTGAATAAATGCCTTCGGCTTCGGCAGCATTTTTATTGATTTAAACGAGATGTTGTCAAAGGCTTCGGAGATGTCTAAGAATGCGCACAGAGCGATTTCTTTTTTTGACTACGCCTTGGTTGATTTTCCTGATTGATATGCAAATGGGACGTAATTGAGGGGGTATTTTATTAGGGCAGTGGTATGGATAAGCAGATCGATAATTTTTCCATTACCTTTAAGAATACAGAGGAGATTTGATCGGCTTAAAGGCTTTTGGGTCAACTTTAGATATATACACTACATTAAATTTCCTCCCAGAAGTTTGTTTATAGCTTAGTTCATAACTGGATCTGAAAATTTCAATTTAGGAGTCCACTATAGTATCAATTCCATTTTGTATTAGGGCTGGGAAGATCCCATTCCCCACAGAAGCTTTGTAGGGCTTTTGAGTTGAGATGGTGCATCTGATGGATTCCGAGGAAATGATACTTCTTGATAAACTTCTGTTGTACTTGTTTGGTAGATGGTGTTCAATTTCAGATATAGAAGGAGTGGATGGGTCACCTAACTGAGAGTCAGGAAAGTGAGTTTGAAGTCCGATATCAATTCTACCTGTAATAGAGAAAATAATCGAAGAAGTAATAGCCAACCGATTGCAAGATTACCTAGCAAAGTACAAAGTAATAAAAAAAAATCAATACGGATTCTTACAAAATAAAAATGTTAACCAGCTACTGCTTGAATGTACAAACGTTATTAATACGAACTTAAATAAAAATCAGCATTCCCTGGTCATCAAAATTTCAAATAGCTACAGTGAATTTCAATCTACTTCATACGGGGTACCCCAGGGCTCTATTTTGGGACCGCTTCTTTTCGTTATATATGTAAATGATATGTTATCAATATTAAACAATAGCATCGGATTGCAATATGCTGATGAAACTGCTATTATTGTGGGCAACCAAGATTTAGACAGCGCAGTCCGAAAAATGCAATCAGAATTCGACCAATTGGTTCGGTGGTGCCATGATAACGGACTTATAATTAATTCCAAAAAAAAACTAAACTCATGCATATCCGTCCGCCACACATCTTGAGAACGGACATATTAGTGCGTTTCCATAATTTCGAATGTCTTTAAAAAAACAACAATCAACAAGGACATAGTCAAAGGGATGTATGCAAAGATTTAATTGAATTAGTGGATGCATATCGATACCTTGGTGTAGAGGTTGACTCCAATTTTAAGTGGAACCCACATATAATAGATCTTTGTAAGCGGCTGCGGAAGTCTACGTATGCCCTAATACCACCTGAGCAATTACACGCCTTTCACGGTCCTCAAGCAAGTTTATTTTTCCTTGGTAGAATCAATACTGCAGTATGGAATCGTAGCATGGGGTAATACATTACAATACATGATTACGGATCTACAGCGAATTCAGAATCGAATATTCAAGATTCTTTTGAAGGCGAAATATGGCAATAGGTACGTAGACAATTTTGTAAATGCAACTACCTCATTGGGCTTACTATCTCTTAATAAACTTTTTCTTTTTAACATGATAAATGAAATGTACAACGACCAACGCTTCAGGCAACCAACTGATCATGACGTTAATACTAGACAAAGGGCACGAGGATTGTTAAAAATACAACGCATTCACAACTCCTATGGACGACACCAGCTATCATTCGTAGTACCGACCAACTTTAACCAACTTTCACGAAAGCTATGGGACATCCATTCGATATTCTTGAGAAAAAAGACCATCAAGGAACATATTTTGCAGAACTCGTTTAGTTTATATTAATTTAAATTAGAGGTTTTCGTCCTTTAATGTTAGATATAAAATAACTTCCAAGATGATAATAATAGCTTAATGCACAACCTTCTGCAGATAAGCCTTTATGGCTTCGCAGAAACATCGTCTTATTACAACAGTTTCTACATAAAACAGTTAAAAAGTAGTTAAATTTTAAAATATTCCTTTGTGAACTTTGTTAGCGTTTCACGTGGATTCTATTCTACCGCTTCAAGGTTTTATCCAGCATTGAATAGATAACCCCATGAAAGTGCTGACAAAGGCATTTTCGTTTTATTTTTAATAATTCCAATAATATTTGTGAATGAATATAAGACAATAAACCTAAACCTAAAGTAGCAGTCCTAAGTTTCACTGTAACTTTGTGTAAAGCTGTCATCAGATTTTTGTAGGAAACCGATGCCATTGCTGTGATTCTTGGAGAGAGATTTCTGGACCCTGAGTAGGTATATATGTACATGTAGATGTATAACTGATCAGTAGACACAATGCACTCGCCTAAGATATATCCGTCCGTCTGTTTGCATGTCACCAGGTTCGGTACCGTAATTTTCGAGTAAAAAGCAGGCAGCTTCATAAATAAAGCTTTGTATTATAGAAAACAAAGCAGTACAAGTGCAAACATATTTCAAATTCGCCCACTGGCACGCTATTAAAACAAAACAAGCTTTTCTCAATATTTTTAACAGAAATTGTAAAAACTTGTGCTAAAATAAATGTCGGCATTCACTTTCAATAATTCACCCACACATTTGCTGAAAAAGATAAATAATTTATGTAATTTGTGGAAAGTCCCAGAAAATACGCCTAACTATAATAGTAAGTTTTAATCACACAACGCCACGACTTTTTTTAATAAAAAAGAAGACGTGTTATCATACGATCCGTTCTAGACGGTATGCCTTTTTTTTTAAATCAATTTGATAATATTTCTTTTTTATAACTTTGCGCGAACTTAAGGAGTTAAGAATACTCTTAACATGACGTTTTTACACACTGCGTGCATTAGAAAAGATAGAGAGAAAGAAAAAAATTTAGTGTAGTGGTTTGAAGCTCAGTTGTTTATGCGTCAGAGAGACTCCGGGGGTGGCGTCCAGATAACGGGGGAGATTTTGATATTTTTTGCCTTTTTTGTATTTAAAAAACAAAAAAATTAAAAAAAAAAACATTTTGGTGTGAGTTTTCAAGACGTCGGCCAGAGCACTGTTTTATTTTTTTAGAGAAAGTGTAGGGTTTCTATTATGGGTCTGAGATGAGTATATTCACATATATATAAGTTAACACCCCATCTTACGCCACATCGTAATCACGCTCCGCATTCATGTTCCTATTCTATTTTTCCTACCTTTTCCCATCTACCTCAGAATCACGCTCGTGTTTCGTGTTTCCCAACATACTTTATCCCATCATATCCGCACCTTAGCACATTCCCACACTCCAACAGAATCACGCTCTAGTTTCAAGTTGCTGACTCGACGTCTGGAGCAATATCCCATTGCACATATTTTCCCATATCTTTCATTTGCCCATATTCCCCAACGTGCCCGTAGTTTTAGTTAGGTGTTAAGTTTATTTTGATTTGTTGTTAAGTTCAGTTTGTAATTTTTTGCCATGGAATAAAGAGGCTTCTCCTCAGAAAAAATATTTTTTCTAAAGTTTTTAATTTATAAAAATTTAATTGGCGCCCGAGCAGGGACCACAAGATTCGGTTCGTGAAAAAATAAGTCCCTTAAGTAGTGACGAGCTACAAACCTTTTTGTTCCGTGAAAGTTCCCTCAAGTAGTGAAGAGGCGGTTTCAAATTAATACGTAGCGCGGACGAAGATTTCTTGTGGTCCCCCCCGCGATCGTGTGCAGGTGAAAGCAGATAACTGCAAGGGCCCCGAAGTAGCCCCGTAAAAAGGACAAAACGGAAGCTTGTTAGAGCTAGCCGCACCGCCCGATCCCTGGAGAACACCCGGCATCTCCACCCGGAAAAAAGGACATCCTAGTACATCAAAATGCAGTCAGCAGATTTAGTGTTAATCTTAGCGTAAGTAAATTAAGAAATTTCAATAGTGAATACAGAGCTAAAGAAAAATAAGAAATCTCTCTTTTGAATAAAGTTAGAAATTAAAGAAAGTGAATATAAATCACCGAAAATTTAAAGAAATTGAATGAAATTAGAAATTTTAAAAGTGAATCAAAGGAAAATATGTGAAAAATGAAATTAGAAGTTTTGAAAAGAAAAGGCGAATATAAATCAAAAGAAATATATACGAAAAATTAAATAAAGTTAGAAATTTTAAGAGAATACAAATCGAAGAAAAATAAATTAAAAATTGAATAAAGTCGGAAATTTTAAAGTATGAATTAAAGGAAATTTTTGAAGCTAAAAGTGTTAAACCAAAAGTTTATGAATTTAAAAATTAAAAAGAATTTAAGATAATAATTTAATTTGTTCTCTAAAAGTGAAACTAGATTAAAAATTGAGCATTAAAAGTTTAAATAAAAGAAAAAATATATGAGCAAGTTATTAAAAAATTAAAAGCCAAAGTTAACAATTTAAAATCAAATATAAGAAAAAGAAACATAAATTAAAACAATCAGAAATTAGTAATAGGAAAATTTAAAAATTAAGAACATTACATTCAGAGTATAACCATTCCTTTTTTCCCTCCTCTTACTAATTTCATTTTTAATTGGTAAAAGTTATATTCCAACCATGCCAGAACTCCGATCAGGAGCCTCTACTAGCAATGCTAGCGAACAATCTTATGATCCGATTCCGCCAAATCCCCCAAATCCTCCCAGTAGGAACTCTCCCGTGGATGTTGATAATCCACCTAGGGCACAGAGTAGGAGTACCGCGGAACAAAACCAGAATAGCTCATTTTTATCCAGTGCTTCCCATGTGGATTCGCACCAAGAAGTCAGAACTACTCCAGCACTGGATTCCCTTATCTCTTCAATAGTATGCCGGATTCTCGATCAACAAGGTCCGAGCATCGTTCAAAACGTTTTAAATCCCAACGCTCAACGGTTTCCTGGTATAGACCAAACTATCGAGGCGGAGCATAGGGACAAATTAGACGATTTAGACAAAGTACCTGATGTTGTGAGATGTCTGAGGAATTTCTCAGGAGACGGAAGCGAATTTTCTTCTTGGAAGAAAAGCGTTGATCGTGTCCTGCACATCTACGAACACATCAAGGGAACACCCAAATATTATGGGATTCTTAATGTCGTTAGGAATAAAATCACCGGTCAGGCTGATGCAGCTCTCGAATCGTACAACACCCCGCTGAATTGGGAAAGCATTTCCCAATGTCTAGCAATGCATTACGCTGACAAGCGTGATGTTAGTACCTTGGAATATCAGCTAACTGCCTTGGTCCAAGGAAACAATACCGTTCAAGGTTTTTATCAAATCGTTTACTCTCACCTTACCCTCATACTCAATAAAATATCTTGCATGAATATTAGCCCAGAGTCTATGAGATTGCTTACCCAGACATATAGGGATAAAGCCCTAGACACCTTCATAAGGGGTTTAAGGGGTGACCTACCAAGGTTACTAGGAATAAGGGAACCCGTAGATCTGCCCCAAGCATTACATCTCTGTTTAAAGCTAGAAAATCAAAATTTCAGAACAAGCTATGCCCATACCGGCCAAGAGTCATTCAGAAAACCCCCCATTCCACAAAAATTTAATACTGTACCAGTACAACCAGTGAATCAGAGACCGCATTTCTATCCTCAACCTTCTAGCGCACCTAAATTTCCACACCATGGTGCTTATCGTCCGAGTTATAATACTCCACCGCAAAACCCGGCGTACTATGACCGGAGTACCAACCAGCCAAGGGCAAATAACCCTAATCAGTTTCAGATAAAAACAGAACCAGCAAGTCAAGGCCCTAGTAAGCATGCTGGAGCAATAAACTACCAGAACAGACAACAATTTAATCCGAGATCAGGAAAATACTGGCCACCTAATCAACAATCTGCACCGGCTTACAAGCCCAAGCAACCTAATTTTCATATAGACCCAGAGCCCGAAAATCACTCTGGTGAATTAGATGAATATGTTGAAGCTCAGAGAACGAGTGACCAGCTCTACGATCAAACATTAGAAGAATACTCAGAGGATAATTCCTCGGAATATCAATATCCTATGGAACAAGAGTACAGCGACATACATTTTTTAGGCTAAGTGACTCTTCCTTGCCTTATTTCGAGTGCAAGACGAAGAGTGGCGAAATTTTAAAATTTCTAATAGATACCGGTTCCAGTAAAAACTATATACAGCCAAGTCTAGTGCAAAAACCTATTCCTAATGATCAATGCTTCTACGCAAAATCCATAGCCGGAGACATAAAAATAACACACCACACAGTGGTAAATCTTTTTGGTCTTAATAACGTTAATATTAAATTTTTCCTTCTACCAACTCTGAAAACATTTCATGGTATATTAGGGAACGATAGTTTGAAAGAATTATCTGCTGTTATCCATACCAAGGATAGTTTCATGACAATCTTGAACACAGCAAGAATTAGAGTTAAGCAACTCGAGTCCCAATCCGTACATTCATTAGCCTTTAGGACGAATCAGTTAACGTACTCACAAAAGAACTTACTTGACGTAGCCATTAGACAATATCCAGGCTTATTCTCCGAGCCAGACGAAAAGCTTACCTACACAACTAAGGTCATAGGAGAAATCCGAACCTCAACTGATAATCCCGTTTACACCAGGTACTACCCTTTCCCAATGTCTCTCAAAAGCGAAGTTGAAAGACAAATACAGAAATTGCTCGACGACGATATAATAAGACCTTCACGGTCACCATACAATTCACCCGTGTGGATCGTCCCTAAAAAAGCTGATTCTACAGGAGCCAAGCAATATAGATTAGTGATAGATTACAGGAAATTGAACAGTGTAACAATATCCGATCGCTATCCAATTCCAGATATAAATGAGGTACTCGCACAATTGGGGAAAAATAAGTTTTTCACCGTCTTAGACCTTAAAAGCGGATTCCACCAGATCCCATTAAAGGAATCTGACATCGAAAAGACCGCATTTTCCATCAACAACGGAAAATATGAATTCACAAGGTTACCGTTTGGATTGAAGAATGCTCCTTCAATCTTTCAAAGAGCTCTTGACGACATACTCCGCGAGTATATCGGAAAATCATGCTACGTCTACATAGACGATATAATAATTTTCAGTAAAGATGAGGCTGAACACGCCACACATATCGAACAAATATTTAAGACTCTGAACTATGCCAACATGAAAGTCCAGTTAGATAAGTGTCATTTCTTCAAAAGTGAGGTTGAATTTCTTGGTTTCAACGTATCTACAGACGGCATAAGAACTAACCCTGCTAAGGTAGAAGCAATCTCAAACTTCGCAGTTCCAAAGACATTGAAAGAATTACGATCTTTCCTAGGCCTATCAGGGTATTACCGCCGCTTTATTAAGGACTATGCAAAGCTGGGGAAACCCTTGACAACACTCCTAAGAGGGGAAGGGGGACGCGTGTCCAAAAACCAATCCTCCAAGATATCCATAGATTTCAACACGGAAGCTATTGAATCTTTCAACAAAATCAAAGCTTCCCTTATTTCCAGAGACGTAATACTAGCCTACCCCGACTTCAGCAAACCTTTCGAACTAACGACCGACGCTTCGAATTTTGCAATCGGCGCTGTTCTTGAGCAAGACAATAAACCCATAACATTTATATCTAGAACGCTGAGCAAAGCCGAAGAAAACTATGCAGCCAATGAGAAAGAAATGTTGGCCATAGTTTGGGCTTTAGGATCGCTAAGAAATTACCTATACGGTTCAGCCAAGGTAAAAATATTTACTGACCATCAACCACTGACATTCGCTCTTAGTAGCCGAAACCACAATAGTAAGATGAAGAGATGGAAGTCCATCCTTGAGGAATACAATCACGAAATAAAATACAAGCCTGGTAGAAACAATGTTGTGGCGGACGCCTTATCGCGGTCACCGCAATTATCTAACGTTAATTCTTTAACTGTAACACAACATAGCGACGAAAGTTCTTCCCAAGGACTTATACCAAGCGTCGAAGCACCCATCAACGCCTTCAAAAATCAAATTTTCCTTAACATTGGTGAACCAGTCAAACAAGAATTCAAGATCGTTTTCCCTGGGTATCATAGACATATCATTACCGAAAAAGTTTATAACCAAGAAAATCTTCTGAAATTTTTAAAGAAAGTCCTAAATCCGTCTGTCATAAATTGCATTAAAACCCAAGAACCTGTAATGGGCCTAATACAGGAGTTGTATCCACAGCACTTTAAAACGTATAAGGTTAGATTTACGCAAGTACAGGTAGAGGATATCTTTAGCCAACAAGATCAAGAAATTATAATAATAGAAACTCACAACCGCGCACATAGAAACGCGAAAGCAAATAGGCTCCAAATTCTTGAAAAATACTATTTTCCTTCTATGATGAGCAAAATAAAACGCATCACAAATATCTGTTCAGTGTGTAAGCAAAGTAAATACGAAAGACACCCCAATCAACCGAAACTTGGGGAAACACCTCTCCCGACATATCCAGGACATACCGTCCACTTTGATATCTTCCTAACCGATAAGAGAATTGTATTAACTTCATTAGATAAGTTCACAAAATATGCACAGTTCAAAATACTAAAAAGTAGAGCTGCAGAAGATATAAGACAACCTCTGCGAGAGTTAATCTTTGCCTTTGGTGTACCAAACTCAATCGTTATCGACAACGAACCGTCGTTGAATTCAGCCTCAACACTCTTTATGATGAGAGATGAACTTGGCATAAATGTCTTTACGACACCGCCGTATAAAAGCGAGGTAAACGGACAAGTTGAGCGCTTTCATTCAACCTTAACGGAAATAATGAGGTGCCTCAAGGGAAACGGAACCGAGCGTAACTTCGAAGAACTACTTCAACGAGCGGTGAACGAATACAATCATAGTATTCATTCAACCACGAACAAAAAGCCGGTAGACCTCTTTTTCGGACGTAACGTCAATTTTACCCCCGACGATTACGAAAAGACTAGGGAAGCTAATCTGGAGAAACTGCGTCAAAAGCAGAAAAAGGATATCAGCTACCACAATAGGAAAAAGCAAGATGCCAAACAGTATTTACCGGGACAGATAATTTACGTGAAAATAAACAAAAGATTAGGAACCAAACTTTCCTACAGGTTTAAAGAAGAAAAAGTAAAGGAAGATAGGAACTCCACGGTTTTAACGGAAAGCGGAAAAATTGTGCATAAAAGCCATATCCGCAATTAAAATCATCATCATTCATTTTCTTTCTCTCCCTAGGCTTCGTATTATAGGCTGCATAGCCGAAGTGCAAATTTTAGACTACTCATTAAGTGAACTAGTTGCCATTGAGACAGGAATGGCAAAGATTCAAACTGGAAACTTCAAGATAGTCCATATTATAGACCTGGAACCATGCGAACATCTGATAACCAACATAAAAGAGACAATAGAACATCGCATAAACGAAAATCATCCTTCCTATCCTTTCCTACTCCACGAATTAACACAAATAAATAACTTAATAGATAGACTTAAACCAAAATATAGAAATAAGAGATCACTAAATTTCATAGGAACCGCATGGAAGTGGATCGCAGGCAATCCTGACCATGACGATTTCCGAATTGTCAAAAACAAAATCAATAACGTATTAAGGAATAACAATAAGCAAGTTTTAGTAAATAGAGATATAATTAACGATATAAACAAAATAACTAATGTCACTAATGAAATTCTGAAGAAAATGTCAACCCATGATATATTTAAGAATAATATTGTAATAATTACGCAACAGAAAATTAAGTTACTCAAGGAGGAACTTATAAATATAGAATACAGAATAAATATAGCCAAAGATGTACTTAAGAATGAAAACTTTCCTTATGAAACAATCGATGAAGCATTAAATCTTGCTGAAATCAAAGTAGCCACAAACTCAAGTTCAATAATTTACATTGTAAGCATACCAAGCGTAGCATTAAACACTTGTAGTAAAATTTTAATTAAACCCGTAAAGAAAACGAATTTTATAAATAAACTTGAATATGAAAACATACTAAAATGTCAAAACACAATATATGGAATAAAACTAGATTGTAAGTCATATAATAATTTAGCAATTTGTCCTAATCATAATCTTGTAGACCTAAGCGGCACATCCTGTATCCCTAACCTTCTCCAAAGCATGAAAGCGAACTGTACCAAAATCAACAACCAACATGTTTCAACAGTCGACGAGATTTCTCCGGGTGTAATTCTACTCAACCAATTTAACGGCACACTGCTACAGGACAACAATAATACTTTGGAACTAAGCGGCACATTCATTCTGAGATTCCAAAATTCCACAATAAAAATTGAGAATAAAACCTTCGCATCCGATGTTATAGTTTCTACACTGAAACCACTACCCGCCATAGTACAACTTTCCACAGCCGAAGATATAGAAGAATTGTTATCATTGGAAATGCTAAAGGAACTACATGTTAACAACACTGAGAGTATTAAACTATTAGAATCGAAACACCGTACTACTATGATAACAAACCTCGTAATAACAATAGCCATACTTATGTTTGTCTCGGGTCTCATAGCGAGACTCATCAGGAGAAGACGATCAACACAAATCCAAATCACCAACGTGCTTGAGGAAAACAACAAAGAGCCGAAGCAAGTACCATCAAGACAAGCCCAAGTTACCAATACTCTCGACAAAGAAAACAAAATGACAACAGAAGAAACATCGGCAACGGCAACACATACCGCATCTTACCAAATTACAACCCAAGCCCAGGACGAAATATCACCGCCAAGACCAGTCAGGATCCATCAGATTCCGTTCTTCTAAAAACTATCAAGCAAGGACGCTTGAATTTAAGCGGGGAGGAGTTAACACCCCATCTTACGCCACATCGTAATCACGCTCCGCATTCATGTTCCTATTCTATTTTTCCTACCTTTTCCCATCTACCTCAGAATCACGCTCGTGTTTCGTGTTTCCCAACATACTTTATCCCATCATATCCGCACCTTAGCACATTCCCACACTCCAACAGAATCACGCTCTAGTTTCAAGTTGCTGACTCGACGTCTGGAGCAATATCCCATTGCACATATTTTCCCATATCTTTCATTTGCCCATATTCCCCAACGTGCCCGTAGTTTTAGTTAGGTGTTAAGTTTATTTTGATTTGTTGTTAAGTTCAGTTTGTAATTTTTTGCCATGGAATAAAGAGGCTTCTCCTCAGAAAAAATATTTTTTTTAAAGTTTTTAATTTATAAAAATTTAATTTATATACATATACAGGGATACCTCGATTTACGTCGCCTCGATCTACGTTGTCCGGCTTTTCGCTTCCCAGTTTCGATTAACGTCGTTATAATTTCGATTTACGTCGTTTCTTGAAACACAATTTTCTTTCGAAATTCCCTCTTTGGTCATTTTTATCTAACCGAGATGCTCATCTCACCGATTTCGTGCACAATATCATTCGCAGTAAGTCTTTTTCATTTCAAATGGAAATTTTATTTTCGATTTACGTTGTTTCGCTTTACGTCGCATTTTCTTGGTCCAGAAAACGACGTAAATGAAATTGTATATCTGGAATATTTCAATTTTCAATTTCAATTTATTATTAAATGAGTTAATGCATACTAAAAGATTTTAAATCTTAAAACTAAGTATCTAATTAAAAGGCAACAACTGAGAACAAAATAGAAAAAACAGAATTTTTTAAAAATATAATATGTACTTAAGTAGTATAGTAAAAAATAATTAGCAAATGAATTATTCTATTTTTGATTTAAATTAAGTTGATAATAGTCGAAATTTAATTAAGTTGATAAATATTGAAATATCTTCCTCTTGAACAAGGCTAATGAAGTGATCGTCTACAATTCGACTGGAAGACTATTCCAGAGTCGAATAGCTGAGACGTTGAAGGAGCGTTCTGCTATCGTGTGGGAAAAGCGTGAAAATAGCAAACGTACACCTCTACGTGACTGAGGTAGTATTTAGAAGCGAAACACTGGTGTACCTTTGGACATTGTACATAAATCGCACACGGTCATTAAAAGCAATATTTAGCTTACGACTACATTCAAAATCCATCCAAGGATACACATTACAATTGAACATGAAAAACGGGACGATGAGGCTTTTCACTAGATGCATTTTCAAGCTGGGAATCAGCAGATGAGATGAACATATTAGGGTACGCAGACCGGAGTAGATTTTCCTAATCGAGTCAGAAACGGCATCACAGCAACTGAGGGAGGAATTAATACTAAAGCCTTAATACTTAACCTTATTGACGTACAGAATCGTATTACCATCAAGGAATATGGATGGAAAATTAAAACAATTGATTTGAGCCGAAAGGATCATAGCCTCAGTTTTCAAGGGATCAAGCACAAGTTTATCTAAAAAAATTGAACTTTGAATCTTCAAAAGATCCCCATTAATCCGCGCATCACAATCTTCCATCAAACCAATAGGTCGAGCTAGGTATATGGAAACATCGTCCGCGTACATTAGTACTTTGCAATGGTTAACTGATTCGGGAAGTTCGTTAATAAAGAGCGAAAACAACAAGGGTCCCAAAACTAAACCCTGTGGTACCCCGGAATTAACAAAAGTTGGTGTGGAGGTTCCGCTTTCCGATTTTACTACGTTTGGAGAGTAGAATTGAATGGTCAATGCTATCAAATGCTTTAGAAAAGTCTAAAAGGACCATAAGCTCAAACTTACCAGCAACAAGTGCAAAACGAAGGTCAGAAGTTACCTTTAACACGGCTGATTCCCAGCTATGTTTATTCCGAAAATTGACTTCCAATCAGATATCATATTGTTTACAGTTAAATAATTTTGTATCTGTTTAGAGATCATTTTTTTCAAAAAATTTCGATAAGAAACACAAAAGACTATTGGGCCTGAAATCTGAAGGGCATGTCGGATTCCTTTTTTTGGAATTGGTACAACCGTGGCTCTTTTCCATTGCACAGGAAACTGACAGCTGTAAATACATGAATTGAAAATATGTAGAATGAATCTGAGCACTATAGGTAAAATCAGCTTTATAAATCTTGGAAAAATGCCGTCTGAACCAAAAGCATTTGATTTGAATGACTGAATGGCACCCAGAACGTCTACTACACCTACACAGTCAAAAAAAAAAGACTAACAAGAACCTAAGGAATGTGATTCAATATACCGACTGTTTGGAACGCTGTGGTGAGAAGCGAAAAGCCTGCTCATGTCTTCTGGGTTTAACGAGCACTTTAGCTTACCTTTATCCTTAGTTACACCTTTTGCTTTGAGATTTGTCCATAGCTCTTTCGAACTCAGTATAGGATCAAGTTTTCTCAGTAAATGTGTCCTCTTAGACGAACGGATTACAGCAGTGACGTTATTTTGAGCAACTGTGTATTGGCTCCTGTTGAACTCTCTCGGATTACGTTTATATGACCTATACAAACGCTCTCTCTCCCTAATAAGCAATTTAATTTCATTATTGTACCAAGGGCGACATTTAGTTTTAACCCGTTTAGCAACAATAGGAACGTAATCATCGTAAAGCTTGTTCACAACGGTATTAAAAATTTCAACTTTGTTACTGATGTCTGGTGTATTACAGATTTCGTGCCAGCTAAAGTCATAGCTGCCCCTTTGAAGGCCCGTGAAATCAAAACTACGAAATGATTTATAACTGTAAAATCCACTGTTATGTGTCTCGTAAACATTAAAATCAAGAGAGCAAAATAAAAAATTATGAATGAATTCAGAAGTGGGCCTTACTTGCCTTATTCTTCGCTTTGAGCTAGTCAAGAAAAGATCTAACAATGATGGATTGGTGACTGATAGACCAAGTTTATCACAGAAATAGCGGAACAAACATACAGTGCTATTGTTAGCTAAAAGGTTAACATTGAAGTCACCGCCAATTAGCACATGTTCGTATTTAGGACTTAAGTTCAACAGAATATCCTCCAGTTCCTTCAAATTCTCCTCTTTAAAAGTATATGGGGGACAGTAGACAACAATTAATAAGCATTTTTCGAGACCATTGTTAAACTCAATACGAAGAAACTGGACGACTGATAGGTAAGATGAATAGATAAGCTTGGACGAGATATTTTCTTTAAAATACATACAGACGCCACTACCAATTCTATCCACACGATCATTCCTAAATAATTTGAAGCCAGGTAACTTAACGAGTTGGAACGAAATACTACAATTAAGCCATGCCTCGGACACCATAATTACATCTAACTTGGAAGTACTAAACATTTGGTAAAGTGCAGTATATTCTGACCGTATACTTCCTGCATTTAAGTGACATATACTCAGACCGTTGAATGCACCACACCAATACTCACAAATACCCCACTGACGGCCCGCTGAGTTCATCCGACTACGTCAATACCAACGGCGCCGGCGTAAGCGAGTAGTTGTACAGACTTGTAAAAGATTATACCTCCGGTGTTGGCTTGTGAGTTTCGTACCATTCTTCCAAGTATTATATTCAAGAGATCGCACGATCGCAAGGACGTCGGCTGCAGCAGCTTTGTTAGATTTAAGTTAGATATCGCTATCCTCACTTTATTCTAATCGGGTTGACGGGAATCTTGACCTTCATCGTCACTGTTGAATGGCCCATTCTGCCTGGTAGCGGAATATTGGTCATCATCGCTGTTTAACAGTCTGCAGAAGTATTCCTTCCATATCCTCAGCACCGTCTGCGATTTTACTACTTTATTCCCATTTTCGTCACTGAAGGCTTCTGTTCTGGCTTTAAAACCCTGGCATGTTCTTTTTACCTTTCCGTAAAATTTTCGAAAATCATTCCTGCAATAAAATCTCTCAATCTCCTCGATCGAGCGCTTCTCATGCTCCTTTTTTTCTTCTTTCAGAGAAGTCAATGTTCCTCTTTTCTCCTCCGCTCGTAGAGCTCGCGAGCATCTCAAGTCCTTCTATGCACCGCCACTTTGTACGCCTCTTGTTTAGCTGCATGTGCTTGCCGGCATTCACGTCCATTCACGTCGTCCATGTTCTCGTGAGGTGGTTTCCATTTCTTGGATCAAGGTACTAGGCACCCAGCGATCACCACATGGAGCCTGAGAGTAGGAGTTTGTAGGCCTCAAATATGTGAAAATGCTTGTGTTTTCATATAACCGTATTCACTACCGTTTGACCACCAAGCAGCGCGTTGGTAACACTAATTATAAAAACTCATTTAATGTATTCAAACATTTGTGACTTGCTTGCCTGTTCACATACAAAGGGGTTCCGCTAGAAGTTATTATTCTGAAGAAAGGAAAGTCTGCCGGTGAATTTCTCATGATTGGTAGGATTTTGGTGTATTTCTTTTTGTAACAACACTTTTTCCCGAAAAGTATAGTAATGAATACTTTTCTTAGTTGTTTTTCCATCAGGGTAAGCCAAATACAAAAACTGATGCATGCGCATAAATTTTCATATTAAAAATTATTTATTAGCCTGATTTAATACCTGGCACACCATAGATCCAGAAGAAAAAATGTTTTCGATTCTACTCAAAAAAATATTGGTTTTTTAAGCAAATAGCACCAGCTATACCTAAAGGGTTTTCCATTAAGCATTTCCTATCTTTAAATTTGAATAAAACAAACTGTGAGTGAGATATCATTGAGATTTTTATTTATTTAGAATTTTTATTTATTTAGAAGGCCCATATATGCTATTTTTGGGCAAAATCGCATCATCACCTCCTCGCGGTGCCCGCTGGATAGCTATCTGATAGTGAACTAACGATGAGCGTGTGCTGAGTCTGACGATATAAGTGCAGCTGAACACTCAGACCTGCGTTAGCACATCTGGGTGAACTTCAGCGCGCATATGTCTAACCGGACGAGGCATCTCTTGTTGACCTGATCGGCTGAAATATGCGTCTCAGAAGTCTAGCAAGAGGTCCTCAGAAGGAGGACGTGCGGCGGATGAATTCTCTCGATGGAATCAACGGTGAAGTCTACAGACCAGTGGATACCTTACCGGAGCTACTTCAACATATTTAGAGCTGAGGTCTGTAAGGATTTTCAATACTACGTCAGGGTATGGGAAAAGAGATGGTGGCGGATGAACCCTTAATGGGCCAACGGCAGCGCTCATATCCCCGAAGTGGGTTACTGACATCGGTGTATCCGGCCTCTTGTCCTAGGGGTACAAAAAAAAGGATCTGGCCCTCCAGGTTGGGGGTTGTGCCGACGGGTGAACTTCCCTACCACGTAAAAAACCTTTGGTTACAAAGCAACCAACAGCTTCGAATACGGATGATCTTATTGTTGACGACCCATGCAAACGTAAAAAGGACAACGATCTTCGTGTCTGCACATGGAATGTTAGGTCCCTCTACAAACCACGTGCAGCCGAACAACTTGCGGAGGCCCTAGAGTGTCTCAAAGCAGACATTACCGCCATCCAAGAAGTGCGATGGGATGGGCCGGGCATAAGGAGTATGAAAAACTGCGACATCTACTACGGCGATTGCTACAGACAAAAAGGACAGCGTCTATTCGGGTGCGGATTTGTCATTGGAGGCAGACTTAGGCAAGAAGTCTTGAGTTTCCGGCATGTGAACGAGCGCCTCATGACTATCCGTATCAAGGCTAAATTTGCCAACATTAGCTTAATATGCGTTCACTCCCCTCACGAGGAGAAGGACGATGCGACAAAGGATGACTTCTACTTCTCTTGGACAAGACGTATGAGCAATGCCCTAGCCATGACGTTAAAATTATCCTAGGCGACTTTAACGCAAAGCTAGGAAGAGAGGAAGTCTTTAGTAGCGTGGTCGGAAAGCACAGCCTGCACGACAATACATCCGGCAATGGACTCAGGCTAATCGACTTTGCGGCGGGGCGAAACTTTGTCGTAGCTAGTACGCGGTTCCCACGTCTCGATATTCACAAAGGAACATGGCTCTCCTTTGATCGAAAAACTGTCAACCAAACCGATCACATTGCGATCGACGCAAGGCACTCTTCCAGTATTCTGGGTGTCCGGACTTTCCGAGGAGCCAACGTGGACTCGGATCACTACCTAGTTGTAGCCAAGGTACGGATGCGGATATCCACAACGGAGCGAAACCAACGAAATGCTGTGTGGAAATTTGACGTCGAAAGGCTACAATCGCAAGAGACCGCCAGAACCTTTGCCGATCGTGTTTCTTCTAATCTCAATCTAAGTCCTATGCCGCCAGCAGCAAATGCGGAAGACCAGTGGCAGCGTTGCCAAAAAGCCATCAGAGATGCCGCCTCTGATGTACTGGGTTTCTCTCGCCCACCACAACGAAACCCCTGCTTTGATGAGGAATGCCGGCAAGCACATGCAGCTAAACAAGAGGCGTACAAAGCGGCGCTGCATAGAAGGACTAGAGCTGCTTACGAGCTCTACGTGCGCAGGAGAAAAGAGGAACATCGACTTCTCACAAAGAAGAAAAAAGAGCATGAGAAGTGTTGCATATAGAGCATACATAGCATATGCACTTGTATGTATGCGTGTATCAATTACACAATCAATATTGTAATCTCGCTCTTGTCAAATATTATAGATCAGTTAATAAACTCATGTTAATCAAGAAGGTGGTATTTTCCTTATGAAAGACTTATAAACACAACATGGCGCAGTCGGTTTAAGAAAAACGTGGACAAACAACAATTGAATTAAAAAATAAAACTTTAAAATATTGTGCTGTGAAACAAAAATAAAAAATAAAAATAGTAAAATGGATTTTAAAAAGCCAAGTCCTCTAGTGCTAGAAGGAAATTTGAAAGGGAATTTTGCAAAATTTAAGCAAATGTATAATGTGTATGCAACAGCGACTAAAACGAACAAAGAAGAGGGAACAGTGCAAGTGATTAGATTCTTGAGTTGTGCCGGCGATGCAGCTATAGAGCTGTTTGAAACCTTTAAATTAACTCCAGAGCAACGGAAATGTATTGAGACGGTCATATCGAAATTTGAAGCCTACTGTAATCCACGTACGAACGAGGTTTATGAACGGTACATGTTCTACAAACGGTCGCAAAAAGAAGGTGAACCGTTCGACCACTTTATGGCTGACATCACCAGACTAGTGGAGAGCTGTAATTTTGGAGATCAAAAAGATTCTATCTTAAGAGATCGAATTGTCATCGGTACTGCAGACTCCAACCTGCAAGCGAAATTATTAAGAATTGATGGATTGACGCTGGAGAAATCAAAGGAGTATTGTTGAATTGCTGAAATAACTACATTACAAGCCAAGACGATGCAGGAGAGTGGGGTGAAGAAAACCTTGGATGAAGTGACTAGAGCTTAGCATAAAAATTATAAAAAATTTGATAGCAAAAAACCAAATGAATGTAATTATAGGTTAGAGGGACAGAATAGAGCACATGCTAAGAAGTCATTAAATACTAAGTGCAGATATTGTAATCTAGAACACGTTTATGGCAAATGCCCAACATATGGAAAACGATGTAAGTTCTGTGGAAGACTAAATCATTTCGCTGTTGTGTGTGACAATAGAAGAAAGGTAAGCGACATAGCATGTTCAAATAATCTCGATTCTAGTTTTGATAATTTGTATACTGATACGGTTAATATAAAGAACGATAAAAAGTCAAAAATATATAAGGCAGTAGAGTTCGGTGGGAGTTGATGTGAAACGATAGAGATAAATGAGACAAAAATTAATTTTAAATTAGACAGTGGTGCAGAAGTAAACATAATTCCATTGAGCACATATAACAGCATAAAAGAAAAACCAGTTTTATCTAAATCTTCAGTGAATTTAGAAGCTTATGGTGGTCATAGTCTAAAATCAATGGGTACAGTGATTCTCACAATAAACCATAAGGGAGTAACAAAGAAAGCATGTTTTGTTGTTGCTGATGTGAGACCAAAGCCAATTCTTGGTTTGCACACGTGTCAGGAATTAGGTCTTATTAAAAGAATTTATGCAGTCAGTTCTAAAACAAAGGAAGAGTTCATTTCTCAAAACAAAGATGTGTTTAGTGGAGTAGGTAGATTTCCAGAAACATGCACAATTGAATTGAAGGCAACTGCAAAGCCAATGCATAACCCTCCACGTCGTGTTCCAATTTGCCTGATGGATAAGCTTAAAGCTAAGTTAGATGAAATAGAGCCGCGTAAGATTATCAATCAAAAAATAGGACCATCAGAATGGGCTCATAATTTAGTTGTCGTTGAGAAACCAGATGGATCTTTACGCTTATGTTTGGATCCCAAAAACTTGAATGACAATATTATACATAAACCTTTTTTAATCCCAAAGTTGGATGATTTTAGGTACCAAATGAGAGCCATGACTTTTTTTTCAGTGCTGGACCTTAAGGAAGGGTTTTGGCAGATAGCATTGCCAAAACCCCATTCGTGACGTATGAATTTAATATTCTTCCATTTGGTGTCAGCACTGCTACTGAAAAATGCCAGGAAATAAATGAAAAGTATTTTGGGGACTTAAAGGGATGTTTTATCTATATAGATGATTTTATTGTTGGCGGTAGAACCGAAGAAGAGCATGAAATCAATTTAAATCGAGTTATAGAGAGAGCCAGAGAGGTCAATGTAAAATGTAACCCAAGTAAATTTCAGTATAAAGTCAAGAAAATTAAATATTTAGGGCATGAGTTCTCAAGCGATGGCATGCTGCCAGATCGTGAGCGGATCAAGGCCATTCAAGCCATTTCAGATCCTGAAAATAGAAAGGATTTGGAAAAGATTTTGGGAACCTTAAACTATTTAAGGGCCTTTATACCCAACTTTTCTGAACTGAACTCCCCGTTAAGGGCTTTACTTAAGAAAAATATAGTTTTTCAATGGACTCCTTTGCATGCACAATTATTAGATAAAATTAAGAACATTTTAAGTGATGCAACAATTTTACATTCATTTTCCCCGGATAAAGACATACTTATACAAACAGATGCATCTAGTAGAGGGTTAGGATGTTGTTTAATGCAACAAGGTAAACCTGTTTCATTTGCTTCTAAGAGTCTGAGTCCGACAGAGATAAATTACTCCCAAATAGAAAAGGAATTCTCGGCAGTTGTGTATGCATGCGATAAATTTCATGAGTATATTTATGGGCATCGGGTGTTAATCCAGACTGATCATAAACCGTTACTAGGGATTATGAACAAACAGATCAGTCAAATACTCTCAAATAGATTGCAGCGCATGAGAATCAAATCGTTGAAATATAACCTGGAAATGAAATATGTACCAGGAAAGGATCTGCATGTGCCTGACCTGCTTTCTAGAAAATTTGTTGAGCATGCTGTAAAAGAAGATGTATTTACGGAGGTTGTTCACAGCATCAACATGAGTGAGGTTAGAAGGAAAATGTTTAAAAAAACCATTTTAGGAGATCCAAAACTACAGAGATTAATTTTAAGGTGTCAGCAGGGTTGGCCGAATAGCAGAGCAAAAATACCTGAAGATCTCAAAATGCTTTGGAATGAAAGGCATAAGATTTATTTTGAGGATAATTTGTTGTTTTTTGAGGATAGAGTGTTTGTACCAGAATCACTAAGAACTCAAATGTTAAGTTTACTGCATGGACCACATTTAGGAGTGGTTAAAACAATTGCTAGGGCAGGAATATTATTCTATTGGCCTTTTATGAACCAGGACATCGAGAATGTTATTCGAAGATGACAAATATGCGAAAAATTTTAGCCGGCCAATCGAATGCATTCTCTGTTACCCCATAAAATCCCACAGAGACCTTTTCAAAAAGTTGTCACAGATATATTTGAGCTTGGAGCAAAAACATATCTTGTGGTGATATACTATTTCTCAAATTGGTTAGAAATTCAGCGGCTCAAAGGCAAAAAGTCAACAGATGTTATTCTGGCACTCAAAAAGGTATTTTCAACACACGGTATACCTGAAACGGTTATCTCTGACAACCAACCATTTAATTCGTTTGCACTCAAAGAATTTGCTGAAGAATGAAATTTTGAATTTATTTATTCAAGCCCTAAATATCCAAGGTCAAACGGACTTTCAGAAAAAGGGGTGCACATAGCTAAAATGCTGTTGCGGAAAACGGAATTTCAGGGTAAAGACTTCTATTCGGCTCTATTGGAACAAAGATCTACGGTAGTACCGAGATTAGGATATTCACCAGCACAAATTTTGATGAGTAGGAAGTTAAGAACTAAGCTAACCATAGATAGTAATCAACTAATTCCTCTCCTCGAACTCTATATGATGTACATGGAAAACATCAGTTATCAAGGGATAATCAGAAGAAAGCCCATGATTTCAGAGGGTGTCGAAAAGAGGTACCCTTTAAAAGAGGAGATAATGTTACTTATAGAGTTGATCGATCTTGGAGACCCGCACAGATAGTAGAGAAACATCGATCTCCAAGGTCGTTTATAATAAGAAATGAAGAGCAGGAACTATTAAGACGAAATACATCACATTTAAGAAGATCATGTAATGAGCCCTGTTTTAGAGAAGCATCAGACATAGTAGATCAGCATAACCCTTTAGATTCACAAGACAACACCGAACAAAATAAACCACACCCAACTCTCTCCAGCTCAGCCAGCCCAGAAGTCGTACCCGAAACAAATTGAAGAACACGTTATGGACGTGAAGTCAAAAAACCAGATTACTATAGGCCTCACAACAGCGAGTGAAAGATAATGTACTGAAAGGAGTTGCAATTGTGTCTTTTATAATAACTAAGAACAAGTTTTCATTACATTATATACTCTGTGAGCCTAAAAAAAAAAAAAAACTCAATACTTATGTATTTAATCACTTATCTTTGCTATTATGATCACATTGATACTTAATTTTATATTTCTATAGAACAAGTATTCATGGACTTAAATTATCATTATTTCTTTATTGTAACTTTTGTGCTGTATGTACTTGACATATATATTACTAACATAAATTAAATTTATCCCAATACTGAAAAAGGAAGATGTTGTACATAGAGCATACATAGCATATACACTTGTATGTATGCGTGTATCAATTACACAATCAATATTGTAATCTCGCTCTTGTCAAATATTATAGATCAGTTAATAAACTCATGTTAATCAAGAAGGTGGTATTTTCCTTATGAAAGACTTATAAACACAACATGGCGCAGTCGGTTTAAGAAAAACGTGGACAAACAACAATTGAATTAAAAAATAAAACTTTAAAATATTGTGCTGTGAAACAAAAATAAAAAATAAAAATAGTAAAATGGATTTTAAAAAGCCAAGTCCTCTAGTGCTAGAAGGAAATTTGAAAGGGAATTTTGCAAAATTTAAGCAAATGTATAATGTGTATGCAACAGCGACTAAAACGAACAAAGAAGAGGGAACAGTGCAAGTGATTAGATTCTTGAGTTGTGCCGGCGATGCAGCTATAGAGCTGTTTGAAACCTTTAAATTAACTCCAGAGCAACGGAAATGTATTGAGACGGTCATATCGAAATTTGAAGCCTACTGTAATCCACGTACGAACGAGGTTTATGAACGGTACATGTTCTACAAACGGTCGCAAAAAGAAGGTGAACCGTTCGACCACTTTATGGCTGACATCACCAGACTAGTGGAGAGCTGTAATTTTGGAGATCAAAAAGATTCTATCTTAAGAGATCGAATTGTCATCGGTACTGCAGACTCCAACCTGCAAGCGAAATTATTAAGAATTGATGGATTGACGCTGGAGAAATCAAAGGAGTATTGTTGAATTGCTGAAATAACTACATTACAAGCCAAGACGATGCAGGAGAGTGGGGTGAAGAAAACCTTGGATGAAGTGACTAGAGCTTAGCATAAAAATTATAAAAAATTTGATAGCAAAAAACCAAATGAATGTAATTATAGGTTAGAGGGACAGAATAGAGCACATGCTAAGAAGTCATTAAATACTAAGTGCAGATATTGTAATCTAGAACACGTTTATGGCAAATGCCCAACATATGGAAAACGATGTAAGTTCTGTGGAAGACTAAATCATTTCGCTGTTGTGTGTGACAATAGAAGAAAGGTAAGCGACATAGCATGTTCAAATAATCTCGATTCTAGTTTTGATAATTTGTATACTGATACGGTTAATATAAAGAACGATAAAAAGTCAAAAATATATAAGGCAGTAGAGTTCGGTGGGAGTTGATGTGAAACGATAGAGATAAATGAGACAAAAATTAATTTTAAATTAGACAGTGGTGCAGAAGTAAACATAATTCCATTGAGCACATATAACAGCATAAAAGAAAAACCAGTTTTATCTAAATCTTCAGTGAATTTAGAAGCTTATGGTGGTCATAGTCTAAAATCAATGGGTACAGTGATTCTCACAATAAACCATAAGGGAGTAACAAAGAAAGCATGTTTTGTTGTTGCTGATGTGAGACCAAAGCCAATTCTTGGTTTGCACACGTGTCAGGAATTAGGTCTTATTAAAAGAATTTATGCAGTCAGTTCTAAAACAAAGGAAGAGTTCATTTCTCAAAACAAAGATGTGTTTAGTGGAGTAGGTAGATTTCCAGAAACATGCACAATTGAATTGAAGGCAACTGCAAAGCCAATGCATAACCCTCCATGTCGTGTTCCAATTTGCCTGATGGATAAGCTTAAAGCTAAGTTAGATGAAATAGAGCCGCGTAAGATTATCAATCAAAAAATAGGACCATCAGAATGGGCTCATAATTTAGTTGTCGTTGAGAAACCAGATGGATCTTTACGCTTATGTTTGGATCCCAAAAACTTGAATGACAATATTATACATAAACCTTTTTTAATCCCAAAGTTGGATGATTTTAGGTACCAAATGAGAGCCATGACTTTTTTTTCAGTGCTGGACCTTAAGGAAGGGTTTTGGCAGATAGCATTGCCAAAACCCCATTCGTGACGTATGAATTTAATATTCTTCCATTTGGTGTCAGCACTGCTACTGAAAAATGCCAGGAAATAAATGAAAAGTATTTTGGGGACTTAAAGGGATGTTTTATCTATATAGATGATTTTATTGTTGGCGGTAGAACCGAAGAAGAGCATGAAATCAATTTAAATCGAGTTATAGAGAGAGCCAGAGAGGTCAATGTAAAATGTAACCCAAGTAAATTTCAGTATAAAGTCAAGAAAATTAAATATTTAGGGCATGAGTTCTCAAGCGATGGCATGCTGCCAGATCGTGAGCGGATCAAGGCCATTCAAGCCATTTCAGATCCTGAAAATAGAAAGGATTTGGAAAAGATTTTGGGAACCTTAAACTATTTAAGGGCCTTTATACCCAACTTTTCTGAACTGAACTCCCCGTTAAGGGCTTTACTTAAGAAAAATATAGTTTTTCAATGGACTCCTTTGCATGCACAATTATTAGATAAAATTAAGAACATTTTAAGTGATGCAACAATTTTACATTCATTTTCCCCGGATAAAGACATACTTATACAAACAGATGCATCTAGTAGAGGGTTAGGATGTTGTTTAATGCAACAAGGTAAACCTGTTTCATTTGCTTCTAAGAGTCTGAGTCCGACAGAGATAAATTACTCCCAAATAGAAAAGGAATTCTCGGCAGTTGTGTATGCATGCGATAAATTTCATGAGTATATTTATGGGCATCGGGTGTTAATCCAGACTGATCATAAACCGTTACTAGGGATTATGAACAAACAGATCAGTCAAATACTCTCAAATAGATTGCAGCGCATGAGAATCAAATCGTTGAAATATAACCTGGAAATGAAATATGTACCAGGAAAGGATCTGCATGTGCCTGACCTGCTTTCTAGAAAATTTGTTGAGCATGCTGTAAAAGAAGATGTATTTACGGAGGTTGTTCACAGCATCAACATGAGTGAGGTTAGAAGGAAAATGTTTAAAAAAACCATTTTAGGAGATCCAAAACTACAGAGATTAATTTTAAGGTGTCAGCAGGGTTGGCCGAATAGCAGAGCAAAAATACCTGAAGATCTCAAAATGCTTTGGAATGAAAGGCATAAGATTTATTTTGAGGATAATTTGTTGTTTTTTGAGGATAGAGTGTTTGTACCAGAATCACTAAGAACTCAAATGTTAAGTTTACTGCATGGACCACATTTAGGAGTGGTTAAAACAATTGCTAGGGCAGGAATATTATTCTATTGGCCTTTTATGAACCAGGACATCGAGAATGTTATTCGAAGATGACAAATATGCGAAAAATTTTAGCCGGCCAATCGAATGCATTCTCTGTTACCCCATAAAATCCCACAGAGACCTTTTCAAAAAGTTGTCACAGATATATTTGAGCTTGGAGCAAAAACATATCTTGTGGTGATATACTATTTCTCAAATTGGTTAGAAATTCAGCGGCTCAAAGGCAAAAAGTCAACAGATGTTATTCTGGCACTCAAAAAGGTATTTTCAACACACGGTATACCTGAAACGGTTATCTCTGACAACCAACCATTTAATTCGTTTGCACTCAAAGAATTTGCTGAAGAATGAAATTTTGAATTTATTTATTCAAGCCCTAAATATCCAAGGTCAAACGGACTTTCAGAAAAAGGGGTGCACATAGCTAAAATGCTGTTGCGGAAAACGGAATTTCAGGGTAAAGACTTCTATTCGGCTCTATTGGAACAAAGATCTACGGTAGTACCGAGATTAGGATATTCACCAGCACAAATTTTGATGAGTAGGAAGTTAAGAACTAAGCTAACCATAGATAGTAATCAACTAATTCCTCTCCTCGAACTCTATATGATGTACATGGAAAACATCAGTTATCAAGGGATAATCAGAAGAAAGCCCATGATTTCAGAGGGTGTCGAAAAGAGGTACCCTTTAAAAGAGGAGATAATGTTACTTATAGAGTTGATCGATCTTGGAGACCCGCACAGATAGTAGAGAAACATCGATCTCCAAGGTCGTTTATAATAAGAAATGAAGAGCAGGAACTATTAAGACGAAATACATCACATTTAAGAAGATCATGTAATGAGCCCTGTTTTAGAGAAGCATCAGACATAGTAGATCAGCATAACCCTTTAGATTCACAAGACAACACCGAACAAAATAAACCACACCCAACTCTCTCCAGCTCAGCCAGCCCAGAAGTCGTACCCGAAACAAATTGAAGAACACGTTATGGACGTGAAGTCAAAAAACCAGATTACTATAGGCCTCACAACAGCGAGTGAAAGATAATGTACTGAAAGGAGTTGCAATTGTGTCTTTTATAATAACTAAGAACAAGTTTTCATTACATTATATACTCTGTGAGCCTAAAAAAAAAAAAAAACTCAATACTTATGTATTTAATCACTTATCTTTGCTATTATGATCACATTGATACTTAATTTTATATTTCTATAGAACAAGTATTCATGGACTTAAATTATCATTATTTCTTTATTGTAACTTTTGTGCTGTATGTACTTGACATATATATTACTAACATAAATTAAATTTATCCCAATACTGAAAAAGGAAGATGTTGTACATAGAGCATACATAGCATATACACTTGTATGTATGCGTGTATCAATTACACAATCAATATTGTAATCTCGCTCTTGTCAAATATTATAGATCAGTTAATAAACTCATGTTAATCAAGAAGGTGGTCTTTTCCTTATGAAAGACTTATAAACACAACAAGAAGTACTCGATCGACGAGATTGAGAGATTTTATTGCAGGAATAATGTTCGAAAATTTTACCAAAGGGCAAAAAGAACATGCCAGGGTTTCAAAGCCAGAACAGAAGCCTGCAGGGACGAAAATGGTGCTGAGGATATGGAAGGAACACTTCTGCAGACTGTTAAACTGCGATGATGATCAATATTCCGCTGTCAGGCAGAATGAGCCATTCAACAGTGATGATGGCAGTCAAAATTCCCGTCAACCCGATCAGAATGAAGTGAAGATAGCGATATCTAAACTCAAATCCAACAAAGCTGCCGGAGCCGACGGCCTTGCCGCTGAACTTTTCAAGGCAGGAGGAGATGAGTTGGTAAGGAGCATGCACCAGCTCATCTGTAAAATCTGGTCGGACGAAAGTATGCCCCATGAATGGAACCTCAGCATCGTTTGCCCGATCCTGAAGAAAGGAGACCCTCTGAACTGCGCCAACTACAGAGGTATAAGTCTCCTAAATATCGCATATAAGATCCTGTCTGCCGTACTATGTGAACGCCTAAAACCGATCGTCAACAACCTGATAGGTCCTTATCAGTGCGGTTTCAGGCCTGGAAAGTCCACCATTGACCAAATATTCACACTACGGCAGATCTAGGAAAAAACCCATGAATATAAAATCGATACGCACCACCTCTTCATCGATTTCAAAGTTGCCTATGATAGCGTGTATAGAGACGAGTTATACAGAGCCATGTCTAGTCCTGGCATCCCTGCCAAGCTCGTCCGTTTGTGCAGAATGACGATGGAGAAGGAGACCGCTGCTCCATCAAAGTCGGTAAGAACATCACCGAACCGTTCGATGTCAGGAAAGGTCTTAGACAAGGCGATGCGCTATCATGCGATCTCTTTAACATAGTACTTGAGAGAATTGTACGAAACTCACAAGCCAACCCCGGAAGTACAATCTTCTTCAAGTCTGTACAACTACTCGCTTATGCCGATGACGTTGACATAATCGGAAGAACTCAGCGAGCAGTCAATGGGGCATTTACGAGTATTGAGAACGAGGCAGCAAAGATGGGTCTAGCGGTTAAGGAAAGCAAAACAAAATATATGCTGTCTACAAAAAGGACACCCAACATCGGCGTCTTGGACAGAACGCCACAATAGACAGATACAATTTTGAGGTAGTAAAGGATTTTGTCTACCTAGGCTCTATGGTCAGCTCCGCAAATGACATCAGTGGAGAGATCACACGGAGAATTACTCTTGCCAATCGTTGTTTCTATGGGCTAAAACGGCAATTGAGTAGCAAAGCCCTATCTCGAACTACTAAGGTAACTCTTTATAAGACATTAATCATCCCAGTCCTGCTGTATGGCACAGAAGCATGGGCTTTGACAAAACCGGATGAGGACGCACTTGGTTATTTCGAGAGAAAAGTTGTTCGAGCGATCTTTGGTCCCGTCCCGCATAGACGGTGAGTGGAGGAGAAGGTACAATGCCGAACTATACGGCCTGTACAACGACATCGACTTAGCCAGAAGAGTTTACAGCGACTAAGATGGCTGGGTCATTTAGAGCGGATGGAGCCCAACCTTCCCGCTAAGAAAGTCTTCGAATCCAACCCGGACGGACGGCGCAGTAGAGGACGACCTCGCGGTAGGTGGCGCAAACAAGTGGAGGGGGACCTCAACCAACTTGGCGTGCGCAACTGGAGGCAGCTGACTCGTAACCGTGCTGGCTGGAGAGGTTTGTTGGTTGAGGCCCAGGTCCACCCCGGACTGTAGCGCCATCTAAGTAAGTAAGTAAGTATATGCTATTATGTATGGAATATAACATCATTTAAATATGCGCCGCGACTTCGCTGGGTGGCGCGCATCCGAAACGTCCAATTTTCCATAACTCTGGCGCATAAATCAGGCTGATTTGGACCAATGGGATTGATTATGTTGGCTTTCAGGGCAGTGGTGGTTTGTGGTTTATTGCCATAAACCTGTGACTTAAGAAGACTCCATAAAAAGAAGTCTAACGGGGTCAAATCGCACGATCTCGGTGGCCAGTTCACATCGCCCTCGCGTGAGATAACCATGTTCGGAAATCGTTCGTGCAGAATGTCCATCGTGGCACCAGCTGCAGCTGGTGTCCCACGAAGCGCCATCCTGTTGAAACCGCATGTCGTCGGTGTCCATATCATCCAATTTGGGCCAAAACAAATTGGTTATCATCGACCGACAGCGCTCGCCATTGACGGTGATGGCCTGGTCAACGTCGTTCTCAAAGAAGTATGGACAGATGATGCCACCAGCCCAAAATGCACACCAAACAGTGACTTTCTCTGGATGCATTGCAATTTGGTGGATCTCGTGTGGATTGTTATCGTTCCGAATTCGACAATTTTGATTGTTGACAGACCCGTTCATCCAGAAATGGGCCTCGTCGCTGAATATGATTTTTCGACCGTAAATTAGGCGAAGCGCTCGAAATGTTGTACGAACAGAAGACCCACTTTCATAAAACAATTTAATCTTTTGCACATGTGTTTGAACGCTATAACTCTCCATGTTGATTTGGCAAGAAAAACTAAATAAATGACAGCCAATTTGACATACAGTTATCCACAAAAGTCTGCGTACAGCGACGAAACTTTGGAAAACAGAGGCGTTGTGGCCAAATAGTAAATAATATATCTTTCAAATTGCAATATTTCAGTAAAAGAGCATTAAACCCATTCATTTTGAACAATATTTTAATTTTTTTTGTATTTTCTTAAGAAAAAATTAACAAAAACAAAAAAATGCATTGAATACATTCCACAAAAGTTTGCGTACAGCACTGAAATAAAATGGAAAACATTAGTTCAATTGAATAAAAAGTAATTATTTCTTTTTACTTTTATGGTTAATATTTTGTCGAATATCCCCTCTTCTTAATTACCTCCTTCAAACGGTTTTGCATAGAAGAAACTAGTTTTTCTGTACACGAACTAGTAATATTTCTCCATTCTGCTAGTAAGGCTTCCTTAAGTTGCACTTTATTCCGAATCTCACACGTTCGGATCCTGCGTTCCAATTCATCCCACAAGTGCTAAATGGGATTGAGGTCTGGACTCTGCGGGGGCGTTCATAGCATGTGGGGAACGTTGAACAAAAGCCACATACGCACATTATGGGCCGTATGTTTTGGGTCATTATCTTGCTGGAAGTCATCCGAGACTCCCAGTATTTCAGCACTGTCTCTTAAATTTCTTTTGAGGATATCAATGTAGTTGAACTGGTCCATGATTCCTTCGATTATTTCCAACTTTCCGACCTTCGATGCAGACATACAGCTCCATACCATCAAACCTCCACCTCCATGTTTCACTGTCTTGACGGTATACTTGGGATTTAGTGCATTATTTTGACGTCGCCAGACTCTCAAGCGGCCATCCGAACCAAAAATGTTATATTTTGACTCGTCCGAAAATATAACCTTGCGCCAGAAGTCTGGAGATTTGTTCACGTATTCCTTTGCGAACATGAGACGTTTCTGACGGTTAATTTTATTCACAAAAAGTTTTTTTCTGGGTGTGCACGACTTAAATCCCATATCGACGATGACCGTTCGTACTGTTTCTGGATGCACTGTAGTGTTATTGTAAATTTCGAGATGCGAACTTATCTTTTGAGAGCTAATGAAGGGCTCCTGCTCCACAATCCGCTTGATCGCCCGCTTATCCCTCAGAGTTAGCTTCGGTGGTCTCCCAGATCTTGGCTTTGACTCAATTTCACCTTCATCCCTAAAGCGACTTATTGTTCTCTGGATCGTTGACCGGGGTCTTGAAGTTATTTCAGATATTTGAGAGTACGAATTTTGCTGCTGTATGTATAAATTCAAAATCAACTGCCTTTCAGACACACTTAATTCTTTTTTTCCCATTTTCTGAATTAATTTTAACCGAATCTCTTACTTAAACGGAATTCTGGGATGGAAAATCTGTAGCTGTACGCAAACTTTTGTGGAATGAATTCAATGACTTTTTTTTGTTTTTGTTAACTTTTTCTTAAGAAAATAAAAAAAAATATGAAAATATTGTTCAAAATGAATGGGTTTAATGCTCTTTTACTGAAATATTACAATTTGAAAGATATATTATTTACTATTTGGCCACAACGCCTCTGTTTTCCAAAGTTTCATCGCTGTACGCAGACTTTTGTGGATAAGTGTATGCATGTAGCTTCAACAATATGGTCGCAATCACCTGTTCAAGTTCGGAAATCCCTATTGGAAAACCATGTAGACGTCAATATTCCACATATATTCGTGTAAGTGTATATACGTATATATTATGCCGAATAGAGAATAACGCGTTAGTACCAGCGTTCCTTTCCTTCCGTTAAGAGATTTTGGGCTTTCTGTTGGCTTCAAGGGGTTATGTACACGCACCTAGGTAGGCCAACAAATTTTTAAAATATTTTTGAAAAACACTATTTTCTACAACCTCCAAACTATATACCCTGGAAATTTAATTGAAAAATTCATGAAATTGACAAAGTTAAAGCCATTTAAGGGGCTACATACACCTAGGGGTAGGCAGTTAAAATAGGGCAAATTTTTTAAAAACATTTTTTCTTATTTAAAATCCAATTGATACGTCTCATAGTATATTCCTTTAATTACATAGCATAAGAACGTTATAAAAAAAAAAAAATTAAATTGCTGTGAGGGAAGGTTTCTGCGGCAGATGCTGTGTAGTAAAATTTAAAAAGCGTTTTTTTTTTCACAAAACTTCATTGTTGAAAATCAAATTCTTTATACGAGTATCAAGTTTTAGCTGACCCACTTTTATTTTAACTTAAAAGAAACTCTAGTTTAAGAAAAATATTTTTAGGGAAAAATTAACAAAACTGCAATGAGTACTGTGGAAACCGGAAAAACTTCTCCACGTATTACATATAATTTTCTTTCTACTTAATCCGGAGCCAAAATTATATCATAATGCATCAAAATTTAAATTTAATTAAAGTATCAGAATTAAAAAAAAAACCTAACATAAGTATTTTTAATTGAATGGGTGATTAATCGAATTTTTAAGAGATAGACACAAAGTCAAACAAAACTGTTTATCTTTTAGTGTTGCACATTTCAGTAGAAAGTTTTAAATCGACAGCTCCACGCCAACCTTAAAGTGGCAAGGTGAAAACATTAGGAATCAACGATACCTTCTAGAGAGATTTTAGACATTTTGTATGTTTAATTCGTTTCTATACCTTCTCCCATAGGAGTGTTTTATGTTTAAGAATTATCTTGTAGCAAATAGGTAGACTAATTCCATGAGGTGTATATAAAAGATCAGAACAACAGCTGAGTCAATTGAGTGATGTACGTCCGTCGGTCCGTCCACGTATGTCACATTTTCTTGGGCCTAAGTTTCAAGCTAGGATGATTAATTTATTTGTATAGGCTTTTGAGAGCCCGAAGCAGTACAATAGTGTAAACATTTTTAAAATGCGGCCACTGACTGGCAAAGTTAAAACAAAAACAATTTTTGTGTATACATACGTGTATACTAGAAACGGAAAAAAAAAATTGCGTAATAAAATATAAAGAAACGAGCTTTGTCTATAATACACTTTTTCTATATAATATTCGTGACCACTACCAATTTTCAGGAGAGTTTTAAAAAAAATTAAATTTCGAGCTAAAAGGAAAGATTTTCACGAATAAACTTCTAAATGCCCAAAGCACTAAGACTGTAATCATTTTTTTTTAAATCCGCCCTCTGCTATGCCAGCTTTTAAAAAAATACACATTTTCATCATTTTTGTTATAATATTAAGATTATCCTTAATAAGTATGTTGGGGTATTCTGCTAATTTTGTTTGTAGTGTTGCACTGTCTTCGAAAACAGAATAAGGGAGCACAAGAATCGGAATAGAATCGTTAGAAATTATTATTCTGAAGAAAAGATAACACTGTTCTGCCGGTGAATTTCTCATGATAAAGCATTAAAAAAGGCAGAGTTGGTATGTGTATAACATGCATCATTGCTGAGGTGGAAAACATATATATGTATGTCATTTTATACTTATGTATTATAGATGCCCAATCCCTACAAGTTCAAAACCTGTCTGTTTTGGTAGGGACGCTTTCAATTTAGTAGCTTAATGCGATTTTAAACTATAACAACGATACCTCCCACTTCAAATTTGAGTGTATTGTTTGAGGTACAGATAATTGTTAATAAATGAATTCAATGAATGAGAAATATTAATAATGCAGTGAACAAAATATAACACAGAAAATTAATATTGAAAGCCAATCTGACAGAGAGGTATTCACAAGGTTAGAAATAGAGCGCGACCGGCTATTCCCACGTTAAAAAAAGAGATCATTTCAACCCTGTTAAAAAGGCAATATCAGTGAACGTTCCAAAGACAGCGTGAAGGGTGGGCAGGCCTATAAACGCCTGGATCATACAAATGCAACGACACCAGCATTTGATTTGCCTCAGTAACCAAGTGATCCAAAATCGGCAGGCCTGGCAATATTTTCTGCGGTAAATAGGCGAACCCCAAAGGCGGATCAGTAGAAATGCGGTGATGTGGGAGTGTTATGATCCCTTTTTTTCGGATCATAACCTCGCCGAAATAGGGAGAACAAAATATATAAAGGTTTCCATGTTCTCATCAATTGCTTTATTTCTACTATTAGATTTTACACTATGCCTCAAAAGTAAGGTATTGGAAAGATTAGATTCCTGTCGGGAATACGTGTCCTTATGCATAGTATTGCACAAGCGAGTTTAAGTATCTGCTTTTCTTATTGGTATATTTATAATTACCCCTCCCCGTAGGGATAAGAATATACCCAACATAGGCATGTCTGTCATAACAGGCGACTAAAATCCACCGATATCAATATCCCAGATGGCAATCTAGGTACATTGGAAATCCACCCTCTTCGGAGGTCGGCTCTAAGGATTTTGGGAAGAGTCATTTATTGCGTTTATGCGACCCTTTAAAACTTGGAACAGCGGTACCAAGGCCTCCACCATCAGACCTTTCCTCAATACGTGTAATAGAAATCCGACGCCATCGATAGTGTCGGCCATATTGAACGGATTTCAACGAAATCTAAAAGCGAAAAGAGGAAAACCTACTAAATTGAAAGCGTCCCTACTCCAGACCAGGCTTAGCAACATAGGACTACTCTGTAAAGAACTGAGAAAAGAATTAAATTTACATTGTTTAGACAGAAAACCAAGTCTTCAAGGATATGTCTAAACCTCGAACTGAGATTAGATCTTGAAACAGACTGGATTCTAGAGAACACCTGGGCAATAGACGAAGAGCTGCTTTCTTGCCCGAATTCGTGACACAACATAAAGACACGCGAAATGAGCCTTAAAGCTAGGATTACACGATTCACGCTTTGCGTCAATATTTACGCTTTTTTGAAGTTCAGTGTTCGTGTAAAGGAACAATTTCTTTACGTAAATCTACGCCAATTTGGTTGACCCCCGGATTGTCCCAAATTTTCCATCAACCAAAAATTACGCGTTTACGTCAGTTGTGTAAACGAATCAATTGAAACACTCGCGTCAACCCACAGCTCAGTTCCGTCGACCAGTGGTTGACGATTCGAGCGTCTCAAAGAACATGTAAGTTTTGATTATACTCGTTTTTCATTCATTTTTGTGAAATTTTAGTTTATTTACAATATAATAAAAAAAATTCCACGATCATTGAATTTATTCGCTAGTTGAAAATATTTACACATATACATCATACATTTTCATGAGGTCCTTCTCGATCCTCTGCCATTGACTTCAACTCATCAGGAGGAATCCCTAGACGGCCCCAGGACAGATGTCGGACTTGGTCTAACCATTTATTCCTAGGCCTACCTGATGGCACGGTAATCATGGCTCGTCTTGGAAGCCGGTCAGAGGGGATACGCACTACGTGACCAAACCATCATAGCCTAGATCGTTCCGTTCGGAGAAATAGCTGCTCAACATTGAGCGCCTCGCGGACTCTAGCGTTGCGCACTTGATCCCTACGAGTTATTCCAGCAACACCGTGAAGGAACGTCATTTCGGCAGGTTGTATCCGTGATGATATGGTCACTACCCAAATTCCATGACCATAGGTGAGAGTTGGAACATACACCGGGTTAAAAACCGATAGCTTAGCTTAAACACTAATTTCGGCCTTCCTTGTAACAGATTGGTCAAGCTCTCTCAAAATTGATCCAGCCTGATCAATTCCACAGGATAACTCGGCATTGCTCTTCCCATCACTTGTGAATAAGACCCCGAGGTACTTAAACTTATCCACCTGCTTCAGCGGGACTCCACTAACATATAGAGTGGACTGAATGGGTTTTTTGGAAAAGACCATTATTTCCGATTTGTTCACGTTGATCTTCATTCCAGCATCATCACAAACGGCTACAGACCTTTCGAGTGCGCACTGAAGTTCGGTTTGAGAGGAACCAAGAATGACCAAATCATCCGAAAGGGGCAAATGACAAATAAGTCTCTCACTTTGAAACATTCTTCGCCACGGCTGCGCTGCAACATCCAGTCCATATATATATAATTAAGAAGAGATGTGATAAAGGCACCCTTGACGGAGTCCAACGCCCACAGTGAAAGGTATTGATTTAACACCGTTTATCCGAGCACTGCTTCCACAGTTTGTATATAAAGACTGAGTCGCCCTTAACAACTAACCATCAATCCTATACTCCTGCAGAACACTCCAAAGTTTGCCTCGAGGAACCCTGTCATTATGCTTTTTCCAAATCCACAAAACAGGTGTAGACAGGTTTAGCATACTCCCAAGTCGGTTGTGCTTCTACCGGGACGAAAACCGAACTGCTCATCCCCCAATCTGTCCATAACCACAGCTCTGAGACGTGTTTCTAGCACCTTAGCGAAGACTTTTCCACGGAGACTTAAAAGAGATATACACCTGTAGTTGGCGCAGTCTTTCTTGTCCCTTAAAAAAAAAAAAAACAATTAAGTGGGGTTACTTGCCAATCACCAGGTGTTTCACAGCATTCCCAGGTCACTTTAATGACACGCGAGAGCCATTGCACTCCCTCTTTACCTAAAGCCTTGAACATTTCCGGCCAGATTTCATCCACACCAGCAGATTTGCCAACTTTTAGCGCTTTGATCGCCAAAGTTACTTCCTCTACCGTAGGACTACTTTCCGCCCTACTCTCGACCATAGGTCTGTCATCTTGGGTGCTCTGTTCGGGATTGAGCAATTCTGAAAAGTGCTCCTCCATCTGCGTAAGATGTCCTCCTCATTGGAAAGAAGTGAACTGTCTTTGAATTTGACTCATTCAACGATATTCAACTTTTTTCCTCTCAGTCGGCGGACGGCCTGCCAGAACATCTTATTTGCAGATCTATGATCACGTTCCAATTTCTCGCCAAACTCCTTCCAAGACTGTTCTTTCGCTATTTTCACAGTTAGTTTGCAAGTTTTTCGCGTTATAGTGTACCGATTTCGAGAATCGGAGATCCTCAAGTGAATCCACACCTTAAAGGCTCTCTTCTTCTCTCTGATGGCTTCTTGAACTCCGGCGTTTTACACTAGCTACCACACCAAGCCGCTTCACTCCACAAACATCTCCCGCAGAGGCAAAAACCGCTGTTGAAAACAGTTGCCATTCTTCCTCAGTTGGAATTCGTTCAAACCTTTCAGATACTTGCGGCGCAAATGTCTCTCGCATCTCATCGTCCTGTAGCCTCTCCCATCGTATGCGTGTAACCATCCTTGTTTACGCTTTGGTAGGGGAGGCACTCTCTCGCTAAGATACAAGTGATGATCAGTTGACAGTTCGGCCCCCCTCAATACGTGAACATCACAGACCATTCTACTCAAACACGATGGTACCACACAGGGGCGGACTAAGAGGCAGTGGCACCCGGGGCGGTAAAGCAAGCTTACACCCCTTAAAAAATTTAAGAAAAAAACACAAACAAGGTTTTATTTAAAGGTGCTTTTGAGCCTTTATTGCACTGAATGTTTTGATTAAATCATTAAAATCTAAATTTTTTGTGTGTTCCTTTTCGATTGTAAGTATAGCCAGATTAGTCAACCTATTTGGGCTCATTGTTTATCTTAGATAAGTCTTAATTAATTTTAATTTTGAAAAGCTTCGTTCACACGATGCCACTGAGACGCAAATTGTTAAATAAATTGTCATTGCCAATGACAGACTCGGTAACGAGTCTGAAAATTCCCACTTAACAATGAAGCTTAAAAATTCAAAGGCTGTCCAAATTTCTGCATCTTTTAAATTTATTTTTACAGCTACCATGTGACGCCGTATTCCCTGATTTTCAATATGATACTGTTGTCTGTTAGTTCTGTAAATGTCGAGGTAAGCATTGGAACAGCACCACGCAGTTCGACTTTTCGGTTGAAGACCTGAGAAAACTGACGCAATGTCTTCCATGGCCTTAGACCGATGAATAAGTTCAGTGTAAAATGTATCCTGACATTCTAATATCGGTCTTCGTGTTTCCTCTTCCAACTTCAAACCAGCATCTTGAGCCTTTTCGCCTAGCATAATTTTCTTCTTTTTTGTTCTTCCCCGCACCGCGTACCGTTATTTGAAAACGAAACGAAGAAAAATACTCATAACAGTAAAGAAAAAAGAACAGAACTGCGCGGCTTGCTTGAATGCTTGGTTGTTGCTCTTGGGCGACAATGGTTTTCTTATTTCCATATTACCTAAGTATCTTGAGGGAATAGGTCAGAAACGAAATTCATGCGCACATACATACATATATGTTAGGTAGGTATTTGGGAAACAAATTTATTGTTTTATTTGTGTTTTTATTTTGTGTAATGTGCAAAATAGTTATTTATTTACTGACGGCACCCCGTATTAGTATGCCACCCGGGGCGGGACACGCTGACCACCAGACGCTTGCATACTGACACCCTTCAGGCCTGGCTCCATAGGATGCTCTGGTCTACCCGGTTTGGCAATATCCGAGGCGCGTTTATGTCGTCTTGTCATCATGGTGCGCTTTGTTAGACGTGACTAGATTGTATGGATGGGAAATAACTATTTAAGCTAACCCATATCCACATCCCAGTCACGTTGCAAAATATAACGCACACAACATGCGTGGTTGCGAGAAGCTAGGCCCTGGCACTTTAAAGAGCTGTTACGCCGAATATTTGTTTTTATTGGGTTAGTAGTTTGACATAATGCGCGTTCAAATAAGTAGACAAACAGACAAAATGTATAATTTTATTATATCGCACTGATAATACAATACTGTTTTAACTCAAAATTTGTCAAATTTGAGATAAAATCATATTCAAACGTAAAATTCAATTCCCTACGGGTCAATAAGACTGTCGTTAGAATAATAGGTAATTGCTTTATTTTTATTAATAACCCTAATAAAGTATTATTTTTTTTATAATCTATAACAGGAAGTTAATAATCAGTTTTTCGTTGATTCTGAAAATAGCTCATATTTTGAGCTACAACAGTATTGTATTATAAGTGCGATATGCACTGATGACGATTCGTTTGTGCAACGAATGGAAATTACTTCCATGTATCCGTATGTACATATGTATTTTCAATTGTTGCAAATTGCAAGTTCCAAAGAAAATCAATTTCGTTAACCCAGTGCAAATATATATTACCGCTGCAGGAACATCAGTTCCTTTACCCTTAAACAACAGTTCAAATAATAACTTGATCATCTGATATGTATGTGTGTATAATGTATCATACTCATACATAGTATGTATACATGTAGAATATCTAATGCTTTTACCATTCCTACTTTGTAAAACCACACATGATTGGAGGTAGGATAAATATAGGAATCAAACTAAAGTTTCATTTGCATAACTTCAAGTTTTGTGTAACTCAGACTGTCACTATATACGAGTACATATGTACATGGGTAGATTCATAGATTGATGTTTAAAAACCAGAAGAAATTTAACAGCGTACGTGTGGCATACGTATCTTACGTATACGTATCTTAGAAGTTTCAAAGATACTAATGTATGAAAACATCGTTCCAACGCATTGAAGAATAGTTAAAAGGAATTGATTTTGAATAAATAACTTACTGTGCTCTAGCAATGTATAAAAATATGGTATATCAAGGTACAAGTGTTAAGTTAAACAGAGAATAGTTTCTCTGGAAAAATGCGTTAAAATGATAAAAAAAAATAGTTTGACGGCAGTTCACACATTCATGCAATTATAATATCTAACTAATAGTAGTGGCAGTAGTAGTTGTAGTAGTAGTCAATTCAATTTCAATTCTAGTTTTATTCATATATCAAAATATTAACAATTATTAAATTGTTTTCCTGCAAAGCTTAAGGCTTATCTGCAGGATGTTATTCTGATGGAACGTTAAGAATAAAATTTAGTTTTTTTTTTCATTTAGTTATAAAATATTGTTAATTTTTTTTAAAGTTATTTTAATGATTTTAAGTAATCGGTAGTAAATGTTCGAAGCAGAAAAAGAAAAATGAAGCAATGTGAAGACTCGCAGCAGTTCGTTCGGTAAGATTATAAACAATAGTGGGCCTAGTTTTGAACCCTGAGCTTCACCGTAACTTTCGGAAATGTTGACTTAAAATTGTTGATTGGTGAGGTAATCTAACAGCTAGTTCGACAGAGTTCCTTCTATTCCTACCTTGTAAACAGCTTCCAACAGCTTACGATGGTCTAGTGTGTCGAACGCTTTACTAAAATCTATGAACATAAGCAATACGTGATGATTTTTGTTGAGGCTTTTTTGACAACGTTCGTGAATTCGCCCAAGAGTTTACCAGTGCTTTTATTTTTGACTTGCTCCAATTATAGAATGCCGTTCCACAAATGCCTTGAGCCGTCCCACAACAATGTATTCCAAACATTTTTCGACGATAGGTAGAATCGAAATTGGCCAATAGTTTCCCACATAACTTTTTATTCTTGGGTGCCTGTGGCATAGTGCAATGCTTCAAACTGCTATTTGTTATTTTCGCCAGTATCGGTCCAAAAATGTTTGCATTTGCCTTTAAGTCTAATGGTCTTATTCCATCAATACCTGGTGCCTTACTCGGATTTAATCTACGTAATATATTCACCATCTCAGTAACTGTTTCAAATATTTGGCAAGTTGCTATTCACATGGTTAGAGGTAGCGTTTCCGCATCCTTACAGAGGTAGTCCGAAAACTCATTAATGACCCCATCAACGATTCTGTCTTTGGAATTCTTTAGAATTTGTTGGTCCAAAGACCTCTTGTTCCTCCCAATTATTTCATTAAATAGATTCCAGGTCTTTCTCGGATGTCCTCTAGCTGTTGCAAATGTCATTTATAGTAACCGCTTTTACTTAAATGGATCTCTTTGTTGAGCTTATTATGGTACTGTATGTATTCTGCTTCATACGAGGCACAAAGCCTGTTAATTTTCCACCTTCTGTATAGCTGGTCCCGCACTTCACTCTCTTCTTTTAGCTCAGCCGTAATCCAAGGATGATGTGTCCTATTTCCTTTATAGCTGCTGCTTACTGAGACCGCTTGTGAATTTCTTGCATTTTTTCAACAAAGTTGCTGTACATTGCATAGACATTCTGTTACAGAAGTGCTGCTTCCCAATGTGTGGCTCTATCAATTCATTTGCGATATTATTCCGAATTCGTTTGTTTTTACTTCCGTTAACATTATTCTCCGTTTTTCTGAATGTTCCATAGAAGATAGCAAAATGATCTGATATACAAGAATCGATGATACTTGAAAACATGGCCTCTGCAGGTATGCTTACTATGATTGGATCTATCAATGTCACGCTGCCGATTCGTATATCATAGCGAGTTGGCTTCTTTATTACATTGACCATCTCCATTGAGGATGCCATTTCCAAAAAACCGCCCGCTTCCTGCCTGTCACTAGCCAAAATGATTAGGTTCATGTCACCCAGTACAATTACGTCAGCACTTCGTAACCTTCCTCGATCAATGATAAGTTCCAATTCATCGACGAAATTCTCTCGCTAAAACCCACCGGCCTATAAATGAGTCTTATATATATTTTTGTTTTTGATTTGGCTTTCTGTGGTTATTATACATATACTTTACTTACCTACTTATGTCCTGTATCCCCTTGTGGGTCCTAGGGCCTCTACTACGCCTACGCGCCATCATGTACGGTTTTTGGTAATGTGTCTGAGTTCTCCCCAACTTTTCCCCAACTGCCGTGCCTCCTTCTCGACCGTTCTGCTCCATGTTCTCCCCGGACCGACAGGTCTTCTGCCATCCTGAGTTAAAAGGTTCCATTGCATAGCATGGTTCGCTATGGAACTATCACTCTTCGGAACATGTGACTGTCACTTCCGTCGTTGGATGATTGTGCCTATTGGTTCCTGAATCATTCCCTCGTAAAGGTGTTCCTTAGAATATTAACGAACGTTTGCAGCTTTCTGGTGATATTAGTGGTCACTCTCCACGTGCTACATCTATATTACAGCACGGATTCAACATTGGAGCAGTACAGTCTATGCATATGCTTTCGGAAGACAATATGTTAGTCGTTAGTCTCTCATAACCGATCGAATTTTTTTTTTAAAACGGCAACCTTTGCGTTTTTCTCTATCTAAAAATTTAGCATTGAATCCCCTTACTACTCAGATGGCGTACAATCCAGGGTGGACCTGTGCCTCAACCAACAGACCTCTCCAGCCAACACGGTTACGAGCCAGGTGCCTCCGTTGCGCACGCCAAGTTGGTTGAGGTCCCCCTCCACTTGTTTGCGCCACCTACCGCGAGGTCGTCCTCTACTGCGTCGTCCATCCCGGGTAGATTCGAAGATTTTCTTGGCGGGAACGTTATACTCCATCCGCTCTAAATGACACAGCCATCTTAGTCGCGGTATGTGAACTCTTTTGGCTAAGTCGATGTCCATATATAGGCCGTATAGTTCGGCATTGTACCTTCTGCTCCACTCACCGTCTATGCAGACGGGACCAAAGATCGCGCGAAGAACTTTTCTCTCGAAATAACGAAGGGCATCCTCATCTGGTTTTGTCAAAGCCCATGCATCTGCGCCATAGAGTAGGACTGGGATGATTAGTGTCTTATAAAGAGTTACCTTAGTAGTTCGAGATAGGGCTTTGTTACTCAGTTGCCGTCTTAGCCCATAGAAACAGCGATTGACAAGAGTAATTCTTCGTGTGATCTCCCTACTGATGTCATTTGCGGAGCTCACCATAGAGCCTAGGTAGACAAAATCCTTTACTATCTCCAAATTATATCTGTCTGTTGCGGCGTTTTGCCCAAGACGCCGATGTTCGGTGTCCTTTTTTGTAGATAGCATATATTTTGTTTTGCTTTTATTGACCGCTAGACCCATCTTTTCTGCCTCGATCTCAATACGCGTAAATGCCCCATTGACGGCCCGCTAAGTTCTTCCGATTATGTCAATGTCATCGGCATAAGCGAGTGTTGGCTTGTGAGTTGCCGGTGTTGGCTTGTGAGTTTCGTACAATTCTCTCGAGTAAACAGTACTCGCTTCGCATGCTCCCTTTTTTTCTTTCTGAGAAGTTGATGTTTCTCTTTTGTTCTCCGCTCGTAGAGCTCGCGAGCAGCTCTAGTCCTTCTATGCAGCGCCGCTTTTTACGTCTCTTGTTTTGCTGCAAGTGCTTGCCGGCATTCCTCATCAAACCAGGGGTTTCGTTGTGGTGGCCGAGAGAAACCCTTACATCAGAGGCGCCATCTCTAATGGCTTGTTTGCAACGCTGGTCTTCCGCATTTGCTGCTAGCGACATACCATAGGACTTAGATTAAGATTAGAAGAAACTCGATCGGCAACTGCTCTCGCGGTCTCTTGCGATTGTAGCCCCCTGACGTCAAATTTCATCACAGTATTTCGTTGGTTTCGCTTCGTTCTGGATATATATATGGCTACAACTAGGTAGTGATCCGAGTCCATGTTGGCTCCTCAGAAAGTCCGGACACCCAGAATACTGGAAGAGTGCCTTGCGCCGATCGCAATGTGAGCGATTTGGTTGATAGTCTTTCCAGAAGCCATGTTCCCTTGTGAATGTCGAGATGTGGGAACCGCGTACTAGCTACGACAAAGTTTCGTCCCGCCACAAAGTCGACTAGTCTGAGTTCGTTGTCGAATGTGATGTCGTGCAGGCTGTGCTTTCCGACCACGCCACTAAAGACTTCCTCTCTTCCTAGCTTTGCGTTGAAATCACCTAATACAATTTTAACGTCGTGACTAAGGCATTGCTTATTCGTCTTGTCCAAGAGCTGGTAGAAATCATCCTTGGTCGCGTCGTCCATCTTCTCGTGAGGGGCGTGAGCGCATATTAGGCTAATGTTGGCAAATTTAACCTGGATACGGATAGTCTTGAGACATTCGTTCACATGCCGGAAACTCAAGACTTCTTGCCTAAGTCTGTCTCCAATGACAAATCCGCATCCAAATAGGCGCTGTCCTTGTTGTCTGTAGCAATCGCCGTAGTAGATGTCGCAGTTTTTCTTTCTCCTTTTGCCCGGCCCATACCATCGCACTTCTTGGATGGCGGTGATGTCTGCTTTGACACACTCTAGGGCCTCCGCAAGTTGTTCGGCTGCACGTGGTTTGTAGAGGGACCTAACATTCCACGTGCAGATACGAAGATTGATGTCCTTTTTACGTTTATTTGGGTCGTCAACAGTAAAATCATCCGTATCCAAGACTGTTGGTTGCTTCGTAACCGAAACTTTTTTACGTGGTAGGGAAGTTAACCCGACGGCACAACTCCCAACCTGGAGGACCAGATCCTTTTTTTTACCCCTAGGACAAGTGGCTGGATACACCAATGCCAGTAGCCCACTTCGGCGATATGAGCGCTGCCGTTGGCCCTTAGGACTATTACATACAATGATTTTACATGATTTCCCTGAATATATTATTGAAAAGGTTTTTTCTTTTTTTTTAATGAAGGTGAAAATCTCGAAAGACACTGTGGGGTTAGAAACCCAGAGTAGTGTGGGACTCTAACCGCGCTAAAAACACCTCCTTTATCATGACCAATCAGAGAAAGATCGACACATGAATTTAAATGCAACGTTCAATTGCGTTTGAGAAGGTATTATAATATAAATACGGGTTCTCATAATTTTCAGATTATAAGTTCGTTACGTTTAGATCTCCTTGATCTATGAATATTATGTCGTACATTTACGACGTCGTCTATCTCAGGATTAATATGCATCTGCAGACGATATTCGCGTGTTTACAATTTGTGTAAATAATGCTTATTCTTCTGCTAGATCTGTTCCTGCAGGAGGCTACCAGAGATCCGTCCTCGGCCCGTATTATTCAACATGTATATGTACGCCTGATTTTTCACATCTTCCCAACTGCGAGTCTGCAATGTTTGCCGACGATACATATCCGTATATATCCGTCTGATGTACTGGATGTTCTTGGTTCCGCAATTGAAATCAACCTTCAATCCCCTCTAATTACTCTTACGAGTTATTTTGATAAGTGGAAAATTGAAGTGAATGCTGCATGAACTCAAGCCATCTTTGTCACTAAAAAAGGAAAGGCTTTTTTTACCAAGCAATCATTTAAAAATTAATAGTGTTTGTACAACCTAGACGGACAGTGTTAAATATTATACTTAGGCATTAGCGTGGATAAAATATTAACATATAGCAATCAAGTTATAAATTGCATAGATAAAATAATAAGATATTTGTTACACATTTACTTATAAACTAAATATTAAATATTTATTTACATATATACATTTATTTTTTCTTGCTCTTCCCACTGTGATATTAGATTTAAATTTTACAGGCTTATCAGATTAGCTACTACACTTATTAATACTAAATATTTTTTTTTTGTATATTTAGATGAAAGGTTTTTTTACAGCCTTTTCCTTTCAATATATGATATTCATTAAAACTTATTTTGTAAAACATATTATAACATAACTCAGCAGTAAGACAGAAAAAGGACTCTGTGTAAATTGTGCGATTACACCCAAATGTAAAGAAAAAAAAAAAGTTAAAGCTATTAATGAACTTATAAAAAAGACATGATTGACGATGAAGAGTACTATGTTCAAGTGGAACTTTAGAGTTAAAAATGTTTCTATCACCTATAACTTTTAACGCGCGGTTCTGTACCCTATGTAGAATGTGCAGAACGGTCTTGGGTGCACCAGACCAGATGTGGGCGTTATATTCTAACTTTGGGCGGATGAGTCCCTTATAGATTGAATCCAGTTCAGATGCTGGCTTAATGAATCCTAGACATTTAGCAGCATTTTTGGCGACCTCGAATATGTGATCGTTCCATCGAAGGTGGTTATTAATGCACATAGCGAAAACGGAACGACTTTCGGATTCAGCGATACAAGTATAATTTATGGATAATGGTTGAGAGTTTTGGTTTTGCTTGAGAGATATTATAGAAGAAAGCGTTGAGTTTTAGATACATTAAATTCCACTATATTAGTTAAATTCCATTTAGTTATGTTGTCCACGTCGGAATTTAATGTATTTAACATACGTTAAAGTTCCTCTTCTACGGCCGAAGAGCAGGGATGTGAGTTAGGAAACGAAAATTAAAAACTGAGGGTACTGTTGTCTGCGAAGGAATGGATTGGATTAGAAGTGACAGACAAGAGGTCATTTACAAAACTGAGAAAGAGAGAGAAAATCTTTATATACAAACTGTAGAAGCTGTGTTCTGGTAAACGGTGTTAAATCAATACCTTTCACTGCGGGCGTGGGACTCCGCCAAGTGTGCGTTTTGTCACCTGTCCTCTTCATTGTATATATAGATTAGATGCTGCAGCGCAGCCGTGGCGGGGAATGTTTTAAAGTGGGAGGCCTAAGGATTAGTTATCTGCTCTTTGCGGATGATTTGGTCATCCTTGGGTCCTCTCCAAGATGCGCCATGATTGCCGTGCCATCAGGTAGGCGACTCCGCGGAGGGCCTAGAAGTAGATGGTTGGACCAAGTCCGACATCTCTCCTGGAGTCGCCTAGGGATTCCTCCTGATGAATGGCGGAGGATCGATCACCTGAGCATCCTACCCCCGCGACCCTTATGAAGGATTAGCGGGCCATTGAAAATGTATATATATATGTATGTATATGAGGATATGAAGGTATCGGACGTTAACAGTATCATAGTTATGAGATCATGATTTGTGTTGGATCGAGAGGATTTCGTTGTGTAATGTTCTCTCAAATTCCTTGCATCCTTATGTCTACTTTCTAAAGCATCCTCAAATAATTGTCCAATAGGCAAATCAAAAAAATCTATAACATCTGCTCCGTGAATAAGTATTTTGTGAATAGATGTCGGCATGTAGTACCAAGAATATAAACTTAGGTATAGTCTTATTTTCGTTCAATAACTCTTTGAATTTCTCTACATTAATTTTGATCCCACTTGATAATACTCGATTAATAACAGAAAATTTTGTTATTAAGCGCTCATCTACGCCTGTTATTTGTGCACAGAGTTTTTGTGGGTCTAAAGAATATTCGAGAGGTACATATTTCCATCATTTGATGATCCATATCTTAGCTTGGGTTTATCAACACGGAGACCCAGTTTTTCTTTAAACTGCCTTTTGGCGTAGCGCCACATATGTAACAGGCTTGAGATGAATTATTCTTACTTATAGTATTACAAACACTGCCATCTACCATTGTGAAAATTATTTCAAAAGATATATTTACGACACATGGTGGATCTTGTAACGTTAAAGTTGTATTTTCTAAATTATTTATAAGACTTGTAACTCAATTTTGTTCAAATTTTATAACGCGTCTTGACTCTTTAGTAAATGACAAACGAATAGGACGACCGAAAAATGTCGAGGAAGGAGTATTATTATTCCATTTAACTACCCTAGAATCAATACCAAGTAGTTGAAGGGCACTAAAGCAGATAAAAGCAAATAAAAATTCGTCGGTTTGGGCTAAATCGTTGAATTTCTGTTCATAATTACTGTAGCCCTATGAGCCATCAAATCCCGACTTACAGACCAACTTTAGAGGAGAAGAGAGTATAAAAACGTTATCATAATTTTTAACTGATTTTATAATAGATAATGTTGTTTTATTTAGCAGTCCTTGCAAATCAATTTCTGTCAGGGTTTCGTTGGAACTACTTTTTTCTGGCACTAAATCATTTCTCGCTTTCATTATTGAGTAGTAGCATAGTAGTGTATCTGGATGCAATTCAGTGATAACCTTTCGCAACCTTACATATTTCTGTTAAGACAAATCCAGATCAGTATATAACGCTAAGGCTTCTAAAGGAGGCATGCATTTATTATTAACATGACTATTGTCTGGTGATGACCAAGAAGCAGCAAATGATAATTCCTCAGCATCCACAGTTTGAATTAATTTCGCAACTCTTCTTTTCTTTGACGCAAGATTGAGTTCCTTGAATTCTTTCTGAGGTCTTCCTCGTTTGGAGTTACTACTCGTAGCTTCTGGTGAAGTCGATATCCCGTTTAAGTATATAATCAATCATATCATCATCAACATCTTTTAATTTAAAATTATTGTTTAACCACACTCTATAGGTATTTTTCTCTCATAACACTCTGGCTTCTGCTGCTTGATCTCTAATAATTAACGACCCTCAATCCAAACAAGTTAACAGATTTCTTGATACTCTTTTTGACTGGTTCATTTGAATCTTCTAAGCCATGAAACTCTAGAACATATTGATAAATTGCAGCCACTTCTGAAAACAATCAGCATTTTTCAGTTGATGGCCTAAGTTTAAAAAAATGTTTTCTCAGCACAAGGCAATTGAAACTTTCTCAAGTTTGTCTTTATACTATTCACCGAATAATACACAAAACTTGTCGATATGTTATGATGCGGTTTTTTTTTAAAGCTTAGTGAAAGTTGTGATTGGAGCATTTTACTAGTATTAAAAACAATTTGTTGTGTGGGCACAACAAATCCTATAACTTACCCATTATTAAGAAAATTTGTTCAAATTAACTTTGCACTAATAAAACAATACCAAGTGATTACAGAACAAATAATAATACAGTAATTCAGTAAACGTAAATAAAACAAAGCGAAATGTAACACTGACATGATTTCACTAAGTTGTTGACACATGTCAAATTCCTTACCCTTGGTGGCCGCTTATACATTTATTATTAAGCAGATCATTTTAAACGTATCTTCTTATATAGCACAATTCCTTCAAATAGTGATTTTGTAGAAAGAAAATTCAATTATTAAAAGTAAAAATTCGGATTTTTCGTAAGGGATCGCTACACTGTGCGTCCGTGACAACTTGTATTGATCGACCCGAAAGGTAATTTCAAATCCACTGAAGAAGAGAATCATCGATTCCATATGCACGCATTTTTAACAAAAGAGCCTGATGCCAAACTCTGTCAAATGGGTTAGAAATATTGAGGGCAATTATCTTTGTTTCGCCGAACTGATGGAGAGATTGGTTCCACTTCTCGGTGAGATATGCCATCAAATCATCAGTGGATCTGTTGCTACGAAAACCTTACTGCCGGTCATTGAGGAGTTTCTTAAATCAGGATATTTCATAAGCTGACGATTTATCACCATTACTATGACCTTGGAAAGAAGGGACGTAAGTGCAATGGGTCGGTAATTCAATGGATAGGAAGATTCCCCTTTTTTAGGGACGGGCTGGACAAATGCTGTTTTCTATCTTCTCGGAAAGAGCTCAGAATAGTAAGACAGATCTAGTCCTGCAGGTTGGGGATTTTGCCGTCGGCTAAACTTCCTTATCACGTTAAAAACTCATGGTTACTAAGCAACCAAGAGCCTAGTATACAGATTATTTTACTGCTGACGACCCTTGCAAATAAAAAAAGGACAATGATCTTCGTGTCAGCACGTTAAATGTTAGGTCCCTCTAAAAACTACATTCAGCAGAACAACTTGCGGAGACCCTAGACCGCTGCAAAGCAGACACTATCGCCATCCAAGAAGTGCGATGGGATGGGCCGGGTAAAATAAGTATGAAAAACTGCGACATCTACTACGGCAATTGTTATACTTAGACAAGAAGGACGGCGTCCATTCGGGCGCGGATTTGTCATTGAAGGCAGACTTAGGCCAGAAGTCTTGAGTGCCTCATGACTATCCGTATCAAGGCTAAATTCACCAATATTAGCCTACGCTCACACCCCTCACAAGAAAACGGACGACGCGATGAAGGATGACTTCTGCCAGCTCTTGGACAACACGTATGAGGAATGCCCTAGCCACGACGTTAAGATTGTACTAGGCGATTTTAACGCAAAGCTAGGGAAAGTCTTAAGTAGCGTGGTCGGAAAGCACAGCCTCAATACACCACATCCGACAACGGATTCAAGCTAGTCGACTTTGCGGCGGGACGAAACTTTGTCGTAGCTAGTACGCGGTTCCCATGTCTTGCTATTCACAAGGAGATATGGCTCTATTTTGTTCGATAAACCGTCGACCAAATCGACCACATTGCGACCGACGTAAGGCACGTTCCAGTATTCTGGGTGCCCCGACTTTCTTAGGAGTCAATGTGGATTCGGATCACTACCTAGTTATAGCCTAGGTACAGATGCGGATATCCAGAATGAAGCGAAACCGACGAAATACTGTGAGGAAGTTTGACGTCGGACGGCTACAATCGCAAGAGACCTCCAGAGTCCTATGCACCAAGCAGTAAACGCGGAAGACCAGTGGCAGCGTTGCCAATAAGAGATGCCACCTCTGATGTAATGGATTTTCCTCGGCCACCACAACAAAACGACTGGTTTGATGAGGAATGCCGGCAAGCACATGTAACAATACAAGAGGCATAGAAGGTGCTTCTGCATAAAAGGATTAGAGCTGCTCGCGAGCTTTACGAGCGGAAGAGAAAAGAGAAAGGAGCATAAGAAGTGCTGGATCGAGGAGATTGAGAGACTTCATTGTAGGAATGATGTTAGGAAATGTTACCAAAAGGTAAAGAGAACATGCCACGAACAAGTAGTAGAATCGCAGTCGGTGCTGAGAATATGGAGGGAACACTTCTGCAGACTGCTTAACGGCGACGATGACCAATATTCCCCTCTCAGACAGATTGAGCCATTCAACAATGACGATAAATTTTAATTTTAAATCAACAAAGCTGCTGGTGCCAATGGCCTTGCCGCCGAAGGCAGGAGGAGATGAGTTGGTAAGGAACATGCACCAACTCATCTGTAAAATCTGGTCGGATGAAAGTATGCCCGATAAATAGAACCTCAGCATCGTTTGCCCGATCCTGAAGAAAGGATACCCTCTAAACTGCGTCAACTAAAGAGGTATATGTCTTCTCTATCGCATATAAGATTTTGTCTGCGGTATCATTTGAACGCCTAAGAACGATCGTCAATAACCTGATAGATCCTTATCAGTGCGGTTTCAGGCCGGTGAAGTCCATTTTTTTATTTCCCAAATTTCATATTAACGACACTTAGTAATTGTTATAAGAGATATGGGCAGGGTATATACCTATAATACTTTAAATCTTGAGGCCATTGCCTTAACAGATTCTTGTTGAACGATATATGTACAATCATTTTTTTGTAATAATGGTTTGTATAGTTACTTTACAAGTTAAAAGGTTAATTAATTACTTATCTTTTCTTTATTTATACTTATAAATATTGAATGTCTACAGGTTTTCGTCTTTTTATTCGTCTTCTTGCATTAGTTTCTTGTGCTGGTAATCTTTGTATTTGATAATTTGTGTGGTTACAAAGCGTGATTTGATGTTGTCTCCTTTTTATTTTTATTTAGTCTTTTACGGATGTTCAGATCACGTTGTAAGTCTAGTTCGAAGAATTTTTGCTTGTAGTCTTTGAATAATGTTAACATTAGTCATACAGGCAGTTCCCTAAATTTCAATTCCATAAGTCCATATTTTTTTCATTATTGTTTTATAGATTAAGAGTTTATTTTCTGTTGATAACCTTGAGTTCTTCCCTAAGAGCCAGTATAGTTGTCTGAATTTGTCTTTTATGTATTTGGTTTCGTTTATAGATTACTAGCTGAACCCGTGCTCGCCCTCTAAAGAGTTCCTCATGCGAACAAATATGTAATATCAGAGCTAGTGAAGAAACATCAAAGTATTTGTCTAGGTCCATAAAATTGTTGTGTACAATAATTTTTCTCGATTAATTGCATTTTATCCATGTCGTTCCAATGGGTAACTTTCAGTCCCTAAGTGCAGATTTTATAGTTCTCAAAAACCAACATTCTCTAAAAGGTTATCAAACGTAATAAAAATTACAATTCTACTACAATGGATAATTGTATATTATTACGGGAAATAAATTTTACAAAGCTTCTTTGTAAACAATGTTTGAGGTTGTTTGTTTGTGACGCCCGAGTCGTAGCAAGACGTTCATCTTCAGTACCTGACCTACTGTGACGTTCCTCATTTGTTTAATGTGATCGAACTTGACTAATTGTCCTAGCACGTTTTGAGCTTCGAGGAAGATTCGATTTTTTCTTCAAAGGCATATTTAATAAAATAAACTGCGTCACCTAAAACAAAACCGTAAGCCCTGTATCAAGCAATAAATAAAAAAATATAAACTCACCTAAAAGAAAAGCCAATGTAAAAAAAGGAACTGGAAAATTGTGGTGGTAGTTTGAGAAAAAATAACATTCCACGTAGATTCTATTGAGAACACTGCAAGAAGATATATATGTACACTCACTAAAAGGAAACACCAACTATAAAGTTTCAACATTATGTGAGTGAGTAACAGATTTTCATTAAACTTGACGAAAACAATTTTTACTCACATTAAATGGAGTGTTTCTTCCAAAAAAAAACGGGGAATACACTTGCACTCAATTTGTAATTACACCACCACACGTGCGCATACTTCTCTTTCATTCCGATCCAACAGAGAAAACGACACACAGTATTTGTTGAAGTGAGTGTGCTTTCGATGTGCGCCCACCACCCCAAAGCAGAACAACGATCAGGAACAATCGTTGTTAATTTCTTTAGATTTGAGAAAGTAAACTTAATTTGATCATGTTAGAGTTTGGTCTGTAGCTCAGCTTCTAGATGAAACATAAAGCTGATGGATACCATAGTTTAAGACAATAAGGGAAGTGTTGACCATATTATGTATTTTTTATTTATTTTTTTATTGATTATGAATTACCCGAGTAATAGGAGGTTAAAGGCCGTAAAGTCAGGAAAAACAAATAAAAACTACAAAAAAGCGCCCAAAAAGTATGCTGGGCAAAAAACGACATAGCCTATGTCCTTCCAAAAAAAGTTTCATCCAAATCTGTCCAACGGTTCTCACGCCATTAGGTAACAAAAGAAAAACCCTAGAGTTTTATTATATGTATATAGATATGCGGTTTCCAAGTGAATTTTTTTTATCTATTAGTATACCCAAGTACTTATGTAGCTTCATTGTCAAGAAGAATTCGTTTATTGTTTAAACTGATTATCTCTGGATTATAATTCCTTTTTGTAGTGTATGCAACTTGTACTGTTTTGTCGTCGTTTATCTTGATTCCCCATTTTCGGAACCTATCTACTGTCCTGACCAGTGCTAATCTGACTTGTTCTGTGGCTAATTTTATGCATTTGTTTGAAGATAGGATTGCAGTGTCGTCTGCAAATGTAGCTAGCATGGCATTTTTAGGTTTCGGTATGTCCGCTGTATAGAGAAGATAGAGCGTTGGTCCTAGTACACTTCCTTGGGGGACACCTGCGTCTATTTTGCATAACTCGGAGGACTCATCATTGTACTGTACGTAAAACTGTCTATTGTCCAAATAACTTTTAATAAGTGCGAAGAAGTACGGTAGCATACTGTTTAGTTTAAGTAAAAGTCCTTTATGCCAAACACAATCGAAAGCCTTTGGAACGTCTAGATAGACTGACACACAATATTTTTCCCCGTCCAAGTCATTTAATATTTTATTGGTAACTCGATGTACTTGCTGTATAGTTGAGTGTTTTTGTCGAAAACCAAATTGATTGTGCGGGATAAGATTTTGTTGTTTTACAGCTTTGTCAAGCAGCATCTTTTCGAATATCTTAGATATAATTGGTAATAGACTTATCGGCCTGTATGAGGCAGTCTTCGTGGGATCTTTACCAGGTTTTGGAATCGCAATTATTTTGGATACCTTCTAGACTTTTGGATAGTAGTTTTGTCGTATTACAGCGTTAAAGATATTCCTAAGGTATATAATGGCGCTGTCAGGTAAATGTTTTAGCAGTTTTCCAGTTATCCTGTAATATCCGTGCGATTTTTTTTGTTTTAGTCTACATATGTTTCAAGTGATTTTTTAATTCTTTGGTGGTTATTTTTTAATTGTGTAATTAATCTTGTGTTTGTAGTTGTGTTATTTAGTGAGAATGGGATATTCTGTCTGTCAATTTCATTGGGAAATGTTGTTCTGAAGTAGTCAGCTAGCGTTTTTGCTTTATCAGTGGATGTTCTGGACCAGGAACCGTCAGTGATTATGAGAGGTGGTTGATGGGTAGTTCGTTCTCAAGCCTTTTGTTTAATTTCCACAGTGAGAAATTGGTAGATTGGGTTGGGGTGAGATTTGTCAAATATGCGTTTATCCTACGATTATTGTGTACTTTGAGAAGGGATTTTAGTTCTTTCGTTGATTTGTTAAAGTTTGCGTTGTCAATTGGTGATCTGGTAACGTGCCAAATTTTCCTCAGTTTTCGTTTTTCCTTGACTTTTTGTCTAATTTTATTCGACGTGAATATAGGAGTGTTTTTTGGTTGTTTTAGCTCAGGTTTTGGTTTTAATGCTGCGGAGTAAAAGAGGTTGTTGAGATGAATTATTGCATTCTCATGGTCTTAATGGGTTATTAATGGAATTCTTTCCTCTCCTCGATCCCTAACTTGTCGCGGTGGAGAGGCTTAATCTATTTCCTATAAACCGAAGGTCGAGCCGAGGAGAATAACTAAATCTAGTCTGCGTCCAGCTAGATGTTTTCCCACATATCGGTTCAACTAAAGCGGAGGTTTTAGAGACCAAAAGGTGATCACCCAAGGCAAGGTACGACGCGCCGAGGCCTGCATGGCTGGGGGGAAGCTCAGTCGCGAGCGCAAACTCTGAATACCTGGGGACCTTCAGTTTTATTTTAATCCCTCTTACCTGCATACAGGGGGTGAGTGCAGGCGGACATCTTCTTCCCCCTTACTCGTGGGATCCAAATGTTAAATAATTCAAATAACAAAAAACCAAAAGCGAAGAGTGTAATTCGATCGGGCACTCCTAGCTCTATAAAAACCGATCAAGGTGTAGGAGTGGAGGAAGAAGCAATTCTTCTCCGTACGTCAGATGAGGAAAGCGTTGGTGCAATTGACGTTAATCTGAAAAATCTTTTTCTGGAATCAAGCGACACTTGCTCCATTGCCAGTTCATCCTTCTCCAATATGTCAACATCCTCCAAGCGCTCAAAAAATTGCAAGTTGACAGTCCGGAGGTTAGGGACGAAGAAATAGGAGGAGTTAACGGAATGCGAGCGGAAGAGGCTCCATAACGCACGAGCCTTCCTGCAGGAACAGTCCTTGGCGGAGTGTAAGCCTGTTGCTAGCCCTCCAAAAAGAACAGTGACGGCGGAAGTCACGAGCGAGGAACGGTTGATGGGACCACCTAAGTCTGCGACAAGCCTTAGCCAGTCAAGACGCAAGGTGATCTCATCGGCCAATCCGAAGCACAATCGTGATTCAGTGGTATTGCAAAAGCCTACCGATAAAGCCTCTGACTCGACGACTGGGGTAGTCCCAGTGTTAGGTGAGAGTGCGACTTTGGAGGATGCCAAGATGGTCCAGATGGACACTTCCAGCGTGTCAAGCCTCAGCTACTCACGCGGGAAGGATACATCAACACCTCAGCAACCTGACGATTGCAGTCCTGCTGAGCCTAGGATTGACTCCTCTGCCTGTAGCTTTGCGACGGTAGTTAGCTTAGGTAGCCATGGTTTGGGACTAGCCCGACCACCTAAAATAGGGAAGACCAGCGACGTAAGCATCTACCCAAGACAGACGACGGTGCGCAACCGTATACGCAACGCTATCCGGTTAATACGGCGGCTTAAAAAGCGTGATCCGGAGTCCTACACGGACAAGGAAAGAGTAGCTCTGGATAGAGCCACCAACACGCTTAAGCTGAGAGGATCCACCCGGCAAGACAGGACGGGCCGTAAGGTAAGAAGTTCCCTCGCGGCGGGGGCGGGAAGCCTCTTGCTCCCCGCCTCAGCCGCGAGGAGACTTCGGCCAGCTACCGACTCAGACTCAACCCCTGAGCCGGTTGCTGGCTGTTCCAATAAGGCGACTACGTCACGGAACTCGACCGCAACAGGAACGGGTGTAGGAGGGAATGCCTCTTGCCATCCACCTCAGCCGGGGACAGACCTAAACCGCTTTCAGTCGATCCAAGCAAAGACGCACAGTCCAATCCTGGGTTGACTGCGAGGCGTTCTGTTGCTGACTCAGGCAACAATCGACGTAGCATAGGGCAGATTAGGGGAACCGGCAGGAGACTGTTCGAGTCGAGGAGGGAAAGCCTCTTGCCATCCATCTCAGTCTCGGACAGACTCAAGCCCCCGCCAACCGTTTCGGATGGGGCCACAAGGCTCACGGCCGAGCCGATTGCGGGGTGTTCCAAGAGAGGTAGACACGACGACACGACATCGCCGCCAACACGAAGAATTAGCAAAAAAGCCAAGATGGCATCTCGTAAAGAAAACGCTAATCTTCAGGTGGCGATTGTCGATTTCAACAACCCTGACCGCAAGCTATCCGGAGACCAATGGAGGCTAGTGGAACTGCGTATACTCGACGGAGTAAATGACGCCATAGTCAAGAATCGGGGAACTATCCCTTTCTTTGAGCAGGCTTCAAGGTCATGTCGTGTGACAACGAGACAACACTTAATTGGCTCAAGAATTTGGTAACCAGCACGCAGGCTCCTTGGGCGAATGCCGACCTGCGACTCGTGGAAAAAACAGACCTGCTGGAATTCACTAGGCCTAAGGGGCGCATTCTCATTCCGGGCCCACACATTCCTAGAGAACGGCTGGAAAGAAACCGCCAACACCTCAACCCCGAGCTCTATAGCGAAAATTGGGAGGTGTTAGAAGTGGGTACCCATACAGAAGCCGGAACTGAGATAGTGGTGTTGCTCAACCACAAGTCCATGCCCATCCTAAGGAGATATAACTATAAGGTTCGCATTGGAATTACCCGATGCAAGGTCAGACCTTTAGTTGGGATGGACGAAAAGAAAAGTAGGAAGGCGGGCGATAAGGAAAATCAATGATGAAGATTGCTCAAATAAACCTTCACCATAGCATAGCAGCTAGCGCCAACCTCATCTATCTCATGGGAGGTAGAAACATAGACGTTGCCCTAATTCATCCCTAATGACTAATAAATAAGTGGGCTAAGGCATAAAGACCTTACTACATACAGCATCGAACCGCTACACACGGTTTGTAAGACCAGAACGTGCATCGTAGCTAGGAAACAAATTAATCTTTTTCTTTTATCTAGCTACAGCAATGAGGACCAAACAGTGGTAAGGCTTGAGCGGAGGGGGCTTTCCCCACTGATTCTATCAGCCGTCTACATGCCTTTTGATGCCAAGGAGGGACCGCCATCCACACTGACCCGCTCTCTTTTGCAAAAGGCGGAACAGGAAAGATGGGACTTGCTGCTGGGGTGTGATGCCAACTCTCATCACTCTCAATGGGGTAGCAGCAACACAAACTTACGCGGTGAGTCTTTGTTTGAGTTTATAATTGAAAATAACCTTATTGTAGCGAATAGAAGTAACGAACCTACTTTTGTAGTAACAGGCAAGAAGTTATAGATGTAACTTTAGCCAGTAACTCAAGCGCCCTAACTATTGACAAGTGGAACGTGATAGAGGAAGAATCCTACTCCGACCACAAATTGATTGAATTCCTCGTGGGTAACAACTATGACTCGCCCATACCTTACAGGAACCCCAGGAAAACCAACTGGGATCTCTTTAACAACGAGGTGAGGAAAGGTATAAGATCCCTGCAGGGTAGCAACTGGCTCGGACCTGCCGACATTGACCGCAAGGCAGAGGATATTACATCAATTTTTAAGGAAGCCTATGTCAAAGCATGTCCAGAAACCAAACGAAAAGATAACAAATCACTACCTTGGTGGTCATCTGAACTAGCTAGAATTAGGAGAGTAACTAGACACCTTCTAAATGTGGCCAAAAGAACTATGCTAGAAGCGGACTGGGAACAATATAAGTCCAGTCAGAGAAATTTCAAAAACGAGACACAGAAGGCCAAACGCCACTCTTGGCAGCACTTCTGTAATGAAATCAAGGGTACGACAGAATCTGCGAGACTGAGAAAAATTCTATCCAGGGAATCAAAAACTCTTGGATCTCTCAAGGAATCCGATGGAAGGTGGACTGAATCCTGTGCAGAATCGCTTAGTTCCCTGCTAAAAGCGCACTTTCCGGGTTGTACGACCCATCCGGATAATAACATCGTAACTAACAGTAGTTTTGTAAAGGAAACTCCGACGGATTTTATCACGGAGGAAAGAATTGAGTGGGCAATCGGATCATTCTCTCCCTTAAAATCCCCAGGACCTGACGGGATTATCCCGATCATGCTACAGAAAACAATAACCACAATCATCACGGTACTTAAAGAACTGTACCTCAACAGCCTCATGTGGGGGTATATACCTAGATCATGGAAAGAGGTCAAAGTGGTCTTCATACCCAATGCCAGTAAAGCAAGCCACACTACTGCGAAGGACTTTAGGCCAATTAGCCTTACCTCCTTTGTCCTAAAGACCTTTGAAAGACTAGCTGACATATACATCCGTAATAAACTACGCCCAGGTGACATATCCCCAGCGCAGCACGCTTATACGAAAGGAAGAAGCGTAGAGACAGCGCTGCACTGTGTAGTCGGCTCAATAGAAAAATCACTGAAAAATAAAGAATATACACTAGCCGCTTTCCTGGACATTGAAGGAGCCTTTAACAATGTCAAAACGAACGCGATCAATAGAACTCTAACGAACCTTAATATTCACAATTCCGTGATAAAATGGGTCGTCAATATGCTAAAGGAAAGACATATCAAAGTTGAACTCGGAGGTACTAAGCTCGAAGTCTATGCCTCAAGAGGCACCCCTCAAGGCGGGGTTATATCCCCACTACTGTGGGTAATTGTTCTGAACGAAGTCCTTCTTAAACTTAGAAACAGCGGCGTCAAGGCCATTGCATATGCAAACGATGTTGTGCTGCTAGCAACAGGTAAATTTCTCCCGACCCTGAGCGAACAAATCAAAGGGGCGCTGGAAATCATTGACTCCTGGACTCTCCGGTAGTGCGAGATACCTTGGCCTGGTGCTCAATAGGAAACTGAACTGGAGACTAAACATCAACGAAAGAGTCAAAAAAGCCACGATAGCTTTTTACTCGTGCAATAGAATATTTGGGAAGACTTGGGGACTGAACCCCAAAATCATCCTATGGATGTATACAGCTATAGTAAGTTCAATACTAACGTAATACCTTGTATGGTGGCAGGCAGCCAGCAAAATAAATAACCTAGCTGCTATCACAAAAGTACAAAGACTAGGGTGCATCGCCACAACCAGTGCGATGAGAACGACATCTACAGCAGTACACGAGGCCATTCTCAATCTGCTTCCGCTAGACATCTTTATACAAGTATCGGCAGCTCATAGTGCCGTAAGATTAAGCCAAACAGATAGCTGGAGACCAAATGCAATGGGTCACACCACGATCCTGCAGAGATATCTATACAGTGTATCTAATACAGACTACTTAACGCCTTACCTTGACTTCATAAGACCATTTTCTAGCACCTATTCGAGCAGGGAAGACTGGAAAAATGACAGAATGCCTAACGAGCGATCCTTAGCTGTTTACACCGATGGATCCTCAAATGCAAGCACCACCAATTCGCAAAATCGATGGAAACTGGGCCAAGAGCGACAAAGAAAAGGCAGAACTTTTTGCTTTGCACTTAGAAGAAACGTTTAAGCCGTTCGACGGCCCTTCGTTAACGCCCGACTCCCCAGTCACGACATCTGACAACTCTAAAGTAAAAAAAGTTGCATTGATTGAACTGAGGGAAGTGATTAAAAATTTAAAGACAAAAAAAGCTCCCGGTTACGACTTGATAACGGCGCAGGTAGTCAAGGAATTGCCGAATAAAGCTATTATCAAACTGCTCTATTTGATCAACGCTTCGTTCAGATTGCTTAATGTTCCGAGGCAATGGAAAGTCGCTGAGATTATAATGGTCCCGAAACCAGGTAAACCGCTAAATGAGAAGAAATCATATCGGCTTATTTCCCTATTGCCGGTTATCTCAAAAATATTTGAAAAACTTCTTTCCAAACGTCTACAGCCCGTAATCGACGAAAGACGTCTCATTCCTGGTCATCAGTTTGGATTTAGAATTAAACATTCTACAATTGACCAAGTCCACAAAATAACTGACGTGATTGAGAAAGCTCTGGAAGAAAAAAAGATTTGTTGTGGTGTATTTCTTGACGTCTCAAAAGCTTTCGATAAGGTTTGGCACGAAGGCTTGGAGTATAAATTGCAACGACTACTGCCACGGCAACTCTTTCTAATCCTACTATCGTATCTCACCGAGAGCCTCTTTCGTGTTAAGCACGGAAATGATTACTCTGACTTTAAGGAGATTGCGGCCGGAGTTCCACAAGGAAGTGTCCTTGGGCCGCTTCTATATGTACTCTACACGCGTGATATCCCGCAGGAAAGAAACTGCGTCGTCGCCACGTTTGCGGACGATACGGCGATATTGACCCGGGCGAAACTATTGAAGCAGCAACTGGAAAGCTGCAATATGCTATTAACAAAGTCCACGCTTGGAGAATTCTTGGCGTATTGTGCTGAATGAAAGCAAATCTACTCACGTCAACTTTACCTATAAAAAAGTGGATAGATTACCTCTATATCTTAACTCGGCTCAAATACCGTACGCGAAGGAAGCAAAATATCTGGGAATGACTCTAGATGTTAAGCTTAAATGGAAATCACACGTGAAAAAGAAACGCGATGAGCTAGAAAACAAATACCGACAAATGTACTGGCTACTCGGAAAACATTCGAAGTTGAGCCTACATAACAAACTGCTTATCTATAAGCAAGTGCTAAAGCCTGTCTGGACGTATGGTATACAACTATGGGGTTGTACCAAGAAAAGCAATAGAAACATCATACAAACTTTTGAAAATAAAGTTCTTAGAACGATCGTCAACGCACCGTGGTATGTACGTAACGAAGATATTCATCGGGATCTGGGAATTCCCAGCGTCGTCGAGGAAATAACAAAATTTGCGCGTAAACAAAAAGATCGTGTTCATGGCCATTGTAACCGTACCGTCATTCAACTACTTGACGCGAATAATTCAATTCGTCGTCTGCAAAGGATAAAACCTTTTGACCTAGCGTCATAGTATATGCCGGTCGCGAAAAAGGCAGGAACTATCATTGGAATTTAACCTGCCAGAAGTTCTTCATTTCTTTTAACTTCGTACGAACATTTTTTTTTTCCCAAAAATCACGTGTATCGTAAGAGAAAATAAAACTGCTGGATAAGCGTCGGCTTAGTTGTAGTATTACTTTTGAAGTGAGGTGTTTTTTTAGTGAGTAAAAATCTCACACTACCATAAGCACGCTCGGTCGGGCTTTATGGTGTCTTTAGAAGATTTTTCAACTACTCTCGGCAAAAAAAAAAAAAAACGATGGATCCAAAAGGGAAATAGGTGTAGGTGCAGGCATCTTCTCTGAAACGCTTGGCCTCTCCATGTCAGCCCGGCTTCCGAACTACAGCAGCGTTTTCCAGGCGGAGGTCCTAGCAGTTACAATAGCAGCTCATGAGACTGCGATGAGGGTAATACCACGAGAGGATATCACCTTTTTCATCGACAGCCAGGCAGCGATAAAAGCAATATCTGCTATAGAAATAAAATCGAAGCTTGTGAAGTGTTGTAGAGTAGAGCTCAAGGTTCTTGGAAAACTGCACGAGGTAAAGCTCTGCTGGGTCCCTGGTCATGAAGGCATACCAGGGAATGAGAAAGCCGATGAATTGGCTAGAGGAGGCTCAGCACTAAGCTCGGACCAATCCGACCCCTCGGTGTACATCCCGCCTTGCGCCCTTAAGCTCGAAGCAGGAAACAAAGCCATAACGGAGACCTCTTTAGATACTTGTGTCACCACGAGGAAGCTGTGGCCTGCATTTGACAGAGTAAGAACCAATAGACTCATACAGAGGCATAGAAAATCCCTCTCTACTCTAATAGGAGTCATTATGGGGCATAATACCATGCGGTACCACATGAAAAAACTACGTGTGACTAGCGAAGACCTTTGTAGAGGCTGCGGCGACGAGGAGGCTCAGGAGGACACCGCCCACTTTCTCTGTCATTGCCCAGGCCTCTATCATTTGAGAAATAAGATCATTGGACAACACTTCTTTGAGGATCTAGAAGAGTTGTCCAACAGACCAATAAATAACATCGCAAACTTCATCAAATCCTTTGGATGGTTTGTATCTAGGGCACAGTGAGTACTTAGTTCTTTCTTTAGGATATTTACAAAGGCGGTATTTTTCCACGAGGAAGGGCATTTCTTTTCTATCTCCTTTCCCCCCATGGGTATCACAATGGGTCTATACTGACCTGAGTGTGGTGTGGAGGTTTTCTATCCCCCTACACCTGCCCTCTTACCTAACCTAACCTAATGGAATTCTAAGTTTAATATTTTCGTCCACAAATTGTTGGAGTGCATCCCAGTCGGTCTTGTGATTAGTCAAAGGCGCCATGTTTCTTTGCAGTTTTGCATTTTGGAGATATTCGATGATAATTGGCGAGTGGTCTGAAGAGAGGTCGAGGCAAGATTTTATTGTTAGATGATTTATGTTTATATTCTTGGTTATGCAGAAGTCTAAAAGGTATCAGTTCGTATTCTTTGCATTAAAGTCACCACCCGCGATCAAATGTGGTCAATATCTAAATACATAAATAATAATTAAATGCTGGTCGTTAGTCATCGCATCACTTGAAAACGGCTGAACCGATTTGGCTCATTTTTTTTATATGTTCGCGATAGTCCGAATAAGGTTTTCACGAGAAAATTCGCGAAAAACTGAAAGTACTTTTTTCCATCGGAAAAAATGTGTGCACCTATGTTTGTATGCTATGGACTCCGAAAACACTAAACCGATTGAGCTCAAATTTTCAGGCAATCCTCGGTATTGGCTCTTAAGTATTCCTATGGTAGTTTGGTCAAAATCGGTCCACTACTTTAGTATTATAATACTTTAGTACTAAAAAAAACTCTCTTTTGTTAGTCACAGCAAAGCACGCCGGGTACCATCGGTCCAGCAGTTTGCCACTACTTTAGTACTTTACTAATATTTTTTTTTTTTGACATAAATATTTAAGGTTTGATCACTTACCCGCTGTTGGACGGCACAAAACTGTTGTCTAATAGACTTAGCCCCAGGCGCCTGCCTGACAGTTGTTGCCCCAGGCGCCTGCCTTACAGTTGTTGTCCCAGGCGCCTGCCAGACAGTTGTTGCCCCAGGCGCCTGCCTGACAGTTGCTTTCTTTTTTGTTAGGCGGAGCAACGCCGGGTACCCGCTAGTATTCAATATATTCTAGGGTACTAGTTTTGAACTTTGGTGGGCAGTATAATGCAGATATTATAAGTGGTGCTTGCGTGTCCTCGATTTCAATGGTTGTCCCTTGTAGATAGTCTTTTTTGTATCCTTATAGTTCGTGGCACTTGATATTTTGTCTGATTATAATTGCTGCGCCACCGTGAGCACGTCCACTAGGGTGGTTTGTGTGGAAGATTTTAAAACTGTGAATTTTTAAGAAACTTTTGGTCGTGAAGTGTGTTTCTGATGTTAGGAGGATGTCAATAGAATTGTTTTCAATAAATTGTTTTACTTCTGGAGCATGTTAGATTAGTCATTTTGAATTCAAAATGACAATTCTTAAGCTTAAATTACTGTCCATTATTTATTTTAGTCATTAATAAGGTTAGTATATGCATTATATTAGAAATCTGTGTTATTAGTTATCTCATCATTTGTTTGATTTCGGATAGGTCATCTGTGGGCTTTGATAAGCTTTCTTGTTAATTGTTTAGAGTAGGAGTGCTATTCCAGTTTTGCTGCTTAACGTTTATAGGCGGGGTGTTGTTCTTTGTAGCAGGAGGAGTATTACTTTTAATGGCGTCAGCAAATGTTGTTAGAGGCTAAATCATATTAGAGACGGTTTGGGATTTACTTGTGTCGAGGTTTGTAATTTCTGTGCTGTTCTGTATAGGCCGCTCTTCTATGGTTTTTTTTTCTTACTGCCGGATATCTTTGTACCTTGAGTGATTTGTATGCTTCACAGCCTTTGTAATTTGCGGTGTGTGGGTCACCGCAGAGAGCGCATTTTAAGATATTGCGGTCCGAAGGTTGTTTTCCTGCGCATTTGACACAGGGTGGTTCGAGTGGGCAAAAGTTCTTTGTGTGACTGTATTTTTGACAATTCGTACACTGAGGAATTGTCCTTTTGATGAGGTGGTTCAAAAAATATGTAGCAATGTATTAAGTGAGTAATATTATATATTGTACGTCTTTATTGTATTTGTTATTTTCCACCTCAATGGGAAAAAGCGGAAGGGGTTTTTTGGTTCCTTATTGTAAGATATTGTGTATGTTGGTAACGATGTGTCTATATTCCGTTAGTAATTTTTTTATTTCTTCCTGATCCGCAGAGTGGTGCATGTTTCGAAGCATGACTCTAAAATTGCGCTGTTCCTTAAGCTTAAGTGTGTAATATTATGTATTTTTAAGTTTTAGTACTTTAAAGATGTTTGTATAAGTTACGGAGTCGAATGATTGTATTTTTATTTCATTATTTGGTAAAGCTTTTAATTCGTATGTGTCATTTGTAGTAGTATCGTCAAGGTTTTTTTTTTTGGTTGCGCCGGGCAATTAGCAAACCCAAATAATCGATGCCATGAATGCGCCTACGTACTAATCCACACCCTGCACACTTCTACCACTCTCCCCGCTGGAGTGCCGTTAGGTATTACTTCGTGGGGCTGGTTGACATGTCATGCTATTCATCACGCGTGAGCCATTGCGGCTTCTTATGCTTCTGCTGCCTTACAGCAGCTCAATTTGCACATTCAAATTTCTATTACTGCGTGAATTCACTTCTCATTGTGTGTATTTAACATGTCACTTGCGTTACATTGCATATGTTGGTGTTTTTGTGTAACTTTGACCCTAATTGACGTTGCCGTTTGTCGGTTTTCGACGATTGTCGTTTTATTCATAAGTACGACCTGCTGACCGTTAAATATTACTAAGCAATTTGTTTGTCGTCTACAATACTATAACAACTCTTTCACAGTGAAAAAGTAAAGAAAATGGATTCGTGCTACATCTGAAGAATAAAACGATAATCGCCAGGGTCTTTGTCTACCTTCCAGTGTATGTAGGATCCTCATTTCTCGCTGCTGCTCGTTCCTGCAGACGTAGTTGTTGCATGATGCTGGTGATGCTCTCGTGCGCTGTGTTCCAGGCTTCATTCGTCGTCAGCATGAATTTAATAAGTCCTCTCGAAGTCACTTGGCCGCCAGTTTCTCTCTGTAGACGCGACTCGATGGTTTGCTCACCGACCTGTATAGTAAGGCGTTCTATCTTTGTTCTGCTACTTATTAGCACTGCTTCTGCCTGTAGATATGCCCTAACGTTATCACCCCTATGGTGCTTCGTTTTTTTCTAAAGCCGTACTGCCGAGTAGAGAGCCCTGAGTCTCCTTCCGTGTATGGCTCTAGCCTTGTACGTATTATTTTTTCTAACACTTGTGAAGATCTCTGGTCTGGCTTTAATGCCTCCTTTTAGCACGAAGTTCGGGATTCCATCCATTCCCGGCGTCTTGTTACTCTTTATTGTTGCCGCGGCTTCTAAAACTTCCTCTGTGGTGCCTGCCGGTATTATCTCTGTTTCTTCCGCTGCTTCTTGTGATAGGGTGAATCCATCTTTCCTCGGGAAAAGAGCGCAGACAATTGAGTGCATGATATTCGGGCAAGTCGGTGCAGCCGCCGTGCCAATCTTTAATTTTTTCATGACTATTTGATACGCGCCTCCCTATGGATTGTGTAGTAGCTCCTCTCTGAGTGCCTGGAAGCATTCGGCTTTGCTCTTTTTTATTAGCTTGCGGAGTTGTGATCTCTTCCTCTGAAACTGTTCTCTCAGTACCTCATAGTCATGTTTGCCTCTACCTCGGGCTCTCTGCTGGGAGCTCCGAATTCTGTGGCATTCTGCTCTCGTGTTGGCGATGTCGTCATTCCACCAGTACACAGGTGTTCTTCTATTTCCATTTCCCTTCCGTGGCATGGCTGCGTCGCATCCTCGGTATAAGGACCTTATGACTTCTTTAATCTGTTCTTCTGCTGTGCCCCTTGCTATATCCATGTTGCTTATCATGTACTCTAGCATTTCGGTATCTACGTCTTTTGTTTTCCAGCCCAGCTTTTGTTCTTCTGGAGGGTGTTTGCTGTGTTGTGATCGGTGTTGCTCTTCCGTTTCGAATATGATGGCCTGGTGGTCGCTGTTTGTGTACAGGTCTGAGACTTGCCATTTCATCCCCCTTGCTATGGCTCCGCTGGCGAACGTCAGATCGATGAAGGAGCACGGTCTGCCGTTGTCGAATGTGTGCTTGTTGCCTCGGTTTAGTAGCACTAGATCGAGGCTAGCGAATGCTTCTAGTAGTGCTTCGTCACTTCTATTTATCATGGTGCTATTCCACTCGATTGCCCATGCATTAAAGTATCCGGCTACAATGGTTGGTGTTTCTCCCCTGACCTCGGCTAGTAGAGTGATCAGTTCCACTTTTGCATCATGGGTTACATATAGCGCACCTTGGTTTTTTCGTACATTTTTTCGCTATATGCCCTTTCGCTCTACATCGAAGACACGTTCCTGTGCGGTCAGTTTTATTTTTACATTGTCTAGCCACATGTCCGTACTCAAGGCACATGTAGCACTGTGTTGGGGCTAGACGCTCTCGTATTCTGCATCGGACCCATCCTACCCGCATACGTCCCGTGGCGATCATCTTGCTTGCTTCACTCACGGGGAGATTGATGAGGGCGATTTTTGTTCCTCGTCTTGTCATCCGTATGGACTTGATTGCGTCCTGCGTGATGTTCATTGTCTATGCAAACTGCTCTGTTATGGCCTTACAGATTTCTTTCGCATTTGTTACCTCATCTAGGCCGCAACACTCTATAGTTACTTGATCGCATAGCGCTTTGACCTTGGCTTCACATTGGAGGATTCTGGTCATGTCTTCTTTAAACTTCTCGGTGTGTCCATCATTTTTTCTCTTTAACTCTAAGAGCAGTTCGCCTTTAACTGTCTTCCTGATTGTATTAACGTTTTCGCCGAGTTCTTTGATTCCGGCTTCGCTTTCATCATTTTCAGGATGTTCGGGTATGACGTTTCTCCAGTTTTCGCTACCATCTTTCTGGTTTCTTTCTCCGTTTTCCCTTTGGTCTCCTTTTTCCATCATCTTCGTTATACGTATGTTTGGCCTTTGGTTGGATTCTTGCTCTTTTAAGCACCTCCTTCCGCTCCAGTGTTTGGGGCGATGTAGCTTTATCTTTTTTTTTATCTTTCATTTTTGGTCGGCTCCTTTTTGGGCACTTCCTTCCATTCCTGTGTTTGTATCAGTGTGGTTTCTACACCTTCTTTTAATATTGAGCGCTTTCCTTTTTTCAGAGTTGGCAGTTGCTCTTCTATCTCGCGGGGTTGGTTTGTATTTCCCTCGACTGGTTTGAGCGCTGGGGATGTTTGTGCGCTTTTATTAGCCTGGTCTGCGTTCTTTTCTTTGGATAAGGTTCCTGCAGTCGCTCTTTTGTGAAGTGCTGAGATGTTTTCATGAGGTCCCTGATGGCTTGGTTAATGTGGCGTTGAGTCCCCATTGCATCCTGCAGTTCGGAGATCTGTTGGCCTAGTTTTCAGAGCCTGATCAGTGCTAACCAACGGAACGGGGCACTTGTAGCATTAGCCTAAAAGCCATTTCAACCGAATTTCACACCAGCTTACTCAGGTGACAGAATACTTCAGACATCAGCCCTCATAGCAGTCATTTCAATTTGTAACAACCCAATATTAATTGGCGACCTAATTTTTCATTTTCATTTTCTCATTTTACTCATTTCATTAATTTAATTCATTTCATTCATTTTTTATTCATTTAATTTCTTTTCTTTTGCTTAAATAAATTTTTCCTTATAAATTGTATTAAAAGATTAATTAACAATAGCTTTAAGAATCATAAAATTACTTTTGTTAGTACTGTACAATAGAAGTTAGAAAAGCTCTAATCAGCTGTGGGTAAGAAAAGCTTTTTACAAAAGCTCCCACAGAGTACTATATAAGGACCGTGTCGATCGCAGAAAAGTCGCCTCTGAGTCAATCGGGAGTTTGATATAATTGGTTGTACGGAGGTATACTACCGCCTACAATAAAAGATACCACACTCTCTGCGCGTATTACACTTTATTGAGTTTTTGTTCTTCAACGAATACTGCGGTCTTCGGCTGCATACTCGTGGGAGCATAAAGCTGAACAAAGGCCGTTAGCTCAGGAATTTAGCATATTGTAAACAATAATTTTTTTTCATTTTGGCGCAATAAAATTTGTTTTTTTAAAATTAAAACGTTTGAGTTGTCAATCGCCACTTCCACTCCTACAGCTCTACCAGTATTGCTACGCTACATTGGCGCCCAGCGTGGGGCTCAAACGAGTAGGAATATTGACCATAACGGATAATTTGCGAAGAAGCAATCGAATTGCCGCATTTCGAAATCCAGGTTTTAAATCTGAAGGCGAAATGGCTCTCACCGAAGATCAATTAAAACAACTCTTGGCAGCTATGACTACGAACTCTACGAGTAGAGCCAGCTTTAGCCACTGCACTGAGCGTTTTGGTGGTGAACGAGATCCCGCTATTGTGGAAGGCTTTACCGCAACGATCAACATCTATAAAGACATTGAGCGGATCTCTGATGCTGATGCAATAAAAGGTTTCCCGCTTCTTTTGCAAGGAAATGCTATAAATTGGTGGTAAGGGGTAAAAAATGAAGCATCTAAATGGAAAGATGTTCTTACACTCTTACGTAATGCATATGCGCCCACTAAACCTGATTATCGCATTTACATGGAAATCATGGAACAAAGACAGAAACGCAGAGAGTCAACAGACGATTTCATCTGCACTAAACGTGCACTATTTTCTCAGCTTTCGGATCCAATACCAAAAGAGTCTATGATGATTGATATGGTATATGGTTTACTGAGTCTCCATGTACGTGACGGAGTTTCACGGGACGATATCAAAACTTTTAGAGATTTGTTAACTAAGGCGAGAGCGGTGGAGCTCTCGATTTCTGAAAGAACTGCGCAACATGCTCCGAAGGTCGAAACTTTTGTAAAGAAGAGATGCAACTTTTGCAAACATGCTGGCCACACAATAGACGAATGCCGCAAAAGGGAAAAACAAGATCAAGCGAAGTCGCAACCTTATGCTGTAGAACCAAAGATCCATTGTTACAAATGCAAGGCTCCAGGGTTCGTTCGCTCAACCTGTCCAAACTGTAGGGATTTGCCAAAACGACCTTCAACAGTTTCCTTCAATTGCATAAAAACTACAAGAGGCGCCGACTTACCCACCATAACAATTGCGTCGCATGGGGAAACAGGAATAGCATACTTGGACACCGCAGCCCGAACAAGTGTCGCTGGAAGGGAGCTGTTCATCCATCTTCTAAGAAACGGAACTCGATTTTCGAGTGTGACGTCACGCTAGCGGATGGAAACTCAAAGCCACAAGAGATTTATATTGCCGATACGAATATTGTAATTGGTAATCGATTAAGGCGAATTAAATTTATTGCACTTCCAAAAGCAACTGATAACAGAACGTTGATTGGGATCGATTTTCTCGAAGAAAATGGAATAGTTTTAGACCTAGGTCAACGTTTATGGTACCTTTCGGATCAGAAGGACAAAGTATATGACTTCTATGATACCTCGCAGACAATGCTAGTCAGAAAATATGCTGGAAATGATTTAGTTCAAGGTACTGGTGCTATCATTGTCAACGTTGAAAAGTTCAACCCTATTTCTCCACTTGCTAAAAAACCTACGCTTGATAACATCAATGCACAGTCAACACCAAAAACAAGAGGCACTGAACTTACAGTTTACACAAGCACTCAAGACGCATCACCAACTGTAAAAGAACTTAATGAGCGATCCTCTGCTTTTCTCACGTGGTTTGATAATATCAAAACGATCTCTCCAATCGCTGCAACACCATTACCAGAACAACATATTGGACCTGACCCACTTCTAAAAAGAAAGAGAACTAGAGTAACTAACCACTATTCTCCACATTCTATTCAGCACATTTTCTAAAGCTCACTAAGAAACGATGAAGTAACACCTGAACGGAAACGAGATAAAGAAAACCTATTTCCTGCTTTGATTCGCACAATGGAAGAAGAAGTCGAGCTAGAACCCTTTTTCACAGAGATTCTCGCTATAGATTTCATACTTCGTGAAGATGAAGCCCTATCCAAACCATAGAGCAATTTGAAGAAGAAAAAGGCTTTGTGGAAATTGGGTAAGGAGGAGCAGACGTCCTTTGACACCCTGAAATCCTTGCTCACAAGCGCACCAATACTGCAAAAGCCTGCGATGGCCAACCCTTTCACCTTTAAGAAAGATGTTAGTAATTATGCTATCGGTTTCCGTTCCCATTCTTCAGCTGCCTTGACGTGGCGGAACGGCTTAAGAGCCAATGATCCTAAGGATCCGAAAGGACCCCAGGTGAGACATCGAACTAAAGGCTGAAGACGTCTTGACTGTGACGTTAAAAGTATGATGGAAGAAACATTCACGGTATATACTGCAGGTGGTACCCGCGCAAGCGACAATCCACCCATGGTCTTTTCGACCCCGGCCGGGACAAGGATTCTGGAGGTCCCAACCAGCATACTCAAACCCCCCGCCTCTGGCGTTGACCCGGAAGTAGTAGCGATGCTTGCTTCTGAAGAATCCTGCGGCTCTGTCTCCGACTCGTTTGGTAGACTGGGCTGGAATGACGGAGAAAGTGGCGGAAAGGCTTCGGCTGGAACGTCTAATCTCTGTTTAAATAGTCGGGCAGCTGGTCGAAGTTGTGTTGAAGACGGTTTGACTCGGGATGCCGGAAAAGGTGAACGAGCTCCTGAAACGGCGCACTCCGAAAAGCTCCTGACTAAGAGTCAGTTGAAGAGGAGAAGAAGGAAGGCGGCGATGGCGCAATGCAAAGAGGCTGCAGAGTCAGCTGAAGGCGCAAGCGCTGGTAGCAGTCATCCCTCAATGGCGGCGGGAAAGAGGCCTAGGTCGACAGAAAGTACTCCAACTGGAGTCGATCTATCCCCCGGACCCAACGCCGGCTCCCCTTCAGTTGGCTTGAACAGGTCAAAGCGGACGAAGCAAGTTTCGCCTACTTTCATCGGCGGAAGCGATGCGTTATCTGCGCACAAAATCTGAGTAATGCTGGTGTTGTTACCCCTAAAGGTCCCAGCACTAGCGGACAGAAAATGGCAGACGCAGGCAAAGCCACGGGTAAGGGTGCTCGTCTCAGCGGAAGCGTGGGTGCATCAGGTGCTCGCCCTTCTACCAAGAAGCCTCGAACCGGAGGTATTACCCGCGCACAAAATCTGGGTGATGCGCGTGCTGGAACTTCTAAAAGCTCTAGCACCTGCGGACAGAAATTGGCTGACGCGGATAAGACCCTCGGTAAAAAGCAATCCGGATCGAAGGAGCGAAGGGAGCAGATTCTGTATAGTGAAACTGCTTCCTCCGCTCTTACGTTACGAATCGCAAGAGCTGGCAATGATCACAAGATGACCGACGCGGAGTGCAAACACTGCGAAGATCGTCTGTGGGATCTGGCTTCGGCAGCAAATGCCTGCATTCAAGTGGAGGGCTGTGCGTTAAAGAGCGGAACCTTCATGGTGCTGCTCCTCGCAGCAAACCCTTGAATGGCTAAGCAATGTGGTGCCGAAAATACCACCCTTGGGGACCACTTCTTTTGTGGTTCTCATGCCCATCAAGAGAACGCGCGCCATTTGCTTCATCCCGGGGAAACTCAGGAAATGGCGGATGTGCTGACGCGTCTCCGTACCCAGAATCCTGGCCTCGACACGAGCGAATGGTTCGTCTACTCTCACGGCAAGTGCAAGAATGAAAATGTCGAAGGGTCTTCGCTTGTTGTGGGCTTAGATCTTGGCTCTGTGGAGGTCTTGAAGTCTAGGTATGACATGCGTCCTTACCTGCATCTTGGAAGGATTCTTTTCCGCTTTTTTTTCAAATGAGTGCAAGTAATGGGCAAAAACCACCGACTATATCTATGATATTTTCGCAGATTAACCTGCATCACTCCAAGGCTGCTACCGCTCTCTTAAGTAGTAGACTTTCCGTGGTGCGTACAAAACCCCACATAACATCTATCCAGGAACCATATGTGCGGAACAAGCGCATATGTGGATTTGGGGGTGTTCGTGGAGTAACGGTGCTATGTGACGAGCGATCTGAAAGACTGAGAGCTTGTCTAATTGTGCCGAATTTCCTCTCAGTAAGCAAGCTTGGACTATTTTGTTGTCAGGACTTGGTTGCTGCAGCTGTAAGCTACAAAACGACCGGAAGTTGGAAAACCTTCGTCGTTGCGTCGGCTTACTTCCCTTATGATTCGGTAATGCCTCCACCACCGAAGGCGGTTGCCGAACTCATAAAGTATTGTGACACTCGGGAGACGGGACTAGTCATATGCTGCGATGCTAATGCTCAGAACACAGTCTGGGGCAGCAGCAAATGCAACATACGAGGAAACCATCTCCTAGACTTTATACTATCATCTGGTATGGCACTAAACAATGTTGACTCCCAGCCAACTTTTGTTACGGCAAGGAGGCAGGAGGTAATTGACTTGACTTTATCTAATAGGTACTTCAAGTCGATTACTAACTGGAGGGTACTGCCGGAAGTGTCCTTATCAGATCATAGATACATCTTTTTCCAAATCGAATGCGAAGCTTTAACTTTGCAGGAGAGGAGGAATCCGAGGAAAACCAACTGGGTGCGGTTAAGGAAAGAGTTAGACAGATCTGTCAAAACTCCAACTAAACTCATAACGAAACCAAAGGTTGAGGATGCTGTTCAAAACCTGACCAGTGTCCTTACCAACTGTTTTGAACTGGCGTGTCCAATGACAAAAAACTCCTGCAGAACTCCGGTTCCCTGGTGGAGCCCGGAACTGCAGCGGCTTAGGAAAAAATCCAGAAAACTTCTGAATAGGTCTCTTAAGACAAATTTAGAAGGTGACTGGGATCTCTTTAGATCGAAGCAAAAAGACTATAAGAAGTTAATTCGTTTGTCGAAAAGTGCTTCTTATAGAGATTTTTGTGAAAAGATCGAGACACTCGGTGAAACCAGTAGGTTGGTTAAAGTCCTCAAAAGAGGTAAGCCGACCAAACCGGAATCACTCAGACGGTCTGATGGCAGGTTTACTGAGACAAAAGCGGAAACTTTTAGTCTTCTGCTGGAGACTCACTTTCCTGGCAATCGGATAATCACTAGGTCGCAGCTTGGCCCGCTTACCCAGGATGAGCTTGATCTAAGTCAGAAAACTCGGCGCAGCTGGTATATTGCATCAGCCGTGGTAACAGATGAGGCCATCAAATATGCTGTGGCATCTTTTGATGGTTCCAAATCGCCTGGCACCGATGGAATATATCCAGCTATGCTGCAACAGGGTATAGATCAGCTATTGCCAACTCTGAAAAGAATTTTCACCGCTGGCTTGGCGCTGGCATATATTCCTACACCTTGGCGGACAGTCAGAGTAGCTTTCATACCGAAAATTGGTAAGGATAACTATTCGCTCCCCAAGAGTTTCAGACCTATAAGTTTGATATCCTTCTTACTGAAAAGTATGGAGAGACTGGTGGAATTTCACGTGCGCAAAGTTGCTTTGAAACTGCATCCACTATCGGAGATGCAGCATGCTTACCAGCGTGGGAAATCCTGTGCGCCCGCACTTCAAAATCTAGTGGCCAGAATTGAATGCCCGCTTGATAGGAGAGAATACGCGATGGGTATCTTCGTCGACATTGGGAGTGATTTTATATAAGAAACTTCATTGGTCTAAACACGTCGAGTTGAAAGCATGCAAGGCGCTCTCAGTCTTCTGGCAGTGTAAGGGTGCTTTTGGCAAGACTTGGGGCTTATCACAGAATAAGGTTCTCTGGATCTACACGGCTATGATAAGACCATTCCTCGCATATGCGTCGGTTGTTTGGTGGAAGGGCTCTCGCGTAAATATGTGGTTGCTTTTTGCTCGAAACTCCAAAGAACGGCTTGTCTCGGCTGCTCAGGAGCTTTCCCGAGTACGCCTGGCTCTGCTCTAGACGCTTTGCTGAACTTACCTCCCCTTGATACTTATATCATGGGTTGCACTATCAAAGCCATCCATCGTCGTAGGCGGGGCGGTTTTTGGTATACTCCACACTGGAATTTTGATGAACTTGCGCGACACTTATCTTACGACTCCTGTCTTATGGATATGCCGTCTGATGCAATGACAGCAGAACTCCAGCTGATGCGCAAATTCAGAGTCGACTTTCCTTTCGTCCAGGACTGGCTTCGGTCAGAGTCTGAGCCGGGAATGAAATGTAGTCGTATTTTCACGTATGGTTCCAAAACCAGTCAAGGGTCTGGCGCTGGGGTCTTCGTGGAAGTCGACAACATTAGACTTCACTTCTCGTTAGGCAAATATGCGTCTGTTTTCCAAGCGGAAACTTATGCAATCCTAATGGCCATGAACTATGTTGTGAAGAACAGATGGAAGGGACGTAGCATTTGTGTCTCTAGTGACAGTCAGGCTGCGCTTAAGGCCTTGCTTAACCCTTTAACCACTTCCAAAATAGTTCGTGAAACTAAAAACTCTTTGAACTCGGTCGCAAGGCTGAATTCTCTGTCTCTTATCTGGGTCCCAGGTCACACTGGGATCTTGGGGAACGAGATCTCCGATGAGATTGCTAGACAAGGCTCAGAGGAGAGTTTCTCAGGTCCCGAACCCGTGTTGGGTCTTCCAGCGTCCTCGGTTAGAGCTTCCATTGACGATTGGGTCTCTTACGAGCACAATTGTGTGTGGCATGACTCTCCAGGTTGCAGGTTGACTAAACGCATGCTCCCGGACGTCTGTAAGAAATCAGCGGCATTCTTGCTGTCTCTCAGCAGAAAAGACTGTAGACAACTTATCGGCGTCTTGACAGGCCACTTCGCTTTTGCCAAGCACCTTAACGTGTTAGGCTTAAGTGACACTACAATCTGCGACGCTTGTGGAGAGAGCGACGACACCGCGGAACATTATCTCTGTGAGTGTCCGGCCTTTGCTCGTATCAGGTGGCAGATCTTCGGTACTGTAAGCTCCTCATCACTGAAGTGCTTGCTTGGCTTCCTTCGAAAGTCAAGGAAATTCCAATAAAATGGGTAAATCAGGGTTTGCTCTCTGGCAGTACAATGGACCAGTTGTGTCTGAGTGCTCCAGTCGAGTGTTTCTATCCCGACAAAAAAAAAACAAAAAAAAAAGGAAAAATGCTATCGGTGCTGTTCTGGTCCAGGGGGAGGAATCAGACGGACAGCCTAAGCTTCAAGAAGGAGATTTGGTAATTGTTACCACTCATGTACTAAGCAAAGCCTCCAAACACATTGCATCCAAATTTGTACCACGAAGAGATGGACCGTTTGTCATAATTAAACAACTTGGAACGTCAACCTTCCAAATCGCTGCTAAAGATGACCTGACCATTCCACTGGGGACATACCATGTTTCCTCTCTTACGAAGTATACCCCAACCAAAGAAGCCAAAGATGAAGAACCAGTTAGAACCCTGCGAAGACGAGGATGACCACTTAAGAACATCACTCCTGCCGCATCGTCGAGACGACCTCAGCGCTAGAGGGGGACTCTAACAACCCAATATTATTTGGCGACCTAATTTTTCATTTTCATTTTCTCATTTTACTCATTTCATTCATTTTGTATTCATTGAATTTCTTTTCTTTTGCTTAAATAAATTTTTCCTTATAAAATTGTATTAAAAAATTAATTAACAATAGCTTTAAGAATCATAAAATTACTTTTGTTAGTACTGTACAATAGAAGCTAGAAAAGCTCTAATCAGAGGTGGGTAAGAAAAGCTTTTTACAAAAGCTCCCACCGAGTACTATATAAGGACCGTGTCGATCGCAGAAAAGTCGCCTCTGAGTCAATCGGGAGTTTGATATATTTGGTTGTACGGAGGTATACTACCGCCTACAATAAAAGATACCACACTCTCTGCGCGTATTACACTTTATTGAGTTTTTGTTCTTCAACGAATACTGCGGTCTTCGACTGCATACTCGTGGGAGCATAAAGCTAAACAAAGGCCGTTAGCTCAGGAATTTTGCATATTGTAAACAATCATTTTTTTCATTTTGGCGCAATAAAATTTGTTTTTTTAAAATTAAAACGTTTGAGTTGTCAATCCCCACTTCCACTCCTACAGCTCTACCAGTATTGCTACGCTACAAATTCATTTTTCTAGTATGCCATAATTAAGACCTTACTGGGCTCAGTCTTAATGTTCTAGGGTACCGATGACAGGTTCATGGTATAGAACCGTGACTCCCCACAGTCGCCTGAGCTTAGCCTCACCAGCCCGTCCAACTGGTGCCGTGAAGTAACGTAACGTCAAGGGCGTCAATTAGAAGATGCATGTATGGCACACCTTGGACATATGTATATTGGCGGAGGTCTTGGCGTCTTGGTCTTAAAGGTTTTTTTCAACGTTTGTTTGGGTCAAGTTTTCAGGTTCGACTAATTCATCATCCGTCGAAAGTACAATATAACAAAACGATTCTGAGATTTCTCCTCTGGTTGGTTCAGCCAGTAGTTTTTTAAATTATTTTAATTTTTTAACTTTTTGGCTTTACTTTGTTTAGTTTTTTTCGGAGGATGTCCTGTTTCTTTTTGCTTGTATTGCGCTTGATTTAGTTGTGGTGTAATCTGTTATAATTGTTTGAGATTTACTTGTAGATGTTATGGGTGTGGTTATAATTTTGGTGTCACTCGCAGTAAGGGTGGTCGTTGTATTGAATGAAAATGCATTTGCAGTTGACATAGTTGTAGAAGTTAATGTTGATGTTGTTGATATAAGTTTTGATATGTGGAAAACTAGGGTATTGGTTTCCTGTTAGGTAGGGTTAGCCACTTGGGGCGATCTTAGTTGTCTACAATAAGTCTGTTATGCTTGTGCTAAAAGCTTAGGTGTTGTAAGCTCAGTGACAGACAGTGAGTGACAGAGTGAAGCCCCGAATCGAAGAACCAGGTGCAGAAACTACTAGTAAAGTCGTTTGGACAAGAGTAGAAAAAAGTCGAGGCAAGATATATGCTAAGCCTGACGCACTGGCGATTAAAAAGATCGGAGAAATTTCCTATTGCGACATACTCCGAAAGGTGAAGACCGACCCCGAGTTGAATGGATTAGGGTGTGATGTAACCCGCATAAGAAGGACAGCAAAGGGAGAGCTCCTGCTTGAGCTCAAGAAAGCAGCTGATGGAAGAACATCCGAACACCAAAGTAATGTGGGAAAAGTTCTCGGTGAAATAGCGGAAGTGAGATCCCTAACGCAAGAGGTGCTCATTGAGTGCAAAGACCTAGATGGCGTCACCACAAAGGAAGAGATCTGCCAAGCTCTGTCCGAGCAGTTCGAGGAAGCACAAGGCATAGAGATCTCATCCATCAAATCTATGAGGACAGCCTATGCAGGGACGCAAACTGCCGTCATTAGCCTCCCGATAAATACTGCCAAAAAAGTTGTGGAGGTTGGAAAAATAAAAATCGGATGGACGGTATGCCGAATAAAAAAAAAAAAATACAAATATTTGGCGCAACAGCTCTTTAAAGTGCCAGGGCCTAGTTTCTCGCAACCACTCATGTTGTGTGCGTTATATTTTTCACACGAATGGAAGGGACCTACAGCCGGTATGCCGAATACGGGAGAAAATAATACCGCTGCGATGTTTTAGGTGTCTTAACTTCGGGCACCTAGCAAAGGCGTGTAAAAACACGTTGGATAGGAGTGAGGATTGCGTTAGGTGTGGACAGAAAGGCCATATATCCAAGAACTGCAGCAATGATGCAAGGTGCGTCCTTTGCGAAGAAAAGGGAAGTAGCAACATCAAACACGCGGCAGGAAGCATAGTATGCCCGGTATACCAAGAAGCTGCAAAAGTCGCAAGAAGAATATGAAAGTGCTGCAACTAAACTTAAACCACTGCGAAGCGGCACAGGACATCTTGACACAAACCGTTCGCGAGTTAAAGATAGATGTTGCCGTATTATGCGAGCAGTACAAAAATCTCGATGATACAGTTTGGGCTGCGGATGACTCAAAAAGAGCTGCTATTTGGGCCTGTGGAGATTGCGCCTTTGATGAAAAAATGATGACATCCGGAACAGGCTTCGTGCGAGCAAAGGTCAAAGGAGTACATGTCTATAGCTGTTATGCATCTCCAAACAACACCATTGAGGAGTCCTAAGGTATGCTTGATAGGCTCGTGGATGATGCTAGAGGTCGTAGCCCAACGATTATAGCTGGAGACTTCAATGCATGGGCCACTGATTGGGGCAGCGCACGGACCAATAAAAGGGGAGAAGCTCTCCTAGAAGCCGTATCGTCACTAGACCTAATATTGCTAAATACAGGAAGTGAGCACACTTTTAGTAGAAATGGTGTAGGCTCCATAGTTGATATTACCTTTGCAACTAGTTCCTTATCGAGAGGCGCCAACTGGAGAGTCAGTAATCAATATACTCACAGCGACCACCTTGCCTTCCTGTTTGAAGTACAACCTAGGAGAACAACCCAGGAACGCCGAAAGAAGGAACAACGAATGGGGTGGAAAATAAGCACCATGGACAAAGACACTTTTGCCCTGATTTTTGCAGAGTCAACAATAAGCCCAGGAACAGCAAACGCTATGGCCGCTGAGGTTACCAAACAAGTAACCAGGGCTTGCGACGCATCCATGGCTCGGAAAACGTCAACAAATCGCCGGCCACCAGTATACTGGTGGAACCAAGAGAGAGCAGAGCTACGCAGCAAGTGCCATAGAGCCAGAAGACTATTCCAGCGATCCAGAGGTTTGACCACACATCAGGACCTACGGGTGCAATTCAAAGATAGGCGAAGAGAGCTAAAACTAGCCATCAGCAGAAGTGAGAGCAATAGCTTTAAGGAACTCTGCGAGCAAGCAGATGTAAATCCTTGGGGCACCGCCTATAGAACAGTAATGGCAAAACTCAAAGGCACTAGGGCACCCTCCCCCTCATACCCTCTCCTTATGCAGAAAATTGTATCGGGGTTGTTCCCCCCTCAAACACCAGCAGACCGTATAGAGCCACTTCCGGAAGTACAGGACATCCCAACTGTCACGCAAAGGGAACTCCTGGATATATGCAGACGATTCGAGGATACCAAGTCACCTGGATTGGATGGCATACCGAACAAGGCCCTTAAATTAGCCATTACAACAAATACGCAACCATTTGTGGAACTCTACAACAAGTGTCTAACAGAAGGAGTTTTTCCAGACCAATGGAAAAAGCAACGTATAGTGCTGCTGTCTAAAGGGAGAAAACCACCAGACGAACCCTCGTCATACCGTCCCATATGCCTGTTAGACACAATGGGTAAAGTACTGGAGCGAATCATATGCAACCGATTAGAAGTGGCAATTGATGAAGCCGGGGGACTCTCCAACCAACAGAATGGTTTTAGGAAAGCTCGTTCCACAGTAGACGCAATAAGAAGGGCAACTACAACCTTGGAAGAAGCTATTTAGGGCAGGAGATGGAGAGGCGGTGCAAAGAAATACGGTGCCGTAATAACATTGGACGTCAAAAACGCGTTCAATTCTGCGAATTGGGGACTCATAGTGCAATCGCTTAGGTCAATGATGGTGCCATGGTTCTTAATTAAAATAATACTGAGCTACTTCGAGAAACGGTTTCTGCTCTTCGACACCGACGATGGAGTAAAGCAGTACCACATATCTGGCGGAGTTCCACAAGGATCGGTATTAGGCCCTATCCTTTGGAACATTATGTATGATGGGGTTCTAAGGCTTGGAATCCCAAATGAGCAAAAATCATAGGCTTTGCCGATGATATTGCAATTGTCGTAGTTGCAAAACATCTAGAAGAAATAGAGGATACTGCAAATGAATGTATCCGAAAAGTCAAACGGTGGATGGCACCATCAGAGTAGGAGATCATAATACGACTTCAAAATCGGTTATCAAATACCTAGGTGTGATGATCGACGCGAGGCTCACTTACAAGGAGCACCTTGAAAGAACGTGTGACAAAGCGGCTCGGGTGAGCGGTGCTTTATCAAGAATAATGATAAATATTGGAGGACCTAGGCAACAAAGGAGACTTATTCTATAAAGGGTGGTGCAGTCCATCCTTATGTATGCGGTACCCATATGGGCCAAAGCTATGATGAAAAGACCTACGCAAGAAGGATAAACTCTGTCAACAGACTATGTGCGCTGAGAGTATGCTGTGCCTTTCGTACGGTGTCAGACGAGGCAGTATGTGTCATCGCGGGAATGCTACCAGCGGATATCTTGGCTATCGAGCTACAAAGGACCTACGACGCCAAAATTCAGGAACCTCAAGCGTCAGTCAAAAATATCAAGCTGGAAGAAAGACAGCGAAGCATTAGAGCATGGCAGGAGCGATGGAACCAGTCCTCAAAGGGAAGATGGACCCATCGACTTATACCGGATATCCAAAAATGGATGGACCGGAAACACGGAGAGGCAGATTTCTATCTTAGCCAGTTCCTAACAGGACATGGCTGCTTTCGAGCGTATCTCAACAGGTTTGGGCTCGATGAATCTCCCAACTGTCCAAATTGCGGAGAGGCCCCAGAAGACGCTCAGCACGTATTTTTTCAGTGCCCACGTTTTCATATAGAGCACAGAGAACTGAAGGAAAAAATTGGAGAAATACCAACCCCCGAAAACATTGTGCACCATATGATAGCATCGAATGCAATATGGGACGCGGTGAAACAAGTTGCAGCGATAATCGTGCAGGAACTTAGGCGGCTGGAAAGAGTCAGAGAGAGCAACCAAGTCCAACCGGCAACACTTTTGGAACAAGGAGCGGAAGACAGCGAAAGAAGAGCATAAATAGCTAACCGGCCCCGCGAAGTAATACCTAACGGTAGTCCCGCGGGGAGAGTGGTTGAAGTGTGCAGGGTGTGGTTTAGTACGTAGGCGTATTCCTGGCATCGATTATTCAAGTTTGCGAATCGTGCATGCCAGTAGCTCGGGCTACTGGTATCTTTAGAAGATTACACACCCTTTGATTCATGATGATTCAGCGATAATTGCGCGCTAGTAAATAGACTTTTTTTTGTTTTAAATATCACTGCTGTAAACACACTTGTTGTTAACTTGACAGGGTTGCTAGCATTGAAGTCCAACATTTAGCAAATATTCACACTACGGCAGATCTTAAAAAAACCCCACAAATGTAAAGTTAATACGCTTCACCTTTTCATCGTTTTCAAAGTTGCCTATTATAGCGTGTATGTAGACGAATTATATAGAGCCATATCTAGTCTTGGCATCCCTGCCAAGCTCGTCCGTTTGTGTAGAATAACGATGGAGAACTCTCGCTGCTCGATCAAAGTCGGAAAGAGCAGCACTGAATCGTTCGATTTCAGGAAATGTCTTAGTCAAAGTGACGCGTTATGAAGCGATCTCTTTAATATAGTACATGAAAGGGTTGTACGAAACTCACAAGCAAACCCTGGAGGTACAATCTTTTACAAGTCTGTTTAACCACTCGGTTACGCCGGAAAACCCCAGCGGGTATTGAGATCGAGGCTTCGAAAATGTGTTTATAGCTTCAAATGTCAAGTTTGGAAGTGATCGGGTGTGTTTGAGTTGACTCCAGTAGCGATAAAAAATAAAAAATAAATAAATACATATTTTTAGTAAAAGAAGCATTTAATTAGAAAATATTTAAATAAAAGTTAATACTAAAGCCAAATAAAAGCAATTGGGGGTCACCAAATTGGTATTATCTTAACTGAACTGCTAAAAATATCTCTCCTAATATAACATTAATATGTATGTATGCAGTGAGTGCACTATAGATCTCCCTGCTGAAGGGGATTTTGCGTCATGCCATGGGTGTGATCGCAAACAGCATTTTGGATGCGCCGCAATGACGGAGAGGGTATATAGCAAAATGACCAAGGTCTAGAAGGAGGAGTGGCGGTGTGCGACGTGCAGAAAAGAAAACGCAAATCAAAATACTGTGCAAGAAGGTACTGCTAAACCCCCACCAAAACCCACAACACCAACTAAACCAGCACCAAAAAGAACAAGAAGCACTAGTTCACCAGATGCAATCACCAACAACAACATCTGCAGCACTACAATCCTAGAGGGAATGAAAGCATTGCGCAGCGAGATAATAGATATTAAATCTAGCTGCGAATTTGTTGCATACAAGTATGAACAGATAAATATTCACATGGCAATGAATAATGATCTCCTCAAAAAGCTATCTGAAGAAATAAGAGAGCTCAAAGAAAACAACACCAAAAAAGATCAACAAATTGAAACCATGAAACCCAAAATAAACACATTGGAACAACAGCTTTTAAAAAATAATACTGAGCTTAAGACTATTCCACCGACTATTAACGAAAATCTGACAGAAATTATGCAAGCTGTAGGAAAAACAATCGACTGTGATATCACTGACATTTATCGAACAAACAAAAGAGATCCACGATAATCATCAATCATCGTCTCTTTCACAAATTATGCACTCAAAGCAAACATCATCAAAAGTGCAAAATCTCTTCTAAAAGTATTATATTTTATTTCATATTTATATTATATTGGCTTGCCAAAAACAAAGCCAGAGAGTGTCAGTGGAGATTCGTATGGGAGGCTACAGGAAAAAATTTTGCGAGAAAAGCAGAGAATGAAGATGCAATGCATATTGTCTCTGTTAACGACGTAAACAAAATAGCCATATAATAAAATTCTTAAATATGAACAATTTAGAAACACAAAATGAAACTATGACTATGATGGAGCAAACATACAGTGAAGCTGACATCGACTTTAGCGTAATGCATGGCTTTACAGGCGTTGAAAATAAAAAATGATTGGCAAATAAAAACTTGTTGTGTTTGTTTTAACATTCGGTCCATGCGAAAGAATTGGAATATTTTTCTAGAGGAAATTGATTGTATTTTATGTTATGTCGACGTAATTGTGTTAAATGAAATCAACTTAAAAAATGAAGAAAAAGATTTTTACAATATCAATGGATTCAATGCAGAATTTCTTAACAGCAAGTCTATAGGTGGAGGAATAGCTGTTTTTATTAAAAATACTATTCTATACGAAAGAATTCATGTTAATACTGTATTTTATGAAAGTATTGTTATAGAAATAGAAGAAAGATGTGCGAAAAAACATATGCATACATGCAATATGCAGACCACCTAAGCTGCTTATTCCAGAATTTATTAAGGAGTTAGATACGCGTATAAAAAACAGAAGAGAGGTAATAGTTCTGGGTGATATGAACATTGATGTGATGTGTGTGCATTCATAGAGATGATGGCAACAAAGGGTTTAATGAATGTCATTAAAGAGAATACACGGATAGATCTACGTATAAATTCGGCTACCCTGATAGATCACATATTTGTTAGTATCACAAATCGAGACATTGTATCCGCAGTCATCGAAACTGATATATCCGATCACTACGCCACAATGTATGCCACAAAAAATGATATGGAGGAGAAAACTGCGATTGAAAAGTCTGGTCAAATCCATCAAAATAAAGTTAATAATCTAATTGAGCAGACCAACTGGCAACATTTGTGCGATGAAGTTGATGTCGAACGACTTTATAATAATTTTGCTCAAAAAATGACAGACATATACACACAATCAAGGAAGATAACTACTAACAGAAAGAGAAGAGCAAATAAACCATGGATAACGCCAGATGTAGTTTAAATATGCAAGAGAAGAGATGAGCTCTACAGACGGTGGAAAAATAACCCATTCAGCCAAAGCTATAAGAACGCATACAAACACTTTCGAAACTTTGCAAATAAAAAAATTCAAACGGTGAAGGCAGACTACTACAAGATTCAATTTTGAAGCGCTAAGAACGACCCTAGAAAAACATGGAGTATTTTGAATGAAGTCCCAGGAAGGAAAAAGCGGTCTATAGATGAAGTAATTTTGAATAGCTTTGTTGGTAACAAGGAACTAACATCTACCGTTAACGAATTTGCCGATATATTTTCAAGTCAGGCATCAAAAATCCTACATAAATGCAATCGGAAAACTTCCAATCACCAAAATATGTATCTTGTCCAGTCTATGTACTTAGAATAAGCCAGTGATACTGAGGTCTTTAGATTGCTGTCTTGTCTACAAACCAATCAAAGTCCAGGAGCAGACGACATAAGACCAATTGATCTGAAGATGAATGCAATAAATCTTACTCCAATTATAAGGACAACCATTAATAGAAGTTTTGAACAGTGTTGTATTCCCAGCTTACTAAAAACATCGATTATTCGACCGATTTATAAAGGCGGAATTAAAAACAACATGGAAAACTATAGGCCCATATCAATTTTACCTGTTATCGAAAAGTGTATGGAGGAAATTTTTGTTAACCGCTTAGCCATCTTCATCAGGAAAAACAAATTTCTGAAATCAAACCAGTATGGATTCCAAACGGGAAAGAGTACTGGAAAATTGCTGGGAGAGTTCTCGAACCTGGTAAATACAGATCTAAATAAGAGCGATCATATACTAGTGATGTTCGTAGATTTCAGTAAGGCTTTCGATACACTGGCACATGACAAACTTTTAGATAGCCTATACAGAATCGGAATAAGAGGAAATGTGGCAAAATGGATAAATAATTATTTAACAGGAAGAACAGTAAGGGCAAAAGTATCCGATACAATTAGCAAAGGAAAACAGAGTATCTGCGGTGTACCACAAGGGTCTTAATTAGGTTCAATATTGTTTATTCTCTTTACTTATGAACTTCTACGTGTATTCGAAAAAGTACCGTATTCTCTTACGCAGATGATATTGCTATTGTTGTAAAGCACAGATGTCTTGACACCGCGACAGCTATACTGCAGGAGGAGTTTGATAGGGTATCGCGATGGTGCCATGATCACAGTTTAGTAATAAACTAGGAGAAAACTAAGATAATGCACATACGCCCACCAAATAAACCAACAGCTGCTAACTGCATTTACCACAAAAATGAAGACTGTTCCAGTGCAATAAGAATCGAAGCCATTGAAGTCGTGAAAAGTATCAGATATTTGGGAATTACCATAGACGATCATTTTATTTGGCATGAACACATTCATCGATTACGACTGCAACTAAAATGTGCTGTTTTTGCGATGGCATACCTGAAGAGATACACTACCACAGATGTCCAAAAGCTGGTTTACTATTCTCTTGCTGAGTCTCATTATAAATTTAAAAAAATTTATAAATTATAAATTTAATCATTTATTTATTTCATCAAACAGAGATACAAGTTATACTCTAATAGATTACTTAACGATAAAATTATAAAGAGATAAATAAACTAATATTCTCCACCCAAGTTACCTAAAAGTAATACTAATTCATTTTTAAAAGTATCTCTACTTAAGGAAGATTGAAAATCAATTAAATTACACACTAAATTGGTTTCTCTTAAACATCTCGTAAGCGGTTCATTAAGACCATAATTTACTCTATGACGAGGTTCATAAAATATATTGCGATTCTCGAAAAACTTTTAGATCATCTGCAAACATAAGACATTGGGAATTCAGGATAATATTTGGTATGTCATTTACAAATAATAGAAAGAACAGAGGACCAAGGTGGCTGCCTTGTGGTACCCCAGATGTAACAAGAACGGGGACCGACAGAATTTCATTAATACGAACGTATTGGGTACGCCCTCTTATGTAAGAACTGAAGCAATTTAAAAGATTCGAGTGAAAACCTAATTTATTCAGTTTCCTGATTAAGATATCGTGGTTAACCCGGTCAAAGGCCTTGGAAAAATCGGTGTAGATAACATCACACTGAAACCCATTTTCTAAATTATTCAAGATGTAATTACAAAAAATTGTGAGATTTGTAGAAGTTGATCTACCTGAAACAAATCCATGTTGATAAAGAGAAACTATACTCTTTAAATGAAAGGTGAGTTTATCACAAACGAGTTTCTCAAAAATTTTTGGAATAGTTGATATTTTACAAATTGGACGGTAATTACTCACTTCCTGTTTTGGTCCAGATTTGTGTACAGGTGTTATGTAAGAAATTTTCCATTCACGTAGAAAAACACCACTAGCTAAGGAACGATTAAAGATGATTTGAAGAGGTAGTGAAAACGCACTAGCACACCTTTTTAAAATAATTGGTGCAATACCGTCAACACCTGCTCGATTATCAGAGTTCAAATTAGAGAAAGCCTCTTCAATTTCAGTAACTGATAAATAAAGGCTACTTATGTTGATAGATTTTTCCGAAAAGTCGCTTATCGCGGGGATAGTTATTGAACGATCAGTATACACAGATTGAAAATGCTTAGCAAACAAGTTGCATATAACTGAGATATCAGATGAAGTAACACCCTCATATTGCATGCTATTCGGAATACCATTTAATTTTTTTTTACTGTTAATGAAACTCCAGAAAGATTTACTATTATTTTTTATATTACTTTCAACAGAAAGAACATAACTTTTGTACAAAAAATTATTTAAAACATCGAATTCTTTCTGAAGCATTCGACATTGACGATAAAGTTCAGCGTTATAATTTGATTTACTCAACCGTTTATAAACCTTGTTCTTTTTCTTATTTAAGTTTATCAGGTGTTTATTGAACCATATAGGCTTGGAACTGTTAACTAATTTTACCTTCGGCGTATTAGCATCAATTGTCTCTTTAACAATATTTATGAGGAGAGAAAAAGAATTTTCTAAGCCCGAGTTGCTAAATAACGAAGACCAATTAACAGAATTTAACTGATTTTCAATATTGAAAAAGTTTGCCCTAGCAAATTTGTACCTAAAAGTTAAGCTAGATGCCGGCTTAAGAAATTGATAAAATTCAAAGTTCATACATAATGCAACGTGATGCATTCTTACTGGTACAAATGGAACTAAGGAGTTATAAATGTTAACACAAAAATCATCGTCACAAAAACTAGATCCAGAATTCTATTTAATGAATTACGAATATAATTAAATTGACGAAGGTCAAATTCAGCAAACGAATCAACTACCTCACATTCAAAATCAAATCTAACATTATATGGAATAAGTTTAGATTCGTCTTGATCAAATAACCAATCAACATTTTTTAAATTAAAATCTCCAAGTATCATAATATGTTGATTATCTTTAAGATTTTTGAGAATAAAAGAACAATTGTCGACATGAAATTTATATAAACCAATTGAACTATTAGGTTGAATATAACTAACAATAACAAATAATTCATTAACATTGTCAATTTTGATGTGAATAATAATCTGGTCGATGTCCAGCTCCGATAAATTGAATGGCAAATCAATTTGATAGCAGTGCAATGATGCTCTTACACCGATCAATACTCCTCCACCCCTTTCATGTTCAGTCAATTCACGGCAACGATTTTTACGGAAAACAGTGTACAGTTGATTGTTAAAGATCTCAGCACTATGATGATTCACTGTGAGCCAGGTCTCGGTGAGAGCGATGACGTCATATTGGAGGGAAGAAGAAAAGAGAAGCAGCTTTTGCATTTTAGTTCGGATACCACCAGTGTTTTGGTAATATAGATAAAAAGAAAAAGACAGGGGGACAGTCGGAATGAATATTAGAAACTGATTTTAATTTGCAGGTTGATGAAGTACTGCATCTTCGTTTTTTGACTTTGGGAGAAAACGTTTAATTTGCACAAAGAATGGCCAAATCGATGGATTCATTACACAATTCAGTTTGTCAGAAGGAACACTTAATTTAAAGTTGATGTGCTTTAAAACAAACATATCAGCATCCTTTTTAATAAGTTTGAAGCACTGAATAAGAGAAGGCGGAATATCAGTTTTGTTAGACACATGTGTGATAATATCAGTGGGATTGGTATCAACTCGGAATTTAGAAATGTGAAGCCATTTATGAGTGGGCAAAACATTAAGAGAGGAAGAAGTGTCACTACCGAAAACCTTTTTCGGATTTGTTTTTGTTTTTAATTTTATTGGGAGCACTCTTTTATTTTGGTCTTATTTAACAACTATTTTCTTTTTATTCTTTTTATTGTTGTAATTAGTTTCAGTGGTAGACGAAAAACTATCATCAAGAGAAGATAGTGAGGTAGGTTGGGAGGAAAGGGGAACTGATAATAAGTTAGTATTAGAGAGTAGATTTGAATTAATATTATTTGGATTATTAGCGGAGATTTCGCGGAGTGATTCACTAGTGTTTTCATTGGAAACATTAGGGCTATCATTATGTATATCCAGCACAATATTTGATTTAGCAGTATTTTTATTGGTTTTTGGGAGAATGTTTTTTTCAATTAATGATTTAAGAGACAAAAATTCTTTCTTAAGGTCACTAACACCGTTAAAAAGTTCATCGTAACGAAGAATAAAGTTAGAAAAATTTAAGTGAACACAAGAATTGCATTTCCAAAAAAAGTTTGGGTTTTGTAACATTTTTAAGTCACTGTCTTTTAATTGAACACAATCCTTATGAAATGATTGACCACAAAAAGATTCACAGACTACGCTTTGATAAAGCTTTGATCGCGGAATTTTCTGTTGGCAAACTGCACAATTTTTTGACATTTTAGAGGAAGGAATTGAGAACACGTCTTAACTAATTGAGAACTGAATTCTGATCTCGTGGAAGATATGGCATATTAGCACGGGGAAATGCATCAAAAACACACATTGATAAGATTATGAACCTTCAACAACGCTTAGTTAAAATCATTAATGGCAGCAATAATAATTTTAAAGTTCTAGATGTCAGGGGTCTTTAATATGTATTCTTTAATATGACAACAGTACTAGAATATTATGATGACGCCCGTTTCCAACAACCTATACGCCATAATCAAAACACAAGAAGACGAGCTCAACAATTGTTGGAAATTCCTGCAATCCACAACAATTACGGACGAAGACAACTCATCTATGTATATTATACCAACAATAATAAATTCATTGCCAAGCAACCTAAAAAATATTTTGAACTTTAAAAAGCGTAAAAAAGAAATAAAATTGCACTTTATATACTATATTGTCGAAAAGGTAAAATAATTCAATTTGTATCTGAACATAATGAATTATTATATCTATGCATATCTAAAACATAAACAAACTTCCAAACCATAATTAATTGTGAAATTCAACCATCTGCTTATATGCCTTAAGCTTTGCAGGTAAAAAAACAATTGTAACGTTTTGAAAAAAAAAATTAATTAATAAAATGGAATAAAAAGAAATAAAAGCAAAAGAAAATATGTGCAGTATACAAAAAAGCACACCCAACATTGGTGTCTTGGACAGAACGTCACAATTGACAGTTATCATTTTGAGGTAGTAAAGGACTTTGTCTACATATGCTCTATGGTAAGCTCCGCAAATGACACCGCTGCTTTTATAGGCTGAGAAGGCAATTGAGTAACAAAATCCTATATCGAACTAGTAAAGTAACTCTGTATAAGACACTAATCATCCCAGTCCTGCTGTATGGCGCGAGGCATGAACTTTGTCAAAATCGGATGAAGATGCCTTCGGCTACTTCGAGAAAAAAGTTTTTCGAGCGGTGTTTGCTTCCGTCTGCATAGATGGCGAGTGAAGGAGAAGATAAAATGCCGAACTGTGAGGCTTATACAAGGACATCGGCTTAGCCAGAAGAGTTCATATATAGCGAATATAATGGCTGAGTCATGTAGAGCGGATGAAGCCCAACGTCCCAGCCTGGAAAGACTTCGAATCCACCCCGGATGGACGGAACAGTAGAGGACGACCTCGCAATAGGTGGCGCAAGCAAGTGGAGTGGGAAATCAACCAACTTTGCGTGCGCAACTGAAGGTAGCTGGCGTGTAACCGGCTTGGCTGGAGAAGTTTGTTCGTTGAGACCCAGGTCCACACCCGACTGTAGCACCACCTAGGTAAGAAAGCAATGTAAGTAAACAAGTCAATAATAACCTTTGATCCTCTAGGGACAAGTATAAGACCTTTGCATGCCAAAACACAAAAAAACATTAAGAAATGAAACACTACACTAATACGTACATATTTGGCGCAACAGCCCATGAAGGGCGTAGGCCTAGCTCCTTGCAACCATTCGCGTTGTGTGCGTTATATTTTTCGCACGAACGAAAGAAACCTACATTTTTGTGCCGTATCCAAAGTGCAATTTTAATTTTATTTTTGAGAAGCTTTCTCGTGATAACAGAAGTGCGAGCGTAAAAAAAAAACTTTTTGCTGTTTTCTGGGACCCGAACATTGAACCTCACGCGCCGTTGTCCAATACATTAACCACTGCGTCCATTAATGTACCCGCTAGTTTAGTGGACGCCTCATATTTATATTTCGAGGAAGGATACAGTATAAACTGGTGTTAATGTTTCAGGTGTAGATCGGGTCATTAAGACACAAAAGCTATTTTGACCGCTTTTTGCATATACTCTTACGGCTAGTCAAACGGTAGTGCATGCGATCATATGAAAACACAAGCGTTTTCACTCAGCTGAGGCCTACCAACTCCTACTCTCAACCTCCACGCGGTGACAGCCGGGTGCCTAGTACCTTAATCCAAGAAATGGGTAACCAACCCCGTTTGGCGGATTCTTGGTGGCAGCAGATGAGAGAGGGGGGGAAGAGTGCTTTTCTCACTAGAGCACTTCTTCCTGTTCCAGGCGGCAGCGGACGAATTCCCTAGACGGAGTCAACGGTGGCGTCTATAGTTCCAGTTAGGTTGAACTTAGTGAATACCTTGCGCGAACTGCTTCGACGTATTCGGATCACAGGTCGGTAAGGAATTTCCAATGTTGGTCAGGACATTGGAATAGAGATGGTGGCGGAGGAGCCCTTAATGGGCCAATGGCAGCGCTCATACTCCCGTAGTGGACTACTGGCACCGGTGTACCCGGCCCCTCGTCCTAGGGGAATAATTAAGGAACTGGCCTTCCAGGTTGGAGGTTGTGCCGTCGGGGTAACTTCCCTACCACGTAAAAAACGCATGGTTCCGAAACAACCAAAAGCCTCGGATAAGGATGACCCAACTAATGACGACCCCAGCAAACGAAATAAGGACAACGACCTTCGGATCTGTACGTGGAATGTTCTGTCCCTTTACAGACCACGTGCAGCCGAACAACTAGCAGAGGCCCTAGACTGCTATAAAGCAGATATTACTGCCATCCAGGAAGTGCGATGGGATGGGCCAGGCAAAAAGAGGATGAAAAACTGTGACATCTACTACGGTGATTGCTACAGAGGCAACAGGCAACGCTTATTCGGATGCGGATTTGTCATACGCGGCAGACTTAGGCAAGAAGTCTTAAGCTTCCGACACGTGAGCGAGCGTATTATGACTATCCGGATCAAGGCTAAATTCGCTAACATAAGCCTAATATGTGTTCATGCCCCCACAGAAGAAAAGGACCCTGCCTCCAAAGAGTGTTTCTACGAGCTCCTCGACAAAACATACGAGCAATGTCCTAAATACGACGTTAAGATCGTATTGGGCGATTTTAACGCCAAAATAGGAAAGGAGGACGTCTTTGGTAGAGCAGTCGGTAAGCATAGCCTACACGACACCACGTCTGATAACGGACTAAGGCTAATTGATTTCGCTGTGGAGCGAAATGTCACCATAGCAAGCACATGGTTTCCTCATCTCGATATTCATAAGCAGACATGGCGGTCCAATGATCATGTCACGATCAACCAAATTGATCATATTGCGATCGACGCAAGGCATGCCTCCAGTATTCTGGATGTCCGGACCTTCCGAGCGGCCAACATAGACTCGGATCATTACCTTGTTGTAGCCAAGGTACGAATGCGGATATCCCAATCTGAGCAACAAAGAAGAATTACTGTGAGAAAATTTAACGTCGAAAAGCTACAATCGCAAGAGACCGCCAGACTCTTCGCTAAACGCGTATCCCGAAATCTCTCAATCACCCCTATACCGCCAGCATCAAGTGCCGAAGACCAGTGGCAACGCTGCCAACATGCCATCAGAAACGCCGCGACTGATGTGCTGGGTCTCGCTCGCCCACCACCGCGAAACCCCTGGTTTGACGAAGAATGCCGGCGAGTGCATGCAGCAAAACAAGAGGCATACAAAGCGGCGCTGCAAAGGAAGACGAGAGCTGCTCGTGAGCTCTACGAGCAAAAGAGACGGGAAGAACATCGGCTTCTCCAAAAGAAGAAGAAAGAGCATGAGAAGCGCGCGTTTGAGAATATCGAGAGTCTATACTCCAGGAACAATGTACGGAAGTTTTACCAAAAGGTAAAAAGAACGTGTCAGAGAAGTAATACCCGTACAGAAACCTGTAGAGATGAGAATGGAAACCTCGTAGTAGAATCACAGTCGGTGCTGAGAATATGGAAAAACTACTTCTGCAGACTGTATAACGGCGACGAAGACCAACATCCCGCTGTCAGGCAGAATGAACCATTCAACATGGACGATGATAGTCAAAATTTCCGTCCACCTGACCAAAACGAAGTTAGGATAGCAATATCCAAGCTAAAATCGAACAAGGCTGCTGGACCTGACGGTTTACCGGCCGAACTTTTCAAGGCAGCTGGGGATGAATTGGTAGAGTGCATACACCAACTCATTTCTAATATTTGGTCAGAGGAGTGTATGCCTGATGAATGGAATCTCAGCATCGTTTGCCCGATCCACAAGAAAGGAGACCCCCTCAACTGCGCCAATTATAGAGGCATCAGTCTCCTCAACATCGCGTACAAGATCTTTTCTGCGATATTGTGTGAACGCCTGAAACCTTTTATCAACAGCCTGATTGGACCCTATCAGTGCGGTTTCAGGCCAGGAAAGTCCACCATCGATCAAATCTTCACACTTCGACAGATCCTGGAGAAAACCCAAGAATTCCAAATCGATACTCACCACCTCTTTATCGATTTCAAGGCCGCCTATGACAGCATCTATAGAGAAGAGCTTTATAGAGCCATGTCTAGTTTTGACATCCCTGCCAAACTTGTCCGCCTGTGCAGGCTGACGATGGAGAACGCTCGCTGCTCCATCAAGGTCGGTAATGACCTCACCGAGACCTTTGATGTCAAAAAAGGCTTTAGACAAGGTGACGCGCTGTCATGTGACTTCTTCAATATTGTACTTGAACGGATTGTGCGGAACTCACAAGCCAACACCGGAGGCACAATCTATTACAAGTCTGTACAACTGCTTGCATACGCCGACGATATAGACATTATCGGAAGATCTCAGCGGGCTGTCACCGGTGCTTTTGCAAGCATTGAGGCGGAAGCGGCCAAAATGGGTTTGGCGATAAACGAGGGCAAAACCAAGTATATGCTGTCAACTAGAAGGGAAAACCAACATCGACGAATTGGACAAAACGTCACCGTGGGCAGCTATAACTTCGAGGTAGTAAGGGACTTTGTCTACCTTGGCTCTGCTATAAATTCAGCAAACAAAATCAGCGCAGAAATCAATCGAAGAATAACTCTTGCCAATCGCTGTTTTTTTGGGCTTATAAGGCAATTCAACAGTAAAGCCCTATCTCGAACAACTAAGGAGACTCTATATAAGACCTTGATCATCCCAGTCCTGCTTTACGGCGCTGAAACATGGACTTTATTAAAAGAGGATGAAGATATCCTTGGTCGCTTTGAGAGAAAAATTCTTCGTAAGATTTTCGGTCCCGTTTGCGTTGACGGGTTTTGGAGGAGAAGATTCAATCACGAACTATACGAGCTGTACAGCGACATCGACCTAGTCAAAAAACTGCGTATTGGACGTCTGAGATGGCTAGGACATGTAGAGCGAATGGACACCAACGCTCCGGCCCGCAGAGTCTTCGAATCTAACCCCGAGGGACGACGCAGTAGAGGGAATTATCGCCGTAGGTGGCGCGCACAAGTTCAAGGGGACCTCGACCAACTTGGAGTGCGCAACTGGAGGCAATTAGCTAAAGACCGAGCTAAATGGAGAGGCTTGTTGGTTGAGGCCCAGGTTCACCCCGAACTGTAGCGCCATCTAAGTAAGTAAGTAAGTACGTGCGCTTTCGAAGAATTTGCACTATCGATACTTGAAGATATGGCAAATCGTGCTATTCCGATTGTTTTTTTTTTTTACATGAGCAACAACGCGCAACAATGCCGCATAGTACAAGGGTCGATACGCAGTATCTGGATCTGGATTAATTTTTTTTTGGTTTATTAGTTAATATATCTATCTATCTATCTATCTATCTACCTATCTATCTATCTATACATATACCAAAATGATAACTACAGTCGTTTTTGAGCACGTATCACGCAAAAACCGATTGGCCAAATTTTGGTAAAACTTTGCTATTCTATACCTTAGAAACTTGTTCCTAATCTTCAATTAGAATTATCACGATATTCTACAAGGTAGCTAAAATATTCGAAAAAGTAAACACAGACATTAAAATAAAGAAATATAAATAAAACAGACGAAGCCAGGCATTATAAAACTGTACATTCGAAAAGGTTGAGGAGTATTGTCTTTTTTTTAAACTTTTGGGCGCAGTATAAAATAAATAAACACGCCGTACCAACAGACAGGCTACTCCGCAGAAGGCCTAGAAATGGATGGTTGGACCAAGTCCGACATCTCTCCTGGAGCCGTCTAGGGATTCCTCCTGACGAATTGGAGTCAATGGCGAAGGATCGAGAAGGATGGAGGGTCCACCTGAGCATCCTACCCCCGCGATCCTCAGAAGGCTTAGCGGGCCATTGAAATGTATGTATGCATGTATGGATTTATTTCCCTGCTTACCTATGAGGCGTAAAGTTGTACGAATAGCTACACGTTTATTTTGACGCAAGCGATAAAGATGGCGTTTGATATATTCCTTCTGTTATGTAAATACTTATATAGTTAACATTATTCTAGACCACGCAGACAAAGTCGCTAGTCATGAAATAAACTTTAAGCCTTTTTAGCTGCCTCTAAATAACAGCTTTCTTCCATTTTAAGAAGATAGGTACTATTAGTTTTAGATACCAAAGTTTCAGAAATTTTGTAGGACCAAAGGCAAAACTAGTTCTAGAGTTCGAACTTAATATATCATAAGGGATGTGATATTTATATGTACATATGTACAGCAAGATAGGGAGTATCAACTTTACTTACTTACTTACTTAGGTGGCGCTACAGTTCGGGGTGAACCTGGGCCTCAACCAACAAGCCTCTCCATTTAGCTCGGTCTTTAGCTAATTGCCGCCAGTTGCGCACTCCAAGTTGGTCGAGGTCCCCTTGAACTTGTGCGCGCCACCTACGGCGATGATTCCCTCTACTGCGTCGTCCCTCGGGATCAGATTCGAAGACCCTGCGGACCGGAGCGTTGGTGTCCATTCGCTCTACATGTCCTAGCCATCTCAGACGTCCAAGACGTGGTTTTTTGACTAGGTCGATGTCGCTGTACAGCTCGTATAGTTCGTGATTGAATCTTCTCCTCCAAAACGCGTTAAGACAAACGGGACCGAAAATCTTACGAAGAATTTTTCCCTCGAAGCGACCAAGGATATCTTTATGCTCTTTTAATAAAGTCCATGTTTCAGCGCCGTACAGCAGGACTGGGATGATCAGGGTCTTATACAGAGTCTCCATAGTTGTTCGAGATAGGGCTTTACTGTTGAATTGTCTTATAAGCCCAAAAAAACAGCGATTGGCAAGAGTTATTCTTCGATTGATTTCTGCGCTGATTTTGTTTGCTGAATTTATAGCAGAGCCAAGGTAGACAAAGTCCCTTACTACCTCGAAGTTATAGCTGCCCACTGTGACGATTTGTCCAATTCGTCGGTGTTGGCTTTCCCTTCTTGTTGACAGCATATACTTGGTTTTGCCCTCCTTTATCGCTTAACCCATTTTGGCCGCTTCCGCACCGCACCGCTGACAGCCCGCTGAGTTCTTCCGATAATGTCTATATCGTCGGCGTATGCAAGCAGTTGTACAGACTTTTAATAGATTGTGCCTCCGGTGTTGGCTTGTGAGTTCCTCAATATCCGTTCAAGTACAAGGTTAAAGAAGTCACATGACAGCGCGTCACCTTGTCTAAAACCTTTTTTGACATCAAAAGTCTCGGTGAGGTCATTACCGACCTTGATGGAGCAGCGAGCGTTCTCCATCGTCAACCTGCACAGACGGGCAAGTTTGGCAGGGATGTCAAAACTAGACATCGCTTTATAAAGCTCTTCTCTATAGATGCTGTCATAGGCGGCCTTGAAATCGATAAAGAGGTGGTGAGTATCGATTTGGAATTCTTGGGTTTTCTCCAGGATCTGCCGAAGTGTGAAGATTTGATCGATAGTGGACTTTCCTGGCCTGAAACCGCACTGATAGGGTCCAATCAGGCTGTTGATAAAAGGTTTCAGGCGTTCACACAATATCGCAGAAAAGATATTGTATGCGATGTTGAGGAGACTGATGCCTCTATAATTGGCGCAGTTGAGGGGGTCTCCTTTCTTGTGGATTGGGCAAACGATGCTGAGATTCCATTCATCAGGCATACACTCGTCTGAGCAAATCTTAGAGATAAGTTGGTCTATGCGCTCTATCAATTCATCCCCAGCTGCCTTGAAAAGTTCGGCCGGTAAGCCGTCAGGTCCAGCAGCCTTGTTGAATTTTAGCTTGGATATTGCTATCCTCACTTCGTTTTGGTCAGGTGGACGGAAATTTTGACTATCATCGTCTATGTTGAATGGTTCATTCTGCCTGACAGCGGGATATTGGTCTTCGTCGCCGTTATACAGTCTACAGAAGTAGTTTTTCCATATTCTCAGCCCCGACTGTGATTCTACTACGAAGTTTCCATTTTCATCTCTACAGGTTTCTGTACGGGTATTGTTCCTCTGAACCGGCATTCTTCGTCAAACCGAAATGCTTAAACGCGCCCGAAAGTGTATTCAAATGGGAGGAAGGCACTTCCAACAATTGCTATAAACATTCCATAAACTGTTCTGTTTTAAGACTAATTCAGAAGGTACCTACACTTCTTTTTGAGACAAAATGACAAAAACGGCTTTTACTTTTGTTGATCGTACGTAAGAAAGTTCCTTAACATAATTTTAATGAAAGTTTTTAGGGATAACAATTTCATAAAAAAAAAAATATTAAGTAAAAATTTTGAGAAAAATGCATTTTAAGTGAAAAAATGGAACAACAAATTTTCCTTATTTTGAGTTTAAGGAGCCATAACTTTTTTGTAGCTGTACTGCGCTACTAAATTGTCTTTCCAAAATGTATGAAACTATTTTTGTACCTATAATAGTTTAGAAGTGGTAAACGGCGGAACTTCAGGTATCTCCTCTTAAAGGATTATACTGCTTAACTGGGACACCCTGTATATACATACATACATATATATATATAACTATATATATATATATATATATATACATATATACATATAAAAAAAACAAACAAATTTGTTCAGTTCCAACCATTTAAAATCTGTTTTAGGTACAATGAGTTTGAACGGTGGTTGCTCAAACATAAATTATTTTTCCTGGCACAGTAATCAACTTCAATATTATTTTCCCCATTTTGACACACGTCTTATAGCAGTTGTCTAGCATGCGATCCTTTAACACAGTATTGTGGGCAACTTCGTGCTAATAGCTTGGCTGCATTGAAATAGCATGTTATTGTGCAAATTGTACAAATTGGTGTGTTAGATCGGCTATCCGCTGTTTGAAGCTTGCCACTTGGTGTTCCCATGCTTGGGGTGACATTAACTTGTGTTGGTGTACTGAATGCCCCTATGAGTTTTGGTTTATTGCAGAATGTATTCCTAAAGTTCAATTATGTGTGTATGTATGTCGTGTTACCTATGTTGTTTATGATGTACAATTAGAAGATTACTGGCACTGATTTGGTTGAGTAATTTTATTCTTCGTGTCAAAAGACAGTTAGTAGTACCTACACTGGATATGAACCTTTTTATTCTATAGTTTTAAATGTTTTGGTTTGAATATTTACATATGTATATTGTTTTACTGTTGTTTTTCAGTAAACTAGAAAGCATGAGTGAGCAATAGAAATGCCATCCTAATATGTAAATAATTATACAATTCGTTAGAGTTTGGATAACAATTTAAACAGTACTCGTATACCATATAAAGCGTGTTATATATAGTATTCGTATGTAAAAGCGGTATTGTGCAATTCGGGTGTCCATTGGCCAGATTGCACATTAATAAGAAATACATAATTTTAAAAGTGAATATAAAAAGTGCAAGGAATTATTTATTAAACAGAAAGTACAGTGTTTGAAGGGTCAAAAATCCATGCCGAAAATTTTAAAAAGATATTTTGTAAAAGACGAAAAATGTAGTGAAATAAAAAGTATTCAGTTTAATAATGAAATTCAGGACGATAATAAAGTCATAGCTAACAAATTTATCTGTGACAGAAAAATGCCACCTAAGTTGAAAGGAAGGCTCTACACCGCAGTTGTGCGTCCAGCGCTCACATACGGTTCACAATGTTGGACGATGTACAAAAAGTATGAGAGTAAGTTAACGGCAGCTGAGATGAAAATACTTCGCATGACAGCAGGAGTGACAAAGCTTGATCGAATAAGAAATTCGAAGATCCGTGGAAGCCTTCACGTCAAGGAAACCATCGTACAAAAGATAGAGCGCGACCGGCTAAGCTGGTATTGCCACTTTCAAACAAGAGATCATTTGAACCCTGTTAAAAAGGCAATATCCATGAACGTTCCATGGAAATCGCGTGGCAGGAGAGGCAGACCTATAAACGCCTGGATCACACAAATGCGACTACATTTTATTGGCTTCTGTAACCGAGTGATCCAAAATCGACAGGAATGCCGATATTTTCTGAGGTCAAATAGGGGAACCCCACAGGCGGATCAGTAGAAATGCGGTGAAGTGGGAGGGCTATGATCCCTTGTTTTCGGATCATAACCTCGCTGAAAATGGAAGAAGAAGAACGAGTTTAATAACTTCTTTATTGACACTTTGTCAAAAGGTGTCTTTATTCCGTTTGTGCCGTTCTGTAATAATGTCATTGATACAAATTTAGTCTTAAATTTTCAATTTGTGACGCACCAAGATGTTAAACTAATTTTAAAGGAAATGAAAAACAAAGTTGGCTTTACATATATGTGCCCCATGAGATTTCTTGACAACTATGATACACTCGGACCAGGTTTATTAATTATTATTAATAAATTATTTGAAACAATGGTATTTCCAAAATCACAAAGAACCCTTTAGTGACACCGATAGAAAAAATATGCAGTACTTAACTACTCGTATGTGAAGAGTTCCGTCCTTGTTATTCGTTGCCATTATGTAAAAAAGTATTTGATTGACGTTTGATTGATCCGTCAAAGCGGTTGTGAAAGACTTGAGCTCCTGTGAAAAAAGTAAAAATAAAATATAAAACCAACAATAAATTCAAAATTATTGTTTTAATTAAAAAAAAGTTTATTTCCCAATAAAATTGTAATCTGAGTAAGTTCTATTATCTAAGTAGAGCAATTACGAGCATAGAAATCTGTCTCGAGGTTAACTTTAAATGATCAAACGAGGACTAGACGAAACTTCACCAGAGCATCTTTACAACGAAAAGCGTCGACTTATTATGAGTGTAAACAAGGCGACGAGACGAATAGTATAACTGGCATCAGCATCGAAAAACTAAAAGAAATACTGGATGAAAAAAATAGAGACCTCGTGAAACATCTTGCGTCGAAATTTAATTTGAATAACTCCGCTCTGAGATAATCTGAAAATCCAACACGATGCAATCTGGTTGAAATTCGTAATGAATTACTGGAATCCCAGTTGGATACACGTACATCTGCCGGCGGAAGCCAACACCGATGTCAAAGAAAAGGCGTTGGTCTACTGGAAAAATACGATGCAAGTGCACAAATAGAATCCGCTTACAGTATTTTTAGTAGAAACACGCAAACTGCAACCATAATAGTTAAACTGTAGTCACAAGACGCAGCATGGAATATTCTTAATGGAACGAAAATTGGATTCACAAAAGGTGTACCACACAAAGCACGGCGAAGACGAGCAAATTTGGTACCAATGATGAAAGTTTTACGTGAAGAACTCCCACATATCAAAGTAACTTTAAATGATGATAGAGGCTGAATTCCTAAACGTCAAAATAATGCGCATCGTGAATGCATTACTGCCGTTGTTATGCGATGTTACTCGTATGATGTTTTCGTTATGCGATGCTTTGATGGTGCGTTGCAATCTTTGACGTTTTGGAACGATAGGTATGAATTAAAACAAAAACTATTATCAAAAAAAATGTTCTATTAGTTTTAAATAAATTTTGCAAAATTAAATATGTAATAAATAATTTAAAACAATAATTTATTACGAATCTGGAGAGGACGCTTCCATTTTGGAGAAATAAAAAATAATAACATGTCAAATGACATCAGTTCATGATGCGCTAAGGGTTGCCAGAAATGTTCCTCAACAAATCGGGAGGTTTCAGGAAAAATATCGGGAGAATAAGAAAAATGTCCTTACTTCATAGTACAGAACAAATTTGTAGTTTTATAGAAAATATATGACCTCCTCGTGGTTGGGGGGCGGGCAACGTGACTGGGATGTGAAGATGGGGTAACTATAGTTATTCCCATCCATACAATCCAGTTACGGCTAACAAAGCGCACACCCGATGATGACAAGAAGGAAACGACCGGCCTCGGATTTTGCCAAGCCTGGTAAGCCAGGCATCCTTTGGAGTTAGGCCTGAAGGGTGTCAGTATGCGAGCGTCTGGTGGTCGGCCTGTCCCGCTCGGCAGCCGGCCGGGTCAAACCCGAAATGGCTACGAGCTTCCTGTCAATGGTCTCGCGAACCATTACGGGGGTCAAGCGGTGAGCGCGCTGTGCACCGATAGGGGCACAGATGGACTCTCTGAATTTCGACAACGGCATCGACTTAGGATAGGCACATGGAACGTCTCATTGCTCACAGGGAAGGACCTTGAGCTTGTTGGGGAGGCTGTTAAAAGTCGACTAGATATAGTTGGCGTCCCTTCAACAAAGCAGAGAAGTTCTAAAACGGTGGACCTTTTGGATGGGTGGAAGCTCTTCCTGTCAGGAGTCGCACCCTCAATGTCTGCTCAGGCGGGAGTGGGGATAGTCACAAGTCCCAGGTTGACAGACCGAGTATTGGAGTGGATACCATTAGGAGGGAGAGTTGCGATCTTAAAGCTCAAGCTTGAAAGATCAACTCTGGCATTGGTGCAGGTGTATGCACCGAACCTTCAGTCAGAGTATGCAGGTTTCTTAGATGAAGTTGATGTTGCCCTTGAAAAGGTTGCAGATATGGATTCTTTTATCCTGGTGGGTGACTTCAATGCTCATGTGGGTGTAGATGTTATGACATGGGGGAGTGTGATTGGGAGGAACGGTGATCCTGATCAAAACGCGAACGGAGAGAGGTTGTTGGATTTTTGTTGGGAAAATGGCTTATCCATCACGAACACTATCTTTCCACAAAAAGACATTCACAAATACACATGGTACCGTCAGAGTCTTCAGCAGAAGTCGCTGATCGATTTCTTTGTGGTACCATCGTATCTGAAGAGAATGGTTTGTGATGTTCGCGTATTGAGAGGGGCCGAACTGTCAACTGATCATCACTTAGTGCTGTGCAAATTGTATCTTAGCGATAGAGTGCCTCCCCTACCAAAGCGTAAACCAAGGATGGTTACACGCATATGATGGGAGAGGTTACAGGATGATGAGATACGGGAAACATTTGCACGGCAAATATCTGAAAGGTTTGGACGAATTCCAACTGTTCCATCAAATGTAGAGGAAGAATGGCAACTGTTTTCCACAGCGGTTATTGCCTCTGCGGGAGATGTTTGTGGAGTGAAGCGGCTTGGTGTGGCGGCTGGTGATGAGAAAAGGCCTGCTTGGCTTAAAACGCCCGGAGTTCAAGAAGCCATCAGAGAGAAGAAGAGAGCCTTTAAGGTGTGGATTCACTTGGGGAACTCCGATTCTCGAAATCGGTACACTGAGACGCGAAGAACCTGCAAACTAGCTGTGAAAACAGCGAAGAACAGTCTGGGAAGGAGTTTGGGGAAAAATTGGAATGTGACCACAGATCTGCAAATAAGATGTTCTGGCAGACCGTCCGCCGACTCAGAGGAAGAGGAGGAGTTTAATCCAAAGACCGTACACTCCTTTCCAATGAGAAGGACATCTTAAGCAGATGGAGCGACCACTTTTTAGAATTGCTCAATCCTGAATAGAGCACCGAAGATGACAGACCTATTGTCGAGAGTTCTGCGGAAGTAGTCCTACGGTAGAGGAAGTAACTTTGGCGATCAAAGCGCTAAAAGGTTGGGAAATCTGCTGGTGTGGATGAAATTCGGCCAGAAATGCTCAAGGCTTTAGGTAAAGAGGGAGCGCAATGGCTCTCGCGTGTCATTAAAGTGTCCTGGGAATGCGGTGAAACACCTGGTGATTGGCAAATGGGGGTGATAGTTCCTCTTTTTAAAAAAGGGGACAAAAGAGATTGCCCCAACTACAGGGGTATATCTCTTTTAAGTCTCCCTGGAAAAGTCTTCGCTAAGGTGCTAGAAACGCGTTCCAGAGCTGTAGTTGAGGACAGTTTGGGGGATGGGCAGTGCGGTTTTCGTCCCGGTAGAAGCACAACCGACCAGTTATTCACTCTCAGAATAGTTCTTGAGAAGGCCTGGGAGTATGCCAAACCTGTCTACACTTGTTTTGTAGATTTGGAAAAAGCATATGATAGGGTTCCTCGAGGCAAACTCTGGAGTGTTCTGCAGGAGTATGGGATTGATGGTTCTCTGTTAAGGGCGATTCAGTCTTTATATACAAACTGTAGAAGCAGTATTCGGATAAAGGGTGTTAAATCAATACCTTTCACCGTGGGCGTTGGACTCTGCCAGGGGTGCGTTTTGTCACCTCTCCTCTTCATTGTATATATGGATTGGATGTTGCAGCGCAGCTGTGGCGGGGAATGTTTCGAAGTGGGAGACCTAAGTATTAGTCATCTGCTCTTTGCGGATGATTTGGTCATCGTTGGGTCCTCTCAAACCGAACTTCAGCGCGCACTCGAAAGGTTTGTAGCAGCGTTGCCGTTTATACTTCAATCGAAGTATTTTACTTCGTTTTGATAGACAACACTTCGACACTTCCTCTTTCGCAAAAACACTTCACTTTTTCTAGCCTTTATATTTTCCCTCTTAATTGCGAAATTGCATATATTCATTAGGCGTTTTTCTTTTTCAGTTCAGAGCAGAGCCTGAGTTGTCAAAAAAATGTTGTGTTGCTTTTTTAGCTCAGACACATCAGAGCTTTGAATTTGTTTTTCTTTTTTCGTTCAGAGTATGCTCAGAGCGCACTCTATGACTCTATGAGCTCTGGATAATTTGACCAAGCGTTCAGAGCAAAATCCTGAGCACAGCCATTTTTCATATTTGACAGGAGAGGACAAAGAAAAAAAATTGCAAAACAATTGAAATGGCGGACGAAATTTGTTGTTTTGGTGCAGAAAGTAAATATAACATAAAAAATAACTATCAATAGATATTCTATTCATATTTTGACACCACAACCTATAATTGCTAATCAAATGACATCAGAGTGCTCAAGTGTGTTTCATAAATAAATCAGAGCGCTCTGAGCACGCTCGGTTCAGAGCACGTTCAGAGCACGCTCGACGTGCTCGAGCTCTGTTCGAAAAGGAGAAACGCCTATTAATGAGCCCTTCCATAAAGTAGCCAAAAATCGTATACGCGTTATCCATTCCATAACTACCATCGATAACCACTTGTATAAGTCTACAATTCTACCCAACGAAGAAATTCTTTAAGTCTTTTGGCATTCTGTGTTCTACCTCAAAAATGCTTTGGGGTAGATTATGTACCCTCATTTAAAAGAGTTTATAGGAGCCTTGTTGTGTCTTCCTCATAGTAGTGCAACTACTGTTTTCCTAAACTAAATTGATTAAGAGTTTAGGCCGAGACATCTTAAAAGTTAGCACTGTTAATTCACTGATGCTTGTGAAAGGAATTGTTTCTAAGAACGGTTTCAAGAACTGGGTATCGCCAAAAGATGCTGTATTAAGATACCACAAAACTTAGATTAGAGCTCCCTAATTTAAAAAAAAATTATGTTTTTTTTTTCCATAAATAGTCGTTTAATATAAGAAACTCAACTTTTATAATGACACTTTACTTTTCAGCAAAACACTTCTATTTTTTCCTCAAAACAGTTCACTAAAAAATTGGCAAACGGCATCACTGGTTTGTAGCCGTTTGTGATGATGCTGGAATGAAAATCAACGTGAACAAGTCAGAAGTAATGGTCGTTTCCAAAAAACCCATTCAGTGCACTCTGCATGTTAGTGGAGTTCCACTGAAGCAGGTGGATAAGTTTAAGTACCTCGGGGTCTTATTTACGAGTGATGGGAGGAGCAATGCCGATGTATCCTGTAGAATTGGTCAGGCTGGATTAATTTTGAGAGAGCTTGGCCAATCCGTTGTAAGGAAGGCTGAACTTAGTGTTCAAGTTAAGCTATCGGTTCTTAACTCGGTGTATGTTCCAACTCTCACCTATGGTCATGAAATTTGGGTAGTGACCGAAAGAATAAGATCGCGGTTACAACCTGCCGGAATGAGGTTCCTTCGCGCTGTTGCTGGAATAACTCGTATGTATAGAGTGCGCAACACCAGAGTACGCGAGGCGCTCAATGTTGAGCAGCTACTTCTCCGAACGGAATGATCTATGCTTCGATGGTTTGGTCACGTAGTGCGTATGCCCCCAGACCGGCTTCCAAGACGTGCCATCAGGTAGGCGACCCCGCGGAAGGCCTAGAAATAGATGGTTGGACCAAGTCCGGCATCTCTCCTGGAGCCGTCTAGGGATTCCTCCTGATGAGTTGGAGTCGATGGCGGAGGATCGAGAAGGATGGAGGGTCCACCTGAGCATCATACCCCCGCGACCCTCATGAAGGATTAGCAGGCGATTGAAAATGTATGTATGTATGTAGAAAATATATAGAAAACATGCTGTTGCATGGAATTTGCCGCATATTTTCTTTTTCTGATGCGTTGTCCATAAAATGAATGCAATCTGGTAATGCACAACATTATCTTATTTGTTTGTAGCTAACATTAAATATTTTCCGTTAGAAAAATTGTAAGCTACTATTCTCCTTCGAGCAAACAAATATATTTGGGGAAATGTCAATGTGTTATGGCATTTCAAATACGAGAAAGAGTAATGCCAAATAAATTGTATAGTTACATAAGGCGCTGATTACACTTCTTCGTAATGAAACTTTCTTTTACATGTTCGTGGTTTTTTGAGAAAGTAAAAATAATAGATTGGAATATCGGGAGATTTCGTACAATTTTCGGGAGACCGGGAGATTAGAAAAAAATCGGGAGAGCTGCCGGAATATCGGGAGAACTAGCAACCCTATGCGCTGTTTGCTTTTGTTTGCGCAGTAGATATGTAAATTCACGATGCGTTTTGGAACGGTATAGATTGCATCACCGCAAACTAATGACGCTTAGGAACACTTGAATTTGCAGTAGTGCGGCAGTACTTTATTAAGGAATTCAGCCATTCTGTTTGTTGCGGACAATCTGCTAACATGGGATTTATCGGAGGGATTAAGACACGGCCAAAAGTATGGTATTCATTTTCTTAAAAAAATATTTCGGAAAAAATTTCAAATCTAAAAAAATAACATAACGAATCCAATAAACAAAATAAATCACACCAAATACCTTTTACAAATGAAGCTGTTGACGTTTACGCTTCCAATCACGTAACACGACGTACCGTGGTACCACGGAAGGCAGGAAGCAAAAAACACGATTTAGCTGGAAACACAAGCTTACGTTCACATTTAAACGATGTACGTTTGCAAGGAAAGAATCAATGAGCTTTGGTGCAGTGACATAAGACATAGTAGCATAAGGCCAAATTTTAAGATTTGACCTTATGACGCTTTCGGAACGCGTGAATTTTTAAACTATTACCTTCTCAAATTGTTAAAAATTTCTATTTCTTAGCAAAAATTTCTCTTTCTTAGCAAAAATTGGGCCATAGAGATATTCCAGGTAACTGCAGGGCTGACGACCTCGCCATACAGGGTACTACTCTAAGGATTTTGGCTGAAAGGCAAGCCCTGGGTATGCCCCTCGCTACATGTAAGTAACTACTACAGCTGAACGCTATTAGCACGACCAACCTCAGATGGGGAAACGGCTCAACGTGTCACATTTCGAGACAGATCTGGCCTAAGCTGGATGAAAAACCTAGTGCCGATCTGATCAAGTTAAGGCGTGCACAAATCAGCTGCGTTGTCGGTGTTCTCACTGAATACTGTCTTATAGGCCAACACGCCAAAAGACTGGTCTCTTCTCTAACGACTTCTGCAGAAGCTGTAGGGACGAGGAGGAGGAGGAAACCATCTTTCACCTCCTATGCACATGTCCATCCCTGTCGCATAAAAGAATTCTCCATCTAGGGTCCACCTTCCTTGACAACCTCTGCGATCTGGCGTCCTTGGACGTCATGAGCATCCAAGGGCTTTGTCAAACGCTCCGGTTGGTTTTGTTAGTCCCTGAGTATCACAAAGTCCCAAGGTATCACAAAGGACCTTTACTGGTCTAGTGTGTCTGCACTCTCGTGTGGACAGCCAACCTAACCTAACCTAACAAAAATTACGCAACTTCGTTGTTCTGCTAAGGGTAAGTGCTTATTGTCTAGCAAGTACCTGTGCAAAACTTGGCAGTACTTGTGTGGGGCAGTTCGTGGTTATGTTACGTGCAAATTACGCACTAGATCCTTGGTCTTCTCTATCCTTCTGATTCTTACCCGTCCAACATTTTCGGCCCTGCAACCTCATTTTTATTCCGTTGTCTTCTTGGATCAGTGGTTTCGTTAAGCGTTCCTGGATGGTTTCGCCATTCAGTGCTTATACCTTTCCACACGCTTCAAGGGGGCAACAAAAGCAGGAACTCCGCGAAACAGAGCCCAACAGTCAGTTGGCAGCCCTCTTATGCGGATGGACCGTCCGCCAGCGATGTAGATCAGCGACGAGTGAGACGGGCAGCGACAGAGAAGGGAGGGTGGACTGCCCTAGAAGGACACCCACATTATCACGGATATCACCATGATAACCGGTCAACAAAGTTAAGGAGGTTCGGTCCGAATCCAGCAATGGCCGAGAGCCCGACTTTTACCCACGAATTTATGTATGGGGTGGCACGTTATCGGCTAGTCCCTTGTTCCCAAAATCTGCGTGGAGTTCCACCGGGATAGTTAGCTTACGCAGGTTTAGCATAGGAATACGAGTGGGCACTCAAGGCTTTTTGCTCTTCAGGAGTATCCAACGCAAGGCGTTGTTTGACACATGATTTTGTACAAAGTTAAAAAACTTATTTTCTTCCACGCCAGGTCCAACGCAAAGCGTTGTGTGACAGGGTCCTTTTTCTTTCTCACATTCCTTCTTCTGACCCTTCGGGTAGGGGTCAGAATATACCCGAGGTAGGCATGCCTGTCGTAAGAGGCGACTAAAATCCACCCTCCGTATACCGAGTATGGCGTGTACAAAAACATGCAATGAACAAAACTAATGATTTTAATACCCCAGGTGGTAGTCCAGATACACTGGAAAATCCACCCTCTTCGGAGGTCGGCTCTACGGACTCTGGGGAGAGCCATTTATTGCACCTAATAAATCCCTTCTCAAAAAGTACAAGGGTATCTCGATCTCCACCAACAAGATCGAACGTCTCCGGAAAAAGAAGTCCGCCGGAAGCGCGGAAAAACGGGACTCAGCGAAATCAAAAAGCATTGAGGAGGAAAACGACGTACTCCGTACCAAGCTTACCGAAATGGAGCTACTCTATCGTGAGCTTAAGAAAGAGGTCGATTTGCTCAGGCAAGAAAATAGGCCCTTAAAATACTCGTATCCACAAAAAGAAAATATAGTTAGCCCACATCGCTCACCTAGTCGCGAATATCAGACGGACGAAGAAGAGCTAACACGTGAAACGAATTGGATCGAAAAGAAACGACCTAGCAAAAAACGAAAAGCTGGTTCCTCACCGGAAGTCGAGCCACAAAAAGATGCAAAGCGCAAGGAGTTGCAAGAAAAGCCACAACAAATAAAATTACGTCCTCCGCCACCGATAAACGTCGTCGGAATTACGGACTATAATAAGTTGCATTGCCTCCTTAAAGGAATGCTGGCATCGAAATTTAAGGTGACATCCCTCTGAAACAATACGTGGAAAATCAATTTCGATTATGCCGACGGTTACCGAGCCGTCTCCCAAAAATTGAATGCCGAGAAGATTCAGTGGTATACTTATGACAATAAGTTAGAAAGACCACTGCGTGTTGTAGCAAGGGATCTCCACCCCTCGTGCACTAAAGAAGATGTAATGAACGACCTTCAAGGCAAAGGCTTTAAAATTCTTGATGCAGTCAATATTATCAAGAAGGAGAAGCAACAGTCGGAGGGAGATCAGGAAAAAAATGGTAAAGCGTGGACTTCCACTTTTCATGCTAACTTTTGATAAAGTCGAAAACAAAGATGTAATATATGGCATTAAGACTATTCTAAACATCGTGGTCAAAATCGAACCTATGCGTAAGAGCTCCAGATCGATCCCGCAGTGTAAGCGATGCTAAGGCTTCAATCATACGCAGACTTACTGCCAGAAAGAACCGCGATGCGTGAAATGCGCAGGTAAACATCTCTCAGGTGAGTGTCACCTAAATAAGCAAACCCCAGCCACTTGCATAAACTGTAAAGGAAAACACCCTGCGAACTATCGAGGTTGCGAAGTCGCAAAGAGCTACAAAAAAGCGCGATACGCTCAAAATATCCATGGGCATGTATCCAAAACCAACTAAAATTAGACCCAAAATAGCTACGAAAAAAGCAGCGAAAGATAAAAAATCGGTCAATATTCCCTTAAGATCGGGTAACGAAGAAAAACCCAATCGTAGTAGAGAAAATGTAACAGGAACTAAATCTTCGAATATTGGCGCGCAGTCTTATGCTCAAGCGGCGATGACAGTTAATGGCAAGTACAAGACCGACAGCTCACGGGAGATCAAAGCAAGAAATACTCCAAGCTTTAACGTAAAGACTCCTGCTCAAGTTGCGACATTGGAAAACATTGTTAGAGGTAGCTCACAAGATCATGTATCCAATGTTTTTTCCCTAATTCTTGCGAAACTTGAAGAGCAATGCAATACAAACAAACTTATTTTCGAGAGACTAGTTGCACTAGAAACCAACATTCATAACACGCGCACTTCAACCAGTATATGAAAGAAATGCTTAAAATTCTTAAATGGAACGCCAACGGGCTCATACGACGACTCGACGAGTTAGAAATACTTATACGAGAAAAAGGCATTGATATATGCTTGGTCTGTGAAACTCATCTGACAAAGCAATCGAATGTTAAGATAAGGGGATATAGCGTGTATCACGCTTTTCACCCATCGGAAAGAGCCAGAGGCGGATCATCTTTGTTTATAAAAGAATGTATCGAACACTCAGCGGAAGTAAAGATTGAATTAGAAGCAATGCAAGTAAGCACGGCACGCGTTAGAAATAGACATTTTGCTTTCAACATTTCATCTATATATTGTGCACTGCGATGTAAACTTGAAGAAAGTGATTTCACAAACATCTTCGACTTCCTTAAACCAAATTTTATTATTGGTGGCGATTTCAACGCGAAACACCCCTTCTGGGGTTCAAGGTACGCCTCTCAGAAAGGTAGAAAGCTTTATAATGCAGGTATGCAATTCAGTTGTAATTTTCACTCGACGGGTAAACCAACATATTGGCCGACTGATAGAAATAAGATACCAGATCTGATCGATTTCTTTATCGTTAAAGGTATATCTGGCAACTGTATTAAAGTTGAAGGAAGCTTTGATCTCTCCTCTAATCATTCTCCAATCATTATGACGATAAGCGATGCTCTGATTAAAAAAGTAGGTCCGGCCAGATTAACCAGCGCGAAAACGAATTGGGATGGCTTCAAAAAAGATATTGAATCAAATACTGAGCTGAGGGTATCACTTAAAACGCCATATGAACTTGAAGTTGAAGTTGATCGCTTCGTCGAAATCCTACAGAATGCCGCATGGAAGAATACTCCGAAACCTAAGAAAACGCCGGCCAGCTACATTCAAAATTATCCGCAGGAAATAAATGAGATGATTAAGGAGAAGAGGAAAGCGCGCAAAAAATGGCAACAAAGTCGGGCTCCGCAACATAAAGCACATCTTAACCGTTTGTGTAACTTATTAAAAAGATCTATTAGAGACCTTAAGAATAATGAAATGCAAACTTACCTAGAAAGCTTAACGGCAGAAAAAGATTCTAATTATTCGCTTTGGAAAGCTATAAAAGGTATTAAAAAACCTCAAATTCAAGCCGCCCCAATTAGGAAAAATCAAGACGAATGGGCCAGGCATGATAAAGAGAGAGCGCAAGTTTTTGCCGCCCACCTGGAAGAAACTTTCAAACCGCTTGATGGACAGGCTCTTATTCAAAATATAAATACGTCGTATATTGACAATCGTATAATAAGTAATGCAACACTAACCGAACTTAAGGTAGAAATAAAGAAACTTAAACCTAAGAAGGCTCCTGGATACGACCTAATCACGGGAGAATTTCTTAAAGCACTTCCGAGAAAAACTCTAATTAAGCTTCTGTTCATTATAAACGCCGCGCTTAGACTAGAATATGTTCCCAGTCAGTGGAAAGTGGCCGAAGTCATAATGGTCCTTAAGCCCGGAAATCCGCCGAATGAAAAAACGTCTTATAGACCGATTTCGCTTCTTTCAATCATATCCGAAGTGTTCGAGAGAATTTTGATTAGGCGAATACAGCCGGTTATAGAAGAGAGGCATCTCATTCCGGATCATCAATTCGGATTCAGAAGTAAGCATTCTACAATTGAACAAATGCATCGAATAACTCATGTAATCGAAAAATCTCTTGAAGAAAAAAGGATTTGTTCAAGCGTATTCCTTGACGTCTCTCAAGCCTTTGACAAGGTCTGGCATGAAGGCTTAAAGTTTAAATTACGACAAGCTCTGCCAGAGCACCTATATAATATTTTAAAGAACTACCTTACGAATAGACTATTCCACGTGCCGCAAGGAAGCGTCCTTGGCCCAGTCTTGTATCTATTATATACCCGTGATATACCGCAAGTAGAAGGCACTGAGCTAGCTACATTTGCCGACGACACTGCCATCTTGGCAGTAGGTAAAACGGTCGAAGATAGTACAGAAAAACTACAAGAAGCTTTGGATAGAGTAAATGAATGGGCAAAGGTTTGGCGAATCGCGCTTAATGAGACCAAATCTGTTCATGTAAATATTACTTATAGGAAAATAAATAATTTGCCGATCTTTTCAAACTCGGTTCAAATTCCGTTTGCAAACGAGTCTAAGTATCTTGGAATGACACTTGATGTAAAGCTGAAATGGAAAACGCACGTTAAGAAAAAACGCAAAGAACTAGATAATAAATATCGAGAAATGTATTGGTTACTTGGAAAATATTCCAAGCTTAATATAGAGAACAAACTGTTTTTATATTAGCACGTGCTAAAGCCCGTATGGACATATGGTATACAACTCTGGGGTTGTACCAAAATAAGTAATATTAAAATTTTACAAACTTTTGAGAACAAAGTACTAAGAGGTATTATTAATGCGCCGTGGTATATCAGAAATAGCGATATCCACAGAGATCTTGGCATTAAAACTATAGAAGACGAAACCAAAAACTACGCGAGAAAGCATAAAAGTCGACTAGAAAGTCACGTGAATATTACAGTCCTCCAAGTTTTGGATGAAAGAAAATGACTACGCCGTCTACAAAGAACAAACCTTTAGGCTTAGCGCGATAAGTAACCGCGTCCAAACTGCGGAACTAGCAAGAACTTCTAATGGGAAGGCACCTGCAAAACGTCATTATTTCGTGAAACGAAAACTACTTGATAAGTCGAATACTTAGTTGTAGTAAAAAATGAAAACAAGTCTGTTTTAAAGGGAGGTTTTTTAGTGGGTAAGAATCCCACACTACTATGAGCACGCGCTGTCGATCCTCATAGTGTCTTCTTGAAGATTTTCACCTACCCTCGGAAAAAAAAAAAAAAAAATTCCTTCTTCTCTCTTATATTTTTCGCAATCTTTTGATTGTTTTTAATATTTTAATTTGCGTTCGCTAGTACCCTCGATTGCGAGCGCTTGCTGTGAAAGTGTTATCGTGGTAAAGGAGTGAACCCTCTGAACTGCCAGTTGTTGGGGCGAATTCAGAAAGCCATTGGAAGGCTGGATAGCGGCGTTCGAAGAAACGGTTGCATGCTTCAGCAAATGAGCGAAGTACTGCACACAAAGCCGTAGTTGAACCTTTATGGCTGAATTAGCGGCAGCCAATTTTTAGAGAGAGGCCCCTGGTCGGTTTTGCAAATTACTGCGGAGAGTGTAGGACTTCGTGGTTGCCCACGAGTGAGCGTAGAAGAGCGCTACAGTAATTGAGGAGTTTTAATAGGGTGAACTAGTGACCTACAGTTCGTTAATTTTTTTTTACGACCGGAAAAGTCCAGATGGAGACAACATAAAAAAAATAGAAGGGAAGCAGACTCGAGGAGGAGGAAAAAGGAAGGAGCGTTAGGAGAACTTGAGGATTAATATTTTGGAGACGAGGAGTAGGGAGCAAGTTACTCACGCAGGAAAAGTCAGATAAGTTGAATTGTATTTTGAATTTTTCTTTTTCGATTAGTGTAGGATTTTGCGTGAATTAAATCCCGGCAGGGTTCCATTCCGTTTTATTCATTCCCGGTGAAAGCGGACACGCGACCCGTTAGCGATACGTTTCTTTTTACTTTTTTCGAGACTGGTGATGGCGGGCCACCCCATCGGTCTATTTATTTATCTTTCGAAATTTTCGGTGTCATCCGAAAAATTAATTATTTTCTTTTTTTAGATACAAAATCTACTTCAAATTTCAATTTGACCGTGCTTCCAAAAGCTTTAATAAAGCAAATTCGTGTTTTTTTTTTTTCCTTCTTCTTTCTTTAAACTTTGCATTTAGAATTCCCACCCCATTAGCTTTCCCGATAAGGTTTTTAGATCCCTTTCAAAGATCTGATGCCGCCCACTTTCGACAGCACCACAATCCCCGTGTAAACAGACATTCCAGAATTCACGCTAGCTGAGTAACCGGAAGAGGAGAATTCAACAGGCTGCCGTTGCACTTTCCCGATCTTCCTGTTGTTTATTTTCTTTGGCTAAGCCAATTTGACTTTGCGTTTCTACATATGTATACTTTCGCGTGCGCGGCCGACCTCTTTTAAGTGTTTATTTTGCTCTAATTATCTCTCGGGAAATAATTAATTGCACCCGGAATTGTGCAACAGTTAAAAGGATTTCACACTATTTGAGATTCTTCGACTCATACACCGGACGGCCTTTGTCCTCATATGCAGGTGTTCCGTAACCCAGTGTACACATGGAGGCAACAATTAATAAAATATAAAACTTAAATGTACTCGAACTTTTTATTTGTTTTGTTTTAGACGTTTGCATAGAAGAAGGAAATACGTATATTCATACTTAACGTACAATTACCTCATGCATGGTTACACGCCTGCATGTGAGACCGATGTATGAGTCGAAGAATGTCCCATAGTGTGAAATTCTTTTAACCCGCGAATCGGTCCACCCAAGTACTGCCAAGTTATGCATATGTACCTGCCAGACAATAAGCACCTACTCTTAGCAGAGCAACGGAGTTGCGTTAAAACAAGGTTTTGTCACTGAACAAATAAAAGCCAAATTTTGTTCTTATGTCTCAAAATAATTTGGCCTTATGTCACTTTGTGAAAGTAAACACCAAAGGATTGTTACCGCAGTCACCAGGGCGTTAGCAGAGGAAAATTCCCATAGCGAGGAGGAGTTGGCTGGCGCCATGAGCGCCATGCAAACGGTAAGTGTTGCCTTTAGAAATAGTCGAGCCAAACGCATCAGCTTCGCAAATTGATTTTCCCTTTTTGATACCGGCAGCGCCATTAGTCTCATCAAGCGTTCAACGGTGCCGAATGATAAAAAGTGTCCGAAGTTTTGAAACCAATGCAGTACTACGGAGTGGGTCAAGCTATGCTCCATTCATACGGTACGATCAAGTGTTACGTTAGATTTCTGAAGCAAATTAAATTAATAATCCTTTGTTTAGTTCCAGACGATGCAATGATATTACCGCTGATTTTGGGACGCAGTTTCCTAGAAATTTCCTACATTCATTTAACTAAATTCAATTAGACATGTAAAGAAGTTGAACTGTCGAAAAAACATATTCCAATAAAAAGATAACTTTTGGTGAAGTATGTAGATGCATTTGACTCTAGTAAATTAGATATTGTAAGTGATTGCAGTAGTCTGATGTGCCGCAAGAATGATGAAAATTTAGCTAAGAATGATGCCGTTAGCGAAAGCAATGTGTCAATTTGTACAGATAGTAAGGAAATTCCAACCGATGTTTGGTTCCGCCGATTGTTGTTCCGCAGCGGGTACATTGTGTAGAAGATTTCACGGGCGACATTTTTGCGATTGAAGTGTGTGAGTCACCTTCCGAGGTTGATATTTGTCCACGGTTGGATGAGTATGAAAAGGAATCACTTAGTGAAACAATTGAGCGGAATTATTTAAATCTCAACGACATTGAGCGTAAGCCTCATGATTACGAAATGAAAATGAATCTAGTAGATGACACACCCTTCCATCCATCACAGTAAATCACCATATGCTTCACAGGTAGTGTTAATTAGGAAAAAGAACGGTGGGTTAAGGTTATGTATAGATTACCGAGCGTTGAATAAGAAAACGATTCAGGATAATTTTCCGCTGCAGCTAATAGAGTATTGTATTGAATTCTTAGGCGGTAAACGTTGGTTTACGTTACTGAACTTGAGGGACGGCTTCAATCAGGTCATAATGCATCAAGACTCAGTGCCATTAACCGATTTTGTGACGCCATAGGGGCAATATTAGTATTTAAGGATGCCGTTCGGATTGAAAAACGCGCCGACAGTTTTTCAGCGGTTCCTTGACGAAATATTTCAAGACTTTATCGAAGCAGGGAAGCTGATTATTTATTTAAATGATATTTTGATCGCTACTTTCCATTTTAAATCTCACTTAGAGATTCTGGTTGAAGTATTATGCAGGATATACGGAAAGGGATTAGAACTCAAGTACCATAGTTTTGAATTGGAAACATTAGCCACAATTTATTCATTGCGACGGTTTAGAGTATATTTGGAGGGCATACCCTTCAGGATTCTTACCGATTGCAACTCGCTGACGCTTACCCTGGGGAAGAAGCAAGTGAATCCTAGGATCGCTAGATGTGCATTAGAGTTAGAAAATTATAACTACTCGATACAGCACCGAAGTGGTGCATCCATGGGTCATGTGGATGCTTTAAGTCGATGTCAAGTGGCTGCTGCTTTAAGTGGCGACGAAGTAGATTTTTACTCGTATATACAGGTGACACAAAACAGGGATCCGGATATCCGAAGTCTACGCGAACAATTGGAAACGAAGGCACTTGATCACTATAAGTTGCGGGACGGACTGGTATTTCGCAGATTGGATCTAAACAGTTCGTTGCTCTACGTCCCTATCGAAATGCAGGATAACGTTATACGAATGATACACGAAAAAATTGGACATTTAGGAGTAGGAAAATGCTATCATAAGATAAGAAAACATTACTGGTTTCCGAGTATGAGAGATATGATTGAAAGGTTTATAAAAAAATTGTATCAAGTGTATAACGTATTCGACACCAGCCTGAGCTAACGATCATAACATTTATAATATTCCGAAGAACCCCGTACCATTTGATACGGTATATGTAGATCATTACCCTCTCTAAGTTCAAAATGTAAGCACATTTTAGTCGTTATTGATAGTTTTACCAAGTTCGTGCGTTTATATCCTGTTAACTCCACTAGTACGAAAGAGGTGTGTGCGGCGATGGACAAATATTTCATTTATTATAGCCGACCAATTGCGCACCGCAGTTCGTGCTTCACTTCGTTGGAATTCGGTAGCTACTTACTTAAAAACAATATCGAGTACGTTAAAGTCGTAGTGGCTTCACCTCAGGCTAACGGTCAGGTTGAGCGAGTGAGTAGGGTAATTAAGGCGATGTTGAGTAAAATCAGTGAGCCCATCAATCATGTGGATTGGTCTGATAAATTGGCACAGGTTGAATACGCAATTAATAATAGTGTACATAGCTCGACGAAAGAGTCCCCGAGTAAGTTGTTATTCGGAGTAGATAAGCGAGGCGAGGTTGTGGATGAACTCTCGGAGTACCTAGAAGTTAAATCAAGTTGTCGTGAGGATCGTAACCTTCGTGAAATACGGTCGAAGGCTTCAAATGCTATTGCAAATTCACAAGAGTATAATGAACAATATTTCTTGAAACCAGTGCACCAGCTAAGATGTACGCAGTCGGCGATTTTGTGGCAATCAAACATATTGATACATCGGTCGGGACAAATAAAAAGTTCGTTCAAAAATATCATGGTCTTTATGTAGTACAGAAAGTACTTCCGAATGACCGATATGTGGTTACATATATCGAAAATTGCCAATTGACACAATTGCCATATAACAACGTTGCTGCGGTCACTAACAGTAACGGGTGACACGAACCGAGCTAGGAAACTATTGTTAGACTGGCACAATTGTTTACAATATTTAGTTTAGGTTAAGATTGTTATTATATGACTTTATTGTAAGACAGCTTGATCGGGGTCGGTCATGGTGTCAGATTGACCGAGCTGTAAAGCTCAGAGAAGTGTAACGTCCTCTGAAATGTAAAGTAGGTGTAAGAGAAACGTATGTCTGATGGTGCGCCGTCTATTACAGAATAGTAAGAGGACGAAGCTACGAACCTGAAGGAAGTGATCGGCGGGCCATGATACTATTCATTCTGATCACGACCACCGACGAGTGAAGTCAGCAAGGAAAAAGAATAAAGTTTGATATCCATTATTTTACACTTGATCGGAGTCTTTAAATTTTTGATATTACAAATTATAATAAAATTAAAACAAAACAATAAAAACGTCAATGTTTGGTACTATCCTCGATTATTTTCCAAACACAAGAAAATTGCAATAAATCCTTTTAAATGTTTAAATACTATAAAAGCAAAGTCGATTTTCCTTGTGACCACCGTTTCTCGAATACTGCTAGATGTAGGTATTTTAAATTTTGCACAAAAAAAATTCAGTTATTCCTTATTTTGCCTAGATGCGAGATAAGAAGGGATTTTCCAAAATTCAAGGTCTAAGTGGCATAAAGGGGGTTGGGATCGAATGTTCCATATGTAAAAATTGATTCCACAGCCGTAGATCAGTACTGGCTCTCCGGATCAAAAAAAAGAAAAAATGGTGAGTTTAGTAAATTCGCCGCTGATTCATTTAATGTATAAAACATCCTTCTGTGTTGTCCTGAAGCTGAGCAATGCTAAAAACAATTAATGAAATCATTGTCCACAATTTTCCTTCAGTGGAGACCACGGTCAGCAGTCATGCAGCAGTGGTTATTATTGCAATAGTATGTGTGTGTGAGTATATGGGCGCGCTATCCCATGATTATGTTTTGATCTTCAGTGTGCGATCTCTTCTGGAGTTAAAATTAGAAAAATTAAAAATGATCAGTGCCAAATCTAAGATATTGTAAATTTTATTAATTAAGATATCCATGTACTGTCAAAACTTCATGCAATTAAGAGACTTGGGAATATACGCGTAGGTACATATGTACATACATATGCATGTATAGACATAGAACTATTGCAATATTTTTCAATTTTGTTAGATGAGATGTTGTTGATCATTGGATTTGTCCATATTTTAGAATGTTTTAATAAATCTTAAATACTATGAAAGCAAAGTCGATTTTTCTTCTGAATACCGTTTATCGAAGATCCAAGAAATGGGTAACCAACCCCGTTTGGCGGATTCTTGGTGGCAGCAGATGAGAGAGGGGGGAAGAGTGCTTTTCTCACTAGAGCACTTCTTCCTGTTCCAGGCGGCAGCGGACGAATTCCCTAGACGGAGTCAACGGTGGCGTCTATAGTTCCATTTAGGTTGAACTTAGTGAATACCTTGCGCGAGTTGCTTCGACGTATTCGGATCACAGGTCGGTAAGGAATTTCCAATGTTGGTCAGGACATTGGAATAGAGATGGTGGCGGAGGAGCCCTTAATGGGCCAACGGCAGCGCTCATACTCCCGTAGTGGACTACTGGCACCGGTGTACCCGGCCCCTCGTCCTAGGGGAATAATTAAGGAACTGGCCCTCCAGGTTGGGGGTTGTGCCGTCGGGGTAACTTCCCTACCACGTAAAAAACGCATGGTTTCCGAAACAACCAAAAGCCTCGGATAAGGATGACCCAACTAATGACGACCCCAGCAAACGAAATAAGGACAACGACCTTCGGATCTGTACGTGGAATGTTCTGTCCCTTTACAGACCACGTGCAGCCGAACAACTAGCAGAGGCCCTAGACTGCTATAAAGCAGATATTACCGCCATCCAGGAAGTGCGATGGGATGGGCCAGGCAAAAAGAGGATGAAAAACTGTGACATCTACTACGGTGATTGCTACAGAGGCAACAGGCAACGCTTATTCGGATGCGGATTTGTCATACGCGGCAGACTTAGGCAAGAAGTCTTAAGCTTCCGACACGTGAGCGAGCGTATTATGACTATCCGGATCAAGGCTAAATTCGCTAACATAAGCCTAATATGTGTTCATGCCCCCACAGAAGAAAAGGACCCTGCCTCCAAAGAGTGTTTCTACGAGCTCCTCGACAAAACATACGAGCAATGTCCTAAATACGACGTTAAGATCGTATTGGGCGATTTTAACGCCAAAATAGGAAAGGAGGACGTCTTCGGTAGAGCAGTCGGTAAGCATAGCCTACACGACACCACGTCTGATAACGGACTAAGGCTAATTGATTTCGCTGTGGAGCGAAATGTCACCATAGCAAGCACATGGTTTCCTCATCTCGATATTCATAAGCAGACATGGCGGTCCAATGATCATGTCACGATCAACCAAATTGATCATATTGCGATCGACGCAAGGCATGCCTCCAGTATTCTGGATGTCCGGACCTTCCGAGCGGCCAACATAGACTCGGATCATTACCTTGTTGTAGCCAAGGTACGAATGCGGATATCCCAATCTGAGCAACAAAGAAGAATTACTGTGAGAAAATTTAACGTCGAAAAGCTACAATCGCAAGAGACCGCCAGACTCTTCGCTGAACGCGTATCCCGAAATCTCTCAATCACCCCTATACCGCCAGCATCAAGTGCCGAAGACCAGTGGCAACGCTGCCAACATGCCATCAGAAACGCCGCGACTGATGTGCTGGGTCTCGCTCGCCCACCACCGCGAAACCCCTGGTTTGACGAAGAATGCCGGCGAGTGCATGCAGCAAAACAAGAGGCATACAAAGCGGCGCTGCAAAGGAAGACGAGAGCTGCTCGTGAGCTCTACGAGCAAAAGAGACGGGAAGAACATCGGCTTCTCCAAAAGAAGAAGAAAGAGCATGAGAAGCGCGCGTTTGAGAATATCGAGAGTCTATACTCCAGGAACAATGTACGGAAGTTTTACCAAAAGGTAAAAAGAACGTGTCAGAGAAGTAATACCCGTACAGAAACCTGTAGAGATGAGAATGGAAACCTCGTAGTAGAATCACAGTCGGTGCTGAGAATATGGAAAAACTACTTCTGCAGACTGTATAACGGCGACGAAGACCAACATCCCGCTGTCAGGCAGAATGAACCATTCAACATGGACGATGATAGTCAAAATTTCCGTCCACCTGACCAAAACGAAGTGAGGATAGCAATAGCCAAGCTAAAATCGAACAAGGCTGCTGGACCTGACGGTTTACCGGCCGAACTTTTCAAGGCAGCTGGGGATGAATTGGTAGAGTGCATACACCAACTCATTTCTAATATTTGGTCAGAGGAGTGTATGCCTGATGAATGGAATCTCAGCATCGTTTGCCCGATCCACAAGAAAGGAGACCCCCTCAACTGCGCCAATTATAGAGGCATCAGTCTCCTCAACATCGCGTACAAGATCTTTTCTGCGATATTGTGTGAACGCCTGAAACCTTTTATCAACAGCCTGATTGGACCCTATCAGTGCGGTTTCAGGCCAGGAAAGTCCACCATCGATCAAATCTTCACACTTCGGCAGATCCTGGAGAAAACCCAAGAATTCCAAATCGATACTCACCACCTCTTTATCGATTTCAAGGCCGCCTATGACAGCATCTATAGAGAAGAGCTTTATAGAGCCATGTCTAGTTTTGACATCCCTGCCAAACTTGTCCGTCTGTGCAGGCTGACGATGGAGAAGCCTCGCTGCTCCATCAAGGTCGGTAATGACCTCACCGAGACCTTTGATGTCAAAAAAGGCTTTAGACAAGGTGACGCGCTGTCATGTGACTTCTTCAATATTGTACTTGAACGGATTGTGCGGAACTCACAAGCCAACACCGGAGGCACAATCTATTACAAGTCTGTACAACTGCTTGCATACGCCGACGATATAGACATTATCGGAAGATCTCAGCGGGCTGTCACCGGTGCTTTTGCAAGCATTGAGGCGGAAGCGGCCAAAATGGGTTTGGCGATAAACGAGGGCAAAACCAAGTATATGCTGTCAACTAGAAGGGAAAACCAACATCGACGAATTGGACAAAACATCACCGTGGGCAGCTATAACTTCGAGGTAGTAAGGGACTTTGTCTACCTTGGCTCTGCTATAAATTCAGCAAACAAAATCAGCGCAGAAATCAATCGAAGAATAACTCTTGCCAATCGCTGTTTTTTTGGGCTTATAAGGCAGTTCAACAGTAAAGCCCTCTCTCGAACAACTAAGGAGACTCTATATAAGACCTTGATCATCCCAGTCCTGCTTTACGGCGCTGAAACATGGACTTTATTAAAAGAGGATGAAGATATCCTTGGTCGCTTCGAGAGAAAAATTCTTCGTAAGATTTTCGGTCCCGTTTGCGTTGATGGGTTTTGGAGGAGAAGATTCAATCACGAACTATACGAGCTGTACAGCGACATCGACCTAGTCAAAAAACTGCGTATTGGACGTCTGAGATGGCTAGGACATGTAGAGCGAATGGACACCAACGCTCCGGCCCGCAGAGTCTTCGAATCTAACCCCGAGGGACGACGCAGTAGAGGGAATTATCGCCGTAGGTGGCGCGCACAAGTTCAAGGGGACCTCGACCAACTTGGAGTGCGCAACTGGAGGCAATTAGCTAAAGACCGAGCTAAATGGAGAGGCTTGTTGGTTGAGGCCCAGGTTCACCCCGAACTGTAGCGCCACCTTAGTAGTAGTAGTACCGTTTATCGAAAACTACTAGACATAGGTACTTGAAATTTCGCGCAGTTATAGATTATTTTGCTTAGAGGCGAAATAAGGAGGGATTTTCCGAAATTCAAGGTCTAAGTGGCATAACAAGGGTTGAGATCGAATTTTCTGTCACTTAAAGTTGGTTATGCAGTTCTAGCTCAGTAATGGCTCATCGGATTTAAAAAATAAAAAATAGGTGAATTTAGTAAATTCGCCGCTGATTCATTTAAGGTATAAATCGTCCTTCTCCTTCTCAGCTCCTGAAGCTGAGTAATGTTAAAAGCAATTAATCAAATCATCAGCTAGAATTATCCTTCAGTGGAGACCACTGCCAGCAGTCATTCTGCAGTGGCTGAGCGGGTTTGTGTATACTCTGGGGGGGATTCCCATGGGAGAAGTTATAATTGAGTTTACACATTTTCGGTATATTATTCAGTTGGCAATTACGTGTATATCTTAACAAGAAAATAAACGTCAACTAAAATGCGGGCGAAGCAAGGCGAGCACTGGTCAGCTAGTATTTAATAAAACTACTTAAGTCATCGGCGAATCACTCATCTCTTGTCAATATAGACAAAAACCACAATCGAACAAAATAATCACATCTGCATCGTGCTAATTCACAATGCGCTGTTTGCACTTGCTTGCGCGGTGAAATCTGGTTACTATGCATTTTGGAACGTGACGCAGTACCACATAACGATACCTGTGTTTGCATTAAGGATTGCTTGCATTTACTATACTGCGTTTAGGAGTTCATCCGTATTCTAAGCTAAAATGTTGCTGGTCTAAAAAAATAAGTCACTATTTACTGATTTTTTCAATTATATTTTAAGTTTTGATATTTTTGTCTTATTTGAAACACATGTACTGTTCAAAGAAGAAGAAAGATTTAAAAATATTTTCTCAAATTATGAACTGAATGGATTTATGCTATGAAATCAAACACAAAAGGAAGAGGAAGTGGTGTAGAATTATTCGGTTATAGCAAACGGATTGAAGGGTTGGTGGTACATACATACATACACACGTACATACATTTTCAATGGCCCGCTAATTCTTCATAAGGGTCGCGGGGTAGGATGCTCAGGTGTACTCTCCATCCTTCTCGATCCTCCGCCACTGACTTCAACTCATCAGGAGGAATCCCTAGACGACTTCAGGACAAATGTCGGACTTGGTCCAACCATCTATTTCTAGGCCTACCTGAAGGCACGGCAATCATGGCACGGCTTGGAAGCCGGTCTATGGGCATACGTACTACGTGACAAAACCATCGAAGCATAGATCGTTCCGTTAGGAGAAGTAGCTGCTCAACATTGAGCGCCTCGCGTGCTCTGGTGTTGCGCACTTGATCCCTACGAGTTATTCCAACAATACCGCGAAGGAACCTCATTTCGGCAGCTTGTATCCGCGATCTTATTCTTTCGGTCACTACCCAAATTCCATGACCATAGGTAAGAGTTGAAACACACACCGAGTTAAAAACCGATAGCTTAGCTTAAACACTAAGTTCGGCCTTCCATGTTACAGATTGGCCAAGCTCTCTCAAAATTGATTCAGCCTGACCAATTCTACAGGATAACTCGGCATTGCTCTTCCCATCACTCGTAAATAAGACCCCGAGGTACTTAAACTTATCCATCTGCTTCAGTGGGACTCCACTAACACGCAGAGTGCACTGAATGGGTTTTTTGGAAACGACCATTACTTCCGATTTGTTCACATTGAATCCATCACCATCTTCTCTGCACCCTAGACCAATATCACCCCCCTCTCGCTCTCGATCCTGAGAACTCTCTCTCTTTCAGCTTCCGCAAAGCTGACTTCGTTAAACTCAACAACCTACTCAATAGCATAAATTTCAGCCCCTTTCTAAACATTAACACCCTCATTGATATCGCTCTCGTATTCTTCTGGAATTGCGTACTCTTCGCAATGTCAGAAACAAATTATGAAAAACTTACCTGGTATCCAAACCTGCCTCAGATTACGCATATTACCAGCAAGCTTACTCCCGCTTTTCCATCCTCTGCGAATCCCTCTATCTCGAATACTTCGATAGAATGCAATTAAGTCTAATCACTGATCCTAGGCGCTTTTACCAATTTATCAACGTCAAAAGAAAGTTCGACGGCTTTCCTTCCACTCTAAGATTACTTAATACTTCAACTGCTGACCCTAAAGTAATCGCCAACCTCTTTGCAACATTTTTCAGCCAATCGTATAGTGACCATGTACACGAACTGAACCTAGATTTTTTCTCCTACCTGAATAACTGTCCTCAAACCTCTCTAGCTTCAGTCGACATTAGGTCTGATATTGTGCGATAAAAAATGAATAGGCTCAAAGATGACTTTTTCCCTGGTCCCAATGGTCTGCCCGCCATCTTACTGAAGAAATGTGTAGATGTCCTGTGTCAGCCCCTTACAACTCTATTTCGTCTCTCACTCTCCCAAGCCGTTTTCCCAAAATTATGGACGGACTCTTTTATTTTCCCTATCCATAAAAAAGGCATTTCTAACTTTATACCCACAGGCAAACGTTCCTCTATCTCTAAGCTCTTCGAAAGCATTGTCTACGACTCTCTGTATACATTTTTTCCCCACAACAGCACGGTTTGTTAAAAAGTAGTTTCACAACGACTAACCTGACCGAAATCGTTTCCAAAACACTACAAGAATTAGAGAAAGGTAATGAAGTGGATGTCATTACCACCGACTTCAGCAATGACTTTGATAAAATCTGTCACTTAACAATTTACCACTCAAACCCATCGGTTTCCCACCCTCTTTCATTTCATGGCTTAGATCGTACCTAGAAAAACGCCAGTACAAGGTTCTCTTCAGATTTTCAGTCTCTGACCCCATTAACGCCACTTCAGGGGTTCCTCAAAGCAGTCATCTTGGTCCACCGATCTGTGTTTTAACTATAAACGATCTTGGTCACGTCATAAAAGACTCCGATCTGTATATTTACGCGGATGATATGAAAATCACTATGGTAATATCTACCCCACCGATTCTCTCTTACTTCGAATCGATCTAAATTCATTCCACACATAGTGCGACAAAAACTTTTTAGAACTTAACGTCGCCAAATGTCAATCCATAACATTCTCTCGTAACCTATTACTTTCTTAGCGAGCCCGTTCCCTCAGTCTCCTCTAAATGCGGTTTGAGTATTATTTATTACAGGGAGCTAAACTTCCGTTCCCACATTGATCAAATTGTACACAAGGCCAATTCTTCTCTCGGTTTCATAAAACCCTGGTCTAAAGAATTTTCCAACCCTTACGTTTCTAAATCCCTTTATATCAACTTTGTCAGACCACTCCTTGAATACGCCAGCCAAGTTTGGTCACCTTATCACAACATCCACTCCCTTAGAATCGAAGCTGTGCAGCGTAGATCTATCCGTTTTGCCTTACGTGGTCTCCCATGGGCCGACAACTATATCTTACCTCCCTATGAAGACCGGCTAAAACTGATTAACCTGCAAGCCCTTACAAAACGTCGCGAAGTCGCTGACATACTTTTCGTGCACCAATTATTAACCGGTATGATCGATTCCAGCACTACTGGAAATGATTTCCCTTCGCACTAACCCTCGAAACCTTAGGTCCGTACCGCTCTTTCGTCTCCCTCACCACCGCACCAACTACGGACAGTTCGAACCAATTTCCAGAATGTTACGCCTGGCAAATAACTCACAGAACACCCTAGACTTTCATTCGAATCTATCCGCCCTTAGAAAGTCCCTCTACACCTCTTTATAACCTCTCTTCTTTTATTTCCACTAACCAGTCTTCGCCTTTCCCTCTCTAGTTTTTAACGTCGTTTTTTAAGACCTAGCGCCGTGGAGTAAGTGGTTAGTGTGTCGGATCACTACGCATAAGGTTCCAAGTTCGAATCCAGGAAAACACCAAAAAGTTTTTTCACGGTCCCGCCTCTCACGAGCGTCTGACAAACATCCGAGAGTATTGTTGTGCCGAAAAAGCTTCTCAAATCGCCGTTCGGATTCGGCATTAAACTGTAGGTCCCTTCCATTCGTGTGAAAAATATAACGCACACAACATGAGTGGTTGCGAGAAGCTAGGCCCTGTCACTTAAAGAGCTATTGCGCCAAATATTTATTTTTTTTTAATTTTTTTAATAAAAAATGTGTACATAAGCCCCCAGGGACCCAAAAAAAAATGCTTTTAAGCTTAGAATTAATTTACCTTGTTGTTAGTTCTTAAGTTTAAATTTAAGCTCTTGCTTGTACTAAGCTAAATAAATAAATAAATATAATTTTGAAGTAGTAAAGGATTTTGTCTACCTAGGTCTTATGGTGAACTCCGAAAATGATATCAGTAGGGAGATCACACGAAGAATTACTCTTTCCAATCGTTGTTTCTATGGGCTAAGACGGCAACTGAGTAACAAAGCCCTGTCTCGAACTACTAAGGTAACTCTTTATAAGACACTAATCATCCCAGTCCTGCTGTATGGCGCAGAAGCATGGGCTTTGACAAAACCGGATGACGATTCCCTTGGTTATTTCGAGAGAAAAGTTCTTCGAGCGATCTTTGGTCTCATCTGCATAGACGCTGAGTGGATGAGCGAGCAGGTACAAGTAAGTAAAAAAATTAATATAGCCAATGCTTTTACAGTCATTTGGAATAAAAAAAAATATATACATATATATTTCTATTATTTTTTTTTTTAAACAAACGTCATGAGGAGTATTCAATCATCATTCTATGTAAGATTTTTTTTTAAAGCTGTCTCTGCTACCGTTTAGATTGAACAAGTCGAAGTATTTGTTAAAAATCATTGAACACCGATTAAAAGTTTCGTGAGATGCATAATTGGTCATTGAGTTACTTTCCTTTAAAAACCTGGTATGTCTTAAAGTGCGAACATTTTGATTTACAGATACCTTGGAACACAAGAAGACTGAATCAATATTTCCTTTTAAAAGGTCAAACGCAAACAAAGCCTCAGACAATTCCCTACGATTAACAAGACTACACATGCCAATGACCTTTAGACGATGAGAATAACGTGTTGATAACCCAAGAACTCTCAAGGCAAACAACAAAACTTGCTTTTGCACAGATAAAAGTTTCTTAGCATTAATATTATAAAAACGGAGACCATATAACACTACAATACTCTAACAAAGGTCGAACCAAGGAGCAGTAGTTCGCTTTAGTGATGTAAGGACCGTCAAATTCTTTCGATCTGCCTTTAACAAAGCCTAGCATGCACATGCTTTGAGAGTGTACTTAGTCGATTTGGTGTTTAAAAGGTAGTTTTTTATCATTTATTTTATTCCCAAGTCTTTTATTAAGTCCTTTCTAACTAACATTTGTCCATTATTTGTATAGTCAAAATTTATTGCACTTTTTTTCCTTAAGAAAGAAATAATATTGCACCTTTCCACGTTTAGCATCATACCGTTCATTTTACACCAGCATACAAGAGTGTTCAAACATTGCTGCAAAGAGAGTCCGTTAAGTGTATTGTTCACTTTATGGAAAAGCTTAAGGTCCTTGGCATAGAGGAGATATCTGCACCCTTCGAATAATAAGGGCACGTCATTAATAAATAATAAAAATAAGAGAGGGCCAAGATGGCTACCTTGAGGTACCCCAGAGATGACATAAATTTGACGAGAAATGACATCACAAAACCTGACACTCTGCATTCTTATTGACAAATATGATTCAATCCACTTTAATAAATTTGCATGTATGCCATAGTTTTTTAATTTAAATAATAATAGACCGTGGTCAACTTTGTCGAAAGCTTTGCCGAAGTCGGTGTAGATCGCATCAACCTGGTTCCCTTTTTCTATTTCTAGAAGAATGTAAGAGGTATAATCAGCTAGTTAAGTAGTTGTAGATCTACGCTTAAAGAAACCATGCTGATGCTCACTTATGACTAACTTTAGTTACAAACATTTCGTTTGTAATTTATAAATTTATAAAAGTGACGGGGGTTTTGCTTTATGATAGAGCCTGTTTTAAATACATAACTTTCGTAACATATTTTGTCATAACTTTTAAATTTGTCGTTGAATCCATTTGCGATAAGCTCTATTTTTACGATTTTTCTAGTTGATTAATACCCTATCATACCAAGGAGGTGCATTGTTAGAGGTAATTACTTTTCTCGGAATGAAGTTTTCAAAAACAGAGTACAAAACTATGGAAAATCTAAGAGCTTTTTCATCAACCGTCGACAAATCAGCATTATTAAAATCAAGGACTAACTTTCGGACGAGTTTTATCACGACAAAAATAGCAAAGCTTCAAGGTTTTATGAAAGATACTTGTTTCATAAGCAATGATAGATGAGGTCTCCTCTAAGACAAAGTTGTCACAGACATTTGTAAGACTAGGTCAAGAACATTAGGAAAATTATTTTGCAAGTTACAAATCTGATTATATCCATTTTTGCTAAAAAGATAAGTAACAGAAGATTGCTGTTGAGTCGTTATATTAATCGGATCAAAGAATAAGTTGTTGTCATCGCAAGGAACCCAGTTAAGCCCCGGAAGATTAAAGTCTTCCAGTAAGAAAAAGTCATCGGAATCATCCAGAGTAGACAAACCGGATAAAGGTCGAGTAGTAGCAGCTCCGTTAACTTCAACATGTTGACTTGGGTGAATGTAGCAACAACCAATGTAAATATTTTTATCTTCAAGAACAATTTTGGCCCAAGCTTGTTGGTTTAAGTTATTATCAGGTGATGAGGGCTGGATAGAATCATTAACAGGAAAGCAGGTCAAAGAAATATGAATTGCCAGTAAAACACCTCCTCCTTTGCTTTAACAAGGAGCAAGAGTCCGATCGCATCTGACGACTTGCCACGTTGAGTCGAAGATTTCCGCATTAATATGCTCGTCTTTCAGCCAAGCTTCGACAAGTACAATAACGTTGAATTCACACGAAGAGGTAGCACGACGAAGTTCAATTAAATCTCGTCTCATGCCAGACATATTTTGCTAAAAAATCCTTAACTCCTTCCGGATGGAGCCCAACGTTCCCGCCAAGAAGTCTTCGAATCCACCTCGTATGGACGGCGCAGTAGTGGACGATCTCGCAGTAAGTGGCGCAAACAAGTGGAGAGGGACCTCAACCAGCTTGGTGTGCGCAACTGGAGGCAGCTGACTCGTACCGTGCTGGCTGGAAAGGTTCCATTAAAACATTCTAAAATGTGGACAAATCCAACGATCAACATCTCCTCTGGCTGGTCAAACGGTAGTGCATGCGATTATATGAAAATATAAGCGTTTTCACTTAGCTGAAGCCTACCAACTCCTACTCTCAACCTCCACGCGGTGACAGCCAGGTGCCCAGTACCTTAATCCAAGAAATGGGTAACCAACCCTGTTTGGAGTATTCTTGGCGGCAGCAGATGAGAGAGGGGGGGAAGAGTGCTTTCTCACTATAGCACTTCTGCTCCAGGCGGCAGCGCACGAATTCCCTAGATGGAGTCAACGGTGGCGTCTATAGTTCCAGTTAGGTTGAACTTAGCGAATGACTTGCGCGAGCTGCTTCGACGTATTCGGATCACAGGTCGGTAAGGAATTTCCAATGTTGGTCAGGACCTTGGAATAGAGATGGTGGCGGAGGAGCCCTTAATGGGTCAACGGCAGTGCTCATACTCCCATAGTGGACTACTGACACCGGTGTACCCGGCCCTCCAGGTTTGGGGTTGTGCCGTCGGGGTAACTTCACTACCACGTAAAAGAGCTATGGTTTCGGAGCAACCAAAAACCTCCGATAAGGACGACTTGTGGCGACATCCCAGAGTCAGTGGTAAATCGCCCCACGCAAGCGTTGTTGAACACATCCACTCATCATCACCCCTGGAATGTTATCTTGAAGCGAAACGAGTCAATCGATTATGCAAAGCAAGAGATTTTAAGAAGGTAATTCCCCCCGAATGTGTATATAAACCAGAGTATTTTAATAAACTACTAAACTAATAAAGGTAATAAAGATACGTGCACATAAACCTTAAAATCGGCATATTCCGTGTAACTAACAACCTATGATATACCTTGTGTTCTTCTTAGCCATCAGAATTGAAGTGCGACGTAGTTAAACTCGATTGCACAGTCAACTGCTTCGACCCGTACCCACGCGCAGAAGCGTGCCGGTGCCATTTACTGTAAATACAGATTCGGTTCTCCATCGTAATAAATACGGCGGCCAAATCAAATCCCCAACAACAACAATATATATCTGAAAAAAAAAAAAACATTGAAACACTCAAACAGAGTGCAACGCAACACACATGTGTACGTATAATAGGAAAGTGTTGTTGATGAGCTTCCAGTAGCAGAAGTGCAGTGACAGCGAGTAACAAGGCCGTTAAGTAAATTTATATTTTATTGCATATTATTAAATATCGTTCAGTAAAATCATTGAAAAATAAATTGAATAATTGTTTTTGAAATCTTTTAGCACTTACTCAATAACTAAGTTCCACATTACCCCTGTTTTTTTTGGCACATCGAAGTGAAGTAAAGTAGGATTTTTCATGTAAATCTACTACAATATCCCACTGCCAATGACTACCAATAAGTTTCGCAGCCGGATTCAAGTGTAGATAATTTTTCGAGACTCGATTGCGAGTTCAATTATTACGTTCATCCAAGTTGACAAAGATAGAGATTTTGTATTCATTTATTTACGTACGTCTATTTCTTAATTGAAAGACCGAAAAGTCGGTAGGTCTTGTGTTTTTTTTATTAGGAAATAGGAAATTTTAAAATATAGGAAATCCGGCAGCTGCGGATCGTTTTTTGAACATGTAGTTTACTTCACTTCACTTAACTATGTAAAAACGTAAAAAAAAACAGGGGTATTGTAAAAGAAGTTTTTCTAAATTAAACAAAATTTTTCAAAATTTCAAATAAGTATTGTAATATCTGTAAAACCGTGCGCTCGAATTAATAGTAAATATGTCTAGTTCGGATGATGAGTGGAAATATGTGGAGACGGAGGAGCAAAACAATACTGTAAATAAACCATCTAACAGCAATAGGGCGACAGATTGACAGAGTAGCTTTAAAACCCCCATCTTTTTGGAGGTCAAGCCCTATGCTATGGTTTAGCAATCTAGAAGCCCAGTTCGAAGCTAGTGGCATCACCTCTGAGAATACTAAATACGCGTACGTAGTGGGAGCTCTCGACGAGCAAATCTTGCATATAGTTAGCGACACTGTCTTAAATCCAGCAGCTTCTAACCAGTATTCTATAATTCGCGACTAATTAATTCGAAATCTTTCCGAACCCAATCCCATCGGTTACAAAAATTATTAAAAGGATTTGAACTGGGCGACCAGAAGCCAACCCAGCTTTTGAGGCAGATGAAAACGTCCAATGAATTTGGCCTTAGCGACGATGTTGTAAAAAATCTTTTTCTAGGTTGACTTCCACAACAAACTCAAGCGGTTTTAGCAGGTTCAGTGGGATCCGTTGATGAATTAGCTCTCTTGGCAGACACGATTGTAGAAACCCTTGACCCACACTCAGTTTACTCAGTAGGACGACCCTCAACAAGCTCGGGTTGTCCAGCAACTACAACAGAAACCAAAATAAATGAAAAGTGTAACAGAATAAGAGCATTGGAATGCTCAATTTCAGATAAGCGCTCACGTTCTCTTTCCGGAACGCGAAGCGATACCGCGTCTTTTTTATTCAACCTCAAACAAAGTAGGAATACAGCAAAGAAAAACGTTACATTGTGTTGGTTCCATGCTAAATTTGGAATAAGTGCTAGAAAATTCGGTGGCAATGGCGGCCAGTTCAAGGACTTTTCGGGAAATTAGCGGGCCGTTCACATACTGCGAGGTGTGATATTGGCCAAAATTCAAAGTGCCGCCTGTTTGTCCATGAGCCGTGCACTAAAATGCAATTTCTAATTAACAGTGGAGCAGACATTTCGGTAGTTTCACCGTCACAAACAGAACGCCAATTTTACATCAATCTCCCTTTATACGCCGCTAATTATTATTATTTTTTTTTTTCGAGAGCAGGCGAAAAACTTTCTAAAGACACCATAAGGCCCGACCGCATGTGCTTATGGTAGTGTGAGACTTTTACTCACTAAAAAAACACCTCTCTTCAGAACTAATACTACAACTAAGCTGACGTTTATCCAGCAGTTTTATTTTCGCTTACGAGACTCGTGATTTTTGGAAAAAGAGGATCGTATATAACTAATAAGAAATGTAGAACTATAGACAGGCTAAATTCCAATTAAAGTTCCTGCGTTTTTCATGACCGGCATATACTATGACGCGAGGTCAAAATGCTTTGTCCTTTGCAGACGACGAATTGAATTGTTCGCGTCAAGTAGTTGAGTGACGGTACGGTTACAATGGCCATGAACATGATCTTTGTGTTTACGCGCAAATTTTGTTATCTTTTCGACGACGCTGGGAATTCCCAGATCTCGATGAATATCTTCGTTACCTACATACCACGGTGCGTTGACGATCGTTCTAAGAACTTTATTTTCAAAAGTTTGTATGATGTGTCTATTGCTTTTCTTGGTACAACCCCATAGTTGTATACCATACGTCCACATAGGCTTTAGCACTTGCTTACAGATAAGCAGTTTGTTATGTAGGCTCAACTTCGAATGTTTTCCGAGTAGCCAGTACATTTTTCGGTATTTGTTTTCGAGCTCATCGCGTTTCTTTTTTACGTGCGATTTCCACTTAAGCTTAACATCTAGAGTCATTCCTAGATAGTTTGCTTCGTTCGCGAACAGCATTTGAGCCGAGTTTAAATATACAGGCTAAAAATACAAATATTTGGCGCAACGGCTTTTTAAAGTGCCAGGGCCTAGCTTCTCGCAACCACTCATGTTGTGTGCGTTATATTTTTCGCACGAATCGAAGGGACCTACAGTTTAATGCCGAATCCGAACGGCGATTTCAGAAGCTTTTTCGTGACAACAATACTCTCGGATGTTTGTCAGACGCTCGCGAGAGGTGGGACCGTGAAAAAACGTTTTGGTATTTTCTGGGATTCGAACTTGGAACCTCATGCGTAGTGATCCGACACACTACCCACTTACGCCACGACACCCATATACAGGCTATTTATCCACATTTTTGTAGGTGAAGTTAACGTGAGTAAATTTAACTTCGTTCAGCACAATACGCCAAGAGTTCGTCCAAGCGTGGACTTTATTAATAGCATGTTGAAGCTTTTTGGTTGCTGGTTCAATAGTATCTACTTAGGTGGCGCTACAGTTCGGGGTGAACCTGGGCCTCAACCAACAAGCCTCTCCATTTAGCTCGGATTTTTAGCTAATTGCCTCCAGTTGCGCACTCCAAGTTGTTCTGGGTCCCCTTGAAATTGTGCGTGCCACCTACGGCGAGGTGGTCTACTACTGCATCGCCCCTTGGGGTTACATTCGAAGACTCTGCGGGCCGACGCGTTGGTATTCATTCGATATACATGTCCTAGCCATCTCAGACGTCCAATACACAGCTTTTTGACTAGGTCGATGTCGTTGTACAGCTCGTATAGTTCGTGATTGAATCTTCTTCTCCAAAACCCATCAACGCAAACGGGACCGAAAATCTTACGAAGAATTTTTATCTCGAAGCGACCAAGGATATCTTTATCATCTTTCAATAATGTCCATATTTCAGCACCGTAAAGCAGGACTGGGATGATCAGGGTCTTATACAGAGTCTCCATAGTTGTTCGAGATAGGGCTTTACTGTTGAATTGCCATATAAGCCCAAAAAAACAGCGATTGGCAAGGGTTATTCTTCGATTGATTTCTGCGCTGATGTTGTTTTTGGAGATTATAGTGGGGTCAAGGCAGACAAAGTCCTTTACTACCTCGAAGTTATAGCTGCCCACTTTGACGTTCTGTCCAATTCGTCGGTGCTGGCTTTCCCTTCTGTTGACAGCATATACTTGGTTTTGCCCTTGTTTATCGCTAAACCCATTTTGGCCGCTTCCGCCTCAATGCTTGCAAACGCACCGGTGACAGCCCGCTGAGTTCTTCCGATAATGTCTATATCGTCGGCGTATGCAAGCAGTTGTACAGACTTGTGGTAGATTGTGCCTCCGATGTTGGCTTGTGAGTTCCGCACAATCCATTCAAGTACAATATTAAAGAAGTCACATGACAGCGCGTCACCTTGTCTAAAACCTTTTTTGTCATCAAAGGTCTCGGTGACGTCATTGCCGACCTTGATGGAGCAGCGAGCGTTCTCCATCGTCATCCTGCACAGATGGACAAGTTTGGCAGGGATGCCGAAACTAGACATGGCTCTATAAAGCTCTTCTCTATAGATGTTGTCATAGGCGGCCTTGAAATCGATAAAGAGATGGTGGGTATCGATATGGAATTCTTGGGTTTTCTCCAGGATCTGCTGAAGTGTGAAGATTTGATCGATGGTGGGCTTTCCTGGCCTCAAATTGCACTGATAGGGTCCAATCAGGCTGTTAATAAAAGGTTTCAGGCGTTCACACAATATCGCAGAAAAGATCTTGTATGCGATGTTGAGGAGACTGATGCCTCTATAATTGGCGCAGTTGAGGGGGTCTCCTTTCTTGTGGATCGGGCAAACGATGCTGAGATTCCATTCATCAGGCATACACTCCTCTGACCAAATATTAGAAATGAGTTGGTGTATGCACTCTACCAATTCATCCCCAGCTGCCTTGAAAAGTTCGGCCGGTAAACCGTCAGGTCCAGCAGCCTTGTTCGATTTTAGCTTGGATATTGCTATCCTCACTTCGTTTTGGTCAGGTGGACGGAAATTTTGACTATCATCGTCTATGTTGAATGGTTCATTCTGCCTGACAGCGGGATGTTGGTCTTCGTCGCCGTTATACAGTCTGCAGAAGTAGTTTTTCCATATTCTCAGCACCGACTGTGATTCTACTACGAGGTTTCCATTCTCATCTCTACAGGTTTCTGTACGGGTATTACTTCTCTGACACGTTCTTTTTACCTTTTGGTCAAACTTCCGTACATTGTTTCTGGAGTATAGACTCTCGATATTCTCAAACGCGCGCTTCTCATGCTCTTTCTTCTTCTTTTGGAGAAGCCGATGTTCTTCCCGTCTCTTTTGCTCGTAGAGCTCACGAGCAGCTCTCGTTTTCCGCTGCAGCGCCGCTTTATATGGCTCTTGTTTTGCTGCATGCACTCGCCGGCATTCTTCGTCAAACCAGGGGTTTCGCGGTGGTGGGTGAGCGAGACCCAGCACATCAGTCGCGGCGTTTCTGATGGAATGTTGGCAACGTTGCCACTGGTCTGCTGCACTTGATGCTGGCGGCATAGGAGTGATTGAAAGATTTCGGGATACGCGTTCAGCGAAGAGTCTGGCGGTCTCTTACGATTGTAGCTTTTCGACGTTAAATTTTCTCACAGTGATTCTTCGTTGTTGCTCAGTTTTGGATATCCGCATTCGTACCTTGGCTACAACAAGATAATGATCCGAGTCTATGTTGGCCGCTCGGAAGGTCCGGACATCCAGAATACTGGAGGCATGCCTTGCGTCGATCGTAATATGATCAACTTGGTTTATCGTTTCATGATCATTGGAGCGCCATGTCTGCTTATGAATATCGAGATGAGAAAACCATGTGCTTGCTATGGTGACATTTCGCTCCACAGTGAAATCAATTAGCCTTAGTCCGTTATCAGACGTGGTGTCGTGTAGGTTATGCTTACCGACTGCCCTACCAAAGACGTCCTCCTTTCCTATTTTGGCGTTAAAATCGCCCAATACGATTTTAACATCGTATTTAGGACATTGCTCGTATGTTTTGTCGAGGAGCTCGTAGAAACACTCTTTGGTGGCAGGGTCCTTTTCTTCTGTGGGGGCATGAACACATATTAGGCTTATGTAAGCGAATTTAGCCTTGATCCGGATAGTAATAATACGCTCGCTTACGTGTCGGAAGCTTAAGACTTCTTGCCTAAGTCTGCCGCGTATGAAAGATCCGCATCCGAATAAGCGTTGCCCGTTGCCTCTGTAGCAATCACTGTTGTAGATGTCACAGCTTTTCATCCTCTTTTTTCCCGGCCAATCCCATCGCACTTCCTGGATGGCTCTAATATCTGCTTTATAGCAGTCTAGGGCCTCTGCTAGTTGTTCGGCTGCACGTGGTCTGTAAAGAGACAGAACATTCCACGTACAGATCCGAAGTTCGTTGTCCTTTTTTCTTTTGCTGGAGTCGTCATCAGTTGAGTCATCCTTATCGGAGGCTTTTGGTTGTTTCGGAACCGTAGGCTTTTTACGTGGTAGGGAAGTTACCCCGACGGCACAACCTCCAACCTGGAGGACCAGTTCCTTAATTATTCCCCTAGGACGAGGGGCCGGGTACACCGGTGCCAGTAGTTCACTACGGGAGTATGAGCGCTGCCGTTGGCCCATTAAGGGCTCCTCCACCACCATCTCTATTCCAATGTCCTGACCAACATTGGAAATTCCTTACCGACCTGTGATCCGAATACGTCGAAGCAGCTCGCGCAAGGTATTCACTAAGTTCAACCTAACTGGAACTAAAGATGCCACCGTTGACTTCGTCTAGGGAATTCGTCCGCTGCCGCCTGGAACAGGAAGAAGTGCTCTAGTGAGAAAGCACTCTTCCCCCCTCTCTCATTTGCTGCCGCCAAGAATCCTCCAAACGGGGTTGGTTACCCATATCTTGGATTAAGGTACTAGGCACCCGGCTGTCACCGCGTGGAGGTTGAGAGTAGGAGTTGGTAGGCCTCAGCTGAGTGAAAACGTTTGTGTTTTCATATGATCGCATGCACTACCGTTTAACGAGCTTCAATAGTATCGCCCGTTGTCAATATCGCCGTATCGTTTGCAAACGTGGCGACGACACAGTTTCTTTCTTGCGGTATATCACGCGTATAGAGTACATAGAGAAGGACACTTCCTTGTGGGATTCCGGCCGCAATCTCCTTGAACTCAGAGTAATCATTTCCGTGCTAAACACGAAAGAGTCTTTCAGTGAGGTCCGATCGCAAGATTAGAAAGAGTTGCAGCGGCAGTAGTAGTCGCAATTTATACTCCAAGCCTTCGTTCCAAACCTTATCGAAAGCTTGCGAGGCGTCAAGAAATACACCACAACAAATCGTTTTGTCTTCGAGAGCTTTCTCAATCACGTCAGCTGTCTTGTGGATTTGGTCGATTGTAGAATGTTTGATTCTAAATCCAAACTGATGGTCAGGAATGGGACGTCTTTCGGCGATTACGGCTTGTAGACGTTTTGAAAGTAGTTTTTAGAATGTTTTTGAGATAACCGGCAATAGGGAAATAGGCCGACATGATTTCTTTTCATACACAGGTTTGCCTGGTTTCGGGACCATTATAATCTCGGCGACTTTCCATTGTCTCGGAACGTAGAGCAAACTGAACGAAGCGTTGATCAAGTAGAGCAGTTTGATAACAGCTTTATTCGGCAATTCCTTGATCACCTGCGCCGTTATCAAGTTTTTTTTACTTTAAAGTTGTGAAATGTCGTGACTGGGGAGCTGGGCGTTAACGAAGGGCCGTCGAACGGCTTAAACGTTTCTTCTAAGTGTAGAGCACTTGTTGTCGCTCTTGGCCCTGTTTCCATCGTTTTTCCGAATTGGTGGTGCTTGCATTTGAAGTTTCCGGATGCCTTTTAGCGCTTTTCAAAGCGAATAATTTAATTCTCTTTCACCGGAGAGATTTTCAAGGTAGGTCGCAATCTTATTGCTTTTAAATTCTCAAATGCTACCTCTAAGGCGATTGCATAGTTGGTTAAGCACCGTTTTATGCTGCGGTGCACGAGTAATTTGCCATTTCTTTCGTGCTTTTCTTTTCTCCCTCACCAGTTCAATGATTTCTCTGGAATACTTTTCGATGCGGTTAATATTATAGCTTCTAGAAGGAGTGTTTCTCCACGCCGCTCTGTGAATTGCTTCCACCAAACGATCAACTTCGTCCTCTACTTCACAAGGTGTTTTAAGTGATACATTTAAGTCGATATTTGTTTCGCAATCATTTGTAAAGCCCTCCCAGTTTGTTCTACTGCTAGTAAGTCTTGAAGGTCCTTTTTTCTTGGTAAGCGCTTCTCCAAGTAGTAAAATTACCGGCGAGTGGTCAGAAGAGAGATCAAAACATTCTTTGACTGTAATAAACTTATCGAAAATGCCTTAGAAGATGTGCATTTTGAACCCCAGAAGGTGAATTTCGCGTTGAGATCTCCACCAATAAGGAAATTTGAACCAAGGGTATTGAAGACACGAAAGTAGTCGTCTTTTTCTAGCGAGCATCGCGGCGGACAGTAAACAGATGCTATATTGTAGCTCAGGTGTTTATTTTTAACCCTTACTGCGCACAGCTGAAGTTTTTCCAGCTCTATGTTAGTATTGACTGAGTGTTCGATATTACTTTTAATGAATGAGGACGAACCGCCCCGCGCTCTATCAGAAGGATGATAAGCGTGATAACTAACGTAGCCTCTTATCTTTATTTGCGATGCCCTTGTTAGATGGGTTCCGGAGATCAAGCATATGTCGATGTTTTCCCTCATTAGGAATATTTCTAATTCGTTAAATTTTTGTAAGAGTACGTTTGCATTCCATGTTACTATTTTAAGCAAAGAGTACATATCTACTTAGATTTATATATAAGGTTAGCCATACAATAGCTTTCGACGTTACTAAGACGTTCGAGAATCCGTTTATTCATTTCGCATTGTTCCTCGAACTTAGCGTAGATGCAGTTCAAAATTTCTTTCAACGGATCAAAGTGTGGCTCGTCGTTCCGCTTGGTTGCTTTGACTGCAGCCTGAGAATACGTCAGATAACTGGGGTTCGCTGGCTTTTCCGATGTTATTTTTCGTTCAACCTTTTTAGTGGACGACTTAAATGAAACGAAAGCCTCTAATGACACGAAAATAAAAGCTTTTGGAAGAAAAAACCTAAATTTAAGCCTGGGCCTCAGCCGAAAATTTAGCTGGGCTTTCATCATAGCAGATGTTGCGAGACCTTTTATTGGAGCTGAGTTTTTAAATCATTTTGAGCTTTTAGTCGATATCAAAGGATGTCGATTAATAGATCCAGTAAAAAATCGGTCTACCACAACGAAAACTGTTAATGTACCATCATCTTCAGTGACCGTTATATAAAAAGCTAAGCTCGATCCAAAAGTTTTTCAACTTTTGCCCAAATATAGCGAAATAACGTATGAAAGCTCAGCTTTTGTGGCGATTTTACATAATGTAACACATCATATTGTCACTAAGGGGGCTCCTATCTCATCAAAAGCTAGAAGACTTTCTCCTGAAAAACTCGCTATTGCAAAAAAGGAGTTCAATAATCTACTTAAATTAGGATACATAAGGCCATCAAAGAGTCCGTGGTCACGTCCATTACACTTAGCGCAAAAGAAGGATTGCTCTTTTCGGCCATGCGGCGACTTCCGCGGGCTAAATTCGCGGACAGTCGAAGATCAGTACCCAATTCCGTTCTCACAAGATCTCTCCCAAGAACTTGACGGTTGCACTATATTTTCCACTCTGGACTTAACGAGGGTATTTCACCAAATTCCTGTAGAGCCATCGAATATTCCTAAGACTGCAATAAAAACCCCTTTTGGTTTGTTTGAGTGGCTGCGAATGTGTTTCGGCTTGCGGAATGCAACCCAAACACCCCAGAGGTTTGTAGATGCAATACTATTCGATATGCCTTTCGTCAAAATATACATTGATGACTTCTTAATCGCATCAAAGTCACCAGAAGACCAAATGGTGTTTCGGCGACTAAAAGAATATGGACTTACCATAAATCTTGACAAATGTAATTTTATGTAAAGAGAAGTCAACTTTTTGGGGCATAAAATAACCGCTGAAGGCATTTACCCACTAAAGGAAAGGGTTGTAACCATTCTTCCGTTTCAGCAACCAGTTGCAAAGTCTGATCTAAGACGATATTTGGGCATGCTTAATTTTTATAGAAGGTTCATTTCCCATGCAGCCGAAAACCAAATAGTGCTTAATGATTATCTAAAATGTGCTAAGAAAAAAGGCAAAACAAAAATTGTTTGGTTAGTCGAGGCTAGCAAAGCGTTCGAAGCATCGAAAGAGAAGTTAGCAAAAGCATGCATGTTAGTTCACCCTTCGGCTACAGCTGAGCTAGCATTAATGGTTGACGCTTCCAATTTCGCGCTAGGTGCTGCGGCTCAGCAACGTGTAAACGGTATCTGACAACCTCTTGTGTTTTTTTCTATCAGACTAACTAACACACAAAAACGTTACAGCGCTTACGATAGGGAACTTCTGGCAGCGTATTCGGCTATAAAGCACTTTCGTTATTTAGTGGAAGGTAGGTCTTTCACACTTTATACAGACCACGAACCCTTAACATGCGCTTTTAAGCAAAAAAGCAGAAAAAGCAACTCTACGGCAATTTAGGCACCTTGACTTTATAGGTCCATTCACCACAGACATTCGTCACGTTTCTGGTTCTAACAGCAAGGTGGCCGATTGTTTATCGCGCATCGAAGAGACAAACATACCTTCAAATATCGACTTTACAATTGTAGCACAACAACAAGCGACACTGAGTTATAGGATCTCATAACGAGTGGTTCTTTGAAATTTAAGTTACACCAGTGCTTAATTCCGGCTCAAAAATCTGGTGCGATACTTCGACAGGAAAACTGAGAGCTCTTCAGCGAAGAAGAATGATGTAAAATCGATTTTGTTAACTATTACTTGAAATAAATTTTAATTTTATGGTTTTATTATGATTGTATTAAAAGGCAGATTAAAACTGCTGCAAATTGAACAGAGAAATCCTTAAAATTTATTTGTACTTCTCAACAAACTCATCTCATATTTACGCATACCTTAAAGCGAGTAATGCAATGTATTTTGACTTTTGGTGAAGACTTTTTTTTCTAAATTGCAAATTTAACAACAAATGGTTGGACTTACTGAAAATAAAACCAAAAAAAAAATCGCTTATGTTACTTTAAGTGTAGAAACATCATGAGCAGAAAAAATATTGGCTCTTTTCGAAATGTTGGGTTTTAAAATCGAATATTTTCGAAAACATGAATGTTAGGACTAAACTTAATACACGGTCTTAAAGATCTTTGGATAGTCTTTCAGAATCAGTTGAAATATTTTTGATTATTTACATATTTTTGGAGATGTGGAACAATTCCTTATACAAACGATTGAAAAGGCCCCTCACCCACAATGCGCTTTGACGCGCTCTGGCAAGGTGTTGCGACCGGAGTTTTGCTCTTGTATTTCAGTTCTAGATTCACCAGCATATACTAGATGATATACCAAAATTTGAGTGCTGATGAAATAACTCAAACATTGGAGTTTCTGTTACACGTTTCGGGCACTCTGGCAGGGGTTTGCGACCGCCCAATCGCTCTGGCAATTTCACTACACGATATGATTTTTAATTGCGATTCATCAAGCAAAGACTCAAAGTTGACGCTATAATTTTTTTTTTCCAAGATTTTTTGCAACTTTGAGGCCCTGTAGCCCCTAAAGCGACCGGCCCAGGTCCGCCAAAAGTTCACATCCGTGATGTATCTGAATACGACAACCAAAAAATAAGCGAAATTTTGTTGACGAAATAATCATGAAAAAATTTCACCAGCTCTTAGTCTACTAGCTGCGATACAAGTTCTGTCCTTATAATCCGCGTTTAGCGGTTCGTTGCTGTATAGTACTAGAAGTTTATATTTTAGCCTACTAATTTTGCCACGAGAAATCCATGGCTCTAGTACGATAGCTATATCTATATTCCTTTCGCCTAGAAGATAGATAAGATTGGCGCTACAAGATATGCTGTGGTGCAGGTTTATTTGAACAAATTTCATATTTTGCTTACCTTGTCACACGTCCCTGCTTCCTTCCTCTCTGTCCTATCTGTAAAGGGTCGGACTTTACACCGGGTGATACCAGTGCGAACCTTATTGTTATACCTCCTTAGCATAGACATTGATCTGTGGTTGAGCAGGACCACGAAATCAGTGCCCTTTTAGGCGTGCTCGCCCACCTCTAGCACCTCCCAGTCGTCACTTAGGAGCTCCGGGTCAAGGTGCCTCAGTTTTCTTTCAATTCGCTTCTTGGGAATATGAGGGCCAGTTATCAGGATACACCCCTTCGGTCTAGTGAATTTTAGCAGGTCCTTCTTTCCGACGAGCGAGTCTGGAGCCACTTAAGCATGAACTCGTTGCCGCAAGAAAGGCGCTTGAAACCTTTATATGTTGTCAGTTGTTCACAGAAGGGGATTGCCCCTCCTTCTCGACAATGTTAGCATTGATGCCTTCGAGTATGCGCAACTCGATGAGCCTCCACTGATCTCTGCTAAGTCTTTTTTCTGGGCTGTTATAATCTAGGTACTATCGCCACCTGTAGATCAGCACTAGCAGATGTGGCCAGTCTGGCCTTTTTGCCGATACTGTTCGTACGCGGTAAGATCGTTTCGTCGTGTCTCCTCCTTTTGGAACAGCTCGCAATCGGTGTCCGCGATCGGGGAAGTTGGCAAAAGGCTTGCCTTCCTTCTCGCGATCAGGCCTTGGGCCGTCCCCTTAGTCTGCCCTCGGTTACGGTCTTCATTGTCTGCGTGTGCCCGAAATAAAGGCCATCATTGCTCAATTTTCCACAGTCAAATACTAAATGCAATATTTTTTCCCTGCTTTTCCATTAAAGGTTGCAGATTACTAGCGTAAGCACTTCCCTTCCCCAGCAAGTGAGTTCATACTCTAGTCTTAAGTTTATCAACGTGTAATGTCCACGTAGTTTGTAGCAAGAATTTTGCGACTAATTTGCGCAAATACTAAATTTTGTTTACTGCACTTTTTGACATTTTAACAGATACTATGAATTATTTCTTGGGGACCTGCATTGCGATTGATCGAGAAACTACTGACTGCCCAAAACTTGGCTTGGGCCAGTAGCGCAACAATCAAGTTCGTGATGAAGTGCTTACTTTACCTCCTAGTGGTGGTCCCCGGGCAACTATACGTATAAACCCTTATACGTATAGGCCTTTTTCTAGGCTAGGTAACGTGGGCCAGCAACCTGCGTTACCGAATATTGCCCGCTACGGAAACCGACACTATGCTTCGGATAAGGAATGATCACATGTTGACGACTTTTGGCTATTGTACCCGGACAAAGATAGGTTTCTGGAATGTAAAGACGCTCCTCGACTCGGGAAGAGAAGGTCATTACAATGCCAGATTCCTCCAATTGGAAAACGAATTCATGCGATATAAACTTGACATTTTGGGGCTAAGTGAAGTAAGATGGTTAGAAGCGGGCGAGTACCAGTCTCCAACGCGTAACACTGTACTACTCTATTCTGGAAGACGATCCGGAAGTCCGCGGGAATATGGAGTCGGACTACTGCTAACAACAACAGCACGCAAGGGCCTAATTTCCTGGCAGCCTCATGGTGATAGGATTTTGACGGCCAGATTCCGAACTAGAGTACGACGCGTCACCATTATACAGTGTTACGCCCCAACGAATAGTTCGTCTGAGGACGAAAAGGAGAGCTTCTACAATCTCTTAAGTGCCGTCTTCAACACAACACCAAATGGAGACATTGTCATAGTGATGGGGGATTTGAATGCCAAGGTAGGCAGCGACAACGAAGGGCTCAAACATGTAATCGGGAAGCATGGACTAGGCAACCGCAATGACAACGGCGAAAGGTTTGTGGATTTCTGCAATGCCAACCGCCTTGTGATAGGTGGCACCATGTTTGAGCACAAGAGCTGCCACAAAGTCAGCTGGGTTTCGAATGACAGGCAAGCAACCTCCAACCAAATTGACCATTTTGCTATCAGCCGCCGCTTTAGAAGTAGTCTCCTGGACGTCCGAAACAGGCGAGGGGCAGATGTGGGGATAATACGTGATCACCATCTTATGATAGCTACTCTCCAACTACGCACAGCTGCAGTTCGAAGATCCCACGACAACACAAGAATGCCCAGGTTCAACATCGATAGACTTAGTGATCCCTCAGTGCGCCAACAATTAAGGGAGCTCTTTTCGCAAGGTGTGGAAGCAATCAGCAGCTCAATGCCCGCAACCATCCAAGACCATTGGTGTGCTGTGAAAAATGTTTTTACATCTGGTGCTGAAAGAATTGTCGGTCGATCGCAGGGAAGACAGCTCAAGAGATGGAAAGAGCATTTTGCTACGGTTTTGAACCGCGCATTCGCTAGCGATATGCTCCCAAATCAGACTGAGATGCCCGAGGTGAGAAGTTCCCGAATACGCACCACGACTCCCAGTAATTATGAGATCATAACCGCGATGAAGGCACTCAAAACCAACAAGGCGGTAGGACTTGACGGTATTCCAGCAGAGCTCTTACGAGCAGCGCCAACAACATCGGCTGAGCTTCTGCTTCCACTTATAGATAGAGCTTGGGGAGCTGAGAGCTTTCCTAACGAGTGGAAAAAGGGAATGATCGTCAAGCTTCCTAAGAAAGGAAATTTAATGGAGTGCGGAAACTGGAGGGGTATCTGCGTGCTGCCTGCTGTAGCTAAGATAATAGCTAAAATCATCCTTGAGCGAATCAAACAACATCTCGAAGACACACTCGATGCCGAACAAGCAGGTTTCCGCTCTGGATCCTCCTGTGCCGACCACATCAACACCCTGCGGATTATCATCGAACAGTGTGTTGAATATCGATCGCCACTGCACCTGCTGTTCATCGATTTTGAGAAGGCATTCGATAGTGTCAACAGGGAGTTTATTTGGCGTGCCTTACGCAGGAGAGGCATTCCCGATAAACTAATTGCTATTATCAAAGCTACATATGAAGGCTCCAAATGTCACGTTCTGCACAGGGGAAGGTTGTCTGAGGAATTTGAGATCCAAAGTGGGGTAAGACAAGGCTGTAGCCTTTCACCAATATTATTCCTATTGGTGATTAGCGATGTGCTTCATGCAGCTTTGTCGACGGGAAACGGAGGAATTCGATGGACTCTTACATCTCAACTGAAACATCTTGACTACGCAGACGATGTATGCTTACTCTCCCACAGAATTATGGACCTCCACCAAATGACAGCAGATGTGGAGAGGGAGGCAGGTGTCGTCGGGCTGAAAATTAATACGGAAAATCTAAAATTATCAGCCTTGGAACAAACTCATCGGCTCAAATACGCATTGCTGGACAACCGGTAGAGAGAGTAGAGGATTTCCAGTATCTTGGGAGTATTGTCTCGACCGATGGTGGAACCGAACTGGATATAGCCAACAGGATCGCCAAAGCAAAGTCCGCGTTCGGTATGTTGTCCAAAATATGGCGGAGGAATGCAATCAGTTTGAGCACCAAGCTAGGAGTGTTCCGCTCCAACGTTGAATCCGTGCTGTTATATGGTTGCAGCACGTGGAGAGTGACCACTACTATCACCAGAAAGCTGCAAACGTTCGTTAATAGGTGTCTGCGCAATATCTTAAGGATTTTCTGGCTCAATCGTATCTCTAACGAACACCTTTACGAGAGAACGGGTCAGGAACCAATAGGCATAACTATCCAACGGCGGAAGTGGCAGGAGATTGGTCACACGTTCCGAAAGGGTGACAGCTCCATAGCGAACCATGCTATGTAATGGAACCCTCTAACTCAGGATGGCAGAAGACCTGGCGGTCCGAGGAGAACATGGCGCAGAACAGTCGAGAAGGAGGCACGGCAGTTAGGGAAAAGTTGGGGAGAACTCAGACACATTGCCAGAAACCGTACACGATGGCGCGTAGGCGTAGTAGAGGCCCTAGGACCCACAAGGGGATACAGGACATAAGTAAGTAAGTATGAATTATTTCCATTTAAGCTTGCTATTGCACTGATCACTTCCAATTAACCCTGTCTCTCATGTTTTGTCGGTTATTCTCGAGAAATTTGAAGAGCAAAGCAAAATAAATAAAATTATTCGAGATAGGCTGGTTAAGCTTGAAAATAATTCTCAGAAAACGCGTACTTCAACTAGAACATGAATAACAAACGAATGTTAAAAATATGTACATACTTGGAATGCAAACGGACTTTTGCAAAAACTCGCCGAATTGGAAATATTAATATTTTTTTTTTTTTTTTTTTTTTTTCCGAGGGTGGGTGAAAAATCTTGCATGGACACTATGAGAATAGCAAGCGCGTGCTCATAGTAGTGTCAGATTCTTACTGACTTAAAACACACCCTTCGATATAAATTTGTTAGATATCGCAACTAAGTCTAAACTTGTCAAGCAATTTTTCTATCACGAAATAAAGACGTTTGGCAGGTTACTTTCCACTGAAGGATCCTGCATATTCCGCAATCTAGACGCGGTTAATCATTATCTCGCCAAGTCGAAAGGTTTCGTCCTTTGTAGTCGGCGCAATAAATTGCTCTCATCCAAAATTTGTAGGACTGTATTGTTGACATGTCCGATTAGTCGGATTCTATGCTTTCTGGCGAAGCTTCTAGTTTCAGCTTCGATTGTCGGAATTCCGAGATCCCTGTGGATATCGTCGTTTCTACTATACCACGGTGCTTGGACAATTTCTCTTAACACTTTATTTTGAAAAGCTTGTAAAATATTTGCATTTGTTTTCTTGGTACAACCCCAAAGTTGTATACCGTAGGTCCACACCGGCTTTAGCACTTGCTTGTATAAAAGCAGTTTGTTCTCAGTACTGAGCTGGGAGTGTTTTCCGAGTAACCAGTACATTTCCCTATATTTGATTTCGAGTTCTTTACGTTTCATTTTCACGTGCGAATTCCATTTCAGCCTACCGTCGAGTGTCATTCCCAGGTATTTGGCCTCGTTTGCAAAAGGTATTTGGACCGAGTTTAGGAAAATTGGCAAGTAATTAATTTTCTTGTAAGTGAAATTCACGTGAACAGATTTAGATTCGTTGAGGGCCAGTCCCTCGTCCATTCATTTACATTATTCAGTGCGTTTTGCAGTTTTCCAGTCGTTTCTTCGATTGTTTTACCTACTGCTAGGATAGCGGTGTCATCGGCAAATGTAGCAAGGATAGTGCCATCTTCGTTCGGTATATCACGAGTATATAGCAAATAGAGAAGCGGCCCAAGAACGCTTCCTTGCGGTACGCCGGCCGAAATTTCCTTGAGCTCGGAGTATTCAACTCCATGTCTAACACGAAAGAGTCTATTCCCGAGATATGATTCTAGAATATCGTATCGTCAAGAAATACGCTTGACCTTGAGCAAATCTTTTTTTCTTCAAGTGCTTTCTCGATTACGTCAGTAATTCTATGCACCTGGTCAATCGTCGAATGCTTAGTTCTGCACCCAAACTGGTGGTCAGGGATAAGATTATTTTCTTCTATAACCGGTTGGAGACGCCTTAATAATATCCTCTCGAAAATGTTCGATATGATTGGAAGAAGCGAAATTGGTCTATACGATTTTACTTCATTTGGCGGTTTTCCTGGTTTTAAAACCATTATGACTTCCGCAACTTTCCATTGGCTCGGCACGTGTTTTAATCTGAGTGCAGCATTTACAATATGGAGAAGCTTAATCAATGCTTTTCTAGGTAAAACTTTGAGAATTTCTCCGGTAATCAAATCATAACCAGGAGATTTCTTAGGTTTTAGATTCTCGATCTCATGTTTGAGTTCCCTTAGCGTTGCACTTGTGAGCGTCAAATCGTCAGATGGTATATCCAGCCTATTGCGGTTATCGTAAACCACTTGACCATCGTACGGTTTAAAGGCTTCTTCCAGGTGCGGCGCAAAGATGTCCGCTTTTTCTTTATCTTTCCTCGCCCATTCATTTTGATTTAATTTGATTGGCGGCGCGGAGACTTTGGGCCGTTTGGTGCCTTTTACAGCTTTCCAAAGTGAATAATTGGAATCTTTTTTCGCTGTTAAACTTTCAAGGTAAGAGCCTATTGCAAGATTCTTAAAATCCTTAATAGTCTTCTTCAACATATTGCACAGACGATTCAAGTGTGCTTTATGCTGCGGAGCACGACTCTGTTGCCATTTTTTATGAGCTTTTCTTTTTTCCTTGACCAATTCGTTTATTTCCGGAGGATATCGTAAACCGTATCTGTCCGGCGTTTTCCTTGGATTGGGCGTATTATTCCAAGAGGCGAGCTTTACGATCTTAACGAAGCAATCAACTTCAACCTCAAGTTCATAGGGTGTCGAAAGTGGAACGTTCAGTTCAACATTATCTTCAATTTCGTTATTAAAGCCTTCCCAGTTAGTTGTTCGACCAGTTAATCTCGCTGGCTCTAGGTTATAGACTAGTTTTTCGCTGATTTTTAAAATAACCGGGGAATGATCAGACGACAGATCAAAGCTCTCTTTGACTTTTATGTGGTTGGTAGATATTCCTTTCACAACGAAAAAATCGATCAGGTCAGGTTTTTTCGAAGTATCAGTTGGCCAGTAAGTTGGTTTACCCGTCGAATGGAAATCACAACTGTACTCCATACCTGCCCCATAAAGCATTCTACCTTTTTTCGAGCTGTATCTTGAGCCCCAGAACGTATGTTTCGCATTAAAGTCGCCGCCGATGATAAAATTAGGTTTCAGCGATTTAAACAAATTAGTAAAATTTGATTTTTCAAGCGCGGAATGCGGTGGACAGTAGATAGATGAGATTTTAAGAGTACGCTGACTATTTTTAACTCGAATCGTGCACAGTTGCAAAGTTTCAAGTTCTATCTTTAGGTCTTCGGATTGTTCGATGCAGTCTTTAATTAGCAAGGATGATCCGCCTCTCGCTTTTCCCGAAGGGTGACACGCGTGGTAATCATTATAGCCCTTTGTTTTTAAATGCGATTCCTTTTTTACGTGGGTTTCAGAAATCAGGCAAATATCAATATCTTTTTCACGCATGAATATTTCCAATTCGGCGAGTTTTTGAAAAAGTCCGTTTGCATTCCAAGTACATATTTTTAACATTCGTTTGTCATTCATATTCTAGTTGAAGTACGCGTTTTCTGAGAATTATTTTCAAGCTTAACCAGCCTATCGAGAATAATTTTATTTATTTTGCTTTGTTCTTCAAATTTCTCGAGAATAACGGAAAAAACATGAGAGACAGGGTCCGTCGAAATTTCAAGGTTTTTTGGTTTTTCGGATGCCGCGGCCTGAGCGTAAGTCTGAACTTGACTGGGATGTGCGGATGGGGTAACTTAAATAGTTATTCCCATCCATACAATCCAGTCACGGCTAACAAAGCGCACACCCCGTGATGACAAGAAGAAGACGACCGGCCTCGGATATTGCCAAGCCTGGTATGCCAGGGCATCCTTTGGAGCCAGGCCTGAAGGGTGTCAGGATGCGAGCGTCTGGTGGTCGGCTTGTCCCGCTCGGCAGCCGGCCGGGTAAAACCCGAAATGGCTACGAGCTTCCTGTCAATGGCCTCGCGAACCATTACGGGTGTCAAGGGGTGAGCGCGCTGTGCACCGATAGGGGCACAAATGGACTCTCTGAGATTCGACAACGGCATCGACTTAGGATAGGCACATGAAACGTCTCATCGCTCACAGGGAAGGATTTTGAGCTTGTTGGGGAGGCTTTTAAAAGTCGACTAGATATAGTTGGCGTCCCTTCAACAAAGCAGAGAGGTTCTAAAACGGTGGACCTTTTGGATGGGTGGAAGCTCTGCCTGTTAGGGGTCGCACCCTCAATGTCTGCTCAGGCGGGAGTGGGGATACTCACAAGTCCCAGGTTGACAGACAGAGTATTGGAGTGGATACCATTAGGAGGGAGAGTTGCGATCTTAAAGCTCAAGCTTGAAAGATCAACTCTGGCATTGGTGCAGGTGTATGCACCGAATCTTCAGTCAGAGTATGCAGGTTTCTTAGATGAAGTTGATGTTGCCCTTGAAAAGGTTGCAGATATGGATTCTTTTGTCCTGATGGGTGACTTCAATGCTCATGTGGGTGTAGATGTTATGACATGGGGGAGTGTGATTGGGAGGAACGGTGATCCTGATCAAAACGCGAACGGAGAGAGGTTGTTGGATTTTTGTTGTGAAAATGACTTATCCATCATGAACACCATCTTTCCACACAAAGACATTCACAAATACACGTGGTACCGTCAGAGTCTTCAGCAGAAGTCGCTGATCGATTTCTTTGTGGTACCATCGTATCTGAAGAGAATGGTTTGTGATGTTCGCGTATTGAGAGGGGCCGAACTGTCAACTGATCATCACTTAGTGCTGTGCAAATTGTATCTTAGCGATAGAGTGCCTCCCCTACCAAAGCGTAAACCAAGGATGGTTACACGCATACGATGGGAGAGGTTACAGGACGATGAGATACGGGAGGCATTTGCGCGGCAAATATCTGAGAGGCTTGAACGAATTCCAACTGTTCCATCAAATGTAGAGGAAGAATGTCAACTGTTTTCAACAGCGGTTATTGCCTCTGCGGGAGATGTTTGTGGAGTGAAGCGGCTTAGTGTGGCGGCTGGTGATGAGAAAAGAACTGCTTGGTTTAAAACGCCCGGAGTTCAAGAAGCCATCAGAGAGAAGAAGAGAGCCTTTAAGGTATGGATTCACTTGGGGAACTCCGATTCTCGAAATCGGTACACTGAGGCGCGAAGAACTTGCAAATTAGCTGTGAAAACAGCGAAAGAACAGTCTTGGAAGGAGTTTGGAGAGAAATTGGAACGTGACCACAGATCTGCAAATAAGATGTTCTGGCAGACCGTCCGCCGACTCAGAGGAAAAAAAGTTGAATATCGTTGAAAGAGTCAAATCCAAAGACGGTAGACTTCTTTCCAATGAGGAGGACATCTTACGCAGATGGAGCGAGCACTTTTCAGAATTGCTCAATCCCGAACAGGGCACCGAAAATGACAGACCTATGGTCGAGAGTTGGGCGGAAGTAGTCCTACGGTAGAGGAAGTAACTTTGGCGATCAAAGCGCTAAAAGTTGGCAAATCTGCTGGTGTGGTTGAAATTCGGCCAGAAATGCTCAAGGCTTTCGGTAAAGAGGGAGTACAATGGCTCTCGCGTGTCATTAAAGTGGCCTGGGAATGCGGTGAAACACCTGGTGATTGGCAAATGGAGGTGATAGTTCCTCTTTTTAAAAAAGGGGACAAAAGAGATTGCGCCAACTATAGGGGTATATCTCTTTAAAGTCTCCCTGGAAAAGTCTTCGCTAAGGTGCTAGAAAAGCGTTCCAGAGCTGTGGTTGAGGACAGTTTGGGGGATGAGCAGTGCGGTTTTCGTCCCGGTAGAAGCACAACCGACCAGTTGTTCACTCTCAGAATGGTTCTTGAGAAGGCCTGGGAATATGCGAAACCTGTCTACACTTGTTTTGTGGATTTGGAAAAAGCATATGATAGGGTTCCTCGAGGCAAACTCTGGAGTGTTCTGCAGGAGTATGCGATTGCTGGTTCCCTGTTAAGGGCGATTCAGTCTTTATGTACAAACTGTAGAAGCTGTGTTCGGATAAACGGTGTTAAATCAATACCTTTCACTGTGGGCGTTGGACTCCGCCAGGGGTGCGTTTTGTCACCTCTCCTCTTCATTGTATATATGGATTGGATGTTGCAGCGCAGCTGTGGCGGGGAATGTTCCAAAGTGGGAGACCTAAGGATTAGTCATCTGCTCTTTGCGAATGATTTGGTCATCGTTGGGTCCTCTCAAAGCGGAGAAGGTTTGGTCACGTAGTGCGTATGCCCCTAGACCGGCTTCCAAGACGCGCCATGGTGGCCGTGCCATCAGGTAGGCGACTTCGCGGAAGGCCTAGAAATAGATGGTTGGATCAAGTCCGACATCTCTCCTGGAGCCGCCTATTGATTCCCCCTGATGAATTGGAGTCAATGACGGAGGATCGAGAAGGATGGAGAGTCCACCTGAGCATCCTACCCCCGCGACCCTCATGAAGGATTAGCGGGCCATTGAAAATGAATAAATGAATGAATAAATCCCTGGCAACGTTTGCACTGCGGAATCATTCTTAAATTTCTACGCATGTGCTCGATTTTGACCACGATATTTAGTATAGCTCTAATTCGGTAAATATCGTCGATATTATCCGACTTATCGAAGGTAAGCATAAAAAGCGGAAGTCCACGCCTTACCAACACGTCTTTATCTATTTCCGTTTGTTGCTTCTCCTTCTTGATGATATTAACGGCATCAAGAATTTTAAAGCCTTTGGCTTGAAGGTCAGTCATAACCTCTTCTTTGGTGCATGAGGGGTGGAGTCCCCTTGCAACGACACGATGTGGCCTTTCTGACTTGATTTCGAAAGTATACTGAACCTGTTGAAATATTCATCCGTGAAAACGATATTGATATTTGCCTGATTTCTGAAATCCACGTAAAAAAGGAATCGCATTTAAATACAAAGGCCTATAATGATTACCACGCGTGTCACCCTTCGGGAAAAGCGAGAGGCGGATCATCCTTGTTTATTAAAGACTGCATCGAACAATCCGAAGACCTAAAGATAGAACTTGAAACTTTGCAACTTTGTTCTGGGGCTCAAGATACAGCTCGAAAAAAGGTAGAATGCTTTATGGGGCAGGTATGGAGTACAGTTGTGATTTCCATTGGACGGGTAAACCAACTTACTTGCCAACTGATACTTCGAAAATACCTGAGCTGATCGATTTTTTGTTGTGAAAGGAATATCTACCAACCACATAAAAGTCAAAGAGAGCTTTGATCTGTCGTCTGATCATTCCCCGGTTATTTTAACAATCAGCGAAAAACTAGTCTATAACCTAGAGCCAGCGAGATTAACTGGTCGAACAACTAACTGGGAAGGCTTTAATAATGAAATTGAAGATAATGTTGAACTGAACGTTCCACTTACGACACCCTATGAACTTGAGATTGAAGTTGATCGCTTCGTTGAGATCGTACAGCTCGCCTCTTCGAATAATACGCCCAATCCAAGGAAAACGCCGGACAGATACGGTTTACGATATCCTCCGGAAATAAACGAATTGGTCAAGGAAAAAAGAAAAGCTCATAAAAAATGGCAACAGAGTCGTGCTCCGCAGCATAAAGCACACTTGAATCGTCTGTGCAATTTGTTGAAGAAGACTATTAAGGATTTTAAGAATCGTGCAATAGCCTCTTACCTTGAAAGTTTAACAGCGAAAAAAGATTCCAATTATTCACTTTGGAAAGCTGTAAAGGCACCAAAAAGCCCAAAGTCCCCGCGGCGCCAATCAAATCAAATCAAAATGAATGGGCGAGGGAAGATAAAGAAAAAGCGGACATCTTTGCGGCCCACCTGGAAGAAACATTTAAACCGTACGATGGTCAAGTGGTTTACGACAACCGCAATAGGCTGGATTTACGATCTGACGATTTGACTCTCACAAGTGCAACGCTAAGGGAACTCACACATGAGATCGAGAATCTAAAACCTAAGAAATCTCCTGGTTATGATTTGATTACCGGAGAAATTCTCAAAGTTTTACCTAGAAAAGCATTGATTAAGCTTCTCCATATTGTAAATGCTGCACTCAGATTAAAACACGTGCCGAGCCAATGGAAAGTTGCGGAAGTCATAATGGTTTTAAAACCAGGAAAACCGCCAAATGAAGTAAAATCGTATAGACCAATTTCGCTTCTTCCAATCATATCGAACATTTTTGAGAGAATATTATTAAGGCGTCTGCAACAGGTAATAGAAGAAAATAATCTTATCCCTGACCACCAGTTTGGGTTCAGAACTAAGCATTCGACGATTGACCAGGTGCATAGAATTACTGACGTAATCGAGAAAGCACTTGAAGAAAGAAGATTTGCTCAAGGTCAAGCGTATTTCTTGACGTCTCGCAAGCCTTTGACCAGGTGTGCCATGATGGCTTGAAATGCAAACTACGACAAGTTCTCCCTGTATGCTTATGTGATATTTTAGAACCATATCTCGGGAATAGAATCTTTCGTGTTAGACATGGAGTCGAATATGGTACTCCGAGCTCAAGGAAATTTCGGCCGGCGTACCGCAAAGAAGCGTTCTTGGGCCGCTTCTCTATTTGCTATATACTCGTGATATACCCAACGAAGATGGCACTATCCTTGCTACGTTTGCCGATGACACCGCTATCCTAGCAGTAGGTAAAACAATCGAAGAAACGACTGGAAAACTGCAAAACGCACTGAATAATGTAAATGAATGGACGAGGGACTGGCCCTCAACGAATCTAAATCTGTTCACGTGAATTTCACTTACAAGAAAATTAATTACTTGCCAATTTTCCTAAACTCGGCCCGAATACCTTTTGCAAACGAGGCCAAATACCTGGGAATGACACTCGACGCAAGGCTGAAATGGAATTCGCACGTGAAAATGAAACGTAAAGAACTCGAAATCAAATATAGGGGAATGTACTGGTTACTCGGAAAACACTCCCAGCTCAGTACTGACAACAAACTGCTTTTATACAAGCAAGTGCTAAAGCCGGTGTGGACCTACGGTATACAACTTTGGGGTTGTACCAAGAAAACAAATGCAAATATTTTACAAGCTTTTCAAAATAAAGTGCTAAGAGAAATTGTCCAAGCACCGTGGTATAGTAGAAACGACGATATCCACAGGGATCTCGGAATTCGGACAATCGAAGCTGAAATTAGAAGTTTCGCCAGAAAGCATAGAATCCGACTAATCGGACATGTCAACACTACAGTCCTACAAATTTTGGATGAGAGCAATTTAATGCGCCGACTACAAAGGACGAAACCTTTCGACTTGGCGAGATAATGATTAACCGCGTCTAGATTGCGGAATATGCAGGATCCTTCAGTGGAAAGTAACCTGCCAAACGTTTTTATTTCGTGATAGAAAAATTGCTTGATAAGTTTATACTTAGTTGCGATATCTAACAAATTTATATCGAAGGGTGTGTTTTTAGTCAGTAAGAATCTGACACTACTACGAGCACGCGCTTGCTATTCTCATAGTGTCTATGGAAGATTTTTCACCCACCCTCGGAAAAAAAAAAAAAAAACTTCCAATTAACGACAAAATTTTGCACAACTAGGAGTATCGCAGTTAAGATGGTGCTAGTATAAGTTTCCAATTCGAACATTCTAGATAAAGAAGAGCACATAGCTTTGGATTTATAGCAAAGCACCATTTGTTTGTAACTCAGTCCGATACTTAGAGAGTGAATATCCTCTTTTATTTGCTGTACTATTGCAGCTGATGTCGACTTCGTCATAGCGCTAGATGTTCATCTGTGGGTTTTAATGCAGAGCGGAACCAGCACAATACTGTGAGAAAGTTTGACGTCTAGCGTCTGCAACCGTAAGAATCCGCAAGGGTCTTTGCCGCTCAGCAGCAAATGCAGATAAAGAGTGGCAACGTTATGCGTCCTTATTGCGAGTAAGGGTCAAGCAACGGAGGCAGCTTCAGTACAGGTGGTAAGGACTTGCGGTTGCTTGGCTTAGCTCGCCGGACTAAGTGGTTATTGCCAACTCCAACATACTTACATTCAGCAGAAAAAAAAAATAGCATCCTGTAAAAGTAAAAAATTAACCTTAAAAAAGACAAAGAGGGAGCTAAAACTTAATTGGACTGCAGCCGGATGGGAATGAGAAGAAAGAAATGTTAAAGTATGTCACCAGTTTCTCAAGTCGCGCAATCTTCTTACTGGAATGACATTAAGACAACAATTGCAGCAGTTAATACCTCCTGGACTGTTAACAGTTTCTCCCCCTATAAATCGGTCGGCCTTGGCGGCATTCTCCCTATTATGCTGCAAAAAACATTGGACCGGGTGGTCCTATGGCTAGTACTGATCTACAGAAGCTGTATTCTCCTAAACCACGCTCCCCTGAGCTGGAGACGTGTTCGTGTTGTGTTTATCCCGAAAGCTGGGAAGCGAGGTCATGGATCCGCAAAGGATTTCAGACCCATCAGCTTATCTTCTTTTCTTCTTAAGACGTTGGAACGCATCTTAGACACACATATTCGAAATACCCTAAACAAATTCCTTCTATCCAAATCTCAACATGCGTACACCAAGGGGCGATCGAAAGAGACGGCGCTCCACGAGTTATGCGAACGATAGAAAAGACAATCCACTTCAAACAATATACCCTAACTACCTTCTTAGACGTCACAGTCACCAAGTCGGACGGGCTGGTGAAGCTAAGCTCAGGCAACTGTGGGAGTCATACGTGGCGGATAGTGTAGGTCCTGCACAAATGCAGGTTAGCTGCGAATACCCAATAAGCAGTCCCCGACCAAGAGCGGCAGAGAAGGAGGGCGTGGCTGGAAAGGTCAAAGGAACCCCTATGAACTTTCTGTGACAAGACGAATAAGCACCGTCTTCCATGTAAGTGCTCCCCATCCCATACGGTGGCAACGAGGGATGCAGAATGGAGAAAATGGCGAGATCCGGATGTACCCGCCACACCGTGAAACGTACAGCCTCTAGCTCTGGATGAGAGGTTGCATATATTAAACATATATTATACATCATTATACCGAAAAGAACTACAAACTGTTCATTCTTTACGATGACTTCGTCATCAGTACCAAAACCAATAAAAACAAGAAACATTAAGACCGAGCCCAGTAAGGTCTTAATTATGGCATACTGGATAACGAATTGGAATGAGAGCTATGAGGGCTGACGTTTGTAGTAATCTGTTACCTGAGTAAGTTGGTGTGAAATCCGGTTGAAATGGCTTTCAGGCTAATGCTACAAGCGACTCCGACCCGTTAAAACCTTAGCAGGCCTCAAAGTACGTTCAATGTTTCGTCACCATTAAGATGGTGGTGTAGGTGCAGATGCTTCGTAACCGAAGGTTTTTTACGTGGTAGGGAAGTTAACCCGACGGCACAACCCCCAACCTGGAGGACCAGATCCTTTTTTAGCAACCCCTAGGACGTGGGGCCGGATACACCGATGTCAGTAACCCACTTCGGGGATATGAGCGCTGCCGTGGGCCCATTAAGGGTTCATCCGGCACCATCTCTTTTTCAATACCCTGACGTAGTATTGAAAATCCTTACAGACCTCAGCTTCAAATATGTCGAAGTAGCTCCAGTAAGGTTTCCGCTGGCCTGTAGACGTCACCGTTGATTCCATCGGGAGAATTCATCCGCCGCACGTCCTCCTTCTGAGGACCTCTTGTTAGACTTCTGAGACGCATATTTCAGCCGATCAGGTCAACAAGAAATGCCTCGTCCGGTTAAACATATGCGCGCTGAAGTTCACCCAGATGTGCTTAGAATGAGCCATTCAGCAGTGACGATGGCAGTCAAGATTCCCGTCAAACCGATCAGAATGAAGTGAGGATAGCGATATCTAAACTCAAATCCAACAAAGCTGCTGGAGCCGACGGCCTTGCCGCTGAACTTTTCAAGGCAGGAGGAGATGAGTTGGTAAGAAGCATGCACCAGCTCATCTGTAAAATCTGGTCGGACGAAAGTATGCCCGATGAATGGAACCTCAGCATCGTTTGCCCGATCCTGAAGAAAGGAGACCCTCTGAACTGCGCCAATTACAGAGGTATAAGTCTCCTCAACATCGCATATAAAATCCTGTCTGCCGTTTTATGTGAACGCCTAAAACCGATCGTCAACAACCTGATAGGTCCTTATCAGTGCGGTTTCAGGCCGGGAAAGTCCACCATTGACCAAATATTCACACTACGGCAGATCTTGGAAAAAACCCATGAATACAAAATCGATACGCACCACCTCTTTATCGATTCCAAAGTTGCCTATGATAGCGTGTATAGAGACGAGTTATACAGAGCCATGTCTAGTCTTGGCATCCCTGCCAAGCTCGTCCGTTTATGCAGAATGACGATGGAGAACTCTCGCTGCTCCATCAAACTCGGTAAGAACATCACCGAACCGTTCGATGTCAGGAAGGGTCTTAGACAAGGTGACGCGCTATCATGCGATCTCTTTGATATAGTACTTGAGAGAATTGTACGAAACTCACAAACCAACACCAGAGGTACATACAAGTCTGTACAACTACTCGCTTATGCCGATGATATTGACATAATCGGAAGAACTCAGCGGGCCGTCAATGGGGCATTTACGAGTATTGAGATCGAGGCAGCAAAGATGGGTCTAGCGGTCAATGAAAGCAAAACAAAATATATGCTGTCTACAAAAAAGGACACCCAACATCGGCGTCTTGGACAGAACGCCACAATAGACAAATATAATTTTGAGGTAGTAAAGGATTTTGTCTACCTAGGCTCTATGGTGAACTCCGCAAATGACATCAGTAGGGAGATCACACGAACAATTACTCTTGCCAATCGTTGTTTCTATGGGCTAAAACCGCAATTGAGTAGCAAAGTCCTATCTCGAACTACTAAGGTAACTCTTTATAAGACACTAATCATTCCAGTCCTGCTGTATGGCGCAGAGGCATGGGCTTTGAGAAAACCGGATGAGGATGCCCTTGGTTATTTCGAGAGAAAAGTTCTTCGAGCGATCTTTGGTCCCGTCTGCATAGACGGTGAGTGGAGGAGAAGGTACAATGCCGAGCTATACGGCATGTAAAAGGACATCGACTTAGCCAAAAGAGTTCACATACAGCGACTTAGATGGCTGGGTCATTTAGAGCGGATGGAGCCCAACGTTCCCGCTAAGAAAGTTTTCGAATCCACCCCGGATGGACGACGCAGTAGAGGACGACCTCACGGTAGGTGGCGCAAACAAGTGGAGGGGGACCTCAACCAACTTGGCGTGCGCAACTGGAGGCAGCTGGCTCGTAATCGTGCTAGCTGGAGAGGTTTGTTGGTTGAGGCCCAGGTCCACCCCGGACCGTAGCGCCATCTAAGTAAGTAAGTAAGTAGTTGCAGATGTAACATTCCTGCTTAGCACCGATCCGGCTCTGACACAGTACCTCATAAGGGGTTGTGTCAACCCTCGCATGGCCTCCCTGCTTGCACAGATAACCATGGGATCCCTGGGTGACTACACATTCGAGCGTTGATAGCGGCTTTGAGTGGGGACCTACTAGAAATGATTACAAACAAAACAAACAAAAACACCGGAGAAAATACAGAGGAGAACGAGGAAAACCCCTTTCAGGGGAGCTCAAGTATGCTGAGGTCACCAGTTGGCCAAGTAGCATCAGCACAAAGACACGCGGAACGACGCGAGTCTCCTGCAATAAGAAACGTGACGGTCGAACCATCCGCCCAGCAATCTGATTTCCACAAACTATTTGAGTAAATTAGGGGGCTGGTAGAAATGCTGGAAGACGGAAAAAGGCGCTCAATTCACCAAGCGATGCGAGATGCCAATGAAAGCATCAGAGCTCTCTATGAGCTCTCGGCGATCCAGCTGCACGACGAGAAGGCAAAAGAGGTAATTCGGCAAAACAACTTCTCACAAACTTCGCCCTGGCTAAAGTCAACTTTAGAACCCAAGCGAAGGCAGGTTGCAGCCAGCGAACCCCCGGACCCAAAGCGGAAGGAGGTATATTCGGCAAATGCTGCTACAGACAGGAAACGTCCGGAGCCAAAGCGGAAACAGAAACATCCATCTTTGGCAAAAGGATGCCGCAGCTGGCATTGAGACCCTAGTGGCCACAGATAAGCGGGCAAACACAACCATAAGCAAGCAACGGGCAACAGGAGAAAATGAGTGGTTAAATGCCTCCAGGAAGAAGGTCGCCAACACAGCCACAAAGAGTCAAAAGCCCATCAGTGCGGTGAGAAACGAGCAGATTATAGGCCGCGGCAGTGCCTGGTCGAAAGTTCCCAAAAAGAACAAGAAGGATAAGAAAAAGCCAGGCAAGACCGTCAATGAAAAAACGCGACCGGGCGCAATAGTGGTGGCAACCAAGGGTCAACTTTCCTACGCCGAAATGCTACGCAGGGTCAAAGCGGACCCCAAGCTTCACAACCTGGGTTAATCGGTCACAAAGATTAGGAGAACCCAGAAAGGCGAACTGCTGTCCCAGCTACGCGAATCTGGTGACAGCACCGAACAATTTAGGAGCATAATCGGTGAGAACCTTGGCACAGAGGCGGAGATCCGCACTCTAATTCAGAGATCCACGGTCGAAACCAAAGACCTTGACGAAGTCACCACTAGGAGAGACATCTGCGAAACTATCAAGGCTCAGTACAACATTGACGTTGCCGAAGCAGATGTGCTCAGCCTTAGGAAGGCCTACGGTGGCACGCAGATCGCGACAGTGGGGCTACCGACAGAGAAGGGGAACAAGCTGCTGGAGTCCGGCAAAATCAAAGTCGGCTAAGTGAACTACCGTATTCGTGTTCGAAAGGCCATCACCAAATGCTTTGGGTGTCTGGAGTTTGGCCACACGGCGCGTCAATGCAAGAGCGAGCATGACCGATCCAAGCAGTACAGAAACTGTGGAGAGGAGGGCCACATAGCCAAAGAATGCAAAAAGGACGCATTATGCTTCTGGTGTAAGACGGTCACGCCAAAAAACGCTCAAGAAGGCACTGGCCAAATTAATATGATGAATGTCGTCCAGATAAACCTAAACCACTGAGCCGCCGCACAGGACCTTCTGGCGCAAACTGTACGAGAGAAAAGGATCGACGTAGCCCTAATAAGCGACCCGTACAAGCCCATAAATGGAAGCAGCTGGATAGACGATACCACGAAGAAAACCGCGATATGGACCTGCGGGAGCTATGCTCTGCAGTCAGTCGGACACCAGGCTGACTTTTTCGTATCTGCAAGGATAAATGGTGTGCACTTCTATAGTTGCTATACGCCCCCTAGTATAACACTGGCGGACTAACTAAAGCTGCTCACCGACATCGCAGCTGGCGCGCGAGGGAAACATCCAGTGATTATTGCTGGAGATTTCAACGCCTGGGCTACTGATTGGGGCAGTAGAACCACAGACGCAAGGGGAAGAGCTCTCCTCGAATGCTTCGCAGCACTGGACATTAGTCTGGCCAACGACGGTACAGCGGAAACGTTTCGAAAGGCAGGCAGAGGATCAATCATTGACATCACATTCATGAGCAACTCACTCCTGCGGAAAACCAAATGGCGGGTCAGCGAAGACTATACCCAGAGTGACCACCAGGCAATTATATTTAATGTCGGTGAGGAGAAACGTAGACTGCATCCCACCCTAACAGGACCAAAGTGGAAGGACACGCTCTTCGACAAAGACATGTTCGAAGAAATGTTAAACACCAGCACCACAACAAATAATGGATCGGCTGAGGCACTTTCGCATCAGCTGATCCAGGTCATAACCACAGCGTGCGACGCAGTAATGCCCAGAACGTCTGTTAGTAAAAGAGGCGAGCCCTGCTACTGGTGGACTGGGATTAAACGTCTCAGGGCAAAGTCCCTGCAAGCACAACGCAGATCTCAGAGATCCACAGGCAGACAAGATTTCCAAGAGCGGCTAACCACATTTAAATTGGCGAGGCGAGAACTGGAAAGGGCCATTAAGGAGAGTAAGTCAATGAGCTTTAGGCGGCTCTGTGACAAGACCGAATTAGACCCCTGGGGCATGGCGTATAGAGTGGTGATGAAGAAGCTTAAAAGCAGTAGGTCTTCACAACTTACATGCCCGGCAATTCTAAAGACTATAGTAGAGCACCTATTCTCCCATAGACCAACTACTATGGTCTCCATCACGAGGGAGATCAGCATGGAGCATATCCCGGCATTCACGTTAGAAGAACTCTATGAGGCATGCAGAAAAATCGAAGACAGCAAAGCACCTGGACCGGATGGCATCCCGAATAGGGCAATCAAGGCGGCTGTTAAGACAAGACCGGACATCTTTCTAACAACGATGCAAAGGTGCATAGAGGAGGGGGTATTCCCTACACCATGGAGATTGCAACATTTAGTGCTGCTTCCAAAGGGCAATAAGCCACCCGGACAACCATCATCGTATCGCCCAATATGCCTGCTCGATACGCTGGGAAAGATCGAAGAGCGTATCATCTATAACAGACTGCTTGCGGTGGCGGAGGAAAACAGAGCCTTGTCAGACTGTCAGTACGGCTTCAGAAAATCACGCTCTACCGTCGATGCTATAAAGGCGGTAGTAGATATAGCAACTGAAGCAATACAAGGGAAAAGGTGGAAATGGGGGACGAAGAAATACTGCGCAGTAGTAACGCTCGACGTCAAAAATGCGTTCAACTCGGCAAGCTGGTCATTCATTAGGAGATCCCTGGCCAGGATGTATACACCATACTACCTGCTGAGGATAGTCACGGACTACTTCAGCAATAGGAAGCTAAGATACCATACTGACAATAGTGTTAAGCACTGCAGTGTTTCCGCGGGAGTCCCGCAAGAGTCGGTTCTGGGACCTCTCCTATGGAACATTATGTACGCCGGAGTTCTGCGACTAACACTGCGCGAGGGAGTCAAAGTGATTGGCTTCGCTGACGATATCGTGGTGGTTACAGTAGCCAAGCACGTACACGAGGTGGAGTCTGCCACGGATGAGGCAATTATAAGAATAAAGGAATGGCTGGAGTCTACCGGTCTGGAACTAGCTGCCCACAAAACCGAAGCTGTCCTAATAACCAGCCGGAAAAAGGTGGAATACGCCAGCTTTCGAGTCGGAAACCAGACAATCAGGTCCAAAGAATCCTTGAAGTACCTTGGAGTCATGCTCGGCAGCAGGCTGCGCTTCAAAGCCCACGTCGAGTATTCTAGTAAGAAAGCATCGCTGATGCAGGCAGCACTCTTCCGAATGCTCCCGAACATCGGCGGGCCTGGATACGCCCGTAGGATCCTGCTGTCCAGAGTGGTCAGCTCGGTACTTCTATACGCTGACCCGATATGGGCAGGTGCACTGGCGACAAATGAGTACAGGAAGAAGCTATGATTACAGGCTCTGCGCAATCAGAGTGATCAGCGGCTTCAGAACTATCTCCGACGATGCAGCCTGCGTTTTAGCTGGGATGGTCCCAATCGACATCCTCGCTGAAGAGATGCAGAGGGTATACCTTAGACGTCCCTCGAACCGGCAAGAGGCAAAAAGGATTAAGGAGGAGGAAATGGCACCATCAGCAACGCTGTCGCAAACCAGGTGGGACAGCTCTACCAAATGCAGGTGGACCCACAAGCTCATTCCCACTATAAAATCATGGACAGAGAGAGCGAGGGGGAACTGTAACTACCGCCTCACACAGTTCCTGTCCGGACACGGTGAGGAAATGCCTCCATAGATTTGGACACGATAGTTCGCCCCTGTGTCCAGAATGTCCAAACGAAGGGGAGGACGCGGAGCATGCAGTGTTTTACTGCAGACGCTTTGCAGAAGACAGAGCAAACCTGCCAAGTCCAGAAAATCTTGTAAGTCACATAACACGATCAGAGGGCGAGTGGATGGAGATCCGCTGATTCATAGTATGTGTGCTACAAAAAAAGCAGCGAAAGATAGGAAATCCGTCAATATTGACTTAAGATCGGGCGACGAAGAAAAACCCAAACGCAGTAGAGAAAATGTGACAGAAGCAAAGTCTTCGAATACTGACGCACAGTCTTATGCTCAAGCGGCGACGGCAGCTAATGGCAAGTATATGACCGTCAACCCACGGGAGATCAAGGCAAAAAACCATCCAAACTCTAACGTAAAGACTCCTGCTCAAGTTGCGACATTGGAAAACGGTGATAGAGGTAGCTCACAAAATCCAGTATCCAATGTTTTCTCCTTAATACTTGCGAAACTTGAAGAGCAATGCAAAACAAACAAACTTATTTTCGAGAGACTAGTTGCTCTAGAAAGCAACATTCATAACAGGCGCACTTCAACCAGAATATGAAAGAAACGCTAAAAATTCTTACATGGAACGCTAACGGCCTTATAGGAAGACTCGACGAGTTAGAAATATTTATACGAGAACAAGATATTGATATATACTTGGTCTGTGAAACTCATCTAACAAAACAAACGAATGTTAAGATAAGAGGATATAGCGTGTATCACGCCTTCCACCCATCGGAAAGAGCAAGAGGCGGATCATCCTTGTTTATAAAAGAATGTATCGAACACTCAGCGGAAGTAAAGATTGAATTAGAAGCAATGCAAGTTAGCACGGTACGTGTTAGAAATAGACAATTTGCTTTCAACATTTCGTCTATATATTGTCCACTGCGATGTAAACTTGAAGAAAGTGATTTCACAAACATCTTCAACTTCCTTAAACCAAATATTATTATTGGTGGTGACTTCAAAGCGAAACATTCCTTCTGGGGTTCAAGGTACGCCTCTCAGAAAGGTAGAAAGCTTTATAATGCGGGTATGCAATACAGTTGTGATTTTCGACGGGTAAACCAACATATTGGCCGACTGATAGAAATAAGATACCAGATCTGATCGATTTCTTTGTTGTTAAAGGAATATCTGGCAACTGTATACAAGTTGAAGAAAGCTTTGATCTCTCCTCTGATCATTCTCCAATCATTATGACGATAAGCGATGCTCTGATTAAAAAAGTAGGCCGGTCAGATTAACCAGCGCGATAACTAATTGGGGTGGCTTTAAAAAAGATATTGAAGCAAATACTGAGCTGAGCGTATCACTTAAAACGCCATATGAACTTGAAGTTTATGTTGATCGCTTCGTCGAAATCCTACAGAATGCCGCGTGGAAGAATACTCCCAAACCAAAGAAAACGCCGGCAAGCTACATCCAAACTTATCCGCAGGAAATAAAAGAAATGATTAAGGAGAAGAGAAAAGCACGCAAAATACGGCAATAAACTCGGGCTCCGCAACATAAAGCACATCTTAACCGTTTGTGTAACTTACTAAAAAGTTCTATTAAAAACCTTAAGAATAATGAAATGCAAACTTACCTAGAAAGCTTAACGTCAGAAAAAGATTCTGATTACTCTCTTTGTAAGGCTATAAAAGGTATTAAAAAACCTCAAATTCAAGCCGCCCCAATTAGAAAAAATCAAGGCGAATGGGCCAGGCATGATAAAGAGAAAGCGCAAGTTTTTGCCGCCCACCTGGAAGAAACTTTCAAACCGTTTAATGGACAAGCTCTTATTGAAAATATAAATACGTCATATATAGCTAATAAGGTAATAAGAAATGCAACACTTACCGAACTTAAGGAAGAAATAAAGAAACTTAGACCTAAGAAGGCTCCTGGATATGACCTAATTACGGGAGAGGTTCTTAAAGCCCTAGCAAGAAAAGCTCTAATTAAGGTTCTGTTCATTATAAACGCCGCACTTGGACTAGAATATGTTCCCAGTCAATGGAAAGTCGCCGAAATCATAATGATCCTTAGCCCGGAAAACCGCCGAATGAAAAAACGTCTTATAGACCGATTTCGCTTCTTCCAATTATATCCAAGGTGTTCGAGAGAATATCGATTAGGCGAATATAGCCGGTAATAGAAGAAAGGCATCTCATTCCGGATCATCAATTCGGATTCAGAAGTAAGCATTCTACAGTTGAACAAGTACATCGAATAACACATATAATCGAAAAGTCACTTGAAGAAAAAAAGATTTGTTCAAGCGTATTCCTTGACGTCTCTCAAGCCTTTGACAAGGTCTGGCACGAAGGCTTAAAGTTTAAATTACGACAAGTTCTGCCAGAGCACCTATATAATATTTTGAAGAACTACCTTACGAATAGACTATTCCGCGTCAAATGTGGAAACGAATATTCAGATTTCAAGGAAATAATGGCTGGGGTGCCGCAAGGAAGCGTTCTTGGTCCAGTCTTATATCTATTTTACACCCGTGATATACCGCAAGTAGAAGGCACTGAGCTAGCTACATTTGCCGATGACACTGCTATCTTGGCAGTAGGAAAAACGGTCGAAGATACTACAGAAAAACTGCAAGAAGCTTTGGATAAAGTAAATGAATGGACAAAGGTTTGGCGAATCGCACTCAACGAGACTAAATCTGTTCATGTAAATTTTACTTAAAAGAAAATAAATAATTTACCGATCTTTTCAAACTCGGTTCAAATTCCGTTTGCAAACGAGGCTAAGTATCTTGGAATGACACTTGATGCAAAGCTGAAATGGAAAACGCACGTTAAGAAAAAACGCAAAGAACTAGATAATAAATATAGAGAAATAAATTGGTTACTTGGAAAATATTCCAAGCTTAATATAGAGAACAAACTGCTTTTATATAAGCAAGTGCTAAAGCCCGTATGGACATATGGTATACAACTCTGGGGTTGTACCAAAATAACTAATATTAAAATCTTAAAAACTTTTGAAAACAAAGTGCTAAGAGGTATTGTTAATGCGCCATAGTATATCAGAAATAGCGATATCCATAGAGATCTTGGCAATAAAACTATAGAAGACGAAATTCAAACCTACGCGAGAAACCATAGAAGTCGACTAGAAAGTCGCGTAAATATTACAGTCCTCCAAGTTTTGGAAGAAAGAAATTCACTGCGCCGTCTACAAAGAACCAAACCTTTAGACTTAGCGCGATAAGTAACCGCGTCTAAACTGCGGAGCTGGCAGGAACTTCTAATGGGAAGGTCCCTGCAAAACGTCCTTATTACGTGAAATGAAAACTACTTGATAAGTCGAATAAGTCGAACAAGTCTGTTTTGAAGGGAGGTTTTTTAGTGGGTAAGAATCCCACACTACTATGAGCACGCGCTGTCGATCCTCATAGTGTCTTGTTGAAGATTTTCACCTACCCTCGGAAAAAAAAAAAAAAATAAAAAAAATAGTATATGTGAACGCGCTGCGAAGTGCAGAAGCATTAAGAAGAGCCCAAGAGGCGGCCTCGGAGACAGGAGCATAATTGCTAACCAGCCCCGCGAAGAAATACCTAACGGCAGTACCGCGGGGAGAGTGGTTGAAGTGTGTAGGGTGTGTGTTTAGTACGTAGGCGTATTCCTGGAATCGATTACTCAGGTTTGCGAATCGTGCATGCTAGTAGCACTCGGGGTATTAGTATCTATGAAGCTTATACATGCGCAACCTAAAAAAAAAATAAACAAAAAACCTTCTTAGACGTTGAAGGCGCCTTCAATAAGGTCAGTATTGAATCGATTCAGGAAGCTCTGATCCAACTGGGTGTGGAAGAGTTTAGTAGCAAATGGATATTGACAATGCTAAAAACTAGAATCATTCAATCGACTCACGGCAACAGCAGTTCCACCATATCTGTTGTAAGAGGAACTCTTCAAGGTGGGGTCTTATCTCCTCTTCTATGGCTTGTGGTCATCAACAAAATTTAATTTTGTGTAGACTTGACAGGGATGGAGTTAAGGTTGTCGCGTATGCGGATGACGTGGTAATACTGGTATCGGGGATGTTTCTATCCGTAATCAGTGAGATTATGGAAGGTGCTTTGGACAAGATTAGCTCATGGGCCACTGGATGTGGACTCAGCGTCAACCAAAGCAAAACTGAACTGATGTTCTTTACCACTAAAACCAAAATACCGACGTTTTCGCCCAAACAATCATCTACTATCCATACTCTCCAGTGCTATGTTAAGTACCTAGGTGTGTTACTTGATCCAAAACTAAGCTGGAAGCTAAATATTGAGCAAGGGGTAAATAAGGCCTCTGTGGCTTTCTATGCCTGCAGCAAGACCTTTGGTAAGAAGTGAGGACTTCTCCCGAAGATGGTCTTATGGATATACACTGCCGTGGTGCGTCCCATTTTTTCTATGGATCGCTAGTCTGGTGGCCTGCGTTAAGGAAAGCTTATAACATCAAACTTATCGACATGGTACAAAGAACTGCGGCTATAGGCGCAACGGGTGCCATGAGAACATGTCCAACCGAAGCATTGAACGTTATCCTGCACATTTTACCAGTCGATCTTCACATTATGCATTTATCATCATGTAGTGCGGTCAGGGTAAGGGAAACAGGATACTGGCCATAGTAACAACAGTATCCTGATTCTGCTACCGCAGGATCTGCCAGCTAATCTGACCGACTATATAACTCCCACAGGGAACTTTAGAAATGACGTCGCGGTCAGATTCCTAACCAGGGCGGAATGGGAAACTGGCGAACTGACAAATGAGTTCGAAACAACAATCTTCACCGACGTGACACGACGGTTCAAAAATGGACTGCGGGGTAGGGCCGGGGATATTCTCTGATTCCCTCAATATTTTTAGGTCTTACCGGCTTCCTGAATCGTGCAGTGTCTTCCAGGTGGAAGTTTTTGCTGTACGTGAGGCCTGTCGCCTACTTAAGTAAACCTCTACACCCCTAAATACCATTGCCATCCTCATTGACAACCAGGCCGTTATCAAGGCTGTAGTATCTGCCACTACATCCTCGAGGCTAGTAGAACAGTGCAAAAAGGAACTCGCCTCGCTAGGTCATCGGTTAAGGATCTGTCTCCTTTGGGTTCCGGGGCACAGCAACATTGAGGGAAATGAGCGAGCTGACGAACTTGCGAGGCAGGGATCTGCCCTTGATTCTTCCCTAGCAAAGGAGGTGAACGTCCCGTTGGAGGTCCTTAAGGGAGGCATCTTCGCGCATTATCTGCTAAAGGCTGATAGCAGATGGCAGGGTGTGCGAAACTGTGTCATCTCCACGCAGATTTGGCCCAAATACTTCCGGAAAAGAGCGCAAGATCTACTTAACAGAAACGGTGCAGATATTGCAAGAGTCCTAGCAGTTATCACTGGCCACTGGCCCATCAGCGTTCATGTGGCCAGAATAGGCATTACATTTAATGCACACTGTCGCAGCTGCAGTATTGCTAACGAGATAGAAACAATCTCACACTTCCTCTGCAAGTATCCGGCTTTAGGCAAGGCCAGACAGCGCACCTTAGGTAAACCCTTTTTCTACAACCTAATAGAGTTAGCGGAGACTAGCATTGGGGATATTATCAGATTCCTAAATATATAGGGGGTGGATTTGAATAATCTTTACCCCTTTTTTCCCTTTCCCTACAAGTTAACGTCCTTTTTACATCTGTTAGGTCACTTGAGCTGTGGCATTAAAGCGGTTAATTAAGTTTGCGTTAGTTAACTTTGGGCATTCTTTGCTGACACAACCACTTCTACCTACCTACATACCTACCTAAAGTAAGTCTGCCAATACCTAAGAGAAATTTCGGAAAAGGCAATGCGAACTAATCATAATTTAATTTAAACCAAGCCTAATATAATCTTTAAAAAATCTCTGGAACGAATTCTATACCACCCTTAAACTGACTTAACCCTGAAAACCATAAGAAAAAAAGATGACGGGACTCCGTTATCCACCCCATAGATGAATATCATCTTGTTGTCGCATATACTAGTAGCTATTCGAAATGTGAAATTCTCTTCGCTGATTTTATCTTAGCTGGAAGTAAGTATATACAATTAAAAAAAAAAAAATTGAAAATTTGATGAAACTAAAAGAACTATTGTCAGTTCGATAGTTCGATTTTATTGATCCTTTCTTATATAGGTATATGGCTTTGTCAGTCATTGATTCACTAAAGACGTCTTAATCTCTCTGAAATGAAGTATTGAAAAAGGTTTTTGTTTTATGTATTGTACTATCATGTAGTCTGTTTGTATCCTTATGTAGGATGTGGCCTTAGAAATAAAACAAACTGTTTTCTAAAACACTTCATTAAAATCCAATTTATTCAAAAGTAATTATATAGGCACACAAATATTAAATCTTTGTTTTACACTTTGAGATTTACTTTATAAGGTGTCAGCGATCGGACGAATCATCATCGAGGACTAACTACTCGACTGTTTTATAAGAAAGCAGGTGTGTGCAGAGAGATGATTTACGATCTTATACGATCTTATGATACAACTCTTGAGAGTGCATGCCTGTAACCGATGTAATATTTTTTGACTCAGAGAGTAACCACTACATGTACATATGTACATCCGTTGGTTATACCAATGTGCATTCCTTAAAGCATAAATTCAGTGACAGAATTTCGTGCTCAGCTTTATTAAAGTAACCGGGAATATTAAACTGTAGTTTTTTTTTTCAATATTCCCGGTCACGAATAGTTTTGATAAAACAAACAAAGCCAGCTACTTGCATGCATATACATAAGGGAGATAATGTAAAGCCTCAAACATTGAATTAAGATTTCCAAAGTGATTTATTTATAATTAAACTGAACAACTTTTCCCTCAATTCGACAACCATATCTTTATATAAATACATACTCGTATATTAAAGATTTGTGTAAGCTGTTTAGTTCATGTCTGAATCTACAAAACAAAATGAAATGAAAAATGGCACATTCAGATCAGGAGATTTCCAATTATTCTTCAACAAAACTAACAGCTGAGGTCTCGAAATAATATAAGGATAGTATATCCTTTCCACGGTCTCTTTAAGGATTACCGAAAGAAAAATAGAAGTGATAAATTCGAATAAATGTGAAAGTTTCTTTTACTCTTTATCCTGTGATAGTTTACGAGACAACAGGTCCCGACAAATACCCTCAATTTATTATATCTCGGTTGTACACATGTGCTTCGAGCATTTAATTTGATTAATAAGTTAATGTCAGAATCTTTTTGTGTACGGAGAAACTTTTTAATCAACTAATGCTACTATCCAGTAGAATTGGAAATCAGAATATTTGAGGCAACTATTAATTTGACTTCTAACAACTTTATTTGTATTGTGGGTCGATATTTAAATGAATTACAAATACTCCATTTTCCAGATTAAAATGAATTACAATTTAAACGTAGTTTTGGAAAATATTTCACCTTTACTCGTATGCTACTCTTCTAAAATTTACTAACAAATTATTTGAATCAATTTTATTAATAAATAAAAATCTACGAATTGATTTAACGAAAGCGAATGTTTCTCAAATGTTATTCGAAAACTGTTGCTTTTTTTTGTTGGAAAGTTGTTTTTAAACTCGAAAAAAAGATTGTCTACATAGTAGACATAAAGTTCACACATTTTTTGCTGAGCGCGCGTGTCGCCTCAGATACCTAATATGTTTTAAAGTTTTTGTTCACACACTTTTTGCTGAGTACCCCTCTCGCCTCAGATACCTAGTATGTTTTAAAGTTTTGTTCACACACTTTTTGCTGAGTGCGCCACTCGCCTCAGATATGTAGTATGTAAGTGTGTTTTAAAGTTTAGGTTCACACACTTTTAGTTGAGCGCGCGTCTCGCCTCAGATATTCATAAGGTAGATTTAAGAATTATGAAAATAATATGTTTACTTATCATTAGCGAACGAATCGGAACGGTTGGTTTTCTTTGAGACGTATATCGCCAGTTAAAATTATTAAGCTCAAAAATAGTTTGTCTCAAAAACTACCCGTTAATGATGTCACATATATGTACGGTCCCTTCTTTTAAAGGACAGTCCTTTATTTTTGACATCTTTCCAGTATTTGCTATTTTTAACATAGAACGGTTTTTGTCCTCCATTTTTGAAACAACCATTTAAAATCTCCGCTTTGTGGATTTAAGTCGCCTCCTACGACAGGCATGCCTACCTCGGATATATTCTAACCCCTATCCGAAGGGAGGAGAATAGAGAATATAAAACAAATAAAAGAACTACAATATCACAAAATTGTAAATCATGTCAGTATTATAACAATGTTTGTAACGGTCATAATAGTAATAATTGTAATTATATTTATAGCTAAGACCAACCGTAAACTAAAAGTAAAAATTAATAAGGTTACCCAGCCAGAACCACAAGCTGAAATAACAGAGATTCCAACGATTCAGGAGAATCTTAAAAATAAGGGAGGAGATGTTACATATTTGTATTGTGACCTTTACTAACATGTCGGGCAACAACCTTAAGTTGTTTCCACCTATTGATACAGCACCTTTTGCATTTTTTTTTCATATAAAACATATTGGGCAACAACCTTAAGTTGTGGCTTCTTGTTGACACAGCATTTCTGCATTTTTTCATATAAAACATGTTGGGCAGCAACCATAAGTTGTGGCTATTTGTTGACATAGTACTTAGCGCAACGAACTTGAGCCATGAGCCAAGTGCATGGCAGCGAACTCCATGGAATTCGATGGGTCAGCTTATTCAGGTGCGAACATGCTCCCACTGTGCCGGTGCATTGGAATCATATTGCACGCCTCGGATACACGCGCCGAGGGTAAACTGATGACATAGCAGACTGAACGGCGATACATGCGCCGGGAGCAAAATTATGAATTAGCTGGATAGCAGGAACGGCATTCTCTGACGAGTTGGATTAGTTTTTAAGTTTTAGTTATAAGTTGGACATGTTATTGATCGGACGTGAAAATAAAGTCGTATGGGCCAACCTAAGGTTGGCGTTCGCGTTTTTTTGGAGTCCTCCTAAAGGACCTCTTTAATTGGTGCCCGAGCAGGGACCGGCATAAAAACCATATCCTTTTTGCCTGTGGATCTGTGCTCAACTAGGACTAGTACGCCCTATGGAGTGAACGTTGCTGTACCCATGGGAACACAGTAGACCGTTCTAGATCCTGAGTAATAACCCATGGGAACATGCGGATATCCTTAAAGGCTAAAGGTTATGGTAGTGAAGATTGATCGTGCCGCGAGTTGGTTGCAGCAATTATAAACGTTGCAATCAAAAGGGAATAACACGACACTTCCTTTGCCGGTTCAATGTATTCAAAGCGGAATTTGACCTTTTTTTCAGAACAAGTGATAATTAAAAATTAAAAAAAATTAAAGAACAAAAAAAGGATAACTAAAGAAAAAAATGAAAATCCTAATACTTATTTCCCTAGTCGCCGTTCCTGGCTACCAGATTTTCAATTACCAGTCGAAGGCAAGGGCTGGATCATCGATGGGCATTTGAAATTAGTACACGTGATTGACTTGACACAATTTGAGAACCTGACGGAGGGACTCAGTGGTTCCCTAAACTCAGGAAAGTTCGAGAGCCGGGAAAAAACAAATACGGTTGAGTTCTACCTGAGGGAAATAGACGAAAGATTAACTCTGCTCAAAGGAAGAAGCGGCCGAAGTACAAGGTCTATCGATTGGATAGGGTCGGCCTGGAAGTGGATCGCGGGAAACCCTGGCGCAGCAGATTGGAACAAAATACTCGCGAGCGAGCAGGATATCGTCAATAATAACAACCAGCAGTACAAAATCAGCAACCGACTCCTTGACTCTATGGATGAAACAACGAAAAAGGTCAACCACATAATAGACCTATTTAATTATGAAATCGACTCATCCAATGCTGGAAGATACGAGCAGGACATTTTAAACGAGTTATTGATAATAAGGAACAAAGTCAATGAAATAGTGCGAGCCTGCCAAATGCCAAAAGTGATCTAATAAATACAAATCTCCTGGACAAGGAAGAAATTAGCAGGATCATTAGCGAAATGGAGACACTTTCATATGCCGACGAAATCGAAGCCGTGGAGTACGGGTCTCCGTCCATCTACACGAACGGGTCACTATTACTCTATGTCCTTTCAATGCCAAAGGTGAGAAGTGAGGAGTTCAACCTACTCCTGCCAAAAGCATCGATCATTAATGGGCTACAAATCGACATGGAATTTGACCAAATGTCAACCACCAAGAGACGTTTGGCATCATTTGAAAATGCCTTTCGATTAACAACCTCGTAATTTGTGACGAAAAATCTCTGCAGAAACTCGAAGAGAATAGCTGTGTGGCCAAACTCCTGAAGGGATGACATACGACATGTACCTTCCGCTCGAACACAAAAGAGGTGATCGAGCTTGTTAGGGGAGATACGGTATTTGTGACGAATTTCGAAGGCCAATTAGTTTTAAGAAACAGTTCTCGAACCCTCAACGGTACCTACGTAATTCAACTGGACAACGAAGTGATTCATCTAGAGAACAAGGCATTTTCAAGCTTCACGTATTCCCATGTCCAGGTACTCCCACCCGTCCTTGCAAATATTACTAATCGGGTGCAAAAGATTGATCTAGAACACGTGCATGGCATAAGTATTAGAAACATAGAACGTCTAAAGGACCTTACGAATCGAGTCACGATCTCTTCCCTCATGGACGCGTCAATAGTCGCGTTGGCGATGGTCACAGCATGGATCATATGGCGGAGGATAAACCTGGACCTGAAGCTTCCATCCATAACCACTCATGATACCCAAGCCGATCCTGGGATTGACAATGGACTTCATCGGGTTCAAGAACCGATGGCGGCACAACCTTGGCCATCGACCTCTGACGTTACGTTTGATCTACGGGACGTAGATATTTAGAGGGGGAGGAGTTAACGCAAGCACCTGAGCCATGAGCCAAGTGCATGGCAGCGAACTCCATGGAATTCGCTGGGTCAGCTTATTCAGGTGCGAACATGCTCCCACTGTGTCGGTGCATTGGAATCATATTGCACGCCTCGGATACACGCGCCACTGGTAAACTGATGACATAGCAGACTGAACGGCGATACACGCGCCGGGAGCAAAATGATGAATTAGCTGGATAGCAGGAACGGCATTCTCTGACGGGTTGGATTAGTTTTTAAGTTTTAGTCTTAAGTTGGACGTGTTATTGATCGGACGTGAAAATAGAGTCGTATGGGCCAACCTAAGGTTGGCGTTCGCGGTTTTTTTTGGAGTCCTCCTAAAGGACCTCTTTAACTATAGCATTTCTGCATTTTTGCATATAAAACATATCGGGCAACAACCTTCAGTTGTAGCTACTTATAGATTTTCAGGCATAACCCGAAATCGTTGCTCGAGTTGCAAATGTGCATATACAGGTGACTGATTAATCAGCTTGATCATGTAACTGATTAATAGTGAATCTATATGTATAAAAATCAATGTACCTATGTACTTATGTTTGCCTGCTATGGACTCCGAAACCACATAACCGATTGAGCTAAAATTTTCAGGCAATCTTCTGTATTGGCCCGACAGTATTTTTTTTATTATTATTATTATTATTTTTATTCGGTTTTTCAAATGTTAGTATATATAATTTACAAAAATTTTTCGACAATATGTATATTTAAAGTTACATGCAAATTACTAACAATTTCAAACGAATAAATAGGCATCATTCTATAGTACTTAAGTGACTAGAGGCGAATGATCCTTCAATTGAATTATTAAAATATATTATATTTCGTGTTTTATGTGGGGTAAATTCAACAATAACATTAAAAGAAAATTTCAGATATAACAAAAATAATGATGAAAATGAAAATAGACTACATTAGGTACATTACAAACATAATTTACAAATCACAGAGAATTGTTTAAAAAAAATTTTGACTGCAGAACTATCCATACTAAAAATAATTTTTTTTACTTCGCTTAAGAACATATTGGGTTGAGTTATTAATCGTAATTTAATAGGCAGTTTGTTAAAAAGCCTTGGTGCTGCCGTAGTATAAAATTTCCAGAAATGGGTTTTATTAGCTAAAGGGATGTGTACTAAAGCCATACTTTTAATTCTTAGTCCGTGTGTATTTGAGCTTCTGAGAGTAGCACTGTAACCACTTCGCATGAAAAAAACTTTGAGAACCTTATAGATATAGAGATGTCTTATTGGTAGAACACGTAGGCTAAGAAATAGTGGCCAACTGTTGGCTAATCTATTTACTTTAAGTATAATCCTCATAAGATGTTTTTGGGCAATATTTAATGTTTCGATCGTGCTATTGTAGGTTCCCATAAAGTGTGGTCAAAATCGTCCCACTACTTTATTATTAAAGTACTTTAGTACTAAGATAAACGGCTCTCTAATATACTTAGCCCTGGCATTGCCTGACAGTTGGTACTACACGTACCTGCTAGTAACGAATAAAAAAGGATTTGCTAATTTGCTATCATATACGACTATGTATTATTATTGTCTTTTCCTAGTTTATTTATTACTGTCTTGCTGTAAAAATTAAACTGTACCCGGAAGTCGGGTCGGGTCGCTAGTACTCGTATTTATACTTTACCTATCGCCATTATGCTCTATGTTATAAACTATGTATGTATGTGTCAAACTGAATGTAATCATGTCCTATGAGATACGGTATAAAGAGGTTATTTTCATTTTCGTTGCTCAGATTCGATATATCAGTATTCTAGACCAGGCTTGTCGGTTGGGTTAGGTAGATGCCTTGTGGCGAAGCCATTGCTCACTTAGACAAAAATGGTCCTATTGTGGCCGCTTTATTTTCACCCTGGAAACCTGCAAAAAAATGAACTGCTGTATTTGCACCCAAATCGGTAAGAATATAATTATAAAATAAATAAATAAAATATGAAAATATTACAGGATATGTCAGGTTGAAAAAAAGGAAACATCTGGTTTAGAAGAACCGACACCCATTTTGGAACCCTCAGTGTAGAAGGCCACTTCCGTAATATTAGTAAATTGTTCGCTCTTCTAGTCATTTCTATCAGGAATTCTGACACTGAATCTCCTGTCAAATGTTTGCATCGGAGTCATGGAATCGGTTTCTAATTGCCTATTTGTGATCTCCAATCTAGATGGGATGGGATGGGATATATGACTAATGAAAAATGCATTTCTGTTTTATTGGACAGTTTATTCCTATCTGATTGTTTATCTGACTATTGAAAAATCGGCCCTAAGTCTAAAAGCTGATTAGGCCGCCGTGTTTCTGCACAATATATCCAGCGGAATGAGACTTAGCATGGTCTCCATTGCCGCCGTGGGTGTTGTACGTAACGATCCCATGATTCCGATGCAGGGTGACCTCTGGATATTGGTGAGGATTGAAAGCTGATATTGTTTCTCGAGTGCCTTCCACCAGACTAACTAACCATAAGATAGGCTAGTTCACACAACCGCCATGTATAACCAATATACCACCGCGGGCTTGAAGCCCCACGTATTGCCAAACACATTTTTACAAATCCTGTCGTCAGCAAGCATTTATTTATTTCTCATGAAATATATAAAAAGTCGGTCCGATCAATTGCGGAAGCTTGTGTGAACACTACTGCGAAGGCATAACACTGGCAGTGGCTTTGTCATATGGCTGGAAAAATTGTTCGGTCTGTTAGATGATTGATTTGCCTATGACATCGGTAATTACTAACAAAAATACTGTGAATCAGAAGCAAAAGCGAAAAATAACAAAAATCTTCCCAGTTATCTTGACGACATCCCCGGAGTTTCTCTGAAGCATAAACAACTAAGCTTTAAGCCACTACACCAAATCCTTCTTTCTCTCTATCTATCCTTTTCAACGGCCGCACTGTGTAAACACATCATAAGCTAAGGGTAATCTCAACCCCTTGAATGCGCGCAAATTAAAAAAAAAAAAAACAAAAACAAACATAACAGGTTACTTACTTACTTACTTAGGTGGCGCTACAGTTCGGGGTGAACTTGGGCCTAAACCAACAAGCCTCTGTATTTAGCTCGGTCTTTAGCTAATTGCCTGCAGTTGCGCACTCCAAGTTGATCGGGGTTGTCCCTCGGGGACGTCCAATACGCAGTTTTTTGACTAGGTCGATGTCGCTATACAGCTCGTATAGTTCATGATTGAATCTTCTCCTCCAAGACCCGTCAACGCAAACGGGACCGAAAATCTTACGAAGAATTTTTATCTCGAAGCGACCAAGGATATCTTCATCTTCTTTTCATAAAGTCCATGTTTCAGCGCCATAAAGCAAGACTGGGATGATCAAAATCTTATACAGAGTCTTCTTAGTTGTTCGAGATAGAGCTTTACTGTTGAATTGTCTTATAAGCCCAAAAAACAGCGATTGGCAAGAATTATTCTTCGATTGATTTCTGCGCTGATGTTGTTTTCCGACAAAGACAAAGTCCCTTACTACCTCGAAGTTATAGCTGCCCACGGTGACGTTTTGTCTAATTCGTCGGTGTTGGCTGTCCCTTCTTGTTGACAGTATATACTTGGTTTTGCCCTCGTTTATCGCCAAACCTATTTTGGCCGCTTTCGCCTCAATGCTTGCAAACGCACCGGTGACAGCCCGCTGAGTTCTTCCAATAATGTCTATATCATCGGCGTATGCAAGCGTTGTACAGACTTATAATAGATTGTGGCTCCGGCGTTGGCTTGTGAGTTCCGCACAATCCGTTCAAGTACAATATTAAAGAAGTCACATGACAGCGTGTCACCTTGTCTAAAACCTTTTTTGACATCGAAGGCCTCGGTGAGATCATTACCGACCTTGATGGAGCAGCGAGCGTTCTCCATCGTCATCCTGCACAGACGGATAAGTTTGGCAGGGATGTCAAAACTAGACATGGCTCTATAAAGCTCTTCTCTATAGATGCTGTCATAGGCGGCCTTGAAATCGATAAAGAGGTGGTGAGTCGATTTGGAATTCTTGGGTTTTCTCCAGGATCTGCCGAAGTGTGAAGATTTGATCGATGGTGGACTTTCCTGGCCTGAAACCGCACTGATAGAGTCCAATCAGGCTGTTGATAAAAGGTTTCAGGCGTTCATACAATATCGCAGAAAAGATGTTGTTTGATGTTGAGGAGACTGATGCCTCTATAATTGGCGCAGTTGAGGGGGCTCCTTTTTTGTGGATCGGGCAAGCGATGCTGAGATTCCATTTATCAGGCATACACTCGTCTGACCAAATATTAGAAATGAGTTGGTATATGCAATCTACCAATTCATCCCCTGCTGCCTTGAAAAGTTCGGCCGGCAAGCCGTCAGGTCCAGCAGCCTTGTTCGATTTTAGCTTGGATATTGCTATCCCCACTTCGTTTTGGTCAGGTGGGTGGAAATTTTGACTATCATCGTCTATGTTGAATGGTTCATTCTGCCTGACAGCGGGATGTTGGTCTTCGTCGCCGTTATACAGTCTGCAGAAGTAGTTTTTCCATATTCTCAGCACCAACTGTGATTCTACTACGAGGTTTCCATTTTTATCTCTACAGGTTTCCGTATGGGTATTACTTCTCTGACACGTTCTTTTTACCTTTTGGTAAAACTTCCGTACATTGTTCCTGGAGTATAAACACTCGATATTCTCAAACGCGCGCTTCTCATGCTCTTTCTTCTTCTTTTGGAGAAGCCGATGTTCTTCCCGTCTCTTTTGCTCATAGAGCTCACGAGCAGCTCTCGTCTTCCTTTGCAGCGCCGCTTTGTATGCCTCTTGTTTTGCTGCATGTACTCGCCGGCATTCTTCGTCAAACCAGGGGTTTCGCGGTGGTGGTCGAGCGAGACCCAGCACATCAGTCGCGGCGTTTCTGATGGCATGTTGGCAGCGTTGCCACTGGTCTTCGGCACTTGATGCTGATGGCATAGGGGTGATTGAGAGATTTCGGGATACGCGTTCAGCGAAGAGTCTGGCGGTCTCTTACGATTGTAGCTTTTCAACGTTAAATTTTCTCACAGTAATTCTTCGTTGTTGCTCAGTTTGGGATATCCGCATTCGTACCTTGGCTTCTCAACAAGGTAATGATCCGAGTCTATGTTGGCCGCTCGGAAGGTCCGGACATCCAGAATAGTGGAGGCATGCCTTGAGTCGATCGTAATATGATCAACTTGGTTGATCGTTTCTTGATCATTGGACCGCCATGTCTGCTTATGAATATCGAGATGAGGAAACCATGTGCTTGCTATGGTGACATTTCACTCCACAGTGAAATCAATTAGCCTTAGTCCGTTATCAGACGTGGTGTCGTGTAGGCTATGCTTACCGACTGCCCTACCAAAGGCTTCCTCCTTTCCTATTTTGGCGTTAAAATCACTCAAAACAATTTTAACGTAGTATTTAGGACATTGCTCGTATGTTTTGTAGATAAGCTCGTAGAAACACTCTTTGGTGGCAGGGTCCTTTTCTTCCGTGGGGGCATGAACACATATTAGGCTTATGTAAGCGAATTAAGCCTTGATCCGGATAGTCATAATACGCTCGCCAACGTGTAGGGAGCTTAAGACTTCTTGCCTAAGTCTGCCGCGTATGACAAATCCGCATTCGAATAAGCGTTGCCTGTTGCCTCTGTAGCAGTCACCGTAGTAGACGTCACAGTTTTTCAACCTCTTTTGCCCGGCCCATCCCATCGCACTTTCTGGATGGCGGTAATATCTGCTTTATAGCAGTCTAGGGCCTCTGCCAGTTGTTCGGCTGCACGTGGTCTGTAAATGGACAGAACATTCCACGTACAGATCCGAAGGTCGTTCTCCTTATTTCATTTGCTGGGGTCGTCATTAGTTGAGTCATCCTTATCCGAGGCTTTTGGTTGTTTCGGAACCATGCGCTTTTTACGTGGTAGGGAAGTTACCCCGACGGCACAACCCCCAACCTGGAGGGCCAGTTCCTTAATTATTCCCCTAGGACGAGGGTCCGGGTACACCGATGCCAGTGGTCTACTACGAGAGTATGAGCGCTGCCGTTGGCCCATTAAAGGCTCCTCGGCCACCATCTCTATTCCAATATCCTGATCAACATTGGAAATTCTTAACGACATGTGACCCGAATACGTCGAAGCAGCTCGCGCAAGGTATTCACTAAGTTCAACCTAACTGGAACTATAGACGCCACCGTTGACTCCGTCTAGGGAATTAGTCCGCTGCCGCCTGGAACAGGAAGAAGTGCTCTAGTGAGAAAGCACTCTTCCCCCCTCTCTCATCTGCTGCCGCCAAGAATCCGCCAAACGGGATTGGTGACCAATTTCTTGGATTGAGTTACTAGGCACCCGGCTGTCACCGCGTGGAGGTTGAGAGTAGGAGTTGGTAGGCCTCAGATGAGTGAAAACGCTTGTGTTTTCATATGATCGCATGCACTACCGTTTGACCAGCCACATAAAAGGTTACACATGTTTTTTTTTTTAAATGTGATCCTCAATATTATCCTTCCAATTTAATTTAGAATATAGAATTACGCCAGGTATCATGCTTACTTTGAAAGAAGGTGACGAGTTCAATCTCTGTCTTTGCGGAGTTCATTCACAGTCTTCGGCTACTAATCCACTTTCTAACTAGTAACAGTGCTTATTTGAGTCTATCGCAAAAGATCGGAAGGAATTTACCTGATACAAGGATGGCAATATCGTCAGCGTTGGCCGAAACTTTGAAACCATTCTCTTCAAGTATTTCCAATATCTCATCCACCACACGGAGCCAAATGAGTGGTGAGAGTACAACAACTTAAGGTATACCTCTGCAGACTTGCCTTGTACTGTTAACACTTCCTAGGGTTGAATTTATCAGCCATATCTTAAGGGTCATACCTATCCAATTGCAGAGGCTGGTAGACAATTGAGCTCTTCGCAAACTATTTAATATTGGCCTGGCTTGGCTTGTAAATGCAAAATTCTAATGTCTTATGTAAGAGGTCGCTGCTTGTTACAGTTCAAAGCCGACTGTCAACCTACCTATTTCCTATTTTTACTAACGTTGAGCTCTTGTAATAAAGACCAGAAAACTGTATTTTTATTTTTCCCATACAACTCCTCCACGAGGAATATTCCTAACCAGCGCCTATCCCAGGGTCTCCTGGAGTGCACCCGCACATTTTAGTCTAATCGACCCGAATAATTCAATAATTCATCAATTATTGCATTAAATTATATTGGAATAGTTCGCCAACTTACATGACCCATCATCAAAAAGTGCAAGTTCGAATTTATCAATTCTTAAATATCCTACTCATCGCACAAATTATCAATTCATAAGACTCGAATTAATAAAATATCGCAGCTTGATCTATCACCTCGTGCTTACTTTCATCATTTTTCATTAAATCAAAACGATCAGCGACCAGGATCTTCATATCTTGCCCCGCGAAATTTATAATCCTCCATCATCAGCAAAAAAAAGAGACACCTTCCAAATTTAATTAAATCTCTCTTCAGCATAGACGAAATCGCCTGCAATTCAACGATCATCATCATCTTTATTAATCTGTACGATCAATTTGCTCTCACTCGAAGCGAAAACAACCGTTTATCGTCAACTTTATCACATCAAATTATTATCGATCTCAATTGTACAACAGGTACGTGAAATTCATTTTTAATAAGTGCAAAACATTTACTATTCTTGTATAAAAATTAATCTAAAGCTATATCTACGCGTGTAAAACTCGTGTCTCTAAAAGTATATGAGAGGTAATACTAAGGCATAGTTTTATATATTCATTTTACAGCCGTAAACCCTCGGGTTAGTGCTAGTTATATATTAACTTTGTAATTTACTTTATGAGTTAATAAAGTCATAATAATAATAATAAATATATTCATTTTCTAAGTCTCCGAAACTAAACAAGTGTTTTCATTTACACGTGTGCCCATATCGCGGCAGTAGTTGGGGTGAGAATTTCCTTTGCTAGATTGTTTTTACGCTTGTGTTATTGAGAGCATCTGAAAGCAAACATACTTAGCATAATGATTGGATTAGATGGGTTTGTAGGTGTTACCGGTCAGTTAAATGAGTTTCGCAAGTGCTTTAAAGAAATTCCAATCGTAGATAAAACTATATCCTCTTTACAGGCTTCTAGAGCTGAGTTAAAGGAGTTATTGTTGAAAATCGGTAAATCATATTCGTTTTGTTTACAAGCATCTGACTCTGCTTCCGAACAAGATATACAAGCCATAAAGGGTAAATAGAATTCCACATCTACTCTTTACGTGACGTGCATAAGTGAGATCATACATTCCATTAGAAAATTCCATTACAATACGGTGGTGAAAAGTGTACAAGAAAAATCTCTCGATAATATGTCATGTGTGAAGGTTTCCCCGTGCGATACCGATTTTGATGGTGATTATTTGTCTGGGCCATCATTTCGTGATTTATTCACAACTAGCTATCTACATAAATCACCCAAAGTTATGTGCTGTGCAGAAATTATTTTACTTACGTTCTAAAACCAAAAACGAAGCACATGACATCGTTTGTAAATTTAACCTTACCGCTAATTGTTTCGATCTGGCTTGAAAGGCCTCATCAGAACGGTATGAACATTTTTCAATCTCCCATTTATAACTGAAGATTGTATTGTAACCGCCTCCCCGAGAAAACACTCTCCATTTGGGAACAACCCATTAAAAATCCACACGATCTTCCAGACTAGGCAGAAATGAATTCGTTTTTAACCCAACAATACAAAATCTTAGAAGGTACATCAGTAATTCTTTGCTGACGATGGAGCCATCATAAGTGAGGATCCTACATCCCTGCAATGAGCACTTGATGTGTGGGTGGACGTTTTGGAGTAAAATGCGTGCCGCATTAGTCAAAAAAAGACAGAGTACTTTATTTGAATGGAACAGTGCTTCCCAAGTCCGAAAAGTTCAAATATCTGGGATCCATGATCAATAGCAAAGCAACTTGTGATGACGACATCAATCATCGCGTAAGCGTAGGGTGGATGAAGTGGCGAGAAAATTCCGCTATCTTCGGTGACCGAAAAATGCCACCTTAGTTGAAAGGAAGGCTCTACACCGCAGTTGTGTGTCCAGCGCTCACATACGGTTCACAATGCTGGACGATGTACAAAACGTATGAGAGTAAGTTAACGGCAGCTGAGATGAAGATGCTTCGCATGACAGCAGGAGTGACAAGGCTTGAACGAATAAGAAGTTCGAAGATCCGTGGAAGCTTTCACATCAAGGAAACCATCGTACAAAAAATAGAGCGCGAGCGGCTCAGTTGGTATTGCCATATTCAAAGAAGAGATCATTTGAACCCTGTTAGAAAGGCAATATCAATGCACGTTCCAAAGACATCGCGATGTAGAAAAGGCAGGCCTATAAACGCCTGGATCAGACAAATGCGACGACATCGAAATTTCATTGGCCTCAGTAACCGAGTGATCCAAAATCGGCGGGCCTGCCGATATTTTCTGAGGTCAAATAGGTGAACCCCACAGGCAGATCAGTAGAAATGCGGTAAAGTGGGAGGGTTATGATCCCTTGTTTTCGGATCATGGCCTCGCTGATAAAGGAAAGAAGAATACAAAATCTTAGAATCGGTGTCTGATATAAAGAATTCCATGCAAAAGCACCAAAGACCACATTCATTCAACAACAAAGGCAAAGTCAACAAAATAATCGAGCTGTTCGTACAAAATATAATAGTTACAGTTGTGCCTTATGCAAAGCTTCTCATCCCCTTGGACTTTGCATAAAGTCTTTTCAACTTTCGATTCCCAATCGGATTGCAAAGGTCACAGGCCTTAGTTTTTGTCAGAATTGTCTTTCATCAACCCATGTAGCGAACAATTGCCAAAGTCAATTTGCATGCAAGCTGTGTCGACAGCGACATCACATACTTCTGTATAATCCCATTCCAGTACAAGCGGATCGAACTTCTTCATTCAATGCGAATCCCCAACAAACCAGTTCCTCACAACAAACTTTCCCACAAAATATACAGTCCACCAATTATACACCCAATCTACAAGTTCAATCATTCTGTTCTAAAAACCGTGAACGTGTTATTCTTGCTACTGCTTTGATCGATATCGATCATCTTGGCACGAGATTCACCTTACGCGCTCTTCTTGATCCTGGATCGGAGGCGAGTTTTATTTCCGAAGAAGCAGAGCGAAGATTACGCCTTCCTGTAAATCCCAATCAAGCCAACATCTCCGGCAGTTGTTACGACAACATCTTCAAAACTATGCTCCTTAGTTTTGAGTTCGAGACACATGAGGTCTTTTATGGCAATTGTTAATGATATTGTTTTAAAACGCCTTACAGGCAATCTACCGTCTTTTAATGTTAATCGCGAGGATCTTTCAGGTCGTTTCGATTTTGAACTCGGCGATCCCTTGTTTTACCAAAGCTCCAACATCGATTTCATAATTGGAGCAGATATCCATCAATTATTCTTGATGGCATAAAACCAAATGTGTTTGGTTCATTGGTTGCTCAAAACACTGTCTTTGGGTGGATCTTATCTGGCCCTTTGCCCCAAAGAAATGTTAAAAGCTTATATAATCCTATCATACTTTTCTGAAATTTCGCTAGACCAGCAAGTTTCTAAATTCTGGGAACTTGAAGAGATCCCGGAACACAAATCACTTAGCAAAGCAGACAGGTTCTGCGAACAACTCGGGACATCAATGGTCGCTATATTGTACGACTTCCCTTCAAAGAGTCTGTTCGCATATTGGGTGATTCTCGAGCGATCGCTTTACAACAATTTTCGCGTAATGAAAGATTGTTATCAAAAAACGTCGATCTTTATTTAAGATACAACGATGTGCTCGAAGAATACCTCACCCTATGGTATATGAAGTTTCAAGTTTCAAGTTTCATGTTTTATTTATTCACATTTTTTTTTTATGACTTTACAATTGGTAACCTGCGAAGCCGCATGGCTTATCTGCAGGAGATTATTCGCTGGTATCTACTTTTTAATACAATTTCAATCATCAAAGTGAATTTTGATATGCTTTAAAAATGAGAAATCAAGAATTTATGAAAAAGATTAATATTTAATTCAAGTTACGAATTTACTTTTTTTTTTTTTAAACATTAAAAGATTATTGTGTTATTTCTAATAAAAATGATTTTAATTTTCTCTTTCTGACATTGACCTGGTTTATATTTTTCAGATGTTGGGGTAGGCTGTTGAATATTCTGGGCACGGTGTACATAAGTCTTCTTTTGCCGTACTCATTTATGATGGAAGGAAGTTGATACATTCCCTCCGCTCGTCGTCTGGTATTAAACTGGTGACTGATTTGAGTTCGGAAGTTCGGATTATCATAGTATTCCAGCGCCGCTGTCATTTCGTATATCTGCTTCACTTTTAGAACTCTTACGTTGCTGCTTATGGTGCCCCTTCTGGATAGTAACTTAATCGCTCTATCTTGGATGTTTTGTAACTTCTCGATGTGTGTTTGCGCTGCACCTCCCCAAGCCAGTACACCGTATCTCAGCCTGGACTCTATAAGAGCATGGTACACTTGCTTTTGTACACAAGCTGTAGATTTGTACTGCAGACAGGCCAACGCAAACAGGGACCCCCTCAGCTTGTTACGGATATCATTTATATGAGCATCCCAGAGAAAGTGGTTATCGATAGTGATGCCTAGGTATTTGTATGTATCGACAACCTCAATATCTTCACAATCAGATATGGTGGCACATCCAAAAGTCTTTAGTACGATTGGTGACGCTGGGTACTGTAGACTTCGGATATGCATAAGTTTTGTTTTTGATGCGTTGATTACGATCCCATTGTCATGGCACCACTTGCCGACTTCATGAAATTCATCTTGCATCAACCTTGCTGCTGATTCCACAGATTGATGGCAGACAACGATCGCTGTGTCATCTGCATAAGCAAACGGGAAGCTCCTCTTCAAACATCTTAGCATTTCATTCGTATACAAAATGAACAGAAGTGGGCCAAGTTTTGAGCCTTGGGGGACTCCATATTGTACTCTTTGCTCACTACTACAACAATCCTTGATTTTTACGCGGAAGGTCCTTGCTTTTAGGTAATCAGTTAACCAGTATGCCAATTTTCCCCTAATTCCGGCTTTTTGGATAGTTTCTATAAGCCCATTATGGTCCAGTGTATCAAATGCTTTGCTAAAATCGAGAAATAGAACTAGCACGTGATGTCGTTTGCTTAAGCTGGTATTAACCAAGTTTGCAAAGTCTCCAAGGAGTTGGTTAGTACTTCTACCTTTTTGGAATCCATATTGTTTTTTGCATACTAATTCATGCTTTCCGATGAAATCCCGAATTCGATCTGCAACTATTTGCTCCATAATCTTCTCGATGGCAGGCAAGATCGCAATTGGACGATAGTTCGTTAACTGGATTTTACTTCCTCCCTTGTATATTGGTCGAACAACTGATTCTTTAAGCTTTTTAGGCACTGTTGATTTATCGAAGCTCAGATTTATCAACTTTGTTATAATGGGAGCAAAAATGTTTATATTTGATTTCAGATCTATCGTTCTGATACCATCTGCCCCAGGCGCCTTTTGGACATTTAGGCGATGCAACAAGCTTTCTATCTCCGAGCATTCAATATCTCCAAAATACATAGAGTCTCGGAATATCGCATTAGTATGCTCTGATGTTGTTAGAGTACACCGATGAATGATCGAAACTGCCTGCTGCGAAAAAAGGTTTGCAAATTCGTCTGCTAGTGCAGCTGTGTTCGTACTACGTGAGAAGTTTTTTCGAATGATGTCGTCCAAACACGGCTTCTTTCGTCCTAAAATTTCATTTATTAACGCCCACGTTTTCTTCGGATCGCCTCTTGTTTGCTCAAACTTTTCTTTGTAGAATTGATCCTTGGTTCTAGAAATTTTTTTGTTCACCCGGTTGCGCAGCTTTTTGTACTCAGTTTCATATGTCACATTGCCACGGTTGTTCTTCCACCTACGATATAGTACATCTCGTTCCTTGCATAACTCAACGATATCCCTGGTGATCCATGCAGCACTTTTTCTGTGATTGTTTTCCTCACAAACAATTTTTGCGTTAGAATATATTTCATTCATTTTTTCCATCAATAAGTTAAAAAGTATTTCGGGTTCCGTTTCCTCAATTACTGGGGCCCAATTCGTAGCTCTTATCATCTGATTTACTTTGCTCGTCTTTACGACATAGCGCAATGACATGTCATTATCAAGTTGGTGCTGATGTTGATTGTAAACCCCATATAATGTGCTGTAATGATCGGATATGTCATTTTCTACAATAGCCGAGAACGTTTTTGTATCGGGTAAATTCACCAAAACATGATCAATTAGTGTGCAGGTACCTATGTTTAGATCGATCCTAGTAGCCCCTTTTATGATGTTGCACAGCCCATGTGAAGAGAGCATCTCGTAGTAATTCAGGACGTTACTATTTAGGTTATCATTTATATTTATGTTCATATCACCCAAAACTACCAGATCGTTGTCCGCTCTTTTCACGTTGGTGATTTTTATAAATTCATCCAGGAATTCACTTTGATTGTGTTTCGGTGGTCGATAGATTGCACTTATAACTTTTCTTTTCGAAAATGACAAGGTTTTAATGGTTAAGTTTTCATACGCTATTGTTTTAATATCTAGTCGTTCGTAGTTTATATTATTTTTAATGAACATAGCTATGCCTCCACCTTTTCTGTGCGTCCGATTATCAAATTCAGCACAAAAACCGTCCAAATGATTCAGACTGTTCTCCTCTATTTTTATATTTATTTCTACCAAAACGATTATTTCAATATAATTTATAATTGGGAAAATACGTGCACAAAAGACATCCCAATTTTTTCGTAACGATCTAATATTTAAACATAAACAACGAAAATTCATTTTTTTCAATTCGTTTTTTGCTTGGCAAAAATCTTGGAATTCCATAAAATTTAAATCGAACAGTTCTTCTATATTGTCATCCATATTTATAGCAAAAAAATTATTCAACACATGCATACACATACGTATATGCACATTAATTAGAGCGTTTTATTTTGTTTACATCAATCATAGATTGAATAAACAAAGCTTCGGCCCTTTCTTCCCTCCTAGCGAAGATTTTTCCAGCATTTTCACACACAAATCTCCACCCTTCCTCTTTTGCCTTTTTCTTTGCTTGCCAGAGCAGCTGTTTATTTGTTGTGGTCAGCAAATTATTTATGAAGACGTTGTTGTTGTCATACGCCTCACTGACTTTAGCATTACTCTCCAAGTGCTGATTGATTTTAGCGATTGTCAACGGGCGTATTGCACGGGCCTTTTGCATGAAAGTTGTTTTTGTTTGATAAGTGTGGAAGGTTGCGATAATTGTTGATTTTTCAGCGTTCTTAGTTTTTGTGCGATAAATGTCGGTTATATCGTAATTTGTTACGTCATGGTTAATTGTTTTCCCAATAGATTTAACCACTTCCAACAAATTTTCATTTTGTGTCGGTGGAAAATTTTTTATTTCTATGTTGTTTTTAATTTGTTGTTGTTCTAACCTGTTGATTTGTGCCTGCATGGAAGTGATTTGCTCATCTTTTTCTTTGTGCGATTCTTTTAGCTTTTGTATTTCGTTCATGAGTGTGTCCATGATGGTATTGTTTTTTTGGATATTTTTGTTTATCTCATCAAATTTCTGGGACACGAAGTTACAGAAATCGGATATACCTTTTATTTCGGTTTTCACACTTTTTAGTTCGGTCATTATGGTGTTTGTGTTTATATGTGGAAGATTTTCAGCGGCTATTTGTGTGTTTGTATCATTTGTAGGGCTGATTTCGGATCGATTTCTTTTGCTTGTTTGAATTTCAGGTGTTATAGGGCGTTCTGAAGAGTCATGGGGAGTGCTGCATAGATTTTGGCTGGCGTTTCTGCAGAAGTGACATTTCCACATATTTCTTTTAGAGCCCATAGATCTCCATGATTTTTCTGTCAAGGTGGTGCATAATTAGTGCAACTTTCGGGAGCATGAGGGACAAGTAATAAAGTCACCCGCGAGAGGTAACTCTTTTTTACAGTCGTCACACATTGGCATTGTATGAGTAGGTACTTACTGTGCAAGAGAAAGAAGCGGCGCAAACACAGCAATGGACACACTATTTACTGCAGCAAATTTATTTTTAAGTACTGAACTAAATTGTAAAACACTTTTTGATCCTTTTTTTTTCAATAAAGGTTAGAAGTCACTGTCTTTATTATGTATCTCTATATTTTTCGTTTCGAAACTAGTTCTTATATGGGGAATTTATATGAACTTTCAGAGCACTTATATGGACCAACCGTTCACTTTGATGATGACCATCGCTAAGGCTGTTCAAGTGCCCGAAACCTGCCATAAGCCGGAAAAATCGTTCTACTATTTACCTCATCACGCTGTGGTAAAGCCAGAAAGCATTACCACTAAGGTCAAAGTTGTCTTCAATGCGTCGAACTCTTCTAGTAACGGTGTAAGTCTCAACGATTTTCTCCATGTTGGACCAGTACTTCAGTCTGATCTTATGAATCTCATCTTACGATGGCGATTCTATCGATACGTCTTTAGCGCCGACGTTGAAAAGATGTATCCGCAGATCTGGGTACACCCTGACCATACATCATATCAAAGAATCGTTTTTCGAAAGTCAGTTGTAGACGAATTTCAAGATTATGAGTTGAACACAGGTACGTTTGGTGTGAATTGTGTACCCTATCTCGCTATTCGTACTTTGAAACAACTTGCTATTGATGTAGAATCAAAATTCCCGGTAGCTTCTTCTATTCTGAAAAATGACTTTTACGTCGATGATCTTCTGTCTTTTGCTCACGATATTGAATCGTGTTTAAAAGCGCAAAAGGAGTTGGTATTGGCCTTGGACTCCGCTGGTTTTTCATTACGCAAATGGACATCAAATAGTGTCGACTTCATAAGAACCCTTCCACAACAGTTTCTATATGATGAAGATTTTCTCAAATTAGCTGACAAAAGTATAGCAAAGACCTTAGGCATATCATGGAACGCAAGGCTTGATTCGTTTCAATTCTTCTCAACAACATTTGATTATGATACGCCAGTAACAAAGCGTGGAGTTTTATCAGTCGCTGCACGGATTTTCGATCCAGCAGGGTGGTTAGCCCCAGTAGTTGTAACTGCTAAGCTAATTTTGCAGCAAATAAATAAATTTTGCAATAATTCGGTGCGAATTCTGGATCCCGCGAATCAAAACCGTAGTCAAGAAACATATTCACTTATGTAAAACTTGTACTATCCACAAAAAAGAACTTAAGACTCAAATAATGGCGGCGCTACCGGTTGAAAGAACTGTAATTTCTCTACCATTCGCACACACAGGACTCAATTTTGGTGGTCCTTTTGCTATACAGAATTTCACTGGAAGAGGGTGTAGAGTATCTAAAGAATATGTTTGTGTCTTCGTATGTTTTGCTACAAAAGCGATTCACCTTGAGCCGACTAGTGATCTAACCACTGAAGCATCCATCGCTGCATTGAACAGGTTTGTTGCCAGGCGTGGGTTTCCAACCTGCATTTACTCGGATAGTGGTACTAATTTGGTGGGGGCAAGTAAGATCACTGCCAAAGAATTTAAAGTCTTCCTTCAATAGTTTTCCTCAGACGTTACTTACTTACTTAGGTGGGGTGAACCTGGGCCTCAACCAACAAGCCTCTCCATTTAGCTCGGTCTTTAGCTAATTGCCTCCAGTTGCGCACTCCAAGTTGGTCGAGGTCCCCTTGAACTTGTGCGCACCACCTACGGCGATGATTTCCACTACTGCGTCGTCCCTCGGGGTTAGATTCGAAGACTCAGCGGGCCGGAGCGTTGGTGTCCATTCGCTCTACATGTCCTAGCCATCTCAGACGTCCAATACGCAGTTTTTTGACTAGGTCGATGTCGCTGTACAGCTCGTATAGTTCGTGATTGAATCTTCTCCTCCAAAACCCGTCAACGCAAACGGGACCGAAAATCTTACGAAGAATTTTTCTCTCGAGCGACCAAGGATATCTTCATCCACTTTTAATAAAGTCCATGTTTCAGCGCCGTAAAGCAGGACTGGGATGATCAAGGTCTTATATAGAGTCTCCTTAGTTGTTCGAGATAGGGCTTTACTGTGGAATTGCCTTATAAGCCCAAAAAAACAGCGATTGGCAAGAGTTATTCTTCGATTGATTTCTGCACTGATTTTGTTAGTAGAATTTATAGCAGAGCCAAGGTAGACAAAGTCCCTTACTACCTCGAAGTTATAGCTGCCCACGGTGACGTTTTGTCCAATTCGTCGGTGTTGGTTTTCCCTTTTAGTTGACAGCATATACTTGGTTTTGCCCTCGTTTATCGCCAAACCCATTTTGGCCGCTTCCGCCTCAATGCTTGCAAAAGCACCGGTGACAGCCCGCTGAGATCTTCCATTCATTCATTCATTCATTTTCAATGGCCCGCTAATCCTTCATGAGGGTCGCGGGGGTAGGATGCTCAGGTGGACTCGCCATCCTTCTCGATCCTCCGCCATTGACTCCAATTCATCAGGGAGAATCCCTAAGCGGCTCCAAGAGAGATGTCGGACTTGATCCAACCATCTATTTCTGGGCCTTCCGCGAAGTCGTCTACCTGATGGTACGGCAACCATGGCGCGTCTTGGAAGCCGGTCTGGGGACATACGCACTACGTGACCAAACCATCGAAGCATAGATCGTTCCGTTCGGAGAAGTAGCTGCTCAACGTTGAGCGCCTCGCGTACTCTGGTGTTGCGCACTCGATCCCTACGAGTTATTCCAACAACACCGCGAAGGAACCTCATTTCGGCAGCTTGTATCCGCGATCTTATTCTTTCGGTCACTACCCAAATTTCATGACCATAGGTGAGAGTTGGAACATACACCAAGTTAAAAACCGATAGCTTAGCTTGAATACTAAGTTCGGCCTTCCTTATAACAGATTGGCCAAGCTCTCTCAAAATTGATCCAGCCTGACCAATTCTACAGGATAACTCGGCATTGCTCCTCCCATCACTCGTGAATAAAACCCCGAGGTACTTAAACTTCTCCACCTGCTTCAGTGGGACTCCACTAACATGCAGAGTGCACTGAATGGGTTTTTTGGAAACGACCATTACTTCCGATTTGTTCACGTTGATCTTCATTCCAGCATCATCACAAACGGCTACAAACCTTTCGAGTGCGCGCTGAAGTTCGGTTTGAGAGGACCCAAGGATGACCAAATCATCCGCAAAGAGCAGATGACTAATCCTTAGGTCTCCCACTTTGAAACATTCTCCGCCACGGCTGCGCTGCAACATCCAATCCATATATACAATGAAGAGGAGAGGTGACAAAACGCACCCCTGGCGGAGTCCAACGCCCACAGTGAAAGGTATTGATTTAATACCGTTTATCCGAACACAGCTTTTACAGTTTGTATATAAAGACTGAATCGCCCTTAACAGGGAACCATCAATCCCATACTCCTGCAGAACACTCCAGAGTTTGCCTCGAGGAACCCTATCATATGCTTTTTCCAAATCCACAAAACAAGTGTAGACAGGTTTGGCATATTCCCAGGCTTTCTCAAGAACCATTCTGAGAGTGAACAACTGGTCGGTTGTGCTTCTACCGGGACGAAAACCGCACTGCTCATCCCCCAAACTGTCCTCAACCACAGCTCTGGAACGCTTTTCTAGCACCTTAGCGAAGACTTTTCCAGGGAGACTTAAAAGAGATATACCCCTGTAGTTGGCGCAATCTCTTTTGTCCCCTTTTTTAAAAAGAGGAACTATCACCCCCATTTGCCAATCAGCAGGTGTTTCACCGCATTCCCAGGCCACTTTAATGACACGCGAGAGCCATTGCACTCCCTCTTTACCTAAAGCCTTGAGCATTTCTGGCCGAATTTCGTCCACACCAGCAGATTTGCCAACTTTTAGCGATTTGATCGCCAAAGTTACTTCCTCTACCGTAGGACTACTTTCCGCCCAACTCTCGACCATAGGTCTGTCATCTTCGGTGCCCTGTTCGGGATTGAGCAATTCTGAAAAGTGCTCGCTCCATCTGCGTAAGATGTCCTCCTCATTGGAAAGAAGTCTACCGTCTTTGGATTTGACTCCTTCAACGATATTCAACTTTTTTCCTCTGAGTCGGCGGACGGTCTGCCAGAACATCTTATTTGCAGATCTGTGGTCACGTTCCAATTTCTCGCCAAACTCCTTCCAAGACTGTTCTTTCGCTGTTTTCACAGCTAATTTGCAAGTTCTTCGCGCCTCAGTGTACCGATTTCGAGAATCGGAGTTCCCCAAGTGAATCCACACCTTAAAGGCTCTCTTCTTCTCTCTGATGGCTTCTTGAACTTCGGGCGTTTTAAACCAAGCAGTTCTTTTCTCACCACCAGCCGCCACACCAAGCCGCTTCACTCCACAAACATCTCCCGCAGAGGCAATAACCGCTGTTGAAAACAGTTGCCATTCTTCCTCTACATTTGATGGAACAGTTGGAATTCGTTCAAACCTCTCAGATATTTGCCGCGCAAATGTCTCCCGTATCTCATCGTCCTGTAACCTCTCCCATCGTATGCGTGTAACCATCCTTGGTTTACGCTTTGGTAGGGGAGGCACTCTCTCGGTAAGATACAATTTGCACAGCACTAAGTGATGATCAGTTGACAGTTCGGCCCCTCTCAATACGCGAACATCACAAACCATTCTCTTCAGACACGATGGTACCACAAAGAAATCGATCAGCGACTTCTGCTGAAGACTCTGACGGTACCACGTGTATTTGTGAATGTCTTTGTGTGGAAAGATGGTGTTCATGATGGATAAGCCATTTTCACAACAAAAATCCAACAACCTCTCTCCGTTCGCGTTTTGATCAGGATCACCGTTCCTCCCAATCACACTCCCCCATGTCATAACATCTACACCCACATGAGCATTGAAGTCACCCATCAGGACAAAAGAATCCATATCTGCAACCTTTTCAAGGGCAACATCAACTTCATCTAAGAAAGCTGCGTACTCTGACAGAAGGTTCGGTGCATACACCTGCACCAATGCCAGAGTTGATCTTTCAAGCTTGAGCTTTAAGATCGCAACTCTCCCTCCTAATGGTATCCACTCCAATACTCTGTCTGTCAACCTGGGACTTGTGAGTATCCCCACTCCCGCCCGAGCAGACATTGAGGGTGCGACTCCTGACAGGAAGAGCTTCCACCCACCCGAAAGGTCCACAGTTTTAGAACCTCTCTGCTTTGTTGAAGAAACGCCAACTATATCTAGTCGACTTTTAACAGCCTCCCCAACAAGCTCAAGATCCTTCCCTGTGAGCGATGAGACGTTCCATGTGCCTATCCTAAGTCGATGCCGTTGTCGAATCTCAGAGAGTCCATCTGTGCCCCTATCGGTGCACAGCGCGTTCACCCCTTGACCCCCGTAATGGTTCGCGAGACCATTGACAGGAAGCTCGTAGCCATTTCGGGTTTGACCCGGCCGGCTGCCGAGCGGGACAAGCCGACCACCAGACGCTCGCATCCTGACACCCTTCAGGCCTGGCTCCAAAGGATGCCCTGGCTTACCAGGCTTGGCAATATCCGAGGCCGGTCGTCTTCGTGTCATCATGGGGTGTGCGCTTTGTTAGCCGTGACTGGGTTGTATGGATGGGAATAACTATTTAAGTTACCCCATCCGCACATCCCAGTAACATTGCCCGCCCCCCACCACGAGGAGGTCAGCTGCCAGGGGGGCCTTCCAATAATGTCTATATCGTCGGCGTATGCAAGCGTTGTACAGACTAATAGAATGTGGCTCCGGTGTTGGTTTGTGAGTTCCGCACAATCCGTTCAAGTACAATATTGAAGAAGTCACATGACAGCGCGTCACCTTGTCTAAAGCCTTTTTTGACATCAAAGGTCTCGGTGAGGTCATTACCGACTTGACTTGATGGAGCAGCGAGCGTTCTCCATCGTCAGCCTGCACAGACGGACAAGTTTGGCAGGGATGTCAAAACTAGACATGGCTCTATAAAGCTCTTCTCTATAGATGCTGTCATAGGCGGCCTTGAATTCGATAAAGATGTGGTGAGTATCGATTTGGAATTCTTGGGTTTTCTCCAGGATCTGCCGAAGTGTGAAGATTTGATCGATAGTGGACTTTCCTGGCCTGAAACCGCACTGATAGGGTCCAATCAGGCTGTTGATAAAAGGTTTCAGGCGTTCACACAATATCGCAGAAAAGATCTTGTATGCGATATTTAGGAGACTGATGACTCTATAATTGGCGCAGTTGAGGGGGTCTCCTTTCTTGTGGATCGGGCAAACGATGCTGAGATTCCATTCATCAGGCATACACTCGTCTGACCAAATATTAGAAATGAGTTGGTATATGCAATCTACCAATTCATCCCCTGCTGCCTTGAAAAGTTCGGCCGGCAAGCCGTCAGGTCCAGCAGCCTTGTTCGATTTTAGCTTGGATATTGCTATCCCCACTTCGTTTTGGTCAGGTGGATGGAAATTTTGACTATCATCGTCTATGTTGAATGGTTCATTCTGCCTGACAGCGGGATGTTGGTCTTCGTCGCCGTTATACAGTCTGCAGAAGTAGTTTTTCCATATTCTCAGCACCAACTGTGATTCTACTACGAGGTTTCCATTTTTATCTCTACAGGTTTCTGTACGGGTATTACTTCTCTGACACGTTCTTTTTACCTTTTGGTAAAACTTCCGTACATTGTTCCTGGAGTATAAACACTCGATATTCTCAAACGCGCGCTTCTCATGCTCTTTCTTCTTCTTTTGGAGAAGCCGATGTTCTTCCCGTCTCTTTTGCTCGTAGAGCTCACGAGCAGCTCTCGTCTTCCTTTGCAGCGTCGCTTTGTATGCCTCTTGTTTTGCTGCATATACTCGCCGGCATTCTTCGTCAAACCAGGGGTTTCGCGGTGGTGGTCGAGCGAGACCCAACACATCAGTCGCCGCGTTTCTGATGGCATGTTGGCAGCGTTGCCACTGGTCTTCGGTACTTGATGCTGGCGGCAAAGGGGTGATTGAGAGATTTCGGGATACGCGTTTAGCGAAGAGTCTGGCGGTCTCTTGCGATTGTAGCTTTTCGACGTTAAATTTTCTCACAGTAATTCTTCTTTGTTGCTCAGATTGGGATATCCGCATTCGTACCTTGGCTACAACAAGGTAATGATCCGAGTCTATGTTGGCCGCTCGGAAGGTCCGGACATCCAGAATACTGGAGGCATGCCTTGCGTCGATCGCAATATGATCAACTTGGTTGATCGTGACATAATCATTGGACCGCCATGTCTGCTTATGAATATCGAGATGAGGAAACCATGTGCTTGCTATGGTGACATTTCGCTCCACAGCGAAATCAATTAGCCTTAGTTCGTTATCAGACGTGGTGTCGTGTAGGCTATGCTTACCGACTGCCCTACCAAAGACGTCCTCCTTTCCTATTTTGGCGTTAAAATCGCCCAATACGATTTTAACATCGTATTTAGGACATTGCTCGTATGTTTTGTCGAGGAGCTCGTAGAAACACTCTTTGGTGGCACGGTCGTTTTCTTCTGTGGGGGCATGAACACATATTAGGCTTATGTTAGCGAATTTAGCCTTGATCCGGATAGTCATAATACGCTCGCTCACGTTTAGAAGCTTAAGACTTCTTGCCTAAGTCTGCCGCGTATGACAAATCCGCATCCGATTAAGCGTTGCCTGTTGCCTCTGTAGCAATCATCGTAGTAGATGTCACAGTTTTTCATCCTCTTTTTGCCCGGCCCATCCCATCGCACTTCCTGGATGGCGGTAATATCTGCTTTATAGCAGTCTAGGGCCTCTGCTAGTTGTTCGGCTGCACGTGGTCTGTAAAGGGACAGAACATTCCACGTACAGATCCGAAGGTCGTTGTCCTTATTTTGTTTGCTGGGGTCGTCATTAGTTAAGTCATCCTTATCCGAGGCTTTTGGTTGTTTCGGAACCATGCGCTTTTTACGTGGTAGGGAAGTTACCCCGACGGCACAACCCCCAACCTGGAGGGCCAGTTCCTTAATTATTCCCCTAGGACGAGGGGCCGGGTACACCGGTGCCAGTAGTCCACTACGGGAGTATGAGCGCTGCCGTTGGCCCATTAAGGGCTCCTTCGCCACCATCTCTATTCCAATGTCCTGACCAACATTGGAAATTCCTTACCGACCTGTGATCCGAATACGTCGAAGCAGCTCGCGCAAGGTATTCACTAAGTTCAACCTAACTGGAACTATAGACGCCACCGTTGACTCTGTCTAGGGAATTCGTCCGCTGCCGCCTGGAACAGGAAGAAGTGCTCTAGTGAGAAAAGCACTCTTGCCCCCCTCTCTCATCTGCTGCCACCAAGAATCCGCCAAACGGGGTTGGTTACCCATTTCTTGGATTAAGGCACCCGGCTGTCACCGCGTGAAGGTTGAGAGTAGGAGTTGGTAGGCCTCAGCTGAGTGAAAACGTTTGTGTTTTCATATGATCGCATGCACTACCGTTTGACCAGCCCTCAGACGTTGTAGGAAAGTATAAAGATCGTAACCTGCAGTGGAAATTTATTCCACCCGGAGCACCACATATGGGAGGGCTTTGGGAAGCTGCAGTTAAGAGCTTTAAGGTGCATTTCCGGAAGCTTGCAGGAGACCACAAGTTCACGTTGGAGGAGTTTACGACTCTTTTGGCATCAATTGAGGCTTGCCTGAACTCGAGGTCGATCTCCCCGCTTTCCGTAAACATAAATGATCCCCTACCTTTAACCCCAGGACATTTTCTTCGCGGTGGTCCGCTTCTAGCTATCCCTGAATCTGATATCTCTGAAAATTCAATTAGCTACATTCGGCGATGGGAGAAAGTAAAGTTACTCCATCAACAGTTTTGCGCTCGGTGGAAGCGAGAGTATCTCTGCAAAATGCATAAGCGGTATAAATGACAAAATCCCCAAAGAGATGTTGCTATCAATGATCATGTAGTAATTCGAAAGGAGAAACTCCCTCCAAATGAATGGCGCATGGGACGCGTAGTTAAAATCTATCCGGGTTCTGATGGCAAAATACGCGTTGCAGATATCAACACGCAATTTGGTATCCTCACTAGGCCTATCGGAAAGCTTTGTGTGCTATTGGAGTCTTAAAATTCAATTTATCTGTGTCTATCTTTCACTTTCTCATATACCTACTTGCATTTAAATGCAAATGCAAATTCATTTATCATTCATTAAAGATGTAGAACTTAGAATGGCACTTATTAAGAAAGTACTTCACGAACCCGAGAAATCTGAAATCTATCTGTTCGTACATATCTTATTTTAAAACTTATACAATCATATTTTTCATTTATTTTATATCACCATAATGTGATTTTATATTCTTTTATAGTTATAAATAATTGATTTATTTGCTCCTCTACTAACCTATCCTTTCTCAATGGAGTGAGTGGATTCCCTCCAAAAACAAAAGGATTCCAGTAGTTTTAAGTTTTTCATAAAGTTATAATGTATCTGAAACTCGCATATCAGTATGTTTTTTAATAGTACACGTATCTTTCACTTTCACGATTGCTGCAAGGCGGCCGGCATTGTTCATGTGAAAAGCATATAAATATTTAGTTCGATCTAAATCGACAAGTTTCAAATAGTTCTAATGTTTTATGTAAGAGGTCGCTGCTTGCTGCAGTTCAAAGCCGACTGCCAACCTACCTATTTCCTATTCTTAGCAACTAAAATTGTTCTTTTCTATCTATCACCCTCCACGAGGTAAGACGTCGAACTCTTGTAATAAAAACCAGAAAACTAACTGTCTTTTTCATTTCTCCCATACAACTTCTCCACGAGGAATATTCCTAACCAGCGCCTATCCCAGGGTCTCGTCGAGGCACCCGCACAGCTATTTGATCGCTTTTTTATAAAGTGTATTTTGAAATCCTCGGCGTGCACTGACTTTCAAAGAAAGGTTTACAGAACTCAGAAAAGTTGAAGGGATGAGAAAGGAAAAAACGGCAAAAAACTACGTAGTTGTTGTACCTCGACGGTGTAATTAAATATGACTCCATAGTTATGCAGTTGTACTCGTACTACTACAATAATTTTCGATTTACTTTCTCTTTCTATTGTAGTAAAGTAATCCTTTTTCTGCATCTGAAAAATGTTTGTTTTGCATTTAAGCTATCTCATATGTTAGCATTGAATTCAGAAAGCACCCCGAATTCAGACCAATTTTCAATATCATGTGAATTGTTCAATTTAATTTAAGGCAGTAATATGTCCCGTCGAGAGAAGTTGACTCGACAAGAATTCGTCTCCTTTTTCGTTGCCTTTATCCTATACCCACCATTTCTACCTGCTTAGTAACGCACGAATAACCTCATTGCCTATCCCCTTAAACCTTCTCAGATAGAATTCCGATTGAATGTAATCAAATAAAATTTTAAAGTTATGAAACACCCGGGTGTGTTATAAACTCATATTTTCCTAGAATTCTCATTCCCACTTCTTTTGCTGGAGTCTGGTAGCATATTGGCTAAAACGAGGGTTGCTTTTGTCATGGCTGAGTAAAGATGTGCAAACTTTGCATTGAACCTTTGTCTCTCAAACATTTTTAGCGCGCTAATTTGATTTAAAAAGTTTTTTAATATTGCATATGTTACACGTCCTTCCTGCATATATCCGTAGAATCGCTTGTGGGCATCATGGCCATAGTGAAATATAATATTCCAGTTAGAAAATATTTTTATCACTGAGAGTTTTTTAAAAATAAAAAATTGCAAATAATTGTTAGAAATTCTACTATTTTTACTTGCACCTTTAACTCAGGACCTCAAAGATAAACGTGCTTTATTTCTTGAAAGATTTTGTTCAAATTTCCTATATTTGTTAGTTTAGAGATATGCCATTTGATGCTCACTAGAGAACTTTTTATTCTTTCAGAGGGCAGCAGACGAATTCCTTAGATGGAGTCAACGGTGGCGTCAAGGAATTTGCAAGGTTAGTCAAGACGATTTTCAGTGAGCTAGGAGCGACAATTTTGCGTATTTGTGTACCCGCATAGGTGAAGCGCACCTTGTCGTTTATATTGATTTTCAATGAAAATAATCCTTACACGCGATTGGCTGTTTGCAGGCCTATACTTTAAAAATGCATTTCGTCCGGATGTGGCGGTTGGACCCGCCAGTAGAGGGCCAGCACATCTCGTCCAGACGCACTGTTTTTTTCGATGCTTACCAAGTCCGTATGATTTTTTCTGCTAAAAGCAGATGTGAATTATACATCCGGGTGAAACGCATTTTGAAGCAATGCCACAAATTTCTACATTAATTTGTAAATTCTGCACTCCACTTAGCAATTTGCATATTCAACAAGCAATAGTTGATATACCCATATTGCTTTTCTTTGTTTATTAACGTAAATAAATAAAAGTGTAATTTTAACCAATTTGCATGCGTTGAACTCGGATAATTTTATTATTATATTATTATTTAATAAGAGATGAATTTAAAAATTACATGTTAAAAGAGGTGGGGTGAGTACTAGCTACAGCGGCTTACGGCTCATCGGATAATTTATAACCTAACTTTGCCCTTTATTTCTCTTTTCAAGCAGAATATTAAGATCATTCTGTACTCGTATGTATGTAATACGAGTATACATAGTAGTAGAATAGTAGTATAGTATATACGGGTGTCAGCGCAAATAATTATATCGCAGCGCAATGTAGTTTTTCCATGTAAAAACTGGGTAAAATAGCCAAAAAACTTAGCAACAAAAAAAAATAAAAATAAAAAATAACCTAGCAACAGGAATAAAAATGAAATTGGTTAAATATAAAAAAAAAGCTTTGAACAGCTGGTAAAATAAAATAATATGACGTAGTGTTCGTACTCGAACGCTTATGAGTCACTGAATATGTTCAAATATAATAATGTGATGTAGAAAGTGTTCACAGCATTAGCGCTTGATCAGCTGGTAAAATACAATAAGTTTACCTAACGCGTGGCCAGTTTAAATGACCATTATGCGGCGTAAAATACGACGTAATTCACGGTTTTCGACGTCCCGTATATTTCGGGAACGTCAGATTTTAACCTAAAACCTATATATTCTTGATTAAGAATGATTTCCAGCGAGGGATAGCCCCCACACTGAATTATGTAACACCTCAATATTTCCATGGATAAAAATAAGCTTATTTTAATATATTATATAAAGTAATTTTTTTATATCTTTCATCATTTGTTTCAAAACCAAAAAGGTTTTTCAATTTTTTTTTTATCTTGAGTGAATAAAATAATATAATTTACATTATCTCTTGTCAGCTGCTTAGGAATCTTAAAGCAAATTTGACTTAAATAAAAGCAAGAAATATTATTATGTCTTCCATATGCGAAAAATTATGTCTTGAGATTCAGTAGAAATATCATCAAATACTATAACTCAATGAGAACGAATTTCTTCAGGATTGGGGAGTGAATCTAATGTTAAGCTTTGAAATTTTCTGTGTTCTTGGCTATGTTTTTCACATATTTGATTAAATTCTTCAATAATTCTTTCCATAAATTTATATTTATCTTGATAAGAAGTTTTTGAAAAGTATTACATGAGTATGGAGAATTTTCGTTGAAATGGTTAATAAAACATTATTCTTACAGCAATTGCTTGGGCCACATATAATTGCCCTTATTACATATATATATATATTTTTTTTTTTCGGTGCTTGGACAATTTCTCTTAGCACTTTATTTTGAAAAGCTTGTAAATTATTTACATTTGTTTTCTTGGTACAACCCCAAAGTTGTATACCGTAGGTCCACACCGGCTTTAGCACTTCCTTGTATAAAAGCAGTTTGTTCTCAGTACTGAGCTGGGAGTGTTTTCCAAGTAACCAGTACATTTCTCTATATTTGATTTCGAGTTCTTTATATTTCATTTCCACGTGCATTTTTCAGCTTTGCGTCGAGTGTCATTCCCAGGTATTTGGCTTCGTTTGCAAAAGGTATTCGGGCTGAGTATAGAAAAATTGGCATGTCATTAGTTTTCTTATAAGTGAAATTCACGTGAATAGATTTAGATTCGTTGAGGGCGATCCGCCAGTCCCTCGTCCATTCATTTACATTATTCAGTGCGTTTTGCAGTTTTCCAGTCGTTTCTTTGATTGTTTTACCTACTACTAGGATAGCGGTGTCATCGGCAAACGTAGCAAGGATAGTGCCATCTTCATTCGGTATATCACGAGTATATAGCAAATAGAGAAGCGACACGAAAGATTCTATTCCTGAGATCTGATTCTAGAATATCGAATAAGCATACAGGGAGAACTTGTCGTAGTTTGAATTTCAAGCCATCATACCACACCTTATCAAAGGCTTGCGAGACGTCAAGAAATACTCTTTTTTTTTTTTTTTTTTTTTGTCGGGATAGGAAACACTCGACTGGAGCACTCAGGCACAACTGGTCCATCTAAAAAATTGAATGCCGAAAAGATTCAGTGGTATACTTATGAAAATAAGTTAGAAAGACCACTGCGTGTTGTAGCAAGGGGACTCCACCCCTCGTGCACTAAAGAAGATGTAATGCACGACCTTCAAGGCAAAGGCTTTAAAATTCTTGACGCCGTCAATATTATCAAGAAGGAGAAGCAACAGTCGGAGGGAGATCATGAAAAATTGGTAAAGCGCGGACTTCCACTATTCATGCTTAGTTTTGATAAAGACGAAAATAAAGATATTATATATGGTATCAAGACTATTCTAAACATCGTAGTCAAAATCGAACCCATGCGTAAGACCTCCAGATCGATCCCGCAGTGTAAGCGCTGTCAAGGCTTCAATCATACGCAGACTTACTGCCAGAAAGAGCCGCAATGCGTCAAATGCGCAGGTAAGCATCTCTCGGAAGAGTGTCACCTAAACAAGCAAACCCCAGACACTTGTATAAATTGCAAAGGAAAACATCCTGCGAACTATCGAGGTTGCGAAGTGGCGAAAGAGCTTCAAAAACGCCGCGATACGCTAAAAAATTCGATGTGTCCGAATATGAAACCAATCAAGAACAGACCCAATATAACTACGAAAAAAGCAGCGAAAGATAGAAAGTCCGTCAATATTAACTTAAGATCGGTTAATGATAACAAATCCGAAAGTAATAGAGATAAGGTAACAGAAGCAAAATCACCGAATATTGGCGTGCAGTCTTATGCTCAAACGGCGAAGACAGTTAAGGGTACGTACACGACCGACAACTCACGGGAGATCAAAGCAAGAAACCGTCCAAACTTTAATGTAAAGACTCCTTCTCAAGTTGCGACATTGAAAAATGGTGATAGAGGTATCCAATGTTTTTTTCCCTAATTCTTGCGAAACTTGAAGAGCAATGCAAAACAAATAAACAAATTTTCGAGAGACTAGTTGCACTAGAAAACAACATTCATAAGACGCGCACTTCAACCAGAATATGAAAGAAACGCTTAAAATTCTTACTTGGAACACTAACGGGCTCATACAAAGACTCGACGAGTTAGAAATATTTATGCGAGGGAAAGATATTGATATATGCTTGGTCTGTGAAACTCATCTGACAAAGCAATCGAATATTAAGATAAGGGGATATAGCGGGTATCACGCCTTTCACCCATCGGAAAGAGCCAGAGGCGGATCATCTTTCTTTATAAAAGAAAATATCGAACACTCAGCGGAAATAAAGATTGAATTAGAAGCAATGCAAGTAAGCACGGTACGTGTTCGAAATGGACATTTTGCTTTCAACATTTCGTCTATATATTGTCCACTGCGATGTAAACTTGAAGAAATTGATTTCACAAACATCTTCAACTTCCTTAAACCAAATTTTATTATTGGTGGTGACTTCAACGCGAAACACCCCTTCTGGGGCTCAAGGTACGCCTCTCAGAAAGGTAGAAAGCTTTATAATGCGGGTATGCAATTCAGTTGTGATTTTTACTCGACGGGTAAACCAACATATTGGCCAACTGATAGAAATAAGATACCAGATCTGATTGATTTCTTTGTTGTTAAAGGAATATCTGGCAACTGTATAAAAGTTGAAGAAAGCTTTGATCTCTCCTCTGATCATTCTCCAATCATTATGACGATAAGCGAAGCTTTGATTAAAAAAGTAGGACCGGCCAGATTAACCAGCGCGAAAACTAATTGGGATGGCTTTAAAAAGAGCTGAGTGTATCACTTAAAACGCCATATGAACTTGAAGTTGAAGTAGATCGCTTCGTCGAAATCTTACAGGATGCCGCGTGGAAGAATACTCCCAAACCAAAGAGAACCCCGGCGAGTTACATTCAAACTTATCCGCAGGAAATAAAAGAGATGATTAAGGAGAAGAGAAAAGCGCGTAAAAGATGGCAACAAACTCGGGCTCCGCAACATAAAGCACATCTTAACCGTTTGTGCAACGCACTAAAAAGATCTATTAAAGACCTTAAGAATAATGAAATACAAACTTACCTAGAAAGCTTAACGGCAGAAAAAGATTCTAATTACTCGCTTTGGAAGGCTATGAAAGGTATTAAAAAACCTCAAATTCAAGCCGCGCCAACTAGGAAAAATCAAGACGAATGGGCCAGGTATGATAAAGAGAAAGCGCAAGTTTTTGCCACCCACCTGGAAGAAACTTTCAAACCGTTTGATGGACAAGCTCTTATTGAAAATATAAATACGTCATACATTGGCAATAGCGTAATAAGAAATGCAACACTTACCGAACATAAGGAAGAAATAAAGAAACTTAGACCTAAGAAGGCTCCTGTATATGACCTAATTACGGGAGAGGTTCTTAAAGCCCTAGCAAGAAAAGCTCTAATTAAGGTTCTGTTCACTATAAACGCCGCACTTGTACTAGAATATGTTCCCAGTCAATGGAAAGTGGCCGAAATCAAAATGGTCCTTAGCCCGGAAAACCGCCGAATGAAAAAACGTCTTATAGACCGATTTCGTTTCTTCCAATTATATCCAAGGTGTTCGAGAGAATATTGATTAGGCGAATACAGCCGGTAATAGAAGAAAGGCATCTCATTCCGGATCATCAATTCGGATTCAGAAGTAGGCACTCTACAGTTGAACAAGTGTATAGAATAACACATGTAATCGAAAAGTCACTTGAAGAAAAAAAGATTTGTTCAAGCGTATTCCTTGACGTCTCTCAAGCCTTTGACAAGGTGTGGCACGAAGGCTTAAAGTTTAAATTACGACAAGTTCTGCCAGAGCACCTATATAATATTTTGAAGAGCTACCTTACGAATAGACTATTCCGCGTCAAATGTGGAAACGAATATTCTGATTTTAAGGAAATAATGGCTGGGGTGCCGCAAGGAAGCGTTCTTGGTCCAGTCTTATATCTATTATACACTCGTGATATACCGCAAGTAGAAGGCACTGAGCTAGCTACATTTGCCGACGACACTGCTATCTTAACAGTAGGTAAAACGGTCGAAGATACTACAGAAAAACTGCAAGAAGCTTTGAATAGAGTAAATAAATGGACAAAGATTTGGCGAATCGCACTCAACGAGACTAAATCTGTTCATGTAAATTTTACTTATAAGAAAATAAATAATTTGCCGATCTTTTCAAACTCGGTTCAAATCCCGTTTGCAAACAGGGCAAAGTCTTGGAATGACACTTGATACAAAGCTGAAATGGAAAACGCACGTAAAGAAAAAACGCAAAAATAGATAATAAATATCGAGAAATAAATTGGTTACTTGGAAAATATTCCAAGCTTAATATATATAACAAACCGCTTTTATATAAGCAGGTGCTAAAGCCCGTATGGACATATGGTATACAGCTCTGGGGTTGTACCAAAATAACTAACATTAAAATTTTACAAACTTTGGGAACAAAGTGCTAAGGGGTATTGTTAATGCGCCATGGTATATCCGAAATAGCGATTTCCACAGAGATCTTGGCATTAAAACAATCGAAGACGAAATCAAAAACTACGCGAGGAAGCATAGAAGTCGACTAGAAAGTCACGCTAATATAACAGTCCTCAAAGTTTTGGATGAAAGAAATTTACTTCTTTCGAAGAAAGCCAAGAAAGCACTTCAGTGATGAGGAGCTTACAGTACCAGCACTCACCACATCCGCACCGAAGATCTGCCACCTGATACGAGCAAAGGCCGGACACTCACAGAGATAATGTTTCGCGGTGTCGTCGCTCTCTCCACAAGCGTCGCAGATTGTAGTGTCACTTAAGCCTAACACGTTAAGGTGCTTGGCAAAAGCGAAGTGGCCTGTCAAGACGCCGATAAGTTGTCTACAGTCTTTTCTGCTGAGAGACAGCAAGAATGCCGCTGATTTCTTACAGACGTCCGGGAGCATGCGTTTAGTCAACCTGCAACCTGGAGAGTCATGCCACACACAATTGTGCTCGTGAGAGACCCAATCGTCAATGGAAGCCCTAACCGAAGACGCTGAGAGACCCAGCGCGGTTTCCTGACCTGAGAAAGCCTCCTCTAGCAATCTCATCGGAGATCTCGTTCCCCAAGATCCCAGTGTGACCTGGGACCCAGATAAGAGACAGAGAATTCAGCCTTGCGACCGAGTTCAAAGAGTTTTTGGTTTCACGAACTATTTTGGAAGTGGTTAAAGGGTTAAGCAAGGCCTTAAGCGCAGCCTGACTGTCACTACAGACACAAATGCTACGTCCCTTCCACCTGTTCTACACAACATAGTTCATGGCCATTAGGATTGCATAAGTTTCCGCTTGGAAAACAGACGCATATTTGCCTAACGAGAAGTGAAGTCTAATGTTGTCGACTTCCACGAAGACACCAGCGCCAGACCCTTGACTGGTTTTGGAACCATCCGTGAAACGGACTACATTCCATTCCCGGCTCAGACTCTGACCGAAGCCAGTCCTGGACACAAGAAAAGTCGACTCTGAATTTGCGCATCAGCTGGAGTTCTGCTGTCATTGCATCAGACGGCATATCTATAAGACAGGAGTGGTAAGATAAGTGTCGCGCAAGTTCATCAAAGTTCCAGTGTGGAGTATAACAAACACCTCCTCGCCTAAGACGATGGATGGCTTTGATAGTGCAACCCATGATATAAGTATCAAGGGGAGGTAAGTTCAGCAAAGCGTCTAGAGCAGAGCTAGGCGTACTCGGGAAAGCTCCCGAGCCGCCGAGACAAGCCGTTCTTTGGAGTTTCCCACAAAAGGCAACCACATATTTACGCGAGAGCCCCTTCCACCAAACAACCGACGCATATGCGAGGAATGGTCTTATCATAGCCGTGTAGATCCAGAGAACCTTATTCGGTGATAAGCCCCAAGTCTTGCCAAAAGCACCCTTACACTGCCAGAAGACTGAGAGCGCCTTGGATGTTTTCGACTCGACGTGTTTGGACCAATGAAGTTTCTTACCTAAAATCACTCCCAGATATTTGGCTTCATTGGAAATGCGAATGGTGACGCCTTTTAGTACTGGTTGAGTCAGACCGGTCAAAATCCTCCTTCTCGTAAAAAGAAAAACCTCAGTCTTAAGATAATTCACCGAAAGCCCACTCCTAGTACACCATTCATCGATCATGTCCAGCGCCGCCTGCGCGTTAGCACAGACCGTCGCCAGGCATGGCCCGACAGAAAGTACGGCGATATTATCCGCATATGCCTGAGCGTAGACGTTAGAACTATTTAGAGTGTTCAACAGAGAGTCGACCACCATGCACCATAACAATGGAGAAAGAAAGCCACCTTGCGGACAGCGCCTGTTTACCCCTGTCATAACATATTGGCCACAATCCGCATCCACTACCAAAGTTCTATTCATTAGCATTGCTTTAATCTACAACACTAATGTTTCATCTACCCCGTGTTGTCTGGCAGAGTCGCACATGCAATCAAAAGTCGCATTGTCAAAAGCACCCTCAATGTCGATGAAGATACCCATCGCGTATTCTCTCCTATCAAGCGCGCATTCAATTCTGGCCACTAGATTTTGAAGTGCGGTCTCACAGGATTTCCCACGCTGATAGGCATGCTGCATCTCCGGTAGTGGATGCTGTTTCAAAGCAACTTTGCGCACGTGAAATTCTACCAGTCTCTCCATACTTTTCAGTAAGAAGGATGTCAAACTTATAGGTCTGAAACTCTTGAGGAGCGAATAGTCTTCCTTACCAATTTTCGGTATGAAAGCTACTCTGACTGTCCGCCAAGGTGTAGGAATATATGCCAGCGCCAAGCCAGCGGTGAAAATTCTTTTCAGAGTTGGCAATAGCTGATCTATACCCTGTTGCAGCATAGCTGGATATATTCCATCGGTGCCAGGTTATTTGAAACCATCAAAAGATGCCACAGCATATTTGATGGCCTCATCTGTTACCACGGCTGATGCAATATACCAGCTGCGCCGAGTTTTCTGACTTGGATCAAGCTCATCCTGGGTAAGCGGGCCAAGCTGCGACCTAGTGATTATCCGATTGCCAGGAAAGTGAGTCTCCAGCAGAAGACTAAAAGTTTCCGCTTTCGTCTTAGTAAACTTGCCATCAGATTTTCTCAGTGACTCCGGTTTGGTCGGCTTGCCCCTTTTGAGAACCTTAACCAACCTGCTGGTTTCACCGAGTGTCTCGATCTTTTCACAAAAATCTCTATAAGAAGCACTTTTCGACAACCGAATTAACTTCTTGTAGTCTTTTTGCTTCGATCTAAAAAGATTCCAGTCACCTTCTAAATTTGTCTTGAGTGACCTATTTAGAAGTTTTCTGGATTCTTTCCTAAGTCGCTGCAGTTCTGGGCTCCACCAGGGAACCGGAGTTCTGCAGGGGGTTTTTGTCAAAGGGCACGTCAGTTCAAAACAGCTGGTAAGGACACTAGTCAGGTTTTGAACAGCATCCTCAACCTTTCGTTTTGTTCTGAGTTTAGTTTGAGTTTTGACAGATCTGTCTAGCTCTTCCCTAAACCGCACCCAGTTGGTTTTCCTCGGATTCCTCCTCTCCTGCAAAGTTATGACCTCGCATTCGATTTGGAAAGCGATGTATCTATGGTCTGACAAGGACACCTCCGGCAGTACCCTCCAGTTTGTAATTGACTTGAAATACCTATTAGATAAAGTCAAATCAATTACCTCCTGCATCCTTGCCGTAACAAAAGTTGGCTGGGAGCCAATATTGTTAATTACCATGTCAGACGATAGTATAAAGTCTAGGAGATGGTTTCCTCGTATGTTACATTTGCTGCTGCCCCAGACTGTATTCAGAGCATTCGCGTCGCAACACATGACTAGTCCCATCTCCCGAGTGTCACAGTACTTTATGAGTTCGGCAACCGCCTTCGGTGGTGGAGGCATTACCGAATCATAAGGGAAGTAAGCCGACGCAACGACGAAGGTTTTCCAACTTCCGGTCGTTTCGTAGCTTACAGCTGCAGCAACCAGGTCCTGTCCACAAAATTGTCCAAGCTTGGTTACTGAGAGGAAATTCGGCACAATTAGACAAGCTCTCGGTCTTTCAGATCGCTCGTCACATAGCACCGTTACACCACGAACACCCCCAAAACCACATATGCGCTTGTTCCGCACGTATGGCTCCTGGATAGTGTGCTTTATGTTGCGGAGCACGACTCTGTTGCCATTTTTTACGCGCTTTTCTTTTTTTCTTGACCAATTCTTTTATTTCGGGAGGATATCGCAAACCGTATCTGTCCGGCGTTTTCCTTGGATTGGGCGTATTACCATATTCCAAGAGGCGAGCTGTACGATCTCAACGAAGCGATGAACTTCAACCTCAAGTTCATAGGGTGTCGAAAGTGGAACGCTTAGTTCAACATTATCTTCAATTTCGTTCCTAAAGCCTTCCCAGTTAGTTGTTCGACCAGTTAATCTCGCTGGCTCTAGGTTATAGACTAGTTTTTCGCTGATTGTTAAAATAACCGGGGAATGATCAGACGACAGATCAAAGCTCTCTTTAGCTTTTATATGGTTGGTAGATATTCCTTTCACAACGAAAAAATCTAACAAGTCAATTATTTTCGAAGTATCAGTTGGCCAGTATGTCGGTTTACCCGTCGAATGGAAATCACAACTGTACTCCATACCTGCCCCATAGAGCATTCTACCTTTTTTCAAGCTGTATCTTGAGCCCCAGAACGTATGTTTCGCATTAAAATCGCCGCCGATGATAAAATTAGGTTTCAGCGATTCAAACAAATTAATCTAACAAGTCAGTTATTTTCGAAGTATCAGTTGGCCAGTATGTCGGTTTACCCGTCGAATGGAAATCACAACTGTACTCCATACCTGCCCCATAGAGCATTCTACCTTTTTTCAAGCTGTATCTTGAGCCCCAGAACGTATGTTTCGCATTAAAATCGCCGCCGATGATAAAATTAGGTTTCAGCGATTCAAACAAATTAGTAAAATCTGATTTTTCAAGCGCAGAACGCGGTGGACAGTAGATAGTTGAGATTTTAAGAGTACGCTGACTATTTTTAACTCGAATCGTGCAGAGTTGCAAAGTTTCAAGTTCTATCTTTAGGTCTTCGGATTGTTCGATGTAGTCTTTAATAAATAACGATGATCCGCCTCTCGCTTTTTCCGAAGGGTGACAGGCGTGGTAATCATTATAGCCTTTTATTTTTAAATGCGATTCCGTTTTTACGTGGATTTCAGAAATCAAGCAAATATCAATATCCTTTTCACGCATGAATATTTCCAATTCGTCGAGTTTTTGAAAAAGTCCGTTTGCATTCCAAGTACATATTTTTAACATTCGTTTGTCATTCATATTCTAGTTGAAGTACACGTTTTCTGAGAATTATTTTCAAGCTTAACCAGCTTATTGAGAATAATTTTATTTATGGTATTTTACTTTGTTCTTCAAATTTCTCGATAATAACCGACAAAACATGAGAGACAGGGTCCGTCGAAATTTCAAGGTTTTTTGGTTTTTCGGATGCCGCGGTTTGAGCGTAAGTCTGCACTCCTGCTGTCCGAATGTCATTACCTGGCGGCTTTTTCGATGTTAGCTTTTCAGTACCGTTTCTTTTAAGAACAGAGGTCGAGGATCTTTCTGTTGTCACTCTTTGCCTCGCCTTTTTGCGCTCTGAGCCCGGTAGTTTTAGTTTGCCTACTTTCTCCTGTGCATTCTTACGCTTTGGCTTAGTTTGCAGTTTAGATTTTGCAAGGGGCTTAAGGAGCATATCTCTCCGTTTTTGCGACTCCTTAGCTACTTCACAGCCTCTATAATTTGCTGGGTGATTTCCCTTACAGTTAGCACATGTTGCAGAGGTTTGTTTATTTACTCCACAGTCTTGGGAGAGGTGATTTCCGGCGCATTTCACACATCGCGGTTCTTTTTTGCAGTACATTTGCGTATGGTTAAATCCTTGGCAACGTTTGCACTGCGGAATCATCCTTATCCAATCCTTATTACATATGGAAAAAAATAATTTAGCCTTTGGGCAGGTTTAAGCATGTCAAAATGTTTAATAGTTAATTTCGAATTTTTCTCCGAAGTTTTAATTTTTATTGAACTCATTTAATAATAAAAAAATTGTACTTGCGTATGCATTGGGTTGGGGTCAAATTCTGGAAGGGTCAAACCTCTTTTTACAAAATTCTGCTTTTCAAAATTCTGCTTTACAAAATTCTGCAATTAATAAAAAAAAGGTTTAGAAAATGTTAAAAAGCGCACGTTTTTTTGTAAAATAAACCTCTCTTTTGATGATTTAAATAAATGTTTAAATTTAAAAGTAAGTCTTTGTCTTGGGGTGGCAGTGGTGCAGTGGGTATTGTGTTTACTCGTTAACCGATGTGTGTATGTTCAAGCCCCAGCGGGGAACAGCAATCATCAGTAACCCGAGGAAATAAATGAAAACGGATTACATCGAAGTTTTCCAACCACTGCACCAAAGAAAGGTTCCTGCTTGGTAGTACAATGGACCAGAGAGAGTGCTATTTGATTTGGGTTTCCTTTTTTTTTAAGAAAAAAAAAAGTCTTTGTCTTAACATAATGATTTTTAGCAATCAAAATAATAAAGAACAAGAATTTTCGATTCCTTCTAATACTTAATAAGTGGATAAGGAAAATTATTGCAAAAGGTTTAATGAAATGGTAGAAGAAATATATACAAATTAAACTGATAAAATTACACAATGCGAAAATTATGATTAGTTACATTATTAAACCCCAAGTTAAAATGCAAAAATAGTTCTTATTAAATGAAGTCATATGTAAGTGAAGAAAAGGGCATTGAAAGCTACCAATTTAATGATCATTTACCAGCAAATACTACTCAGTTAAACACTGCTGGTAGACCAATATCAATTGATATTGTAGCATTGACTACAGGATGCTTTGTGTACCAAAAACTAAAACACTGTATCTCAAACTGTGCAACGACATCTATTGCCTACTAGTAGTAAATATTCCAACCTGATGTGCTTACGCTCCAACCTGGTGTGCTTACGTTCCACAATTGTTCCACACAATATCCCAATATTCCATGATCCTCAATTCACCCGGAGAAACATCTAGCATGTTCTAGAACCCCTTGCAATTTCCTATAAATACCCTACCACAACCAACGTCGAGACAGTTGTTTAAAAGTAAATACAGCGATTACAAGAGATATTCGACCAGTGGTGAAAGCAAGCGACATTGTGAAAATAAATCTGTATCGACCATTTATTTTGAAATAAATAAAGAATAAAGTGATTGACTATTGTGTTAAAGTAAAGTTGGTATTTGATAATAAATAAACAATTAAAATACACAAAAGACGATTTTATTTAAACGAACCCCAACAGGAATATTACATTGGTGTCAGATGTGGGGTAAAACAAATTTTGTGTATTGCTTTTTGTGTAAGTGAAAAATAAAAATGGTTCGGAAGTTGCTAGAAGATTTGTCAGTGCCACAACTAAAGGAAGTACTGAGCTAGCGGAATCAGCTTACGACTGGTACAAAGAGAGAATTGATCATTAAGTTGCGGAAAATAATGACGGACGAGGGTACAGATCCCGATACGGCTTTGTTCGACGTCGAAGAAGAACAAGTAAGTACGACAAATGACATGTCAGCCTTGATGAAATTACTTTCCGAAAAGTTCGACGAACAAAAGAATTCTCAAAATGATAAATTCGAGAAGCTAGAAAATTCCTTGGCTGAACAAAAGAACTTTCTAGATGCCAAGCTCGAGGAACAGAATAAACAATTTGAGAATTCTCTAGATGCTAAGCTGGATGTGCAAAACAAGAAGTTTCAGATACTAGAAAATTCCTTGGCTGAACAGAGGAATTCTCTAGACGCTAAATTCGGAACAATTGAAGGACAATTCGAAAACGTACAGGCTAAGATCGAGAATGTTGAAACAAAATTCGAGAACGTTCAAACAAAAATCGAGACTGTTGAAGGAAGATTCGAGAATTTGGCAAAGGAACTCGAACACGTGAAGAAACAGAAAGTCCGGGAGTATTCAACCGACTTCCCGAGAAGGAAAGAGATGCAGCCTCCCGTCTTCGATGGTCAAACATCATGGCCGATATATAAGAGACAGTTCGAAGCTGCGGCAATGACGAACAACTGGGACGATGAAGAGAGGTCCATTGCCCTCACGCTTGCGCTTAGAGGATCTACTGCAGAGCTTCTGCAAACCATTCCCGAGGACAAACAACGCAACTACGATAGTCTAGTGGAAGCTATTGAGATGCGATTTGGGGACGACCACATGCAGCAAGTATATAGGGTCCAGTTGCACAGAAGAGTCCAGATGAAGGGTGAGACGCTTCAGCAGTTACAAGCAGACATCGAGCGGCTGGCACATTTGTCCTATCCAAACGCCGGCGAGGACATCATTAACGAGATGGCAACCGAAGCGTTCACCCATGCCATAGCTGATGCGAAACTACAAATGGCGGTAAGAATGGCTGGAAAGAAAACACTCGCCGAAGCTTTGGCGTTTGCTCTGACAAGGCCGCAGACCACGCCTGTCAGGGAATCCACCGTGTGAGGGAAGTAGCCGCCATCGAATGCTCTTGCCAGAGGATGGACGTCGAAGACCGAAACAACGCTCGCGGAGGACAAATTCGTTGCTGGAACTGCAACAAAATAGGACACCTACAACGGCAATGCAGAAATCCACCCAGACGCGGAAACTGTCCACATTGTGCGAATAGGCGACGCAACGAAGAACCATCCTACAGGGACAACATCCATCCTGTTGGCCAGGCTCCTCGAAACCAGGAGTCAGGAAACGCCTAAGAGCCAGCTTCGCGGGGCAGAAGTTGGCTATTGGAATCGACGCCCCCAAGACCACCATCCAGGTCTCCCAAACCAAACGATGCAACAAAAGTCTAACAGTGGAAGCATTCATCGGCAAAAATAAGTGCGTGGCTACTATCGATACCTGCGCCACGGCTTCCATTGTAAGAAAAGTTCTCGTCCGGAAGTCTTGGCTGCACAACACCAGCTGCTACTGCCTTAGGACTGCGACAGGGGAAGCGGCGAAAGTATACGGAGAAGTTCGCCTCACGTTACAACTAGCAGGGTTGGCCTTTTCTCATGCGTTCCTGGTGGCCGACATATGTGATGAATGCATCATCGGAGTGGACTTTATGAAAGAACATGACGTAATCATCGACATCGGGATGCAAGTTCTGCGGTACCGGAACGTAGAGATCCCAATGGTGTACGGGAACGAGAACGCAGCACATTTAAGGACAATACTCAGCAAGGACGAAGTCTTACCACCATCTTCCGAGACTATCATTTGGACAAAACTAGAGGGTGATCCTGGGAGCCACCGATTCTACCTATTGGAGCCAGATTTAGGAAGGAATTCCCCAAACTACATCGTGGGAAAAGTTTTAGTGGAGCCAAAGAACAGCCTGGTCCCAGTAAGGCTCATGAACTTAAAGAGCCATAGCGTCAAACTAAAACAAGGGGAGGTTATTGGTAAATGTGCGCCGATATGTTCAATTTCAACAATAACCGAAAAGGAATCTGCGAAGCCCGTTTCATCAGCCAGGTTGGCCGAAGTAAGGGACATGATCCTCAAGCACTGCGAACTGGATCAGGATCCAAGCCATGGCAGAAAAGCTAATCGGTGAGTACGCTGATATATTTGCCTCACAGGATGGAGAGTATGGTCGAACACATCTGGTGCAACATCGCATAGACACTGGGGATGCCAGACCAATTCGTCAGCCTGCCAGACGACTACCACTGGCAAAGCAGACGGAGGTTGCGGATATGGTGTCAATGATGGAGAACGAAGGGCTCATCGAAAGTTCTAAGAGTCCGTGGGCCTCACCTGTTGTACTGGTTAAGAAGAAAGACGGCAGCACACGATTCTGCGTGGACTATCGCAGACTTAATGATGTCACGAAAAAGGATAGCTACCCTCTGCCACGGATCGATGACACATTGGACACACTCTCAGGAGCTCGATGGTTTTCCACCCTTGATTTAAAGAGCGGTTACTGGCAGGTACAGATCGATCCAAAGGACCGAGAGAAAACTGCGTTCACTGCAGGAAATGGGTTGTGGCAGTTTACAGTAATGCCATTTGGATTGTGCAACGCTCCGGCAACTTTTGAGCGCCTAATGGAACACGTCCTGCGTGGATTGACCTGGAAAACTTGCTTGGTGTATCTGGACGATGTGATCGTGATAGGAAAAACATTCGAGGAACATCGCGACAACCTGAAGAATGTGCTAGAACGGCTTCGAAGCGCTCACTTGAAGCTGAACCCAAAGAAATGTGACCTCTTCAGATCCGAAGTCAAGTACCTGGGCCACGTTATCTCATCAGAAGGAGTGCGTACAGATCCAGACAAGGTGGAAGCTGTGAAAAACTGGCCAGTTCCAAAAGACAAACATCAACTCAGGAGCTTTTTGGGTCTCGCCACGTACTACCGACGATTCGTAAAGGACTTTGCCGGAATCGCGAAGAGCCTGCACCAACTGACAGAAAAAGGAAGGCAATTTAAGTGGTCAGGTGAGTGCGACAAAAGCTTCAAGAACCTTAAGCCACAACTATGCGAAGCACCAACACTAGCATACCCCATTCCCGGAGAAATGTTCATCGTGGATGCAGATGCAAGTAACGTCGGTGTCGGAGCGATTCTTTCGCAGGTACACAACGGCCAAGAGAAGGTAGTAGCATACTTCAGCAAAGTGCTCTCCAAGCCGGAAAGGAACTACTGCGTGACCAGGCGAGAACTTCTGGCGCTGCTTCTGGCGACAAAACACTTTCCAAAAGTTCCTTTTGCGGACAGACCACGCGGCTCTAAAATGGCTGCTACAGTTCAAGAATCCGGAGGGGCAGGTCGCAAGATGGATTGAACGGCTGCAGATGTACGATTATGAAATACAGCATCGTAAAGGGAAACTTCATTCTAATGCGGATGCCTTATCCCGGCGACCATGTAAAAGCGACTGCAAGCATTGTGTGCGGCAGGAAGAGAAGAACCTTCTTTCCATCCAAAGGGTAAGAGCTGAGCCTATCGCCGGCTGGAGTGCAGAGGAAGTCCGCAACGCTCAAAAAGAAGACCCAGACATCGAGCCGATATTAGCGTGGAAGGAGTTTATGGAAAAGCCAAACGGACAAGATATCTCGGACAGGAGCCCCACTCTCAAGGCATACTGGGCTCAGTGGGACTCACTTCATGTGCAAGATGGTGTGCTGAAAAGGAAATGGGAGAGGCCGGACGGGAAAGATTTCATAATGCAGCTTGTCTTGCCGCGATCAAAAGTTCACGAGGTGCTGCGGGAGATGCATGATGGAGCATCCGGAGGTCATTTGGGTGCAAACAAGACGCTGGAGAAAGTGCGAGAACGTTTCTATTGGCTCAGCGCAAGGGACGACGTAGAAAGTTGGTGCCGAAAATGCGTCGTGTGTGCAGCCAGCAAGGGACCCAGAACGAAAACGCGAGGCAAGATGCGCCAGTACAACGTGGGCGCACCCTTTGAACGGATTGCCGCTGACAACGCTGGTCCATTTCCAGAAACCGACAATGGTAACCGTTACATCTTAGTCGTCATGGACTACTTCAGCAAATGGCCGGAGGCGTTCGCCATCCCTAACCAGGAAGCGAAGACCATCGTGGAACAGATCGTCAACAACTGGGTGAGCAGATTCGGCGTGCCCATGGAACTGCATTCCGACCAGGGACGAAACTTTGAATCGAAGATATTCCAAGAAGTTTGTCAACAACTAGGAATCAAAAAGACGAGGACGACCCCACTTCATCCACAATCCGACGGGATGGTAGAGCGCTTCAACAGAACCTTAAACGAACATCTCTCCAAGGTCGTAGAAGACCACCAGCGCGATTGGGATCGACAAATTCCTCTCTTCTTGATGGCCTACCGAAATGCTGTGCACAGTACTACTGGACATACTCCATCCGAAGTCTTGTTTGGTCGAGCAGTTCGGCTAGCCAGTGAGGTGAAGTTTGGATCCCCTAACGATGAGACCAAATGTGAAGAGGACTATGTGGCAGACCTCAGGGAAAGGATCCGAGACATACATCAGAGGACCAGGACGAGTATAAGGATAGCGAGTGACCGCATGAAAACCAGGTACGACACAAAGGCAACAACGTTCAGCTTCCACGAGGGAGACCTAGTATGGTTGTACAACCCACACCGACAAAAAGGGAGGTCACCTAAGCTGCAGCAAGACTGGGAGGGCCCTTATAAAGTGGTCACACGCATCAATGACGTCGTCTTCCGGATCCAGCGTGGAGTAAGAGGCAAGATGAAAATTGTCCACCTGGATCGTCTTCATCGTTACCATGGCAGTAATCCAGATGATCTTGTTCGGGACGAACAAGTTTAAGAGGGGGGCAGTGTAGCATTGACTACAGGATGGTTTGTGTACCAAAAACTAAAACACTGTATCTCAAACTGTGCAACGACATCTATTGCCTACTAGTAGTAAATATTCCAACCTGATGTGCTTACGTTCCAACCTGGTGTGCTTACGTTCCACAATTGTTCCACACAATATCCCAATATTCCATGATCCTCAATTCACCCGGAGAAACATCTAGCATGTTCCAGAACCCCTTACAATTTCCTATAAATACCCATACCACAACCACCGTGGGTACAGTTGTTTAGAGGTGCATACAGCGATTACAAGAGATATTCGACTAGTGGTGAAAACAAGCGACATTGTGAAAGTAAATCTGTAGCGACAATTTAATTTGAAATAAATAGGAATAAAGTGATTGAATGTTGTGTTAAATTAAAGTTGGTGTTTGATAAATAAATAAACGATTAAAATACACAAAAGACGGTTTTATTTAACCGAACCCTAGCAAGAATATTACAATAATATAACTTACACAAAAGATTGATATCTTATACTAGTAGTGCAAGGCTTAAGAAATCAAAATTTAAATTTATACATAAAATGTGATGTTTATAGCAAGAGTTTAAAATGTAACATATGTATGTAATTTAAAATTAGTTAGCTACATATACTTTAATATTATGCGAATGTTTAAGGGGCAATTAAATTAAAGAGAGGTGTCTGAGGAGGGAAGTTCTGAAGGATGTGCAGTTTTCAATTCTTTTTATTTCAATTGGCAGAGAATTCCATTGACGGGTGGTATAAACAAAAAAAGTGCGTTCTGATGTCAAGCAAGAGTATCTTGGTTGAATTAATGCATATGATCTTTGTGAAATAGGAAACTCCAATTTACTATAAAGATAGTCTGGCTGACCCGTTCGCATGACCTGATGAATAAGGCATAATGCTTTAAATTGTAAATATTTTTCAAAAGAACAGCCAAAGATTTTAACTGAGTGTTCCGATACGTGGTCGTAACGTCCAAGGTTATATATGTATCGAGCTATATTGTTGAATATGACATTTAGTTTTCTTTTGGTATTGGAATCAGTGTTACAATATGCTTCGCAACCATACAGTAAAATAGGTAAGAGTGGGGTTTTTGCGAGTAAGGTTTTAGTTTCTATGGAAAGAAAGTTTTTCGTGGCCCATAGAAGGCGAATAGCAGCGTAAACTTTGCCAGTAGTCGCATTAACATGATCATCCCAAGTAAGCGTTTCGTTAAAAACAAGGCCCAGATTCCTTGCTTTTTGGACATAATTTATCTCCTAATATGATATCAGGGAGCTGAGTCGTATCTAATTTCGTTCTGTAAATTGACAATGTTTTACATTTCGCCGGATTTAGACTTAGTTTATTTTGCTCTGCCCAGAGTTGTATTTGTAGCAGATCATCGTTCATAGCTGTGATGGCTTGAGAGAGTTCTGAAAGGGGTCTACTTATTAATATTTGTACATCATCGGCAAACATTTTGATAGATGAATACCTTACAGTCTGTGGGAGATCATTAATATAGAGGACGAAGAAAATAGGACCCAAAATTGAGCCCTGTGGTACTCCACAGCAAACAGGTAGTAGGCTAGAAGTCTTTTCTCCGATAACAACACACTGATGTCTTCCAGTTAGATACGACTGGACTAGTTTGGATGTAGTTGACGAAAAACGAAAATTGTTCATTAGCTTGGAGCATAATATCGAGTGATCAACTGTGTCGAATGCCTTCGAAAAATCGAGAAGAGTGAGAAAGCTGACCTCTATTGACTGATTGACTATTGTGTTAAAGTAAAGTTGGTATTTGATAATAAATAAACAATTAAAATACACAAAAGACGGTTTTATTTAAACGAACCCCAACAGGAATATTACAATATTAATAACCAAGATATAAAAATATTTCCTCATAAGAGTCTATTACTTATTAGAAGCCTTTTTTTATTATTTGCATAATTTTTTTTTTTAAGATTGCTCTGTTGTTTTAGACAAGTATTCTGTTTGTGTTTTTTGCTTTGTGAACGTGTTTACGTAGTATTATTGATGGTAAAAACATCTTGAAATTGGCTACGTTATTAAAAAAAAGACTATGTGAAAGACAACTGTAAGTAGCCCCCGGAGTTTTGGGTGGTTTATGAGACCTCGAAAGCAACCAAAGAAGCATTTCCTAGTTAGTTGGCCGGAGTCGTGCAGGACTTTACCTGATAATTAAGACTTACGAAAAGCTTATTATTGACAAAGCTGAAGCCGAGCGCGGGAAAATGGGGAGAGATTAAGAAAAAAAAAAGTATTTTAAAAACAAACAAATAAAAAGAATTCTAAAAAAGAGAACAGATCTTAGCCATATTGGGTTTCTTAAGCAAATATCTAAAAATATAGCTCTCTCTAGCTTTGTTTAGTTTCTTTATGTCGTTTCTTTTTTTCGTTTGAAATACGAAATTCTTTTTGGTTCCTTTTAGTGCGTTTTCCTTTCTTCAATTACTGTACTGTATTTTCCTTAAATACAAAATACGTATATTATAATTTCTTTACAAATTTACAAAAATATTCTTATGTCTATATTCGTTAGCTGAAAATAAAAAACAGGTTTTATGGTTATACGTATGTATTGTATATAACGGGTGGGCCATCTAGTGATTTCTTTTTAAATCATAGGTTATTTTGACACTGACAGCTGTTTCCCGCTCGAGATCTTGACAGAAAGTCAGTATCATACCTCCGCGGAACGAAATGAGTCGCTTTACGCTTGAACAACATTGGGAAATATTGAAAACTTATTTCCAAAGTGAGTGCTGTGTAGCCCACACAGTACGTTTTTTGAAAATAAGTTTTGGCCGAAATGAAGCACCCACCGCGCCTGTTGTACGCAAGTTTGTGCAAAAAGTTCGTGAGACTGGTATGCTAGTGGACAACACTCATGGTCCCCGTCGCCGTACGGTGCGCACAGACGAGAATGTGGCTGCTGTAGCCGAGAGTGTGAGACTCAATTCACGAACATCAACTCGTCATCGATCTCAACAGCTCAACATTTCACCCACTAGCCTGAGGAGAATTCTGCACAAAGATCTGGGATTATTCGCTTACAAGGTCCAATTGATTCAGCAATTGAAAGCGCAGGACCATCCGCTTCGTTATCGCTTCGCAGTTTGGGCCTTAGAGCAGCTTGAATTGGACAACGATTTTGGGCGAAAAATCATCTTTTCTGGCGAGGCACATTTTCATCTCGGCGGCTACGTTAACAAACAAAATTGCCGCACCTGGGGCTCGGAAAACCCACACGTTATTGTCGAGAAGCCAATGCATCTACAGAGAGTGACAGATTGGTGCAGATTGTGGAGTGGTGGCATCATTGGACCATTTTTTTTCCAAAATTAGCCTGGGAACAACGTTTCGGTAAACGGTGGGCGTTACAGAGCCATGTTAACGACGCTTTTTTTACTGAAATTGAAAACATGGATTTGGATGACCTCTGGTTTATGCAGGATGGCGCGCCATGCCACACAGCCCATGCTACAATCGGTCTTTGGCGCACCAAATTCCCAAATCGTGTTATCAGCCGTCTTGGCGATGTCAATTGGCCGCCTCGGAGCTGCGATTTGACCCCTTTGGACTTTTTTTGTGGGGAACCGTGAAGGGCCGATGTTATGCCAACAACTCGGAAACGATTCAAGCACTTAAGGCCAATATCCAAGCAATCCAAGCAAGCTATCCGTGAGCTACAGCCCGAAACCATCAACAAGGTCTTGGAAAATTGGAGTGATAGAATGCGCTACTGCGAAGCCAGCCGAGGCAGCCACTTGAACGGCGTTGTGTTCCGTAATTAATGGGAATATTTGCTCTTACTAACAAAGCCATAATACATGGAAAAAATTTCACGTTGTTCATTTTATTTCATTTTTAAAAAGAAACTTGTAGTTGGCCCACCCTGTAGACACATAGAAATGTTCTCTGGCAATACCCATTGCTTGAGAGCAGCTAAATGCAGCGATATTTTCTTTTTTCATTCATTATTCGGATGACAATTTTTTCATTTTTCTTTCAGCTGAGCTGAAATTCGCACTTTTTTTTTTGTCGTCACACATGTTCCACTCTTCTTCTATTGAAAAGGAAAACAAATTATTTACATGACTAACAAGAGATTTGTCTATTTGACATCTCCGATCCATTCACAGTAGTTAATTACCCATAAACTGTTCACAATCACTCCTTATGCTTGTCTTAGCTAAGCCACGCTTTTCAAATGACTGTGAAGCCCGAAAAACAAGCCAAAACTTAAGCTCTGTGTTTTACTTAACTAAGCTGCGACTTAAGCTCCCACTGTGAAACCGGGCATATATGTTAAGCTCAAATGGAAATCGCACGTAAGAAAGAAACGCGATGAGCTTCAAAAAAAAATACCGACAAATGTACTGGATACTCGGAAAGCATTCGAAGTTGAGTTTTAAAAATAAAGTTCTTAGAACGATCGTTCACGCACCGTGGTATGTACGTAACGAAGATATTCATCGGGATCTGGGAATTCCCAGCATCGTCGAAGAGATAACAAAATTTGCGCGTAAACACAAAGATCGTGTTCACGGCCATTGTAACCGTACTGTCATTCAACTACTTGACGCGAATAATTCAATTCGTCGTCTTCAAAGGACAAAACCTTTTGACCTCGCGTCTAGCATATGCCGGTCCTGAAAAAGGCAGGAACTTTCATTGGAACTTAACCTGTCTAAAGTGCTATATTTATTTTTAATCACGTACGATCATCTTTTTCTAGAATCACGATTCTCGTTAGCGAAAACAAAACTACTGGATAAGCGTCGGCTTAGTGGTAGTAATAATTTTGAGGAGAGCTGTTTTTTTAGTGAGTAAAAATCTCACACTACCATAAGCACGCGCGGTCGGGCCTTATGGTGTTTTTGGAAGATTTTTCACCTGCTCTCGGCAAAAAAAAAATCAAAAATCTACATTATTTATTCTTCTATCAGCATAAAGGTGAATAATCTACTACAGGATTTTCATTCTTATCAGATGATAAGGAATGATATTCGTCAGGTAAGTGTCAGACTGAATTCGTTTTTCCAATATTTTCTGATAGCATTTTAATAAATTGAATGTTATAATTTCGTATTATACAATATACAATAGATCGTACCTCATGCATTTATAAATTATACATAATTTAGAAAAAAAAAAATATCAATATTTTTAAAGTAAAATAATTTGAAAAATAATAATTATTTTGTAAATAAAGCAGATATATAAATAAATAAATAAAATGTCTATTAAATTAATTAAAAACAATCCTAACAAATTTAATATAATTAAGGAGAAGAAACCTGAGAATATTATTAAATATTCTATAAACAAACTAGTTGTGGATATTCTAGGTAGTGAAACAATAAAAGAAGAATTAAAAGAAATGATTGAGACATTATTGAATCTAATCTACCAGATAAAATAAATAATATTAATGAAAAATTTAAATCTCTTACTAATGATAATACAGTACTAGATGTTTTTAATACTCTTACGAATCCTTTATATTTACTAAGTATTTATTTTAAAATACTGCATATAATAGTTTATGAAAGTGATATCAAATCAGATAATGTAAAATGTGATTCTAGTGATATAGATTCAGATGATGAAGATCAATTTTGTTCGGTATTTTTTTATTGCTAGTTTTTTAGTTATTCAATAGTTTTTATAACATGAAAGGTGACACATACAGAAATTAAAAACAAATCCGGTCGCTTTTAGTGACCACGTTTTAAAACATAATAAAAACTGTTTTCCCATTTTAATCCTGAAAAACTAGATTGCCCTGTTTAATTTTCTGCGCTGTCAATCTTTCGGTTATTTTCATTTGTTTTTCTTAAAAAAAAAAAAATTGATTGCCAACATTTTTATATTGCTTATATCTTGAAAATATTATTTTTGATGATAATTTAAACCCGTTTTGTTATGGCTAGTACAATGCCAATATTAAGGCTTGGGTGCATCTTATCAACTTTATTATCGGAAGGAGCGGAAATCATGTTTTTGTAGCATAAAAAACTTATTGAAACGGATCTCATGATCACATATTCCTTATGATATCACAACGACATTTTAAAGTGGGCGTGGAGAAATGAAAACTTTGTACTGAAACATACCTACCTAATTGTGGTGGTGTGAGCTTTAGAACCGTGCCGAGGGATGGAAGACTGGGAGTTAAACCAGTCCTAACGAGGTCCTGTGGGCGCCCTGGCAGAGCTCATAGTAAGTTGCGCCTTGTCTTAGCATGTCGGTAAACTAAGATCGACCAGTTGTTCCGTGCCTACTCGTGGGAACCAAAAATGGAGAAAAACTTAAACAAAAAAACAAATACAAAACTACAAAAAATACAAAAAAATATTTGCATACCTGGGGAAGTACTCTCTGAGCAGACAAGGATGGAACTGGGGGTCGATGACGTAGTGTCATCCCCACAGACTTCCACGTCTGGGCTAGAGAAAGAGCTTGAGGACGTGTTACTGGCCAGCGACAGCGAGGATGCGGAAAACACACTCACTGACGCTACCGCAGTGGGAAGTGAGCAGGCTAGTACTCTCACTTCCGTAACTAAGGGCGACAGTGGGTTGGCGGGTACTCCCATTTTATTAGATCAGGGCGCATGTGAGTTGGCTGGTACTCTCACAGTAGTTAAAAAGAGTAACAGTGAGTTGGCTGGCACTCTCACTAAATGTGGAAAGGGAATAGTGACCAAAGGAACTAGTAGCGCAGCTGGCAAGAACTCTGCTGCTCCTAGTTTCTCTGAGGTCGTGCGGAAGGGTAGCAGGAAAAACGCACACCAACTGGAAAAGATGCTTGTGCGCAATGCTCGACGAAAGGTCGAGAGTGCTAAGCGCAAAGTTGAACAGTTCGGGGGTGTGACGTTGACTCCTTAAGTTCTTGGGATAGGTTGCAGCTTGATCGGGCTAAGGTAGTCTTAGCCGATGAGGCTGCCAGGAAGATAGCGGCCGCACAGTCAGGTGAGGCTAGAAGTAGGGAGGATCTGGGGGCCTCTACGAGTGGAGTAGAGCCTCCCAGCAATATTGTGGGCACCGTCCGGGGGGCTTCAGCTGCGGGGGCTAGTAAGGTGGCGTTCAAAGCAAAAGGAGCAGATCTGACGATGTCGTGGAACCGAGCGCGGCGAAAAAGGCGAAGGCTGGTATTTCGCATTCGGCACGCCCGAACTACGACCCAGTAGACGAGCTCCTTGTTGCTATTGGCAACGAGCCCTGCGGTCGCCTGACCATGGACCAGTGGATTACCGTCGAGGAGCAGTTTCAGGATGCTCTGTGGAAGAAGATGTCTTCCACTGGGGATAGTGACCTTCAATTCGACGGTGCTGGATGGGAAGGGGGCAGGAAGGTTGTTGCTTGTGGGAACAAAGCCTCTGCTGACTTCCTCATACAGTTTATTTCGGAGGTTGGGGAAGTATGGAGCGGGTCTCAGCTCCGCTGTGGCGGAGTTGGCTAGATACACTCCGCCCAAAGCTTGAGTCTGGGTTCCGCTGCCATACAGCTACCCAGAAAAACTGCTTGGTCTCCTCCACATGCAGAACAGGGAGTTGAAGGCCAATACATGGAGGGTGCTAAAGACAGGTCCTCGGAAACAGTTTGGTAAGCACTTTTTGCTGGCCCTAAATAGGGAATCGCTGCCATTCCTTGAAAAGACAAAAGGGATGGTGCGATGTAGTATAGGGAAGGTCATGCTAAAGCTCATGACCAATGGTGTGGAGAAGGAGGAGGAGCCCAAAGATGATGGAAGTAATGCAGATAAACCTGCTATAATATAAGGGCATTTCTTTTGAATAATTTCAGTGACGGCGATCTAGTAGCAGTTTCCAGTGAAAGAGAGGGAAGAAAACCGCTGTGCCTGGTCTCTGCTAATCTCCCGTACGAGCTGGCGGAGTAATCTGGTAAGATGAAGCAGTTGGTAAGGAAGGACAACTGGCTCTTCATCGTGGGCTGTGATGCAAATGCGCATCACTCGTAATGGGGTAGCAGTGATACCAATACAAGAGGTGAGTGTCTTTTCGATTTCATTCTTTCGACCAAGCTCACCATATGTAAAAAGGGATCTACGCCAACTTTTGTAGTTAGGAACAGACAAGAAGTGATTGACATAACACTAGCTTCTAGTTCTGATCACCTAACGGTAGAAAAATTGAGGGTTTTGGAGGAGGCGTCTCTTTCTGATCACAGATGGATACGTTTTCATACTAATTTCCAAACTAGGGCAGGTAAACCAAGCCACACTTCAGCGAAAGACTACAGACACATAAGTCTCTCGTCATTCCTCCATTAGACACTTGAAAGGCTTCTTGATCAGCAGTAAGTGTTGCAACGGCATTCTATACAAAGCTCAACATGCATATTTGAAGGGGAAATCTGTGGAAACAGCTTTACACGACGTAGTAGGGAAGATAGAAGCATGAGGAATTTGCACTAGCAGCCTTCTAGACACAGAAGGTGCTTTCAATAATATAGAACGAAGGGCCATCAAACAGGCCCTAGAATCTATGAATGTCGAGCATAACATTACCAATTGGCTCTGCAATATGCTCGGCACTACAAACATTAACTCCACTATCGGAAACAGTTCAATAAGAAAATCCGTTACCAGGGGGACTCCCCAGGGAGACGTTATCTCACCCCTCCTCTGAACTCTAGTCATCGATGGGATACTTAAAGAACTAAGCAATACAGGCATAAGCGTCACTGCTTACGCGGATGACGTGGTTCAGGGTAAGTTCCTTGATACATTAAGTGAAATGATGGAATCAGCTCTTCATAGTCTCGACAAATGGGCTAGAGGGTTGGTACTCTTCAGTAGAAAATACAAGATACCACCCTTCAAACTGCCTAAGCTAACAGGGGTGGAGCTTTCCCTTTCGGATCGCGCTAGATATCTTGGGATAATGCTCAGTAGGAAACTAAATTGGAAACTTAACATGCAGGAATGAGTCCGCAAAGCATATAATGCTCTCTTCATCTGTAAGCGGACCGCGGGGAAAAAATGGTCCCTGAAGCCCGCAATGATGCACTGGCTATACATCATGGTAGTCAGACCCATCCTTACGTATGGGGCTCTTGTGTGGTGGAAGGCAACAAATACGAAAAACACACGGGATATGTTGGCCATGGTACAAAGATCAGCCTGCATTGCCATCACAGGTGCTCTACGCACAACACCATGGCTGTACTTAAAGCTGCGGAATTACTTGAGATGGGATCAATATCCGATAAGAATATCGCCATCTACATTGACAGTCAGGCTGCGCTAAAGGCGCTAGAGTCTTACGTCACCAAATCTGAGTTAATCAGGAATTGCCGCACAATGCTTAGGGCAGTATGTACGCAGAACCGAGTCAGATTATGTTGGGTACCTGGACACTGCGATATCGAAGGCAACAAGCAAGCCGACGCGCTGGCTAAGAGAGGAGCGGGGCTCCCACGTAGCGATATAATTGGTAGTATTAAACCACCAGGGTGCGTGGCTAAGGGAATTATCCGGGATAAAATCATTGTCACGGCTACTCTAAGATGGTCAAACTTAAATGGTCACAGGGTGTCCAAGGCCTTGTGGCCTGTGTTAGATCACAGAAAATCTGGGGAGATAATTAAGTTAGATAGATCGAGGCTAAGAACAGCGATAGGAATACTCTCTGGCCACTGTCTCCTAAGGAGGCATGCCATGAGACTAGGGTTATCCGATACGGATGTTTGTAGGTACTGCGATGACCTACATGTCTCAGAGGATATAACTCATATACTCTGTGAATGTCAAGGAATTGCCAGGACAAGGCTAAGCAGCTTGGTAGATACGTCTTCGATAACTTGGAGGAGGTGAGGTCCTTGAACCATAACAAGGATCTCTTCAGATTTTGTAGGAGGATTGGGTTTAGGTCCTTTGCGGTGCGGCGCTACAGTTTGGGATGAACCTCGGCCTCAACCAACAAGCCTCTCCATTTAGCTCGGTCTTTAGCTAATTGCCTCCAGTTGCGTACTCCAAGTTGGTCGAGGTCCCCTTGAACTTGTGCGCACCACCTACGGCGAGGAGGTCCTCTACTGCGTCGTCCCTTCGTGTTTAATTCGTAGACTCTGCGGGCCGGAGCGTTGGTGTCTATTCGCTCTACATGTCCTAGCCATCTCAGACGTCCAATACGTAGTTTTATGACTTGGTCGATGTAGTTGTACAGCTCGTATAGTTCGTGATTGAATCGTCTCCTCCAAAACCCGTCAACGCAAACGGCACCGAAAATCTTACGAAGAATTTTTCCTCGAAGCGACCAAGGATATCTTCATCCTCTTTTAATAAAGTCCATGTTTCAGCGCCGTAAAGCAGAACTGGGATGATCAGGGTCTTATACAGAGTCTCCTTAGTTGTTCGAGATAGGGCTTTACTGTTGAATTGTCTTATAAGCCCAAAAAAACAGCGATTGGCAAGAGTTATTCTTCGATTGATTTCTGCGCTGATGTTGTTTTTCGTGTTTATAGCAGAGCCAAGGTAGACAAAGTCCCTTACTACCTCGAAGTTATAGCTGCCCACTGTGATGTTCTGTCTAATTCGTCGGTGTTGGTTTTCCCTTCCAGCTGACAGCATATACTTGGTTTTGCCCTTGTTTATCGCTAAACCCATTTTGGCCGCTTCCGCCTCAATGCTTGCAAAAGCACCGGTGACAGGCCGCTGAGATCTTCCAATAATGTCTATATCGTCAGCGTATGCAAGCGTTGTACAGACTTGTAATAGATTGTGCCTCTGGTGGTGGCTTGTGAGTTCCGAACAATCCGTTCAAGTACAATATTAAAGAAGTCACATGACAGCGCGTCACCTTGTCTAAAACTTTTTTGACATCAAAGGTCTCGGTGAGGTCACTGCCGACCTTGATGCACCAGCGAGAGTTCTCCATCGTCATCCTGCACAGACGGACAAGTTTGGCAGGGATGTCGAAACTAGACATGGCTCTATAAAGCTCTTCTCTGTAGATGCTGCCATAGGCGGCCTTGAAATCGATAAAGAGATGGTGGGTATCGATTTGGAATTCTTGGGTTTTCTCCAGGATCTGCCGAAGTGTGAAGATTTGATCGATGGTGGACTTTCCTGGCCTGAAACCGCACTGATAGGGTCCAATCAGGCTGTTGATAAAAGGTTTCAGGCGTTCACACAATATCGCAGAAATGACCTTGTATGCGATGTTGAGGAGATTGGTGCTTCTGTAATTAGCGTAGTTGTGGGGGTCTCCTTTCTTATGGATGGGGCAAACAATGCTGAGATTCTATTCATCAGGCATACACTCGTCTGACCAAATCTTAGAGATGAGTTGGTGTATGCACTCTACCAATTCATCACCAGCAGCCTTGAAATGTTCGGCCGGTAGGCCGTCAGGTCCAGCAGCCTTGTTGAATTTTAGCTTGGATATTACTACCCTCACTTCGTTTTGGTCAGGTGGACGGACATTTTTACTATCATCGTCTATGTTGAATGGGACATTCTTCCTGACAGCGGGATGTTGGTCTTCGTCGCCGTTATACAGTCTGCAGAAGTAGTTTTTCCATATTCTCAGCACCGACTATGATTCTACTACGAGGTTTCCATTTTCATCTCTACAGGTTTCTGTACGGGTATTGCTTCTCTGACATGTTCTTTTTACCTTCTGGTAAAACTTCCGTACATTGTTCCTGGAGTGTAAACTCTCGATATTCTCGAACGCGCGCTTCCTATGCTTTTTCTTCTTCTTTTGGAGAAGCCGATGTGTTGCACTTTTATGGGGAGGAAAAATTAAGCCGCGGATCAATTAAATAAAAGTAGCCGACTTGCTACACTGACAAATATGGTAAATAAAAAAACAACGCAAAAAAAGAAAACATGACCGATCGCTTTTGCGATCGGAAAACGAAATGAAGGGCGAAGACGAGAGGGAAGGGGAGGGAAAGGAGGGAAATTACGAAACCTTTGGAGTGGATTTGGGAAATGGTGGGGAACGCACTAGTGCTGTAAGAAATAAACGAATGAAAATAAAACAACGATTTTCACCACGTTACAGGCGCTCGTTCCGAGCGCGCGATTAATTTAATGAAATGAAAAGAAAAACACCATCAAGTTAAGGAAAAAAAAAAACAAAAGGTAATTTTACAGGGGATCAGAAAAAAACCTCGGCGAGGAAAAAAGATCCCCAAAGAGAAAGAAAATATCGCCGTTGAAATGGCCCGTTACGGCAAGTCCCGACCAACTCAATACCGAAAATTACGGGGCGCGTGTCCCGCTTTCACCATGAAATATAAAAGAAAACGAAACGGAATCCTACCGGGTTTCGAAAACACTTTCTGAATTTCCCTACACAGAACGCACTTTGAAAAAAAAACTTCTAAAACACACAGAAAATCAGATACAAAAAACTTACCTGTTCTTTTGCCCTCCTTTTTCTAGTTTCCTCCTGGTCACTTATCTACTACCAGTAACCCTTATAGCCTCCTCTTGTAACCCTTGTCCTAGTCACTTCCTTTCCTTCCTTTATCCTTGTTTCCTTTATAGTTGTTTTCCGCTCAAAACGTTCACTCTTCACTATACAAAAAAAAAAAAAATCAACTTTGTTGATTCTCACTCTTGCTTTTAAAAAAAGCTTCCAAATTATTCGCTAGTCAACCAAGAAGTGGTCTCCCGCTGAATACTCGGCCTAGTCGAGCTACGAGCCTTTTACTCACACATATGTGAACCCCCGCTATTCAGCTATTGGATTCAAGAGCAGCTTGCTGTGCATTACTCCGCTCATTTGCGCAAGTATGCAACCGCTCTTGAACCGCCGCTATTCCGCTCTCAATAATCACCCACATTCCGCTGGCTCGAATTCGCCCGACTTCGGCTATTCTTCCCCATTCGCTCTGTTTGTTTTGACAATTTAAGAGAACCAACAAAGTGAAAAAATATCATCAATTAAAAATTACTAAAGTGGGTTTCCTCCCACCAATACTAAAAAGAAGAAAGGAGTGACCTGACTAGGCACAGGACGGGCCCTAAAACGCCATTCTGCGCTCAACAAAATTACACTACCGGAGGAAAATAGAACAAGGAGTAAAATTTTAACTAATCTACCCGGTAGAATTCCGCGCAGATTTGGGGACTAGGGACGAGCCCTTAACGTGCCATTCCACACATAGAGTCGAGGGTTAGGGTGGGCTCTCGGCCATTGATGGGTTCCATCCGAACCGTCCGTTGTTCGTGGGCTGCCGCTTGTCTTGTTTGATGATGTTTGATGTCGATGCCTTCGTGTGTTTGGTGGTGTTCGTGAAGTTGAATGTGTTTGCATGATGTAATTACGCTGTTGTTTTTGAGACGCCTTGTCCCCTCGAGATGTATTGTACTTATGTTTGATGCTTGTTGCTGTTTGTTGTGCTTGCAGGCATTGGGACACCTCGTTTCCTTGCGTTGAATTTAGTGTTTCTCGTTGCTCGTAGATTCTGGGACACCTCGTCCCCGCTCATTGGCTTGTCTTGTAACGTTGGTTACGTCGATCTGGAACAGACTCTCTGTCCCACCTGTTCACACGTTGATTGTTGTACTGCGTTGTAGTTAGTGTTGTTTGTGTTTGGTGTGCCCGATGTTTAGGTGGACAGCTTGTAGTGGCGAACACACCGTCTTTGCCATCGCTGGTTTCACCCTCGCCGCTCGTCCCATTCTCAAATTGTTTTTGAGAAACCGCCCGTTTCTCCTCTCCTTCAGGGTTTAAACATCTCTTGGTAGTTGGAGGAACCGCCCGTTCATCCACTCCTTCAGGGTAAAATGTCGATCCAGGGAATCCTATATTGGTTGTCTCTGCAAGATGCTGGGGAAGTGGGCCTATGGCTGGAACCATGGCTGCCCTCCAGTTTCCCAGAATTTTGCAGAAACAAAGGGAGAAAAGAGGGATAGAAGGAAAGATGCATAGAGTAGGCCTTGTTGTGGTAAATTTTACCGCAACAGATGTTCTTCCCGTCTCTTTTGCTCGTAGAGCTCTCGAGCAGCTCTCGTCTTCCTTTCTGATAGCATGTTGGCAGCGTTGCCACTGGTCTTCGGCACTTGATTGGGGTGATTGAGAGATTTCGGGATACGCGTTCAACGAAGAGTCTGGCGGTCTCTTGGGATTGTAGCTTTTCGACGTTAAATTTTCTTACAGTGATTCTTCTTTGTTGCTCAGTTTGGGATATCCGCATTCGTACCTTGGCTACTGCAAGGTAATGACACGACTCTATGTTGGCCGCTCGGAAGGTCCGGACATCCAGAATCTGCAGGCATTCCTTGCGTCGATCGCAATATGATCAATTTGGTTGATCGTTACATGAACATTGGACCGCCATGTCTGTTTATGAATATCGAGGTAGGAAACCATGTGCTTTCGCTCTGCAGCGAAAGCAATTAGCCTTAGTCCGTTATCAGTTATCAGACATGATGTCGTGTAGGCTATGTTTACCGACTGCCGTACCAAAGACGTCCTCCTTTCCTATTTTGGACATTGGTTGCGCCAAAGGGTGTGTGATCTTCTAAAGATACCAGTAGCCCGAGCTACTGGCGTGCACGATTCGCAAACCTGAATACTCGATGCCAGGAATACGCCTACGTACTAAACCACACCCTGCACACTTCGGCCAGATTAAACAGCGCGAAAACTAATTGGGATGGCTTCAAAAAAGATATTGAATCAAATACTGAGCTGAGCGTATCACTTAAAACGCCCTATGAACTAGAAGTTGAAGTTGATCGCTTCGTCGAAATCCTACAAATTGCCGCGTGGAAGAATACTCCCAAACCGTTTGTGTAACTCATTAAAAAGATCTATTAAAGATCTTAAGAATAATGAAATGCAAATGCTTTCTAGGTAAGCTTAACGGCAGAAAAAGATTCTAATTACTCGCTTTGGAAGGCTACAAACGGTATTAAAAAACCTCAAATTCAAGCCGGCCCAATTAGGAAAAATCAAGACGAACGGGCCAGGCATGATAAAGAGAAAGCGCAAGTTTTTGCCACCCACCTGGAAGAAACTTTTAAACCGTTGTGTGGACAAGCTCTTATTCAAAATATAAATACGTCATACATAGCCAATAGTGTAATAAGAAATGCAACACTTACCGAATTTAAGGAAGAAATAAAGAAACTTAAACCAAGGAAGGCTCCTGGATATGACCTAATTACGGGAGAGGTTCTTAAAGCACTACCAAGAAAAGCTCTAATTAAGCTTCTGTTCATTATAAACGCCGCGATTAGACTAGAATATGTTCCCAATCAATGGAAAGTCGCCGAAATCATAATGGTCCTTAGCCCGGAAAACCGCCGAATGAAAAAACGTCTTATAGACCGATTTCGCTTCTACCAATTATATCCAAAGTGTTCGAGAGAATATTGATTATGCGAATACAGTCGGTAATAGAAGAAGGTCATCTCATTCCTTATCACCAATTCGGATTCAGAAGTAAGCATTCTACAGTTGAACAAGTGTATAGAATAACACATGTAATCGAAAAGTCACTTGAAGAAAAAAAGATTTGTTCAAGCGTATTCCTTGACGTCTCTCAAGCCTTTGACAAGGTCTTAAAGTTTTAATTACGACAAGTTCTGCCAGAGCACCTATATAATATTTTGAAGAACTACCTTACCAAAAGACTATTCCGCGTCAAATGTGGAAACGAATATTCTGATTTTAAGGAAATAATGGCTGGGGTGCCGCAAGGAAGCGTTCTTGGTTCGGTTTTATATCTATTATACACTCGTGATATACCGCAAGTAGAAGGCACTGAGCTAACTACATTTGCCGACGACACTGCTATCTTGGCAGTAGGTAAAACGGTCGAAGATACTACAGAAAAACTGCAAGCTTTGGATAGAGTAAATGAATGGACAAAGATTTGGCGAATCGCACTCAACGAGACGAAATCTGTTCATGTAAATTTTACTTATAAGAGAGTAAATAATTTGCCGATCTTTTCAAACTCGGTTCAAATTCCGTTTGCAAATTCTTGGAATGACACTTGATGCAAAGCTGAAATGGAAAACACACGTTAAGAAAAAACGCAAAGAACTAGTTAATAAATATCGAGAAATGTATTGGTTACTTGGAAAATACTGCAAGCTTAATATATATAACAAACTGCTTTTATATAAGCAAGTGCTAAAGCCCGTATGGACATATGGTATACAACTCTGGGGTTGTACCAAAATAGCTAATATGTATTAGAATTTTACAAACTTTTGAAAACAAAGTGCTAAGAGGTATTGTAAATGCGCCATGGTATATCAGAAATAGCGATATCCACAGATCTTGGCATTAAAACAATCGAAGACCAAATCAAAAACTACGCGAGAAGACATAAAAGTCGACTAGAAACTCACGTAAATATTACCGTCCTCCAAGTTTCGGATGAAAGAAATTCACCGCGCCGTCTACAAAGAACAAAACCTTTAGACTTGGCGCCATAAATAACCGCGTCTAAACTGCGGAGCCGGCAGGAAGTTCTAATGGGGAGGTCCCTGCAAAACGTCCTTATTACGTGAAATGAAAACTACTTGATAAGTCGAATACTTAGTTGTAGTGAAAATAAAAACAAGTCTGTTTTGAAGGGAGGTTTTTTAGTGGGTAAGAATCCCATACTGCTATGAGCACGCGCTGTCGATAGTGTCTTGTTGAAGATTTTTACCTACCCTCGGGGAGAAAAAAAACCTGCACACTTCAACCACCCTCCCCGCGGGACTTCCGTTAGGTATTAGTTTGCGGGGCTGGTTAGCTATTTATGCTCTTCTTTCGCTGTCTTCCGTTCCTTCTTCCAAATGTGTTGCCGGTTGGACTTGGTTGCTCTCTCTGACTCTTTTCAGCCGCCTAAGTTCCTGCACGATTATAGCTGCAACTTGTTTCACCGCGTTGCATTCGATGCTATCATATGGTGCACATTGTTTTCGGGGGTTGGTATTTCTGCAATTTTTTCCTCCAGTTCTCTGTGCTCTATATGAAAACGTGGGCACTGAAAAAATATGTGCTGAGCGTCTTCGGAGGCCTCTCCGCAATTTGGACAGTTGGGAGATTCATCGAGCCCAAACTTGTTGAGATACGCTCGAAAGCAGCCATGTCATAGAAATCTACCTCTCCGTGTTTCCGGTCCATGCATTTTTGGATATCCGGTATAAGTCGATGGGTCCAGCTTCCCTTTGAGGACTAGTTCCTTCGCTCCTGCCATGCTCTAGTGCTTCGTTGTCTTTCTTCCCGCTTGATATTTTTGACTGACGCTTGAGGTTCCTGAATTTTGGCATCGTAGGTCCTTTGTCTTTTCGTGCCGCTGCTTACCAATACTGCCTCTGTTTTATGTTCGGCGAGCTCTAACCCGACTGCTGCCATCCACCGTTTGACTTTTCGGATACATTCATTTGCAATATCCTCTATTTCTTCTACATTTTTTGCAACCACGATAATTGCAATATCATCAGCAAAGCCCGCTTTTACAAAAAGAACGCGAAGATTCCCCTCCCCGCGCAGCTAATCCACAATATCACACGGACGAAGAAGAGCTTGCACGCGAAACGAATTGCGTCTTAAAGAAAAGACCTAGCAAAAAACGCAGAGCCGGCTCTTCGCCCGAAATCGAGCCGCGAAAAGAAGACAAGCAAAATGAGTCGAAGCCAAAACAAACTCAAGCTAAAGCTCGTCCTCCGCCAGCAATAAACGTCGTTGGCATAACGGACTACAGTAAGCTACATTGCCTTCTTAAAGGAACGACGACATCGAAATTCAAGGTAACGTCACTCAGGAACAATGCGTGGAAAATTAACGTTGATGACTCCGATGGCTACCGAGCAATATCACAAAAATTAAACACGAAAAGATCCAGTGGTATACTTATGAAAATAAGTCAGAAAGACCACTGCGTGTTATAGCAAGGGGTCTCCACCCCTCGTGCACAAAAGACGACGTAATGAACGACCTCAAAGCTTAAGGTTTAAAAATTCTTAATGCCGTCAATATTCTCAAAAAGGTGAAGCAACAAATGGAACAAGGCCAGGAAATCATGGTCAAGCATGGACTTCCGCTCTTTATGCTTACCTTTGACAGGAGCGAAAATGTAGACGATATTTATAACGTTAAAACTATTCTGAATATCGTAGTCAAGATTGAGCCTATGCGTACGAGTACGAGATCGATACCTCTGTGTAAAGGCTGTCAAGGCTTTAATCACACACAGTCGTATTGTCAAAAAGAGCCGAGATGCGTAAAATGTGCTGGTAACCATCTCTCAGAAAAGTGTGACCTAAATAAGCAGGTCCCGGCTACCTGCATTAACTGCAAAGGAAAGCACCCAGCGAACTATCGAGGTTGCAAAGTGGCAAAAGAGCTTCAAAAAAGGCGAGACACATTTAAAAATATTCAACGCCAGAACGCAGAACCGGTTAAAAATAGTCGTGAAATCGCTAAGCCAAGGGTAACGACCGTCAATAAACACGCAAAGTAAAGTTCCTTCGGCAAAATCAAAGAAAAAGCCACAATCTATAGAGACGCTAACATATGCTCAAGCTGCGTCGCTAGAAACCAAGCAAAGCGGTGTTACAGTAGACCCAGTCTCCCAAGTCTTCTCTATAATTCTTGCGAAACTTGAGGAGCAAACGAAGGTAAACAAAGTCATATTTGATAAATTGAGCAAGCTCGAGTTAAAACCTCGCAAAAAAAGAACTCCCATAAGAATATGAATCAGTTACTAAAAATTTTAACATGGAACGCAAACGGCCTTCTACAAAAAAACGCCGAATTAGAAGTATTCTTACGGAATGACAACATTGACATTTGCTTGATCTCTGAAACCCATTTGACAAAGGAATCCGGGGTAAAAATAAGAGGGTATCGTGCTTATCACGCATACCACCCTTCCGGAAGAGCTAGAGTCGGATCCTCCTTATTCATTAAAGACTGCATTGAGCACTCCATAAATACGACGATTGAAATCGATACAATGCAAACAAGCTCAGTTCGAGTTAAGAATAGGCACTCGTATTTCAACATCGCGTCCATTTATTGTCCTCCGCGATGCACGTTTAGAAGTAACGACTTTGTACGTCTCCTTGACTCACTTGGACCGAATTTCATTATAGGTGGCGATTTCAACGCAAAACACACCTTTTGGGGTTCCAGATCCAATTCACGGAAAGGCAGACTTCTGTACGAAGCCGGTATGCAATTCGGGGTTGATTTCTTTTCGACGGGGAAACCGACGTATTGGCCCTCTGATACAGCAAAAACACCGGACCTAATGGACTTCTTCGTAGCAAAAGGAGTATCTTCAAATTTTGCGAAAGTAGAGGAAAGCTTTGATCTCTCCTCAGATCACTCGCCGGTAATCTTGACAATAAGTGACCGACTAATGACAGTAGAAGGTGTGCCTAGATTAACTAACAAAAAAACTAACTGGCGCGACTTTAGAACTGATTGCGAAGAAAATATTGTCTTAAATGTATCGCTCAAAACACCCTTCGAAATAGAAGATGAGCTCGGCAAATTTATTGAATCAATACAAAATGCCGCGTGGAAAAATACACCTTTAAGGAGGAAAGAAGTCCCATGCAATGAAGCTTATTATCCGCCGGACATAAAAGAACTTATTCGAGAAAAGAGGAGAGCACGCAAAATATGGCAACAAACTCGCGCTCCCCAGCATAAAACCCACTCGAATTTCCTATGCAATAAGCTTAAAAAAGCGATCCAAGACCTAAAAAACCGAGAGACTTCAGCTTATCTTGAAGGTTTAACCGCCGAAAAAACCACTAATTACTCGCTCTGGAAAGCTGTCAAAAGAATTAAAAAACCGCAAATACACTCGCCACCGATAAGAAAAAACAACGACGAATGGGCATAAGGTGACAAAGAAAAAGCGGATCTATTTGCCGAGCACTTAGAAGAGACTTTTAAGCCATTTGATGGAGAAACATTGGTAGACGATTTTACCGGTACGAATACGACATCTGACAACCTAAGAATAAAAAGTGTGTCACTTATAGAACTTTGCCAGGCAATAAAAAACCTGAAAAATAATAAAGCTCCTGGCTATGATTTAATAACCGGACAAATCCTCAAGGAATTACCAAGAAAGGCACTATTAAAATTGCTTTATTTAATAAATGCTTCCATTAGATTATTATACGTTCCAAATCAATGGAAAGTCGCAGAAGTCATAATGGTTCCGAAACCGGGGAAATCTCCAAATGACAAAAAATCGTACAGACCGATATCGCTACTACCAATAATATCGAAGGTATTTGAAAAACTTCTTCTGAAACGGATTCTTCCGGTCATTGAAGAGAGACGCCTAATACCTGACCACCAATTCGGGTTCAGAATCAAGCATTCCACAATTGACCAGGTTTATAGAATAACCGACGAAATTGAAAAAGCCCTTGAGGAGAAAAAGATTTGTTCTAGCGCTTTTCTTGACGTATCTCAAGCCTTCGACAGGGTTTGGCACGATGGATTGAATTACAAGCTAAGACGAATCCTTCCGGAGCAACTTCATAAGATCTTAGAATCGTACCTTAAAAACAGACTTTTTCGTGTTAAGCACGGAACTGAATATTCTGATTTTAAAGAAATCGCCGCCGGAGTTCCGCAAGGAAGTGTCCTTGGGCCTATCTCATTCTTGCTGTACACTCGGGACATACCTCAAACTGAAGGCACTATTGTAGCTACGTTCGCGGACGATACGGCTATTCTGGCAACGGAAAGTTCAATCGAGTCAGCAACCATAAAACTCCAACGAGCCTTGGATAAAATCTGTGAGTGGACAAAAACTTCGCGCATTGTTCTTAACGAGACCAAATCAACGCATGTTAACTTCACTTACAAGAAAATAATCAACCTTCCCGTTTTCATTAAATCGGTACAAATACCGCATGCAAGCGAAGCTAAATATCTGGGAATGACACTAGACGCGGAACTTAAATGGAAACCTCACGTTAAAAGGAAACGTGACGAAGTCGAAAATCGACTTAGAGAAATGTATTGGCTAATTGGAAGATATTCCAAACTAAGCGTATATAACAAACTGCTTCTGTATAAGCAAGTGCTTAAACCCGTGTGGACGTACGGTATACAACTCTGGGGTTGTACCAAACCAAGCAATAGGAATCTCATACAATCATTGCAAAATAAAATTATAAGAATAATCGTGAACGCTCCCTGGTATATCAGAAACAATGATATCCACAGAGACTTAGGGATAGCTACCGTGGAGGACGAAATAAAAAACTTCGCTCGCAAACTTCGTATTCGTCTTCATGGCCATTGCAACTGTGCCATACTCCAAACTTTGGATGTGACAAATCTTACGCGCCGACTTCAAAGAACGAAACCGTTCGAATTAGCGCTATAAGACAAAAAGCCGCATGTCATGACGGTTTCAGCAGGTGCTTTTATTGGAAATCTACCTGCCTCACGCGAATATAAATCTGAAGCTTAAACTACTTGATAAGGTCAAACTTAGTCGTAGTAAACCAAACGAAGGGAAGGGTGTTTTTAGTCAGTAGAAATCTGACACTACTATGAGTACACGGTCTCATAGTGTCTCATGAAGATTTTCACCTACCCACGAAAAAAAAAAAAAAAAAAACGAAAAAAAAAAAAAAAAAAAAATGACGATTTAAGAGAAGAAGGCGGTCGCAATATGGTGGAAGACATGTAGGGTCATTCCAGTTTAAATGGCGAAGTGCAAATCGGACAAACTTACGCTGTACCGATTCAATACGGTTAATGTGTATGTGCGTACATCTGCTTGCTCGCAGAGTTCCTTAAAGCTATTGCTCTTACTTCTGCTGATGGCTAGTTTTAGCTCTCTTCGCCTATCTTTGAATTGCACCCGTAGGTCCTAATGTGTGGACAAACCTCTGGATCGCTGGAATAGTCTTCTGGCTCTATGGCACTTGCTGCGTAGCTCTGCTATCTCTTGGTTCCACCAGTATACTGGTGGCCGGCGATTTATTGACGTTTTCCGGGCCATGGATGCGTCGCAAGCCCTAGTTACTTGTTGGGTAACCTCAGCGGTCATAGCGTTTGCTGTTCCTGGGCTTATTGTTGACTCTGCAAAAATCAGGGCAAAAGTGTCTTTGTCTATGGTGCTTATTTTCTACCCCATTCGTTGTTCCTTCTTTTGGCGTTCCTTGGTTGGTCTCCTAGGTTGTACTTCAAACAGGAAGGCAAGGTGGTCGCTGTGAGTATATTGAGTACTGACTCTCCAGTTGGCGCCTCTCGATAAGGAACTAGTTGCAAAGGTGAGATCAACTATGGAGCCTACACCGTTTCTACTAAAAGTGTGCTCACTTCCTGTATTTAGCAATATTAGGTCTAGTGACGATACGGCTTCTAGGAGAGCTTCTCCCCTTCTATTGGTCCGTGCGCTGCCCCAATCAGTGGCCCATGAATTGAAGTCTCCAGCTATAATTGTTGGGCTACGACCTCTAGCATCATCCACGAGCCTATCAAGCATACCTTGGGACTCCTCAATGGTGTTGTTTGGAGATGCATAACAGCTATAGACATGTACTCCTTTGACCTTTGCTCGCACGAAGCCTGTTCCGGGTGTCGCAATCTCCACAGGCCCAAATAGCAGCTCTTTTTGGCTCATCCGCAGCCCAAACTGTATCATCGAGATTTTTGTACTGCTCGCATAATACGGAAACATCTATCTTTAACCCGCGAACGGTTTGTGTCAAGATGTCCTGTGCCGCTTCGCAGTGGTTTAAGTTTAGTTGCAGCACTTTCATATTCTTCTTGCGACTTTTGCAGCTTCTGGGCATACTATGCTTCCTGCCGCGTGTTTGATGTTGCTACTTCCCTTTTCTTCGCAAAGGACGCACCTTGCATCATTGCTGCAGTTCTTGGATACATGGCCTTTCTGTCCACACCTAACGCAATCCTTACTCCTATCCAACGTGTTTTTACACGCCTTTGCTAGGTGCCCGAAGTTAAGACACATAAAACATCGCAGCGGTATTATTTTCGCCTATATTCGGCATACCCTCAATCCGATTTTTATTTTTCCAAACTCCAGAACTTTTTTGGCAGTATTTATCGGGAGTCTAATGACGACAGTTTGCGTCCCTGCATAGGCAGTCCTCATAGATTTGATGGATGAGGTCTGTATGCCTTGTGGTTCCTCGAACTTCTCGGACACAGCTTGGCAGATCTCTTCCTTTGTGGTGACGCTATCTAGGTATTTGCACTCAATAAGCACCTCTTGCGTTAGGGATCTCACTTCCGCTATTTCACCGAGAACTTTTCCCACTTTACTTTGGTGTTCTGATGTTCTTCCATCAGCTGCTTTCTTGAGCTCAAGCAGTAGCTCTCCCTTGGCTGTCCTTCTTATGTGGGTTACGTCACACCCCAATCCATTCAACCCAGTGTTGGTCTTCACCTTTCGGAGTATGTCGCAATAGGAAATTTGTCCGATCTTTTTAATCACCAGTGCGTCAGGCTTATCATAATATCTTGCCTCGACTTTTTTCTACTCTTGTCCAAACGACTTTATAAGTAGTTTCTGCACCTGGTTCTTCGATCCGGGGTTTCACTGTCTGTCCAGGGTTTTTTTCTGTGGCCTTTTTTTCTCTTTTTGGTCCTTATGCACGCTTTGTTTCACCTCCATTTCCGTTTTTTCCGCAACAATTTCGGCGTATGACAGTGTGGAGTGTTCTTCGGTATTTGGAGATCTCATCCTTTTTCGCTTGGGGTCTGGTAGTTGTTCCAACGAAGAAGGGAAAACCAACTCACTCATTTCTGGAGAGCGGATGGTTTGAGTGGCTTTAGACACTCTACTGCGCAACTGTAGTGTTTGCGAATTGCACTAGCCAGTTTCCTAATCTCGTTATGTACATTGTTTTTCCGCTTAATGAATTCCATCAGTGTCGAGATGTGCTTTCTCAGGGAATGCATGGCTTCACGTTTTTCTTCCTCTTCGCTGGTTTCTTTGGGCTTTACTTCCGTGTTAGTTTCGGACTTCAGACTACCAGTTAATATTTCACTGGGGAGAAATTTCGACGGCATCTGCGAGGTTGTCTGTCCATTTATTGTTTCAGACGGCATCTCCGCGTTTGTGTTCTCTTCTTGCGTCGGTCCATTCGTTATTTTTAACGGCGGTGATCGCATCAGTACCGAGCTTCTCCTGAACGGACTTTCCTCTGTACTTTCATCTCCTGAGTTTTGTACTTTTTTTTTCTGTTTTATTTGTATTTGTTTTTGTTTGATTCATGATTGGGTCCCACGAGTATGGGGGAAGAAAAGTCGACCGCATAAGAGACTGTAATGTGGTAAGGCTGTATTACAACTAGAGGGCACCAGTTATCTGGAGGGCTCCGTTAGCCGAGGAGCTCGTAGAAACACTCTTTGGTGGCAGGGTCCTTTTCGTCCGTAGGGGCATGAACACATATTAGGCTTATGTTAGCGAATTTAGCCTTGATCCGGATAGTCATAATACGCTCGCTCACGTGTCGGAAGCTTAAGACTTCTTGCGGTAATATCTGCTTTATAGCAGTCTAGGGCCTCTGCTAGTTGTTCGGCTGCACGTGGTCTGTAAAGGGGCGAAGGTTGTTCCGCAGGCCCCAAAGCCGAGAGCACCGGAAGCTGAACCTGATTTGTTGGCTATCTTGCTCTCCATCCATGGGCAGATGGGTCAACTTTAGTGAAAAATTCATTAGCAGGCGAAGCGGGTGGACCAGATCTACGCGCTTCTGCCGGGCCTAACGCACCTCCAATCGTAATGGGTACGAACATGGCGAAGCAATCCTTGAAGATTCTTGCGGTGAATGTGAATTCACTGATTAGGATCGGATGAAGAGTCGCACTTTTCAAGTTGTTTGAAGATCATTCTTCCGATGTGCTTTTGCTTAGCGAAACTAAGCTATCCCAGAAACACAAGATGTGGCACAATAGCTATAGTATCATAAGAAGAAATCGACCCAACTCTGTACAAGGAGGGGTGTCGCGATCCTCATTAGAAAAGAGTTGCGTCATACAGTAGTTTACAGCGGTGAAGTGCGTAGGTTCCAGGAGCTGGAAGCATGTATCGTGTATATCCCCCTCCATAGTAGAAAGCGGATGTATATGGTCGCGGTCTGTGCCCCTGAAGCTACTCAATCCACTTCTTTATTTCAGAGCTCGAGACACTTTTTCGAATACTAAGGCTGGAGTCGGAGGAGAATTTGTTCATTATAGCCGGTGATTTAAACGCCAAATATAGAGACTGGGGAAATAGCACACCAAATTCAAGAGGGAACCTACTATTCAATTGGTGGGGTCTGCACAGTGTTGAGTACCGACTTGATTTAAAAGCGACGGATAGTCCGTCGTATCCCAGAAGCGGATCTTATCTGGTTCTAATGCTGTTCGATGTACGGTTACAACTGACCGACATGGACCGACAAACGATGAAGTGCTTACACACTTTTGTGTATGAGCGTGACATTTGCGAACTCAGTGCCGAAATAACGATTCCCAACGAAATTGCGGAACTGAAGGAGTTTGTCCAATTGCACGCCTACAATTACAGTAGAACGCGTTGGACTCGCTTGACAAGAGCACTCTCCTCGAACATGTTCGACCTACCGTCCAATAGGTATCTGTCAAACGAGGAAAATGATAGATACCTAAAACAAATGTACGAGACAATAAAACGAACGATGGACAGTACGATACCTCGGTATCAACACACAGACAACGTGGACATATACCGCAATGCAACGATTGACGCACTGCACGAACATAAAAGTAGACTGCTGTCGAGATTAAAAACCTTGTACAGACAGTTTACTGACAGCCAGAATTCGGAGGAGGTTAGGACGCTGAAGTCATTGATTAAAAACCTCTCGAAATTAATTAAAGAAAATTACAGACTTTCTGTAAATTTGCACTGGAACAGGAAAATTCGGGCTGTAAAATCCAACAACCCGAGTATGTTTCCGCAAATAAACAAGATCTTTCGGAGGAATAATCAAAGCGATCTTCCGCGTCATAAATCTCCCGAACTACGAACAATGAACAAATACTAGTGACAGCAGGTATAGATCCAGATAACGCAGCTGAGGATGACAATTGTTTTGTGATCGAAGATCCGCAGGAGAAGGTAGAGGCTATAGGAGAGACCTTACAGGACGTGTATAAGGTGAATGATAGTATTTTCCCGAACCACGACCTGGAAAATCGGGTCTTTGTGCGCAACTTCTACCTTCGAAATGACATGGAGCACTGGCGATCTGAGAAAACTGGTTTTACCGTGTTCAATGAAAGAAATATGGCAAACAATGCCGTCGCCGATGAAAGGGTACATCCCCCGTTCATTTCGAAGGCAAAGCTCCAAGCGATCTTCGAATCAAACGAAATCCGTGGGAATCGATGGTATACCCTACATTGTACTTAGACATCTTCCACCAGCAGCGGTGAACATTTACACCATCCTGTTTAATAATGCAATGAATAATGCACATTATCCAGCGGATTGGAAAACAGCGGCGGTGCAGTCTATTCCAAAAAAAAATAAAGATAGTTCCAATCCGGGTAATCTCCGATCGATAAGTCTCCTTCCGAACATAAGCAAGGTATTCGAAAAAGTGATCCATAGAGCCCTGGCTAAGTGGGTTGAGTACATGCACATAATTCCGAATAACCAATTCGGTTTCAAGGCTGGGCATGATACTGTACATGCCGCGTCTAAGCTGGTATCAGATATCCAATGGAATAAAAGCAAGAAGCAATGCACGGGTGCATGCCTGGTTGACTTGGAGAAGGCCTTCGATACCGCATGGTTAGAGGGGCTCTTCTACAAGCTGAGCAGGCTGGGCATAAGTAAACCACTGTAGATACTTTATGACATGCTCACCAGTTAGAAGTTCATTGTGAAAAATGGCAATGTGAAGTCTGCTGGAACTTTTGAAGTAAAAAATGGTCTGGAACAGAGTGCGGTTAACTCGCCGATCCTATTCAATATTTACACGAGCGAACTCATAGGTTCACTTCACCATGCCATAGCGTACGCAGGCGACTTGGTCGCGTACAGGTTAGGGCCTAAGATCGAGCTCATTACATTACTTTTGCAGGGTGACTCCGATAAGGTTAAGAGATACTGCGACGACTGGAAGCTGAAAATCAACTTTAAGAAGTCGGAGTCCATCCTGTTCAGAACGCCGTTGTCTGGGGCCTCTTGGGATACCAGAAAGAATTGGCGAAAGTTCTCCATCGTGGGACAGCATGGGCAGCCACTTGCGAGTCGAAGTGTAGTCAGATACCTTGTGTTCTGGCTAGATCAATATCTATATTTTAACAAACATAAAGATGCTGCTCTGGCCAGAGCCAAAGTTGCTTTTGCCCTCACAAAGAAACTGTTTTACAGCCAACTCGATGCAAGGGTGAAGGTAATCTGCTACATGGCCCTCATTCGGCCTATGCTCGCTTATGGATGGCCCGTGTGGTTCAACGTGGGGCCAAGCTTGTTGAAAAAGATGTGGGTGTTTGAGAGGGATTACCTTAGAGCTTGCCTTCGTTTGTGTAGAACACCAGAATCTGAGTACATAAAATTCTATCGCAATTAGGTCCTATACAACATGGCGAATCTAATCAGAGTGGTTAATTTCTTAATCAAGTTGATTCGAAGGCACATTGCAAGAGCAATGACCTCGATGAATAGCCTGACCTTTGGGGCTTATCACTCCAACAATCTCTATCACGAGAGTGTGCGCCTTAGCGGGTTTATCCCTCCCGAGCGTTCCTATATCTTGATCAGAGAGGTCTGATCCAGGATAAGTTAGCGGTGCCGCTAATCTTCCACGTCGCCAGAACGGCTGTGGATAGGCGACTGAACTACGACCGAGACGTCGCACAGGGTAGTGTAGAGCGTCTCCGGTTCAGTAGGGCGGTTTCAGTCCGCTATATTGAAGAGGTTAGTAGGCAGCACAATCAATGTTGGTGGCTTAATGAAGAAGAGGGAACGCCGTCGTTGTTTCCCCCTAATCCGGGCTAGCCTGTAACGGAGGCAGAGCGGATCGTCTATTTGTTTTCTACAATAGCTATGGCCGGCTTACGTAGTTTTAAGGTAGTCTTAAGTAGTTTTTAGTAATAAAAAAAAAAAAAGGCACAGCACTTCGCTTACAAAAGTGTGTATTAATTACTACGTTGTAGTTAAGTTAGCTTTAGATTATTTTAAGGTAGCTTGTAAGTTTTACTTACCCTTACAAAAATCAGTCCATATACTAAGTTTTTTTTCCACAATAAAACATTTTTCTTAGTTTTTCAATTTCTTAGATAGTTAATATAGATATTAAATAAAGTAAGTTAGGTTAGAGCGCCCGCATGGAGTCAGTAAGTTATTATAGTTATAGTATTATAGTCTTAAGCGTTTTCTTGTTAGCACGTAAGATAATATTCTGAATTCTAAAATAAAAATGCATTGAAAACGAAAATGGGGTAGAACATTCCACGTACAGATCCGAAGGTTGTTGTCCTTATTTCGTTTGCTGGGGTCGTCATCAGTTGAGTCATCCTTATCCAAGGCTTTTGGTTGTTTCGGAACCATACGTTTTTTACGTGGTAGGCAAGTTACCCCGACGGTACAGCCCCCAACCTGGAGGGCCAGTTCCTTTATTATTCCCCTAGGACGAGGGACCGGGTACACCGGTGCCAGTAGTCCACTACGGGAGTATGACCGCTGCCGTTAAGGGCTCCTCCGCCACCATCTCTATTCCAATGTCCTGACCAACATAGGAAATACCTTACCGACCTGTGATCCGAATACGTCGAAGCAGCTCGCGCAACGTATTCACTAAGTTCAATAACTGGAACTATAGACGCCACCGTTAACTCCGTCTAGGGAATTCGTCCGCTGCCGCCTGGAACAGGAAGAAGTGCTCTAGTGAGAAAGCACTCTTCCCCCGTCTCTCATCTGCTACCGCCAAGAATCCGCCAAACGGGGTTGGTTACCCATTTCTTGGTTTAAGGTACTAGGCACTCGGCTGTCACCGCGTGGAGGTTGAGAGTAGGAGTTGATAGGCCTCAGCTAGGTGAAAACGCTTGTGTTTTCATATGATCGCATGCACCACCGTTTGACCAAATATGCCGTGTCAAATTTAATATAACCTATGGAATAAAAACGTTTAGAAAGCGCTTTTTCGAGTTTTTTTTTTTTATTTGAAGCAATAGATAGAAAATACAATGAATTGAATCTCTCTTCGTCAACACAAATGAACTCCAGCCACGCTTACTCATTGACATACTCAACCGCTCATACGAATGGTACAACCTGCTAAGCTATTGCAAAAAAGCAACTGAAAACAAATTAGTTCATTTCATTTCATTTATTATAAACTTTGTATCTTTTACATTAGACTGTAACAATCTTTATAATAGTAAAAGTGTAATTACAAAAACATTTTTTATTCCATATTTGTTTATTGGATTTTTCCTAAATTTTTCCTAAAGTGATCATTTATATTTGTATGTCTATGCCTGGATGGGCTTATTTCCATTGCTGATTTGTGTTACAAGCTATTGTGCATACCCGCATATGTATCACACTACTCATGCTATGGAATACGGTATACGTATAGAATGAATAAATTTGATAAATTATTTTGAGGAATTACTGACAAATCTATAATACGTTGCATAAGAAATTAAGTTAGTAGTTAGTACTCAACCATCTACTTATATTGTACTCGTACATACCATTTGCTTTTACTTTAAGGAATTGCTGCTAGTAACTACTTGAATAATGTGCATATGGCCAATGCTTATTGGGATTTGGTTTGATTGACAGCTGTTTAATTACACTTTCGTATTTGTACAATACTTACTACATCAACAGTGCGAGTACAAGATTCTTGATATCCCTTTGTTGTCATTTGCTCCACTGGAACTTTTAACTTTTAATCTTAGCAAATCCTAGTTGCCTCTGGCTGAAAATACCAGCGGAAATGCCATTCAGGTCGATTGAAGTTGATTGGATAATCTATGGAAGAAGCCTTCCCCTATGTGTTTTGTTTCGGGAAGTAAAATTCCGGCAAAAGTAATTAAATTCGATAAAAGATTAAGAGCTTCATATTCAGGATAGAAGGCCAATGGATTGCTTGTTTAGCTTCTGACCAACAGGTTAATTGGAATTTTTATTACTGGGAGTTTCTCTGTACTCTTAGAAGAAGCTACTTTCTGATGGATTATTTTTTGGTGAATTCCACTTATTATGTTTGCGGAATGCTTTGAGATCTGTTCAGCGGTACTGTATTGTGTATGTTTAGTAAGAGTATGCTTTGTAGTATCTACGCTTGTGTGGATTCCTGATTGCTATCTTATATGGTTTTGTAGATTATTGATTTTGAATCTTGACGTGTTCTTAAGTATTTTCGTACGAATATATGTAGGCAGTGATCTGATAAGTAATCTATATAAGAACTCGTATGTATCACCACGTTGTTTTTATACATATAGGTATATTTAAATGTACCTACGCTGTATTCCTTTTAGGCTGGTTGTTGAAAATGTTGCAAAGTCCTGCCAACTATACTTTATTATAAAGGACACTCCTTTTTTCGGATCCAGATCCTTTTTAATTTCACTCCTCTATTTTGTACTTTTTCGGCCCAGAGAAAAAAGTATATAAAAACATAACTTCAAGCGTACGTATTGTCTACATCAAACGCGTCTATCTTAAATACTATAAAAGCAAAGTCGATTTTCCTTGTGAACACCGTTTCTCGAAAACTACTAGACGTAGGTACTTGAAATTTTGCACAGTTATTCCTTATTTTGCCTAGATGCGAGATAAGAATGGATTTTCCGAAATTCAAGGTCTAAGTGGCATAAAGGGGGTTGAGATCGATTTTTCATCTATAAATATTGATTCCACAACCGTAGGTCAGTACTGGCTCTCCGGATTAATAAAATGAAAAATAGGTGAATTTAGTAAATTCGCCGCTGATTCATTTAAGTATAAAACATCCTTCTGCGTTGTCCTGAAGCTGAGAAATGCTAAAAACAATTAATCAAATCATCGCCCACAATTTTCCTTCAGTGGAGACCACGGCGAGCAGTGATGTAGCAGTGGCTATCTTTGCAATAGTGTGTGTGTGTGAGTATATGGGCGCGCTATCCCATGATTATGTTTTGATCTTCAGTGTGCGATCTCTTCTAGAGTTAAAATTGAAAAAAAAATATATTATCAGTGCCAAATCTAAGATATTGTAAGTTTTATTAATTAAGATATCCATGTGCTGTCAAAACTTCATGCAATTAAGAAACTTGTGAATATACGCGTAAGTACATATATACATGCATATGCATTCCCACGGGGGAAGTTATAATTGAGTTTACACATTTTCGGTATTGTATTCAGTTGGCAATTATATTTCAACAAGTAAATAACCGTCAACTAAAATGCGGGCGATGCAAGGCGAGCACTGGTCAGCTAGTTTACTATAAACGACTTCTGTCAGGTAAAATTTTCCCCGCTGGTCGGAAATAAGGCTCTCTCTCTCTCTCTCTCTATGTAAAAAGTGTCCGAAAAACTTCGTCTGACGAGTACGAATATTCTTCGAATGTACTTCATCAATACAACTACATTAGAAATGACTGCACTTAAGAAAAACTCACCAAGTGGAATTCCGAAAATTTGTCTACTGTTGAACGTTGGGTGGGAGTCTTCCAACATAATGGACGCTCAACAAGTGCCTTTCGTCGAAATTTCTCAAATCATTGAGTTCGTCATTTGCTTACCTGGTTCTTCAGCTCCGGTTGAACATGTATTTTCGCAAGCGAAGGAAGTTTGGGAAAATGAGAGCTCTGCTCTTCAGATATCGACGCTGAAAGCTACTTTAATTGTGAAAATCAATTTGAAATTTGCGTGCATCGGCTTTCATAATTTTACCAAAACTCAACCGGAGTTGCTACGAAAAATTGCGAGCCAGGAGAAGAACAATTTCAAACCAAAAGAAAGCCGAACCAAGACAAGTCCGGGCGTAATGTCAACAATGTCAGTTGATGTGGATGAAAGCCGATAAATTACACTGATCAACAAGGTTTTTGCCACAAGAAAACAGTTTTCCAATTATAGCTTATTTAGGTCACCTTATCATTATACTGTTATTTTTTATTTGCCATCACGCATAGTTTTTTCGTGGCAGAGAGTAAAAGTCACACTGCAAAGCCTTGATACGTTTTGTGCACGCTTAAGAACTTTATACTTTATTTTTACCCGAAAATCGTGAATTTTTATTTTTGTGATCCTAATAGAGCCATATAAGTGTAAAAACATGCCAAGAAACTGTTTAAACCATCCTAACTGTTTTTGTTACGTGTGTGGAGAAATTACTTTTAAAAAGCAACGACGAAATTTTACGCCTTTAATAAGTAAGTGTTATTTTGAATACTTTGGTATTCTAGTTCGTCACAAGGACAAATATTGGCCCCCTCATATCTACTGTACAACGTGTGTTAAGCATCTTACGGGGTGAGCAAAACGATCTCGACATATGCCTTTTGCAGTTCCAATGATTTGGACAGAACCAACCAATCACCTAACAGACTGCTACTATTGTTTGACAAATATAAAAGGTATTACAACTAAGTCCAATCACACCTTGAAGTATCCTGATCTGCCATCTGCAAAGAGACCAATTCCTCATAATGAAGACTTACTTGTGCCAGAACCTCCAGAAAATATGGAAAGTGACGATGCATCAATTCTCGTTTCTAGCCACAATGATAATAATGCTGATGATGATGATCCAACCTTTGAAACAAGTGCCTCAAGTGGGCCCCATTTGATTGTACAAGGAGAACTTAACGACCTAGTTCGTGATTTGAAGTTGTCCAAGAAACAAGCAGAGCTTTTAGGATCAAGGTTGAAAGGTTGGAATTTACTTTCTCGTGAAACAAAAATCTGTTGTGAAAATGAACTGAAAAGTTTTTTCTCGAAAGCAGGGGATTTGGTTTTTTGTAATGACATTTGTTCAGTCATGAATATACTTAATCACGAACACAGATCAACTGGCTGGCGTTTGCTCATTGATTCTTCCAAAGTGAGTTTAAAATGCGTCCTTTTACATAATGGAAATAAATTGTTTCTGTCCCGGTAGCCCATGCTGCTAATAGGAAAGAATCTTACGACAATATGAAAATTCTTTTAGAAAAGATCCAATATAACCAGTATGTATGGAAAATGTGTGGAGATTTGAAAGTCATTGCTCTTTTGCTTGGATTGCAACTAGGTTATACAAAGTATTGTTGTTTTATTTGCGAATGGGATAGTAGATACAGACAAAAGCATTATATTAAAAAAGAATGGCCAAGGCGTAAGTCACTCATTCCAGGACAAAAGAACGTCTTAAATATATCATTAGTTAAATCCGAAGTTGTGCTTTTACCACCCTTACATATAAAACTAGGTCAAATGAAAAATTTTGTAAAGGCAATGGACAGAAACGGAGATAGATTTTTATACCTCAAAGAAAGATTTCCTAGAATCAGCGAAGCTATGATTAAAGAGGGCATATTTGTGGGTCCCCAAATAAGAGAATTAGTAAAAGACGAAAGCTTCGAGCAAAAACTAAATTTTCTTGAAAAACCCGCCTGGAAATGTTTTAAAAACGTCGTCAAGAAAACTATAAAGACTTAATAAATGAACTTTTGAGGTCTTATAAAAATATGGGATGTAACATGTCCCTCAAAATGCACTACCTACACTCCCACCTGGATATTTGGAAAAAATTAACGAAGAGTACAAACAATTGATACGTGTCAGAAAAATTTCAAAGTTATAGTCCTGTGAGGAGTTTCTTATAGCATCAAAATCAGGTATAGTTTCTCGTGTGGCAAAAAAAAATAAATATTAATTTGTCGACCAGTGTTATATATAATATGCATATAACTATTTTCAATTCATTTTTGAACTTAAACTGTGATGTTACAAACATATTTTCCGCTGAATTACGTGTTTTTTATCCTTTGTTTTCCAACACAGATTCGTATATACTTTTTTATACTTTTTTTTTAACTGAAATATATTTTTTCCACCCAAAAAGAGTTGGTAGGATTAGTTACGCATGCACATAAACGTCGTCGTACTGTGTAGGTATATACGAGTATTTCTAAAAATCAAAATATGTATGTACTGTGGATATTTATGTTCAATCGACAAAAGCTTCTTTCAATACCCTTCAACGTGCTCCCACTATATTTGGCACGAGTATCTTTAGACACTAAAAAAAAAAAGAATTCCGTAGGGCACTTACTTACTTATTTACTTACTTAGATGGCGCTACACTCCGGGGTGGATCTGGGCCTCAACCAACAAACCTCTACAGCCAGCCCGGTTATGGGCCCGCTGCCTCCAGTTGCGCACGCCACATTGGTTGAGGTCTCACTCCATTTGTTTGCGTTACCTACCGCGAAGTCGTCCTCTACTGCGCCAACCATCCGGGGAGGATTCGAAGACTTTCTTGGAGAAAACTTTGGGCTCCATCCGCTCTACAAGACCCAGCCATCTTAGTCGCTGTATGTGAACTCTTCTGGCTAAGTCGATGTGCTCGTATAGACCGTATAGCTCGACATTGTACCTACACCTCCACCCGCCGTATATGCAGACGGAACCAAAGATCACTCGAAGAACTTTTTTCTCAAAATAACCAAGTGAATCCTCATTCGGTTTTGACAAAGTCAATGTCTCTGCGCCATACAGCAGGACTGGGATGATTAGTGTCTTATACAGAACTACCATAGTAGATCGAGATAGGTCTTTGTTACTTAATTGCCTCCTCAGCCCATAAAAACACCGATTGGCAAGAGTAATTCTCGGCTTGGACTCCACACTGGTGTCATTTGCGGAACTCACCGTAGAGCCTAGGTAGCCAACCTCAAAATTATTCTGCCCAAGACGTCGATGTTGGGTGTCCTTTTTTTGTAGACAGGATATATTTTGTTTTGCTTTTATTGAACGCTAAGCCCATATTTAGTGGCTCGATCTCAATACTGATAAATATTGCACGACGGCCCCCTGAGTTCTCCCGACTATGTCAATGTCATCGGCGTAAGCGAGTAGTTCTACAGACTTGAAAAAGATTGTATCTCCGGTGTTGGCTTGTGAGTTTCGTACAATTCTCTCAAGTACTATGTTAAAGGGATCGTGCGTCACCTTGTCTAAGACCTTTCCTGGCATCGAACGGTTCGGAGCTGTTTTTACGGACTTTGACGGAACAGCGAGAGTTCCCATTGTCATTCTGCACCAATGGACGAGCTTGGCAGGATTTCACAGATTGGCTGGTCCATGCTCCCTACCAACTCATCTCCTCCAGCCCTGAAAAGTTTGGCGGCAAGGCCGGTGGCTTCAGCAGCTTTGTTGGATTTAAGTTTAGATATCACTATCCTCACTTCATTCTGATTGGGTTGACCGGAATCTTGACTATCAACGTCTTTGTTGAATGGCTCATTCTCCATGACAGAGGAATATTAATCATCATCGCCATTTAACAGTCTGCAGAAGTGTTCCTCCCATATCCTCAGCACCGACTGCGATTCTACTAAGTATGCTATGTTACCATTTTGGTCCCTGCAGGCTTCATTTCTGGCTTTGAAACCCTACCATGTTCTCTTTACCTTTTGGTGATATTTTCGAACATCATTCCTGCAATAAAGTCTCTCAATCACCTCGATCGAGCGCTTCTCATGCTCCTCTTTCTTCTTTCTGAGAAGTCGATTTTTCTCTTTTCTCCTCTGCTCATAGAGCTCGTGAGCAGCTCTAGTTCTTATATGCATAGCTGCCTTGTACGCCTCTTGGTTTGTTTCATATGCCTGCCGGCATTCCTCATCAAACCAGGGTTTTCGTTGTGGTGACCGAGAGAAACCCATACATCAGAGGCATCATCTTTAATGGCTTGTTAGCAACGCTGCCACTGGTCTTTCGCGTTTGCTGCTGGGTGCATAGGACTTAGATTAAGATTAAAAGAAAATTCGATCGGCAAAGGCTCTGGCGGTCTCTGCGATTGTAGTCGCCAGACGTCAATCTTTCTTACAGTACTCCTCAATTATAGGTAGGTAGGTAGGAGTGGTTGCTTCAGCAAACCATGCTGAAACTTAATTAGCGCAGAAGCGCCGTTTTAATAGCACAACTCGAGTGACCTATCGGATGTAAAAAGGAGGTTAACTTGTAGGGAAAGGGAACAGAGTAAGGATTATTGAAATCCACCCCGTTACATTGAGGAAACTGATAATATCCCCAATGCTAATCTCCGGCAATTCTATTAGGTTGTCGAAAAAAGGTTTACCTAAGGTGCGCTGTCTGGCCTTGACTAAAGCCGGACACTTGCAGAGGAAGTGTAGGACTGTTTCTATCTCGTTAGCAGTATTGCAGCTGCGACAGTGTGTAATAAATGTAATGCCTATTCTGGCCGCATGAACCCCGATGGGCCAGTGGCCAGTACTAACTGCCAGAACTCTTTCGATATCTGCACGGTTTCTGTTTAGTAGATCTTGCGTTTTTTCCGGATGTGTTTGGGTTACATCTGCCTGGAGATGACACAGTTCCACATACCGTGGCATCTGCTATCAGCCTTTAGCAGATAATGCGCGAAGATGCCTCCCTTAAGGACCACCAACGGGACGTTCGCTGCCTTTGCTAGAGAAGCATCAAGGGCAGATCCCTACCTCGCGAGTTCATCAGCTCGCTCATTTCCCTCAATGTTGCTGTGACCCGGAACCCAAAGGAGACAGATCCTTAACCGATGACCTAGCGAGGTGGGTTCCTTTTTGCACTGTTCTACTAGCTTCGAAGATGTAGTGGCAGATACTATAGCCTTGACAGCGGCCTGGCTGTCAATGAAGATGGCAATGGTATTTAGGGGTGTAGTGGTTTGCTTAAGTAGGCGGCAGGCCTCACGTACAGCAAAAACTTCCGCCTGGAAAATACTGCACGAATCAGAAAGCCGGTAAAACCTAAAAATATTGAGGGAAACAGAGAATATCCCCGGCCCTACCCCGCAGCCCATTTTTGAACCGTCGCGTCGCGTCGGTGAAAATTGTTGTTTCGAACTCATTTATCAGTTCGCCAGTTTCCCATTCCGCCCTGGTTGAGAATCTGTTCGTGACGTTATTTCAAAAGTTCGCTGTGAGAGTTATATAGTCGGTTCAGATTAGCTGGCAGATCCTGCGGTAGCAGATTCAGTATGCTGTTGTGACCATATGGATTGGTGCACCAGCATCCTGTTTCCCTTACCCTGACCGCACAACATGATGATAGATGCATAATGTGAAGATCGAGTTGGACATGTTCTCATGGCACCCGTCGCGCCTATTGCCGCAGTTCTTCCTCAATTATACTGGAAAGACTTCGCTATCGGGGATGCATACTGGGGAAAAGTGGGTGTCGAGTAAAAGTTGACAAGTTTCCTTAGAACAGGTTCTGAACTCCCTGTTTCCTTAAAGAGGCGAGGAGAGATTGAGTGGCTCTGTGCTGCAGCTTTTTTCAGTCAGTTCTGTATGTGAAGGGTAAGTCGATGTCCTTGTACAGGCCGTATAGTTCGGCATTGTACCTTCTCGTCCACTCACTGTCTATGCAGACGGGACCAAAGATCGCTCGAAGAACTTTTCTCTCGAAATAACGAAGGGTATCCTCATCCGGTTTTTTCAAAGCCCATGCCTCTGGGCCATACAGCACAACTTTGATGATTATTGTCTTATAAAGAGTTAACTTAGTAGTCCGAGATAGGGCTTTGCTACTCAATTTCCGTTTTAGCCCATCGAAACAACGATTGGCAAGAATAATTCTTCATGTGATCTCCCTACTGATGTCATTTGCGGAGATCACCATAGAGCCTAAGTAGACAAAATCCTTTAAAAAAAAAAAAGTAAATAAATATTTCGCGCAACAGCTCTTTGAGTGCCAGGGCCTAGCTTCTCGCAACCACTCGTGCTGTGTGCGTTATATTTTTCACACGAATGGAAGGGACCTACAGTTTAGTGCCGTATCCGAACGACCATTTGAGAAGCTTTTTCGTGACAACAATACTCTCGGATGTTTGTCAAACGCTCGCGAGAGGTGGGACCGTGAAAAAACTTTTTGGTGTTTTGTGGGATTCGAACTTGGAACCTCATGCGTGGTGATCCGACACACTAAGACAAAATCCTTTACTACCTCAAAATTATATCTGTCTATTGTGGCGTTCTGTCCAAGACGCCGATGTTGGGTGTCCTTTTTTATAGACAGCATATATTTTGTTTTGTTTTCATTGACCCCTAGACCCATCTCTGCTGCCTCGATCTCAATACTCGTAAATGCCCCATTGACGGCCCGCTGAGTTCTTCCGATTATACCAATGTCATCGGCATAAGCGAGTAGTTGTACAGACTTGTAAAAGATTGTACCTCCGGTGTTGGCTTCTGAGTTTCGTACAATTCTCTCAAGTACTATGTTAAAGAGATCGCATGATAGCACGTCACCTTGTCTAAGACCTTTCCTGACATCGAACGGTTCTTTGATGTTCTTACCGACTTTGATGTAGCAGCGAGAGTTCTCCATCGTCATTCTGCACAAACGGACGAGCTTGGAAGGGATGCCAAGACTAGACATGGCTCTGTATAACTCGTCTCTAAACACGCTATCATAGGCAACTTCGAAATCGATGAAGAGGTGGTGGGTATCGATTTTATATTCATGGGGCTTTTCCAAGATCTGCCGTAGTGTGAATATTTGTTCAATGGTGGACTTTCTTGGCCTGAAACCGCACCTATCAGGTTGTCGACGATCGTCTTTAGGCATTCACATAACACGGCAGACAGAATCTTACAATATATGCGATGTTGAGGAGACTTATACCTCTGTAATTAGCGCAGTTCAGAGGGTCTCCTTTCTTCCGGATCGGGCAAACGATGCTGAGGTTCCATTCATCGGGCATACTTTCGTCTGACCGGGTTTTACAAATGACCTGGTCCATGCTCCTTACCAACTCATCTCCTACTGCCTTGAAAAGTTCAGCGGCAAGGCCGTCGGCTCCAGCAGCTTTGTTGGATTTGAGTTTAGATATCGCTATCCTCACTTCATTCTGATCGGGTTGACCGGAATCTTGACTGTGATCGTCACTGTTGAATGGCTCATTCTGTCTGACAGCGGAATATTGGTCATCATCGCCGTTTAAGAGTCTGCAGAAGTGTTCCTTCCATATTCTCAGTACCGTTTGCAATTCTACTACTATATTGCCATTTTCGTCCCTGCAGGCTTCTGTTCTGGCTTTGAAACCCTGGCATATTTTTTTCACCTTTTGCTAAAAATTTCGAAAATCGTTCCTGCAATAAAGTCTCTCAATCTCCTCGATCGAGCGCTTCTCATGCTCCTTTTTCTTCTTTCTGAGAAGTCGATGTTCCTCTTTTCTCTTGCGCACGTAGAGCTCGTGACCAGCTCTAGTCCTTCAATGCAACCCCGCTTTGTACGCCTCTTGTTTAGCTGCATGTGCTCTCCGGCATTCCCCATCAAACCAGGGGTTTCGTTGTGGTGGCAGAGAGAAACCCAGTATATCAGAGGCGGCATCTCTGATGGCTTGTTAGCAACGCTGCCACTGGTCTTCCGCATTTGTTGCTGGTGGCATAGGGCTTAGATTAAGATTAGAAGAAGCTCGATCGGCAAAGGTCCGCCCGACGTCAAATTTCCTCATAGTATTTCATTGATTTCCCGCCGTTCTGGATATCGGCATCCATACCTTGGCTACAACTAGGTAGTGATTCGAGTCCACGTTGGCTCCTCGGAAAGTTCGGACACCCAGAATACTGGAAGAGTGCCTTGCGTCGATCGCAATGTGATCGATTTGGTTGACAGTTTTTCGTTCAAAGGAGAACCATGTTTCCCTGCGAATATCGAGACGTGGGAACCGCGTACGGGCTACGACAAAGTTTCGTTCTGCCGCAAAGTCGACTAGCCTGAATCCGTTGTCGGATGTAATGTCGTGCAGGCTGTACTTTCCGACCACGCTACTTAAGGCGTCCTCTCTTCCCAGATTTGCGTTAAAATCGCCTTCGATAATCTTAACATCGTGGCTATGGCATTGCTCATACGTCTTTTCCAAGAGCTAGTAGAAGTCGTCCTTGGTCACGTCGTCCATCTTCTCGTGAGGGGCGTGAACGCATATTAGGCTAATGTTGGTAAATTTAACCTTGATACGGTCATGAGACGCTCGTGCACATGCCGGAAGCTCAAGACTTCTTGCCTAAGTCTGCCTCCACTGACAAATCCGCACCCGAATAGGCGCTGTCCTTGTTGTCTGTAGCAATCGCCGTAGTAGATGTCGCAGTTTTTCATCCTCCTTTTGCTGGTCCATCCCATCGCACTTCTTGGATGGCGGTAATGTCTGGTTTGAAACACTCTAGGGCCTCCGCAAGTTGTTCGGCTGCACGTGGTTTGTAAAAGGACGTAACATTCCACGTGCAGACACGAAAATCGATGTCCTTTTTACGTTTGCTTGGGTCGTCAAACGTAAAATCATCCGTATCCGACTTTACTACTTAAAGTTTCTTCAAAATACCAGGATATAGCATCTACAACACAAATCACCCTGACGGAACCGCATGCGGTGGCATAGCTATTATAATTGACAACAAATTCAGCTGCATTGAATTAGAACATCATAAGTACGAACACATTCAATCGACTACAATCCAAATAGAAGGCAAAGACGGACCATTAGTACTTTCAGTCCTACACTGCCCACCTAAGCATATTATAACCAGTCTGCAGTACGAAGACTACATTAAATCACTAGGGTGCAGATTCATAGCAGCTGGAGACTTCAATGCAAAACACATCGACTGGGGTTCGAGGATATCCAACTAAATGCAAAAACCCCCTAAAAGCAATTCTCAAAAATAACTGTGGATATTAGTGCCGGCGAACCTAACTACTGGCCTTCTGACCCAAATAAAACATCAGACTTAATCGACTTTTGCATCATTAAAAACATCCAACTAAAGACACTTAGTATTAAATCTAGATTTGAACTTTCATCGGATCACTCCCCTATCCAAATCAAATACTTGTCTAAAATAACCCCCATAACTAATTCGTCCCAACTATAAAACAAAAAACCGATTGGGACTCTTTTCGGAAATATATAGGACGACATCTACAAGTTAATGTACCACTACAATCGCAAAGTGACGTCGAACGAACTGTAATTCACATTAACGACATAGTAACTGCTGCAGTAACTAAAACAATGCAAATCAATAGACCAAAAACACACAACAATATCACACCAACTATAATTCAACAATAGATAGATGAAAAGAGAAAACTCAAGAAAAGAAAGACAAATCAAAATATAACAAAGCAGTCAAAGAACTCAAAGCAAAACTTAAGGCAATAAAGACTACTTAAGAAATCAGACCCCAACTTCTGAGACCAACTATTCACTTTGGAAAGGTACTAAAAGGTTCAAGAACAAAATAGTACATCTAACTCCTCTACAGAAACCAGACGGATCTTGGGCCAGGACCAATCAAGACAAAGCAAATATTCTGTCTAAGCACTTCTCTGGTCTTCCTCTTGGGCGGTCAGATATCTCACACCTCATAGGTTGACCACATTCCTTAATTGTGGCATCGATACAAGTGTAAAACCCCCTAAAGCGAGGTAAACAACAAAAGTTAAGTAGCAACCAATGCTTACAAAAATAAACCAATAAAATCGTAAAAAAAAATGTAAGCACTTCGAAGAAGTATTCACAAACGACAAGGGCAATACGGCTGTCCCACCTTCACGCTCAAATACACTCATCACCAATGTAAAGATAAAAAAAGTAACAATAAATGAAATTGAACACTGCATCAAAAAAAGGATTGACCACAAGAAGGCTCCAGAATATGACTCTATTGACGGAAAGATATTAAGCCAACTACCCAGACAAGCCATGATATACTTACGAAATCTATATAATGCATTAATTTGACTTAAATATTTTCCAAAAACTTGCCCATATAGTTTCAATACTACAACCTGGTAAAGACGCAAAGACTGCTTCATCCTACAGACCAATAAGTTTACTCGTCATATTAGGGAAAATAGTCGAAAAATTAATTTATGATCGACTACAGCCAATACTGACTAATAACAAAATGATCAATTCGGCTTTCGCAGACAACTCTCGACTATCCAACAATTCAAAGAGATACTACATAGGGGTGTTTCTTGACGTAGCAAAAGCATTCGACAAAGTTTGGCACAAAGGACTGCTATATAAAAAATCACTTACACGAGACTTCTACCAAATAATTGAAAGTAAAATATAATGTCCAACAATCCAAAATACTACAGACAAGAGCTGGAGTACCGCAATGATCTGTACGTGGACCACTACTATATGCCCTCTACACTGCTGACATCCCTCTACCGAGTGGAGCTACAACCATGATGGCAATCTTTGCTGACGATACTATTCTGCTGATATCCGATGAAAACCTGGACACTGTATCTACTCGAGCCCAACGACTTCTGGACAATACAATGCAATGGTTTGACGAATGGAGCATACAAATTAACGAAGACAAAACCCAACAAGTAATATTTACGACTAAATTAAACTACTCTCCAATCCCAATAAAAATAAAAGACAAAATTATTCCAATCGACAATGTGGCCAAATATCTTGGTATGCACTTGGACAACAAACTTAACTGGAAATACCACATACAAAAAAAGGGACCAAATTAAACTAAATAATATATATAATCAACTATTCTGGCTCCTGCGTAAAGACTCTAAGCTATCGACAACCAATAAATTACTACTATATAAATCCATCATCAAACCTATCTGGACATACGGGATACAACTATGGGGAATGTCAAAGGAAACAAACATCGCCATATTCCAAGGACATACATACATACATTTTCAAATGCATATGCATATATACATATGGGTAGGATGCTCAGGTGGACTCTCCATCCTTCTTGATCCTCCGTCATTGACTCCAACTCATCAGGAGGAATCCCTAGACGGCTCCAGGAGAGATGTCGGACTTGGTCCAACCATCTATTTCTAGGCCTACCGCGGGGTCACCCACCTGATGGCACGGCCACCATGGCACGTCTGGGAAGCCGGTCTGGGGGTATACGCACTACGTGACCAAACCATCGAAGCATAGATCATTCCGTTCGGAGAAGTAGCTGCTCAACATTGAGCGCCTCGCGTACTCTGGTTTTGCGCACTCGTTCCCTACGAGTTATTCCAACAACACCGCGAAGGAACCTCATTTCGGCAGCTTGTATCCGCGATCTTATTCTTTCGGTCTCTACCCAAATTTCATGACCATAGGTGAAAGTTGGAACATACACCGAGTTAAAAACCGATAGCTTAGCTTGAACACTAAGTTCGGCCTTCCTTGCAACAGATTGGCCAAGCTCTCTCAAAATTGATCCAACCTGACCAATTCTATAGGATAACTCGGCATTGCTCTTCCCATCACTCGTGAATAAGACCCCGAGGTACTTAAACTTATCCACCTGCTTCAGTGGGACTCCACTTACATGCAGAGTGCACTGAATGGGTTTTCTGGAAACGACCATTACTTCTGACTTGTTCACGTTGATCTTCATTCCAGCATCATCACAAACGGCTACAAACCTTTCGAGTGCACGCTGAAGTTCGGTTTGAGAGGACCCAAGGATGACCAAATCATCCGTAAAGAGCAGATGACTAATCCTTAGGTCTCCCACTTCGAAACATTCCCCGCCACGGCTGCGCTGCAACATTCAATCCATAAATACAATGAAGAGGAGAGGTGACAAAACGCACCCCTGGCGGAGTCCAACGCCCACAGTGAAGGGTATTGATTTAACACTGTTTATCCGAACACTGCTTCTACAGTTTGTATATAAAGACTGAATCGCCCTTAAGAGAGAACCATCAATCCCATACTCCTGCAGAACACTCCATAGTTTGCCTCGAGAAACCCTATCATATGCTTTTTCCAAATCTACAAAACAAGTGTAGACACGTTTGGCATACTCCCAGGCCTTCTCAAGAACTATTCTGAGAGTGAATAACTGGTCGGTTGTACTTCTACCGGGACGAAAACCGCACTGCCCATCCCCCAAACTGTCCTCAACTACAGCTCTGGAACGCGTTTCTAGCACCTCAGCGAAGACTTTTCCAGGGAGACTTAAAAGAGATATACCCCTATAGTTGGCGCAATCTCTTTTGTCCCCATTTTTAAAAAGGAAGGAACTATCAACCCCATTTGCCAATCACCAGGTGTTTCACCGCATTTCCAGGCCACTTTAATGACACGCGAGATCCATTGCACTCCCTCTTTAGCTAAAGCCTTAAGCATTTCTGGCCGAATTTCATCCACATCAGCAGATTTGCCAATCTTTAGCACTTTGATCGCCAAAGTTACTTCCTCTACCGTAGGACTACTTTCCGCCCAAGTCTCGACAATAGGTCTGTCATCTTCGGTGCCCTGTTCGAGATTGAGCAATTCAAGAAAAGTGCTCGCTCCATCTGCGTAAGATGTCCTTCTCATTGGAAAGAAGTGTACCGTCTTTGGATTTGACTCCTTCAACGATATTCAACTTTTTTCCTCTGAGTCGGCGGACGGTTTGCCAGAACATCTTATTTGCAGATCTGTGGTCACGTTCCAATTTCTCGCCAAACTCCTTCCAAGACTGTTCTTTCGCTGTTTTCACAGCTAATTTGCAGGTTCTTTGCGCCTCAGTGTACCGATTTCGAGAATCGGAGTTCCCCAAGTGAATCCCCACCTTAAAGGATCTCTTCTTCTCTCTGATGGCTTCTTGAACTCCGGGCGTTTAAAACCAAGCAGTTTTTTTCTCACCACCAGCCGCCACACCAAGCCGCTTCACTTCACAAACTCCTCCCGCAGAGGCAATAACCGCTGTTGCAAACAGTTGCCATTCTTCCTCTTCGTTTGATGGAATAGTTGGAATTCGTTCAAACCTTTCAGATTTTTGCCGCGCAAATGTCTCCCGTATCTCATCGTCCTGTAACTTCTCCCAGCGTATGCGTGTAACCATCCTTGGTTTACGCTTTGGTATGGGAGGCAATCTCTCGCTAAAATACACTTTGCACAGCACTAAGTGATGATCAGTTGACAGTTCGAACATCACAAACCATTCTCTTCAGACACGATGGTCCCACAAAGAAATCGAACAGCGACTTCTGCTGAAGACTCCGACGGTACCATGTGTATTTGTGAATGTCTTTTTGTGGAAAGATAGTGTTCATGATGGATAAGCTATTTTCACAACGAAAATCCAACAACCTCTCTCCGTTCGCGTTTTGATCAGGATCACCGTTCTTCCTAATCACACTCTACACACACATGAGCATTGAAGTCACCCATCAGGACAAAAGAATCCATATCTGCAACCTTTTCAAGGGCAACATCAACTTCATCTAAGAAACCTGCGTACTCTGACTGAAGGTTCGGTGCATATACCTGCACCAATGCCAGAGTTGAATTTTCAAGCTTGAGCTTTAAGATCGCAACACTCCCTCCTAATGGTATCTACTCCAATACTCTGTCTGTCAACATGCGACTTGTCAGTATCCCCACTCCCGCCTGACCAGACATTGACGTGCGACTGAAGAGACGCCAGCTATATCTAGTCGACTTTTAACAGCCTCCCCAACAAGCTCAAGGTCCTTCCCTGTAAGCGATGAGACGTTCCATGTGTCTATCCTAAGTCGGTGCCCTTGTCGAAAATCAGAGAGTCCATCTGTTTCTCTATTGGCGCACAGCGCGCTCACCCCTTGACCCCCGTAATGGTTTGCGAGACCGTTGACAGGATGCTCGTAGCCATTTCGGGTTTGACCCGGCCGGCTGCCGAGCGGGACAGGCCGACCACCAGACGCTCGCATACTGACACCCTTCAGGCTGATCAGCTGAACAGACTTCTCATTGACCGAACCCATACGGTTAACGTAGCATCAAGCCTCTTCAGCGAGTGTATTTGTCTTCCACCCTATTTTGTTTGATATTATCCTTGATGTATTTTGATGTTGCCTTTCTTCATTCATCGTTTCACACAATATTATTTCGTGGTCGCTGTGAGTATAGTATTCGCTGACGTTCCATACTGTTCTCCGAGCAAGGGCGTTGCTTACAAAAGTAAGGTCGATGACTGAACCCTCTCCAATCCTGCTGAACCAATCCAATCCTTCACATAAGGTTCACATAAGATTGCTACCTCTACACCTAGTTCCCGGATTGTTTGTTTTAAAAAGGCTTCGGCCGCCTCACAATGGTTAAGGTTTAGCTGTAGTATTTTCATTGTTTCAAAAGCAAATCCCTCCATGCTTGTTGGTACGACGGGCATCTACGGCTTGGCGTAAAATGCTTACTATCAATATCCTCCTTGCCTTGACAGAGTAAACAGTTTGGCTCCTTGTTGCATAGCTTCACTCTGTGACCACTTTCACCACCCCGTAAGCAATGTTTGGACCAGTCACTTGTGCTTTTGCAAGCTTTGGCAATATCACCGCAATCCATACATTTATAGCACTTGAGTGCGTTTATCTTTTCGCGAATTCGACTAGGTCATTGGCTGCTTCTGCTAGTAAGCTCATGGTTACCGTCTGGGTACCAATATAGGCTTTCCTAAGCGAATTAATTGTTAATTTACCTTTGACACTAGTATTCTCGAAGTCTTCTGCTAACGCATTAAACACGTCTTCTTGGTGGTAATTTCTTAGAGATCTTTCACCTCAATAAATAACTCGTGTGTTAAGATTTTCACATCCGCTTCTTCTACCAGGATACTTTGAACCTTTCTTCGAATTTTGTGGTCTGCGGAATAGTCGATATTTTAAGCTCGATGAGTAGGTCTCCTTTCACCGTTTTTTGATGCGGTTCAAACTTGCGCTTAGCTTTTGATCTTTCGTAGCATATCTTTTGATCATACGTTCCCTTTGTTCTTAGAACTAGCGCGTCGGGCCGGTTTGTTTTTTTCTGATCCAGTCAGGTTCTATTTTAGCTATAACTTCGAGGTAGTAAGGGACTTTGTCTACCTTGGCTGCGCTATAAACTCAAAAAATAACATCAGCGCAGAAATCAAGCGAAGAATAACTCTTGCCAATCGCTGTTTTTTTTTTTTTGCTTATAAGGCAATTCAACAGTAAAGCCCTATCTCGAAGAACTAATGAGACTCTGTATGAAACCCTGATCATGCCAGTTCTGCTTAACGGTAATGAAATATGGATTTTATTAAAAGAGTATGAAGATATCATTCGTCGCTTCGAGAGAAAAATTCTTCGTAAGATATTCGGTCCTGTTTGCGTTGACGGGTTTTGGAGGAGAAGATTCAATCACGAACTATACGAACTCTATTGAACGTCTGAGATGGCTAGGACATGTAGAGGGAATGGTACCAACGTGCCGGCCCGTATAGTCTTCGAATCTAACCCGAAGGGACGACGCAGTAGAGGACCTCGTCGCCGTAGGTGGCGCGCACAAGTTCAAGGGGACCTCGACCAACTTGGAGTACGCAACTGGAGGCAATTAGCTAAAGATCGAGCTAAATGGGAAAGCTTATTGGTTGAGGCTCAGATTCACCCCGAACTGTAGCGCCACCTAAGTAAGTAAGTAAGTAAGTAGGTTCTATTTTGATGCCTTCCGTCAGTGACTGGGTGGCTATATCCTTCGTCTTTTGAGCTTTATCTTTCGAAGCACCCTTTTCAACAGACGCCTTTTTCTTTTTGGGAGTTGTTTGCCCAACAGAAACGAATGCGACGAATTCTGTGGTGCCGTGCCAGGTGTATTGCACGTTTTTCCCTGATAGCTTACAGAGTGATTTGTAGTCACTGCATTACTTCTCTGTGATTTTTGTGTCATCTTCGTTTCGATTATGGAAGTTTTTTATTTCTTTTTTATCATTTTCCTTGTTTGATTTATAACTGTCTAAGTAATGACATCCTGAAGAAAGGAGACCCTCTAAACTGCGCCAATTACAGAGGTATAAGTCTCCTCAACATCGCATATAAAATCCTGTCTGCCGTATTATGTGAACGCCTAAAACCAATCCTCAACAACCTGGTAGGTCCTTATCAGTGCGGTTTCAGGCCAGGAAAGTCCACCATTGACCAAATATTCACACTACGGCAGATCTTGGAAAAAACCCATGAATACAAAATCGATACGCACCACTTCTTTATTGATTTCAAAGTTGCCTAAGATAGCGTGTATAGAGACGAGCTATACAGAGCCATGTCTAGTCTTGGCATTCCTGCCAAGCTCGTCCGTTTGTGCAGAATGACGATGGAGAACTCTCGCTGCTCCATCAAAGTCGGTAAGAACATCGCCGAACCGTTCGATGTCAGGAAAGGTCTTAGACAAGGTGACGCGCTATCATGCGATCTCTTTAATATAGTACTTGAGAGAATTGTACGAAACTCACAAGCCAACACCGGAGGTACAATCTTTTACAAGTCTGTACAACTACTCGCTTATGCCGATGACATTGACATAATCGGAAGAACTCAGCGGGCCGTCAATGGGGCATTTACGAGTATTGAGATCGAGGCAGCAAAGATGGGTCTAGGGGTCAATGAAAGCAAAACAAAATTTATGCTGTCTACAAAAAAGGACACCCAACATCGGCGTCTTGGACAGAACGCCACAATAGACAGATATAATTTTGAGGCAGTAAAGGATTTTGTCTACCTAGGCTCTATGGTGAACTCCGCAAATGACATCAGTAGGGAGATCACACGAAGAATTTCTCTTGCCAATCGTTGTTTCTATGGGCTAAAACGGCAATTGAGTAGCAAAGCCCTATCTCGAACTACTAAGGTAACTCTTTATAAGACACTAATCATCCCAGTCCTGCTGTATGGCGCAGAGGCATGGGCTTTGACAAAACCGGATGAGGATGCCCTTGGTTATTTCGAGAGAAAAGTTCTTCGAACGATCTTTGGTCCCGCCTGCATAGACGGTGAGTGGAGGAGAAGGTACAATGCCGAGCTATACGGCATGTACAAGGACATCGACTTAGCCAGAAGAGTTCACATACAGCGACTAAGATGGCTGGGTCATTTAGAGCGGATGGAGCCCAACGTTCCCGCTAAGAAAGTTTTCGAATCCACCCCGGATGGACGACGCAGTAGAGGACGACCTCGTGGTAGGTGGCGCAAACAAGTGGAGGGGGACCTCAACCAACTTGGCGTGCGCAACTGGAGGCAGCTGGCTCGTAATCGTGCTAGCTGGAGAGGTTTGTTGGTTGAGGCCCAGGTCCACCCCGGACCGTAGCGCCATCTAAGTAAGTAAGTAAGTAAGTAAGTAAGTAATGACATTAAGTAAATTGTTTAAAAGATACATTTTCGGATTTTAAGCGTGAGCGTAGACCTTTGTCCTTAAAATTTCGTCGCCTTTGTTGTTGGTATGGGACAGATGGGTTTTAATCCACCCGAAGCGTTGGGGGTTTTATTCACACCGTGCGTGCAATAATCAGTCAATTTAAAGTTACATTTAACAACGTTACATACATCAGTGACAATACTTAAGACTTGGACATACAATCTTAAATGTTAATATTGTACGTAGTAATAGTTTTGAATTAGGTCGGTGGATCTTCTTCGTTACAGTCTTCTTCTTCTTGTGGTTTCTTGGTCGAGTAGAGTGTTGACGTCGCTGTTACAATGTGTTAGAATTTTTTCCAGGTATTTTAAGCTGATTCTTTGTATTTCTTGGTCGACTGTGTTAATTTGTAGGTCGCGATAGATATCTTCATTGCAGATATACCACTCAACGCTGATGATCGTTCTTAAAATGTTTGATTGTTGTCTTTGTATGATGTTGAGGTTCGATTTCTTTGCGGTTCGCCAAATTTGAATGCCGCACGTCTATATTGGTTTTTTTATACTCTTATAGATGAGTAACTTGTTGTTTGTCGAAAGTTTGGATTGAGGTCGTAATAGCCAATAAAGTTGTCTAAATTTTTCATTTATTTGGGTGCGTTTTTGTCGAATGTGGTACTTCCATGTCAGTTTGCTGTCTAGATGAATCCCCAATATTTGGCTACTTGTTGGATGGACACTTGTGTGTTGTTTATTGTTAATGGTAAGGGTATGAATTTTGTTTTGGTAGTGTAGATAACTTGTATCGTTTTGCTTTCGTTGATCTTTATGTGCCACTTTGAGAACCACTCAATCGCTTTGCCAAGTATTTTTTGTAGTTGGCAAGTTACAGTTTGGAGATGGTTACCGGAGATGGTTAGAACTGTATCGTCAGCAAATTTTGCAATCATGGCCGTTTCTCTGGTAGGGGAGGGGATGTCTGCTGTGAAGAGTAGATAGAGGAGCGGCCCTAAGATGCTGCCTTGGGGTACTCCAGCATTGATTGGGTGGATTTGGGAACATCTGTCTTTGAATCGTACATAAAAGCATCGGTTTTCTAAATAACTTTTTAGGAGTAAGAAGTAGTCCTTCGGAACGAAGTTGCTAAGTTTGTATAGTAGTCCCTTGTGCCAAACCGAGTCGAAGGCTTTCGCAACATCCAGGTACACTGTAACGCAGAATTGCTTTTCATCCATGGTGGTTGATATCTTGTTTGCCACTCTGTGTATTTGCTCAATAGTTGAGTGTTGTCTTCTGAACCCGAACTGTGGATTGGGAACAGCGTTGTATTGTGTCAATATTGGTTGAAGTCTTTTCATTAGGAGTTTTTCGAAGACCTTGGATATGAGAGGAAACAAACTGATAGGTCTATACGAGTTTGGCTTTGTAGCGTCCTTTCCTGGCTTCAGAATAGCTATTACCTCTGCGACTTTCCAGAGTTTTGGAAAGTGCTTTTGTCTAATTATGCTGTTGAAGAGATTGCGTAGGAAGATGAAGGCTAATCGCTGTAGTTCTTTTAGTAATCTACCAGTCAAGAGGTCATAGCAAGGTGCTTTCTTGCTGTTTATTTCCTTTTTGATGCAGAGCTCTATCTCTTTGACTGTCATTCTATTTATGCGTTTATTGTCTGTATTGTTGTTGTAATGAAGTGACGATGATTCCCCATCGCCATCGGTGTTTGTAAAGGTGGTCTCAAAGTAGTTGGCTAAGAATGTCGCTTTATTCATATTGTCCCTAGCCCATGTGTTATCCGGTTTTTTAAGAGGTGGGTGAGGCTGGGTCCTATTTGTCATATGATTGGTGGCCCTCAATAGGGAGTAGTTTGTCTCGGATGTTGGCGTCAAGTTTTTTAACTAATTTGATTTATTGTCCTGGATTTCCTTTAGTTTCTGTTTGAGGTTTTTAATAATTTTGTTTAGGTTGGTTTTGTCACTTGGTGCTCGAGTCATCTGCCATCTTTTTCTTAGTTTTCTTTTGGTCTGTATGAGTTCTTTAATAACTGGAACCGATGAAAAGTTTATATTCCATTTTAGGTGTTGCTCTATGAGCACCTTCGTTGATTGTGTCATTCAAGTGTATTATCGCCCTTTCAATGTCGTTTTGTAATTTGAGGGGAATGTTCGTTGATAAGGAGCTATCTATGTATATGTTGTCGAAAAGTGTACCAGTCGGTTTTTGAGTTGTAGAGCTTGGTTGGTTCTGTTGCTTTTATTGAATGCGTGGAGTATTCGATGGCTATAGGTGAATGGTCTGAAGAAAGGTCAAAAGAAGACTTGATTTTTATATTATTGATATTGATGTTCTTAACAATGCAAAAGTCAATAAGATCAGGTTTCTTCGTCAAGTCTGCGGGCCAGTAGGTGGGTTCTCCCATGCTGATGTGCTTGCACTTATTTGTTTTTATTACGTCTAGTAGGTTTTTACCCTTTTTGGTGATTAGTCTGGAGCCCCAGTCTGTGTGCCTCGCATTAAAGTCGCCTGTCACTAGAAAACGGTTGCCTTGAGATTTTAGATAGTGGTCAAATTGAGGAGTGGTGATTTGGTGCTTCGGTGGGCAGTAGATTGAGGATATGACCATAGGCCCTTATTATGTTATGGAAGTTATGGAAGTACGATCACTTTTCTCTGGTGTGGGTCTTGCGGTTTCGGTGTGAACTACCTTGTTGTACGCTGAGCGAATAAGGCTTGTCAGTCTCTTAATCTCATGATGAGAATTGGTTTTATAATAATTCATCAAGTCCGCGACTTGTTTGCCGAGGATCTTTAAAGCATCGCTTCATTGGGGTCTGCTGTTTTTCTTCCTTCTCCACTGAATGTACCTATATGTTCTCTCCCTTCTGGATTTTGCTTTTCTACCTCAGGTGACTGTGAGCTTGACAGCTCCCTTTTTGAACTCACATTCGGAGGACACCACAATTCTTCTCCAGAATGGATTCTGCGGAGTCAGTAAGTCGCACGCCGCTCCTTTTTTTTTTTTTTTTTTTTTTTCTTTAGGTCTCTCACCTGTTTGTTTGTTTCTGTTTGTGGTTGTATTCATCTCTTGTGCGTCCCGACTCAAAGCCGATATCTCCGTCCGGATGTGTATTCACCTTTATGACCCCATGGTTATCTATGCAGGCAGGAAGGCCATGCGTAGGTTGAGACAGGTCCTCATGAGTACCTGTGCCAGAGCCAGATCGGTGCTAATCAGGAATGTTGCATGTAAACATACACCACCAACTTAACGGCGACGTAACGAAGAACGTACGTTGAGGCCTGCCAAGGTTTTAACGGCGATTGCAGGGTTAGCCTGAGAGCCGTTTTAATCAGATTTCACTCTTACTTACTAAGGTAAAAGAATACTACAACCGTCAGCCCACAACAATCAAGTGCAATCCATGGTCCGTTATACTGTAATTCAGACCTTATCGGGCTCGGTCTTAATAAATTTCACATATGTAGGTTAAATGAAAAAAGATGAAAAGGATAATTTTTATAGCCACTTAGGCGCCGCCTACAACCAAACGCCTAATGGGGACATCGTAATGGTAATGGGAGATCTCAATGCCAAGGTGGGTAGCGACAACACCTTGCTTAAGCACGTGATGGGAGTTCACGGCGTGGGAGACCGTAATGGCAATGGTGAGCGGTTTGCGGACTTCTGCAATACCAACCGCCTAGTCATCGGAGGTACGCTGTTTAAGCACAACACCTGCCATAAGATCAGTTGGGTCTCTACTGATAAGCAACGAACATCCAACCAGATCGACCACATTGCGATCAGTCGCCGCTTTAGAAATTGCCTCCTGGACGTCCGAAACAGACGTGGAGCTGACGTCGGACAAGGACGAGATCACCATCTTATGGTAGCTCATTTACGCCTACGTACTGCATCCGTCAACAGCAACCGCTCAAACCTGCTTAACATCACCAGGTTTAATATCGACAGCCTCAAGGTTCCTCAAGTGCGCCAACAGTTCAGGGACCATCTTGCCTTAGAAGCAGAAGCAATCAGCAGCATAGAGAACATGGATGACCACTGGAGTGCTGTGAAAAATGCTTTTGCGACTGGGGCACGCACGTATGTCGGTAAAAAGCAGAAACACCACCGCACATGGCTTTTATCAGACACCTGGAGACGGATCGATGAGCGTACAGCAATCAAGGCTCGGATTGCAGCGGCCTCAGCAGTAGAGAGAACCGAGCTTGAAGCCCAATACCGTGCGAAGAAGAAAGAAGTGCAGCGTAGTGTGAGACGTGACAAACGTCAACATGTCAACTCACTGGCCTCAAGGGCTGAAGAAGCAGCGAGTAGATGCGACAGTAGGACTGTTTACAACATCACTAAGGAGCTCATTGGTGGTCGAAACTCCAAACAACATCCAGTGAAGAGTCTAGATGGTAACCTTCTGATTTCGGATGAGGATCAGCTCACTAGATGGAGAGAACATTTTGCTGCAGTGCTAAATCACTTAGACGACGGCGGTATGATCTTGAATTCGAATGAGCAGTTCGAAGCAACAAATTCCCGAATTCGCACCTTACCTCCCAGTAAAACTGAAATAATAACAGCAATCAAGTCCCTCAAAAAGAACAAGGCGGTAGGTATTGATGGCATCCCTGCCGAGCTATTTCAAGCGGCACCAAATACATCGGCAGATTTGCTGCATCCGCTAATACGGAGAGCTTGGGATAGTGAACAATTTCCACAGGAGTGGAAAAGGGGGATGATCATTAAGCTTCCAAAGAAGGGAAACTTGATGGAGTGCGGTAACTGGAGAGGTATATGTGTTCTTCCAGCTGTAGCCAAAATAATAGCTAGAATAATTCTAGAACGAATTAAAGATCATTTAGATTCAACTCTCGATGTCGAACAGGCAGGCTTTCGCGCTGGATCCTCCTGCATCGACCACATAAACACCTTACGGATCATAATCGAACAATGCGTTGAGTATAGGTCTCCGCTACATTTACTGTTTATCGACTTCGAGAAGGCTTTCGACAGCTTGAATCGAGATGCTATCTGGTTGGCCTTGCGCAGGAGAGGCATTCCAGAAAAGCTTATAGCTATTATCAAGGCTACATATGAGGGCGGCAAGTGTCACGTCGTGCACAATGGTAAGGTGTCGGAGGACTTTGAAGTCCAAAGTGGAGTACGTCAAGGGTGCATACTGTCCCCACTACTGTTCTTGGTGGTTATCAGCGATGTACTCCGTGCAGCATTGACGGAAGCTAATTCTGGAATTCGTTGGACTATGACATCTTACCTTAAACACCTAGATTACGCTGACGATGTTTGTCTACTTTCACATCGGATAATGGATCTTCATTTGATGGCCCAAAATCTAGAAGCTGAGGCAAACAAAGTGGGGCTAAAAATAAACACAGCCAAAACAAAAGCCCTGAGTACTTCCAATACCCGCGCTCAACTTAACATTGCCGGAAAGCAAGTCGAGAAAGTTGATAACTTTCTATATTTAGGAAGTGTCGTCTCGGCTAATCGCGGTGGCACCGAACTGGATGTGTGCAGCAGAATCGGGAAGGCTAAAGCTGCATTCGGAATGCTGTCCAAAATCTGGAGAAGCAATGTTATTAGCTTAAGAACCAAGCTACGACTGTTCCGCTCCAACGTAGAATCAGTGCTGCTTTATGGGTGCAGTACCTGGAAGGTGGACACCATTAACACACGCAAGCTGCAGGTCTTCGTAAACCAATGCTTAAGAATCATCTTGAGGATTTTTTGGCCGAACCGCATCTCCAACGAACAACTTTAACTTCATCTGAGAACGGGCCAATAACCTATAAGCATTACTATACGAAGAAGAAAGTGGCAATGGATTGGAAACGTTTTCAGCCTCACTGTAAAATCAGCTGTCAAATTTGTCCAGTGTGTATGACATTTTGTTCAGTATAATTTTTCAATTCATTGTAGAAACACTCACCCCTCAACTTACATATCTTGGACATTTATTTCTAGAATTCGTGTTCTGTTTGACTTATAGAGCCCCTCGTCCATCTTTTAGTGCATATAATCGTCCGTCCGAGCAAACTATTCGTCGAACCATCGATAAATTAACATCCGCATATACGCTAATTGACAATACGCATCCAGTACGACCTCGTGCTGTGCGCACTGAAGAAGGTATAGCAGTGAAAACGATAGTGTGACCAAATACCCGAATTTATCAATTCGGCACGTTGCGGTCAGTTGAGATCATTACCGGACCATGCTCGATGAAAATTTCTTTCAAAATATGGACGACATTGATCATTACGAGATGTAGTTTCAACAGGAGGACATTATTGAAACCAAATCTCGCCATAAGGAAACCGACATCATCAATGTATTGAAATCACAATTTGGCGAGAAAGTGATTTCGCGAAATGGACCTATCAAATGGCCTCCGAGATCATGCCATTTTGCAGCTCACGACTACTTTCTTTCGGGCTGACTGGAGAAATTAGTTTATGCGGATAAACCAGCAACTATTGACTACTTGGAAGCTAATGTTGTGATTGCTGTTCACGATGTACAGGCCGATTTACTTGAAAAAGTGGTCAGAAATTTGACTGGATGGATGACCTTTGTAATATGTAGTCAAGGCGGTCATCGGACCGAAATTGTATTCAAACAAAATTTCCAATAAAAAAAAAAAAAATTTAAAATTTAAAAATATTTGTGTGTTTCATTTCAATTTAAAGTTAACACCCACAAAAAAAAACAAGCCTCTTCATTTAGCTCGGTCTTTAACTAATTGCCTACAGTTGGTCGTGGTCTCCTCGAACTCAACCTACATCGACGAATCTAAAATAGTTTGCGATCAACTAATTATCCCAGGCGCAAATTTTAAAGGAATGAAAAATGCTTGACCATGACCACGGTCATGAAATTTGGGTAGTGACAGAAAGAATAAGATCGTGGATACAAGCTGCCGAAATGAGGTTCTTTCGCGGTGTTGCTGGAATAATTCGTAGGGATCGAATGTGTAACACCAGAGTACGCGAGGCGCTCAATGTTGAGCAGCTCTTTCTCCGAACGGAACGATGAGTTGGAGTCAATGGCGGAGAATTGAAAAGGATGAAGAGTAGCGTTGCCACTTCTATCCAGAGCAATGTAGCATACTGACAATAAAAATGTAGCATTTAAAAAAGAAATGTAGCAAAAGAAAATTTTTTCTTAATTTTCTTTATTTTTGCGTTACTACAGATAGCATTCAGTTTAAACATTAAATAACAAATAACATAAGAAAGGCCATTAGCATAACAAAATTAACATAAAAGAATAATAATGAATTCATTTATAAAGCACCAATCTATAACATTGAATGAATAATAGTAGTGAAATAGTGAAACAAGGAACTCCATTGTTCTAACACTCTATTTATTATGGCTTCCAAAGACAACCACCAATGTGTTGTCACGATGTTGGACGATGTATGAGATTAAATTAACGGCAGCTGAGATGAAGATGATTCGCATGACAGCAGGATCGAATAAGAAGTTCGAAGATCCGTGGAAACCTTCACGTTAAGGATGCCATCGTATAAAAGATAGAGTGCAACGGGCTCAGCTGGTATTGCCACATTCAAAGAAGATATCATTTGAACCCTGTTAAAAAGGCAATATCAATTAACGTTCTAAAGACATCGCAAGGCAAGAGAAGAAGGCCTATAAACGACTGCATCACACAAGTGTGACGACATCGACATTTCATTGGTCTCAGTAACCGAGTGATCCGAAATCGACAGGCCTGCCGATATTTTCTGAGGTCAAATAGGCGAACCCTACAGCCGGATCAGTAGAAATGCGGTGAAGTGGAAGGGTTATGATCCCTTGTTTTCGGACCATAGCCTCGCTGAAAAAGGAAGATGAAGAAGAGAAGCAAAATCAAAAAAAAAAAAATAAATAAAAATGAGGGAAAGATGTAACATGTAGCATGGCACTCCAAAATGTAGCAGTTTTGCTACATATGTAGCAAAAGTGACAACGCTGATTGAAGACCCTACCTGAGCAGCCTACCCCCGGCGACCTTCATGAAGGATTAGCGGGCAGTTGAGATTGTATGTATGTATTTTTATACTGATGTTATTTTATATTTTATACTGAAACAACCCGCAACAAATACTACACCAACACAAGAATGAGTAAACAAAGCCCATACAATCTTGGTTTACGATAAAAAATAAATAAATATTTGGCAACAGCTCTTTAAGTACCTGAGCTTAGCTTCTCGCAACCAATCGTATTGTGTGCGTAATATTTTTTACACGAATGGGAGGGACCTACAGGTTAGTGCCGTATCCCAAGGGCAATTTGTTTTGAAAAGTTTTTTCGTGACTACAATACTCGCGGAGAGGTGAAATCGTAAAAGAACTTTTTGGTGTTTTCTGGGATTCGAACATTGAACCTCACGCGCAGTGGTCCGGTGTCAGTCAGTCATTGTATTTATTCTTCCAAGTCTATGTTATTTACGTGGACAATGCTTTTTTTAATGAAACACTTGCTTTCAAAAATGGGTTTAAATTCATTTACAAAAGGTTTTAATTCGTTTTTAAATAATTAAACTGCTAAACACTGCTTCCACAGCTTTCGCTACTTATCATGGCTCCAAGGAAAATATATAACCAAAATCGGTCCAATCATATAATGTTATAGCGAAATTGACTGGCAGGACAGGTTCTCTATGAGCCACGTCCTCATTTTTGATCTTTTTTCTATAAAACGATTTCTGATAAAACATAGCAAATAACGCCAATGTACTCGTAGGTCCAAAACATTTTTGGTAAATTCACAGCACCACCGGCACCTTACTCAAGGGTCTCATACAATACAATCCATTCCAGGCCGATTTTGTAACCTTTCCATGCGTTTTTATTTGCACTTGTACACCCTTAATTTCGTTTTTACTACGCATACATACGAGTGTATGAAAATATTTGACATGTGCGAAGTGGTAAACACTCAGTCTCTGGATAACTTTATATTTTGAAAAGACTTTCGATTAAATTTTTCTTTCATTTGTGTAGTTACTTAATTAGTTTTCCTTAAAGTTCTTTTTTTTTTTTGCATGATTTTTCTGTTTCTACACTTGTTGTGTACTGAAATCATTGTTTCCCTACAGGCCGCTGTCGTTACTACTGACGTCACTTCAGTATCTGAAACGGGTGGCATTAACGGCACTTTTTCGCATTTCCAACAAGTTTTAAGTGGTTAAAGTAGTTAAAACTGTATAATGAGAGTCAAAGAGGATGCAAAAATTCTGAGGATTTGCATAATAGAAACTTTCAGAAAAGTATTATATCATAAGTCCTCCTTGCAAATTTATTATCCTCACAGAACAAGTACATTTGTGGTCAGACAATATTTTTTTTAGCGTTTAATTGGGTAATTCGGGAAGCATTTTTTTTTTAGAAAAATGGATTTATACATGAACATACGAGTATACGCGTACCAGCAGAACATACAAAAATTTCATCTGGGATGTATAAATAAAAATATACAGGTGGTTTCGGAAAAGTTGGACTGGCTCCGCGCAATGATGTTACTTACGAATACATCAAGGCGAAAAAAAACGCTTTAGTAAATTTCTGTCAGATTGCTCACCGGTATCGGGATACAGCGGTTTTTATTTTCAAATTTCAAATTCATTTTAAAGCATTTGAACAAGTCTGGCATAGTACTTTACTAAGCAAACAAGCTTCGTATGGACTACCGCAACAACTCTGCGGATGCATGGAAATTCTTCAGGACAGATCAATTTAGGTTGTTGTCGACGGTGTATCTTCCGACACATTTGCTGTTAATGCTAGTGTACCACAAAGATCAATTCTTTCTCCAAAATTATATTTACTCCATATTAATTACTTACTTGGATTAACAAATAGACTTTTAGTTTTGCAGATGATAGCACCCTAGTAGCATCTTGCTCAGACAACATGCCCGTGAGTGCAATACTTCACATAGTCAGAGATACGAAAAATCCTCGGAATTAAGGACGATCTGCAGAAATACTTGCAATGAGGAGAAGCAAAGCTTTTCCAGAAAGAATACATCTATTCTTCCCAGCTTCAAATGGAAAACCAATTAATCGATCCCAAGGACACCATGCATTTACGGAGTGTCACAGTTAACTCTGGAGTAACATGGCATGACCACATATCCAACATCGCAAAATCAGCTTCCATAAAGTTGAGTTATCTTTTCAGAGGTAAGAAGTACTTTACACCGCAGCAACTACTTCTTTTATACAAACCACAAGTAAGACAGGAGCTTGAGAACTGCCCTCATGTTTGGAGCTCAGCCCCAAAACACTATCTTAATCTACTTGACAACACCTAGTCGCGAGCAGTTCGCTTAATATAAGATCCAGCACTTACGTACAACCTTCAATTGTTGGCTCATCGACGGCAGGTGGCAGATTTATGCCTGTTGTACAGATACTACCATGACAGATGTTCGGAAGATTTCAACAGAATGATAACTAGACACAAATTTCATGTTCACCTGACTGACACCCGCAATAACATCATTCCACCAAAATTTATTTTTTACATGCAAGCAGTCTTTGGAACTCATCTGCAATAATGTAAAAGCAGAATTAACAATCACCTCGGGACGCTGGCTCAGCATTGTAGGTTCGCCTTTCCCGAGAGAAGTTTATGAAGCGGGTCACCTTTTAATGGCACATTGACAATGGAGAGCTTAATGTATTTATATGAAGGCTTTAGTGGATACTCTTGATGATCAGTTTACCACTCCAAATCCTGGAATGTCTGTTTTGTTGGCTGACGATGCATATCAATTAAATCATTTGCACGCCGTAGTGCAAACAATGCGAAGGACTAATTCCCGTAGTCAGATTTTAAGTGGAAGTGTCCGTTAAGGAAAGTTACTTCGGCATGCGACAGAGGAAGAATAGGACACGAGCACTCGAAGTGAAAGCCGAGGTGTTTTGGACCCGGCGAAACGGTTCAAATCAGGCGATGGTTTTCCTACGTGGTCTTCGATTCTGTTATGCAGCCGTCATAAATTCACACATTCCCTCAGAATCGGAATTCAAAATAAAAAAGAAAAACATGCTTGTGGTTTGGGTATGATACGAGTATTTTATTTTAAAGAAGCTTTAAAATCGATCTAAATATGCTATTGTAGGAGGTCATGAAATAATTATTGTTTACGTTTATCTTCGCTACGATTCTGCTAGTCATCCATCAATAATGTTTCTTACAAGTCGACTTTTATCAAGTTATTCAACTCATTTTTTCTAATAAAGTGATGTGCGAGTCAATTACAAACTGACGCGATCTGGAAGGGGAAACTCTGTATGATCATCGCTACTTAGAATTTCGGGTATCCAGTGAGAAACCCTTAGCACCAACAGGTCGAGATTCTTTCAGCTTTACTTTCACTTGTGTTTACTAGTGGAGTACTTTCTTTCTTTCTCGTGGGAATGCAAAATTTGGGCTTTCACATGCAAGTGTACGCTGACTATATTTTATGTACTGGCATTAGAAGTATCCTTTGGTGGGGTTTGCCATTGAATGCAATCTACCCCGAATAGATTTTTATGACTTCTATACGGACTATTAGTCGATCCGAATGAGACAACCTTGGTATTATTTAATCATGAGCGAAAAGGTGGTGGTCCTCTGCTACCAAGGTTGAAGGGTGCTGCTGTCCAATTTGCCACCCGTCCAAAATCTAGATGAAATTCCTTTCACTTTATTACTCTTTGCCATTCTTTGCCATGTGGAAGCTTTCACATCAAGGAAGCCACCATACAAAAAATAGAGCGCGGCCGGCTTAACTGGTATTGCCACGTTCAAAGAAGAGATCATTTGAACCCTGTTAAAAAAGGCAATATCAATCCACGTTCCAAAGACATCGCTATGTAGGAAAGGCAGGCCTATAAACGCTTGGATCTCACAAATGCGACGACATCGGTATTTCATTGGCCTCAGTAACCGAGTGATCCAAAATCGGCGGGCCTGCCGATATTTTCTGAGGTGAAATAGGCGAACCCTACAGGCGGATCATAACCTCGCTTATAAAAGGAAGAAAAAGTTATTACTCTTTTCCATCGGCTATATTCAGTGTGGCACATATGTTAGTTTGAAACTTATAAAAAATATTTAAGCTACACTCCACAAAGGATATATGCATCTAGGTTAGGGTAGGTAGATGGGTGCCCTGTGACAGAAGAGTCACTGCTTACTTAGACCAACAGTTCGGGTCCATTGTGCCCAATCATTTAACCCTGGAAACGCTGTAAAGATAGTCCGTTGTAAGATCCATTCAGATTATAGTATTATACAATGAAAGCGTTATTTACAAATACTCGTATTGTTAATGTTAAATACTACGAGTATACGAGTATAATATGGCAGCTAATCATATTTTAATAAATAGGTAATTCTATAAAATAAGAAAAATGTGAAGATAATAGGAGGACACGGGACAGTATGGGAAGTAAGGAACAAGATGAAACAAAGAGGGAGAGAAAGAGAGATGAGAACTAGCGCTGACTGGAGAAACATTTAAATATAAAATATCATTTTAAAACTTGTAAGACCTTCGAGTTGTTTTATGTTTTCTGGGAGGTCGTATCTTTCGCTATATCTGTCGCTGTATCCGTCGCTATATCTGTCACTGTAATTACCGCTGCATCTGTCGCTGTATCTGTCGCTGTATCTGTCGCTGTATCTGTCACTGTATCTGTCGCTGTATCTGACGCCGTGTCTGTATTTGTCGCTGTGTCTGTCGCTGTATCTTTCACGGTATCTGTCGCTGTGTTTGTCGCTGTATCTAGCGGTGTATTTGCCGCTGTATTTGTCACTGTATTTGTCGCTGTATCTGTAGTTGAATCTGGCTCTGTGTTTGCCGATGTACCTGTCGCTGTATTTGTCGCTGTATCTGCCGCTGTATCTGTCGCTGTATTTGTTCCTGTATATGTTGCTCGTTTTTTCACGGTCCCACCTCTCGCGAGCGTCTGACAAACATCCGAGAGTATTGTTGTCATGAAAAAGTTTCTCAAATCGCCGTTCGGATTCGGCATGAAACTGTAGGTCCCTTCTATTCGTGTGAAAAATATAACGCACACAACATGAGTGGTTGCGAGAAGCTAGGCCCTGGCACTTTAAAGAGCTGTTGCGCCAAATATTTATTTTTTTATATGTTGCTCTATCTGTCGCTGTATCTGTCGGTGTATCTATCGCTGCATCTGTTGCTGTATCTGTCGCTGTATTTGTCGTTGTATTTCTCGCTAAGATGGTTTCCAGAATGGGGTTTTGTTCTAAGCTGGATACGAATACCTGTTTTTTGGGCTTGTTCTTTCTCCCTCTCTACTGAAAATTTCTCGGTACAAGGATTTGATTCAGGCCACTGAATTTTCTCCTGTCATAACCACGAAAGTCCTTTATACCGCAGTTCTTTCGAAGATAAAAGATAAGGTGAAGTGCCACGAGAAACATAGTCAGCTGAATTGTAAGCTGATCGAACGTGATTCCAAGATTTGAGTGGTATCGATGATATGATTTCAGACGTTCGATTTCCTACAAACACCGACCATTTCTTTGGTGGTGTTGACAATCAGTGCAGTACTATTGCCGAATCTGTCCAAGCGAAAACGTTGATTTCTTTCTCCTGTAAGGAAATCTCATGTTCATTGACTAGTTGAGTTAATAGAAGAGCTCTACAGAGTTCTAATCTGGAAAGAGACACGACCTTAATAGGAGCAACCTTACTATTAACAAAAACAAGTGATACAAGTATTGCTCCATCTGTGTTGATACTTTTGCAGTACACCACCGAGGCACAAGCATCCAACGATACATCACGCATGTAATTCATAATTTGTGCTATCCGCCCACAATATGTATCCTTGGAATTTGTATGGTTTCGACGAGTGGTAGTTCTTCCCGGATTGCCTCCCATCGATCAGCCAGTTCCTTTAGAATTTCTTCGTCCCAGTTAAGTTTTTCCCGCCATAGGTCTTGAAGAAGGATCTTTATAGCTATAATTGCTGGAGAAGAAAATCCAATTGGACCGACCACTCTAGATGCGTCTGAAAGTATGTTACATTTTGTGCATGCAACCGATTGACTTAACCTTAACCTGTACGAAGAGCAATTCCTGGACGGGCACCATTGCAATTCCAGCACCTTTACCGAGCTAGATTCTTCCCATTCGACTGGTGAAATCTCCCGCTGGTATTTTGGCAAAAGAAGCAGAAGGGGCCAGCAATTAGTCGTCCACCTTCGTAGATTAAAACCTCTTGTTTTTAACAGACCGACGAGTTCAGTTTGGAGTGCCATAACGTCCTCGATAGTGTCCCCACAAATGATCGTCATCAACGTAAAAGACATTCAAGACCGTTGCAGATGCTAGAGGATATGCTTCAGCTGAATCAATCGCGAGTTGCTTTAAAGTCCGAACTGCGAGAAAGGGTGTGGACGCTGTGCCATATGTGACCGTTAGGAGTCGGTAGTGCTTGACAGGATCCTCGCGATTATCACGCCAAACTATTCTCTGATAATCGGAATGATAAGAAGAAACCCAGATCTGTCTATACATCTTCTCTATGTCACCAGATATTGTTTATAAATGACGTCGACATCGTATGCAAATAGAGAAGATGTCACGTTGTATGGTCGGGCCAAACAGATGAAAATGAAACATTCATTTTTGCGGAACCGTTGAAACCACCCTTATCTTTGTTGTGCTGCTATCGGTCTTAAACACAGCGTGGTGAGGAAGATATTAGCATTTGTAGGACGGTTTTGCTATATCACCGGGGTTTACTTCCTCCATATGGCCTAACGATTAATATTCCTTCATAAAGTTATGACATTGGTCTCGCAAAATATAAGTTGTTATAAATCTTCGTTCAATGGAGTGAAGACGGCTTAGTGAAACACCAAATGAATCCACAAAGTTGAATCTTTGATCGCCCTTAAATATTGTAGTAACTGCACCATGTAGCGACCGTCCAAAAGTATGGTGTAAGTTTTTTTTTTCAGCTCGCTGCTCATCAACAGAAAGGGTGGGTTCATTGTGAATTACCTCTAAGCGCCAAAACTTCTCCAGGTCAAACTTCTGAGAGTAATCCAACTGGGTACAAAAAGTTTCTACTCATTTACCAAGCTCACGAGTAAGCTGCACAGACTTTCCAGTTATTACTGGACCGAAAATAGTTGAAACAAAATGAGGAATACCATTTATGTGGGTATAAGAAGGTCCTGTAATAATGCTGAACACCTTTTCAGCACCGATGAGAATATCAGTAGTACCAGACTCATAAAAATGTGGATGAGCTACATAATTCAAAAGATATTAGACTGCTGATATTAAACTTGTCGACTTAAGACGATGCTAATGATGAAGTTAACTTTGGTGGAACATATCAAGTGACATCGATAAATTCTGCGTTGTAGCAAGATATTAGTCTAAGAGTTACTCCTCCTAAGACTGGAATCCGAGAATAGTTAAGAGCTAATGCCAAGCGTTGCACAGTTTGTTCAGTGATGAACGAAACTTCAGTCGTTCACAGACCTCCGCGGTATACACATGTGTTTCGGCTTCTTTTAAAATAGTGGTTACGTTTTTAAGAAGACAATTTGAAAGCGTTTTAATAAAAGGCAACCTGGCTTAGCGGCAGTGCTTTCGAACAGTTAACGCAGGGACATTGCTTCAAGTCCCGGCCAGGTCTAAAAGTTTTTTTTTTTTTAATTTAAATAAACAACACCTTAAACCATTTTTCAACTTGACACCATCCACTCCGGAACCGCTTTTGCATTACTTTAGAGTGGTGTCGTTTTCTTTCCCCTGTCGGAGCCGGCATTTTCATATTTGTCTCTTGCTTGCGGATTAAGCACTTTTTCTATAAAGGAACGTACTTCATTCCACCTCTGGTCACTCATTGACATTTTTGTCACTATGTTTTCCGGCCGATTAGAAATTCTAGCGCCCCTCTTTCAGCTTCCCATCTTTTGCACTCAAATAACGTGTGGTTTGCGTCGTCTAGTTTTGAGTCGCAAGCTGGCAAGCTGGGCTCCCTGTTTTGCCCATTTTGTGGAGGTAGGCATTGAAATGGCCGTGCCGGTAAGAAATTGGGTGACGTAATAATTTACTTCAACGTGTTGCCTTTCCTTCCATTCAGCGGTGTTGCTGATCAGCCTCGCGGTCCACCGCTTTCTGTGCTCCATCTCTCCTGCCATTTCTGTTTGGTGAGCTCCTTTGCCTCCTCAGCTGCCGCTTCCACTCCAATTTCCACCTTTTTGTCGTAGACGTATTTCCTCTCTGCCACAAGGAGATCAATAGGGGTCACTCCCCCGACTATGAGGACGGCTGGTTCCGACACCGTTCGGTACGAACTTGCAACCCGTAGTGCCGCGCGCCTTTGTACTGCGGCCATTTGTTTCCTGTATTTCTCTTGTCGCAGTGCGTCAGCCCATATCTCGCACCCATACAGGACAATAGCGTGGGTGAATATCTGCCGATGACGAAGTAGAGTCGTCAGACCACCAAACCACAGGGTTGGCTGATGGAACTTCAAAATGGAGGAGGGGGTTAAGGCCGACTCCTAACTTCGTAAAGCGCCCCTTACTATCAGCTTCAGCCGAAAAGCTGCCGGTTGGAGTGAAGGGAGGGGCGCCAACGAAAGAGACAACAACAGCAGCAAAACATTGTCAGACCACTGATAAATTGGTGTACGTCTTCGATGGTCAGGAAGGCCAATTCCTTAAAGGGAACAACAGCTTTGCTGAGTTGGCGACCTCCGAATCAGATGATGAGGAGGAAGAAATGCAAGCATTAAGCAGCAGTATCAAGTAGATTTGGTAGACGATCAATACGATCAAGGTCAAACAAACGGCCAGGAGGGAGAAAGAGCGACAGCTGATGATGCAGAATGTGCAGCAACAGCAACAACAACAGCCAGCACAAAGCCAGCTGCAAGTGGAAAAAGAGCCGCAACAACAGCAGCAGAAAAAACAACAGCCAGAGCCGCATCCAAAGCCATAGCGGCAGGCAAAACCAAAGCAGCAGCAGCAACAACTGTGGTTGTATCCCAGAAGCGGATTTTATCTGGATCTAATGCTGTTCGACGTACGGTTACAACTGATCGACATGGACCGACAAACGATAAACTGGTTACACACTTTTGTGTATGACAGTGACCATTACGGACTCAGTGCCGAAATAACGATTCCCAAGGAAATTGCAGAACTGAAGGAGTTTGTCCAATTGCACGCCTACAACTACAGAAGAACGCGTTGGACTCGTTTCTCCAGACAGTTGACGAGAGTACTCTCCTCGAACTCTAATAGGAATAAGTCTAACGAGGAGATTGATAGATATCTAAAACAAATAGACGAGATAATAAAACGAACGATGGACAGTACTATACCTCGGTATCAACCCACTGACAACGTGGACATATACCGCATTGCAACGATTGACGCACTGCACGAACATAAAAGTAGACTGCTGTCGAGATTAAAAATCTTGTACAGACAGTTTACTGACAGACAGAACTCGGAGGAGGTTAGGACCCTGAAGTCGATGACTAAAAACCTCTCGCAATTAATTAAAGAAAATTACAGACTTTCTGTAAATTTGCACTGGGAATGGAAAATTCGGGCTGTAAAATCCAACAACCCGAGTATGTTCCCTAAAATAAACAAGATCTATCGGAGGAATAATCAAAACGATCTTCCGCATCTTAAAATCCCACGAACTACGAACAATGTACAAATACTAGTGACAGCAGGTATAGATCCAGATAATGCAGCTGAGGATGACAATTTCTTTGTGGTCGAAGTTCCGCAGGAGAAGGTAGAGGCTATAGGAGCGACCTTCCAGAACGTGTATAAGGTGAATGATAGTGTTTGCCCGAACCGCGATCTGGAAAATCGGGCCCTTGTGCACAACTTCTACCTTCGAAATGACATGGAGCACTGGCGATCTGAGAACACTGGTTTCACCATGTTCAATGAAAGATATATGGCAAACAATGCCGTCGCCGATGAAAGGGTACATCCCCCGTTCATTTTGAAGGCAGAGCTCCAAGCGAGGAAAAGGAATCTCGATCAAAGAGGTCTGATCTAGGATAAGTTAGTGGTGCCGCTAATCTTCCACGTCGCCAGAACAGCTGTGGATAGGCGACTCAACTACGATCGAGACGTCGCACAGAGTGGTGTAGAGCGTCTCCGATACAGTAGGGCGGTCTCAAACCGCGACATTGAAGAGGTGAGTAGGCAGCGCCACCAATTTTGGTGGCTTATTGAAGAAGAGGGAACGTCGTCGTCGTTTCCACCCAATTCGGGGTGGGTCGCCCCGGCAAAGTGGGTCGCTACTATTGTATAATAATAGCCATGGCCGGCTTACATAGTTTAACCTACTCGTAGTAGTTGAAAGGTTAATAAAAAATAAAAATAAAAATAAAAACACAGCTAAAAAAAACAAAAAAAGGCACCGCACTTGGCAATAAAAAAAAGCATGATTTTAATTACTCGTAGGAGTTAAGTAGTTACGTTAGTTTAAGATTATTTTAAGGTAGTTCATAAGTTTTATTCATTAACACAAAAATTTTTCAAACATTTTTCTTAGTCTTAAATTTGTTAATTAGTTAGCCATAAAAAATAAATTTAGTTAGGTTACGTCGAAAGACGTTGGTCAATCGGTAGTGCATGCGATCATATGAAAACACAAGCGTTTTCACTCAGCTGCGGCCTACCAACTCCTACTCTCCACCTCCACTCGGTGATAGCCGGGTGCCTAGCACCTTAATAATCCAAAAAGCGGGGGGGGGGGGGGGGGGGTTTCATTTCTACGGTTCGATGGTTCCACGAATTCCCTAGATGGAGTCAACGGTGGCGTCTATAGTTCCAGTTGTGTTGAACTTAGTGAATACCTTGCGCGAGCTGTCTCGACGTATTCGGATCACAGGTCGGTAAGGAATTTCCAATGTTGGCCAGGACATTGGAATAGAGATGGTGGCGGAGGACGACGGCAGCGCTCATACTCCTGTAGTGGACTACTGGCACCAGTGTACCCGGCCCCTCGTCCTAGGGGACTAATTAAGTAACTGGCCCTTCAGGTTTGGGGTTGTGCCGTCGGGGTAACTTCCCTACCACGTAAAAACTCTATGGTTCCGAAACAACCAAAATCCTCACATAAGGATGACGCAACTAATGACGACTCCAGCAAACGAAATAAGGACAACGACCTTCCGATCTGTACGTGGAATGTTCTGTCCCTTTACAGACCACGTGCAGCCGAACAACTGGCAGAGGCCCTAAACTGCTATAAAGCAGATATTACCGCCATCCAGGAAGTGCGATGGGATGGGCCGGCAAAAAGAGGATGACAAGCTGTGACATATACCACGGTGATTGCTACAGAGGCAATAAGCAACGCTTATTCGGATGCGGTTTGTCATACGCGGCAGACTTATGCAAGAAGTCTTAAGCTTCCGCCACGTAAGCGAGGGTATTATGACTATCCGGATCAAGGCTAAACTCGCTAACATAAGCCTAATATGTGTTCATGCCCCCGCGGAAGAAAAGGACTCTGCCATCAAAGAGTGTTTCTACGAACTCCTCTACAAAACATACGAGCAATGTCCTAAATACGATGCTAAAATCGTATTGGGCGATTTTAACGCCAAAATAGGAAAGGAGGACGTCTTTGGTAGGGCAGTCGGTAAACATAGCCTACACGGCATCACGTCTGATAACGGGCTAAGGCTAATTGATTTCGCTGTGGAGCGAAATGTCACCATAGCAAGCACATGGTTTTCTCATCTCGATATTCATAAGTAGACAAGGCGGTCCAATGATCATGTAACGATCAACCAAATTCATCATTTTGCGATCGACCTTCCGAGCGGCCAACATAGACTCGGATCATTACCTTGTTGTAGCCAAGGTACGAATGCGGATATCCCAATCTGAGCAACAAAGAAGAATCACTGTGAGAAAATTTAACGTCGGAAAGCTACAATCGCAAGAGACCGCCAGACTCTTCACTGAGCGCGTATACCGAAATCTCTCAATCACCCCTATGCCATCAGCATCAAACGCCGAAGACCAGACCAACGCTGCTAACATGCCATCAGAAACGCCGCGACTGATGTGCTGGGTCTCGCTCTCCCACCACCGCGAAACCCCGGGTTTGAAGAAGAATGCCGGCGAGTGCATGCAGCAAAACAAGAGGCATACAAAGCGGCGCTGCAAAGGAAACCGAGAGCTGCTCGTGAGCTCTATGAGCAAAAGAGACGAGAAGAACATCGGCTTTTCCAAAAGAAGAAGAAAGAGCATGAGAAGCGCGCGTTTGATAATATCGAGAGTTTATACTCCAGGAACAATGTACGGAAGTTTTACTAAAAGGTAAAAAGAACGTGTCAGAGAAGCAATACCCGTACAGAAACCTGTAGAGATGAAAATGGAAACCTCGTAGTAGAATCACAGTCGATGCTGAGGAAAAACGATGATATGGAAAAACTACTTCTGCAGACTGTATAACGGCGACGAAGACCAACATCCCGCTGTCAGGCAGAATGAACCATTCAACATAGACGATGATAGTAAAAATTTCCGTCCACCGGACCAAAACGAAGTGAGGATAGCAATTTCCAAGCTAAAATCCAACAAGGCTGCTGGACCTGACGGCTTACCGGCCGAACTTTTCAAGGCAGCTGGGGATGAATTGGTAGAGTGCATACACCAACTCATCTCTAAGATTAGGTCAGACGAGTGTATGCCTGAATTTTTTATTTTTTTTTCGAGGGTAGGTGAAAACCTTAAAGTCCGGTTTTATGGCATCTGGGCTTATGAATTGTTTATTTTAGACGTGATTGCTCAAACATCGGAAAAGGTGGTAATCGGTCGGGGATAAGTCTGGTGGATGAGGCAAAACTTCATAACCCAAATCCGCCAGCTTCAGGAACGTCGACTGTGCGGTATGTGGTCTTGCGTTGTCATGCTGCAGTATGGCTGTTTTTGGAGCAATTTGTTGTGCCTTATGTCGATTTCTCTACAATACGACTCGGCCGTGATTGTTTCTCCGCATTTGAGAAAGGAATAATGGACAACTCCCTCACTCATCCACCATACTGTCACCATTACCTTTTTGAGGTGTAAGTCTCCCTTGCCAAGTCCACTGGGAAGCTCACCCACGTCTACCCATTCTCCCGACCTCTTCCGATTATCGTATAGGATCCACTTTTCGTCGCAGGTGACGATGTGATGCAAAAAGGATCCATACGGTGTCTATTGGTCAAAGATATTGCAACCTCCAAATGTCGTAGCATATTCGCTGGTGTTAGGACGTGGGGCACCCATCTCTCTAGTTTTTTTTACCTTTCCGATGGCGGAAAGGTGGCGACTTATGGTTGCAGTTGACACTTTGAACCTTGCAGCAAAGCTAAGAACAGTCGTAGCTGGATTTTCTTCAACAGCTGCTGCAAGTTCTTCATTATTAATGACATTCTCTAGTCTACTCCTTGGCAAACTTTCGAGCGAAAAATCTCCCTCGCTGAACGTAGTAAACCAGTTTCGAATAGTTCTCTCACTACATGTACCCAAACCAAAAGCACCGTTAATTTCTCTAGTCGTTGCGGCTGCGTTCATTTTTTTTTAAATTGAAAAAAGGAAAATTTCCCTTAAATCTGTTGGTGAAAGCATTTTCTATGTAAGGAAAAAAGTCAACTCAATGAGCTAATAGCGTGAATTAATTTTTACCGTTAGAAAGGTTAAACTGCACTCTTTTCTTAAAAAAAAACTTTATAAGATAGTGCCATCTTCGTTCGATATATCACGAATATATAGCAACTAGAGAAGCGACCCAAGAACGCTTCCTTGCGCTACGCCGGCCGAAATTTCTTTGAGCTCGGAGTATTCGACTCCATGTCTAACACAAAAGGGTCTATTCCCGAGATATGATTCCAGAATCTCGTATAAGCATAGAGGGAGAACTTGTCGTAGTTTGAATTTTAAGCCATCATGCCACACCTTATCAAAGGCTTGAGAGACGTCAAGAAATACGCTTGAGCAAATCTTTTTTCTTCAAATGCTTTCTCGATTACGTCAGTAATCGTAGCGTTGCACTTGTGAGCGTCATCCAGCCTATTGCGGATGTCGTAAACCACTTGACCATCGTACGGTTTAAATGTTTCTTCCAGGTGGGCCGCAAAGACGTCCGCTTTTTCTTTATCTTCCCTCGCCCATTCACTTTGATTTAATTTGATTGGATTAATTTAACTTAATTTTTTTTTATAACCTATTGTGTTCTTTTTTTGTCGAATTATTGATTTATATTTAGTTTTGCTTTGTAAAATACAAGCTTTAATGTTAGTTTTTCATTTCAATGAATATGGAGTTTTAACCAGAGAATTCCAGCAAGTAGCTCGTTATATGAGACGCTCAAAACATTCACTGCCTTCCCACACATCCACCTTCATTCCAAGAAATGATTATCTATCCTCACCCTTTATTACCTCTATAATACGTATCCTGAAAATTGTGCACTTATTCAATACGAGCTACTTGAAACCATTCCAAGACTCGTGAATCGCTTATACATTTGTGAATACTTTGAGTGCGAGCCTACTACGCATTCAAATATGCATTCAAATATGTCGATTCATACTTGCTTGTTTCCTTTGTGCGTGACGCGTCGTATTTTAGCCAATGATTCACAACTGCAAATGAGTGGATTCATACAGTTCTCTGGCTCTAACGACGTTACAATTTTTACATTATTTGTTTTTGTTGCGACTTTTTTTTGCTCTGTGACCTTTTTTTGCGACTTTTTCAAATCTTTCAGCGGCAACCCTGCGTCGCGCATTCGCTGATTGGGCTCTGGAACACTTGGAAACCGATCCCAATTTTGGGGAAAAAAAAACAACTTAAGCGATGAGGCACATATTTAGCTGAATGGCTACGTTAAGAGACAAAGTTGTCGATTTTGGAGCAATGAAAATCCAATAGAGATACCGAAAAACTCACTGTTTGGTGTGGATTATAGGCCAACGGCATAATCGGACCTTATTCTTTCAAAGATAATTGTGGGCGGGCGCTGACTGTCAACGGGAAGCGGTACCGGGCCATGATAACCGTGTTTGTTTGGCCGGAAATTCATTGTTTGGGTATCCGCGATGTGTGGTTTCAACAGGATGGTGAAATGTGCCACACATCGAACGAAATGCTGGAGATAATGAAGGCGAAATTTCCGGGTCGTGTAATCTCACGAAGAACCCACGTCAATTGGCCGCTAAGATCGTGCGATTTGACGCCCTTAGACTTTTTTCTTTGGGGTTAAATTAATTCACTGATCTATGCCAATAAGTCAGCAACAATTGGTGACCTTGTGAACAACGTTGTTCGGGTCATTGGCGAGATTGAGGCCAACTTATGTATGTGCCTGAGTCATCCAAAATTGGAACTCTCGAATGACCGCCGTCGAGCAAAGCAGTGGAAGCCATTATTTTTAATAATGGTATCGAATGCTCTTTAACGTGAAATGAAACGATTCGCTATATCTTAAAGGCAACTTGTTTAACTCAAATTCAAAGATGTATCGCCCTTAATGAATGACCCTCATATGAATGTACATATACAAAAAAAATCAAAATGCTCGCTATACAAGTAAATGGGGAAAATAATGTTGTTTTTTATGGGTAAATGTCCAATCCTGTAGAACAACGACTCAAATATTTAAAAAAAAAAGTACTTGGAGAAAAATAAGTGACATAAGTATTGAACATTATCTAGAGTTATAAATAAGTTGAACGAATTAAATTTAAATTAAGAACAACTCACACATGTCAAAGTTCTAGTTGTTTAAACTTTAAAAAATAACTTACCTAAGAACATTTTTAAGCACATAATCGTAAGCCAATAACAGTAAAAACCCGATGGAAATCCGTTTAGTGTTTTTTTTAGTGATGCACGGAAACACCAAAAGCCTACAGTTTTATTATAGATACATATCTGAAGATACCATCTACCTTCAGTATTTATCTTGGCTTAGAGTCATGCATCAAACTTAATATATGCTTTGGGATTGGGTATAAAAGGCCGTATAAGAGCAATCGCTCTACCCCAAGAATATTTCTCATCACCATATTGACAACACTTCTCATAAAACAACCGTTTGATTATACTCAAATTTAATGAACATATGCAAGCTTAGATTTTCCCAATGTAATGTTGTATCGTTTAAACAGGCCAAGTCAAACTGCTTCTTAGTACATTAATATTTTTAACTAAATCCTTCTGATTCCGAACAATAAACGCCATCATATAAATGAAGTTGTTGTATGGGTTGAATCTTTTCTGAATTGCAAATTGCGAAACAACCCTTTCGAGATTCAAACGACCAGGGATGTGCCAGTTGAAAAGAAAAATGACTGTGTATTTGAAGTCATTATTTTCTGTGACATAATCGTACTCCTCTGAGCTGTACGAAAGAGGAAAATAGGTTCCATGGAAAGCATCTGAAACCTAAGGGCATTCATTTCTCAGCGCGATGATGATGATGATTTATTATATCTGCGATGGTAAACGCTTTTACCAGAAAACGACAGATTAGTTTCATTCTAGCTTAACGCAATCAATATTATATATTTGTAGGTTGCATGGGATGAGATATTGCCCATACGATTTTCCATCATCGATGAATAACGATTTAATTCTGAAATGTTTGTCTGAGTTTAAAGGAAAAATTTAAAAGCTGAATGTTAACATTCAACTTCGTAACGTTTTTTTTTTTTTTTGTTCGTACTGCATTCTTAAAAACCAAAAAACATATAGAAGAGGTACAATCCATTTAGAACGCATCGGAGGATACCCTTTCCCTTATTTTTAACGCAGTCATATTAAAGTGGGCATGGTATTGCGAAGTTAGAAGCTTATAATTTCTCCGACACACACACATACGCTCCTACATCCTCAAAAAGTGGGCGTAGCTTTAAAAATGTTTTTCATAAACTCTAAAATACATACCCAAAAAGAAAGTACGCAAACACACACCCGGGATACCCGTGTTTCCACTTAAGATGTTTGTCCGTTTTTTAAATGTTTTTCTAGTATAATATTTTTTTTTTTTGTTTTTTTTAACATGCTTAATTAAAGATTCAAGGAGCATTTTAAGCTACTTTTCGTTCGTATTTTCTACCTGGGCTAAAATATAGCAGGTAGAAAATAGTTGCACTTCAAGGTTAGTGAAAGTGAATTTCGTTAGAAAAGCAAAAAATTATGTAGCATTTCAGTTAAAATTAGTGTATAACAAAGTAGTTGAACTGTTTTGCGAAATAGAAAAACTGCCGTTTTTGATGTACATGTAGGTATATAAAATGGGAATTTCCCAAAAAAAACTGTATAGGGGTTGTTAGAGGTAAACAAGTGAAATTGTATTCATTCCTGCTATTTGTGTTACATACGGGATGAAAAACGTCGCAGGAAGACCAGAAAGTCTTGCAGCATATGTAAGAAACCAATATTTTTGCAGCATTCTATAGAAACTTTATATATGTATGTATATTGTGCACTAATAACATTGTCCTACTACATATTTCCCTTTTTAATTTTGATTAGCGATTTCTATAGATTTTAGTGTTCTGATTACGAGAAAAATGGTGGAAAAATGCAGCACGTCACGATTTTCGAAAATATTTTTTTTGTGTTTTTATTATTTTTCTATAGAAAGGCACTTTATCTAATTAGAATAGGTATTGATATATTAATGAGGGTATCTTTGGAATATTATTTCTATGTACTCATCTGTTATTAGTTTATTAATCAACTAACTAGTTGATACCATTCATAAAAAAATAATAAAAATTTATTGTAGTTACTGTTTTGACTAAAATCAACTATATAACCAGCATTGGTGGATTGTGTGTGGAGATTTAAATATGCTTGGTATGTCATTAAGAGAGCAAAATGGTTTTACAAAATATACGTGCTTCTTATGTGAGTAGAACAGTAGGAACAGGATACAACATTACACGAGAAAAGAATGACCGGCTAGAACTAATTTGGATCCAGAAAATAAAAATATAGCTGGACAAATCGTAGTGCCACCTCTGTACATAAAACTTGGTATTGTGAAACAATTTGTAAAAGCTTTAATTAAACAAGGAGATGGATTTAAGCATTTACAAGAAGTTTTCCCATCTTTATCTGAAGCTAAACTGGAAGAAGGCATTTTCGTTGGTCTCGATTTAAGAAAACTGATGAAAGATGAACACTTCGATAGGAAACTGAATTCTACAGAATTGGCAGCGTGGATATCGTGGAAGAAGTAAATAATTAGGTACTTCTTGGGAAACCATGAGAGCCCAAATTATGAAGAAATAATAAATAATGCTTGAAAATTTCCAAAGGTTAGGTTAGGATGAGTCTCAAAGTTCACTTTCTTCATTCTCATCCAAGCTACTTTCCTGATAACTTGGGAGTTGTAAGTGAAGAGCAAGGTGAAAGATTTCATCAGGATTTACAAGCAATGGAGCATAGGTATCAGGAGAATGAAACATAAACATGATGGCAGATTACTGCTGTATGTTAAAGCGTGATCAAACAAGCAAGGCTCACAAGAGAAAATCGCTCCACAGAAGCTTCCATGAAAAAAAAAGACAAGGTTTCACAAGCCGTTGAAATGTTTTGAAATACGTATCTTTGTGTATGCAGTATATTTATATATATAAAAAAATAGACTAGACACTTTTTTTAACTAAACTACCTCAATTATTGACGAATTATCAAAAATATGTATTGTGAAAAATCCTGACGTGATAGAAAAAAACTGAGTTCAGATTCGTAAATAGGAGGTCCCAAACCCCCATAATCGGCTATAGACACCGAGAAAGGAGAAAAAAGTTGTCAGTTTGTGGGGCTGTATAATGAATTAGAATATACCCACATATATATGTTATGTTTGGATTAAGATATTTTTACTTTTTTTAATTTCAATAAAGATTTATGACAAAAAATTAGAAAAAACATAAAAAACTTGTTATTTGATTGATTTCAGTACAAAATACAGGTGGATACACGGGTACCCCGGGCGTGTGTTTGCGTAAGTGTCAACTTTGGAAGCATGTAGCTCCTGAATCACTGGACAAATTAATGGAATAGCCTCTAAATTTCTCAGAATTACTTAAGTTTCCTAGATCCTGAATTTCAATACTGTAAGGTGGCTGGTCCAAGAGCTATAGCTCAAAGTTGGAAGTGGATACACAGGTACTCGGGTGTGTGTTCTAGGGTTAAGAGCGCCCCATATTTCCAACAGATTTTCTCGACTATGCGGAATCTACCTGCCGGTTTGTTTGATATTTCCACTCGACTGTAAGTTCACTAACTAACTTTTCAGGAAATATACGTATACACAGAAAAATTAACAAGTCAATAACTCAATAATCACAAGTCGAAGTTCGGTGACCGTGTAATATCAATAAATGGCCAGCTTGATCGTGTGATTTGACGATCTGGAATTTTTCTTTGGGACTATGCCAAGTCCATGGTCTATGCCAATAAGTCACAAACTTAAGACGACCTCGGGGCTAACATCAAAAGCCAAACTGCCGGCAAATCGCCCGATTTGTTTGAAAAAATTATCGAAATGTGGGAATAATTCCGACGGAGAAATTAAAATTTAAAATTTATTCACGATAGCCCTGATTAACTCCATATAATTTAAATACATGTAAGATAGATAGATAGATAGATAGATAGATTTTATTTATGTACTTCACTATTAATACAAAGTTTTAACAAAAAATCAATAAACATGGCGTTGCCGTCTGCCTGATTGACAACATTAAATAAATTCAAAATTAAAAATTGACTAAAATATGTATGTATATTTGTGTATTTCTTTTATTTTAAGCGATTTTAGAAATCTTCATTAATGATCCTTTCACGATAATTTAAAGCAATTTTGCAGTACTGGGTTAGCTTAAATACGTTTGGTTCGTTCAGAAGCAAAATACATGTAAGACAAAAGAGATTAAAAGTTATCGCACATTTGGCGACTAAGTTTTATATTCTTATAATAAGAAATTATGGTAGATACGAATTGTAAATTGGAATGCCAGAGGTATTTTTAACTTTTTAACTGGTGTCAATATTTATATCGCAATAGATAATAAAACTTGGCTGGATTGAAATACTAATCTTTCAACCACCGGTCTGAATGGATCAGACAACGGACAGCACAAGTACTCGATCTTCTTCGAACTAATGCGATACCCGTTTCCCTCCAAAACGTCCACCCACACATCAAGCGCTCATTGCAGGGACTTAAGATCCTCTCTTATGATGACTCTATCGTCAGCAAAGAATAACTGACGTACCTTGGGGTCCATCACTTTATCTTTAAGCAGATAGTCAAGCACTGCAATAAAGAGCAAAAGACTTAAGATGCTTCCCTGGTGCAGCCCGACTTTGATTGGGAACTCTTCGGTTACTCCAGCGGGATATCTTACTTTTGTCCTTGCTACTTCGTGCATGTCCATGATCATCTGAACATAGGTTTCTGGAACCACTCGATGTCTTTGCACTACCCATATCAGATCCCGTGGTTGTCTGTCGAATGCTTTTTCAAAGTCAACCAATACAATATGCAAATCCTTTAAGGAATCGCGGTGTTTTTCAATTGTGTTCCTTATACTTTGGATTGCATCTGTGGTTAATTTACCCGCGACAAACCCGCACTGATCAGTAGATAGCCATATTATTTTTCGCATTCGGCCACCTAATAATCGCTCAACGATCTTCATGGTGTGTAACATCAGCTTGATCCAAGCGATATTGCTATATGTTTGCCAAGTATGGGGAGACTGCGCAAAATGTCATATTAAACGGTTGCAAGTCTCTCAGAACAAAATACTGAAAAATGATGCTAAGCCTCGTCTGGCATAATACTACTATGAACGTTCATAAAAAAAGCGAATGTTGAATTTATCTCCGATAGTATCCAAAGACGAGATACCCTCTGAGTTCTGGAAAAAGATGGGAGACATCGGGTTCAGATGGCTCAGAATTCTCATCTCCAAATTCGTGAGAGGTGATCCAATGCCGAATGAATGGAGGGAAAGTTACCTTCTCCCTGTATACAAAGGGAAGGGTGATACGCGAAACTGTGATAACTACCGTTCGATCAAGCTGATGTCACACACCATGAAAATCGTTGAGCGGGTATTAGGTGGCCGACTGCGAAAAATAATACGGCTATCTGATGATCAGTGCGGGTTTGTCTCGGGTAAATCAACCACAGATGCAATCCAAAGTATAAGGATCATAATGGAAAAACATCGTGATTCCTTAAGGGATTTGCATACTGTATTGGTTGACTTTGAAAAGGCATTCGACAGACAACCACGAGATCTGATATGGGTGGCGCTAAGACATCGAGGGGTTCCAGAAACCTATGTACAGATGATTATGGACATGTACGAAGGAGCAAAGACAAAAGTAAGATGCCCCGCTGGAGTAACCGAAGAGTTCCGAATCAAAGTCGGGGTGCACCAGGGAAGCGTTTTAAGTCCTTTGCTCTTTATTACAGTCCTTGATTATCTGCTTGAAGGTAAAGTGATGGACCCCAAGGTACATCAGTTATTCTTTGCTGACGATGGAGCCATCATAAGTGAGGATCCTACATCCCTGCAACGAGCACTTGATGTGTGGGTGGACGTTTTGGAGGGAAATGGGTATCGCATTAGTTCAAAAAAGACAGAGTACTTGTGCTGCCCGTTCTCTGATCCACTCAGGCCTATTCCAGACATTTATTTGAATGGAACAGTGCTTCCCAAGTGCGAAAAGTTCAAATATCTGGGATCTATGATCAATAGCAAAGCAACTTGTGATGACGACATCAATCATCGTGTAAGCGTAGGGTGGATGAAGTGGCGAGAAAATTCCGCTATCTTTTGTGACAGAAAAATGCCCCCTAAGTTGAAAGGAAGGCTCTACACCGCAGTTGTACGTCCAGCGCTCACATACGGTTCACAATGTTGGACGATGTACAAAAAGTATGAGAGTAAATTAACGGCAGCTGAGATGAAGATGCTTCGCATGACAGCAGGAGTGACCAAGCTTGATCGAATAAGAAGTTCGAAGATCCGTGGAAGCTTTCACATCAAGGAAACCATCGTACGAAAATTAGAGCGCGACCGGCTCAGCTGGTATTGCCACGTTCAAAGAAGAGATCATTTGAACCCTGTAAAAAAGGCAATATCTATGCACGTTCCAAAGACATCGCGATGTAGGAAAGGCAGGCCTATAAACGCCTGGATCAGACAAATGCGACGACATCGGCATTTCATTGGCCTCAGTAACCGAGTGATCCAAAATCGGCAGGCCTGCCGATATTTTCTGAGGTCAAATAGGCGAACCCCACAGGCGGATCAGTAGAAATGCGGTGAAGTGGGAGGGTTATGATCCCTAGTTTTCGGATCATAACCTCGCTGATAAAAGGAAGAAGAAGAAGTATCCAAAGACTTAAAAGTAAATTTTGTATGCGCTACGGTTGGGTTGACAATGAGCTCATAAACCAATTATTTCAATAATTAAGGAATGGACATATGTATATCAATGTTCAAATGCTATATTTTTTTATGTCTCTGTTCGCTTTACGTTTTTTTTTTTTTTGTTATTTATTAATCTATCTATTCACTTTATTTATTCACCTATGTACATTTATTTATTGTTATTAATATTTCGCATATAATTATTTATCTATTGTTATCTAATTGCTTTATTTTTTTGTTATCTTATTTATTAAATTTTGTTTATTTATTCATTTATTATTGCATATATTTTTTTATTTATTTATTAATTCCTTCTTTTTTTGTGTTTAATTGAAGATTTTTATGATAATTTTCTTAGGAGTTGAAATAAATTTTTGATATGTATAGATAATATGAATCATTGATTGCAGCAAACAGAAATATTTCAGTTGGAGATATAACATAATATCATATCTCTGTATTTTAAATGTGTGGTAACAAATCAATTTTATAAATTAATATACCAAATAAATACTTAGCTATCAAAAAACTCCATATAAAAAGTGAAACTAATTCCATTCCACACCGTCCGGTGTATGAGTCCAAGAATCAGGGTTGCCGCTGAAAGATTTGAAAAAGTCGCCAAAAAAGGGACACGGAGTAAAAAAAAGTCGCACCAAAAACCAATAATGTAAAAATTGTAACGTTAGAGCCAGAGAACTGCAAGAATCCACTCATTTGCAGTTGTGAATCATTCCCTAAAACACGAGCCGTCCACAGTCTCACGCACAAAGAAAAGAAGCAAGTATGAATCGACATTCATGAATATTTGAATGTGTAGTAGGTTCGTACTCAAAGTATTCGCTTAATCAGAGCATTCACAAATGTATAAGTCATTCACAAGCCTTCGAATGGTTTATTGAATAAGTGTATAATTTGTGTATAATGTAATTTTCAGGATACACATTATGGAGGCAATAAAGTGTGAGGATAGCTAATCATTTCTTGGAATTGTAATAAGTTAGTAGGGAAGGTTATGGAAGTGGGATTTGATAGTGACAGGAAATAAGGATGTGGATGGGATGGAACGGAAAAGGAAAGAGTGTCGGCTACGAGGGATGTGGAATGCTTGCTATTTGCACAGCTAAACTCGCCGTAAATGGGGTAGTTCTTGCCCCCGCAGCACGACCAAACCTACTGCAAAAACATAAATCATGCCAAAATGTACTCACTTATTCTTTTCACCAAATAACGGACGGACGTCCACCACACTTAGGGCGCTGCTGATGTTATGCAGCGTTAGCCTTTGCCGTCCAACCCATGAAGTCCGGCGGCCTCAACTAGGACTTCCCAAACGGACTGGTGCTGCTGGCGGGTTACTTCATCTTCACTGAAAGGGCTTGAGTCACCCTACCGCACCCCCTGAAAATTTGACTCTAAAAAGCCATCAAGCGATCATGGGCTTGATGGTAGTAAAAACGCACACACTTCATAGCCAAAGATATTCACAATTTATTATTTTATTGATTTTCATCAACAAAAAAAAATAGGGAGAAATTTTAAAAACTGAGGGATAACATAAAGAAAAGACGCAAAAAAACTAAACTCAATTTCTCTCACCGCGATCTCTCATGTAAATCTTTTGTTACCTTATTCTGATTTACGTATCGGATTTCCTACCTAGATAGACCTCTGTTTAGGTATGTGTACCTATATGTCCACTTAAAAACTATAGTAAATGCGACAAAAATACGGACGAGGAAACAACATTTTCACAAAACAAAACTCTAAATTATAGTCACTATAAATCACCTCAGATAAAAAGAATAATGAACAAAAAAAAAATGTATATACATATATAACGACAATAAATGATATATATGCACAATAATGTAAAACTCTTATAATTTTTCTTATAAATTTTACGCCTCTTCGGGCAAGAAGTATCTATGCACGTGTATCTGCACATGTACGAGTATCCTATAATATACGTATATTATATGAGAGACACTACGACCATCTCGATCGGTTGATCCCTTCTTCCGGTGGGGCTTCTCAGGCGTAGTGGATCTTCTCATGATTACGAACCCCCACTTTGAAGTACAGGTGAATTATCGTATATTAGTTTCTTATATATATGTACTTATGTACGGATATAAGTACGTGTGTACGTAGGTATATTTGGGGTATTTCAAAAATGTTTAAAAAACATTATTGGCGGCCATGACTTGGGCTCACAAGAGTCTATGACCGCCTTGTTGACTTTTTTCGCAGCCTAGTCAAGGATGCATATAAAAAATCGAATAATCACAGAAAAGCACATCACTCACCCCTTAAAACAGATTTGTTTGATTAAAATTACTATTTTTCTTCTCCTCCTTCTGGGTTTGGGGGCACTACCACCTTGATCAAAAAGTTCCCAGAATTTATTCAGAAAATTAAAAATACAAGTTTATTTATCTAAATCTATATTGTCCCCTTCAAAGTAATCCCCATCGACTGCAACACACTTATGCCATCGCTTGATCCCATCTTCGAGAAATTTTTATATTCGGTTTTCGGTATGTCCATCAGTGCTTCCTGCGATTTTTCCATTACTTCCTCTCGGCTGCTGAAACGCGTTCCCCGTAATGGTTTTTTAACTCGATTGAACAGAAAGAAGTCACAGGGAGCCAAATCAGGTGAATTCGGTGGCTGTTGGATGGTATTTGTTGCATTTCTCGTCAAAAAATTACGAATAATGATGGCACTGTGCGACGGTGCGTTATCATGGTGCAAAATCCACGAGTTTTCTGCCCACAATTCTGGTCTCTTTCGGCGAATTGCTTCACGCAAACGTCTCAAAACGCCCAAATAATACTCTTTGTTTACTGTCTGGCCTTCTGGCAAAAATTCATGATGCACTACACCATTGTAATCCATGAAAACCATGAGCATTGCCTTCTTTTTTGATTGAAAATTGACCAACATTTCTTTTACTTTATCAATGTTTTCGTCGGTTTTCGATGTCGATGGTCTGCCACTGCGTTCATCATCTTCGATTGACTCACAACCACTTTTGAACCGCTCGTGCCACTGGTAAACGACCGTTTTCTTTCGAGAATCGTTGCCGAAACACTTTTCCAACATTTCCAACGTTCGCGCACCATTAAATCCGTTATTTACGCAAAATTTAATACAAGTTCATTGTTGTAAATTTAAATCCATTTCTAAAATTGTAAAAAATCGCCAACACACACAGAGATAGATGTACTCTTGGCTACGTAACTTTTGCAAATGTCAAGCTATGACGCTAAGATTTAGAGGGAATATCAAAAATAGATGTACCAACTTAACAAAGAACAGAACTCAAATCGGAACGATGGGAACGCCACACGGTTTTTGGTGTGGTTTGGGTGTAAACCCAATAAATGGTATCAGCTTAACTTTCTCTGACACAGCAAAATATTTGGGTCTCATCCTCGATAAGAAATTAAGCTGGAAACCTATTATTCAAGAAAGAGTAAAGAAAGCTACAGTAGCACTCTTTTTCAAAAAAGCTATTGGAAATAGATGGGGTTTACAACCCCGAACTCACTGGCTCTACAACTCGGTCATTGGACCAATACTCACATACGGGGTCATTATCTGGTGGACGGCCTTAGAAAAAGCTGTAAATCGCGATTATCTAAGTAAGGTCCAGCATACAGCTTGTCTGTGCATAGGCGTAGCACTACGTACAACCCCCTCTGCGGCACTGGGCATTTTGTTTCATCTGGTACCCCTCGATATATTTAGGAAGCCAATGGCAGCGAATGCAGCCGTTCGCTTTGGAGCTACCCAACAGTGGTAAAGAAGAGACTTTGGCCACACTTCCATTTTGAATAAACTCAAAATCTCTCCCGAAAACACGGACTACACCATCCCACGTCTAAATTTTGACAAGAACTTCCTCGTCACCATCCCCTCCAGATCACTCCGGAATGATGATGCATTTTTAGAAGATAGGTCAATCCACGTCTACACTGACGGCTCAAAATCTAAGGACGGGGTTGGTGGAGGTGTTTTCTCTGACAGCCTTAATCTTAAGCTCTCCTTCCGTCTTCCAAATCATTGTAGCGTGTTCTAGGCGGGAATTTTGGCGATTAAAGAAGTCTTTTCTTGACTTAAGAAAAACGTGATATCTGCTAAAAATATCCGCATCTTTTCAGAAAGCCAAGCAACAATCAAATCCTTGGAATCGACCTCTATAAGTTCCTTAGTAGTTCTAAACTACCGCTCGTCTCTCGTGGAGATGGCTGAGCACTTCAATATTCACCTAAAACGTTCTAAGAATTTGATTTCTCTCAACAGATTGCATATCGGCGCTTTAATAGGTATCATCACTGGACACTGTCTAATAGGCAAGCATGCCACAAGGCTAGGCGTTTTGCGAACGACTTTTGTAGAAGCTGCATTGATGAAGAAGAGGAAGAAACTATTCCTCACCATCTTTGTCTCTGCTCAGCTCTCTCCCATAGAAGAAAGCTTCACCTAGGAGCCCCCTATTACAACGACATAGGCGACCTGAAAAACATCGATATTAAAAGCCTCCTACGCTTCATAAGAAGCTCAAAATGGTTTAACGAGTAGGTATGAGAAATTTCTCCCATGATCCATGTGGTATCACAATGGACCTATTATTGGTTTAAGTGTGTTAGTGATTCTCAGCTGGCAGCCACTTCAACCTAACCCAACCTAGAATTTCGCATTGTAATAAAATATTTATTAATTCGAATTAATAAATACTTTATTACAATGCGAGATTCTAAATCTGTATAAGCTATGTAGGTACCTATACCAAATTCAAATAATTGCATTATTTTAAGTACGTGCATAACACAAGACTACTGATAATTAGAGAGAGAGAGAAGAAGCAACAATTTCTTGTCATGTACCGCTTCCCGGGGGGTTTGGCCGCTCACGCGACTTCGTCGTTCCGCTATGGGTATGTCAACAACTAATAGGCAGGCGCCTGGAGAATGCATGTATGCATTCATTTTCAAAACCTTATAAATTTCAAATTTCATTATGAAATAGGAATAACTCCTAACTTTTGATAATGCGAGATTCTCCTGTATTTAAGAGAACTTTATCTTTCTGAGCGAGATTTTGATAATGCGGGATTTTGTTATTCGGGATTTATTTAAAAAATGCAAGATTTCGTTATTAGAGATTTTGGTTTGTGGTCAATCGCACCGCTCCCGATAATCCTACCATTAAGCAGTATATTAATCAACTCGCAAAGTGAGCTGTCGACCTTCAGATCTGATAGTGCATCCGCTATCGCTGATGTATTGACTTTTTTGAAAGCGCTTTGTACAGGTGGCTCAAAAATAATCATCCAATTTTGTTTTTAAATTAACTATTTACTAAATAAAAAAAAATGATTTTGAGTAATGGAAATTTTTATACGGAGCTTTACAAATTTTTTTCCTCTTAAGTGGAAAAGATGATATCCACCAAGTGGCTGCCGCCAGTGTTGATACACATTTGTGCCCGTTTTATCGCATTTTCCATGACTTTCCAGAATCCGTTCTTCGGGTAGGGGTTAGAATATACCCGAGGTAGGCATGCCTGTCGTAAGAGGCGACTAAAATCCACCCGCCGTATACCGAGTACGGCGTATACAAAAACATGCAATGAACAAAACAAAAGATTTTAATACCCCAGGTGGCAGTCCAGGTACACTGGAAAATCCACCCTCTTCGGAGGTCGGCTCTTCGGATTCTGGGGAGAGCCATTTATTGCACCTAATAAATCCCTTCTCAAAAAGTACAAGGGTATCTCGATCTGCACCAACAAGATCGAACGTCTCCGGGAAAAAAAGTCCGCCGGAAGCGCCAGCGCTTGTCTTGAGGAAGAAAATAAAATACTCCGAATCAAGCTTAACGAAATGGATCTACTCTATCAAGATCTTAAGAAAGAGATTGACTTATTAAAAGTAGAAAATAAGTCCCTAAAGAACGCACATATCCAGAAAGAACGTGAATGTACTCCAGCACGCTTAGCTAGTCGGGAATATCACACCGACGAAGAAGAGCTAGCACGCGAAACGTATCGGGTCCCAAAGAAAAGACCTAGTAAAAAACGGAGAGCCGGTTCATCGCCCGGAGTCAAGCCCCTAAAAGAAGAAAATCACAAAGAACCGCAAGAAAAGCAACTTTGAGAGCAACTTCGCACCACCCCTCATGCACCAAAGAAGAGGTTATGATTGATCTTCAAACCAAAGGCTTTAAAATTCTTGATGCCGTTAATATCATCAAGAAGGAGAAGCAACAAACGGAAATAGATAAAGACGTCTTGGTAAGTCGTGGACTTCCGGTTTTTATGCTTACCTTCGATAAGTCGGACAATATCAACTACCGAATTATAGCTGTACTAAATATCGTGGTCAAAATCGAGCCCATGCGTAGAAATTTAAGGATGATACCGCAGAGCAAACGTTGCCAAGGACTCAACCATATGCAAATGAACTGCAAAAAAGAACCGCGATGTGTGAAATGCGCCGGAAATCACCTCTCACAAGTCTGTGGAGTAAATAAACAAATCTCTGCAACCTGTGCTAATTGTAAGGGAAAGCACCTGGCAAATTATAGAGGCTGTGAAGTAGCTAAAGAGTTGAAAAAACAAAACGGAGAGATGCGCTCCTTAAGCCCCTAAATGCAAAATCGAAACTGAAAACTAAGCCAAAGCGTAAGATCGCACACGAGAAAGTGCCTACTTTCTCCTGTGCGATCTTACGCTTTGGCTACTAGAACTACCGGGTCCAGAGCGCAAAAAGGTGAGGGAAAGAGTGTCAATAGAAAAGTCCTCGACCTCTGATCTTAAAAGAAACGGTACTGAAAAGTTAACATTGAAAAAGTCGCCGGGTAATGACCATCGGACAGCAGGAGTGCAGACTTACGCTCAGGCCGCGGCATCCGAAAAGCCCAAATTTCGACGGACACTGTCTCTCCTGTTTTGTCGGTTATTCTCGAGAAATTTGAAGAACAAAGCAAAATAAATAAAATTATTCTCGATAGGCTGGTTAAGCTTGAAAATAATTCACGGAAAACGCGTACTTCATCTAGAATATGAATTAAAAACATATGTTAAATATATGTACTTGAAATGCAAACGGACTTTGGAAAAAACTCGACGAATTGGAAATCGTCATACGTCGAAAAGATATTGATATTTGCTTGATTTCTGAAACTCACGTAAAAAAGGAATCGCATTTAAAAATAAAAGGCTATAATGATTACCACGCTTGTCACCCTTCGGGAAAAGCGAGAGGCCTTGCTTATTAAAGACTGCATCGAACAATCCGAAGACCTAAAGATAGAACTTGAAACTTTGCAACTGTGCACGATTCGAGTTAAAAATAGTCAGCGTACTCTTAAAATCGCATCTATCTACTGTCCACCGCGTTCCGCGCTTGAAAAAAGTGATGTTACTAACTTGTTTGAATCGCTGAAACCTAATTTTACCATCGGCGGCGACTTTAATGCGAAACATACGTTCTGGGGCTCAAGATACAGCTCGAAAAAGGTAGAATGCTCTATGGGGAGGTATGGAGTACTGTTGTGATTTCCATTCGACGGGTAACCCGACTTACTGGCCAACTGATACTTCGAAAATACCTGACCTGATAGATTTTTTCGTTGTGAAAGGAATATCTACCAACCACATAAAAGTCGAAGACAGCTTTGATCTGTCGTCTGATCATTCCCCGGTTATTTTAAAAATCAGCGAAAAACTAATCTATAACCTAGAGCCAGCGAGATTAACTGGTCGAACAACTAACTGGGAAGGCTTTAGGAACGAAATTGAAGATAATGTTGAACTAAGCGTTCCACTTACGACACCCTATGAACTTGAGGTTGAAGTTGATCGCTTCGTTGAGATCGTACAGCTCGCCTCTTGGAATAATACGCCCAATCCAAGGAAAACGCCGGACAGATACGGTTTACGATATCCTCCGGAAATAAAACAATTGGTCAAGGAAAAAAGAAAAGTGCGTAAAAAACGGCAACAGAGTCGTGCTCCGCAGCATAAAGCACACTTGAATCGTCTGTGCAATTTCTTGAAGAAGACTATTAAGGATTTTAAGAATCGCGCCGCCAATCAAATTAAATCAAAATGAATGGGCGAGGGAAGATAAAGAAAAAGCGGACGTCTTTGCGGCCCACCTGGAAGAAACCTTTAAATCGTACGATGGTCAAGTGGTTTATGTTAGAAAAGTATTTGAATAATTTTACTACGGCAACACTTTGTTGATACGTCTATTAAATGTATATCTATGAATTATTATTTCCAATAAATTAGTCTTCTTACTGCTCTTTAAACCGCCGGTTGTTTAATTCAAAGCCTACATTCTACAGGTTATGGGCCCAGGTCACGAGGAAAATTAAGAGATTACAAGTTTTTTTTTAAAATGGACGGTGAAAATTTAAAAATCGAAAAGTTAGAAAAATCCGATCATTACTCGGTATGGAAATTTCAGGTAGTAATTCTTTTAAACGCGTCTGGGTTAAATGGGTACGTAGAGGAAGGAACCATAGTCCCAGTTAAGGCGGATAGCGAAACTCAAACGGCATACGACACTCGTTTGTTGGCATGGAAAAAACCAGATAGCAAAGCTCAACGAATTATAGCTACAAGTGTTGGGTCAACGCCTCTACGACACATTGTGAACTGTAAAACTGCATTAGAAATGTGGAAGAAATTGAAGGCTGTCTATGAACAAAGTTCGAAGACCAATGTTCATATGCTTTTACAACGATTTTACAGTTTTGACAAAAGCCCAGAAGATGACATAGCGACGCATATCTCTAAGCTAGAGAATATCGTCAGACAATTAAGCGACATAGGTGAGGAGATATCAGAAAGCATGGTTATCACCAAAATTCTGATGACACTCCCAGAGTCATTTAAACATTTTTTCTGTGCATGGGAGTCGACGTCAAAAGAACAGCAGACTCTGGAAAATCTGACGTCACGTTTGGTCATGGAAGAGACTAGAATATCTACTGTACACACACATACCAACGAAGATACAACTGCATTTTTTGCTAGACGAAAACCGCGAAAATTACCAGTCCAGCAACAACCGCAAAAGACTTCCAAGCAGGGGAAGTGTTTTAATTGCAACGGATATGGACACTGGAAAAGAGAGTGTCCCAACAAAAAAACTGGGAGCGGGTGGAAGAGAAACGTGCAAAAGGGAGATGCTTTAATATGTAACTCGTTCATGATCAGTGAACATAAGAGGGACAAAGATAACGGGTGGTACTTGGACTCTGGGGCGAGCGACCACATGTCGTTTAACAAAGAGCGATATCGAGAATTTGATCAGCCGGTGGGCATTCGAATTGGAAGTGGGGAAACTATTTTCGCGCTAGGTGTTGGAGATATAAATGTTCTGGCCTCAAATGGAAGTGTGTGGTCAAAGAAACATTTAGCTGATGTGCTGTATGTACCCAAAATTTCCATGAACTTATTTTCGCAAACTCGTGCTCTGGATAAGAGCTTAAAAATTATTTCAGATAGTGATCATTGCAAATTTGTGAAAATTGATGATGAGAGTGTAGTGGCAGTGGGAGAGCGCAGGGAACAGCTATTTGAAATGTGCTTAAAAGTACAGGTTGCTAATACCAGTGTAGCAAATCTAGCAAGTAAACAGGCAATATCACTGAATGTGTGGCATGAAAGAATGGCACACCAAAACTCTGCACGTGTACGTTGTCAACTTAATAAACGAGGTTTGTGATTTTTGGACGTCGAGAATTTAACTTGCGATGCATGCTGTTTCGGGAAGTTGCACAGACTTCCATTTCCCAAGAGCAGTTTTAGGGCTCGAAATCCAGGAGAACTCGTGCATGCTGATGTCTGCGGTCCAATGGAGGAAACATCAATTGGTGGTTCTAGATATTTTGTTATTTTCAAGGACCACTATTCGCATTATAGACTGATATATTTTATTAAGCAAAAGTCAGAAGTTTGTTCTCTATTTCGAAAGTTTATAGGTCAAACTAAAATGCAAAGTGGACATTCAGTAGTAACCATTCGCACAGAAAATGGGTCAGAATTCGTCAATGAAGGGGTGAAGTCGCTGCTTGAAGAGTACACTATTCGCCATGAAACTACAGTGCCATACACTCCGGAACAAAATGGGGGTGCTGAACGGGAGAACCGCACAATCGTTGAAGCTGCTCGAACGATGCTTTGTGGAGCTAACTTGCCAAAGAAATTTTGGGCGGAAGCAGTGAATACTGCCGTATATGTTCTGAACAGGACGGGTACTAGCTCAATCAAAGGCAAAAATCCATACGAGCTCTGGTGTGGCAAGAGTTCCAGAATCGACGACTTTAAGATATTTGGAGTGGAAGCTTTCATTCATGTACCTAAACAAAAGCGTAAGAAATGGGACCGTAAAGCTGAAAAGGGTATTTTCATGGGATATGCGGAGAATACGAAGGGATATAAGATCTGGGTTCCGTCATCAAGAAAAATGGAAATATCACGGGATGTGGAATTCAGAGAAATGTCCTGCACTAAGGAAAAACCGCAGGAGTATCTTTTGTGTGAGTCAGTAGACTCAACAGGCCTTTTCCCTTCAGGTTCAAAATCATTAAACGCGGTAAAAGCAATGGTGACATGCATTGGCTGAATATTCTGGCGAGACTGGAGCTGTAGAAGCAAACAAGGATGCATTAGAGGAAGTGTTTCAGTCAGTGGATGAGGAAAGCGGTGAGATCGGTGTGGATGGTGAAGGACGTGTCGGAAGTGAAGTTGGCGGTGACTTTGGTAACAAAGCGGTGAGGAAAGCAGGTGAAGTCTGTTATCATGATGAAGTGGTGGATTGTGACGTTGGCGATGGTTATCATGATGAAGTGGTGGACGGTGACAATGAAATGGTGGAGGTTCCATTAAAACGAAGGTTGCGAAGCGCAAAAGAACCAGGTACGTGCGTTTTTGCTGAAAGACATGCTTTTCTTGTACAGGGCGAGCCGAACACCTATAGAGATGCGATCACTTGTGTAAGTGCTACTCAATGGAAGAACGCAATGAAGGAAGAATTGGACAGCCTTCGTAAAAATCGCACTTGGGAAATTGTGCCCTGTCCGAGGGGCCGGAAAATAATTGATAACAAATGGGTCTATAAGCTAAAGGATCTGGATTCAAATGGAAATCAAAAATACAAAGCCAGGTTAGTGGTCCGCATCTTCACACAAGAATATGGTGTGGATGATGAGGAAACATTTAGCCCTGTGGCAAAGTTTACTTCTATTAGCACAATTCTAGCCATATCGGCAAACGAAGGACTTACTCTTACTCAGTTCGACGTCAAAACCGCATTTTTGAATGGTGATTTGAGGGAGGAGATCTACATGCGGCAGCCAGAGGGTTTTGATGATGGTACAGATAGAGTTTGCAGACCGCTTAAAAGTTTGTACGGTCTCAAACAAGCTTCTCGTTGTTGGCACCAAAAATTAAAGAACGTTTTAAAGAAGTTTAAATTGGAGCCGAGCAAGATGGACCCGTGTGTCTTCATCACCAGAGGCAATGAAAAGGATATTATTCTTGCAATATACATTGACGATGGACTCGTAGCAGCGAAGAAGAGAGATCACGCTATGCAATTAATCGATTTATTAAACAATTTTTCGAAATTACTGTTTTAAGTGCAAGTTTTTTTTCTTGGTATGGAGATATTCAGAAAATCAGACGGTGAAATTGTCATCAGTCAGTTGCTGTACACGGAACGAGTCGTAAAAAGATTTAATATGGATAACTGTAGGCCAGTGGGAACTCCGGCTGAAATTTGTTCATGTGTGGACCTTGCATCGTCGGCGATGGTAAAGTTTCCCTACAGAGAGGCAGTGGGATGCTTGATGTATTTAGCTATCGCTACTCGACCGGATATTACGTATGCAGTGGGAGTTGTGTCTCATTATCTGGAGACCCCGAAGCAGTGTCATGTTAACGCTGTAAAAAGGATCATGAAGTACATCAGTGGCACAAGGAGAATGGGTATAACTTTTAAGAAATGTTCAAATTTCTCTTTATGTTGTTTCAGTGATCCTGATTATGCTGGTGATACAACAACTAGACGCTCCACAACCGGTTTCGTTTTTACTGTTGCAAATGGTCCGGTTTCCTGGTCATCCCAAAGGCAGAAGTGTGTATCACTATCTACCACCGAGTCGGAATATGTGGCGGCGTTCCCAGGCTGTTAAGGAAATGGTGTGGATGCAGAGGTTCTTGTTAGAGCTGTGTCCGAGCGATTTTGGTGTAGCAACTTTGAACATGGACAACCAAGGCGCAATCCGATTGGTCAAGAACCCTGAATACCACAAAAGGACGAAACATATCGACGCGCGCTACCATTTCATCAGGGAGAGATACGAGCGTGGCGACTTCGACATAAATTATGTTCCATCTGATTCCCAAATAGCAGATATTTTTACAAAAACACTAAGACAAGAAAAATTTGAGAAATTCAGATACTTAATTGGAGTTAAAGTAAATAATTGAACATTCGAAATGTTGTATTTTGTATTTACATTTTACTGAAGTTTGCCTTTGTTTAAATTCTTTTGATTATTAAAAATTATGAATCCAAAATTGTAAATTTTAAATTGAAATCATTCAAAAGTGGGAGTGTTAGAAAAGTATTTGAATAATTTTACTACGGCAACACTTTGTTGATACGTCTATTAAATGTATATCTATGAACTATTATTTCCAATAAATTAGTCTTCTTTCTGCTCTTTAAACCGCCGGTTGTTTAATTCAAAGCCTACATTCTACAGTTTACGAAAACCGCAATAGGTTGGATTTACCATCTGACGATTTAACGCTTACAAGTGCAACGCTAAGGGAACTCAAACATGAGATCGAGAATCTAAAACCTAAGAAATCTCCTAGTTATGATTTGATTACCGGAGAAATTCTCAAAGTTTTACCTAGAAAAGCATTGATTCCATCTGATTCCCAAATAGCAGATATTTTTACAAAAACACTAAGACAAGAAAAATTTGAGAAATTCAGATACTTAATTGGAGTTAAAATAAATAATTGAACATTCGAAATGTTGTATTTTGTATTTACATTTTACTGAAGTTTGCCTTTGTTTAAATTCTTTTGATTATTAAAAATTATGAATCCAAAATTGTAAATTTTAAATTGAAATCATTCAAAAGTGGGAGTGTTAGAAAAGTATTTGAATAATTTTACTACGGCAACACTTTGTTGATACGTCTATTAAATGTATATCTATGAACTATTATTTCCAATAAATTAGTCTTCTTTCTGCTCTTTAAACCGCCGGTTGTTTAATTCAAAGCCTACATTCTACAGTTTACGAAAACCGCAATAGGTTGGATTTACCATCTGACGATTTAACGCTCACAAGTGCAACGCTAAGGGAACTCAAACATGAGATCGAGAATCTAAAACCTAAGAAATCTCCTAGTTATGATTTGATTACCGGAGAAATTCTCAAAGTTTTACCTAGAAAAGCATTGATTAAGCTTCTCCATATTGTAAATGCTGCGCTCAGATTAAAAAGTTGTCAAACGGTAGTGCATGCGATCATATGAAAACACAAGCGTTTTCACTCAGCTGAGGCCTACCAACTCCTACTCTCAACCTCCACGCGGTGACAGCCGGGTGCCTAGTACCTTAATCCAAGAAATGGTTTGGCGGATTCTTGGTGGCAGCAGATGAGAGAGGGGGGGAAGAGTGCTTTTCTCACTAGAGCACTTCTTCCTGTTCCAGGCGGCAGCGGACGAATTCCCTAGACGGAGTCAACGGTGGCGTCTATAGTTCCAGTTAGGTTGAACTTAGTGAATACCTTGCGCGAGCTGCTACGACGTATTCGGATCACAGGTCGGTAAGGAATTTCCAATGTTGGTCAGGACATTGGAATAGAGATGGTGGCGGAGGAGCCCTTAATGGGCCAACGGCAGCGCTCATACTTCCGTAGTGGACTACTGGCACCGGTGTACCCGGCCCCTCGTCCTAGGGGAATAATTAAGGAACTGCCCCTCCAGGTTGGGGGTTGTGCCGTCGGGGTAACTTCCCTACCACGTAAAAAACGCATGGTTCCGAAACAACCAAAAGCCTCGGATAAGGATGACCCAACTAATGACGACCCCAGCAAACGAAATAAGGACAACGACCTTCGGATCTGTACGTGGAATGTTCTGTCCCTTTACAGACCACGTGCAGCCGAACAACTAGCAGAGGCCCTAGACTGCTATAAAACAGATATTACCGCCATCCAGGAAGTGCGATGGGATGGGCCAGGCAAAAAGAGGATGAAAAACGGTGACATCTACTACGGTGATTGCTACAGAGGCAACAGGCAACGCTTATTCGGATGCGGATTTGTCATACGCGGCAGACTTAGGCAAGAAGTCTTAAGCTTCCGACACGTGAGCGAGCGTATTATGACTATCCGGATCAAGGCTAAATTCGCTAACATAAGCCTAATATGTGTTCATGCCCCCACAGAAGAAAAGGACCCTGCCTCCAAAGAGTGTTTCTACGAGCTCCTCGACAAAACATACGAGCAATGTCCTAAATACGACGTTAAGATCGTATTGGGCGATTTTAACGCCAAAATAGGAAAGGAGGACGTCTTCGGTAGAGCAGTCGGTAAGCATAGCCTACACGACACCACGTCTGATAACGGACTAAGGCTAATTGATTTCGCTGTGGAGCGAAATGTCACCATAGCAAGCACATGGTTTCCTCATCTCGATATTCATAAGCAGACATGGCGGTCCAATGATCATGTCACGATCAACCAAATTGATCATATTGCGATCGACGCAAGGCATTCCTCCAGTATTCTGGATGTCCGGACCTTCCGAGCGGCCAACATAGACTCGTATCATTACCTTGTTGTAGCCAAGGTACGAATGCGGATATCCCAATCTGAACAACAAAGAAGAATTACTGTGAGAAAATTTAACGACGAAAAGCTACAATCGCAAGAGACCGCCAGACTCTTCGCTGAACGCGTATCCCGAAATCTCTCAATCACCCCTATACCGCCAGCATCAAGTACCGAAGACCAGTGGCAACGCTGCCAACATGCCATCAGAAACGCCGCGACTGATGTGCTGGGTCTCGCTCGCCCACCACCGCGAAACCCCTGGTTTGACGAAGAATGCCGGCGAGTGCATGCAGCAAAACAAGAGGCATACAAAGCGGCGCTGCAAAGGAAGACGAGAGCTGCTCGTGAGCTCTACGAGCAAAGGAGACGGGAAGAACATCGGCTTCTCCAAAAGAAGAAGAAAGAGCATGAGAAGCGCGCGTTTGAGAATATCGAGAGTCTATACTCCAGGAACAATGTACGGAAGTTTTACTAAAAGGTAAAAAGAACGTGTCAGAGAAGTAATACCCGTACAGAAACCTGTAGAGATGAGAATGGAAACCTCGTAGTAGAATCACAGTCGGTGCTGAGAATATGGAAAAACTACTTCTGCAGACTGTATAACGGCGACGAAGACCAACATCCCGCTGTCAGGCAGAATGAACCATTCAACATGGACGATGATAGTCAAAATTTCCGTCCACCTGACCAAAACGAAGTGAGGATAGCAATATCCAAGCTAAAATCGAACAAGGCTGCTGGACCTGACGGTTTACCGGCCGAACTTTTCAAGGCAGCTGGGGATGAATTGGTAGAGTGCATACACCAACTCATTTCTAATATTTGGTCAGAGGAGTGTATGCCTGATGAATGGAATCTCAGCATCGTTTGCCCGATCCACAAGAAAGGAGACCCCCTCAACTGCGCCAATTATAGAGGCATCAGTCTCCTCAACATCGCGTACAAGATCTTTTCTGCGATATTGTGTGAACGCCTGAAACCTTTTATCAACAGCCTGATTGGACCCTATCAGTGCGGTTTCAGGCCAGGAAAGTCCACCATCGATCAAATCTTCACACTTCGGCAGATCCTGGAGAAAACCCAAGAATTCCAAATCGATACTCACCACCTCTTTATCGATTTCAAGGCCGCCTATGACAGCATCTATAGAGAAGAGCTTTATAGAGCCATGTCTAGTTTTGACATCCCTGCCAAACTTGTCCGCCTGTGCAGGCTGATGATGGAGAACGCTCGCTGCTCCATCAAGGTCGGTAATGACCTCACCGAGACCTTTGATGTCAAAAAAGGCTTTAGACAAGGTGACGCGCTGTCATGTGACTTCTTCAATATTGTACTTGAACGGATTGTGCGGAACTCACAAGCCAACACCGGAGGCACAATCTATTACAAGTCTGTACAACTGCTTGCATACGCCGACGATATAGACATTATCGGAAGATCTCAGCGGGCTGTCACCGGTGCTTTTGCAAGCATTGAGGCGGAAGCGGCCAAAATGGGTTTGGCGATAAACGAGGGCAAAACCAAGTATATGCTGTCAACTAGAAGGGAAAACCAACATCGACGAATTGGACAAAACGTCACCGTGGGCAGCTATAACTTCGAGGTAGTAAGGGACTTTGTCTACCTTGGCTCACTTCCGCACTGAGGGAAGTGGGAATTTAAAAGTTGGGCTTGCAATAGTCGATTGACAAGCGGTAACTTGAAAATACTTCAGTTAGTTGAACTGAGTATTTGGAGAAACAGTAAGAGGAAAGGAAACTCGAAAATTATCTATTTAAAATGAACTTTATTTGTTGGCTTCTAACTGACGAGTGGTTTACCATAACCATTTCATCCTTCCTTGAAGCTGCTGATGGCTTATTTACTAATCAGCTGCTTCTTCTTAAGGTCAATCACCCTGGCCTATTTACTGCGAAAAAGCTATCTGATCTGTGGTAGTGTGGTCGTAGTGTATTTCGTGTGAGTAGTTCAATTGATCCTCAACAATGCCCCCCATTTTCGGAGTGTGTGTTAGAGTGCATTGTTTGTAGGATGCATCTCACTCACACCCAATTTGGCCATCTTGGATTTTCGCAGCAGTTGGTCAGAGGTTATGCCTATATTGTTCAAATGGTGTTGCCATGAGTTGAAGCGGGATAGAAGCTCCTTTCTCTATCGGCCTGTGGACCAATTCGCCCGGTGTTTTGACAGTTGTCGGTTTTCGCTCGTTGCGGTGTGTCGTGGGTGGTGTTTTTGTGAATTGTTTATTGTGTGTTAAATTTATTTACTTATTTGTGTTGTGTGCATTAGAGCTAGTTACTCGTAATGTTAAGCACTTGGTGTGCTTGGTTTTAGCTACATTTGAGTAACTAGCTTCCTGCAAACACACAATTCCTTCTGGCGAGTCTCTGGTCATTTTGTTGGGACGCAACATGCTCCCGGCCCGGCAACGTGATGTGTCTTTGGTGTTGTTCAGGATCTCGAAATTGTGACCTCTAGTGTTGTGGATGTGGTTTTCTTTCTGCTGCCTTTCATCGTCCTTATTGGTTGTTGTTGTTCGCATCTTCGTGTTCCTTCGGTCGGGTTGTGACGTTTTTTTTTTAAGTGTCGACCGAGAAAGATAAAAATGTTGCATTAGTTTTTGTCTTAATACATATGTAGATAGAAAATAAAATCTAAATAATATTTAGCTGCTTCGGTTGGCTATCCATCATTAACTTCAGTGGCAAGTGGGTTGATCTTGCAGATTGGGATGAAGATTTATTTTCTTGTGGGGTTAGGGTTATAATTCACTGATAGTCTATTTTTTTTGATAATAATTTATTAGTTCATGTACATTTTTTTTATACATGTTCTTCGTTTAAAGTGTCTTAACGTTCGATTCGTTCGACGGATTAGTTACCGGCAAGGGGGATAGTTTCGCTATCGGACGTTTAAGGACTCCTTTCGCGGTCCTTATGGTCACCACGCGCGTTAGACCATCTGCACCGGGATGCAATTCGATTGCGCGCGCGAGTACCCACGACGACGGCGGAAGATTATTCTCCTTGACCAGGACTATGTCTCCGATTTGGATGTTTGGCTGTTGCATAAGCCATTTGGGCCGTTGTTGAAGTTGATGCAGGTAAGTTGTACTCCATTGCTTCCAGAACTCTTGTGTCAGGCGTTGTGTGTATCTCCACCTATCGAGATTGTTTATGTTCTTGTCCATCACATTTCTTTCAGGCAGTGTAATTAGTGGTGATCCAATCAAGAAATGTCCTGGAGTAAGAACCGTCATGTCATTGGGGTCTGACGTCATTGGACATAGCGGTCTTGAGTTGAGGCATGCTTCTATTTGAGCGAGCAGGGTAGCGTATTCCTCAAATGTGAGCCTGGATGTTCCGACAGTTCTTTTAAGGTGGTGTTTAATCGATTTGACACCAGCTTCCCAAATTCCTCCAAAATGTGGTGCCGCTGGTGGGTTGAAATGCCATTTGGTGCTTTGTGCTGCCAAACTTGCAGATACTTCAGCTGACCACTCGCTGGAGATGTGTTTGCTGTCCTTGTTCAGCTCAGTAGCGGCTCCCTTAAAATTTGTTCCGCAATCGCTGTACACATTGGAACATATTCCTCTTCGTGCCACGAACCTCCTGAATGCTGCTATGAACGCTGCTGCGGTGAGGTCGCTAACTACTTCAATGTGCATCGCCTTTGTTGATAGACACACGAAAATAGCTATACACCCCTTCGTCATCTTGTTGCATCTTCCCTTCCACATCTTTATCTCTATCGGGCCTGCGTAGTCCACCCCAGTGTTGGTAAATGGCCTTGAAATTATAACGCGTTCCTTGGGAAGATTTCCCATCAGTTGCTGCTGCATTTTGGCATTATATCGGTGACATCGGACACAGTTGTGGATTACAGATTTGATTAGTCGCTTTAGATTGGTGATCCAGTATTTGCTTCTAATCTCTGCTATCATGAGCTGCTGTCCTCCATGAAGTGTGCGTTGATGCACATTGCTGACAACCAGTCTTGCGAAGTGATGTGAGTCCTTTAGGATAATGGGGTGTTTCTGGCTGAATGGCATAGTGGAGTTTGTTAAGCGCCCACCTACACGTAAGAGATCTTGGGAGTCCAGAAATGGATTCAGACTGAGAATATGACTGCCCTTGCCTATATTCCCCTTCTCTCTTAGTGATTTTATTTCCTCGGGGAATAGTTCACCTTGAACGAGTCTGACGAGCTGCCTTTGGGATGCATCTAGTTCATCTAGTGTGATTGGGTGACTCTCCAGTGATCTTCTATTTCCCTTGTATTTAAGATATTCGAAGTATCTTCGCCATATAGCCGCACTACGTATCAGCCGGTTCAGATCGGAATATCGTTGAAAGTATTCACTGTTTATGATTACACAATGACATACTACTTGTGTGAAGTTTGTGTGTAAATTTGTTAATTTGTCCTTATAAAATAATGAGTTTATTTCGGCCCTTTTGCTTTCCTTTTTTGTTCCAATTCTGTCTCGCATATAGTCTTCCGTGGATATTGACTTATGTCAAATTTCTGGAGATATTGTGGTCCATGCCACCACATATGGCTGCTGATGAGTTCCTGTGGTAACAATCCTCGTGAGCCTATGTCTGCTGGGTTTTCTTTGGTGCCAACGTGTCGCCAGGCATTGATGTCTGTGAGCGTTTGGATTTCGCTAACTCGATTGGCTACAAACGTTGTGCGAATTGACGGGTTTCCTTTGATCCACGCCAGTGCTATTGTAGAGTCTGACCATGCAAATATTTCCGCGTTTTCAAATTGCATTGCCCTCTTTACCCGATGTAAAAGTTTGGCTAGTAGCACAGCTGCGCATAGTTCTAGCCGTGGAAGTGGTACACACTTTACTGCTGATGGGGCAACTCTCGTTTTTGCTGCCAACAGATGAATATGTTCATCCCCTCCATTTGTAATACGAGCATATATAACAGCGGCGTAAGCCTTTTCTGAGGCATCGCTGAAACCGTGAAGTTGTACCTTTGACGTGTTTGTGTATTGGATCCACCGCGGTATTTGGAGGTCGTGAAGAGATGTAAGCCCCCTTCGCAGCTCTATCCATTGATTTTCAATCTCTGGTGAAATTCGAGAGTCCCACGAATATTCCTTCAGCCACAGTTGCTGAAGAATCAATTTGGCCTTTATTATGCATGGGGCGATCCATCCTAGCGGATCAAACAGACGCGCTATATCCGCAAGAACGGATCTCTTCGTGAATTCTTGGACCTCAGGTAAATTGATCTTGAATGCGAATGTATCTTTCGCTGGGTGCCATTGAATCCCAAGCGTTTTAATTGCATCTGGAGATTCAAAATTCAGAGGCAGATTTATTTCCCTTTCGCTTTCAGGAACCTGCTCTAATACCCTTGTAGAATTACTGGCCCATTTTCTCAGAGGGAACCCGGCTGATTTGAGGACCTTCAGAATATCCCTTTGTAGACTGATGGCTTCGGTTTCTTCGTTTGTACCATAGATGAGATCGTCGACATAAAATCCCTCAGTGAGTACCTTAGTAACATAAGGGTACTCGTGTTCCACATCTGCCGCCAGCTGATGTAAAGTGCGCACTGCTAAAAATGGCGCCGATGCAGTTCCAAATGTGACCGTGTTGAGGGCATATGTTTTTATTGGCTCGTCTTGGGTATACCTCCATAAGATTAGTTGATATGGAGTATCTTCCTTCGACATCCATATCTGCCGGTACATCATGCTTATATCTGCAACAAACGCTACCTTAAACTTTCTCCACTTCGTGATGAGATCTACGATGTCAGGTTGCAGTCGTGGTCCGACCATAAGGCAGTCGTTTAGTGATGATCCATTGGATGTTTTGCATGATGCATCAAATACCACACGCAATTTCGTGGTGCTGCTTGACTCCTTCAAGACCGCGTGATGAGGCAGGTAGTAGTGTTCGCCTAATTCCACGGATGCTGTAACCTCATTCATCTGACCTAAGGTGAAGTACTCGTGGATGCATTTGGTATAAGCTTCTTGTAGTTTTGGGTTCGACAAAAGTTTCCTTTCTATTTGAAAGAATCTAGCCAAGGCTGCCTTCTTCGAATTTCCCAGGGTTGGACGAATTCCGTCTCTAAATGGGAGTCGTACCTCGTATCTCCCATCTTCCTTCCGTTGTACTGTCTCAGAGAAATGTAGTTGACATTTTTTCTCCTCCGGTGATAGTTTCCTGTCATCAAGGTCTTCCTCAATTTCCCAGAATTTTCTAAGTTGTGTTTCCAAGGAATTGAAATGATTTTGGACAGTAAAGCATGAAATGTTTGGAGTAGTGCTGGTTTTTCCTGTAAGAATCCATCCAAATTCTGTACGTTGAGCTACAGGAGAACCCTTCTGTCCCTTCACTAACCCTTCGAGAATTATCGAAGAGTATACATCCGCCCCTAATAGCAAGTCAATCTTCCCTGGAATATTGTAGGCTGGATCAGCTAATGGCAGATTGGATAAGTGTTTCCACTCTCCTTGCAGCGGATAGCTTGGTAGCGTTGCTGTTAGCACAGGTAAAACAAATGCTGTAACATCAAGAGAGAACGCTGCATTGTTAAAGGAGTGCAGGCTAAATTTTACTTGGTATTTGGAACTACCAGTTGGATTTTTTCCAAGACCTGTGACTCTGGCAGATACATTGTGCCTTTTGAGATTGAGAAGCTGAGTGGCATTCTCAGTGATGAATGTGGCCTCTGAACCCGTATCTATGAAGGCCCTAAGAGTGCACTGCTTCCCATTTGATGCATATACCTTGACAAGTGCAGTCGCTAATAAGGTTTTTGACTGCATTTGATTGAAATGTGCACTAAATTGTTGAGAAGTGTTTGGTTGCTCGATCGGAGCATTGAATGGGACAGGTTGATTTATTGGATTTTGAATATAATGGGATTGAGGATTGTATTGGGCTGAATTTTGATTATAGAATTGGGGGTACTGTTGGTGATTTTGAGCATGGGCTACATTTTGTCCCACCTGTGCCTCAAAGTGGAGCAATGTGTGATGCTTGTAACCACATTTTTGGCACCTATTGCTACTGCTGCAAACCGCGGCATGATGGTCATACCCTAAACAATTTGCACAAACACCATTTTTCTTTGCGACCTCAGCTCTGTTTTTGACGTCCATCTGTAAAAACTTTTTGCAATGTCTCATCCCATGAGAAGCTTTGCAAAGTCGGCATCGAAATTGTTTTGCTGGTTGCTGGGAGCTTAATTGGCAGGCTGCGGATGTAGTCTTCCGAAACGAATTTGGATGACTTGGATGTTTCAGCTGCCCGTTCAGCTCGGAAATGTTTTCCAGCGAACTGAATCGACCCTCGATGAACGACATGAAAGTGTTCCACTCCGGAAGAACTTTGGAAGTTCCTAGCCTTTCCTCCCAATCTCGTTGAGACTGCGGTGGCAGTTTATTAAAAATTAAATAAATTAGAATGGCATCCCATGTCTCAACAGCTATTTCGAGGTTGCGAAGGGCATGAACGCATTCGACGCTGGTATCATGCAGCGACTTTAAGCCAGCAGCGGATTCACTGGATAGCTTACTCTGCTCTACTAACCTCCTAAGCTGGGTGTTTACAAGTTTACGCTTGTTCTGATACCTATCTGTGAGAATGGTCCACGCTGAGTCAAAACTCTTGGACTCGATTGGAAGGTGCTGGATTAATCGAGCAGCTTCACCACAGACAGACGTTTTCAAATACTGTAATTTTTGAATATCAGGTAATTCGGTATTTTTCCGGATTAAACTATCAAATAAATTAAAAAATTCAGACCAATCTTCGTATTTGCCCGAAAAAGGATTGATGTGAATTCTTTGAAGACGTACATCGGAGCCCGCAGATCTCGTGTTGTTTAAGCGAGACATGTCTATTGAGGCATTATGTTCCTCTAACGAGTGATCAGTCTCATCGTGCAACTGACCCCTAAAGGTGAAATAAACTCTCTTGATTTTCGAGAATATTTCATCTTGAATGTATTTTTCTTTTAGTGGGTCAGCAGCATTTCCGACTATGTTCGAATGTTCTTTTTTCGCCCGTTTGAACATTTCATCGATGTCAGATAAACACGCGAGTAAATACCCCCTTGACTTTCGCGACTCCGTATCTTTTTTAAATTCTTCGAAATCTCGACTAATTTCTTTTAAAACATCTTCTTGGGATTCAATTGCTTTCGATAATTTCGACATTTTCAAAGTTTATCACAACACTCTTATATAAAAAAATATTTATGTGCAGATACACTTTTTAGATGGTTTTATTTATTTATTAAGTTTTACTAATTTTATTAAAAAATTGTGTATATTGTTTAAAAAAGCAAGAAATCAGGAAAAATTCTTACCTTTCTTCTGCCTTTTGTAACAGATGTAACCGCTAATCACCGGTTGATTCTTCGAACGGTTCCCTTGTAGTGACCCGCTCCTTGTCCGCTTTCACCGGTAATTCACTTGTCACCGTTGGATCTGTTAGAAGTTATTCTCCGTTAGTTTTGTCCGTTTATTCGTTGGGTACTGTGGCCGATAGACTGTCCGTCGTTGATCGGAAACGTATATTTGCACTGGATATGATTCTCCAGCTATACTTATCCCACAGTACACTTAATATGACACAACTTCTACACTTCACTTTATAGAGAGGCAGTACTCTTTCTATATGCTCCTTTGTTGAAGGACTTATTTAAAGGATTCACTTGTTGAGTACTGTGGCCGATAAACTGTCCGTCGGAGATGTATATTTGCACTGGTTAAACTATCCAGCTATACTTAACCCACAGTACACTTTATAAAAAAAAATTTTTTTTTGTTTAAAAAATTGGGAAAAAAAAACACACTGGTCTACTTTTAATGGAAATTACTTCCTTATGTTCCTTTTGCTTAAAGGAGGCAATCGAAGGACCATGTTCCGCACTGAGGGAAGTGGGAATTTAAAAGTTGGGCTTGCAATAGTCGATTGACAAGCGGTAACTTGAAAATACTTCAGTTAGTTGAACTGAGTATTTGGAGAAACAGTAAGAGGAAAGGAAACTCGAAAATTATCTATTTAAAATGAACTTTATTTGTTGGCTTCTAACTGACGAGTGGTTTACCATAACCATTTCATCCTTCCTTGAAGCTGCTGATGGCTTATTTACTAATCAGCTGCTTCTTCTTAAGGTCAATCACCCTGGCCTATTTACTGCGAAAAAGCTATCTGATCTGTGGTAGTGTGGTCGTAGTGTATTTCGTGTGAGTAGTTCAATTGATCCTCAACAATGCCCCCCATTTTCGGAGTGTGTGTTAGAGTGCATTGTTTGTAGGATGCATCTCACTCACACCCAATTTGGCCATCTTGGATTTTCGCAGCAGTTGCTCAGAGGTTATGCCTATATTGTTCAAATGGTGTTGCCATGAGTTGAAGCGGGATAGAAGCTCCTTTCTCTATCGGCCTGTGGACCAATTCGCCCGGTGTTTTGACAGTTGTCGGTTTTCCCTCGTTGCGGTGTGTCGTGGGTGGTGTTTTTGTGAATTGTTTATTGTGTGTTAAATTTATTTACTTATTTGTGTTGTGTGTGTGTTGTTGCTTGGTTTTAGCTACATTTGAGTAACTAGCTTCCTGCAAACACACAATTCCTTCTGGCGAGTCTCTGGTCATTTTGTTGGGACGCAACAGCAAACAAAATCAGCGCAGAAATCAATCGAAGAATAACTCTTGCCAATCGCTGTTTTTTTGGGCTTATAAGGCAATTCAACAGTAAAGCCCTCTCTCGAACAACTAAGGAGACTCTATATAAGACCTTGATCATCCCAGTCCTGCTTTACGGCGCTGAAACATGGACTTTATTAAAAGAGGATGAAGATATCCTTGGTCGCTTCGAGAGAAAAATTCTTCGTAAGATTTTCGGTCCCGTTTGCGTTGACGGGTTTTGGAGGAGGAGATTCAATCACGAACTATACGAGCTGTACAGCGACATCGACCTAGTCAAAAAACTGCGTATTGGACGTCTGAGATGGCTAGGACATGTAGAGGAATGGACACCAACACTCCGGCCCGCAGAGTCTTCGAATCTAACCCCGAGGGACGACGCAGTAGAGGAAATTATCGCCGTAGGTGGCGCGCACAAGTTCAAGGGGACCTCGACCAACTTGGAGTGCGCAACTGGAGGCAATTAGCTAAAGACCGAGCTAAATGGAGAGGCTTGTTGGTTGAGGCCCAGGTTCACCCCGAACTGTAGCGCCACCTAAGTAAAGTAAGTAAGCTCAGATTAAAACACGTGCCAAGCCAACGGAATGTTACGGAAGGCATAATGGTTTTAAAATCGGGAAAACCGCCAAATGAGGTAAAATCGTATAGACAAATTTCGCTTTTTCCAATCATATCGAAAATTTTCGAGAGGATATTACTGAGGCGTCTTCAACCGGTTATAGAAGAAAATAATCTTATCCCTGACCACCAGTTTGGGTTCAGAAGTAAGCTTTCGACGATTGACCAGGAGCATAGAATTACTGACGTAATCAAGAGAGCATTTGAAGAAAAAAAGATTTGCTCAAGAGTATTTCTCGCAAGCCTTTGGCAAGGTGTGCCATGATGGCTTGAAATGCAAACTACGACAAGTTCTCCCTGTATGCTTATGTGATATTCTAGAATCATATCTCGGGAATAGACTCTTTCGTGTTAGACATGGAGTTGAATATTCCGAGCTCAAATAAATTTCGGCCGGCGTACCGCAAGGAAGCGTTCCTGGGCCGCTTCTCTATTTGCTATATATTCGTGATATACCGAACTCCCTTGCTACTCTCCTTGCTATGTTTGCCAATGACACCGCTATCCTAGCAGTAGGTAAAATAATCGAAGAAACGACTGCAAAACTGCAAAACGCACTGAATAATGTAAATGAATGGACGAGGGACTGGCGGATCGCCCTCAATGAACTTAATCTGTTCACGTGAATTTCACTTATGTACAAGAAAACTAATGACTTGGCAATTTTCCTAAACTCGACCCGAATACCCTTTGCACACGAGGCCAAATACCTGGGAATGACACTCGACGTAATGCTGAAATGGAATTCACCCGTGAAAATGAAACGTAAAGAACTCGAAATCAAATATAGAGAAATGTACTGGTTACTCGGAAAACATTCCCAGCTCAGTACTGAGAACAAACTGCTTTTATACAAGCAAGTGCTAAAGCCGGTGTGGACCTACGGTATACAAATTTGGGGTTGTACCAAGAAAACAAATGCCAATATTTTACAAACTTTTCAAAATAAAGTGCTAAGAGTGATTGTCCAAGCACCGTGGTATATTAGAAACGACGATATCCACAGGGATCTCGGAATTCCTACAATCGAAGCTGAAACTAGAAGCTTCGCGAAAAAGCATAGAAACCGACTAATCGGACATGTCAACAATACGACGACGAAACCTTTCGACTTGGCGAGATAATGATTAACCGCGTCTAGATTGCGGAATATGCAGGATCTTTCAAACGTTTTTATTTCGTGATAGAAAAATTGCTTGATAAGTTTATACTTAGTTGCGATATCTAACAAATTTATATCGAAGGGTGGTGTTTTCTTTAGTCAATAAGAATTTGATACTACTATGAGCACGCGCTTGCTATTCTCATAGTGTCTAGAGAAGATGTTTCACCTACCCTCGGAAAAAAAAAAAAAACTTTCCGCAAGATTTCCGGCGATAACTGTTCGCATTCCTGTCGAATATTCTCCTTAAGGGCTGTGATTGTCTGAGGCTTGTGTGCATAAACCCGCGACTTCAAGTAGCCCCAAAGTAAGAAGTCTGGGTTGGTTAAATCGGGCGATCTTGCTGGCCATGCCAAATCGCCAAAACGGGAGATTACGCGACCAGGAAACGCTTCCTTCACAACATCCATTGTGGCCCGTGCTGTGTGTGCGGTTGCACCGTCTTGTTGAAACCACATGTTCACCAAGGCCCGCTCATCCAATTCCGGCAGTAAGAAGTCGTTTATCATGGCCCTGTAGCGTTCGCCAGTAACAGTGACCGTATTGCCGATGGCGTCCTCAAATTGACCTAACCGCTTAAGTGGAAATGCGCTTCGTCGCTCATGATGAATTTCGACACAAAATGAATGACAGTAATTTACACGCGACTGACGGTCAGGAGGCATTTACCGATGCACTGTTTGCACTTTGTACGGGAACACGTGTAAGTCTTTCACTAAAATTCGCTGTAGGGTCCGTTTGGTGATACCCAATTGCGTGGCCCGTCGTCTGGTTGATGTTTCTTCGTTCTCAGCGACATCGGCAGCCTGGGCCACGCCACGGATATCTGAAGACCAAGGTTTATGCAAACAAACCTGAAACGCTTGAGCAACTCAAACAAAATGTTCGTGATGAAATTAATGAAATACCGCGTGAAATGTGTGAGAATGTAATGAAAAATGTGCTCAAAAGGGCACGCATTTGTGAGACTAGCAGAGGCGGACATTTACCTGATATTGTATTCCATGCATAATTGCCGACATTAAATAAAACATTTATCAATATAAGATCCATTCTCTTTCATTTAACCAAAAATTATTAACAAACAAAGTAGTATACCTTCCCGGCGGACACCCTGTATGTTTACACATGCATATGCATGTACATATTAACCTACGCGTATATTCCCAAGTCTCTTAATTGCTTGAAGTTTTGACAGCACGTGGATATCTTAATTAATAAAATTTACAATATCTTAGATTTGGCACTGATATCGTTTTTTTTTTTCAATTTTAACTCTAGAAGAGATTGCACACTGAAGCTCAAAACATAATCATTGGATAGCACGCCCATATACTCACATACATATACAACGATAGCCACTGCTGCATGACTGCTGGCCGTGGTCTGTACTGAAGGAAAATTGTAGGCGATGATTTGATTAATTGTTTTTAGCAGAAGGATGTTTTATACCTTAAATGAATAAGCGGCGAATTTACTAAATTCACCTGTTTTTTATTTTTTTAATCCGGAGAGCCAGTACTGACCTACGGCTGTGGAATCAATATTTATAGATGAAAAATTCGATCTCAACCCCCTTTATGCCAATTAGACCTTGCATTTCGGAAAATTCCTTCTTATCTCGCATCTAGGCAAAATAAGGAATAACTGTGCAAAACTTCAAGTACCTACGTCCAGTAGTTTTCGAGAAACGGTGTTCACAAAGAAAATCGACTTTGCTTTTATAGTATTTATAAGAAGGTATAGATGGCTTTTTAGTATTATCTCAAGCACCGGCAGGATTATGTTCGATGACTTCTGCAACTCCGTCTGTTCCCGCCGATTTATATGGTTTGAAGCTATTTAGTGCGCAATGGTGTTTTCTCTGTATAATCGATTTTGAGGAGTTGGTTATTTGTGCAGATGGTTTGTTAAAAAATATGTTGCTAACAATTTGGGAACTACCTCGGAAACAGTAAGTTTAGCGAATCTTCACTGGAAGTCGTCCAAGACCCATCAGTTTTCTTAAATAAGCTGTGTGTTATTGGATTTGAGGAGAGATTTCCTTAGCCTACATGGCTCAGAGGTTTCGTCTATTTTACCACAGAAGGGTCTCCAAGTTTACGTTTGGCTTTCTTTAATTCTTTCTTATATATGTTTAGGGATGCCTTGTACAAGCCCCAATCTAGCGCGTCTGTTGTACGTTTGGAAATGTTGAATAGTTTTCTGCAATTATTTGCTAAAAGGCCTAAACCTGCAATCCACCAATGCGGCTTTTTCTTGCCCCTGGGTTGAATCAAAGAGCAGGAAGAAATCATCGCTTTGTTTAACGCTGAGGTTAAATCTTCAACCATACGATCAAGTTCTTGGAGGTTGCAGGGGGGATTCAGGTGATCTGAGGTAACTAAATTACTTAAAGTTGACCTGTACTTGGGCCAATCAGTTTTGTGGTGGTTCCTAAAAACTGGCGGGCTAATAGAATTGGAGATACCTGTGATCCGAGAATGAGGGTTCGCTTGATTCTTTCCAATTCCTGATGCGTTGGACGATACTATCGGAGGCAAGCGTGATGTCCACCTGTTTCTGCTAATGAAAGTACTTACATTACCTATGTTGCACGAAATAAAGTTTATACTTAGAATGAAATCAAAAAGTAGTTAACCTCTTTTGTTAATATCAGAGTTCCCCCATACAGTACTCCCCCATCAGACCCGTTTTTCTCCCCGCATCTGCGATCAGTCTTTCCAGGTTATCCCCAAAAAGAGAGTCCACGTTATCATGGGCGAGATACGCCGACACCAAAAATTAAGAACCGCTGGATGTTTCTGGCCGGCCGATGCCGTAATGGAGTGGTGGAGGTTAATCTGATCTAACTGCAGTAATAGCGCTACAATTAGGCACTCCACCACTAGGTATTCAAGGCTTTTAAGTCTGAAGACGATTCCAACAATTCTTTCTCACTCAAAAGCAGTGAATGTAGTTTACGAGTATCAACATTTTCATCCGTCTCCATGTCAAACAATTTGTCTTCATCGACTTAAGACTCATTATCAGGCAATGACGCTTGAGCATCATCAGCATCACTACCCAGAGAAGGAAATGTAATAGATGACTCGGGTTCTATAATTGCAGTGGTGGGGTGTGTAAGATGAGGGGCCAATTTACCCAAATCAGACTTTTCGTCCTTTTGGAAAACTTGATGGTGATAGAATCAAAGCCGTATTAGACAACACCTCCAGCCTTCGCCAAAGGAGCAAGAGATTCTTTATTGATGACAATAAGTGCACATCGGTAAAAACCTCTTCGCTCGTCCAGCCTAGCGACTTTCCAATTGTAAGTTCAGGATTGCTAACTTGAAGGATTTGAAGGATCGTATCCGGGTTGGAGGGCCGGCTGGGATCCAGGTACGAGTTCTCGGTCTACTCGGCATATCTTCCCTCGCAACACCCTCGAGCTTAGCACCTGTCCATACGTCCCCTAATTTGCCTATGGCTAGTTTGTAGAGATCGTATGACCTTCGGTCTTTGTAGGCGATTAGCCTAACATGGTCCTGGTGCCATCCGCCATCGCAGCATCTAGGAGGAGGACCTGGATTCTCCTGCGATAGATCCGTCCGCGATAGATCCGGCCAACGGCAGTGCTCATATCCCCGAAGTGGGTTACTGACATCGGTGTATCCGACCCCTCGTCCTAGGGTCCTCCAGGTTGGGAGTTGTGCCGTCGGGTTAATTTCCCTACCACGTAAAAAACCTTCGGTTACGAAGCAACCAACACACTCGGATACGGATGAATTTACTGTTGACCACCCAAGCAAACGTGATAAAGAAAAAGCGGACGTCTTTGCGGCCCACCTGGAAGAAACATTTAAATCGTACGATAGTCAAGTGGTTTACGACAACCGCAATAGGCTGGATTTACTATCTGACGATTTGACGCTCACAAGTGCAACGCTAAGGGAACTCACACATGAGATCGAGAATCTAAAACCTAAGAAAGCCCCTGGTTATGATTTAATCACCGGAGAAATTCTCAAAGTTTTACCTAGAAAAGCTTTGATTAAGCTTCTCTATATTGTAAATGCTGCGCTCAGATTAAAACACGTTCCGAGGCAATGGAAAGTTGCGGAAGTAATAATGGTCTTAAAACCAGGAAAACCGCCAAATGAGGTAAAATCGTATAGACCCATTTCGCTTCTTCCAGTCATATCGAAAATTTTCGAGAGGATATTACTAAGGCGTCTCCAACCAGTTATAGACGAAAATAATCTTACCCCTGACCACCAGTTTGGGTTCAGAAGTAAGCATTCGACGATTGACCAGGTGCATAGAATTACTGACGTTATCGAGAAAGCATTTGAAGAAAAAAAGATTTGCTCAAGCGTATTTCTTGACGTCTCGCAGGCCTTGATACGGTGTGGCATGATGGCTTGAAATGCAAACTACGACAAGTTTTCCCTGTATGCTTATACGAGGCCAAATACCTGGGAATGACACTCGAGGCAAGGTCGAAATGGAATTCGCACATGAAAATGAAACGTAAAGGAACTCGAAATCAAATATAGCGAAATGTACTGGTTACTCGGAAAACATTCCCAGCCCAATACTGAGAACCAACTGCTTTTATACAAGCAAGTGCTAAAGCCGGTGTGGACCTACGGTATACAACTTTGGGGTTGTACCAAGAAAACAAATGTAAATATTTTACAGGCTTTTCAAAATAAAGTGCTAAGAGAAATTGTCCAAGCACCGTGGTGTAGTAGAAACGATGATATCCACAGGGATCTCGGAATTCCGACAGTCGAAGCTGAAACTAGAAGCTTCGCGAAAAAGCATAGAAACCGACTAATCGGACATGTCAACTATACAGTCCTACAAATTTTGGATGAAAGCAATTTATTGCGCCGACTACAAGGGACGAAACCCTTCGACTAGGCGAGATAATGATAAACCGCGTCTAGATTGCGGAACATGCAGGCTCTTTCAGTGGAAAGTAACCTGCCAAACGTTTTTACTTCGTGATAGAAAAATTGCTTGATAAGTTATTACTTAGTTGCGATATCTAACAAATTTATATCGAAGGGTGGTGTTTTTTTATTCAGTAAGAATCTGACACTACTATGAACACGCGCTTATATTCTCATAGTGTCTATGGAAGATTTTTCACCAACCCTCGGAAAAAAAAACGTATAAGGGACAACGATGTTCGTGTCTGCACGCGGAATGTTAAGTCCCTCTACAAACCACGTGCAGCCGAACAACTTACGAAAGGCCCTAGAGTGTCTCAAAGCAGACATTACCGCCATCCAAGAAGTGCGATGGGATGGGCTGGGCAAAAGGAGTATGAAAAACTGCCACATCTACTACGGTGATTGCTACAGACAAAAAAGACAGCGTCTATTCGATTGCGGATTTGTCATTGGAGGCAGACTTAAGCAAGAAGTCTTGAGTTTCCGGCATGTGAACGAGCGCCTTATGACTATATGTATCAAGGCTAAATTTGCCAACATTAGCCTAATATGCGTTCACTCCCCTCATGAGGAGAAGGACGATGCGACAAAAGATGACTTCTACCAGCTCTTGGACAAGACGTATGAGCAATGCCCTAGCCACGACGTTAAAATTATACTAGGTGATTTTAACGCAAAGCTAGGAAGAGAGGACGTCTTTAGTAGCGTGATCGGAAAGCACAGCCTGCACGACATCACACCCGACAACGGACCCTGGCTAATCGACTTTGCAGCGGGGCGAAACTTTGTCGTAGCTAGTACGCGGTTCCTACGTCTGGACATTCACAAAGGAACATGGCTCTCCTTTGATCGAAAAACTGTCAACCAAATCGATCACATTGCGATCGACACAAGCCCCTCTTCCAGTATTCTGGGTGTCCGGACTTTCCGAGGAGCCAACGTGGACTCGGATCACTACGTAGTTGTAGCCAAGGTATGGATGCGGATATCCACAACGGAGCGAAATCAACGAAATGCTGCGAGGAAATTTGACGTCGGGCGGCTACAATCGCAAGAGACCGCCAGAACCTTTGCCGATCGTGTTTCTTCTAATCTCAATCTAAGTCCTATGCCACCAGCAGCAAATGCGGAAGACCAGTGACAGCGTTGCCAACAAGCCATCAGAGATGCCGCCTCTGATGTACTGGGTTTCTCTCGGCCACCACAACGAAACCCCTGGTTTGATGAGGAATGCCGGCAAGCACATGCAGCAAAACAAGAGGCGTACAAAGCGGCGCTGCATAGAAGGACTAGAGCTACTTACGAGCTCTACGTGCGCAGGAGAAAAGAGGAACATCGACTCCTCAGAAAGAAGAAAAAGAGCATGAGAAGCGCTCGATCGAGGAGATTGAGGGACTTTATTGCAGGAATAATGTATGTAATGTAATGTTCGAAAATTTTACCAAACGGTAATAAGAATATGCCAGGGTTTCAAAGCCAGAACAGAAGCCTGCAGGGACGAAAATAGCAACATAGTAGTAGAACCGCAGTCGGTGCTGAAGATATGGAAGGAACACTTCTGCAGACTGTTAAACGGCGATAATGACAAATATTCCGCTGTCAGGCAGAATTACCCATTCAACAGTGACGATGGCAGTCAAGATTCCCGTCAACCCGATCAGAATGAAGTGAGGATAGCGATATATAAACTCAAATCCAACAAAGCTGCTGGAGCCGACGGCCTTGCCGCTAAACTTTTCAATGCAGGAGGAGATGAGTTGGTAAGGAGCATACACCAGCTCATCTGTAAAATCTGGTAGGACGAAAGTATGCCCGATAAATGGAACCTCAGCATCATTTGCCCGATCCTGAAGAAAGGAGACCCTCTAAACTGCGCCAATTACAGAGGTATAAGTCTCCGCACCATCGCATATAAGATCCTGTTTGCCGTATTATGTGAACGCCTAAAACCGATAGTCAACAATCTGATAGGTCCTTATCAGTGCGGTTTCGGGCCGGGAAAGTCCACCATTGACCAAATATTCACATTACGGCAGATCTTGGAAAAAACCCATGAATATAAAATCGATACGCACCACCTCTTCATCGATTTCGAAGTTGCCTATGATAGCGTGTATAAAGGCGAGTTATACCCAGCCATGTCTAGTCTTGGCATCCATGCCAAGCTCGTCCGAGTGTGCAGAATGAAGATGGGGAACTCTCGCTGCTCCATCAAAGTCGGTAAGAACATCACCGAACCATTCGATATCAGGAAAGGTCTTAGACAAGGTGACGCGCTATCATGCGATCTCTTTAATATAGCAGTTGAGAGAATTGTACGAAACTCATAAGCCAACACCGGAGGTACAATCTCTTACAAGTCTCTACAACTACTCGCTTATGCCGATGACATTGACATAATTGGAAGAACTCAGCGGGCCGTCAATGGGGCATTTAAGAGTATTGAGATCGAGGCAGCAAAGATGGGTCTAGCGGTCAATGAAAGCAAAACAAAATATATGCTGTCTACAAAAAAGGACACCCAACATCGGCGTCTTGGACAGAACGCCACAATAGACAGATATAATTTTGAGGTTGTAAAGGATTTTGCCTACCTAGGCTCTATGGTGAACTCCGCAAATGACATCAGTAGGGAGATCACACGAAGAATTACTCTTGCCAATCGTTGTTTCTATGGACTAAAGGCAATTGAGTAGCAAAGCCCTATCTCCAACTATTAAGGCAACTCTTTATAAGACTCTAATCATCCCAGTCCTGCTGTATGGCGCAGAGGCATGGGCTTTGACAAAACCGGATGAGGATGCACTTGGTTATTTCGAGAGAAAAGTTCTTTGAGCAATCTTTGCAGACGGGAGTCTGCATAGACGGTGAGTGGAGGAGAAGATACAATGCCGAACTATACGGCCTGTACAAGGACATCGACTTAGCCAGAAAAGTTCTCATACAGCGACTAAGATGGCTGGGTCATTTAGAGCGGATGGCGCCCAACGTTCCCGCTAAGAAAGTTTTCGAATCCACCCCGGACGGACGACGCAGTAGCGGACGACCTCGCGGTAGGTGGCACAAACAAGTGGAGGGGAACCTCAACCAACTTGGCGTGCGCAACTGGAGGCAGCTGGCTCGTAATCGTGCTAGCTGGAGAGATTTGTTGGTTGAGGCCCAGGTCCACCCCGGACCGTAGCGCCATCTAAGTAAGTAAGTAAGATCCGTCCGCATCACTTTTATTGATGACCGCCAGCACTAATTCGTCCTCATAGACAAGTCGCTGTAGGACTTCGATGTGACATTGGATGGTCTGGAAGAGGTACTGGTGTTGTGTACCTTGGCTCTTTTCGGATCCGACATTGATTCCTCCAACGATCGATGACGGTTTGACGTGGAGTCGCTGCTTGTCCCAGCTTTATCGTCGCTGCCCACTCTACTCGGACGTTTAATTTTTAAGTTATTTTGCGCTCCAGAATACGGCTTGCTGTGCGACTCTCTTCGTATGCCTGTTTTAAGGGGCACGGTTAGCCCGTGTTCCGAAGAGTCCCTAGTGGAACGTGGGGGGTACTAGTACCTTGAAGCTTCATACGGCCATTGGTGGTAGTTGAATCATATAAAGCCACAGTCTTCCCACTAACCAGCTCATCAGGAGCTTTACCGGTAGACAGCTTAAGCGCCGTACTATCGTTCGGTTGTAAAGGAGAACCGATTTTAATTGCTTTGCTAATTTATTATTGTTTTTGTTCATTTTGTATTCCCACGAGTAGCGGAGAAAGGGAAGTCAGTCTGTGCAGAGACTTCCAATACACAGATAAGACTAGCTAATCCGGAGATTGCCAGGTATCCGAATACTCCATTCGCGACTTACATAGCTATTTTTGGGATGGGCTCCCAGCCAGGTTGATCTTCGGCACGGTTCGTATAACCTTGATCCAGCCCACGGGAGGGGAGAGGAGAAAGGAGGGATGGGAAAGGAAGGGTTGGGGGCGACTGTATCTTGGTTTCGAATCTCATCTAGGGAGTGAATCCCAACAGTATTAGACCTTTACTAGGCCGTTACACCACGACGAGGTGTGCAGTCACCTGAGAAGAAAGACGTAGAGAAATAAAAGTATATTTAAATCGTGTAATGGAACTCTCTGCTTGAACTGCCTATAAAAGGCAAGTCAGATCGCGAAATCTGCCGGTGCATTTCTCACGTCCAATGAATCGCAATTAAATGATGAGGACGCAATAGACGACATAGAATAGGATCTGGTTACGTTTATAGAACGTTTAACTGCGGCTCATGAAAGCCTCTCGGTAACGAAAAATATTACTTTGTAAGCCGCCGCACAGTAAGCCAAATGACTTTTGTGTTGCTAAATTCATAACTTTTGAACCGTTAAAAATATTTCAATATTTTGTTCGTTAATTGAAGAGAATTCTTGTAGATGTAACTTGTGTGAAATGTATGTTCCTCAGACTATAGGGTGACCAGTAGTATATTTCTAAGTAACAATTTTGTTGATAACAGTTCTTTAGGAAGCTTTAAAGAAGAGTATGGCCTTAAATCATATATATCATTAAAGCACTACCAAGAACAGCTCTAATTATAAAGCTTCTGTTCATTATAAACGCCGCGCTTAGACTAGAATATGTTCCCAGTCAATGGAAAGTCGCCGAAGTAATAATGGCCCGTAAGCCCGGAAAACCGCCGAAAGAAAAAAACGTCTTATAGACTGATTTCGCTCCTTCCAATTATATCCAAAGTGTTCGAGAGAATATTGATTTGGCGAATACAGCTGGTAATAGAAGAAAGGAATCTCATTCCGGATCATCAATTCGGATTCAGAAGAAAGCATTCTACAGTTGAACAAGTGCATAGAATAATACATGTAATCGAAAAATCTCTTGAAGAAAAAAAGATGTGTTCAAGCGTATTCCTTGACGTCTCTCAAGCATTTGACAAGGTCCGGCACGAAGACTTAAAATTTAAATTACGACAGGTGCCAGAGCACCTATATAATATTTTGAAGAACTACCTTACGAATAGACTATTCCGAAATCTGAATGTGGAAACGAATATTCAGATTTCAAGGAAATAATGGCTGGGGTGCCGAAAGAAAGCGTTCTTGGTTCAGTTTTATATCTATTATATACTCGTGATATACCGCAAGTAGAAGGCACTGAGCTAGCTACATTTGCCGACGACACTGCTATCTTGGCAGTATGTAAAACGATCGAAGATACTACAAAAAAACTACAAGAAGCTTTGTATAGAGTAAATGAATGGACAAAGATTTGGCGAATCGCACTCCACGAGACCAAATCTGTTCATGTAAATTTTACTTATAAGAAAATAAATAATTTGCCGATCTTTTCAAACTCGGTTTAAATTCCGTTTGCGTTTGCGTTCCGTATACGTTAAACTTTGCTTGTATTTTGGTATCAATATCGTTTGTAGTCCTTATTCCTTCATTTCTGTGTTTCTTCTAAAAGTTCTCTTATTGGCAAAGTTTGATGTCTTATGATTTGTCCGCCATGAGCCAACACTTTGTGAAGGGTTTATGTCAGGAGCTTTTGACGGTACTTTTCCTGTAGCAAATCCGAAGTCCTTATTGCATATATTAGGTTATAGATGATTGGCTTAATTGTTGATACGCCAAAACAAGTATTTGGTAATACAAATGATGGGAACACTTCCCGAGTTGTTGCCCAAATTCCCCTTGTATTTTTGTTTTTCTCCTTTTTTCGCCTTCCTTCTTGTCAATAGTTTCTTCCTCTCGGTGGAGCCCAAAAGCTAGTTTTAAAATGAACTCCATACATCTTATTCTAGAGTGTAATGGTGAAATTCCGAATTAATAGTTAGTTTCATCTCTTGAATTGTCTTCTTTTTGAATTTTTTTTTGGGTCCTCTTCCATATTGGACATGATAGTGGTGATTTTGTGTTTGTTAATTCATTTACACTTTTCCGTCTATCATTGTCAGGGAAAATTCATGCTGAATCTTAACATATTTTTTCTCTTCAATATAAACAACTGTAGGTCTTATGTGTTCAATTTGATTTCTTATACTGCTGATTGTTGTTTGAATAAGATCCTTAGAATCCTTTATTTATTTAAACAGAATTGGTCTGCAAAAATTAACAGATGATGATCTGGGATTTTTCCATTGTTCAGTTATTTCACTTTATAGACGAAGTGGAACTAATGATACCATAAACATATTCACATCCGACACAGTTTGACCATCTGCTGAACTTATTGTTTGTTTGTATGCACTTTGTCCAGAAGGTCCATCGCATCCCAAATCGCTTAACATATTAAGACTAGTTGATAACGATTGTAACTCCATATCGTTCATGCTGCTTAAAATCCTCTTCGTATAATACTTTCCGTGCTCGATACTGTAAATCCAAGTATGGAATACGCGTGGGTTTTGTTTTAAACAAATCCCTCTATTTCATAAGACATCATATTATTTCTTTTTTTTTCCGAAGATCAAAGTCGTCCAACTTTGAAGAGCTCTGAAAATCAAACGGCTCATCCACTCAAAAAATGTTTTCTTGTTTGAAGCTCTGTTCATTTTTCTTCGAGAAACCAATTTTATTTTATTTTTTCAATTAACACATCGAATATTTGAATTTTGCCACGACTTTTAGCATTTGGTGCCACAGTGCGCCGCTAGATCCTATCATCAATTTCGAAAACTTCAGCACATGTGATCAAATGCTGCATGTTTCCTGCTACCTTCTGCGTTTCCTGAACTTTTGCAAAAAGAAACCGAGAATGTTATCCATCCTTTTGTCTGCTGACGAACTAAACGTTGCCGGATCTTACTGGATGAGGTACATACAATTTCAAATTTTTACTGATGAAATTTGTCTATTACAGGGAAATAAGTCCAAACTTGTGACATCCAAAATCGCACAGCTTTTTCCGTTCCTAGGCGATGATGATCTTTTGTGACTGGGTGGACGACTGCAGTCCTTTAAAGAGTCGATCGATGTCAAGCATCCCATCATATTACCCACTAATTCGTATATTACTTTTCTGATACTAAAAGATTTTCAGCAGCGGTCCCTCTATGGTGGAGTCAACATCGTTTTATCAACTTAGATGAGGACAGCTGGTCAAGAAGGCTCTCAAAGAATACATCAAGTGGAAAAAAATATGGGGAAAGCCAGCTCCTCAACCCTTCAGGCCTTACCCAGTAGAGAGAATAGTTTTATCAAGGCAGTTTGAAAATAATGGTATTGACTTTGCGGGTCCGCTCTACTGTTTTAACGAGTCGGATGGCGTGATGGCGAAATCTTAAATCTACGAGTAATAGTCATCACCTGCGCTGCTATACGCGCTATTCACTTGGAATTAGTTCCAAGTATGTCAACGGAGTGCTGTTTGATTGGGCTCAGGAGCTTTATCGCGCATCGAGAGATTCCGTCAGTTGTTCAATCGGACAACGCCCACACCTTTCGTAGAGCGACCTTAGAAATGGGAGAAGGCACATTTAAAGACGATTCACTTCAATATTTTCTATTCGACAAACGCATAAAGTAGAAATGCATTATGGAACTAGCTCCATGGTGGTGAGGTTTTCGGAGCGACCCATTCGCTCCAATAAAAAATATCCTTAAAGTGGTTATTGGAAAGGCAAAACTGTCTTTCGAGGAATTGAGGACTATAATCACTGAGACAGAAGGTATGGTTAATGCTCGTTCGCTTACTTACATAAGCAGCAATCCATCAGATGTCGCACAGCTGACTCCAGCTCATTTTTTGCTAAATATTCTTTTTTTTTTTTTTTTTTTTTTTTCCGAGGGTAGGTGAAAATCTTCAACAAGACACTATGAGGATCGACAGCGCGTGCTCATAGTAGTGTGGAATTCTTACCCACTAAAAAACCTCCCTTCAAAACAAACTTGTTTATATTTTTTTTACTACAACTAAGTATTCGACTTATCAAGCAGTTTTCGTTTCACGTAATAAGGACGTTTTGCAGGTACCTTCCCATTAGAAGTTCCTGCCAGCTCCGCAGTTTAGACGCGGTTACTTATCGCGTTAAGTCTAAAGGTTTTGTTCTTTGTAGACGGCGTAGTAAGTTTCTTTCATCCAAAACTTGGAGGACTGTAATATTAACGTGACTTTCTAGTCGACTTTTATGTTTTCTCGCGTAGTTTTTGATTTCGTCTTCGATTGTTTTAATGCCAAGATCTTTGTGGATATCGCTATTTCTGATATACCATAGCGCATTTACAATACCTCTTAGCACTTTGTTTTCAAAAGTTTGTAAAATTTTAATGTTACTTATATTGGTACAACCCCAGAGTTGCATACCATATGTCCATACAGGCTTTAGCACTTGCTTATATAAAAGCAGTTTGTTCTCTATATTAAGCTTGGAATATTTTCCAAGTAACCAATACATTTCTCGATATTTATTATCTAGTTCTTTGCGTTTTTTCTTTACATGCGTTTTTCATTTCAGCTTTGTATCAAGTGTCATTCCAAGATACTTAGCCTCGTTTGCAAACGGGATTTGAACTGAGTTTGAAAAAATCGGCAAATTATTTATTTTCTTATAAGTAAAATTTACATGAACAGATTTGGTCTCGTGGAGTGCGATTCGCCAAATCTTTGTCCATTCACTTGCTCTATCCAAAGCTTCTTGCAGTTTTTCTGTAGTATCTTCCGTTTTACCTACTGCCAAGATAGCAGCGTCGTCGGCAAATGTAGCTAGCTCAGTGCCTTCTACTTGCGGTATATCACGGATGTATAATAGATATAAAACCGGACCAAGAACGCTTCCTTTCGGCACCCCAGCCATTATTTCCTTGAAATCCGAATATTCGTTTCCACATTTGACGCGGAATAGTCTATTCGTAAGGTAGTTCTTCAAACTTGCGCTTTCTCTTTATCATGCCTGGCCCATTCGTCTTGATTTTTTCTAATTGGGGCGGCTTGAATTTGAGGTTTTTTAATATCTTTTATAGCCTTCCAAAGCGAGTAATTAGAATCTTTTTCTGCCGTTAAGCGTTCTAGGTAAGTTTGTATTTCATTATTCTTAAGGTTTTTAATAGAACTTTTTAGTGAGTTGCACAAATGGTTAAGATGTGCTTTATGTTGCGGAGCGCGAGTTTGTTGCCATTTTTTGAGCGCTTTTCTCTTCTCCTTTCGTAGGTTTGGGAGTATTCTTCCACGCAGCATTCTGTAGGATTTCGACGAAGCGATCAACTTCAACTTCAAGTTCATATGGCGTTTTAAGTGATACGCTCAGCTCAATATTTGCTCCAATATATTTTTTGAAGCTATCCCAATTGGTTTTCGCGCTAGTTAATCTGGCCGGTCCTGCTTTTTTAATCAGAGCATCGCTTATCGTCATAATGATTGGAGAATGATCAGAGGAGAGATCAAAGCTTTCTTCAACTTGTATACAGTTATCAGATATTCCTTTAACAACAAAGAAATCGATCAGATCTGGTATCTTATTTCTATCAGTCGGCCAATATGTTGGTTTACCCGTCGAGTGAAAATCATAACTGTGTTGCGTACCCGCGTTATAAAGCTTTCTACCTCTCTGAGAGGCGTACCTTGAACCCCAGAAGGGGTGTTTCGCGTTGAAGTCGCCACCAATAATAAAATTTGCTTTAAGAAAGTTGAAGATGTTTGTGAAACCACTTTCTTCAAGTTTACATCGCAGTGGACAATATATAGACGAAATGTTGAAAGCAAAATGTCTATTTCTAACACGTACCGTGCTTACTTGCATTGCTTCTAATTCAATCTTTACTTCCGCTGAGTGTTCGATACATTCTTTTATAAAAAAGGATGATCCGCCTCTTGCTCTTTCCGATGGGTGGAAGGCGTGATACACGCTATATCCACTTATCTTAACTTTCGTTTGTTTTGTCAGATGAGTTTCACAGACCAAACATATATCAATATCTTTTTCTCGTATAAATATTTCTAACTCGTCGAGTCTACGTATGAGGCCGTTAGCGTTCCATGTAAGAATTTTTAGCATTTCTTTCATATTTGCTCTTATTTGTTGAAAACAATTTGTCCTAGCTCAATCTTCACGTATAAAAACTATACACATACTAGGACATATACGTATAACACTATTTTTATCTCACATTCAGGAAAACGTTTCCACAGCTGCAATAAATGTTCCGTGTTTACCGATACCTTCATTGGAAATGTTTAAGTTGATTTCTCTCTGGATTTCCAATAACATTATATTGCTGAAACTTGCCTCGAGGTTCTATCCTTTTCAATTACAAATGGTACAATTCCCAAATAACGAACATTATCGACTGTGTATTGCTTTGTCGATTTCGGTTTCAATTGACTTCTATTTTCCCTTTGGCTGCTCCGAAATTTAATAACAGCAGTCAAAGTGCTTGCGTTTGAATCCGCCTTAGGCGTATTTTCACAAAAGCAGCAATATAAGGCGTTTCTTTGACCCGCCCACTAACCCACAAAATACTTGTTTCGCATTTCTTTATAAGAACTCTTAGCATTTTTCTTTACAAATGAATACAGTTTCATTCTGAGACAAATAGTAAGTATGTATATTGAACATGCGATATATATTTCACTTCCGTGGGTGAACATATTAAATAAAACTTCGATAAACGTGCATGTGTTTATTTGCCTGCGATAATGTTTTTTTTTTTTTGTTTTTTTACCTTATACTATTGGTACCTTGGTACAGGGTGTCCCAAACTAATCAGCTCGTAAGTTTTGCTTATAACTTTTGAACGGATTGATAAAAAAGCGAACAGTAAAAAAACAAATAAAAATGTAATACTTATATTTTCTTAATGATAGTTTCAAAAATTATAAAATTAACAAATTATTAATTTTAGTAGATTTGGTTTAGGACACCATGTTTATTCATTTTGACACATAATATGACATAGAGAAGAAGTGAAAACAGACTCTATAGAGGATATGTGTACCCCCGCATGTGTAAGTAATCAGCACTATCAGCCGCCCGCCTGTCGGTCAGTTCGAGTGTAGGTCACGGTCATCAGCTTTAGGGCCGTACATTTTGACAAATTTCATAGACAAGTTTGTTGAACCCTAATGGAAGGGGTTCTGGACCAGAGAACTCAAAGTTTGACCCTTGCTTTTCTAGAGAGTCCGACTTTTCGTTACCCTCCCTACGTGCCCTCTCACCCAAGGCAACGTCGTTTCATTTCGAAGTGAACACTTATTGAGTTTCTGAACACATTCCAATGCCAGTGATGTATTGATACTTGTTTGTTCCATGCGTTTATTCGCTGATTGATTGTCCAGTGCTATAGTAATATTTTTACCAACAACCTGACCATCTTTCAGGTGATCCAATGCATGTAACAATGCAATCATCTCGGCTTTATAATCTGAGGTACATTTCCCCACACTGATATGACAGGCTAATACCAATTCTCCTGAAAAGATACCTGCCCCCGCTGTGCCACCCATCATCGATCCATCCGTAAAGATGCTTCACTAATCTTCCTTTCCGGAAGTGTTCCATTCCCGATAAGAGTTTTGTGATACGTTTCGGTAACACGCATTCTATTTTATTTATCTATGGGCATATTTAACTCCCTAATCTCATTTTTCATGAGATCCAGGATTTTCCTATGTCTATAGTTAGTACCACGCCAGAGCCAATTGGCATCTCGGTGAAGACAAAGTGCCGTCGATGTCGCTTTCTTAATAAATAAGTCCAACGGCAGAATACTACTCACACAGCCACAAGGCCAGGGGCACATAGTTGAGGCAGCATAACTACTTTAACTCCGTGCCTCACCAGAACACAAGATCTAACTCTTTCGCCAGATCGCACATATGCAAAGTGGCAATACTTTCAGGTAGACCCCTAATCCCCCCTTTAAAGATCCAAGGCTCCTGTAGCAGGGCAATGCCAATCGACCCTTCCACAAGACACATGGTCATCATTGCTGATGCAGCTATGCTGTGGTGAAGATTCAATTGAATCACCCTAAGATTTTCCCGGTATATAACAAACATTAGGAGTTCCCTTGCCGCCGCCTGACTATAGGTTTGTCAACTTTGCTGCTTCCTAGCGTAAGGTTTTTTCCCCTCTGATTGCATTACTCTCTTCCCTGTAGCTTGGTCTTGCTTTCGCATGACCTTGTTCGGTCTAGGTCGCTCCGCTTTCGAAGATGTTTGCGGTTTGGGGTGACTGACCTTCTGTTTCCTAGTTTGTTCGTTAGCATTTCCACTTTCATGTGGTCTTGGTTGATTAAACTCATTTGAAACAGGCTGTCCGTCTCCATCACCCTAGCTTTAGCTGAACCCGAGGCCAGGGTGTCACTTTTGAACCGTTTCCTTTGTCCCGCCTCTTCTTAGGTGGTTTCGACCGACGTCATGTTAGCGATCATATCAGTCAATTCATTGATCGATATGTCACTATTTCACGAGACCAATTTAGCGAATGGTTATCATTTTTGGTTTCGGTCCGCGCCGCATGATTAACCGTTTTGCGCATTGCTGCACTACATTGTCAAATAGGCGAACCCCACAGGCGGATCAGTAGAAATGCGGTGAAGTGGGAGGGTTGTGATCTTTTATTTTCGGATCATAACCTCGCTGATAAAAGGAAGAAGATTGTCCATCGGCGCTGACGATTGATAAGTTGAATCCCTTGGTTTCTCGTCGGACTCCACTGGTCTCAGGAGCTCTTCCGCTGTCAATCCTAGACCTCTTCGGAACATTCCTGCCCTCTAATGACTCGTTTTCTATGTTATATTTATTCTTTTTGGGTCGATTTGAATCTCATGAGTCTGGGAGAAATTATGGACCAGGTAGGCAGAGATCCTGGTGGTCAAACGGTAGTGCATGTGATTATATAAAAGCACAAGCGTTTTAACTTAGCTTAGGCCTATCAACTCCTACTCTCAACCTTCACATGGTGACCGCTGGGTCCCCATTACTTCGATCCGAGAAATGGGTAACCATGCCTGTTCAAATGATTTTTGGCGACAGCAAACGAGAGAGGGGGAAGAGTGGTTTTTCACTAGAGCATTTCTTCTTGTTGCAAACGTCAGTGGATGCATTTATAGATGAGCTGATGCATGCGGCTTACCAACTCATCTCCTCCTGCCTTGAAAAGTTGGGCTTTGTTGGATTTAAGTTTAGATATCGCTATCCTCACTTCATTCTGATCGGGTTGACGGGAATCTTGGCTGTCATTGTCATTTTTGAATAGCTCGTTCTGCGTAACAGCTGAATATTTTTCACTTGTGCCATTTAGCAGTCGGCAGCTGTGTTATCTTTATCGTCAACACCGAATGCGAAAACCTGTTTAGAATATTCATATTAAAAATTTCTCAAAAATCTTTTAGCAAAGTTGAAAATCGCTAATCATCGCTACAATGGTTATTTTCAAAGCATCCGTTACTGTGTATAGTACCGGAGTTGAAAAACAATTTCTTTGGCTTTTCAAAGTATGCCGTAGAAACGGAACAGGAACAAAGGTGAGTTTTTTTTTACATATGTTGTTTATGCAGTTGAAGACATTTTTCCACTCTTTTTTCGGTCCGCTTTCAGCAAAAGCTCACCCTTGCGGACTTGAGCCCCTTGTGTGCCAGATACGATCGGTAGTTCTAAGTTTTGTTGAAGCCAGTCCTCATTATTTGCTTAAATAATCCATGTTTCCTTTCTGCACTTTACCATCAGCACTTCAAGATGGCAGAGGATGGCCAAGGCAACGTCGTGGCGGATCGAAAAGGAGATGAAGTAGGCCTGGCAGTCACAGGTGCAGTCGTAATGGCCCCAAGCGCAGCCGCAGTGGTTCAATGCGTAACAGGGCCGACCCCAAGGTCATTCGAAACAGTCGTCCGAGGTTCAAATCCAGATCAGAGCCCAGCACTCACTCCAAGTCAAGAAACAGCTCCCGATCAAAAGGTGCCTCAAAGTCGTCAGTACTTAAAAGGAAGGGAGTAGTACTTCCCAGGGATTCTGAGAATGAGAGCTTCAGGAACCAACTCAACCTGAAGAGCGACACTGAGGTTTGGGTCGTGAGTATACGATAATTTAAGGATGGCCGATAGTTAAGTCAACGGTGCCTCCAGACCGCCAAATGTATTTAAACAAATTAAACACGATCATTTACCGGCAATCACCGGCAGTCGCGGCACAAAATCGTAGGTCCCTTTCATTCGCACGAAAAATATAGCGCACGCAACACGAGTGGGTTGCAAGAAGCTAGGCTATTGCGCCAGATATGTATGTATGTATGTTTATCCATATAACCACATTATTGCCTGCCCGCTTTTATCATCTCTCTTTAACCATTTTTAAAAATGTTAATTAAAAAAGTTAAGACTTAATTAGTTGACTTATTACTCTTATTTTTATTACTTTTCTTCAAGTCAATTTTTATTTAATTTCAGGCAAGTCAAAATGAGATAAAAAAACGAAACCAAACTTACTACAAGCATTGTATATAGTTATAAGCCGTGCGTTTTACTTTGGGATTACTTTTATAAGAGACAAGTCGATTATCATGATTTCATTGACTAACACCACGCAAAAGATAAGAGGATAGCAATTGAGACGCAAGTACACCCGCACAATTTATTGTGTGTCACTTCTAAAGCAAGTGCACGAAAATGCACAGTAGCATAAATGAATGAAATGTATGGCATGGTTGTGATAAATAGAAGTATTGAATATCGGTGAGCGGAAATAACCAAAGGGTTCGATTTCCACAAGTGTATGCCATTTAGAACCCGTATATAACTACATATATACATACATCTAATAGTAGTATCACTTAAGGAAATCAACACTACCGCCCCTAGCGAGAAATCAGCGCTACATTCAATAAATAAATGAATCCTTGACAGTAACCATCAATTTGCACTATTGCACACTTTGAAGAGAACAAAGTAAAAGAAAACCGAAACAAACACCCAATAATAGGTGGACAGCAGGAATATAAAAAACAATAATTTTTATGATCAACGTGTAGTGTGAAGTTCCTACCATGATGTGTTTTGTGTGCAGATTTGTATATACTTATGTATGTACGTACATACTTATGTATATGTTTTTTTCGTTCTTTTCATGGTTCTGGCGGGTAAGTTTTCTTTATATTTCACTCGCCCTAAAGAGGCTCGATTTCCCTTTCCGAATCGCGGACAGTGAAAGGATACTTTCTGGTAAGTTCGCTTCCCCGTTGATTAACACTTGTTGTTGTCTCCTCATTTCATATGTATTTTGAAACTCCTCTGCCAGTATGTCGATTGGGAGTAATCCTGCAATAACATGGACTGCAGCTCCTGATATTGCAGGAAATGTACTGCATACTCGAATTGAACAAAGTCGGTATATCGACTCAATTTTACGCCGGTATGACTGGGTTTTCATAGCTTTGTCCCATATTGGTGACACGTAGATCATCATAGATGTAACCACGGATATAACAAACATGGAACCTTTTGGCTCCTCTCCAATGTGGTAAGACTACTCTATATTTCATGGTACCTCCGAAGATAGACTTTAGGGTAAACTGGTTATTTCGTTTGAGCACTTCCGTTGAATATATCAACAAAACAGGGATAGGCAGGAGACATTACGGCGGTGTTCAAGCGAAACAATACTGTTCGCAATATTTACGTCTCCTACAAGCTTTATCGCGCGATTTTGTATTCTATCTATTCTCAGCTAAGTTGGCTACGCAGGTGCTATAAAACGGATGTTGCAGACCGCCTAGTACAAGCACAGGATAAGAAAAAACTAGTGTAAACGCAGTGTTATGCTGCTTCTTCCTTCTTTGACGTTTATCTTGTTGGTCCATTTTTGTACCCATGTTCTTTAAGCTTCTGCAGGCTTGGGTTTCAAACGTGATTGATCTGCCGCCAGAAAAGGAATAAGGGAGTAAAACTGCGGTAAGGAATATCTTAATATTATAACTTCTGCTGAATTTCTCCTTTCTTTTGTGTCTAATAGAAATAATCGTTCTATCAAACAACGCAAATTGTTTTGACTGAAGAGTTCAATCGCATCCCTTACGGTCGCCAAAGTCGCGACAATTTTTATTTCGCAGTACACATTGCGATATCCGCAATTACAGCCACTAGGATTAATCTGCCGCCGTAGTAATTCCCTCCCTTAAGCGTACGTTGTTCGGCAAACTAGCTTAGCCGTCTGCCACCTACTAATTGCCGAATGCAACGTACTCCGCCAGGAAGAAGCCCACGCTTACGACAAGTTGCCGCAGAAGAGATGCCTGCCAACGCCACAAATGCTATCACTGGGACGACGTCAATTACTACAACGAGTGCTGCCTTTGTCGCTCTGGTAGACGCTCCCACTGATCCATCATTTAACACTGCAAGGCCAACACGCTTTACCACGAGCACTATTTTAGCCGCATCCGCCGCGGACCTAGTGGGTGCTCCCATAGTAGACTATGATACCGCTGCACCGCCGCGTGCTTCCACGAGCACTACATTTGTAGTTACGAACCTAACTCCAGTAAGCGTTCCCATAAATGCTGAATCTGTCAGTACAACTGAAGGCACAGCACATGAAGGTATCATATTAGAAATGCAAAGACAAATAGCTGCATTGGAAACTCAGCTTAGGTTAACACAGGTTAGGTTAAGCGAAAGCGATTTGCAGTGTCATGCTCTCAAAATTGCGCTGAAAAATCCGACATCAACAGCTGTCACACTCGCATCTACGTCGACTACATATATATATATAGATATCTGCGCTATTCAAGCCATATGTTACCTCAACGAATTCGTCTTTAGCTGGGTCATTAGCCGACCTGCCAGTAAAGTCATGAATGTTTTAGCAAAAGCAAAGTCCCTATGGTGGGAAAAGTATGCAGACGTCAACTAGTATGCCATCAATTTACGCCGCTATGCCACCGGCAAGCTATGCATGCAAGGATGTTACTCTAGGGGACATGGGGTTTACCAGCACACCAAATCATATGTATTGTATATACCGCCGTTTCCGAGTTCGGCTTACAACTCCGTACACCAGCCAAGTAGCACAAATCCCGCATATCCGCCCCACGGAAGATCCAAGATCTTCCAACATTTGATAGATAGCCAGAGGATTGGCCAATTTTCTATACTGCGTTCGTGCAGTCGAGCGCCGCATACAGCTACACCAACCTGGAAAATAACCAGCGTTTGTCAAACGCGTTTAAAAGGCGATGCCCGAGAGATGGTTAAGTCACTTTTAATTCACCCAGATAATGTGGATACTGTTTTGGATCAACTTCGATTCCGTTTTGGTCGCCCAGAGCAGCTCATACGCAGCCAGTTGAATCAAGTGCGTGAGATCGCGCCAATAAACGAAAACGCCGTTGTTCGGCTTATTCCATTCGCCACTAAGGTAAAGAACTTCGCTGTATTTTTACAATCGGTGAACGGGCAGCAAGACTTGGCAAGTCCAACGTTATTGGAAGAGCTTATTTCAAAGCTTCCAATGAAAAAGAAACTTGAGTAGGCTAGATGTTCTGCACAAATACAACCATACCCGACGGCTCTGCACTACAGCGATTGGTTTAGTAACATGGCGAATTTAATTTCAACAGTGCATGAGAGTGAAAGCAAAGAACCAGAGAACCGTATGGCAATTCTGCATGCCGCAGGTAAGCAGTGTATATCCACCCCTAAGTGTCCTATATGCCAGGGACAACACAAAGCCAGTGGATGCCTAAGTTTCATTGACGCAACGGTTTCTGAAAGTGAAGAATCAGCGTCTGTGCTTTACGTGTCTAAAGGTGGGCCATGCAATGCGTGACTGCCGCAGTAAGAGGCGATGTTCGATTAATGGTTGTCAGAGACTACATCACGTGCTACTACATGAGGATGCACCTACAACATCTGGATTGCAGGAAAAACAGGCCAACCTAGACAAACAACCAATTCCTTTGGTAGCGCATTGCTCTAGCACCTCTGGTAGCACTCTCTTGGCAGCACAGGTGCAGGTGGTAGCCAACGACTTGCTCTTTCGAGTACTGCCAGTCACGGTCTATGGTCCTAACAAAGCCATCGACACGTACGCACTCTTAGACGAAGGGTCATCAATAACAATGCTGGATGCTGACCTGGTGAAGGAATTAGGGCTTAGAGGTAAACAGTGCGAGTTAAATATGCAATGGGTTGGTGGGAGACAGGCTCAAGTGCCTACGGTTCTTGTCGATCTGTACATGAGTGGAGCTAGAAAAAAGAAGAAGCACATGTTGCGGAATGTTTATGGAGAATCAAAGCTCAACCTTCCTAAACAAAGCTTTAGTGAAAGCGAACTCCGTAATTCCACAAGTCGTCGTTGGAAGTTAAAAGTGCAGTCATACTCCAACGCTGAGCCTAAGCTTTTGGTTTGTTTGGACCACTGCCACTTAGGCCTACCGAAATCAACTCAGTAAATAAGCAACGATGGTCCATATGCTGCCAACATGGAATTAGGTTGGGTAGTATTTGGCCAAACTTCGAAAATTTCTCGCACGATTCCATTGTGTCTCTTCACTGCCACAACGAACGATGAATCCCTACACAAACTAGTCGCCGAGTACTTTGAGACCGAAAGCTTTGGTGTCAGACCATCACCCCTAGTTGAGAGTAAGGATGATATTCGAGCTAAAGATATTCTTCGATCAACGACAATAAGAACCAATGGAAGGTTCCAAGCCGGACTGTTGTGGAAGGAGGACAACGTGAAACTGCCTGATAGCTATTCCACTGAAACGACTTGCTGGAATTGAACGGAAGATGAAGCGAAATGACAGGTTTGGTTCTGCCTATAGTCATATAATCAAAGACTACGTCAACAAAAATTATGCACGTAAGCTGCAGCCAGCAGAAGCCGCGATTCTGCACTTTTTCACTTCCGTGAAGGAGCCATCGCCGTGTGTGGAGACATCAAGGAGATGTTCTTCAAAATATTGATTCGGCCGGAGGACAGATGTGACCAACGGTTTCTTTGGCGCTATGGCGACGATGGAAGACCACCAGACGTTAATGAAATGGTAGTTATGACTTTCGGGGCTCAGTACGTAAAGACAATTAACGCGCTGGAACATAAAAGCCATCATCCACAAGCTATACAGTCCATCTTGGATTATCACTACGTCGATGTCTTTATGGACAGCTTTGAATCCACAGAAGAAGCTATCGAAATATTGCAGCAGGTACGAGAGATCCATAAGCACGCCGGTTTCAAACTAAGGCGATTTAGCTCCAATTCGTCAGAGGTACTCAACGCATTGGAAGGTAAGAATGCTGCTGTGTTAGTGGGTGCGAAAGGTAATATAGGAAACGAAAAAGTACTCGGCATATACTGGCAGCCAGCCAGTAATGAGTTCAACTATCAACTGCGGCTCCATCACGTCGAGAAAGCCATTGTCACCGGAGAAAGGAGCCCTTCAAAAAGGGATCTTCTGAGCGTCGTAATGTCGATGTTTGACCCATTGGGGTTACTTAATCATTTTAGCATTACTGCCAAATTGCTAAGGCGCTCGGCGATAAGAAACTCGTATACGGGACTTACCACGATTAGCCAAACTAATAGTAACTAAACGAAGGAGAATAAGTGCAGTAAGGAAATAAAGTGCAGTAAAAATCAACCAGCAAATAAGCATTTAAACAAAATAATTATAATTAAAGAGGAAAGTGTAGTGATCCACAGAAAAAAAAAGGCATAATAGCCCAAAGTTTAGTGAAATATATAAAAGGGATCCCAGTGTCAAGCGATCGAATATACATATACACAAATACGAGTATACAGCGAACTAAACACAAATAGTTAGAAAACTAAAATAGTAAAGAAAGAAGTGGTTTAATGGGGAAAGTAAACAAAGAGGTAGCAGAACAGCTGTGGAGAGTGCTCTAAAACGGTAAGTGCTAGAGTTACATAATTAAATAAATAAGCCAATGGATAGTGAAGAGTACATATCAGATGATGGCAAAAGGAAAAGAGAAGATCGAATTATCCCAGAAATTTTCAAGAGAAGCAAGAAAATGCAGAGATCCCCCGAGTCGGACAACAGAGACGCAAAGATGGACAGCCTAACAGAAATGATTAAAGAGCTTCTAAGTGACACTAAAGAGATCAAAAGAGATCAAAAACAGTACCAAGAAGATCTAAAGAAATTAAAAGAAGAGAATAATTGGCTAAAGGAAGAAAACAAGATTATAAAAAAGGAAATGGCAGAAGTAAAGAAAATTGTGGACAGGCTTGAAAGAAACAGCATCAAAAATAATATTGTAATAAATGGTCTAAATTTAAATACAGAAGATCGTAATATACTAAAAAGCGAAATTCAAGAATTTTGTAAGAAGGGGGTGAATATAAAGGTAATGATTAGAGAGGTCGTCCAAATAGGCCCAAAGACTTACAAGGTAGAACTAGACAGCTATAAGGAAAAACAATCAGTGATGGAATACAAGAGTAAATTGAAGAATAACCAAGAGAGAGTTTATATAAACAAAGAAATGTCAAAGCAAAAAAACGGAAATCCAACGAAAGATGAAAGAAATGGCAGAAAGGAAAAATGGGAGGATTTCGAAGATAGGAGAACAAAAACTGACCATAGGTTAGGTTCGGCTAGGTTGGCTGTCCACACGGGAGTGCAGACATACTTAGACCAGTGAAGGTCCTTTGTGATACCATGGATCAAATCATTCGGCCACTCAGGCCAAAACCAACCGGAGCTTTTGACAAAGCGATGGATGCTCATGACGTCCAAGGACGCCAGATCGCAGAGGTCGTCAAGGAAGGGGGACCGTAGATGGAGCATTCTTTTATGCAACTGGGCTGGACATGTGCATAGGAGGTGAAGGATGGTCTCCTCCTCCTCCTCGTCCCTACAGCCTCTGCAGAAGGCGTTGGAGAAGAGACCAAGTCTTTTGGCGTGTTGGCCTATAAGACAGTGTCCAGTGAGAACACCGATAACGCAGCTGATTTGTGTACGCTTTAACTTGATCAGATCAGCACTACGTTTTTGATCCAGCTTAAGCCAGATCTGTCTCGAAATGTGACACGTTGAGCCGTTTACCCATCTGACGTTGGTCGTGTTAATAGCGATCAGCTTTAGTAGATACTTTCAGGCAAAATCCTTAGAGTGGTACCCTGTCCGGCGAGGTCGTCAGCCTTGCAGTTACCTGGAATGTCTCTATGGCCTGGCACCCAGCATAGGTGAATGTTGAACTGCTCTGTCATCTCCATAAGAGATAGACGACAGTTTAAGGCGGCATTTGAAGTGAGGGAGAACGATTCCAGGGACTTGATTGCCGCTTGGCTATCAGTGACAATGCTAATATCCCTGACAGATAATACATTACATTTCAGCCAGGACAGGGCTTCCTTAATCGCCATGATTTCCACCCGGAAAACGCTACAATGATCAGAGAGGCGGAAAGAGATACTCAGATTGAGCTGTTCGGAGAAAACACCACGACCCACACCACCCTCCGTCTTAGATCCGTCTGCAAAGAAGTGAAGCGAACTACCATCGACAGGGGGGAAGTGTCCCATACATCCCGGTTAGGGATGCTCGTACAGAAGTTACGGTCAAATCTCAGTGTCGGCGGGGTGTAGTCCGTGTTTTCGTGTTTGAAGTTGAGAAGATCAAGGATCGAGGAGTGGCCCAAGCGATAGCTAGTCCACTGAGAGGAGGCTTTCAGGCGGATGGCCACACTGGCAGTCGTCTATTTGCCGAAATATCTAAAGGTAGCAGGTTGAACAAGATGTCCAGTGCCGCGGAGGGAGTAGTTCTCAGTGCACCACTGATGCAGATGCATGCAGATCTTTGCACCTTAGCTAGTTGAGTGAGGTGGACCGCCCTGTCAAGAGCAGGCCACCATACGATCACGCCATATAGTAGTATAGGCCTGATAATGGACACGTATAGCCAATGAGTGATTTGAGGTTTAACACCCCAGCTCCTACCTATAGCCTTTTTACAGGAATAGAGAGCTACATTAGCTTTCTTGACGCGCTCTAGTAGATTGGCCTTCCAGTTTAATTTCCTATCCAAAATAAGACCAAGATATTTTGCGTTTTCAGAGAAGGTGAGACTGGTGCCATTTATCATAGGAGGGTCTATGAGGGGAACTTTATATTTCCTCGTGAAGAGAACGAGTTCCGTTTTATGGAGGTTAACCCCCAGTTAACATTTGGAGGCAATTAACTTTTCTAAAGTCTTAAGCAGAAAGGACGATAGACTGATAGGTCGGAGATCCTTTGGTTCCACGTGCAAGCTCTTTCCTGCCTTAGGTATGAATATGACTTCAACCTCGGTCCAAAGTTTGGGAATATAGACCAGACTTAGACAGCCCGACAAGATGACTTTGAGCCATGGAAGCACAATGTCCTCGCATTGCTGAATTTCAGCTGGAATAACACCGTCGGGTCCTGGGGAAAAACTGACCATAAATGGTACAGAATGGAAATGGAACAAAAAAGAAGACAAGTTAGAGAAAGCTGATGCAAGCAGAAGATATAAAGGACAAACCGACAACAACAGAGGCAAAGGAGAGCGAAGAATTGGGAACTCCACAAAAAACTAGAAAAAAAAGAGAAGAACAAGTCCTCAGATAAACACAAAACAAAAATCAAATGTAATGAATTAAACAACAAACATATAAACAAAGCAGAAAGTAACTAAAAAGACAGAAAAGTAAAGAAATGGAAGATAGGTACCTGGAATATACGAGGAATAAAAGGGAAGGAACATGAAATACTAGATTGTACAAAAAAAGCTGAAATAGTGATTTTGGCTGTAACTGAAACCAAGAAAAAAGGAAGAGGAAGCCTGCTACTAGAAAATAGAGACTTAAGGTTCATTCACAGCTCAGCGAACTGCGAATGCCCAAACTGCGAACAAACAGTTTTTAGCACATTTATAAGCACGCCCTTGGCAATTTTATTATTCCAAAAGAACGGAGCTTAATTTATCTATCGATTAATATATAAGAAGTTGAATAGTAATTAGTTTCTGCAAAGAAATTAACAATTCGCCGATTTTTCCGCGAATAAGCGAATGATTTCTGCGAACTGTCAACTTTTATTCACATTCCACACATGTAGGACGCAATCCACATTCCCGCGACGAAAACATTCGCGAGAGTTTAACCTCACAATTCGTTTGCTTTGTTTTGGTGGGTAAGATCGTGCTTATATTTATCGAAAGAATGTAGGATATTACCTTCTGAATGAAAGCTACGCTATGTATTTATGCATTTTTCACGTTTAGGCAATTAGTTATAAAATTAATGACAACTCAAATTCGCGGATTGCCGCGACCACAAAAAAAGCGGCTGTGAAAGAAATGTCAAAATTTGCGAATATTCGCTCATTCGCATTCGCAGTTCGCTGAGCTGTGAATGGACCTTTAATGTTGTACAGTGTTGCGCGGAAAACGTCCAAGAAAAAGCAGGAGTAGCATGCCTCATTAAACAAAATAAAATAAATCAAATCAGGGAATGGAGTGCTGAAAGTGAGAGAATTTTAGTAATAGAATTAGGAAATAAGGAAGATATTAATATAATAATAGTAGTGTATGGACCAAATGAAGATGATAAAAGCGAAGAAAAAGAAAGATTCTGGGGGAAACTACAAGAAGCATGCGATATTAGGAAGGGGAATTTAATAATAGCCGGGGATCTCAATGCCAGAGTGGGAAACGATAGAGAAAAATAGGATGGAGTGCTGGGAAGTAATGGAGAAGAGAAAATCAATTCAAATGGAAGAAAACTACTTGAGTTCTGCCTAGCCAATGATCTCGTTATCGCAAACACTCTTTTTTCTCACGAAGATATATGTACATAAATTTACAAGAGAAATGCCAAGCAAAAACGAAAAGTCTATTATAGATTACATAATTATAGAAAATACTGACAAAGTAGACCTTTTGGACGTACGGGTCAAAAGAGGTTATGAAGTTGAAAGTGATCATTACCTGCTAGAAGCAGCACTGAAAGAAAGGAAAAAAAGAAAAGAAATGGGAAATGAGAATGTAAGAGAGATAAGAAAGCAAGAGAGAATTAGAGAGGCGAACCCCACCGTCGGATCAGTAGAAATGGGGTGAAGTGGGAGGGTTATGATCCCTTGTTTTCGGATCATGGCCTCGCTGATAAAAGGAAGAAGAAGAAGAAGAGAATTAGAGTACATGCGCTGAGAACAACAAAAGTTAAAGAAAAATATCAAAAAGAAATATCAAAGGAGATAGGCAGATACGTAGGAAGTCAAATAATAGATGTGAACGAGAGATGGACAAAATTTAAAGAAACAATCATGAACGTGGCGAAAAAAGTTTGCGGGCAGTATACAACAAGCGCTAACAAAAAGAGATCGGTATGGTGGAATGGAGATGTTAAGAGCGCAATTAAGACCAAGAAAGGGTTTTGGAAGGACTACCTACAAGATAAAAGCAACACAAAGTATGAAGCCTACAAAGAACAGAGAAAACAAATTAAGAAAAGAGTTCTAGAAGCCAAACAAAAATGTTGGGAAAACTTTGGAAAACTAATGGAAACAAACAGCAAGAAAAACACAAAGATTTTCAACAGGATGCTCAAATCACCTAAAAATGGAAAAGACTTCAAATTACAATTAATAAAAGCAAAAGATGGAAGGGTACTTCCAGAAGAAAAACAAATCGTAAATAGATGGAAGGAATACTTTGAAGATCTACGAAACACAACAGAAGGGGATGAGGACACGGGCACAAATAGAATATTGATGACGGAAGGAACATACAGGGAAGAACTAAGCCAAGAAAATACTATTACCATTGAAGATCTAAACACAGCGCTCAAGAGGATTAAGATAGCAAAGTCTCCGGGTATCGATGAGATTGCGCCAGAATATATTTTATACCTAGGAGAAGAAGGTAAGAAAGAGCTACTAGGAATCCTAAACATGGTGTGGACCAGATTGCAGATCCCAGAGGATTGGAAATACGGAGTTATCCTGCCTATTTATGAGAAAGGAGACACAAAAGATTGTGGAAATTATAGAGGTATCACTCTGCTCTCCACGACTCTAAAAGTTTACGAGACCATATTAGAGAGTAGGCTCAGAAAGACGGTGGAAGAACATCTATCAGAGGTACAAAGCGGTTTCAGACCGGCACATAGCATACAAGATCACATCTTCACGGTGCAACAAATTCTAGAAAAAAAACTGGCAAAAAATAAGGAAGTGTACGCATGCTTCATAGACATGAAGAAGGCATTCGACACGGTTAGTAGAAACAAAATTTGGACAAGTCTAAATAATAAATGTGTGGATCAAGGTCTTGTGAGAGCTATCAAAAGCATTTATAAAGACATCTACAACGTTGTCAGAACCAGCAATAGAATGTCGGAAAAATTCAAAACGTCAGAAGGTGTCAGACAGGGAAGTGTTTTTTCTATTCATCTGTGCAATAGACGACGCTATACGATACTGCCAAGAGAAAATGGAAAGCTTCATAGTTGGATATTGGCACTTGAGACCGATCTCTATACAGGCCTGCGCTTTTGCAGATGACATAGTGCTGTTCGCAAACTCAGAGAAAATCCTGGAGAAGAATCTGAAAGTCTGGAAAGATACTCTGACTTCACAAAAACTAGAATTGAACGTCGAAAAAACAAAAGTTATGGTAATTAGTAACGGAACGAAGGTAATAAATGTGAGCGTGGATGGAGAAATCATCGAACAGGTAGAAAGGTACAAATATCTGGGAACTGTTTTCAACTACAGAGGTAGCTCGGAAGACGAATTAAAGGCTAGGATCCTATCGGCTAATAGACTATATGCTGCGTTAAAGAGAAAGTTTTTAGATCACAAACAAATAACCCGAAGAACAAAAATGTCCATATTCAAGTTGATGTACCTTCCCGTATTACTGCACGGAGGAGAAAACTGGACCCTCTCAGAAAGACAAGAAAAACAGATACCCTGAGAAGAGTGCTAGGAATAAGACGAATCGAGAGGAAAAAAAACGAGTACATAAGGAACGAACTTAACGTGGAACCCGCCAAAAGGATCCTGGAAGAGAAAAAACCCAAATGGTTTGGACCTGGTACGGATGGACGAAATCAGACAAGCCAAAAAAATATGGGAAGCAAAACCTGAAGGAATAAACAAGAGAGGAAGACCCAGAACAACTTGGAACGGATCAACAGAAAAGATTATAAGGAAAGCTGGAGAAAACTGGAGTTCGACAAAAGAAACGGCAAGAGATAGAAGCCACTGGAGAGAGTTCTTAAAAAAGGGGAAGACAGAAACCTGGGGCAGAACCTCGACACCTCAAGGATAAAAGAGGAGCGGATTATGTATGTATGTATGTATGCTAATGCGAGAAGTATGGCGACGTGATGTGCGGTGAGACGAGCCATTACCTGATGAAGTGCTTCCAGCATGGAATAGATGGCGTTTACGACTTCCCGATGTAGTCAACTTCAAAGTTCCACGCTTTTATTTTCGCAACGGTTCACCGCAGCAGCTTCAGCTTCACGTTTTCGTCGACGCTAGCGAGGATGCCTTTGCCGCAGTGGCGTATTGGAGGACCGTGAACGTGCAAGGTGAAGTGGAAACCGCTTTCGTATGTTCCAATTGACTATTCCGCGTCTCGAACTTCAGGCAACCGTCTTAGGAGCACGTCTAATGAAAGCGATCGTCGGGGGGCATTCTGTAAGCGTTACTCGTAGTGTTCTTTGGAGTGAATCAACAACTGTCATCAAGTGGATTGACATCGTCGCTATAAACCATTTGTGACGCATAGGATTGCGGAAATATTGAACGCCACAGAACCATCCAATTGGAAACGGGTACCAGCCCACGAAAACCCCGCTGATAAGACTACACGGACGAATAGCTATGTCGATTTCAGTCCTACGTCGCGTTGGTTGACCGGCCCTGACTTTCTGAAAAAAAAAAGTGAAGACAAGTGGCCAACCAGTATAACCGCCGCCGTCAAAGAAGATTTTGAGGATGAGCTCCACCCGAGATATTCGCTGATCGTCGTGAGTCATTTCATTGACTTTAAACGTTTTTCGTCTTTTTACAGGCTTGAGAGAACTATAGCCTGGGTAATTCGTTGCGCGAAGCGCTGTCGGTAACGGCACCGTGACATTGACAATAATGGTTTGATAGTGTCCGAGCTCGCTGCAGCAGAACAATTACTAGCCAAGTCCAACTGGAAGCGTTTGCAACAGAACTGAAGCAAATTGGTCACGATAAGGTAGTTGCGAAGGGCAGTGAGTTGTACAAACTCTCACCATATATCGACAGCGATGGCATCCCCCGGGTCTATGGTCGAATAGATGCAGCTGGCTGGCTCACCTAAGCCGCCAGACACCCGATCATCTTACCGTCTGCTCACGCATTTACGACGTTAGTTGTTGCTGACCAACATTGCAGGATGAAATACCAGAACATCGAAGCGGCGATTTGCGAAATACGTCGCACATACTGGATCCTTCGCCTACGACAAACCGTGCAAAGAGTGATCGCCAGCTGCTGCGTTTGTAGGATTACCAAAGAATCGCCAGTTACGCCGTTGATGGGCGCCTTGCCGGAGGACCATCTGACACCATTTTAAGGCCCTTTTCATACACTGGGTGTGATTACTTCGGCCCTATTACTGCTACGATAGGGCGACATACTGAGAAGCGACGGGTGGCACTATTCACGTGCCTGGTTACACGCGCTATCCACCTCGAAGTTGTCCATGACCTGTCAACAGACGCATGCATCTTGGCGATCCGCAATTTCATCAACCGCCGCGGAGTTCCAGTAAGGATGCGTTCCGACAACGGGACGAATTTTGTTGGTGCCAACCAAGAAGCAAACCGATTCTCGGAAGTATTCGACTGTGAGCATGCGCAAGGAAAATTATCTACCAAGGGAGTTGAGTGAGAGCTTAATTGTCCAGCGAATCCTTCCGAAGATGGGGTATGGGAGCGGATGGTACAGAGCGTTAAAAGAGTGTTACTTCATACACTGAAAGATATAGCCCCACGGGAGTATACTCTGCAATGTCTCGTAATAGAAGCTGACAACGTGGTAAACTCCCGCCCGCTCACACATCTACCAGCCACACCCGATCAAGAAAAGCCGCTTACACCGAACTACTTCCTGCTAGGTTCATCGAATACAGCGTAGACACCGAGAATAGACGAGCCATCCGAGAATTTATGCGGGTTAAGAAAGCAATTTCGCATATCCCGTCAACTAAGAGATCTGGAAAAGGTGGGTAGCCGAGTACTTGCCAACTCTTACACGACGGACCAATTGGTGTGAGCGGTCTAAGCCAATAACAGAAGGGCACTTAGTTTTCATATGCAATGCGAACTTACCGCGAAAGCAGTAGCTACGAGGTCGAGTTGAAAGGGTCCATCAAGGAGTTGACGGAGTGGTTCGAAGAATAGATGTCCGCACATCCAAGGGAGTGCTACAGCGACCTGTATCGAGTCGTCCTGGATCTAGAAATTCGTGAAGCTGAATCGATTCACGGGGGCGGGGATGTTGCAGACCGCCTAGTACAAGCACAGGATAAGAAAAAACTATAGTAAACGCAGTGTGATTCTGCTTCTTCCTTCTTTCACGTTTATCTTGTTGGTCCGTTTTTGTGCCCATGTTCTTTAAGCTTCTGTAAGCTTGGGTTTCAAACGATTCTGTCTTTCGTCATTCATCTGCCGCCAGAAAAGGAATAAGGGAGTAAAACTCCGGTAAGGAATATCTTAATATTATAACTTCTATTGAAAATCTCCTTTCTTTTGTGTAGAAATAATCGGTCTATCAAACAACGCAAATTGTTTTGACTGAAGAGTTCAATCGCATACCTTAAAGGTTCATTCACAGCTCAGCGACCTGCGAATGCGAATAAGCGAATATTCGCAAATTTTGACATTTCTTTCACAGCTACTTTTTTATCTGGTCGCGGCAATCCGCGAATTTGAGTTGTCATTCATTTTATAACTAATTGCCTAAACGTGAAAAATGCATAAATACATAGCGTAGCTTTCATTCAAAAGGTAATATCCTCCATTCTTTCGATAAATTCAACCACGATCTTACCCACCAAGAACAAAGCAAACGAATTGTGAAGTTAAACTCTCGCGAATGTTTTGGTCGCGGGAATGTGGATTGCGTCCTACATGTGTGGAATGTGAATAAAAGTTGACAGTTCGCAGAAATCATTCGCTTATTCGCGGAAAAATCGGCGAATTCTTAATTGTGAGAGAATAGTGAGGTTAAACTCTCGCGAATGTTGTGGTCACGGGAATGTGGATTGCGTCCTACATGTGTGGAATGTGAATAAAAGCTGACAGTTCGCAGAAAGCATTCGCTTATTCGCGGAAAAATCGTCGAATTGTTAATTTCTTTGCAGAAACTAATTACAATTCAACACTCTTTTATATTAGTCGGTAAATAAATTAAGATCCGTTCTTTTGGAATAGTAAAATTGCCAAGGGCGTGCTTATAAATATGCTAAAATGGGTTTGTTCACAATTCGGGCATTCGCAATTCGCTGAGCTGTGAATGGACCTTTACGGTCGCCAAAGACGCGACAACGGATGTTGTTAAAAAAAAGTGGTCTATATCAACGGCAACGAAACGAACAATTCTCTTTGTTTTATTTGTCGATGGCATTTGGAGACATGGTCAAAAGGATTAAAAAAATATTTGAGTGTCAATTTGCAGATAGGCAGCACAAAGAAAATGTCCTGATTGAATTTATGAAATACTTGGACAAAACTGAAGTCAGTAAAGTAGACTCTTAACATGTGAACACTAAGATTTTATTTCTTATAGTTCATAATAATTGGAGTGATCAAATTGCTAGAGATTTTAGAGATGTTGGTGTAGTGAAAAGCATGAAACACTTATAAATCCTTTAACCACAACTTTCGCATATATGTATATAAACATACATATTGAGTCATTGCAAGAATATAATTAATGAAGTTGGTAATAATGGAACTAGGAATAGGCCTACCGTGGACACCTAAAACTATTGCATCTAGTATTTTAACCCACTGTTCGCTGAGCTGTGAATGGACCTTTACGGTCGCCAAAGACGCGACAACGGATGTTGTTAAAAAAAAGTGGTCTATATCAACGGCAACGAAACGAACAATTCTCTTTGTTTTATTTGTCGATGGCATTTGGAGACATGGTCAAAAGGATTAAAAAAATATTTGAGTGTCAATTTGCAGATAGGCAGCACAAAGAAAATGTCCTGATTGAATTTATGAAATACTTGGACAAAACTGAAGTCAGTAAAGTAGACTCTTAACATGTGAATACTAAGATTTTATTTCTTATAGTTCATAATAATTGGACTGATCAAATTGCTAGAGATTTTAGAGATGTTGGTGTAGTGAAAAGCATGAAACACTTATAAATCCTTTAACCACAACTTTCGCATATATGTATATAAACATACATATTGAGTCATTGCAAGAATATAATTTCTGAAGTTGGTAATAATAGAACTAGGAATAGGCCTACCGTGGACACCTAAAACTATTGCATCTAGTATTTTAACTCACTGTTCGCTGAGCTGTGAATGGACCTTTACGGTCACCAAAGACGCGACAACGGATGTTGTTAAAAAAAGTGGTCTGTATCAACGGCAACGAAACGAACAATTCTCTTTGTTTTATTTGTCGATGGCATTTGGAGACATGGTCAAAAGGATTAAAAAAATATTTGAGTGTCAATTTGCAGATAGGCAGCACAAAGAAAATGTCCTGATTGAATTTATGAAATACTTGGACAAAACTGAAGCCAGTAAAGTAGACTCTTAACATGTGAACACTAAGATTTTATTTCTTATAGTTCATAATAATTGGACTGATCAAATTGCTAGAGTTTTGATTATATTCGTTTTTCATTAATTTTTGTGAAATTTTAGTTTATTTATAATAAAAAAAATTCCACGTATCATTGAATTTATTCGGTAGTTGAAAATATTTACATACATACATCATACATTTTCAATGGCCCGTTAATCCTTCATGACGGTCGCGGGGGTAGGATGCGCTGGTAGACTCTGCATCCTTCTCGATCCGCCGCCATTGACTCCAACTCATCAGGACGAATCCCTAGACGGCTCCAGCAGAGATGTCGGAGTTGGTCCAACCATCTATTCCTAGGCCTACCGCGGAGTCACCTCTGCATTGCTCTTCCCATCACTCGTGAATAAGACCCCGAGGTACTTAAACTTATCCACCTGCTTTTGTGGGACTCCACTAACATATAGAGTGTACTGAATGGGTTTTTTGGAAACGACCATTACTTCCGATTTGTTTACGTTGATCTTCATTCCAGCATCATCACAATCGGCTACAGACCTTTTGAGAGCGCACTGAAGTTCGGTTTGAGAGGAACCAAGAATGACCAAATCATCCAAAAGGGGCAAATGACAAATCCTTAAGTCTCTCACTTTGAAACATTCTTCGCCACGGCTGCGCTGCAACATCCAGTCCATATATACAATAAAGAGAGATGTGACAAACGCACCCTTCTTGGCGGAGTCCAACGCCCACAGTGAAAGGTATTAATTTAACACCATTTATCCGAGCACAGCTTCTACAGTTTGTATATAAAGACTAAATCGCCCTTAACAAGGAACCATCAATCCCATACTCCTGCAGAACACTCCAGAGTTTGCCTCGAGGAACCCTATCATTATGCTTTTTCCAAATCCACAAAGCAAGTATAGGCAGGTTTAGCATACTCCCAGGCCTTCTCAAGAACCATTCTGAGAGTGAACAACTGGTCGGTTGTGCTTCTACCGGGACGAAAACCGCACTGCTCATCCCCCAAACTGTCCTCAACAACAGCTAAGGAACGCGCTAGCACCTTAGCGAAGACTTTTCCAGGGAGACTTAAAAGAGCACAGTTCTTTTTGTCCCCGTTTTTTAAAAAGATAAATAATCACCCCATTTGCCAATCACCAAGTGTTTCATCGCATTCCCAGGCCACTTTAATGACACGCGAGAACCATTGCACTCCCTCTTTACCGATTTCACTCCTCAGTTTACCGATTTGGAGAATCGGAGTTCCCGAAGTGAATCCACACATTAAAGGCTCTCTTCTTCTCTCTGATGGCTTCTTGAACTTCGGGAGTTTTAAACCAAGCAGTTTTTTTCTCATCACTAGCCGCGACACCAAGCCGCTTCACTCCACAAACATCTCCCACAGAGGCAATAACCGCTGTTGAAAACAGTTGCCATTCTTCCTCTACATTCGATGGAACAGTTGGAATTCATGCAAACCTTTCATATATTTGCCGCGTAAATGTCTCCCGTATCTCAACGTCCTGTAGCTTCCCCCATCGTCTGCGTGTAACCATCCTTGGTTTACGTTTTGGTAAGGGAAGCACTCTGTCACTAAGATACAATTTGCACAGTACTAAGTGATGATCAGTTGACAGTTTGGCCCCTCTCAATACGCGCACATCACAAACCATTCTCTTCAGACACGATGATACCACCAAGAAATCTATCAGCGACTTCTGCTAAAGACTCTGGCGGTACCATGTGTATTTGTGAATGTATTTGTGTGTAATTAGTTGTAGGTGGTTCTTAGGAATTACCGCAAAGCTGATTGAATCAGGTATAGATCAACTTTAAGTAATTAAGTTACCTCAGATCGCCTTAATCCCCCCTGCAACCCCCAAGAGTTGATCGCTGGTTTGAGGGTATAACCTCAGCCTTAAATACAGCGATGACTTCTTCCTGCCCCTTGATTCAACCCAGGGGCAAGAAGAAGAAATAATTGTAGAGAACTTTTTAATAATGCCAAAAGTACGAGAGACGCGCTAGATTGAGACTTGTACAAGGCATGCCTAAACATATACAAAAAAGAATTAAGGAAAGCCAAACGTTGTTCTGTGAGACTCTTCTCTGGTAAAGTAGAGAAGCCTCTGAGGCATCTAGGCTGAGAAAAATTCTCTTTTCAAACTCAAAAACACCCAGTTACCATAAGAAAACTGGTGGGTCTTGGACGACTTCCAGTGAAGATTCGCTGAATTTCCTGCTTGACACTCATTTCCTCTTAAAAACATTAGAACGTCTTATTGATATCCATTTATACAACAGTATTGATATTAATTTACTGCTTAATGGACGAATTATCAACTCTAAGCTGCGTGGGACTACGAGAAGGTCTGTCAGTAGAGGCGCTCCGCAAGGTGGTGTTCTATCCCCCCATTTGTGAAATTTGGTGATCAATGAGCTATTGATAATCATGGAAGGCGGGGGATGCACGGAGATCGCTTATGCAGGTGATGTTGCTTTACCTGTCTCGGAAAAACCACTTATATAATCCAAAGGAACTTCTACAAAACACTTTCAACAAGCTCACTAGATAAGCGGTTCGGTGTGGTTTGAGTGCAAGCCCCTACAAAACTAAACTAGTACTCTTCTCTAGGAAATATAAAATTCCGTTAATCGACCATCCTTCTCTCAATGGTATCAGCTTAACTTTCTCTGACACAGCAAAATATTTGTATCTCATCTTGGATAAGAAATTAAGCTGGAAACCTAATATTCAAGAAAGAGTAAAGAAAGCTACCGTAGCACATTTCTCTTACAAAAAATCTATTGGAAATAGATGGTCGAGCAGCAGAAGTTTGTTTTGTGGAACAAGTTTTACAAGAGAATCAACGAAGTTGAAAGTTTTTGAGAGTTTTTTTGAACAGTGAAAAAAGGATAAACAGGCTAAAAGTGAAAAAGACAAAAGGAAGTGACGAGGACAAGAATTTAGGAGGAGGACAGAAGGATTTTGGTAACATACTGGAAGCCAGGATGGGGCATCCAACAGGAAGAGATAGAACAAGGAGATACCATATACGGATAACTATAGAGCAGATAAGTGTTGAATTTGTTTTAAAATAGTTTTTCTTTGAGTTGGGTGCGTTTCTTTTTGGGTGTAGGAACATTTTGAAAGTGTTGTTGAAACCCGGTGGAACTCTGTTCCGTTTTTCTTTTGAGATTTCCCGGTGAAAGCGGGACGCGCGGCCCGTAACTTGTTCGGTTTTGAATTGTTCGGGACTTGTCGTAACGGGCCATTCCGACGGCGATATTCTTTCTCGTTTTCTTGGGAATTTTTTTTTCCTCATCGATGTTTTTTTCTCGATCCTCCGTAATATCTTTTGTTGTTTTCTTTCTAGTTTGGATTTTGTTCTTTAGTTTACCTTTTCTTTCATTTAATAAATCGCCCGCTCGGAACGAGCTCATATAACGTGGTAAAAATCATTGTTTTATTTTCATTCTCTTTTCCCAGCGCTAATTCACCACCCACCATCCCCCAAAACCACCCACAAAGGTTTCGTAATTTTCCTTCCTTTTTTATCAAAAAATTACGTGGCGTCCAAATCTCTCATTACTCACCATATTTTTCTTTCACCAAATCGAACCCACCCCAGCTGAGCGGCCGGAGAGCGAACAGCACTCAACGTGCTGTGTTGTTGCACTTTTTCATTTGAGCTTTTTTTTCTTTCGCCCTTTTCGCCATTTCGTTTTCCGATCGCAGAAGCGATCGGTCATGCACCCTTTTTGCGTTCTTTCTTTTTATTTTGATTTATCAGTGTAGCAAGTCGGCTAAGTTTCGGTTAATTTGCCCACGAATTAATCATCCCTTCCCCAATAAAAGTGCAACAAATGTTCCTGTCCTGTGCTAAAAGAGATAAGAAGAGCTCATTTCGGGGAAAACTCACTTAGAGCAGAAGCTGTACTGGATCTGCTAAATGGAGCTACCTGACAGAGATTAACTTCGTACTTCAGAAAAGCCTACGACTATAGGTTGAGAATTGTTCAGGAAGATTTTTGATTTCATTTCTAGAACTCAGTAGAACTAATTGCATTGCAATGTAACCTTAAGAAGTTAGCCAACTTCACTCTTTAGTTTTGCTCGGAAAAGACATGTACTCCATTTCTTCTTGTTAACTTCCTGTGTGTGAATAAAGCCGTCGACCGAAGAAGGTGGTTGTTTTTATTTGATCTCGGTGAAAATCCGCCTGCATCCTATAAAATAATTGGAACATCCTATTGCCATAGGTGCTTGGCAATAGGCGCGAACATAATTGGTCCTTCAGAGCCAGATCGGTTGGCAGAATTTACAATATTCTTCGTTATAAACAGGTTATTACGAGTGGTCTATGACCACAAGGAATTGGAGGTTATATTGAACCCCTTGGGAACAACTTAACCGTGGCAAGCGAGTCAAGGATTGGAGTTGTATTTGGAGGTGGAACTGGATCTAGTGGTCCTGGAGCAGTCTACTTTGGAGCGGTCAGACGCAGGTGTTTGGTACACGCACACAAAAGGGAACGGCGGAGGTTAACTGGTGTCGTTCGAAGCAGCAAAACATACGGAGGAACTAATCAATCAAGTCATCGAGCTCTGGAAGGTCACAGTGAGTAGAATCGTAATTTCTATGTACATATATATCTACATACTCCAAATATATTTTACATACATTGAACACCATGGAAGTGTAACGAAAGAGGCGGGGAATAGTAAAGGGTTGCCTTACCCGAGTAGAAAAAATGATTGCTGAGGTCAGTGAGGGAGGTGTGTCGGCGATAGATGCGCAAATAAGATTAGATAAGCTAGAAGATATTATGAAGGATTTCCAGCAGGTCCAAATGGAAATTGAGATGCTTTTACCGGAGGGAGACATCGCAAATGAATCAAAGTGCAGGGAAGAGTTTGAGTCAAAATACTATCACATAAAGGGGTGGTATCTAAAAGGGATGTCGCGCGGTGCGAATGCAGCATAATCGACGGGAATTCACAATGAAACATTTCTACCTAACGTTTCACAGTCACCAAGTCGGACGGGCTAGTGAAGCTAAGGTCAGGCAACTGTGGGGGTCACAGGTGGCGGATAGTGTACGGCCTGCGTAAATGCAGGTTAGCTGCGAATACCCAATAAGCAGTCCCCGACCAAGAGCGGCAGAGAAGGAGGGCGTGGCTGAAAAGGTCAAAGGAACCCTTATGAACTTTTTGTGACAAGACGAATAAGCACCGTCTTCCAGTAAGTGCTCCCCACCTCATACGGTGGCTACGAGGCATACAGGATGGAGAAAATGACTAGATCCGGATGTACCCGCCACACCGTGAAACGCGCAGCCTTCTGCTCTGGATGAGAGGTTGCATATACATATCTATATCGAGAGGAACTACAAATTGTTCTTTTTTTACGATGACTTCGTCATCAGTACCACACAAAATAAAAAGAAACATTAAGACCGAGCCCAGTAAGGTCTTAATTATGGCATACTGGATGCCGCCTTCCCAAACTGGAAGTAGTTGGAAGGGCGGTCTCTAAAATCAGGAGGACACAGAAGGGAGACCTTCTAATACAACTTAAGGAGGCGGGAACCAATACCACCGAGTATAAAGGAGTTATCAGCGAAGCTTTAGCGGATCAAGCGACTGTAAGGTCACTCACGCACTGTACTACGCTAGAGGTCAAGGACATCGATGAGGTGACTACAATGGGTGACATAATCGATACCATACACAAGCAATTTGGAGTGAAAGTTTTAACAACAGACATCTTATCCCTGCGAAAGGCGTACGCAAATAGCAACAATCAGCCTAAACAAGCTGCAATATGGATATGTGGAAGACATGCGTTCTAAGAAACTCATGAATAGGTAGATGGCTTTGTATGGGCAAAAATAGACGGTATTAACTTCTACAGCTGCTATGCTCGACCAACCTGGACGACGAGTGAATACCAGACAATGCTAGACAACCTAATGGCCGATGCATGCGGTAGAGCTCCAGTGGTCATAGGCGGTGACTTCAATGCATGGGCAACAGAGTGGGGTAGCAGGCTCACCAATGCCAGAGGGCGCATGCTACTGGAAACCTTTGCGCCACTAGAAATAGTGCTCGCAAACAGGGGGCGTGCAAACACGTATCGCAAAGCAGGTATGGGGTCAATCATCGACATAACCTTCGCTACCAACTCTCTCCTGCGCAACACCAAATGGCGGCTTAGCGAGGAATATACACATAGCGACCACCAGGCGATATTAATTGATAATAAGGAAACACATCCAATCTTCCAACGCCCTAAATTAACAGGCCCAAAATGGAAGGACAAACTCTTCGACAAAGACACCTTCGAGGAAATGATGAGCATCGATACCATAACTCGCAGCGGAACAGCGGAGACTCTCTCGCTCCAGCTCACCCACACTATCACAACAGCCTGCGATGCAGCAATGCCCAGACGAACAGTTAGTAGAAGAGGTGCACCATGCTACTGGTGGACCGAGGAGATAAAAACACTTAGGGCAAGGTGTCTACAAGCCCGACGCAAAGTCCAACGATCGAGGGGAAGAGTCGATTTTCAGGAGCGTCTAGACACATTTAAACTGGCGAGACGCGACTTAAAAACGGCGATCAAAGAGAGTAAAACAATATGTCTTTAACGACTTTGTAACGAAGCAGACATAAACCCTTGGGGTATGGCGTACAGGATGGTGATGACAAAGCTGAAAGGTCATAGGTCGCCACAAATAACTTGCCCAGCTATGTTAAGATCCATAATAGAGCGCCTATTCCCCCATAGACCATCTACTCTGTGTGATATAATCAGAGAGACCAATGCAGAGCACATCCCTGCTATCACACGGGAGGAGCTATTCGAAGTATGCAGGAAGATAGGAAGCAACAAAGCACCTGGACCATATGGCATCCCCTTGGGAGTGAAAGTGGCTGTCCAAAAGAGGCCGGACATTTTTATAGCCACTATGCAAAAGTGTATGGAAGAAGGAGTTTTTCCTGGGTCATGGAAACTTCAACATCTAGTACTGCTACCAAAAGGAAACAAGCCACCTGGAGAATCATCGTCATATCGCCCAATACGTTTACTCGACACTTTGGGAAAGATACTTGAACGAATAATATACAACAGACTGCTCGTGGTAGCAGAAGAGAAAGGAGCACTGTCAGACCATCAGTTCGGATTTAGAAAATCGCGTTCTACCGTTGATGCCATAAAAGCGGTAGTTGACACAGCAACTGGAGCGATCCAAGGAGAAAAATGGCGAGGGGAAAAAAAGAAATACTGTGCAGTAGTGACTCTGGACATCAAAAACGCTGTTAAATCTGCAAATTGGACATTCATAAGGAGATCGCTAGCCAGAATGGATACTCCCTACTACTTATTGAGGATATTTACAAGCTACTTCATTAACAGGAAGTTGAGGTACCAGGCCGACGAGGGGGTAAAGTACTACAACGTCACGGCAGGAGTCCCACAAGGATCGGTACTAGGCCCTCTCTTATTATAACAAGTCGAAAAGCTGTTGAATATGCGAATATTCAAGTCGGAACTCAGACTATAAAAACCAAGGAAGCAGTTAAATACTTAGGAGTAATGCTCGACAACAGGTTAAGCTTTAAAACACACGTGGAATACTGGAGCAAGAAGGCTTCACTACTGCAGGCAGCCCTTTCTCGAATAGTGCCAAACATCGGGGGCCCTGGATATGCTAAACGGAGTCTACTATCCAGAGTGGTTAGCTCGGTTCTCCTATACGATGCACCGGTTGGGGCGGCGGCCTAAGCAACGATAGAAGTACGGAGAAAACTATCGCCAACATACAGGCTATGCGCGATAAGAACAATCAGTGGTTTCCGAACAATATCGGACGAAGCAGCCTGTGTCATAGCCTGAATGATCCCCATCGACATCCTCGCAAATGAGATGATAAGGATCTACGAAAGGAGAACCTCGAGTCATCAAGAGATATTGTCAGCAGATATCGTCAAGAGGATAAAGGCGGAGGAGAAGGCCACATCACTAGCTATGTAGCAAGTCAGGTAGGATAACAGTACAAAAGGTAGATGGACCTACAAACTGATCCCCACCATTGAAGTCTGGACGAAGCGAGTGTTTGGGGACTGCAAGTACCACCTTACGCAATTCCTATCGGGTCACAGTGGCTATCGCATTTACACAGATTTGGACATGACAACTCACCCCTCTGTCCACATTGTCCAGACCAGGAGAAAGATACAGAGCATGCAATATTCCATTGCAATCGCTTTACGGAATGGAGAAATAACCTGCCAAGTCCACCATTACTTATAGACCAAATGCTGCGGTCAGAGGAGAATTGGCTGGAAATTTGTACCCTTATAACGAATGTGCAAAAAGAGCTCCGAATAATTGAGAGAGCAAGGAGAGCTGAAGCAGCAATACAAGAAGCATAGCATTAATTGCTAACCAGGCCCGCGAAGTAATACCTTACGGCAGTCCCGTGGGGAGAGTGGTAGGTGTCGATTAGTACATCTTTTTCTTTTTCTGAGGGTAGGCGAAAAATCTTCCATAGACACTATGAGAATAGCAAGCGCGTGCTCATAGTAGTGTCAGATTCTTACTGACCAAAAAAACAGCACCCTTCGATATAAATTTGTTAGATATCGCAACTAAGTATAACTTATCAACCAATTTTTCTATTACGAAATTAAAACGTTTGGCAGGTTACTTTCCACTGAAGGATCCTGCATATTCCGCAATCTAGACGCGGTTAATCATTATCTCGCCAAGTCGAAAGGTTTCGTCCTTTGTAGTCGGCGCAATAAATTGCTCTCATCCAAAATTTGTAGGACTGTATTGTTGACATGTCCGATTAGTCGGTTTCTATGCTTTCTCGCGAAGCTTCTAGTTTCAGCTTCGATTGTCGGAATTCCGAGATCCCTGTGGATATCGTCGTTTCTAATATACCACGGTGCTTGGACAATTTCTCTTAGTACTTTATTTTGAAAAGCTTGTAAAATATTTGCACTTGTTTTCTTGGTACAACCCGAAAGTTGTATACCGTAAGTCCACACCGGCTTTAGCACTTGCTTGTATAAAAGCAGTTTGTTCTCAGTACTGAGCTGGTCATTCCCAGGTATTTGGCCTCGTTTGCAAAGGGTATTCGGGCCGAGTTTAGGAAAATTGGCAAGTCATTAGTTTTCTTGTAAGAGAAATTCACGTGAGCAGATTTAGATTCGTTAAGGGCGATCCGCCAGTCCCTCGTCCATTCATTTACATTATTCAGTGCGTTTTGCAGTTTTCCAGTCGTTTCTTCGATTGTTTTACCTACTGCTCGGATAGCGGTGTCATCGGCAAACGTAGCAAGGAGAATGCCACCTTCGTTCGGTATATCACGAGTATATAGCAAATAGAGAAGCGGCCCAAGAACGCTTCCTTGCGGTACGCAGGCCGAAATTTCCTTGAGCTCGGAGTATTCAACTCCATGTCTAACACGAAAGATTCTATTCCCGAGATATGATTCTAAAATATCATATAAGCATACAGGGAGCACTTGTCGTAGTTTGCATTTCAAGCCATCATGCCACCCCTTGTCAAAGGCTTGCGAGATGTCAAGAAATACGCTTGAGCAAATCTTTTTTTTCTTCAAGTGCTTTCTCGATTACGTCAGTAATTCTATGCACCTGGTCAATCGTCGAATGCTTACTTCTGAACCCAAACTGGTGGTCAGGGATAAGATTATTTTCTTCTATAAGCCGTTGGAGACGCCTTAGTTATCCTCTCGAAAATTTTCGATATGATTGGAAGAAGCGAAATGGGTCTATACGATTTTACTTCATTTAGCGGTTTTCCTGGTTTTAAAACCGTTATGACTTCCATTGATTCGGCAAGTGTTTTAATCTGAGTGCAGCATTTACAATATGGAGAAGCTTAATCAATGCTTTTCTAGGTAAAACTTTGAGAATTTCTCCAGTAATCAAATCATAACCAGGAGATTTCTTAGGTTTTAGATTCTCGATCTCATGTGTGAGTGCCCTTAGCGTTGCACTTGTGAGCGTCAAATCATCAGATGGTAAATCCAGCTTATTGCGGTTATCGTAAACCACTTGACCATCGTACGGTTTAAAGGTTTCTTCCAGGTGGGCCGCAAAGACGTCCGCTTTTTCTTTATCTTCCCTCGCCCATTCATTTTGATTTTATTTGATTGGCGGCGCGGGGACTTTGGGCCTTTTGGTGCCTTTTACAGCTTTCCAAAGTGAATAATTGGAATCTTTTTTCGCTGTTAAACTTTCAAGGTAAGAGTCTATTGCACGATTCTTAAAATCCTTAATAGTCTTTTTTAACAAATTGCACAGACGATTCAAGTGTGCTTTATGCTGCGGAGCACGACTCTGTTGCCATTTATTACGAGCTTTTCTTTTTTCCTTGACCAATTCTTTTATTTCCGGAGGATATCGTAAACTGTATCTATCCGGCGTTTTCCTTGGATTTGGCGTATTATTCCAAGATGCGAGCTGTACGATCTCAACGAAGCGATCAACTTCAACCTCAAGTTCATAGGGTGTCGTAAGTGGAACGCTCAGTTCTACATTATCTTCAATTTCGTTCCTAAAGCCTTCCCAGTTAGTTGTTCGACCAGTTAATCTCGCTGGCTCTAGGTTATAGAATAGTTTTTCGCTGATTGTTAAGATAACCGGGGAATGATCAGACGACAGATCAAAGCTCTCTTTGACTTTTATGTGGTTGGTAGATATTCCCTTCACAACGAAAGAATCTATCAGGTCAGGTATTTTCGAAGTATCAGTTGGCCAGTATGTCGGTTTACGCGTCGAATGGAAATCACAACTGTACTCCATACCTGGCCCATAGAGCATTCTACCTTTTTTCGAGCTGTATCTTTAGCCCCAGAACGTATGTTTCGCATTAAAATCGCCGCCGATGATAAAATTAGGTTTCAGCGATTCAAACAAGTTAGTAAAATCAGATTTTTCAAGCGCGGAACGCGGTGGACAGTAGATGGATGAGATTTTAAGACTACGGTGACTATTTTTAACTCGAATCGTGCACAGTTGCAAAGTTTCAAGCTCTATCTTTAGGTCTTCGGATTGTTCGATGCAGTCTTTAATAAACAAAGATGATCCGCTTCTCGCTTTTCCCGAAGGGTGACAAGCGTGGTAGTAGTCTTTTATTTTTAAATGCGCTTCCTTTTTTACGTGGGTTTCAGAGATCAAGCAAATATCAATATGGTTTTCACGCATGAATATTTCCAATTCGTCGAGTTTTTGCAAAAGTCCGTTTGCATTCCAAGTACATATTTTTAACATTCGTTTGTTATTCATATTCTAGTTGAAGTACGCGTTTTCTGAGAATTATTTTCAAGCTTAACCAGCCTATCGAGAATAATTTTATTTATTTTGCTTTATTCTTCAAATTTCTCGAGAATAAACGACAAAACATGAGAGCAGTGTCCGTCGAAATTTGAACGTTTTTTGGTTTTTCGGATGCCGCGGCCTGAGCGTAAGTCTGCACTCCTGCTGTCCGAGGGCCATTACCTGGCGGCCTTTTCGATGTTACCTTATCAGTACCGTTTCTTTTAAGAACAGAGGTCGAGGACTTTTCTGTTGTCACTCTTTCCCCCATCTTTTTGCGCTCTGAACCCGGTAGTTTTAGTTTAGCTAGTTTCTCCTGTGCATTCCTACTTTTTGGCTTAGTTTGCAGCTTAGATTTTGCATTTAGGGGTTTAAGGAGCACATCCGTCCTTAGCTACTTCACAGCCTCTATAATTTGCCGGGTGCTTTCCCTTACAATTAACATATGTTGCAGAGGTTTGTTTATTTACTCCACAGACTTGGGAGAAGTGATTTCCGGCGCATTTCACACATCGCGGTTCTTTTTTGCAGTACATTTGTGTATGGTTAAATCCTTGGCAACGTTTGCACTGCGGAATCATCCTTAAATTTCTACGCATGGGCTCAATTTTGACCACGATATTTAGTATAGCTCTAATTCGGTAGATATCGTCGATATTGTCAGACTTATCGAAGGTAAGCATAAGAACCAGAAGTCCACGCCTTACCGAAACGTCTTTATCTATTTCCGTTTGTTGCTTCTCCTTCTTGATGATATTAATGGCATCAAGAATTTTAAAGCCTTTGGCTTGAAGGTCAGTCATAACCTCTTCGTTGGTGCATGAGGGGTGGAGTCCCCTTGCAACGACACGATGTGGCCTTTCTGACTTGATTTCGAACGTATACCACTGAATCTTTTCGGTATTTAGCTTTTGGGACACAGCTCGGTAGTCATTGTAGTCGGCGACGTTGATTTTCCACGCATTATCCCTCAAAGATGTAACCGTATGCATTGGCTTCGGTAGCCAATGAAAACCCAAAGTTTAAGGATATCCTGGAATTCCTTTTAGGCAGGCAGTTTGAATTAGAGACTGTGTCAGGCAGTCAGGGCCCTCTTACTTCAGGATATAGGTCCATCCGTCGTACAGTTTGCACCGTAGTCTCTCATGCATGGTCGATGTGCAAGGGGGCTCACTTTTTGTCTGCTTGTCAAAAGGCGAAAGGTTATAGCACAAAGGGGCCTATGCTGCAATTGTCTTAATACAGGCCATTCCGTAAAGACCTGCAAATCAGGGACTTGAGGAATATGCAAGGCACGACACCATACGATGATTCACGCCTAAGGTAGGGTGGAGTTCGGGGGTATAACATCCGAGGTGACAGTAGGCAACGGTGTGCGAGACCCAGTGGTCAAGGAAGAAGCATCTCTAGCAGCATTGTCGGCGAGAGACGATGGGGCAAGTCAAAGAACCAAGGGGTATAATTTATTACCTACAGCAGTTGTGTTGGTGAGGAACAGATGGGGGGAATATTGGCCCTGCAGAGCTCTTCTCGACTCGGGTTCCCAAGTTACACTGATCACTGAATCTTGTGTGCAGTTTTTGGGATTACATCGGGAAAAATGTACCTTGGCGATAGATACAGTGGGTGATGCGGAGTCTAGGGCTAGGGGATTGGTTTCATTGAACACCAAATCCAAGATAACAGGATTCGGTGTTTCTTCGCAAGCGGTTGTGCTGAGAAGTATCAACAACCAAATACCTCAGCGCAAAGTATATTACAACGTACCTTCTCAGTTGAATCAGAAAAAATTAGCGGATCCGTCGTTTGACGAATCGGGACCAATCGATATTTTATTGAAGGCCGGTATAATCTTTAGAGCGTTAGCGGGTGGCAAGATCTACGATGACGAAAGCAAGATGATTGGTCTGGACACAGAGTTCGGGTGGGTGTTAGCAAGTGAGGATGAGGAAATGGCGGGTACGCGATTACGAGCTTATTATGTCGCGGATAGCTTGGAACGTATGTTACAACGCTTTTGGGAGGTGAAGGAGCCTGCGCCTACATCGCGTCGCTTGTATGACGACCATCCATGTGAGACTCATTTTAAAACTCACAACAGGAGGGACGAGCAAGGAATTCATGAAGGAATATGAGGACTTGGGACATATAGTGGAGATAGAAGCGGAGAAGGAGCTTGAAAGGGAATCGGGATACTACTTACCCCACCATGCAGTTATCTGAGAGTGGTATTTGATACTACATGTACTCCACCTGGTGGCAATTCATTAAATTCTCAACTGCTCACCGGACCTGTCTTTCAAAACGATTTGATGACAATTTTACTTCAATTCACGATGAATCCAATTGCATTAAGCGCCGATATAGCCAAAATGTATAGGCAGATTTTGACCCACTCCAATGATAGGCGGTTCTAGCAAATTCTGTGGAGAAACTCCCCAAGTGAAAGAATTAGGACGTTCCGGATGGATGACAACAGTCACTTACAGGACAGCGCCTGCCTCATTCTTGCAACGAGATGTCTAACTCAGTTGCCCGAAGATGGTCGAGAGAAGTTCCTTGAAGGTGCTGCTATGATAACCCACGATTTTTGTAGATTTCGTCGCTAGCTGTAGCAAAGTGGAGGAGGCTAAAGGGATCGTTAGTCAGCTATGCCGGTTACTTCAAGGAGCTGGGTTTAATCTAAGAAAGTGGGCGTCTAACTCGAAGGATCTGCTTGAGGAGATTCCACTGGAAAGAAGGGAGGCCAATTGGACATGGTCCATGGAGGCAAATCAGACGGTTAAGATATTAGGCTTACGATGGCATCCGGTAACAGATTGCTTTAGCTTCAAGGTCGTAGTCGAAGAAGTTTCATGTTACACTAAACGAAACCTTCTGTCGGAAGCTGCACGCATTTTTGACTCTTTGGGATTTTTGGCATCCTTTTTGATAAATTATGGGATCTTATTACAACGTTTATAGCGAAGGAAAATGGACTGGGATGATCTAATTCCCTTGATGTTTAGCCGTAAATGGGAGGCTTTACGAGGACGTGTAGGCAAGCTGGGTGCTCTTAAACTTCCTAGGTATACACCGCACAATAAGACAACCTTGGAAATGCATGGTTTCTGCGATGCGTCCGAGGAAGCTTACGCGGCTGTCGTTTACTTGCGCAGCGTTCTGGATTCTGGGAAGATGGTAACGAGTTTCATTGCGGCCAAAACTAAAGTCGCGCCTCTAACTCCTGTTCTGGTTATAGCTCGTCTAGAACTGTGCGCTGCTGCTCTCTTAACTTAATTAGTGGGAAAGATACATCTATAGATGGACTGATTCAACTATAGTTCTACATTGGCTTAATGGTCATCCTCGGAAGTTTTCAAGTTTCGTTGCTAATCGGATATCGGCAATAACAAGCGTAATTCCAGCCAAGCAATGGCACCACGTTAGAGGAGAAATCAACCCGGCAGACTGTGCGTCGAGAGGAATAGGATCGGATGAGTTAGCCATTCACGCTTTATGGTGGAATGGACCGAAGATGATTATTGGTGAGCCAACTGCATTTAACACTCTGCCCACTTACAGTGGTGATCCGAATAACTTGGAGGAGCGGAGGGTAGCACTGACAGGAATTATTGCTGAAGCAGGAGAGCCATTCGATCTATGGCATAGGTTTTCAAATTTAACCAAGCTGTTAAGGGTTACTGCCTGGATTTTACGATTTCTGCATAACTGCACAAGTGTCAAGGACACGCGAAGGACGCAATCTTTGAACACAGATGAACTTGATGGAGCCATGACTGCATTGGTCAAAGTAGTGCAGCGCGATCACTTCGGGGAGGAGATAGACCGTTTACAGGATGGCCTGTCGATAAAAACGGGGCGGCTAATAATTAATCCGTTTTATTTCGAGAAGAGCGAGGTGCTCTAATTTGTACAGTGACAATGGTACAAATTTTGTGGGAGCAAAGAATCTCCTAGATGAATTAGGCAGATTTTTGAGCTCCAGAGATACCCAGAGGCATTTGCAGAACCAAGCAAGCAGAGAGGATATTAACTGGCACTCAATAGCTCCGTCCGCGCCAACCTTCGGAGGACTCTGGAAGGCTGCAGTTAAGTCCACCAAATTTCATTTGCGGAGAGTAATCGGGTGTACTCTTCTATCGTTCGAAGAACTTCAAACCTTACTATGTGAAATCGAAACCTGTTTAAATTCAAGGCCATTAGCTGCAATGTCTGACAGATTCGTCGACTTTGCACCACTTACGCCAGCTCATTTCTTAGTGGGCTGCCTGAACCTAACTATCTGCCCACAAATATTAACCGCCTTTACAGATTTCAGATCATTGACCGACTTCAACAAGCGTTTTGGAAGCAGTGGCAGTTAGAGTATGTTAACACTCATCAGCAAAGAAGTAAATGGGAGCATGAGGCGAAGAACTTAACACTAAACTCTTTAGTACTGATTCGCGACGATAATCGACCTCCTGGCAAGTGCGCCCTAGGTCGAGTGAAGGAAGTTTTTTTTTTTCGTGAGTAGGTGAAAATCTTCATGAGACACTATGAGTCCGTGTATTCATAGTAGTGTCAGATTTCTACTGACTAAAAACACCCTTCCATTCATTTTGTTTACTACGACTAGGTTAGACCTTATCAAGTAGTTTTAGCTTCAGAAGAGAATATTCGCGTGAGGCAGGTAGATTTTCAATAAAAGCACCTGCTGAAACCGTCATGACATGCGGCTTTTTGTCTTATTGCGCTAATTCGAACGGTTTCGTTCTTTGAAGTCGGCGCGTAAGATTTGTCACATCCAAAGTTTGGAGTATGGCACAGTTGCAATGGCCATGAAGACGAATACGAAGTTTGCGAGCGAAGTGTTTTATTTCGTCCTCCACGGTAACTATCCCTTAGTCTCTGTGGATATCATTGTTTCTGATATACCAGGGAGCGTTCACAATTATTCTTATAATTTTATTTTGGAATGATTGTATGAGATTCCTATTGCTTGGTTTGGTACAACCCCAGAGTTGTATACCGTACGTCCACACGGGTTTAAGCACTTGCTTATACAGAAGCAGTTTGTTATATACGCTTAGTTTGGAATATCTTCCAATTAGCCAATACATTTCTCTGAGTCGATTTTCGACTACGTCACGTTTCTTTTTAACGTGAGGTTTCCATTTAAGTTTCGCGTCTAGTGTCATTCCCAGATATTTAGCTTCGTTTGCATGCGGAATTTGTACCGAGTTAATGAAAACGGGAAGGTTGATTATTTTCTTGTAAGTGAAGTTAACATGCGTTGATTTGGTCTCGTTAAGAACAATGCGCGAAGTTTTTGTCCACTCACAGATTTTATCCAAGGCTCGTTGGAGTTTTATGGTTGCTGACTCGATTGAACTTTCCGTTGCCAGAATAGCCGTATCGTCCGCGAACGTACCTACAATAGTGCCTTCAGTTTGTGGTATGTCCCGAGTGTACAGCAAGAATAAGATAGGCCCAAGGACACTTGAGGAAGGAAGTGCCCCGCGGATCCGATGGTTTGGTACGAGTAGCCGCACTCATTACAAAGAACGGGTTGGTCAAGTGGCCTCTCTCAAAGATTTGTTTGCTAAGCTTAACAGATTCGTAAACTGAATTGAACTTAAAATTTTATAAGCATATATAGTGAGTTGGCCTTGTAATATTGAATTGTATAACTTACATGTGCTATTAACTTAACTGGCTGAATTCAAATTAGCTTAATATTAAAATCATTATAATTATTTCAAGGTGGGCGGAATGTCTACGCCATCTAGAGCTCAGTAGAACTAATTGCATTGCAATGTAACCTTAAGAAGGTACCCAACTTCACTCTTTAGTTTTGCTCGGAAAAGACATGTACTCCATTTCTTCTTGTTAACTGCCTGTGTGTGAATAAAGCCGTCGACCGAAGAAGGTGGTTGTTTTTATTTGATCTCGGTGAAAATCCGCCGGCATCCTATAAAATAATTGGAACATCCATTGCCATAGGTGCTTGGCAATAGGCGCGAACACATCCTGCCGGACAAAGGCTCCTTAGGTATACCAATCGCTAGTTGCAAACTCAAATTTAAGCTGTATGCTATCGAGAGTACAAATCTTAGGTGGACAAGTGGACCCACATGCTTACCGACAAAACGGATTTGGCCAAAGCTGGATCTAAAACGTTCTAAGAATTCGATTTCTCTCACCAAATTGCATATCGACGCTACAATAGGTGTCACTGTCTAATAGGCAAGCATGCTACAAGGCTAGGCTTTTTTGCGACGGACTTTTGTAGAAGCTCCATGAATGAAGAAGAGGATGAAACTATACCGCGCCTTCTTTGTTTCGGCCCAGCTCTCTCCCGTAGAAAGAAGCTTCATCTAGGAGCCCCCTATTACAGCGATATGGGCGACCTGAAAAACATCGACATTTAAGACCCTCCTACGCTTCATAGGAAGCTCAAAATGGTTTAACGAGTAGGTAGGAGAAATTGGTCTAATTGTGTTGGCGATTCTCAGCTGGTAGCCACTTCAACTTAACCTCAACCTAACCTTTCTAAGTCTATTATGCTGTATATTCGTCAAGTAGCCATTGTTGGTTTACAAATATGGAGTCAAATTCATGCAAAAATTTAACGGTTTTTATTTTTTGCATTACGTTTATAATTATTTGGCATTGCTATTTCATTCTGCACTTTATAAGAATTAAGGCCTTATGGGAATATTTCATTGCAATTCTCTATAGTACATTAGTATAAGGTAATTATATACTACATCTTGGAAAATTCATATACAACTTAGTTTATATAAACTTAACTACCTACTGCATTACAAATAAGGCATTATGGACAATCTTGTTAAAATTGACAGATTTCATAGCTTGTTATGCAGCTCCATTCTTTGCTCAGTAGTTCTGGAAGTGATTCCGAACGCAAAGACTTCCCAAATTTGGTCCTGCCTAGTTAAAAACATACCACAACATACTTCCCTCCGTTATGTCAATAGGAATCAACATACGAGTAGAAGTCAGTGGTTTCTTAATTTTCAGCAAACTGGAGTATTCTTCCGGTTAATTTGAATACATCGAAACATTTATTGAAGCAGATACACTTATTCATGCTCATAATACAAAATGTACTTTCCTATAATCGAAATGGTGGTTCCTTAAGTATATTACTAAAGAATGAATACTGTAAGCCAGAACAGGGCGAGTATTTATGTTCCCTGAATAGCAAACGTATTCAACGAAATGGTGGCGTTTCCCGATTATTTTCCCGCTAGTTGCATGAACAACTTTCTTGGTTACGTGAGGAGAAATGGTTGAGAGTGTACACTAACCCAATTGCTAGCCGGAGTGGAAAATTTAATGGAAGCGAATTCATGACCCGAACATAATGTGGAAGGCGGCATTCAAGAATGAAGTTCTATCCTTTAGAAAAGGATTTTGATGGAGTGAATGTTATCTTCTTTTGGAAAGAGATAACCTCAAGGGGTAACAGCATGTGTACATTTATGCATGTTTGTGTATACTTTCACAGAGGAAAAGATTTAACTTAAATTGAATAACTAAAAAAATTCTGTTAATAAAGTCTGAATTAAATAATTGACCCTGGAATGTGATACCAGTAAAAACACAACACGAAGAGTACATGGTCGAGTATTAGCAGATTGATTATTTCCAAAATAAGCAGATGTATTCCAATTTTTTAATTAATATAGAAATCTAAATACATATACATGTATATGTTTGCAATCTTAATCGACTTTTTTATTAGGCGTTTTTCTTCTTTAGTTCAGAGCAGAACCTGAGTTGTCAAAAAAAATTAATTTTTCTTGTTCAGCTCAGACACATCAGAGCTTTCAATTCATGTTTCTTTTTTCGTTCAGAGCATACTCAGAGCGCATCTATGATCTCAGAATAAATTGGCCGAGCAGTTTGAACAAAAAGCTGAGCGCAGGAAAAGTCACATTTAACAGGAGGGAAAATACAAAAAAAAATCGGAAGCAGTTAAAATGGTGGGAGAAGCTTGTTGTTCTGGCGTAGAACTTTATACAATTTAAGAAATAAATATCACTAGATATTCTATTTATGCATAACCTTATTTTATGGTTTTAATGGACCAAAAGCATTAGGTGTACCTTACTCGTGGCTTCCACTTAATGCGTATATCAGGCGAACTTTTTAATGCCCCCTCTTCGTCCCTGGTTGATTCAAAGTTCCCGATTAGTAATTTTTCTGGTGTTAGGGGAGACAAGTCCATAGGATCATCGCTTAAGAACGTCAAAGGTCGCATATTTATGACACGCTTAGCTCCCGTTAACAAGGTTTGCATATCTTTACTAAAGATCTTCGCGTTCCAAATGGTTTTCTTCAGGATATCCTTAACGCTCTTTTCCAATCGTTCCCAGAACCCACCCCACCAGAGGGCTTTTTCAACACTAAATCGCCAATTTATGCCTCTATTACTTGAAAATTATTTATTTATTACTTATTTATTTATTTATTCATAACTTTAACAATTTTCCTTACATTTGGGTGTAATCGCACAATCTACACAGAGTTATGATTTTATTTTACTACTAAATAATGTTATAATATGTATTACAAAATATATTTTAATGAATATATGTATTGAAAGACTATCCATCCCCTGGTTTGATGAGGAATTTCGGCAAGCACATGCAGCAAAACAAGAGATGTAAAAAGCGGCGCTGCATAGAAGGACTAGAGCTGCTCGCGAGCTCTACGAGCGGAGAACAAAAGAGAAACATCGACTTCTCAGAAAGGAAAAAAGGGAGCATGAGAAGCGAGTACTGTTTACTCGAGAGAATTGTACGAAACTCACAAGCCAACACCGGCAACTCACAAGCCAAAACTTGCTTATGCCGATGACATTGACATAATCCGAAGAACTTAGCGGCCCGTCAATGGGGCATTTACGAGTATTGAGATCGAGGTTGGAAAAATGGGTTAAGCGGTCAATGAAAGCAAAACAAAATATATGCTGTCTACAAAAAAGGACACCCAACATCGGCGTCTTGGACAAAGCGCCGCAACAGACAGATATAATTTTGAGATAGTAAATAATTTTGTCTACCTAGGCTCTATGGTGAGCTCCGCAAATGACATCAGTAGGGAGATCACACGAAGAATTTCTCTTGCCAATCGTTGTTTCTATGGGCTAAGACGGCAATTGAGTAACAAAGCCCTGTCTCGAACTACTAAGGTAACTCTTTATAAGACACTAATCATCCCAGTCCTGCTGTATGGCGCAGAAGTATGGGCTTTGACAAAACCGTATGAGGATGCCCTTGGTTATTTCGAGAGAAAAGTTCTTCGAGCGATCTTTGGTCCCGTCTGCATAGACGGTGAGTGGAGGAGAAGGTACAATGCCGAACTATACGGCCTATATAAGGACATCGACTTAGCCAGAAGAGTTCACATACAGCGACTAAGGTGCGTGTGTCATTTAGAGCGGATGGAGTATAACGTTCCCGCTAAGAAAGTCTTCGAATCTACCCCGAACGGACGGCGCAGTAGAGGACGACCTCGCGGTAGGTGGCGCAAACAAGTGGAGGGGGACCTAAACGAACTTGGCGTGCGCAACTGGAGGCACCTGGCTCGTAACCGTGCTGGCTGGAGAGGTCTGTTGGTTAAGGCCCAGGTACACCCTGGACTGTAACACCATCTGAGTAGTAACGGGATTCAATGCTGATAGAGCATTTTTAGATAGAGAAAAACGCAGAGGTTGCCGTTTTAAAAAAAAATGTCAATCGGTTATGAGAGACTAACGACTAACATATTGTCTTCCGAAAGCATATGCATATACTGTACTGCTCCAGTGTTGAATCCGTGCTGTTATATGAATGCAGCACGTGGAGAGGGACCACTACTATCACCAGGAAGCTGCAAATGTTCGTTAATAATCTAACGAACACCTTTACGAGGGAATGATTCAGGAACCAATAGGCACAATCATCCAACGACGGAAGTGGCAGTCACTTGTTCCGAAGCGGTGATAGTTCCACAGCGAACCATGCTATGCAATGGAACCTTTTAACTCAGGATGGCAGAAGACCTGTCGGTCCCGGGAGAATTTGGCGCAGAACTGTCGAGAAGGAGACACGGCAGTTGGGGAAAAGTTGGGGAGAACTCAGACACATTACCAAAAACCGTACATGATGGCGCGTAGGCGTAGTAGAGGCCCTAGGACCCACAAGGGGATACAGGACATAAGTAAGTAGGTAAAGTATATGTATAATAACCACAGAAAGCCAAATCAAAAACAAAAATATATATAATAGCCATTTATACGCCGGTGGGCTTTAGCGTGAGAAATTTCATCGATGAATTAGAGATGATAAGCTGATCGAGGAAGGTTACGAAGTGCTGACGTAATTGTACTGGGTGACATGAACCTAATCAATTTGGCTACTAACAGGCAGGTAGCGGGTGGTTTTTTGGAAGTGGCATCCTCAGTGGAGATGGTCAATGTAATGAAGGAGCCAACTCGCTATGATATACGAATCGGCAGCGTGACATTGATAGATCCAATCATAGTAAGCATACCTGCAGAGCCATGTTTTCGAGTATCATCGAGTCTTGTACACTCCGTCTCACTTGATTACGAACAGGCAGTTTTTTTTTATGTTAAGATATTTTTCATACCCTTCGCTAATCTAGGGAAAACCAATTACACAAGGGATGAAGGATATATTATGTTTATATTGCAAAAAAAAATGGGATTAAGTTGATAAATGCAACTTTTATGACGCTTTTCCCAAAAAGGTCATCAAATGTAGCTATTTTTTTTGTCGCACTTGATTACGAACAGTAGCTAAATCTACCTGTTAGAAGCTTAAAAGGTAAAGAAACAATACAAAATTTGTTTGTAAATGTTGGTTTTATTCAAAGAGTAGCAATAGTTTTTAGTAATGGGTACTACCTCCTGATCGCTGAATCACTTCAAGTAGCCTGCTGTGTAGGGATTCATAGAGTTCTGTTAAATAATCTAGCGAAATTTCGGACCAGGCTCGTTTTATGGCTTCAATAATCTCTTCCGTTTCATCATATTGCTTTCCTCATTCGTAGACTTTTCTTGAAAGCCAACCCCACACGTTTTCCATGATGTTCACGTCCGGTGAATATGGCGGCCATGCAAGTAGGTTTACATTTTGGTTCTGAATCCAGGTTTTTGTTGTCCGTGCGGTATGTATCGGTGCATTGGCTTGTTGGAAAGTCCATCGCTGTCCACCAAACATATCCGAAAACTGCGGAAAAGCTCTTTACAGTATCGATTTGTAAGTGATTGCCGTCATTTTGGAGCTTTGTAAATCCAGCTCCACAGTTCCGTAATAGCTTATTGCTCCCAATACCATTACACCACCTCCTTTGCTGTGCCGCCTTTGAAGATGCATTTCTTCTTTTCTCAAATCATGGAAATAACAGCTGTATCCATCAGGCCCGTCCAAATAAATTTTTTTTTCATCAGAAAAGACGACGGTATGCCACTCTCGATTCCACCTGATGTGACTTGTTGCAAAATCAACCCGCTGGATTTTACGTGCCGCATTCAATGGCGGTTTCCTCTTCATTTTTTCATGACGAATATGGCTGGCCTTCTGTATCACGTGATGAATAGTCGATCTGCTGGCTGTAACTCCAGTTTCTACCTTAATTTTACTTACGGAGAGCCTTGAATTTGAAGCAGCTCTCAGTATCGCCCGTCTTTCCTGACATGTTGTTGCTTTGCTGACTCTTCCTTTGCGGTTTTTCCATACTTCTCCGGGTCCTTAATAAAGCTGTGTACAACAGTGTTGCCTCTTCCATTCTTGCTGGCTATGAAACGGATGGATTTTCCTTGTTCCCGGTAAGCTTGAATTTGGCCTATTTCCTCCTTAGTTAATGTCTTTCCTTTACCCATAGTTGTAGATTGTATGAACTTATTTCTTGAACTAAGCTGCCTAATACTCGAAGTATCCTTTTATTTGATTTAAAACACGGTAACTGGTAGATTAAGCTACTGTTCGCAATCAAGTGAGACAAAAAAACAGGTAAATTTTATGACCTTTTTGGGAAAAGCGTCATAAAAGTTGCATTTATCAACTTAATCCCTTTTTTTTTACAATATAAACATAATGTATCCTCCATTTTTTGTGCAATTGGTTTTTCCCAGATTAGCGAAGGGTTTGAAAAATATCGTAAAATTTAAAAAAAAAAACTGCCTGTTCGTAATCAAGTGAGACGGAGTGTATATCAGATCATTTTGCTATCTTCTATGGAACATTCAGAGAAACGGAGAATAATGTTAACGGAAGTAAAAACGAACGAATTCGGAATAATATCACAAATGAATTGATAGAAGCCACAAATTGGGAAGCAGCACTTCTGGAACAGAATGTCCATGCAATGTACAGCAACTTTGTTGTAAAAATGCAGGAAATTCACAAGCGGCCTCAGTAAGCAGCAGCTATAAAGGAAATAGGACCCATCATCTTTGGATTAGGGCTGAGCTAAAAGAAGAGTGTGAAGTGCGGGACCAGCTGTACAGAAGGTGGAAAATTAACAGGCTTTGTGCCTCGTATGAAGCAGAGTACAAACAGTACCATAATAAGCTCAACAAAGAGATCCATTTAAGTAAAAGCAGTTACTATAAAAGACATTTACAATAGCTAGAGGAGATCCGAGAAAGACCTGGAATCTAGTTAATGAAATAATTGGGAGAAACAAGAGGTCTTTGGACCAACGAATTCTAAAGAATTCCAAAGACAGAATCGTTGATGGGGTCATTAATGAGTTTTCGGACTACCTCTGTAAGGATGCGGAAACGCTACCTCCAACCATATGAATAGCAACTTGCCAAATACTTGAAACAGTTACTGAGATGGTGAATATATTACGTAGATTAAATCCGAGTAAGGCACCAGGTATTGATGGAATACGACCAATAGACTTAAAGGCAAATGCTAACATTTTTGGACCGATACTGGCGAAAATAACAAATAGCAGTTTGAAGCATTGCACTATTCCACAGGCACCCAAGAATAAAAAGTTATGTGGGAAACTATTGGCCAATTTCGATTCTATCTATCGTCGAAAAATTTTTGGAATACATTGTTGTGGGATGGCTCAAGGCATTTGTGGAACGGCATTCTATAATTGGAGCAAGTTAATATGGGTTTCAAAAAAATAAAAGCACTGGTAAACTCTTGGGCGAATTCACGAACGTCGTCAAAAAAAGCCTCAATATAGATAGATTCATAGATTTTAGTAAAGCGTTCGACACACTAGACCATCGTAAGCTGTTGGAAGGTGTTAACAAGGTAGGAATAGGGGGAACTCTGGCGAACTAGCTGTTAGATTACCTCACCAATCAACAATTTTAAGTCAACATTTCTGAAAGTTACGGTGAAGCTCAGGGTTCAAAACTAGGCCCACTATTGTTTATAATCTAAACGAACGAACTGCTGCGAGTCTTCACATTTCTTCATTTTTCTTTTTCTGCTTCGAACATTTACTACCGATTACTTAAAATCATTAAAATAACTTTTAAAATAATCAACAATATTTTATAACTAAATTAAAAAAAAAAACTAAACTTTATTCTTAACGTTCCATCAGAATAACATCTTGCAGATAAGCCTTAAGCTTTGCAGGAAAACAATTTAATAATTGTTAATATTTTGATATATAAATAAAACTAGAATTGAAATTGAATTGACTACTACTACAACTACTACTGCCACTACTATTAGTTAGATATTATAATTGCATGAATGTGTGAACTGCCGTCAAACTCTTCTTCTTCTTCCTTTTATCAGCGAGGTTATGATCCGAAAACAAGGGATCACAACCCTCCCACTTCACCGCATTTCTACTGATCCGCCTGTGGGGTTCGCCGTCAACTGCCGTCAAACTATTTTTTTTATCATTCTAACGCATTTTTCCAGAGAAACTATTCTCTGTTTAACTTAACACTTGTACCTTGATATATTATTTTTATACGTTGCTAGAGCACAGTAAGTTATTTATTCAAAATCAATTCCTTTTAACTATTCATCAATGCGTTAGAACGATGTTTTCATTCATTAGTATCTTTGAAACTATGTACATATGTACTCGTATATAGTGACAGTCTGAGTTACACAAAACTTGAAGTTATGCAAATGAAACTTTAGTTTGATTCCTGTATTTATCCTACCTCCAATCATGTGCGGTTTTATAAAGTAGGAATGGTTAAAGCATTAGATATTCTACATGTATACATACTATGTATGAGTATGATACATTATACACACATACATATCAGATGATCAAGGTTTTCTTTGAACTATTGTTTAAGGGTAAAGGAACTGATGTTCCTGAAGCGGTATACATATATATTTGCACTGGGTTAACGAAATTGATTTTGTTTGGAACTTGCAATGCGCAACTTAAAAATTGAAAATACATACATACGGATACATGGAAGTAATTTCCATTCGTTGCACAAACGAATCATCATCAGTACATATCGCACTTATAATACAATGTTGTTGTAGCTCAAAATATAAGCTATTTTCAGAATCAACGAAAAACTGATTATTAACTTCCTGTTATAGATTATAAAAAAATTAATACTTTATTAGGGTTATTAATAAAAATAAAGCAATTACCTATTATTCTAACGACAGTCTTATTGACCCGTAGGGAATTGAATTTTACGTTTGAATATGATTTTATCTCAAATTTGACAAATTTTGAGTTACAACAGTATTGTATTATCAGTGCGATATAATAAAATTATACATTTTGTCTGTTTGTCTACTTATTTGAACGCGCATTATGTAAAACTACTAACCCAATAAAAACAAATATTCGGCGCAACAGCTGTTTAAAGTGCCAGGGCCTAGCTTCTCGCAACCACTCATGTTGTGTGCGTTATATTTTGCAACGTGACTGGGATGTGGATATGGGGTAACTTAAATGGTTATTTCCCATCCATACAATCTAGTCACGGCTAACAAAGCGCACCATGATGACAAGACGACATAAACGGGCCTCGGATATTGCCAAACCGGGTAGACCAGGGCATCCTTTGGAGCCAGGCCTGAAGGGTGTCAGTATGCAAGCGTCTGGTGGTCAGCGTGTCCCGCCCCGGGTGGCAGACTAATAGGGGGTGCCATCAGTAAATAAATAACTATTTTGCACATTACACAAAATAAAAACACAAATAAAACAATAAATTTGTTTCCCAAATACATACCTACCTAACATATATGTGCGCATGAATTTCGTTTCTGAGCTTTTCCCTTAAGATAGGTAATATGGAAATAAGAAAACCATTGTCACCCAAGAGCAACAACCAAGAATTCAAGCAAGCCGCGCAGTTCTGTGTTCTGTTCTTTTTTCTTTACTGTTATGAGTATTTTTCTTCGTTCCGTTTTCAAATAACGGTACGCGGTTCTTATCGCATAAAATTCTATTCTTCTATCCGACGTAGATACACAAGTTTGTGTGTATCTATCTGTAATCATTGGACAGGAGTATAAAACCAAGCAAGACGCAATGGGTATTCATGGAGGAGTTCAAAAATGAATTCAGAAAATTAATCCAAAAGCTTTGTTTACGCCATGTGCAAACCATTCTTCAAACCTTTGTGGAGTTCACTCTTTTGGAAGCACTCCTTCAAGTACAACGTTTTTTGGGACAGTGGAAAGACTTTACACATTTTTCTCAGCATCTACGCATCGTTGGGATATTCTCCTAAAAAATTTATGTGTGTCAGTCAAGAGACTTGTAGACACTAGATGGAGCGCTCATCACGAGGCTGTTAAGCCATTGAAGGAAAATTTCGTGAAGATAGTTTTAAGTCTTGAACTCCTTCGTGATCCTCAAAATGAAAATTTGGATACTAGAGGTGCTGCAACCATACTCTTATATGCTGTATGCGACTTTACGTTTTTGTGTTATCTTTCATTCTGGTGCGATATTTTGGAAGAAGTTGATGCAGCGCAGAAATACTTGCAAAAATCCGGGCTCACTCTAGAAAAAAGTGTAATAAAACTTAAGGCACTCGCGAGTTTTCTTCATGAACATCGTGATGAAACCGTGAAAAAGGCCATATTATACGCAAGAGAGCAATGTACTGAGCTAGAAATTTCAAATGAAAGGCGGGGAAGAACAAAAAAGAAGAAAATTATGCCAGGCGAAAAGGCTCAAGATGCTGGTTTGACGTTGGAAGAGGAAACACGAAGACCGATATTAGAATGTCAGGATACATTTTACACTGAACTTATTCATCGGTCTAAGGCCATGGAAGACATTGCGTCAGCTTTCTCAGGTCTTCAACCGAAAAGTCGAACTGCGTGGTGCTGTTCCAATGCTTACCTCGACATTTACAGAACTAACAGACAACAGTATCATATTGAAAATCAGGGAATACGGCGTCACATGGTAGCTGTAAAAATAAATTTAAAAGATGCAGACATTTGGACAGCCTTTGAATTTTTAAGCTTCATTGTTAAGTGGGAATTTTCAGACTCGTTACCGAGTCTGTCATTGGCAATGACAATTTATTTAACAATTTGCGTCTCAGTGGCATCGTGTGAACGAAGCTTTTCAAAATTAAAATTAATTAAGACTTATCTAAGATAAACAATGAGCCCAAATAGGTTGACTAATCTGGCTATACTTACAATCGAAAAGGAACACACAAAAAATTTAGATTTTAATGATTTAATCAAAACATTCAGTGCAATAAAGGCTCAAAAGCACCTTTAAATAAAACCTTGTTCATGTTTTTTTCTTAAATTTTTTAAGGGGTGTAAGCTTGCTCTACCGCCCCGGGTGCCACTGCCTCTTAGTCCGCCCCTGTGTGGTACCATCGTGTTTGAGTAGAATGGTCTGTGATGTTCACGTATTGAGGGGGGCCGAACTGTCAACTGATAATCACTTAGTGCTGTGCAAATTGTATTTTAGCGAGAGAGTGCCTCCACCAATAAAGCTTAAACCAAGGACGGTTACACGCATACGATGGGAGAGGTTACAGGAAGATGAGATACGGGAGACATTTGTACGGCAAATATCTGAAAGGTTTGAACGAATTCCAACTGTTCCATCAAATGTAGAGGAAGAATGGCAACTGTTTTCAACAGCGGTTATTGCCTCTGCGGGAGAAGTTTGTGGAGTGAAGCGGCTTGGTGTGGCGGCTGGTGGTGAGAAAAGAACTGCTTGGTTTAAAACGCCCGGAGTTCAAGAAGCCATCAGAGTGAAGAAGAGAGCCTTTAATGTGTGGATTCACTTGGGGAACTCCGATTCTCGAAATCGGTACCCTGAGGCGCGAAGAACTTGCAAATTAGCTGTGAAAACAGCGAAAGTACAGTCTTGGAAGGAGTTTGGCGAGAAATTGGAACGTGACCACAGATCTGCAAATAAGATGTTCTAGCAGACCGTCCGCCGACTCAGAGGAAAAAAGTTGAATATCGTTGAAGGAGTCAAATCCAAAGACGGTAGACTTCTTTCAATGAGGAGGACATCTTACGCAGATGGAGCGAGCACTTTTCAGAATTGCTCAATCCCGAACAGGGCACCGAAGATGACAGACCTATGGTCGAGAGTTGGGCGGAAAGTAGTCCTACGGTAGAGGAAGTAACTTTGGCGATCAAAGCACTAAAAGTTGGCAAATCTGCTGGTGTGGATGAAATTCGGCCAGAAATGCTCAAGGCTTTAGGTAAAGAGGGAGTTCAATGGCTCTCGCGTGTCATTAAAGCGGGATGGGAATGCGGTGAAACACCTGGTGATTGGCAAAGGGGGGTGACAGTTCCTCTTTTTGAAAAAGGGGACAAAAGAGATTGCGCCAACTATAGGGGTATATCTCTTTTAAGTCTCCCTGGAAAAGTCTTCGCTAAGGTGCTAGAAAAGCGTTCCAGAGCTGTGGTTGAGGACAGTTTGGGGGATGAGCAGTGCGGTTTTCGTCCCGGTAGAAGCACAACCGACAAGTTGTTCATTCTCAGAATGGTTCTTGAGAAAGCCTGGGAATATGCCAAACCTGTCTACACTTGTTTTGTGGATTTGGAAAAAGCATATGAGAGGGTTCCTCGAGGCAAACTCTGGAGTGTTCTGCAGGAGTATGGGATTGCTGGTTCTCTGTTAAGGGCGATTCAGTCTTTATATACAAACTGTAGAAGCTGTGTTCGGATAAACGGTGTTAAATCAATACCTTTCACTATGGGCGTTGGACTCCGCCAGGGGTGCGTTTTGTCACCTCTCCTCTTCATTGTATATATGGATTGGATGTTACAGCGCAGTCGTGGCGGGGAATGTTTCAAAGTGGGAGACCTAAGGATTAGTCATCTGCTCTTTGCGGATGATTTGGTCGTCCTTGGGTCCTCTCAAACCGAACTTCAGCGCGCACTCGAAAGGTTTGTAGCCGTTTGTGATGATGCTGGAATGAAGATCAACGCGAACAAATCGGAAGTAATGGTCGTTTCCAAAAAAACCCATTCAGTGCACTCTGCATGTTAGTGGAGTCCCACTGAAGCAGGTGAAGAAGTTTAAGTACCTTGGGGTTTTATTCACGAGTGATGGGAGGAGCAATGCCGAGTTATCCTGTAGAATTGGTCAGGCTGGATCAATTTTGAGAGAGCTTGGCCAATCTGTCATAAGGAAGGCCGAACTCAAGCTAAGCTGTCGGTTTTTAACTCTGTACATGTTCCAACTCTCACCTATGGTCATAAAATTTGGGTAGTGACCAAAAGATTAAGATCGCGGATACAAGCTGCCGGAATGAGGTTCCTTCGCGGTGTTGTTGGAATAACTCGTAGGGATCGAGTGCACAACACCAGAGTACGCGAGGCGCTCAACGTTGAGCAGCTACTTCTACGAACGGAACGATCTGTACTTCGATGGTTTGGTCACGTAGTGCGTATGCCCCCAGACCGGCTTCCAAGACACGCCATGGTTGCCGTGCCATCAGGTAGGCGACTTCGCGGAAGGCCTAGGAATAGATGGTTGGATCAAGTCCGACATCTCTCCTGGAGCCGCTTAGGGATTCCCTCCGATGAATTGGAGTCAATGGCGGAGGATAAATAAATGGAAGAAATAAATGTATAAATAAATAATAAATAGGTAAGTAAATAAATAGATAATGCATATATAAATAATAAACAAATGGGTAACAGGTAGGTAAGATTAGGTTACGTTGGCTGTTCACACGAGAGTGCAGACACACTTAGACCAGTCAAGGTCCTTTGTAACTAACAAAACCAACCGGAAATTTGACAAAGCGATGGATGCTCATGACGTCCAAGGACGCCATGATTTCCACCCGGAAAACGCTACAATGATCAGGGAGGCGGAAAGAGATGCTCAGATTGAGCCCTTCGGAGAAAACACCACAACCCACTCCACCCTCCGTCTTAGATCCGTCTGTAAAGAAGTGAAGCGAACTACCATCGAAAGGCGGGGAAGTGTCCCATACATCCCGGTTAGGGATGCTCCTACGGAAGTTACGGTCAAATCTCATTTTCGGCGGGGTGTAGTCCGTGTTTTCGTGTTTGAAGTTGAGAAGATCAAGGATCGAGGAGTGGCCTAAGGGATAGCTAGTCCACTGAGTGGAGTCTTTCAGGCGGATGGCCACACTGGCAGTCATCTGCTTGCCGAAAATATCTAAAGGTATCAGGTTGAACAAGATGTCCAGTGCCGCGGAGGGAGTAGTTCTCAGTGCATCACTGATGCAGATGCATGCAGATCTTTGCACCTTAGCTAGTTGAGTGAGGCGGACCGCGCTGTCAAGAGCAGGCCACCATACGATCACGCCATATAGTACAGGCCTGATAACGGACACGTATAGCCAATGAGTGATTTGAGGTTTAATACCCGAGCTCCTACCTATAGCCTTTTTACAGGAATAGAGAGCCACATTAGCTTTCTTGACGCGTTCTAGTAGATTGGCCTTCCAGTTTAAATTCCTATCCAAAATAAGACCCAGATATTTTGCGTTTTCAGAGAAGGTGAGACTGGTGCCATTTATCGTAGGAGGGTCTATGAGGGGAACTTTATATTTCCTCGTGAAGAGAACGAGTTCCGTTTTATGGAGGTTAACTCCCAGTCCACATTTAGAGGCCCATTTGGTGAGCCGAAGGAGAGCATATTGGACGATTTCCCTGAGAGTGTCCGGGTGTTTACCGGAGGCAGCAATAGCAATGTCATCAGCATAGGCGATCACTCTACAACCTGACGTATCCAGGTCCATCAGTAGTTCATTAACTACCAGGTTCCACAGAAGAGGTGACAAGACTCCACCTTGAGGTGTACCGCAGCCAGCAATTCTTCTGATGCTCTGCCCAGCTGTGTGTTAATAATCCTGCATGTAAGCAATTGATTGATCAACACTCCGAGCGAAATATTCACTTTCAGATTTACAAGTGCGTCGGTAATCGCCTTTCGTTTGACATTGTTAAAAGCTTCCTCAATGTCAAGGAAAGCCACCATGGTTCTTTGATGCTCAATGATTTTTCGATGGTGCGCACAAGCGAATGTAAGGCTGTCTCAACCGATTTGCCTTTGCAGTACGCATGTTGGGACGGCGAGAGCAGAGCTGGGCTAATACTTTGCCGAAGATGGATATCAATTAACCTTTCTAAAGTTTTAAGCAGAAAGGACGATAGACTGATAGGTCGGAGATCCTTAGGCTCCAAGTGCGAGCTCTTTCCTGCCTAAGGTATGAATATGACTTCAACCTCGGTCCAAAGTTTGGGAATATAGACCAGATTTAGACAGCCCGACAAGATGACTTTGAGCCATGGAAGCACAATGTCCTCGCATTGCTGAATTTCAGCTGGAATAACACCGTCAGGTTCTGGGGACATGAAGGGTTTGAAGCTGCGCATTGCCCATCGGGACTCTTCTGTAGTTATCAAGACTAAGGAGTTGCTGCAAGGTTGAGGGGGGGATTTCCCACTTGCGATACAGCAACAGGGGAGCTACCAGGAAAGTGAGTATCCAGTAAGATGTCAATGGATTCCTCAGCAGAGGAGGTCCAGTAACCATCCGGATGCAAAAGGAAGCTGGGTATAGAAGGGCTTTTAGAGAGGATTTTCCGCAACCTGAAAGCTTCCGAAGACTCTTCAATGCTGTCGCAGAAGAGTCCCCAGTCGTTGCTCCTTCCTCAGTGAGATTTTGTATTTTCTGAGAGACAGTTTATAGGAGTCCCAATTGGCCGTCTCACGGGAGCTTTTAGCAATATTAAAAAGGAGCCCAGTGTCTTTCCTAAGAGTACTGAGATTTTCGTTCCACCAAGGAGGTTTCATTTTACCTCGAGGTTTGCGGAGTGGACAGGCCTCAGACATGGCACCGTTTAGTGCCGATGTTAGGGTGTTGACTAGATTGTCAAGGTCTTCAGTGCAAGAAGGTTCAGTAGGCAGGTGGGAGGGAATAAGCGTTAATAAACGTTTCCTATAAAGGGACCAGTTGGTTTTCTTGTAATTTCTAAAAACCTTCTGATCAGGCAGATAGTCATCAAGACTAAATTGGAGGTAACGGTGGTCTGAGAAAGAGTGCTCATCAGAGACTCTCCAGTCCTTAACCGAGTTATATAAGTGATCGGAGACTAGAGTGATGTCCAGGACTTCTTGTCGGTTGTGAGTAATGAAGGTCGGTTTGGACCCCTTTTACAGATTAGGAGATTAGTACTAAGGATAAAGTCAAAAAGTTGCTCACCTCTTTCATTTATGTTGGAACTGCCCCAGATTGAGTGATAGGCATTCGCATCACAGCCAATGATGAGACCAGTGTTTCGGCTTTTTGCTTTAGCAATCAAGCTCCCCAAGATGTCCAGGCGGAGTGGCCCACAAGATCGTGACCTAAATAACCCGATACCAGCCAGTAATTTCTTGATCGCAATTCCAGGTTGGTAGCGACTATGTCTTGATTGTTGAAATTAGAGAGTAAAAGGATGTTTAGATGGGTCTTCGCAAGGATACAGGATCTCGGTTTACCTTCCTTTCTTGCGTAGATTAATTTGTGGTTTTAAGTCTTGAGTACACAAACACGGTTTCCAACAACTCATGGTTCCTGGATCAAGACGAAGTCTTCCCCGTATTTGCTGAACCGGAGAATAAGGGAGGCCGAAGCCGTGATGGAGTGATGCAGGTTAATCCGAAAGATCCGCAGCATTGGGGATACTTTTCGCTATAGATACCATTACCGGCTTCCTCTGAATCTAATGACAGAAGGTTATCCTCGAGAGAGAGGCCACAAGGGTCACTGTCCAGGAGTGATGGTGAGGGAGAGGGAAGACCAGAATAGTCCAATTTCAGGAGAGCGTCAACCATTTCGGTGTCTATCGACGAGGAGTCAACCCCCGAAAAAGATGGATCGGCGCAAGGGAGCGAGAGAAGGGGCTCGGAAAGAGAGGTGTTCTTAGCTGGTGCAGAAGGGACTGCAACCTGCTTGGGAGGTACTTTCTCGAGCTCCTTCTTGTCACATTTGTAGACTTTCAAGGTGATGGAGCTCAATCCATAATTGACTACCCCTTTAGAAGATGCCTAGGGGGCCAGAGACTCTTCATAACATAACAATGATCACACTTCTGATGTCTCCTCTCGGCTCGTCCACTTAGGCAATCTTCCAATTATGGGTAGGAAGGGAGCTGTTGTTAGCCTTCAGAATATCCAGGATAATTTTAGGATCAGAGGGTTCAGCCGGAATGGTAGCACGTGCTCTTGGTCGGTTTGGAATCTGGTCCTTTCCCACGATCTCCAACTGTGCACCTGGCCAAACCTGTCCTTATCTGGAGACAGCAAGTTTATAGAGATTCTTCGATCTTTGGTCAGCGCAGGCAATAAGTTTGACATGCCTTTGATGCCAGCCACCATCCCTGCAGGAAACATCAGGGCCGGGATGGTCACGTAGGATTTGGAGACAATTGGTGGTGAGTTTAATCTCCACCTTCCTTCACTTATCCGCCGTAATGCTGCCATCCGGATCGCTATGGTCAACGACCGCGATCTCCAAGTGTGCCTTAAGCACTTGGTTGAAGGGCTTGGTAGTAGCGTTGGAAGGTACCACCTTGGTCTTTTTGGCAAGGGTGGGAGACTCATCCTGAGACCTCTGGCGTTTGGACGATAAGTCCTTGCCGGATGAGTCGGGGGGGAGCTGGACACGTTTGAGTGCCCAACTTAAAGAAGTCTTATGCTTCTGGGTTCTATCCTGCTCAGGAATTTCCTGGATGCGGCGAATTAGCTTATAAGCTAGCCGACGATCTTGGTAGGAGATCTTGGGGGGAGCGACATTCGGCGAGCTCGAAGCCGAGCCGTCCGTCGCCCCTGAAAGGGATTTGAGAAGGGGATGTGGATCCTTCGAAGTGGAGGGCACAGCGTGCTGTAAGCTCGAGGCCGAACAGTTAGCTGTCCCTGAAGGTGCAGAGATATTAAGGGCTTTGCCCCCTTGCGTTTCATGATCTGGCTTTACGATCGGACCAGGTGTTGAAACCACTGTCCTGCCCGCCAGTGTACCAGACGCGCGTTCAGCAATCCTGGGGGCATCCACTTGCTTACAACTGCTCGCAACGCTAGTGCTAGGCATGTAGGAGAACAGGTAGCTAAATATTACACAAATAATAACAGAACGTAGTAAATAAAGAATAAATAATATTTAGTTTGTGGCTAGATTTTTAACATATTCTATATTTAACATTAAGCCTTTCTATTGTCGTAGAAACAAAATCGATGTTGGCTAGATCGTGAAGTTTGAGCGTCGAAAAATACCAGAGAAACTTCAGCACACGTTTTAATAACTTGTTTTGCGGTATTTGCAATTTGTTGATGTGTGTTTTTGCACATTTCCCCCAAACTGGATAACCATAAAACATAAAGGACTGGAAAATTACCTTAAAAATGATAAGCTTATTCTCTTGACTCAGCAGAGAATTTCTGTTAATGAGAGGAAACATAATTCGTATCGTTTTATATATTTTATCTAAAGTATTTGTAACTTGGTTGCTGTTTATTTTTATCCAAAGTTATGGCTAATTATGTAACACTGTCCGTCCAGGTTGTACTAACATTATTAATTCTCAAATTATTGCTTGGTAAAAAACAAGCTTTTCTTTTCCTAGTGAAAAAGATAGCTTGAATTTGTTCAGCATTCACTTTAATTGTCCACTTATCAAAATAACTCGTTGCCAACTGCCTTTAATTCCACCGCTCCTTTCTTGAAGGTCTTCGTATTATCTGAGTATAGAACCTTAGGTATGCCCCTTCTCCAAATAAACCGTCTCATTGCCAAAATACAGATTTCGTTTGCAAAGCTGTGAACAAGCACCAAATGTACAGCTCGGACTACGGCACAAGTAAAAAGCATAATATAGACCTTAGTAGACTCGTCATCACCAACTGTATAAAGTGGCCTAGCAAAATCCACGCCAACAGTTTCAAAGGGGTGGGAAGCCAACATGTGTTCCCTAGGTAAGGGAGCAAAAGGTTGTGAGCCAGGCTTACCGTCAGTGTTACCGTTTTAAAATTGTGCTTCCAGTCAGATTTGACTGGAAAAAACCAGTCAAAAAACTCAAATCCAGTCAAAAAAAACAGTCAAAGAATTGTAAACACAAATCCAGTAAAAGTCCAGCCAGGATAAAAACGAATATTTTATTCGAAATAAAAATAACACAGAGTACAACACGGAGTACAACAACAAAAAGTGACTTGGAACCACTTTAGCTTTTTTTCTCAGTCAAAACTGAGTTGGGATGTCTATTTTGCGCTACAAATTTCAGATGGCGCTGAGAAGAGCTTTTTCATTCAACTTGAGTGATTCAGTAGTATTTTACAAATGTAAGCACAACTTTTTCATAGTTTTTTTATCCAATTTCAATTCAATCAGTAATCTTCAAACAATAAAAAAAGTTTTTCACCAGATTGACTTGGGATCGTTTTGTGGAGAAGCTTTCACTTTGTTTTGCATAATTCTTACCAAAACGCACCAATTATCATCATTTGTATTTGCATGGCACCCTGTATTGCTGCTTTCGTAAGCAATATTGATACCAATTTTATTTGTTATTTCCGCCGGTATATAATTGAAGCACTATTCGCTAAACCTGAGCTGGTTTCTGATTATCAGAATCGAATTCGTTAAATGAAGGCTCATCCGATTTCGTAATTCTGTTTTTACGATATTTAGTTGACTAAACATTCTCTCCACTTCTGCGTTAAATAAAGGGAGCACTAGTATTGTAATCGCAAGCCTTACGAGATCGGAGTACGGGTTCTATACATATCTATATGTATTTGTGTAAACGGTAGGTAGGGTAGAAACTCGCATTTTGCACATTACAGTTGATTAATCTTGATTTTCAAACTAGTGTTCGTTAGACAGAAAATCCAAGTGCTTGTGGAGTGGAACCGTATAAATTGATTCATTGTATTGGTGGGAAATAGAAATGTCAAAAATTGGAAATTCACGGCGAAAGTGGTTCTCCTATTTTTGTTTTTCTATGGCTACTTTGAATTAAAAAAAAAAAACTAATTGGAAAGAAATGCCAGATCAACAAATTTTTAAAAGCAGTCAAAAAAAAATTGAATCCAGCTAAAAAAACAGCCGGCTGGATTTAAAAACATCTTCCAGCTAAATTCATATCAATCCAGTCAGATCTGACTGGAAAGCAGTCAAAACGGCAACCCTGCTTACCATGCAACCAACGGCAAACTCTATAGCCAGCTATGGCCTTCTTGATACGCTGCCGTCCCCCCAATAGCCAACCGTTTTCCCGTAGCTTCGACATTAATGTATTTACTCCTCCATGCAGCGTCCTATCATGGCAATTATCTACAATTACCTTGCTCAGATAGCTGTTCCTAATTAGAATGATCGGGCTAGAGAGTTCTAGCGGCTCACGTAACTCTTTAAGCCTAGTTTCAACACACAGAGGTCCTATATCGTTAATAAATGGTTTAAGAGTTATCAGGACAGAGGACATGGGAATCACCCCTTTGGCCTGCAATGACAAAATACGTTTTTTTAAATGTAACTTTTGAAAATATTTCAACCAAAAGATTTCCAATTCCTGCAACTCTGTAGCCCGTAGAAACCGACTGAAAGTTCGATCTTAGCCACGCATGATTGTTATGGCACGAAAAATGTAGGTCGTAACTCTCAAGAGTTTCCTCCAACTACTAATCTTCACTAATCTCAACATCGGCTCAGAACTCATCGACGTTACCTTTGCTATCCCCGCTTCTGCGAATGTAGCTAACAAAAATGCTGGTTTTATTAGAATCATGACTTCCCTTAGGCCACTCATCTTTTCCCTTCAGCAACCAGTATGGACCACTCCTCCAAATTTCGCAACTTGAAAACTTGTCGATTGGAATTCCTCAAGTAATTAGATCTGCAGGATTCTCTTTCCCGAGCAATGATGTGAGTTAGCTCCTGAATTTCTTTTACCCTATTGAAAACAAATGGCTTCCATCTTCGCATATAACCTTTTATCTAGTGCAGAGTTATTTGGAAGTCCAACCAGAAATTAAATTTCCTAACGCCAATCTTCAATTTCTTCAAATAACGGGTGGGCCATCTAGTGATTTCTTTTTAAATCATAGGTTATTTTGACACTGACAGCTGTTTCCCGGTCGAAATCTTGACAGAAAGACAGTATCATATCTCCGCGGAACGAAATGAGTCGCCTTACGCTTGAACAATATTGGGAAATATTGAAAACTTATTTCCAAAGTGAGTGCTGTGTAGCCCAAACAGAGCGTTTTTTGAAAAGAAGTTTTGACTGAAATGAAGCACCCACCGCGCCTGCTGTATGCAAGTTTGTGCAAAAAGTTCGTGAGACTGGTATGCTAGTGGACAACACTCATGGTCCCCGTCATCGTACGGTGCGCACAGACGAGAATGTGGCTGCTGTAGCCGAGAGTGTGAGACTCAATTCACGAACATCAACTCAACAGCTCAACATTTCACGCACTAGCCTGAGGAGAATTCTGCACAAAGATCTGGGACTATTCACTTACAAGGTCCAATTGATTCAGCAATTGAAAGCGCACGACCATCCGCTTCGTTATCGCTTCGCAGTTTGGGCCTTAGAGCAGCTTGAATTGGACAACGATTTTGGGCGAAGAGCCATGTTAACGACTTTTTTTTTTACTGAAATTGAAGACATGGATTTGGACGACCTCTGGTTCATGCAGGATGGCGCGCTATGCCACACAGCCTATGCCACAATCGGTCTTTTGCGAACCAAATTCCCAAATCGTGTTATCAGCCGTCTTGGCGATGTCAATTGGCCGCCTCGGAGCTGCGATTTGACCCCTTTGGACTTTTTTTTTGTGGGGAACCGTGAAGGACCGATGTTATGCCAACAATCTGGAAACGATTCAAGCACTTAAGGCCAATATCATCCAAGCAATCCGTGAGCTACAGCCCGAAACCACCACCAAGGTCTTGGAAAATTGGAGTGATAGAATGCGCTACTGCGAGGCCAGCCGAGGCAGCCACTTGAACGGCGTTGTGTTCCATAATTAATGGGAATATTTGCTCTTACTAATAAAGCCATAATACATGGAAAAATTTCATTTTGTTCATTTAATTGCATTTTTAAAAAGAAACTTGTAGTTGGCCCACCCTGTAGAAGAGAAGAATTGAAAAAATTTGTTGCTGTAGTTGAAGGAGACTTTCATGAACTTAAAAGACACATTGGTACTAGGTGGTTGTCGTTACTCCCTTGTATCGATACCATCTTATTCAATTGGCATGCAATATGTAATTATTCTAAAAGTCTTAAGGATGATTGTCCTCAGATAATTCAAAATCTGCTAATGTTAGATAATTGAAATTTGCTTACAGTTTGCGAGCCACACTTTAAATATATTAAATAAAATTATTAAGTCTCTGGAAGCTAACTATGTCACAATTGTAGATGTTTTTAGTATAATGGACAATTTAAAATCGGAATTGCTGCAAAGAAAGAATGATAACTTTTTGGCTATGCAACAAAACAGAAATTAAAACCCATTGAGCAATCATCACCTGACCTGTTTAATAAGATAAGAAGTAATTAATTTTTGTTTATAGACAAATGTTTGATTTATTTACAAAAATGGTTTGATTTTAGTAGTGATAACTGGCTATTTTCATTAAATTCAATATCTTTTAAGACGTATATTGAATTTAATCATTTAGAACAAATTTTTGACCGAAATTCAATTTACAGAAATTAAACATACACATGGACATATACATATATATTCAGAAATAATAATTTCAAAAGATATGCAGAGAGAATTATTAAACAACGCTAATTTTATGGAAAAAAATACTGGAGAAAAATGGCAATTTATTTTTAAAAAATGTCCTGATGAATTTATTTATTTAAAAAAAATTGTTAGCTATGTACTATCTGTTCCTGCTACTGTAGCATTCACTGAAAGAGTATTTTCGGTCCTGAGGGTGAAGTGCCGAGAAGAGAGGAACAGAGCTTCATTAAAATTGATTAAAAATGAGCTCCTGGTCTATATGAACCTAGAGTTAGAATGTTTAGATTAATACAATTATTTTAAAAACAACAAAAAAATGTTAATAAATAAAAAATACAAAAAAATATATTTTTAAAAAGTGAAATAAATGGTAGTCTTTTTTATTAAATTGTGCTCTTTATTTATCCTCTCTGTTAACAAATATACTCTATTCCTTCTTAAAAAAGTTGGCAACCCTACTCACGGCGCCCAAAGTCCTTTATTACCTCAAAATGACATTAGCCGTGTTTTTTTAAACCTAGCCAGCCAGTAGTTGCTAGTAAAGTAAAATTTTACACACAAAACAAATACAACAACCGGCTGGCTACTACTTTTGATTTCATCCCCAGCAAAGTGTTACTGGCTGGGAATTTCGTGATGCCTAATTTCAGGCCGCGCAAAAACGAATGTTTTTTAGTTATTTGTTGTTGCTGTCGCTGCGAGGTTGCTTGGTTCCTAGAGATATGTTTGTATAATATCGGCTGGCTTTGGCTGGCTGGCAAATCGTTTAAATGAATAGTCGGAGAGCTGGTGAACGTTTTTGAAACGTCATTTTAGCACAGGAAATGAATATATTTTTTTGTTAAACTTGAGCTAATGATCACAAATGTCAACGTCTGGCAGCTGTCTGTTGGTGCGTTTGGGGGGGGGGGGGGGGGGGGGGGGGCTGGGCCCCAAAGACGTCGAAAAAAGGGATGCGGTCACGTCATTTCAGCAAAGCTAATTTTTTGCATATCAGTAGTTTACTTGTTTATATAACATATTTTACCACTGCCAGACATTTTGGCCGGTCCAAAGGGTTGCCAGACAGTCTGAAACCCGTATAAAAATGAGGGTCGGTAACGTCATAATGGCAAGGCTATTTTTTTTTTAATCGTTAATTGAGATCACCGTGAGTAATTATTCACAACTGCCAGACGAAAATCCCGGGTCTAATATCCTGCCAGACGCAAGCGAAATTTGAATGTCGCTACTAAAGCGATGTGCGACAAATGTATCTAATAGCTGATTTTCATCGAAATTATTGAAGCATTTGAAAACTTACTAAGTGTGTCTTATAGAAAATTAAATTTTAAAGAAAATAGTATATACACAAAATTTTCATATATCCAGTAGAACAGAAGATATTTTAAAAAGAGTCAGTAGCCGCTATACGAAACCCTTTGTTTCGCATTAAGATATCATTTTCCTACAAAATGCATCATATGTCTTCTCCCTTCAGCTGTTCTACTTGGGAAAACAAAACAATCATGCTTTCAATAATTTGCGGTTTTTTTTATTGGGTTATATACATTTTTTTTTTTTTTTTTTTGCCGAGAGTAGGTGAAAAATCTTCTAAAGACACCGTAAGGCCCGACCGAGCGTGCTTATGGTAGTGTGAGATTTTTACTCACTAAAAAAACACCTCTCTTCAAAAGTAATACTACAACTATGCCGACGCTTATCCAGCAGTTTTATTTTCGCTTACGATACACGTGATTTTTGGAAAAAAAATGTTCATCCGAAGTTAAAAGAAATGTAGGACTATAGGCAGGTTAAATTCCAATGATAGTTCCTGCCTTTTCGCGACCGGCATATACTACGACGCGAGGTCAAAAGGTTTTATCCTTTGCAGACGACGAATTGAATTATTCGCGTCAAGTAGTTGAATGACGGTACGGTTACAATGGCCGTGAACACGATCTTTGTGTTTACGCGCAAATTTTCTTACCTCTTCGACGACGCTGGGAAATCCCAGATCTCGATGAATATCTTCGTTACGTACACACCACGGTGCGTTCACGATCGTTCTGAGAACTTTATTTTCAAAAGTCTGTATGATGTTTCTATTACTTTTCTTGGTACAACCCCATAGTCGTATGCCATACGTCCACACAGGCTTTAGCATTTGCTTATAGATAAGCAGTTTCTTATGTAGGCTCAACTTCGAATGTTGTCCGAGTAGCCAGTACATTTGTCGGTATTTGTTTTCTAGCTCGTCGCGTTTCCTTTTTACGTGTGATTTCCATTTAAGCTTAACATCTAGAGTCATTCCTAGATATTTTGCTTCGTTCGCGTACGGTATTTGAGCCGAGTTAAGATATAGAGGTAATCTATCCACTTTTTTAAAGGTAAAGTTGACGTGAGTAGATTTGCTTTCGTTCAGCACAATACGCCAAGAATTCGTCCAAGGGTAGACTTTATTAATAGCATGTTGCAGCTTTCCAGTTGCTGCTTTAATAGTTTCGCCCGTGGTCAATATCGCCGTATCGTCCCCAAACGTGGAGACGACGCAGTGTCTTTCCTGCGGGATATCACGTGTGTAGAGTACATATAGAAGCGGGCCAAGGACACTTCCTTCTGGAACTCCGGCCGCAATCTCCTTGAAGTCAGAGTAATCATTTCCGTGCTTAACACGAAAGAGTCTCTCGGTGAGATACGATCGTAAGATTAGAAAGAGTTGCCGTGGCAGTAGTCGTTGCAATTTATACTCCAAGCCTTCGTGCCAAACCTTATCGAAAGCTTGTGAGACGTCAAGAAATACACCACAACAAATCTTTTTTTCTTCCAGAGCTTTCTCAATCACGTCAGTTATTTTGTGGACTTGGTCAATTGTAGAATGTTTAATTCTAAATCCAAACTGATGGTCAGGAATGAGACGTCTTTCGTCGATTGCGGGCTGTAGACGTTTGGAAAGAAGTTTTTCAAATATTTTGAGATAACCGGCAATAGGGAAATAGGCCGATATGATTTCTTCTCATTTAGCGGTTCGCCTGGTTTCGGGACCATTATAATCTCGGCGACTTTCCATTGCCTCGGAACATTAAGCAATCTGAACGAAGCGTTAGCAGTTTGATAATAGCTTTATTCGGCAATTCCTTGACTACCTGCGCCGTTATCAAGTCGTAACCCGGAGCTTTTTTTTTCTTTAAATTAATCACTTCCCTCAGTTCAATCAATGCAACTTTTTTTACTTTAAAGTTGTCAGATGTCGTGACTGGGGAGTCGGGCGTTAACGAAGGGCCGTCGAACGGCTTAAACGTTCTTCTAAGTGCAAAGCGAAAAGTTCTGCCTTTTATTTTTCGTACAGAATTTTTCCTTTAGAAGATGTACATCCTGAACCCCAGAAGGTGTGCTTTGCGTTGAAATCTCCACCAATAAGGAAATTTGAGCCAAGGTCATTGAAGACACGAAAGTAGTCATCTTTTTCTAGTAAGCATGGCGGCGGACAGTAAACAGATGCTATATTGTAGCTCAGGGGTTTATTTTTAACCCTTACCGCGCACAACTGCAGTTTTTTCAGCTCTATGCTTGTATCGGCCGAATGTTCGATCTTAGTTTTAATGAATAAGGACGAACCGCCCCGCGCTCTATCAGATAGATGATAGGCGTGATAACCAGCGTAGCCTCTTATCTTTATTTGCGACTCCCTTGTTAGATGGGTTTCGGAGATCAAACATATGTCGATATTTTCTCTTATTAGAAACATTTCTAATTCGTTAGATTTTTGTAAGAGTCCATTTGCATTCCATGTTACTATTTTAAGCAAAGCGTCCATATTTACTTAGATTTAGATATAAGGTTAGCCATACAAAAGCTTTCGACGTTACTAAGACATTCAAGAATCCGTTTGTTAACTTCACATTGTTCCTCGAACTTAGCGTAGATGCAGTTCAGAATTTCATTCAACGGATCAGAGGGTGGGGTCCGTCGTTTCGTTTGGTTGCTTTGACTGCAGCCTGAGAATACGTCAGACGTACGGGGTTCGCTGGCTTATCCGAGATTATTTTTCGTTCAGTCTTTTTAGTGGACGACTTTGACGTACGTTTAATCGGCTTAGAAGGCTGGTTGACTGTTGTAAGAGTCTGCCCTGCTGATTCAAGCGTCCTTTCAGTTGGCTTAGTAGTTTGAACAATTGGTTTACGAGCCCGCTCAGTCTGCTTAGCAATACGTTCTATCGACTTAGGAGCCCGATCGACTGATTTTGTTCCCCGTACGATCGGCGTTGCAAATTTTTTTCATCGCATCTGTAGTTCCTTAGCGACTTCGCAACCGCGATAATTTGCTGGGTGCCTTCCTTTGCAGTTAACGCAAATTGCTTTTTAATTTTTGCTCAAACTGCAATTTTCCGAAGAGTGTTTTCCAGCGCACTTAACGCAGCGCGGCTCTTTCCGACAGTACGCCTGTGTATGGTTAAACTCTTGGCAACGCTTACATTGAGGGATGGTCTTCGTGTTGACACGTAGCGACTCAATTTTAACGACCATACTCATGATTGTACGAATGTTATATATCTTTTCCTGGCTCTCCGTTTTATCGAATGACAGCACAAAAAGCGGAAGTTTACGTTTCACTGTAGGTTCTTCTCCACCCTCGGGTCGTTTTCTCCCCTTTTTTAAAAGGTTCACGGCGTCGAGAATCTTATAACCTCTATCGCGTAAATCACCTACAACGTCTTCTTTAGCGCATGATGGATGTAGTCCTCTAGCTACGACCCTCAAGGGTCTCTCAGACTTGTTTTCGTAAGTATGCCATTGAATTTTTTCCTTGTTAAGCTTTTGAGATACAGCTCGATAGCCCTCAGCGTCATTAACCTTGATTTTCCATGCATCGTTTCGCAAGGAAGTTATTTTAAATTCAGTAGCGATAGTTGTTTTTAAAATTTTCCTCAAAGTCCGCAACGCCTGTAATATTTATTGGTGGAGGTGCGCGTTTGCTTTCAATTTTCTTATCAGATTTTGGCTGCGCTTTCCGATTAGGTTCGTGTTGTTGAACAATCTCGGGCGATGAGCCGGCCTTGCGTTTTTTAGATGGTCTTCGTTTAAGTATCCAATCCGTCCGTACTATAGTGATGGCTACCCGGAGAAGGCTCACGATGAATACCCGTATGAGTTTTTGAAGACTCGTTTTGAAGCAAAGAAACATTATTCTCTGATTCAAGTTTCTCAACTTTGCTTTTGAGCAACAACAGCTCCATTTCGTCGAGCCTCTTACGGAACACGGCGTTTTCCTTTTTCAGAGTACTCTCTTCCAAGGTTTGCGTTTCCCGAATTAACACATCCGGGTTTGCGAGACTTTCATTTTGCGCTTTAGGAGAAGTCTTTTGAGGCGGATATCTTTGTAGCCTCGAGCTTTTCCTAAATGGGTTTATTAAATTTTGGTGCAATAAATAGCTCTCCCCAGAATCCGTAGAGCATGCTTCTTGCGCGGGTGGATTTTCCAGTTGAACTGGGCTGCCACCTGGGGTATTAATACCGTTTGTTGTGTTCATTGCATAAAATTTTAGTACCGTAATCTAAAGAAAGACGCCGGGTTGGCATTTTAGTCGCCTTTTACGACAGGCATGCCTACCGTGGGTATATTCTGACCCCTAACCCACAGGGGATGGGTTATATAAATGATTTGGAAGAATATAACTTCCTGTATTACGGTATTTTAATCTTGTGTATCATCGTCTTCTTCGTCGTCAGTTTCAGATCCATCATCACCTAAATTAAAGAATTTAACCATTTTTTTTAGTTTGCATGGAATAATCAATATGCAATAATATTGCAATAAGAATAATGCATATTCATAACGTATGTACCTGAATTTTCGTTTTCATCATAAATATCAGCAGGTTGGATTACAACGTCTTTCACTAAAGCAGGTAATTGATCACCGTCGAACCAAAGAATCTCATATACACCATTAGATTCCAACCATCCATTTTCAATTGGGGATAAATTAGTTGGATTTTTTAAATGTGCATTTCTCCAAATATTTGAAATATAATGAGCCCGTAAGAAATGTTGACGCAGCTCTGATTTACACGATGGCAAATTTCCAGCGTCAACATTTTTAAATTTTTTATGGAAATCGTCATTCATGTTCATTGCATTATATGTTTTTGTAAATATCTCATATCTGGATTTATTGACGTCATTTATATTACGGATATTATACAAACGACATACAAACTCCTCTAAGACTTCAAAAACTTTTTCCCTCGAGCCTTGTACATCCAAAGTACCAAGTCAGTAAATGCTTTTTGATATTTGTGGGACTCATTCAATTGCTTAAAAGGTCTTCGTTTTCCTTTTCTGTAAAATGTAGCATTATAATCGCAACCAGTTGCTGCATGAAATCCTGGTAAAGAATTATACAAAGACTTTCCTAGAGCATTAAACAATTTGGATAAATCTACAAATCGTTGTGAATTTCCAACGCCAACCTCCATCCAAATGTCTAGAGAGCTCTACCTAACATAATCACAATAACGTCTGTATCTGAGGATTTTATTAAAACATTTGCCTTTTGATCGATGTTGCAAACATGGTAGACGATTTTGGTGTCAGCTTCTTCATGTTTTTCACAAGATAAATTGTCTTCCACAGTTTTTTTCACTTTTCCATTGTCAGTTTTAAAACAATGGTAGCAATCCATCCAGAAATTAGCCATAGCTTTCTTAAATTTGATATTTTTCAGTTCCTTTACAAAATCTGTTGGACGTACTTGATCAGGCCCAGAAATGACGTAGTTGTGGTTGTCCAAGCTATCTCTCAGAAGATGTTCGCTATCTTTGATAGATGGTGAAAAATAACGATCGAAAATGATATCGATTCTGGGTGCAGAATACCACTTGAATAGTAGCCACTTGCAAAATTTTTTTTCCGATGTTGCCGAATGTTCTTGGAACTTCCTTTAAGAGATGCAGCATGAAAAAGCCGTTGATAATTACATTATCAATATTGCGTACTGCCTGACTATCAACTTTTGCCTCCAACAATTTCATGAGAACAGATTTATCGGTTTTACAGATTGTTCCATCTAAATGGCACATTGATAAAGGAACAGGCGTCAACGGATACAATAAAACTTTTGCAATATCTATATTTTGTTCCATTGAAATACATAAAAGTCGTCCGAATATATCCCGTTGCATACGAATTTCTTGTATTTTGCCAGCAACTTTGACCTTCTTCCTTTTCCCTGCAGTTGAAAAGGTTAAGATTTCATTTTTTTATTTGGTTTTTCAAAACGGTCAGGGTTTTCAGCACATTCAGAAATGAATTTCTCACGTAGATTACTTCCTTTTCTTTCGATGTTCAATAAGAAATCAGCTATAGGGTTTGATGCTGCTCGTCCTGTTGCAATGTTATATAAGAAATCGTTACTCAATTCTGGTGCAAAAGGATCTATATTTTGTTTAATGTAATGCATAAAATTCTGAAGCTGCACGCAACTTTCTTCCATTCTACTTCTTTCCAAGTCTGCTGTAATATCTTGAGCTTTATGCAATCCACATTCCTCAAATACGTGCGATATTATCGTTGATCTAATGCTGTGACTTCTAGACCAGCGTTGACGAGCAGATATCGAATTGGTGAAATGTATAACTCCTGTCAATCTTTTTGCAGCATCTGCATTTATTGTCTGTTCCAACGTCAAATCTATTGGCTGTCGAGAGAATGCTTTTTCGGTTCTTTTCACACCGAAGGACCCTTGCTCAAAAAGTTCTCTTAGTCCTGGGTGAGTTTCGTCGATTTTTAATAAATTATCGTGGTACTTGACCAACCACCGTGCGTAGTTGGGTTGGTTGAATATAAAAAATAAATTTGCGATTTTGGGCAATATGTATTTAAATAGTTCGAAATCTGCAGTACGAATGCTACGTGTCAAAATTAAATAATAATTAACAAGATCTACATAAATCATGTAGAACTGCGGTGTTTTGCCAAAATGACCATTAATCGTTGCTTCTTGAAATTCATTATATTTTCTAAGCAATTGTATAAGGTAAGGATGGTCAATAGTGGGACTTGATGTCTGTGTAGATTGAAAGTCATTAAGATAACTGATTATATCATCGCCAATTTCTATTTGTTCTTTCTTCATAAAAGTTTCAAAATGTAAGATCTGAAAGCCAAAAGTCATTAAAGGGTGCAGTCTCTTGCACCTGTTAAAATGCTTTCCAGCTATAAATCCAGCTACAGAACCATTTGCTAAAAGTTCGCTATCCACCATTACATAAGCCAATCCAGCATCATCTATAAACTTTCCGATGGCTTTGAAATAAGCCATCATGATGTGGAAGCTGCCTAGATGAATAAAAAGGTCATTGAATCTTGGCTTCTCAGTTGCTTGAATTTGAATAGCGACTTTTGCAATTGCCAAATCGTAGGTTATTTGCATATACCTTTGCTTACATTCCTTTGCAATTTTTTGACTTTGAATCATGGTTTCCAGAACTACCGATAAATTTGTCGGGGACAAGTTTATAGGAGTTATATATGAAATCTTTTGCTTTGGGGAATCGTCTTTCAAGATCTTACTGTTGAAACCTACCCGCATAGGTGTGTTGGGTATATTTAAAAAGTTAGAAAGCATCCAAGCAAGATCTAAAAGCTGCATTGACTTAAAATTTGTTGGCAATGTAAAGCGAGAGCAATTATGAACAGGTTGTAAAAGTTCCACAACTTTTGGTTTTTTAGGATATGGTTCCAATTCAGGGATTATTGCATCAAATGCTCTTCTTCTTTTCGTTCGTTCTCGCAGTGCAGGTTCCATTTCATTCACAGAATTACTTTCACAATCGTAAGAAACGCGAGATTCCGCAGTAGAAATACCACCGTTTTCAAAATTATTCTGAAAGATTATACCAACTCTATCGTGTAAAGTATCTTTCCCACTGCAAGTGTCAACGAACCGGTCAAAATTATCATAGGCCACTCCTGTACACAATGTTGATGAAAGCACTACATCTTCTGGGCAAATTATTGATCGACTGGCTGATGCAAAAGTCACTTCTGTTTCTAATTCCTCTAAAGTATTATAGCTGCAACAATGGCCGTACCTATTAACAATAGTAATGATTTTTCTGCTACTCGTCAAACTCTTCAAGGCTATACCCAGAGTAATATGTTTTGAAGTTTTAACACTCCCATTGTTAACGACATAAATGGCATCTTCAGAAAATGATTTGACTTTTCTTAAACATTCAGAACCACTTAGCAGAGTCAGGTAAAAACTATATAGCAGCTCTGGAATACAACATTCCCCAGTTATCATGTCCTCAAGTGTTACATTAGAAGGCAGTTTATTAGGTTCTATATTCAAAATTTGCTCCCTTAGAATAATTGCTGCGCCTTGTAGAATATCAAACTGCAAATCATTTAGTACTACGCTATAACTTTACGATTATGCATCCATAGAATTCTAATTTTTCCCTTGAATGTAATGTTTAATTTTTTTTCCAAATGCTGAGCGATAAATAAACTTGAAAAAGAATCGGAGTTTTTTTCATGTGCTCTTTTTAAACTATCAACATACAGAGTACACAAAAACGATAAGAAGTAGCTGTTACGATTTTTAGTGATGTTTTCTCCAATAAAAGCGCATATTTGTTGATATGCGGTTTTATGATAATCTCGTGAAATATGCCAAGAAGTAGTTTTTGGCTGCACTATACTTTTAGCTTTGTTGGTATAAGATTTTTTGCAAATATTATGATATGTTACTTTATTGTCTACGGAGTTAATACGTTTTAATTTATCTAACATTTGGCAATCGTCCAGTACTGTGGCATTAAATGTTATATTTTCATCTAAAGGGCAAGTGTGCAAGGGTTGTATACGCCCCTTTTGTTTTTTACGTCCAGAATTACGAAATATACATACTTCTTTTTTGTTTTCTCTTCCTTCAAAAACATACAAATTCGCTGAATCTTTACTTGTACTTCCTGTCCTATTATCGCTGGGGTCGACCGCAGGTTCACTCGCCGACGGTGCATTTGGTGTTGATTGCGATATTGTTGATTGTTGCGATGACGTACTCGTATTACAAAATGATGAGTCAATAGATGGTGCAGTCTCTTCTTTGGCATAATATTTGCTCATTAGTGCGGTAAAATGTTTATAACATTTGGCATGGTATCCATGAGAGTCACTTAAACCAGATGGTAGAACAATATCACTGAATTTTAAATTATTGCGTACCCGAATTTCAAGAATATTAACACATTTTTTTAAATTATCTTCTGTAAATAAATTTAATTTGTACTTCGCAGTATTGCAAAATACGCAAATCATGATAGAAGAGGTCATTATATTTGGTAATTGGTATAAGGCGAAAAATGAAATAATATGTTTAAGACCTTACTAATATAGCAATAACTAGACTACACCGGCAATATTTTCAATATGAGTCAATGTTAAGCCTTCTTTGCACGCACTCTCTTGATTTGCACGAAGTGCTCTCATATGGACTGCAGCTGCAGTGGTTTCACTTGGTCGCTTACAATCTAAGCCGCTAGCAGTAATTTCATTTCTTATGTACAACATAACAACTGTACATATATGTAACACAATTTTATTCAATTGGTGAAAACGTATTTACTGATTTCTCTTAACAAACAATAAATGGTTTCGTATAGCAGCTACTGACTCTTTTTAAAATATCTTCTGTTCTACTGGATATATGAAAATGTTGTATATATACTATTTTCTTTAAAATTTAATTTTCTATAAGACACACTTCGTATGTTTTCAAATGCTTTAATAATTTCGATGAAAATCAGCTATAAGATACATTTGTCGCACATCGCTTTAGTAGCGACATTCAAACTTAGCTTGCGTCTGGCAGGATATTAGACCCGGGATTTCCGTCTGGCAGTTGTGAGACACAAACAACAACAAAAGACGAAGGATTTTTAAGAATTCACATCTCATTCTTACAAGGACATCACATAAGTAAGAGAACGTAAGTGGCAGTTCTCAGAGTCTGATCAGTGGTGAAAGTGTACAAGTCTAGTGTACCTGGACCAGACTCTCCCCGAATTCGGTCTCCGAACAATCCTCTGGTTTTGACTTTTGTGCCATCACATCAGTGAGTCGGCATCCCGATACGGGTCCGCTTTGACCACAGCCAGCTCGTCCTCTGATAGGTGTCATTCCTCCCTTCAGGACAACTTTCTCAGACCAGCATTTAGCGGAGTTTTGCCGCCAGACCTTCCCGCTTCCAAGCTTACGCTTGTCTTTCCGCTTTCTGAGAAGTAGCCCCTCTCGGACTGCCAGCGAGCACCGAATTTGTCCGGACTCGCCAGGGGGCCCGTGCCTAGCACGGACGCCCAGCCTGCCCGTGCCTTGCACGGACGCCCAGCCTGCCTGTGCCCTGCACGGACTGACAGTCGGCCCGGAAATTGTTCGGACCAGCCAGGGGGCCCGTGCCTTGATTCCCATACTTAACAAATAAAGTACATCTTTCCCAAAGTTTAAGAGTATTTCTTTGGGTTGACCCTGGAGCCGGCGAGCTCGCCTCAGCCTTCCATAAAAAAGACCTTTACAATTGGAGCCCGTGCAGGGACCACCAGAACCAGGCCGATCCAAAACCAGACCTCTGCAAGAGGTACCACCAGAGCCCGACTAGCCGGAACCAGATCACACCGGAACCAGACCTCTACAAGGGGTACCACCAGAACCCGACCTCTACAATAGGTATCAGCAGAACCAGACCTCTACAAGAGATATCACCAGAACCAGACCGAACCAAAACCAGACAGAACCAAACCCAGACCTCTACAAGAGGTATCACCAGAACCACACCTCTAAAAAAGGGGTATCACCGTGAAACCAGAACCAGAACCAGAACCACGGCGCCCGGAATAGATGACGCCCCAACAATCCGAGAACCATCATCAGATGACCAGCTCGCTTCTATGAACATCGGCTGGATATACTTACTAAGCAAAGCAGAGCTTACGACTACAATGGCCGACAAAGGGTTGGACACCACTGGGACATTAAAGGAACTACGACAGCGGATGAGCCAATACCTGAAGGATGTTTGAACCCGCAAGTCGACCCAGAACCTCTGCGCGGAGTGGGCAGGCCGCATCCAGGAACGAGAGTATGCCGAAACCGAGCCCATTCCGGCACCCACCGAGGTCAAGGGACCTACACCGCTGTACACTGAAACCCGTTTCCCGGTGTCCCGATGGCCAGCCAAGTGAAGTATTCAGAACCGACGGCCAAGCTCGAATGGCTGAACGAGCCGACGACGACAGAACAGCCGGCCAACTTCGTGACACCGGGTCCCCCGCCAGCCGCGCCACAGCATAAGCTGGTCCTAAGCTATGAGGCCGAAATAATGAACACTGTCCGCAAGTGGGGCCTGAGATTTGACGCGTCAGGAAACCCGCACGAGTTCATTGAGCGGCTCGAGGAATTAGCTCAGTGCTACGGCATTCCGCCAGATCACTTACCCCGCACATTTCCCGCAATCTTCCGAGGGACGGCCCTGGAGTGGCTCCGAATTTACCGAGGAAATTGGAAGACCTGAGAAGATTTCCGCCAGGCTTTCCTCCGGTACTACCTCTCGGCCCGCTTCGTCAACAAACTGGAAGACGAAATCATGCAGAGAAGACAAGGGCCACGAGAGAAAGCTAAGGAGTATATACGGGCATACCAATACCTGAACCGGCAGAATCCCCAAATGGAGGGTACTAAGAGCGTGGACCGAATCTACGATAACCTCCGGCCCGAGTATCGAGTGTGCATCAAGCGACGAGACTTCGATACCGTGGAAGAGCTCATGGAGCTTACGGAAGAATACGAGTTCGTATGCAATGAAGAGAGACCAACCTCCGTCCCAAATCCGCCAGTGAGACCGCCAGTCGTTAGGACACTGGCCGTCCAGACCAACTATGACCGAAGCACCCATTGTTGGAATTGCAAACAACGAGGACACCGGCAACTATCCCGCCTATTCTGCTCCCTGTGCGGGGAAGATGGGAGACTGACGAGAGACTGTCCATGCCAGCAGAACCCAGTGGCCATCATCTCCAAGCCCGTGTGGGACGATCGCAGATATTTTATTCTCATATCCGTCCAAGGACGTGTTTTCCCAGCATTACTCGACACCACTGCCACCCAGTCCTTTATCGGCACCGCCTTGAAAGACAGCCTGCAAAGATGAGGGTCCCGAAGCGTGACACGACTAAAGGTGCAGTTGGAAAACGGTCAAATCATGACCACCAGCGAGTACTACACGGTCACGCTGGACTACCTCGGCAGGAAAGTCGCCATAGAGCCCGTGTATATAAGGAACCTGGCCGCAGACGCTATCTTCGGAATGGACTTCCTGGAACAAACCGATTTTCAGATGACGATAGCCGGACAAGCCGTAACGCACACCCCCGTCTCCCTACCAGAAGAGGTGCCCTCAGTGCACGCCCTCCGCGGAGCCGAATACCCCCCCGAGACCAGAACGTCAGCACCTCGAGGCATTCCTGGCGCAGGTATTGCCCAAGTTCGAAGTCCTGAAAATCACCGAATACGATTCACCACTGACCGGCCATTTAAGTAGCGCTATTCTCTTCGAAATCCCTCCAGGCAGAAGATTATAGATAACGAGATCGATAAATTGCATCGATTAGACAAGTTCGAGCCGTCGAATAGCTCTTACACTTCCCCGAGTGTCCTGTTAGGAAGAAAACCGGAACCCGGAGGCTCGGCATAGATTTTCGCCAGGTCAACGACATTTCCGTAAAGGAGGCTTACCCCCTCCCGCAGATTAAATCAAAAGCAAGACACAAAATCCGTGCACTCGACAGCCGACTGCCCCAGCTATGGTTCAAGCACCACAGCCAAAACGGATGATCCCCGGGACAGCAAAGGGCAGTCCAAAAATAAAAGGCTCCCCTCGAGTACCACCGCCAAGCCCCGTACGAGTTCAGCCCCGTCTGGGAGACCAGGCACGCCTCCTCGCCATCAGGGAGCAGAGAAAACAGGCAGAGGAAAAGTGACTTAAACGGATAACTACGCCGCCGGAGGAGTTAACGCACCGGCAGGTTAGCCGCAAGGCTCGTCCAATGCCAGGGACATCCACAAGTGGCACGTCTGCCCCTCCCCCGATGAAATACTTCCCCGACCCCGGCCCAGTGAGGCCCAACATCGACCGACGAAAACATCAACCACTCTGCAAACAGCGCATGTTCGGGAACCACAACAACCCGAAGACAAACGACGGGACACAAACGAAAAATGAAACCGACTGAAAACTGAACAGCGACGCCAAAAGAGGCAACGGGAAAGGGCAGACCCGTTTGCCGGATTACCCGTACCTGCCCGAACACCCGGCGAACCGAAAATAAAATTCATCCATGGCCCTGAAGGAGCAGTGTCGGTGTCTTAACAGGAAAACGGACGCATAATCCTACGCAGAAGACGACTCCGCAAGATATAGGCACCAGCATCCTAAAATTCTGCTTCCCTTCCTTGCCCACCCCTTCACCCGACAGCCGCACAAAAAAATGGTATCCTCTCCGCCGTCCCCCTCCCAAAAAATTAACTAGTAAACCAGAGAAAAAAAATAAAAATGATGAATTTAATAATTTTATTATTTTTAGTCAGTAATTTTGTTTACTTTTATCACCCTTACAGGAGATACGAGTCAACAACGAGAACGCTCTCGTCTGTCGAAGAGGGAGGGAAATGTAACAAAGTGGCATGTCTCCCTACCTCTAACTACCAACCGAGACGAAAGTAGAGATAAAACGGAGTATACCAGACTGGCAGCCGGCCTGGACGTTGTCCGGACCAGCCAGGGGGCCCGTGCCTTGCATGGACGCCCAGCCTGACCGTGCCCTGCACGGATAGGCCCCGAACTGATACTGCGTGTGGACGGCACGCCCTGACAAGCCGATCCCGAGACGCCGCAATACCGGAGACCCGCCAAGGAGTGCCAGTCCGAGCCTGAGCCCGGGGTTAAATATTGTCACGTACTAAGTGTTATAGAGTAATATTAAGCATTATCAACCTATTGTTAAGTATAGAAATTGTTAACGAAATACAACTTGCATTGTTAAAAAAAAAGGAACGCTGTAATACTATTCCCATACTTAACAAATAAAGTACCGCTTTTCCAAAGTTTTACCTTTACAGTGTATATCTGGCTATTGTGGCGTTCTGTCCAAGGTGCCGATGTTGGGCGTCATTTTTTGTAGACAGCATATATTTAATTTTGCTTTCAATGACCGCTAAAAACATATTTGCTGCTTCGGTCTCAATACTCGCAAATGCCCCACTGACCGCCCCCTGAATTCTTCCGACTATATCAATGTCATCAGCGTAAGCGAGTAGTTGTACAGACTTGTAAAAGACTGTACCTCCGGTGTTGGCTTGTAAGTTTTGTACAAGTATTATATTAAAGAGATCGCATGATAGCGCGTCACCGTGTTTAAGACCTTTCCTGACATCGAATGGTTCGGTAGTGTTTTTTTCGACTTTGGTGGAGTAGCGAAAGTTCTCTATCCTCATTCTGCACAAATGGACGAGCTTGGCAGCAATGCCAAGACAAGACATAGCCTTGTACCTATATAACTCCTCTCTATACACGCTATCATAGGCAACTTTGAAATCGATGAAAACGTGATGGGTATCGTTTCAAGGGTTTTTTCCAAGTTCAGCCGTAGCGTGAATATTGAGTTAATGACGGATTTTCTCAGCTTGAAACCGCACTGATAAGTACCATGTTATTGACGATCGGTCTTAGGCGTTCACGTCAAGTGGCAGACAAGATCTTACGCTGTGATGTTGAGAAGACGTATACCTCTGTAGTTTGCTCAGTTCAGAAGGTCCTTTTCTTCAGGATCCGGCAAACAAAGCTGAGGTTCCATTCATCGGGCATAACCAATAATAGTGCTAACAAATATAATAATCATACATATTATATATTCCGTAGTCTGCTAATTTTTTAATATGATATTAGCCTTGTATGAATGATACTTTTGCAAACATTTTACAGTTTTAACTTAAATAACAAATAACCATGTTTATAAAATCACTTAATAGAGGCGAATTAGGCATTTAATTTTCTATATTTTCGTAGATAAATAAACAAATCTATATAAATAAAAATGGGCCCTATATTATACCTATTATATACTAGTGTTATTCTGGAACTAGAAAACCACACTATGGCAACATTTGCAGATGATACTGCAATACTAGCAGAAGGGAGAACTATGGAAGAATCCACAGAAAAACTCCAAATAGGAATAAACAAAATCTGTGAATGGACTAAAAAGTGGAGAATCAAATTGAATGAGTCCAAGTCAGTCCATATTGATTTTACAAATAAAAAGGTTGAACACATACCAATCATTATCAAAGAAAAAATAGTTCCATACACTAATACTGCGAAATATTTAGGTATGACACTAGATTCTAAGCTGCGATGGAAAGAGCACATAAAAGAAATAAGAAGAGTTAGAGATCAAATATAGAAAATTGCACTGGTTAATAGGAAGCAATTCAACTTTATCAATTGGAAATAAAGTGCTTATATACAACCCAGCCAAATTCTGAAACCAACATGGACATATGGAATCCAACTATGGGGTTGTGCCAAAAAGATAAACGTAGACATAATACAACGATTCCAAAATAAGGTGCTTAGAAATATAGTAAATGCACCTTGGTTCATAAGGAACACTGACCTTCATCGAGACTTGAAGATAGAAAGTGGAAGTTCGGCAATCCTTAAACATGTAAAAAAACACAAAGAAAAGCTAGAAGAGCATATAAACTTAGATGCGAGAAAACGTTTGAATAATGAAAATCAATTACGAAGGCTCAAACGAATAAAACCTCTCGATTTAACTTACTTACTTACTTACTTACTTAGATGGCGCTACGGTCCGGGGTGGACCTGGGCCTCAACCAACAAACCTCTCCAGGTAGCACGAGCCAGCTGCCTCCAGTTGCGCACGCCAAGTTGGTTGAGGCCCCCCTCCACTTGTTTGCGCCACCTACCGTGAGGTCGTCCTCTACTGCGTCGTCCATCCGGGGTGGATTCGAAAACTTTCTTAGCGGGAACGTTGGGCTCCATCCACTCTAAATGACCCAGCCATCTTAGTCGCTGTATGAGAACTTTTCTGGCTAAGTCGATGTCCTTGTACAGGCCGTATAGCTCGGCATTGTACCTTCTCCTCCACTCAGCGTCTATGCAGACCGGGCCAAAGATCACTCGAAGAACTTTTCTCTCGAAATAACCAAGGGCATCCTCATCCGGTTTTCTCAAAGCCCATGCCTCTGCGCCATACAGCAGGACTGGGATGATTAATGTCTTATAAAGAATTACCTTAGTAGTTCGAGATAGGGCTTTGCTACTCAATTGCCGTTTTAGCCCATAGAAACAACGATTGGCAAGAGTAATTGTTCGTGTGATCTCCCTACTGATGTCATTTGCGGAGTTCACCATAGAGCCTAGGTAGACAAAATCCTTTACTACCTCAAAATTATATCTGTCTATTGTGGCGTTTTGTCCAAGACGCCGATGTTGGGTGTCCTTTTTTGTAGACAGCATATATTTTGTTTTGCTTTCATTGACCGCTAGACCCATCTTTGCTGCCTCGATCTCAATACTCGTAAATGCCCCATTGACGGCCCGCTGAGTTCTTCCGATTATGTCAATGTCATCGGCATAAGCGAGTAGTTGTACAGACTTGTAAAAGATTGTACCTCCGGTGTTGGCTTGGGAGTTTCGTACAATTCTCTCAAGTACTATATTAAAGAGATCGCATGATAGCGCGTCACCTTGTCTAAGACCTTTTTGACATCAAAGGTCTCGGTGAGGTCATTACCGACTTTGATGGAGCAGTGAGAGTTCTCCATCGTCATTCTGCACAAACGGACGAGCTTGGTAGGGATGCCAAGACTAGACATGGCTTTGTATAACTCGTCTCTATACACGCTATCATAGGCAACTTTGAAATCGATAAAGAGGTGGTGCGTATCGATTTTGTATTTATGGGTTTTTTCCAAGATTTGCCGTAGTGTGAATATTTGGTCAATGGTGGACTTTCCCGGCCTGAAACCGCACTGATAAGGACCTATCAGGTTGTTGACGATCGGTTTTAGGCGTTCACATAATACGGCAGACAGGATTTTATATGCGATGTTGAGGAGACTTATACCTCTGTAATTGGCGCAGTTCAGAGGGTCTCCTTTCTTCAGGATCGGGCAAACGATGCTGAGGTTCCATTCATCGGGCATACCTTCGTCCGACCAGATTTTACAAATGAGCTGGTGCATGTTCCTTACCAACTCATCTCCTCCTGCCTTGAAAAGTTCAGCGGCAAGGCCGTCGGCTCCAGCAGCTTTGTTGGATTTGAGTTTAGATATCGCTATCCTCACTTCATTCTGGTCGGGTTGACGGGAATCTTGACTGCCATCGTCACTGTTGAATGGCTCATTCTGCCTGACAGCGGAATATTTGTCACCATCGCCGTTTAGCAGTCTGCAGAAGTGTTCCTTCTATATCTTCAGCACCGACTGCGATTCCACTACTATGTTGCCATTTTCGTCCCTGCAGGCTTCTGTTCTGGCTTTGAAACCCTGGCATGTTCTTTTTACCGTTTGGTAAAATTTTCGAACATTATTTCTGCAATAGAGTCTCTCAATCTCCTCGATCGAGCGCTTCTCATGCTCCTTTTTCTTCTTTCTGAGAAGTCGATGTTCCTCTTTTCTCCTGCGCACGTAGAGCTCGTAAGCAGCTCTAGTCCTTCTATGCTGCGCCGCTTTGTACGCCTCTTGTTTTGCTGCATGTGCTTGCCGGCATTCCTCATCAAACCAGGGGTTTCGTTGTGGTGGGCGAGAGAAACCCAGTACATCAGAGGCGGCATCTCTGATGGCTTGTTGGCAACGCTGCCACTGGTCTTCCGCATTTGCTGCTGACGGCATAGGACTTAGATTGAGATTAGAAGAAACACGATCGGCAAAGTTTCTGGCGGCCTCTTGCGATTGTAGCTTTTCGACGTCAAATTTCCTCACAGTATTTCGTTAATTTCGCTCCGTTGTGGATATCCGCATCCGTACCTTGGCTACAACTAGGTAGTGATCCGAGTCCACGTTGGCTCCACGGAAAGTCCGGACACACAGAATACTGGAAGAGTGCCTTGCGTCGATCGCAATGTGACCGATTTGGTTGACGATTTTTCGATCAAAGGAGAGCCATGTTCCTTTGTGAGTATCGAGACGTGGGAACCGCGTACTAGCTACGACAAAGTTTCGCCCCGCTGCAAGGTCGATTAGCCTGAGTCCGTTGTCGGATGTGTTGTCGTGCAGGCTGTGCTTTCCGACCACGCTACTAAAGACGTCCTCTCTTCCTAGCTTTGCGTTAAAATCACATAGGATAATTTTAACGTCGTGGCTAGAGCATTGCCCATACGTCTTGTCCAAGAGCTGGTAGAAGTCAACTTTTGTCGCGTCGTCCTTCTCCTCATGAGGGGCGTGAACGCATATTAGGCTAATGTTGGCAAATTTAGCCTTGATATGGATAGTCATAAGGCGCTCGTTCACATGCCTGAAACTCAAGACTTCTTGCCTAAGTCTGCCTCCAATAACAAATCCGCACCCGAACGCTGTCCTTTTTGTCTGTAGCAATCGCCGTAGTAGATGTCGCAGTTTTTCATATTCCTTTTGCCCGGCCCATCCAATCGCACTTCTTGGATGGCGGTAATGTCTGCTTTGAGACACTCTAGGGCCTCCGCAAGTTGTTCGGCTGCACGTGGTTTGTAGAGGGACCTAACATTCCACGTGCAGACACGAATATCGTTGTCCTTTTTACGTTTGCATGGGTCGTCAACAGTAAGATCATCCGTATCCGAGGCTGTTGGTTGCTTCGTAACCGAAGGTTTTTTACGTGGTAGGGAAGTTAACCCAACGGCACAACCCCCAACCTGGAGGACCAGATCCTTTTTTAGCAACCCCTAGGACGAGGGGCCGGATACACCGATGTCAGTAACCCACTTCGGGGATATGAGCGCTGCCGTTGACCCATTAAGGGTTCATCCGCCACCATCTCTTTTTCAATACCCTGACGTAGTATTGAAAATCCTTACAGACCTCAGCTTCAAATATGTCGAAGTAGCTCCGGTAAGGTTTCCGCTGGCCTGTAGACTTCACCGTTGATTCCATCGGGAGAATTCATCCGCCGCACGTCCTCCTTCTGAGGACCTCTTGTTAGACTTCTGAGACGCATATTTCAGCCGATCAGGTCAACAAGAAATGCCTCGTCCGGTTAACCATATGCGCGCTGAAGTTCACCCAGATGTGCTTACGCAGGTCCGAGTGTTCAGCTACCCATATATCGTCAGAGTCAGCATACGCTCATCGTTAGTTCAATATCAGATAGCTATCCCGCGGGCACCACGGGGAGGTGATGATGCGACTTAGCCCACTTTAATTTAACTTAACTTAAAAGTATAAAAAAAGGAAACAAATAAACAAGAAAAAGTATATATACATGCTTAACATACTTACTTACTTAGGTGGCGCTACAGTTCGGGGTGAACCTGGGCCTCAACCAACAAGCCTCTCCATTTAGCTCGGTCTTTAGCTAATTGCCTCCAGTTACGCACTCCAAGTTGGTCGAGGTCCCCTTGAACTTGTGCGCGCCACCTACGGCGATGATTCCCTCTACTGCGTCGTTCCTCGGGATTAGATTCGAAGACTCTGCGGGCCGGAGCGTTGGTGTCCATTCGCTCTACATGTCCTAGCCATCTCAGACGTCCAATACGCAGTTTTTTGAGTAGGTCGATGTCGCTGTACAGCTCGTATAGTTCGCGATTGAATTTTCTCCTCCAAAACCCGTCAACGCAAACGGGACCGACAATCTTACGAAGAATTTTTCTCTCGAAGCGACCAAGGATATCTTCATCCTCTTTTAATAAAGTCCATGTTTCAGCGCCGTAAAGCAGGACTGAGATGATCAGGGTCCTATACAGAGTCTCCTTAGTTCCTCGAGATAGGGCTTTACTGTTGAATTGCCTTTTAAGCCCAAAAAAACAGCGATTGGCAAGAGTTATTCTTCGCTTGATTTCTGCGCTGATCTTGTTTTTCGAGTTTATAGCAGAGCCAAGGTAGACAAAGTCCCTTACTACCTCGAAGTTATAGCTGCCCACTGTGACGTTTTGTCCAATTCGTCGGTGTTAGCTTTCCCTTCTTGTTGACAGCATACCATATACTTGGTTTTGCCCTCGTTTATCGCTAAACCCATTTTGGCCGCTTCCGCCTCAATGCTTGCAAACGCACCGGTGACAGCCCTCTGAGTTCTTCCGATAATGTCTATATCGTCGGCGTATGCAAGCAGTTGTACAGACTTGTAATAGATTGTGCCTCCGATGTCGGCTTGTGAGTTCCGCACAATCTGTTCAAGTACAATGTTAAAGAAGTCACATGACAGCGCGTCACCTTGTCTAAAACCTTTTTTGACATCAAAGGTCTCGGTGAGGTCATTACCGACCTTGATGGAGCAGCGAGCGTTCTCCATCGTCAGCCTGCACAGACGTACAAGTTTGGCAGGGATGTCAAAACTAGACATGGCTCTATATAGCTCTTCTCTATAGATGCTGTCATAGGCGGCCTTGAATTCGATAAAGAGGTGGTGAGTATCGATTTGGAATTCTTGGGTTTTCTCCAGGATCTGCCGAAGTGTGAAGATTTGATCGATGGCGGACTTTCCTGGTCTGAAACCGCACTGATAGGGTCCAATCAGGCTGTTGATAAAAGGTTTCAGGCGTTCACACAATATATCAGAAAAGATCTTGTATGCGATGTTGAGGAGACTGATGCTTCTATAATTAGCGCAGTTGAGTTGGTCTCCTTTCTTCTGGATCGGCAAACGATGCTGAGATTCGATTCATCAGACATACACTCGTCTGACAAAATCTTAGAGATGAGTTGGTCTATGCACTCGACCAATTCATCACCAGCTGCCTTGACAAGTTCGGCCGGTAAGCCGTTGCTATCCTCATTTCGTTTTGACCAGGTGGATGGAAATTTTGACTATCATCGTCTATGTTCAATGGTTCATTCTGCCTGACAGCCGGATGTTGGTCTTCGTCGCCGTTATACAGTCTGCAGAAATAGTTTTTCCATATTCTCAGCACCGACTATGATTCTACTACGAGGTTTCCATTTTCATCTCTATAGATTTCAGTACGGGTATTGCTTCCCTGACACGTTCTTCTTACCATTTGGTAAAACTTCCGTACATTGTTATTGGAGTATAAGCTCTCTATGTTCTCGATCGCGCGCTTCTCATGCTCTTTCTTCTTCTTTTGGAGAAGCCGATGTTCTTCCCGTCTCTTTTGCTCGTAGAGCTCACGAGCAGCTCTCGTCTTCCGCTGCAGCGTCGCTTTGTATGCCTCTTGTTTTGCTGCATGCACTTGCCGGCATTCTCGTCAAACCAGGGGTTTCGCGGTGGTGGGCGAGCGAGACCCAGCATATCAGTCGCGGCGTTTCTGATGGCATGTTGGCAGCGTTGCCACTGGTCTTCGGCACTTGATGCTGGCGGCATAGGGGTGATTGAGAGATTTCGGGTTCAGCGAAGAGTCTGGCGGTCTCTTGCGGTTGTAGCTTTTCGACGTTAAATTTTCTCACAGTGATTCTTCTTTGTTGCTCAGTTTGGGATGTTCGCATTCGTACCTTGGCTACAACAAGGTAATGATCCGAGTCTATGTTGGCCGCCCGGAAGGTCCGGACACTCAGAATACTGGAGGCATGCCTTGCGTCGATCGCAGTATGAACAACTTGGTTGATCGTTACATGATCATTGGACCGCCATGTCTGCTTATGAATATCGAGATGAGGAAACCATGTGCTTGCTATGGTGACATTTCGCTACACAGCGAAAGCAATTAGCCTTAGCCCGTTATCAGACATGGTGTCGTGTAGGCTATGCTTACCGGCTGCCTACCAAAGACGTCCTCCTATTTTGCCGTTAAAATCACCCAATACGAATTTAACGTGGTATTTAGGACATTGCTCGTATATTTTGTCGAAGAGCTCGTAGAAACACTCTTTGGTGGCATGGTCCTATTCCTTCATGGGGGCAAGAGCACATATTAGGCTTGTGTTAGCGAATTTAGCCTTGATACGGATAGTCATAATACGCTCGCTCAAACCCGCATCCAAATAAGCGTTGCCTGTTGCCTCTGTAGCAATCACAGTAATAGTTGTCACCGTTTTTCATCTTCCTTTTGCCCGGCCCACCCCATCGCACTTCTTGGATGGCGGTTATATCTTATTTATAGCAGTCTAGGGCCTCTGCTAGTTGTACGGCTGCACGTGGTCTGTAAAGGGACAGAACATTCCACGTACAGATCCGAAGGTCGTTGTCCTTATAAGGGCATTTCAAAAACATCAACTATATATCAGCATGATGCCCAAGCTTTCAAAACTATCTAAAAAAAAAATTCGCCATACACCACTGGATTCACATAAAGGTCACTCTGATAATGAAATGGAGTACTGATTGGTGAAAATAGATGCAGTTAAACAGGGGTACCTTCTAAGTTCGCTGCTTTTTGCATTGATGTTAAATGATCTACATGACTGCCTAGGTGGTGGTTTGATCTTAGGTGGCACCCTAGTCAAGGTTCTGATGTATGTCGACGAAATTATTTTGCTGGCAGATGATGTGCTGGTGTTTCAAGGATTGATAACGAGATTGAAAGAGTACTGTAAATCCTGGAATTTGCCTATCCACATCGAAGAACTAAAAAATAATGATATTTAGCAAAAGGAAAAGAGCGAAAAATGAAAAGTGGTTCTTCGGGGGTACAGAAATAGAAATAGTCAAAAGGTATAAATACTTAGGAGTAATTATGGCCCCTGGACTTTATACGATGGAGCAGCTCAAATAAAGGGAAAGTAAAAAATAGCCTAACCAGCACTTGGAAATCTTTTCTTGGAAAAAAATCACGTAAAGTTTTCATTGTAATTTAAACTTTTTAATGCAGTGCCTAGACCGATATTTAGCTACGCAGCTCAGGTATGGGGCGACTCGAGTTTTAGCGCCGAGGATAAGGTGCAAAGATATTTCATCAAAATTCTTTAAAAGAGTTTTTGGTATACCCGAATTCAATCCTAATTGCATAATCAGCCTGAAGAGCGGTGTAGCTGACATACATCTAAAAAAAATAATAAATGTTTGGCGTAACAGCTCTTTAAGTGCCAGGGCCTAGCTTCTCGCAACCACTCATGTTGTGTGAGTTATATTTTTCATACGAATGGAAGGGACCTACAGTTTAGTGCCATATCCGAAGCGCAATTTGTTTTGAGAAGCTTTTTCGAGACAGCAACACTCCCGGATGTTTGTCAGACGCTCGCGAGATACATCTGTACACTCTCAAATGAAACATATAGTATATCGAAAAAAATTTATACAGATATAAAGTGAGTCGGTGTCCTTACATGATCTCAAACATAATCCTGGATAAAAGAGTTTTCTGGTAGGATATCTGGTGTAGCCTGGGAGTCAATGGTGGAGTTAGATGGGCAGATGTGCCCTTCAATGAAGATGGCTGGAAAGAAAACATAATGTTGACTTCCGAGAGCAACAGAAATCGTCATATACAAAAAAATTTACAGGATTCTCCTTCTCGAGAAGGAGAAAATAAAAATTGCACCCTTTGTAGTTTACATGAAGAAGAGATCTTCATGCACTTTGTCGGAATCTTAAAACACATACGGATAAAGTTTCTCGGAAAGTACTCTACAAATATGTTATTGATGCGTTTTGATACCAAAAAAGTCTGGTTGACGAATATAATCCCGCCTGTGGGATACGGGTCAGAATATACCCACGGTAGGCATGCCTGTCGGAAAATGCGACTAAAATGCCAGCCCGCCGTCTTTCTTAGGGTAACAAAATCTATTCAATGAACAAAACTAACGGTATTAATACCCCAGGTGGCAGCCCAGTTCAACTGGAAAATCCACCCTCGCAAGAGGCATGCTCTACGGATTCTGGGGAGAGCTATTTATTGCATCAGAATTTAATCAAACCAAACTACAAAGATCTCCGCCTCAAAAGACTTCTCCTAAAGCGCAAAATAAAAGTCTCGCGAATCCGGACGTGTTAATTCGGAAAACGCAAGATTTGCAACAGAGTACTCTGGATGAAATGGAGCTGTTGTGTCGAGAACTCAAAAGCAAAATTGAGAAACTAGAATCAGAGAATAAAGTATCTCTGCTTCGAAATGACTCTTCAAAAACGCAGACAGTTATTCATAGCGAGCCTTCTCTGGGTAGCCATCACTACAGTACGGACGAAAAAGAACTCGCGCGTGAAACGGACTGGTCACTTAAACGAAGACCATCTAAAAAACGTAAGGCCGGTTCATCGCCAGAGGTTGTTCCGCAACCCGAACCTAATCGCAAAGCGCAGCCAAAAGCAGAAAAGCAAATTGAAAGCAAACGCGCCCCCCCACCAATAAATATTACAGCCGTTGCAGATTACAATTCTTTGAGAAAAAATTTAAAAACAACTATCGCTACTGAATTCAAAGTAACTTCCTTGCGAAACGATGCATGGAAAATCAAGGTTAATGAAGCTGAGGGCTATCGGGCTGTATCTCGAAAGCTTAACAACGAAAAAATCCAATGGTATACTTACAACGACAAGTCTGAGAGACCCTTGAGGGTCGTAACTAGAGGACTTTATCCATCGTGCTCTAAAGAAGATGTTATAGGTGACTTACGCGATAGAGGTTATAACATTCTCGAAGCCGTGAACCTTCTAAAAAAAGAGCGAAAACGACCCGACCGCGGAGAAGAAGCTATAGTGAAACGTAAACTTCCGCTTTTTGTGCTATTATTCGATAAAACGGAAAGCCAGGAAAAGATATATACTATTCGTACAATCATGGGTATGGTCGTTAAAATCGAGCCACTACGTGTCAACACGAAGAAAATCCCTCAATGCAAGCGATGCCAAGAGTTTAATCATACACAAGCGTACTGTCGGAAAGAGCGCGCGGCGTTAAGTGCGCTGGAAAGCACTCTTCGGAAAATTGCAGTTTGAGCAAAAATGAAAAACCAACTTGCGTTAACTGCAAAGGAAGGCACCCAGCAAAATGTCGCGGTTGCGAGGTCGCTAAGGAATTACAGATGCGACGGAAAAAATCTGCAACGCCGATTGTACGGGGAACGAAATCAGTCAATCGGGCTCCTAAGTCGGTAGAACGCATTGCTAAGAAGATTGAGCAGGCTCGTAAGTCAGTTGTACAGATTCCTAAGCCGACTGAAAGGACGCTCGAATCAGCAGGGCAGACTCTTAAAACAGTCAATCAGCCTTCTAAGCCGGTAAAACGTACGTCAAAGTCGTCCACTAAAAAGGCTGAACGATAAGCCAGCAGTTAAAGCAACAAACGAAACGACGGACCACCCTCTGATCCGTTGAACGAAATTCTGAACTGCATCTACGCTAAGTTCGAGGAACAATGAGAAATTAACAAACGGATTCTCGAACGTCTTAGTAACGTCGAAAGCTTTTGTATGGCTACCCATAAATCTAGATCTAAGTAAATACGGTATCTTTGCTTAAAATAGTAACATGGAATGCAAACGGACTCCTACAAAAATCTGACGAATTAGAAATGTTTCTAATAAAATATCGACATATGTTTGATCTCCGAAACCCGTTTAACAAGGGAATCGCAAATAAAGATAAGAGGCTACGCTGGTTATCACGCCTATCATCCATCTGATAGAGCGCGGGGCGGTTCGTCCTTATTCATTAAAACTAACATCGAACATTCGGTCGATATAAGCATAGAGCTGGAAAAACTTCAGTTGTGCGCGGTAAGGGTAAAAAATAAACACCTGAGCTACAATATAGCATCTGTTTACTGTCCGCTGCGATGCCCACTAGAAAAAGACGACTACTTTCGTGTCTTCAATGCCCTTGGTTCAAATTTCCTTATTGGTGGAGATTTCAACGCGAAGCACACCTTCTGGGGTTCAAGATGTACATCTTCCAAAGGAATAATTCTTTACGAAGTGGCAAATGAATTCGGTTGTTGTTTTCATTCGACAGGAAAACCGCCCTATTGGCCAACCGATTCAGGAAAAATTCCCGATCTTATCGATTTTTTTGTTACAAAAGGCATTCACGAGAAGTTTATTACAATCAAAAAAGTTTTGATCTCTCTTCTGATCACTCGCCGGTAATTTCATTACTTGGAGAAGCGCTGATCAAGAAAAAAGGACCTCCAAGACTTACTAGCAATAGAACAAACTGGGAGGGCTTTAGAAATGATTGCGAAACAAATATCGCCTTAAATGTATCACTTAAAATACCTTGTGAACTAGTGGACGAAGTTGATCGTTTCGTGGAAACAATCCAAAGAGCGGCGTGGAGAAACACTCCTTCCAGGAGCTATAAGATCATCCGCAACGAAAATTATCACAGAGAAATCATTGAACTAGTGAGGGAGAAACGAAATAAATGGCAAATCACTCGTGTACCGCAGCATAAAACGGTCCTTAACCGACTATGCAATCGCCTTAGAGATAGTATTCGGGAATTTAAAAGCAAAAAGATTGCGACCTACCTTGAAAATCTCTCCGGTGAAAGAGAATCAAATTATTCGCCTAGGAAATCGCTAAAAGGCATCCGGAAACCTCAAATGCAAGCACCACCAATTCGGAAAAACGATGGAAACTGGGCAAAGAGCGAAAAAGAAAAGGCAGAACTTTTTGCGCTACACTTAGAAGAAACGTTTAAGCCGTTCGACGGCCCTTCGTTAACGCCCGACTCCCCAGTCACGACATCTGACAACTTTAAAGTAAAAAAAGTTGGATTGATTGAACTGAGGGAAGTGATTAAAAATTTAAATATGAAAAAAGCACCGGGTTACTACTTGACAACCGCGCAGGCGGTCAAGGAATTGCCGAATAAACTTCTTATCAAACTACTCTATTTGATTAACGGTTCGTTCAGATTGCTCTATGTTCCGAGACAATGGAAAGTCGCCGAGATTATAATGGTCCCGAAACCAGGCAAACCGCTAAATGACAAGAAATCATATCGGCCTATTTCCCTATTGCCGGTTATCTCAAAAATATTAAAAAAAAACAATACTTTCAAAACGTCTACAGCCCGTAATCGACGAAAGACGTCTCATTCCTGACCATCAGTTTGGATTTAGAATCAAGCATTCTACAATTAACCAAGTCCACAAAATAACTGACGTGATTGAGAAAGAAGAAAAAAAAGATTGTTGTGGTGTATTTCTTGATGTCTCACAAGCGTTCGATAAGGTTTGGCACGAAGGCTTGGAGTATAAATTGCAACGACTACTGCCACGGCAAATCTTTCTAATTCTTCTTACAATCGTACCTCACCGAGAGACTCTTTCGTGTTAAGCACGGAAATGATTACTCTGACTTCAAGGAGATTGCGGCCGGAGTTCCACAAGGAAGTGTCCTTGGCCCGCTTCTATATGTACTGTACACCCGCGATATCCCACAGGAAAGAAACTGCGTCGTCGCCACGTTTGGGGACGATACGGCGATATTGACCACGGGCGAAACTATTAAAGCAGCAACTGGAAAGGTTCAACATGCTATTGATAAAGTCCACGCTTGGACGAATTCTTGGCGTATTGTGCTGAACGAAAGCAAATCTACTCACGTCAACTCGGCTCAAATACCGTACGCGAACGAAGAAAAATATCTAGGAATGACTCTAGATGTTAAGCTCAAATGGAAATCGCACGTAAAAAAGAAATGCGACGAGCTTCAAAACAAATACCGACAAATGTACAGGCTACTCGGAAAACATTCGATGTTGAGTTTTAAAAATAAAGTTCTTAGAACGATCGTTAACGCACCGTGGTATGTACGTAACGAAGATATTCATCGGGATCTGGGAATTCCCAGCGTCGTCGAAGAGATAACAAAATTTGCGCGTAAACACAAAGATCGTATTCACGGCCATTGTAACCGTACCGTCATTCAACTATTTGACGAGAACAATTCAATTCGTCGTCTTCAAAGGACAAAACCTTTTGACCTCGCGTCATAGCATATGCCGGTCGTAAAAAAGGCAGGAACTTTCATTGGAATTTAACCTGTCTAAAGTGCTTTATTTATTTTTAATCACATACGATCATCTTTTTCGTTTTCTCACTAGAGCACTTATTCCTGTTCCTGCGGACGAATTCCCTAGACGGAGTCAACGGTGGCGTCTATAGTTCCAGTTAGGTTGAACTTAGTGAATACCTTGCGGGAGCTGCTTCGACATATTCGGATCACAGGTCGGTAAGGAATTTCCAATGTTGGTCAGGACATTGGAATAGAGATGTTGGCGGAGGAGCCCTTAATGGGCCAACGGCAGCGCTGATACTCCCGTAGTGGACTACTGGCACCGGTGTATCCGGCCCCTCTTCCTAGGGGAATAATTAAGGAACTGGCCCTCCAGGTTGGGGGTTGTGCCGTCGGGGTAACTTCCCTACCACGTAAAAAATCGATGGTTCCGAAACAACCAAAAGCCTCGGATAAGGATGACTCAACTAATGACGACCCCAGCAATCGAAATAAGGACAACGACCTTCGGATCTGTACGTGGAATGTTCTGTCCCTAGTAGCCGAACAACTAGTAGATGCCCTAGACTGCTATAAAGCAGATATTACCGCCATCCAGGAAGTGCGATGGGATGGGCCGGGCAAAAAGAGGATGAAAAACTGTGACGTCTACTACGGTGACTGCTACAGAGGCAACAGGCAACGCTTTTTCGGATGCGGATTTGTCATACGCGGCAGACTAAGGCAAGAAGTCTTAAGCTTCCGACACGTAAGCGAGCGTATTATGACTATCCGGATCAAGGCTAAATACGCTAACGTTAGCCTAATATGTGTTTATGCCCCCACGGAAGAAAAGGACCCTGCCACCAAAGAGTGTTTCTACGAGCTCCTCGACAAGACATATGAGCAATGTCCTAAATACGACGTTAAAATCGTGATTTTAACGCCAAAATAGGAAAGGAGGATGTCTTTGGTAGGGCAGTCGGTAAGCATAGCCTACACGACACCACGTCTGATAACGGACTAAGGCTAATTGATTTCGCTGTGGAGCGAAATGTCACCATAGCAAGCACATGGTTTCCTCATCTCGATATTCATAAGCAGACATGGCGGTCCAATAATCATGTAACGATCAACCAAATTGATCATATTGCAATCGACGCAAGGCATGCCTCCAGTATTCAGGATGTCCGGACCTTCCGGGCGGCCAACATAGACTCGGATCATTACCTTGTTGTAGCCAAGGTACGAATGCGGATATCCCAATCTGAGCAACAAAGAAGAATCACTGTGAGAAAATTTAACGTCGAAAAGCTACAATCGCAAGAGACCGCCAGACTCTTCGCTGAACGCGTATCCCGAAATCTCTTAATCACCCCTATGCCGGCAGCATCAAGTGCCGAAGACCAGTGGCAACGCTGCCAACATGCCATCAGAAACGCCGCGACTGATATGCTGGGTCTCGCTCGCCCACCACCGCGAAACCCCTGGTTTGACGAAGAATGCCGGCGAGTGCATGCAGCAAAACAAAAGGCATACAAAGCGGTGCTGCAAAGGAAAACGAGAGCTGCTCGTGAGCTCTACGAGCAAAAGAGACGGGAAGAACATCGGCTTCTCCAAAAGAGAATGGATTGTACTTGAACGGATTGTGCGGAACTCACAAGCCGACATCGGAGGCACGATCTATTACAAGTCTGTACAACTGCTTGCTTACGCCGACAATATAGACATTATCGGAAGAACTCAGCGGGCTGTCACCGGTGCGTTTGCAAGCATTGAGGCGGAAGCGGCCAAAATGGGTTTAGCGATAAACGAGGGCAAAACCAAGTATATGGTATGCTGTCAACAAGAAGGGAAAGCCAACACCGACGAATTGGACAAAACGTCACAGTGGGCAGCTATAACTTCGAGGTAGTAAGGGACTTTGTCTACCTTGGCTCTGCTATAAATTCTACAAACAAGATCAGCGCAGAAATCAAGCGAAGAATAACTCTTGCCAATCGCTGTTTTTTGGGCTTATAAGGCAATTCAACAGTAAAGGCCTATCTCGAGGAACTAAGGAGACTCTGTATTAGACCTTGATCATCCCAATCCTGCTTTACGGCGCTGAAACATGGACTTTATTAAAAGAGGATGAAGATATCCTTGGTCGCTTCGAGAGAAAAATTCTTCGTAAGATTTTCGGTCCCGTTTGCGTTGACGGGTTTTGGAGGAGAAAATTCAGTCACGAACTATACGAGCTGTACAGCGACATCGACCTACTCAAAAAACTGCGTATTGGACGTCTGAGATGGCTAGGATATGTAGAGCGAATGGACACCAACGCTCCGGCCCGCAGAGTCTTCGAATCTAACCCCGAGGGACGACGCAGTAGAGGGAATCATCGCCGTAAGTGGCGCGCACAAGTTCAAGGGGACCTCGACCAACTTGGAGTGCGCAACTGGAGGCAATTAGCTAAAGATCGAGCTAAATGGAGAAGCTTGTTGGTTGAGGCCCAGGTTCACTCCGAACTGTAGTGCTACCTAAGTAAGTAAGTAAGTATGTCAAATATGCATCAAGTACATTATCAATTCAGTATTAGAGAAGAAGTATTGAATTCTCTTAAATTTGAGCAGGAACCACTTAAGAATGTTATTATTGGCCACTGCCTCTTAGAGGTATAGACTTAAACTATCACGTAGTCTTAACTGTCAACCATCCCTGGAGAATAATGATCTTATACAAGTAAAAAAGCGAAATAAACACTGGATTCACCAGGTAGCTGGCCCAGCTCAACTCCATCACTGCGATATGCCCTCAGATATTTTTAATCTTCCTGAAGGCCTCGAAATAGAGTGAAGAACTTAATCTAGAAGTTTACGAAGTCGCTACAATATGAATCACCGAGAGATCGCAGTGTCAAAGCGTGATGTATGGGTATATAGAGTATTCCACCTCGCACGTTTTTGCACTTATTTCAGAATTGAAAGTTTAGACAAAATCTTTAACATGTAATTATTTTGTTCTAAAATAAATATTTTAGAAACATTTGGAAACTGAATAATACATTTCCTTCTATAGATATGTCTACTATTTACTGCTTTAGTTTTGATGTTGCATAGCAGCGGTTGATAAATAAAAGAGAAATATCAATTTCTTATTTTTTTTAAACGGTTAATATGTGAAGAACCATTAACCTGACGCGCCATCTTTTATTATATTTATGTCCAAAGAAATATTAATTTCAAGCTAAATCGTTAGAGCTCTTTCTGCAAAAATCGCACATTTAATTTAAAAACTTTCCAAAACTTCGTGCGCAATATTTCGCATATGGTATGCCAAACAATGTTAACTAAATTCCTTGATAGATCTCCGATAAATAGCCAATTTTCGACAAACGTGCTAGTAGCATACATAAATTTATACAAATAAAATAAACCAGCCCTTTGTAGAAATGCACTAACATTTTGGAATTTGTATAGGGCATTAAATGCAACAAGGCATAGAATAAACCAAAACCTTACCCTAAACCTGCTTTTATCTCACTTCTAAGAAGTACTGAATCCAAAAATAAGAAGTTTTATTACAATGTGCTACTCCTGATTTGGAAAATGATGTATAGGTACGTACATACTTGCATATAATAACATAATAACGGCATCAGTAGGAGATAGGATACCGACGGAATTTTACAAGAACGGGACTAGAGAGCTCAACCGGAACTTTCGTGCTTGTTTTCATATGTTTTGGAGTATGGAATAATTCCAAACCTGTTTAAGGAAGGTCTTATTTTTCCAATATATAAAAAGGTGACATGTTGGACCCTGACGATTACCGAGGTAATTCTTAATGCAAGTTAAAAAAAAAAAATGCAAAAATCTTGCAGAATCGACTTTCGAAATCATCTACTAAAGGAAATGTTAAGCGGCTTTCCGAACAGGTTACTCTACTGTTGACCATACTATATACATACATATGTTATTTGCCATTTCTGATAAAAAACTAAAAGCAAAGTACGCATTCTTCGTAGACTTCAAGGCAACATTTAATATGGTACTGAAAAGCGCTATGTATAAATTGTATGGAATGGGATTGTCTTTGAAGTCTGGTCGTGTCCTTGGAAACTTATATCATATAAAGATACTCGGGCAGCAGTATGGAATAAAGAATAAATATCTGAGGAGTTCCGAATTAATTTAGAAGTGAGGCAGAGATGCCCGCTAAGCCCTGACTAATTCTAAATTCTAAAATTCTAAAAATTAAATAAACTTTTTTCCTCTCTTTATTGAGGATTGTGGGCGCCATGGCGTAAGTGGTTAGTGTGTCGGACCACTGCGCATGAGGTTCCAAGTTCGAATCCTGGAAAACACCAAAAAGTTTTTTTTACGGTCCCACCTTTCGCGAGCGTCTGACAAACATCCGAGAGTATTGTTGTCACGAAAAAACTTCTCAAATCGCCGTTCGGATACGCCACTAAACTGTAGGTCCCTTCCATTCGTGTAAAAAATATAACGCACACAACATGAGGGGTTGCGAGAAGCTAGGCCACAGCAGCAAACTTAAGGTTTTTTCGGCAGTTTCGGAGTCCGTTTTGTTTTACCCAGCAGAAGTCTGGAATTATAAAAAGTACGAGACAGTGGAAAAGTTCCTGCGATATTGTATAAAGCGTATATTCCGTCTACCAAATTACATGATAATAGTTGAAACGTTTATCAAAACTTTGAAACTACAAATCGACTATGTGCTAAAAATGCTGAATATGCCAAATGAAAGATTCCCTAAGTAAGCAGCTCTTAAAACAATTGGTAACAAAACCAGCTGGTTTCTGGAGTGATTAGAGATTTCGAGTGGTTGTGGATACAAAGTTAATTTGGATTTGGCTGATCTTTCCATTTGGATAACCAGGATTTGAAAACTGATTATAAGCCTAGATGAGCACTTCAGGGCCAGATTCATCGAAGAGATGATGAAGATAATAGGCGAACTGTTAAAATGAAATTGCATACCACTATTTCATTGGCAGGTGTCCGAGTCTCCGGGAAACAAGAAGACACATCATTGGCAGGACTGTATATAGGAAAATAATATTACAGATCTCCTCAATAAGTTAAATGTTAACAAACTGTTGGGGCTTCACACACAAACTTTATGCAAATTTGTACTTGTATGAAATCTGAACGATTCAATTTCTTAGAACAAAGAAAAACATATAAAACAAAGAAAATCACACACCGTTCTTAACTAAATATTTGGTTTATTGTTCAGTAATAATTTAAAATTTATTTCATTTGACATTCAATCAAAACAGCAAACAATTTTCTTGTAAACAATATTGGTGAAGTTGTTAGATTATTATTGACATTACGTTTATGTTACGTTACCTGGTTTTTAACTAATGAATAACAAGCAAATATATAAAAAGGAAACCGATGATAATTGACTTCTTCAACACAAACTAGTCAAGTATCGCAAAATCTCCCTAGTCTACTACATACTTTTTCAAAATTATTTGAGTAGCTAAGCTGCAGAATATTCTACTGTTATTTTGTCAACCGGGCAGACGGCAAACCATGCTTTCAAGATATTTTTTTTTGTAATACTTATGTTACTAAAACAAATGAAATCTAATCTGAAAAAAAAATTTATTAACGCAAATCAAAATATGAAATTTAATTACCTATAATAGTTTAACCCGTCTTCGTTTTGATTGTAATTCCTTAAAAAATAGCAATTTCTCCTCGAACTGTAAAAGTGGGGCTAACGATGGTGTAGTAGTAACGTGGTCAATTGCCACGCGATTGGTTCATGGTTCAAATCGTGATCTCAGCAAGCATTTATTTATTTCTCACATGAAATAAAGAATCAGTCCGATCAATTGCGAAAGCTTGTGTTGCAAAGACATAACACTGGCACCAGTTTGGTCATATGGCTGGAAGAATTGTTCGCTCTGTTGGGTAAATGATATACCTATGACATCAGTTCGTCGGTCGGGAAAAAAAATGTTGTGAATTAGAAGCAAAGACAAAAAATAACAAAAATTTCCCCAGTTATCTGGACATCACCCCCAGAGAATTTCGGAAACATAACATCTGAGTTTCAAAACCACTACACCAATCTTTCTCTCTCTTTCTATCCTTTCCAACGCCCGCACTGTGTATAAACATTTAAAGCGTATTCAAAGGTGAGCGGCCCAAGGCACGGTTGGGTTGAGCACGTTCATTGGGCTGAATGAAAAACCCAATAATCACTGCATTCTGCATTGTACTTTAGTTTATAAGGAAAAAAAAATAATTTGAAATATATCAGTTCAATTCGAATCAGTTTCATTTTTCACAATTTCTTACACGTACTTTCTGTAATTCGAACATAAGTTAAGAAAAATTCATTAATTTATGTTCTCTTATTACAATGAATAAGCATAAATTCAATTAAAAACAATGTCCACAATATCAGTTTCATGCAAAATATAATAGTAAAATGCTTCAACGTGGGAAGTCCTTTTATTTTTCTTCCTCTTTTATACTTCAAGAACAAAAAGGAAAACTTACAACAACCATTATCAAATCTTCCTTTTATCTTCCAGCATAAACGAAGAGGTAATCCCCACAGGCAAAGAAATTGTCTTGTCTAGCCATTGGATGGATGTCTCCGGGAGATTTGCTTTCAGGGATGACATTAATCTATGGCAATCTAAACAATAAAGTCTTGGAACAAGACATAGCCTTAAGTATTCTGAGGCTACTCAAGATACGCCGTGTTGCCATTATTTTACTGAAGCTTTCCTCCTGTGGCGTGATATGAAAAATCCAACGATGGTTAGTGGTATTTAAGTTAAGTTTTATTGCAAACAAGTCGTAGATGTAGAGTAATATTGCGTACTTTAAAAGCATTATACGAGTTTTCTGTTTTTCTGACTTCGTTGATGGAACTCTAGTTTTTTTATTCTTGTGTTATGAGTTTTGAATTTCTGCGAAGAGTATGAGTAAAAAAGTATTTGAAGGCTATGGCTACTGCGAAAATGTTTTAGTGGAATTCAACATCATAAATTACAGTTGGTTGAAAGTTGTAAAATGAAATGGTTTCTTTTTTATCTGCGTATGTTTTGTCTTATGTTTCTAGTGTTAATTTTCGTTCTTAAAGGTTATGCCTGTACTCGTAGCAATAAGACAAAATAGCTAAGTTTATTTTGGTATATTTATTGTAATTGAACATTTAGCAGATGTAATATATGACTTTTTCCCCGTAAAAGTTGAGTCATTGAATAATTGCAAATAGAAAATGACACTGTTCATTTCAAAGCAACATAAGGAAGCCAATTACTAGAAAATAGGTTAATATGTAAATGTAATCATTTGCTAAATTTCCCAAACATGTCCTTGCCATTATTTCAGACTCTGAAAAATGTCCTTTCTCCTTCCGATTTGGTGACAATCTTGCTACTATTACTAGAGAAATTCAAGAAAGTGGTTTCGCCAATTCTATGTGTATAGGTAGCTGCAGGCTTAAAGAATAAACGGATTTATTTCAAACTTCATATATGGTTCTTTGAGGTTACAATTCAAGGCGAAATTGGAATCTTCATTCTAATCCCACAAGGCAGTGGCTATAAGATGGACATTCGATTGTATAACGATAATAAGTATAACGGTACTTGACCAGTATTTAAAAATCTGTTGTTTCAATGCCTTTTTTGAGTCGATTTAATTTAAGATTAATATTAAAGCTAGATATGACGTACACATGATCACGGCGAATTCAATTTAGAATCATTCTTAAAAAAATTTGTTTGCTCTTCAAGTTAATTTCAAAAAGGCAAATAGCTTTAACGACAAATTCAATTCTTGCACACGCGGTGTCCCCCGAACTATTATCAAAATATTTTTCTTATATAAGGAGCAGCTTGTTATCGAAATGTTAGGATTTGGCATTACCGCTCTTGTAATCGAGCGTTTACTACCAAAATGTGAGAGTTAATTGTGTTTTGAATTTTTTTTTTTTAAAGATTTTACTAATACGGATTTAATGTTCGTTTTTTTAATTAGGGTCCAATCTCAATAAAATTAATTTGTTGCAAAAAAATATTCTGGGCGATTTGATGGCCAAACACCCCTTGCCGACAAGGAGAGGCAACATTACTTCGACTATGGCAGCAGTTAACGGGAATGCTAAATGCGGAAGGGTTAAAGTTAAAGATGGAAAAGGTTGGAGAAAGGTAATCACGCTTTGTTTTTATATTAAATATACATATGTTATCAATAAACTCTGTTTTTGGTAAACTTTTGCAGATCAAAAGTATCTCGTCAAAAACGAACTATCGTTTTATAATCAATCTAAGATAAAAACCGGCGTTGGCCCTTTTGAAGAGAAGCTGCTGAGTCAAGTTGATTAACTTTCACTAACGGTGAGTGTCAGTGAGAGCATTCGCAGCCGCAAAGCAAGTGTTTCCACCACTCCAACACCATCTGCAACAGCGGTAAATCAACCCCCCCCCTCAAAGAGAGGAGGTTGATTTTGCGTCACGAACAAGCAGCAACAAATGCGCAATCCCGGATTTTGGCTTGGATTTGGAAGCTCTATAACCTTCGCCAGTGCAGAAAAAATAGATTCAAACATCGGAGATCCAAAACTTGTTGTGTTAAAGAAAAAATTAGAAGAAGAATATTCCTATCAACAAGTAATAATTGAAATATTCGGCAAACATTTAGACTTCGAGGAATGGAATTTTAAAAAAAAAAAAAAAAAAACCTATTAGAAATGGAAGAAGAGAAGCATGGAAGTTTTATGAGCTTGAATCAACTATATATGGGGATAAAAAAACTGCAATTAGAAATCCTTCAAAAATCTTAATATAAACCATTAAGAAGCTGACAGTAACTCATGTGCTGTATTATTAATTTTATTTTCCCTTAGGATTAATATTTTTATTTTGTTTTTTAATGAATGCTTTTTTGTTTGTATGAAGTATATATATATATAAAATGAAGTTTTTTGAATCAAGGGGTTTTAAATGTAGCCACGAATTCTTTCACCAGCCTTCTTTCACTTCAAAACTAGTACTTGCATCATCGGTGTATGGATTGCTAAAGGGAACCTTAAAATCAATGCTTCTTCTCCTTCTTCCTTTTATCAGCGAGGTTATGATCCGAAAATAAGGGATCACAACCCTCCCACTACACCGCATTTTTTTCTGATCCGCCTGTGGGGTTCGCCTATTTGACCTCAGAAAATATCGGCAGGCCCACCGATTTTGAATCACTCGGTTACTAAGGCCAATGAAATGCCGATGTCGTCGCATTTGTGTGATCCAAGCGTTTATAGGCCTGCCTTTCCTACATCACGATGTCTTTGGAACGTGCATTGATATTGCCTTTTTAACGGGGTTCAAATGATCTCTTCTTTGAACGTGGCAATACCAGCTGAACCGGTCGCCTTCTATATTTTGTACGATGGTTTTCTTGACGTGAAAATCAATGCATGCATTATTTAATGCACAACACACGTTTTCAAACCGTGCATGGTTTTTAAGAAGATATCTTACTCTTTTAAAATAAATTCAAATTTCCCAACGCCCTTTTAAAACGACAATAGTTCTCTTGACAGTACTCCTCGCTTTAGAGTGGACATCATTGAATAGTAACTCGTTAGATTCCAACTGTAGATTTCTGTAAAGAGTAATGCACCGCGGTTCCAAGGGATACCCAGAATCGCGTGAAAATAAAGGAAAGTAGAAACTGAGTTCCTTGTAAAATTTCACGAATGTTTACGAATAATACCTATATGCCATGGGTTTTCATTTGTCGAACTCTTGTGTTTCCACTTAAGTAAACACCCCCCCTTTCGGAATGCTTCCATACAAATGAATCATGAGCCGCTCCTCCGTATTTGAAATCCACAGCAATGATCTTTAATCGTTTTTTTTTTTTTCGAGATAGGAAACGTTCGACTGGAGCATTCAGACGCACCTGGTCCATTGTACTACCAGAGAGCAAACCCTGATTTACTCATTTTATTGGAATTTCCTTGTCTTTCTAAGAAATTTAAGCAAACACTTCAGTGATGAGGAGCTTAAGGTACCAACACTCACCGCACCAGCACCGAGGATCTGCCACACACAATTGTGTTCGTGAGAGACCCAATCTTCAATGAAAGCCCTAACTAAGGATACAGGGGGACCCAACGCGGGTTCGGGGCCAGAGAAAGCCTCCTCTGAGCCTTGTCTAGCAATCTCATGGGAGATCTCGTTCCCCAAGATCCCAGTGTGACCTGGGACCCACATAAAAACAGAGAATTCAGCCTTGCGGTCGAGTTCAAATAGCTTCTGGTTTCACGAACTATTTTAGAAGTGGTTAAAGAGTTAAGTAAGACCTTAAGCGCAGATACAAATACTACGCCCTTTTCACCGGTTCTTCACAACATAGTTCATGGCCATTATGATTGCAGATTGAAGTCTCCGATTGGAAAACTGACCCATATTTGCCTTACGAGAAAAGAAGTCAATATTGTCGACTTCCACGAAGACACCAGCACCAGACCCTTAGCTGGTTTTGGAACCGTCTGTGAAAATACGACTGCATTGCATTCCTGGCTCAGATTCTGGCCGAAGCCAGTCCTGAACACAAGGCAAGTCGACTCTGAATTTGCGCATCAGTTGAAGTTCTGGCACCATTGCGTCAGATGGCATTTTCATAAGACCGGAGTCGTAAAATAAGTGTCGCGCAAGTTCACCAAAGAATCCAGTGTGGGGTATACCAAAAACCAGCCCGCCTAAGATGATGGTTCAATTTGATAGTGCAGCCTATGATATAAGTTAGTATCAAGAGGAGGTAAGTTCAACAAAGCATCTAGAACAGAGCAAGGATTACTCGGGAAAGCTCCCGTACAGTCGAGACAAGCCGTTCTTTGAAGTTTTGCGCAAAAGGCAGTCACGTACTTACGCGGAAGCCTCTTCCACTAAGAAACCGACACATATGCGAGAAATGGTCTTATTACAGACATGTAGATCCAGAGAACCTTATTCGGTGATCAGCCACACGCCTTGCCAAAAGCACCCTTACAGTGCCATAAAACTGAGAGCGCCTTGGAAGTTTTAGACTCGGCGTCTTTAGACCAATAAAATTTCTTATCTAAAATCACTCCTACATATTTGGCTTGACTGCAAACGCGGACAGTGTCGCCTTCTAGAATTAGCTAAGTCAGACCGGCAGAATCCTCTTTCTCGTAAAGAGAACAGCCTCAGTTTTAGGAGGATTCACCGAAAGCCCACTCCTATTGCACCATTCATCGATCATGTCCAGCGCCGCCTGCGCGTTAGCAAAGACCTTCGCCAGGCATGGCCCCGCAGAAAGTATAGAAACATTATCCGCATATGCCTGAGTGTAGACGTTAGAACGATTTCGAGTGTTCAACAGAGAATCGATCACCATGCACCATAACAGTAGAGATAGAAGGCCACCTTGCGGACAACCCCTGTTTACTCCTGTCGTAACATATCGGCCACAATCCTCATTCACTTCCAAAGTTCTATTCATTAGCATTGCTGAAGCATGGCTTCAACTGTTACCACGGCTGATGCAATATATCAGCTGCGCCGAGTTTTATGACTTAAGTAGACCAAGCTCAGCCTGATCAAGTGAGTCTCCAGCAGAAGACTAAAAATTTCCGCTCTCGTCTCAGTAAACTTGCCATCAGACTTTCTGAGTGGCTCCGGTTTGGTCGGCTTGTCCCTTTTGAGGACCTTAACCCACCTGCTGGTTTCACCGAGTGTCTTGATCTTTTCACAAAAATCTCTATAAGAAGCACTTTTCGACAACCGAATTAACTTCTTATAGTCATTTTGCTTCGATTTAAACGATCCCAGTCGCCCTCTAAATTTGTCTTCAGTGACCTATTAAGAAGTTTTCTGGATTCGTTCCTAAGTCGCTGCAGTTCTAGGCTCCACCAGGGAACGGCGTTCTGCAGGGGTTTCTTGTCAATGGGCACGTCAGTTCAAAACAGCTGGTAAAAACGCTAGTCAGAATTTGAACAGCATCCTCAACCTTTCGTTTCGCTCTGAGTATAGTTGGAATTTTGACAGATCTGTCTAGCTCTTCCCTAAACCGCACCCAGTTAGTTTTCCTCGAATTCCTCCTCTCCTGCAAAGTTATGGCCTCGTATTCGATTTGGAAAGCGATGCATCCATTGTCGACAAGGACACCTCCGACCGTACCTTTAAGTAAGTCGACGCAACGATTTAGGTTTTCCAACTTCCGTTCGTTTCGTAGTTTACAGCTGAAGCAACCAGATCCTATCCACAGAATTGTCCAAGTTTGGTTACTCAGAGCAAATTTGGCACAATTATATAAGCTCTTACTTCACGAACACCTCCAAAGCCACATATGCACTTGTTCCGCACGTATAGCTCCTGGATAGATGTTATGTGGGGTTTTGTATGCACCACGGAAGGTCTACGACTTAAGAGAGTGGTAGCAGCCTTTGGGTGAAGTTAATCTGCGAAAATATCGAAGATATAGTCGGTGTTTTATTAGTAGAAGGGCGCGCACGAGGTAAGCACACGCTTTAGCCCAGACGAGCGCCCCTACCCGTAGCTTTGCTTGCGTCAGCCATTTTCTGTTCGCTAGTGGTGCGACTATTAAGTGGTAACAGCACCAGCATCTACCAGATTTTGTGCGCAGATAACCCCACCGGTTAGAGTGTGCCCAACAGAAGAGTGCGCATCAGATGCGCACACGCTTCCACCACCAAGGAGAGCAGGCGAAACTTGCGTCGTTAGATTGGACCTGTTCGAGCCAACCTAGACCTCTTGCCTGTCGCCCCTGGAGGATGACTGCATTCGGCACTTGCGCGTTCAGCTGACTCTGCAGCCTCTTTGCACCTTGTCATCGCCGCCTTCCTTCTTCTCCCTTTCAGTTGACTTTTAATCAGGATGGATTCCGCGGATCTTATTCGATCATGCGAAGCATCTTCATCTCAGCTGCCTTAATTTACTCTCATACTTTTTGTTAAATCGTCCAACATTGTGAACCGTATGTGAGCGCTGGACGCACTGCGGTGTAGAGCCTTCCTTTCAACTCAGATGGCATTTTTCTGTCACAGAAAATAGCGGAGTTCTCTCGCCACCTCATCCACCCTACTCTTACGCGATGATTGACGTCGTCATCACAGGTCCCAGATATTTGAACTTTTCGCACTTGGGAAGCACTGTTCCATTCAAATAAATGTCTGGAATAGGACTGAGTGGATCAGAGAACGGGCAGCACAAGTACTCTTTTTTTTTGAACTAATGTGATACCCATTTCCCTCCAAAACGTCCACCTGCACATCAAGCGCTCGTTGCAGGGATGTAGGATCCTCACTTATAATGGCTCCATTGTCAGCAAAGAATAATTGATGTACCTTGGGGTCATTTTATCTTCAAGTAGATAGTCGAGGACTGCAAAAAAGAACAAAGGACTGAAGACGCTTCCCTGGTACACCCCGACTTTGATTGGGAACTCTTCGGTTACTCCAGCGGGACATCTTACTCTTGTCTTTGTTCCTTCGTACATGTTCATGATCATCTGTACATAGGTTTCAGGAGCAACTCGATGTCTGAGCGCCACCCATATCAGATCTCGTGGTTGTCTGTCGAATGCCTCTTCAAAGTCAGCCAATATAATATGCAAATCCTTTAAGGAATCACGATATTTTTCCATTACGATCCTTATAATTTGGATTGCATCTGTGGTTTATTTCCCCGCGACAAACCCGCACTGATCATCAGATAGCCGTATTATTTTTCGCAGTCGGCCGTTTTATACCCTTTCAACGATCTTCATGGTGTATGACATCAGTTCTATCGAACGGTAGTTATTACAGTTTCGTGTATCATTCTTCCCTTTGTACACAGAGAGAAGGTAGCTTTCCCTCCATTGATTGTGCATTGGATCACCTCTAATAAATTTGGAGATGAGAATTCTGAGTCATCGGAACCCGATGTCTTCCATCTTTTTCCAGAACTCAGAGGGCATCATGAAGCATTTACAACATTAAATACGTATAAATTGCACAGTATCTCTTAAAGTAAAAAAAAAAGGAGCAATACTTCTTAAGAGGAGCAGAAATCGTAAGTGAATTTTAATGTATTTACTATCTACAAACTCAAAACTCAAGCGAAACCTTATCAATTCGTCAGAAAGCACAAATATTGCCTCACCTTTCAATAGCTCCTAAGCCAGCAAAATTGATTCCACAGTATCTAAATTTAACCTATTTAACATACATATAAAACTTAATAATGTAAAGCCAACAAATATTATAAAAAATAATACAAACTATGTAGACTGTTTGGAAAAAGTAGCATAATGAGGGAAAGATGTAGTATGTAACATGGCACCTCAAAATGTAGCAGTTTTGCTACATATGTAGGGGGGATGATGTTTGCGAATAATAGGCAAAATCTCTGAATGATACCATTTTTATTTTATTTTCCATTTTCAAATGCTGGCATGCATGAGCAGCATCATTTTTTGGATATATGTATATAGATCTGCCTCGTGCATGTCCTCTCTCGTATTTCCTGTTTTTTTCTAGTCTCTGGCTTCCATAGCACATTATATTTAAATTGTATTAAAGAAGTAAAAAAACAAAAAAGGTCGCTTTTAATTAAATACATGTGGGTCGGGGTCACCATGTACATAAATCGAAATCGGACCTCAAGTTTTATTTCAAGTTTACTTTCTGGTAAATCCTTTATAACTCTATCAATATGTAAAGCGAGAGAGAAATGGTAGCGAACGTAATCGTAGGCGAAATAAAAACAGCAACACAACAATTTCATTTATACAGGCGTACTGTAACGAAGCGTTACACTTCGCCTCTCACCTGCACCGTCCCCGCGATCATCATTCCGGCGTTGGACGCGCGAACGCTGCACATCCACACAATTACCCGAATTCTGCACCAGAAACTCACTGACCGTCGTTCTACCTACCGACCCCACTGTGAATATTCCGGACAACCATCAACACTCCAGGCCAAACTCAGCCGACCGACACGCATACCCATCAATTGCCGTAGCCGAAATCCCACACCATACTCACAACTACATATATAAACATTTTCTTTTCGACCGACTCCACTATGCATAAGACCACGCCACTCCATAACAAGGAGAGAGAGACCACTTGGGATATTGGTTAAGCACCACCTGAACATTGTGTGCTAACAGGAAAGACCCAGTGTGCGAAATACACTGTGGCTAGATTTGTTGGTCGGGCGAAGGTATACTCGCGGTGTTTTTGCCCAACACACTGTGGTGAGAGGTCGTGTGGGAGTAATATGGAGAGCTGAAGTATACGTGTTATGTGATATATGGAGAGTTGAGCGAAGATGTGTGCCGAATATAGGAAGGTTTTGCATTGGGTCGTCGAATTCACACTCAATACCTACACGGATTTTAATAAGGCAACCCACTGCCGACGAAGAAGTCGGAGTTCCTCACGCCGTTGTTGTTAGTACCAATCCAACATCCATCGAATATTTTGGCTGCACTTCCGTCTTTTTCAAGATTTGAGCATAAATCAAATCGGACCTGCTGCTGACCACAGCCGCTCCGACCGTAGAGTTTGGGCTCATCTTCGTCTAAGATAAGCCATTGCCGGTCCTGACCGTAATTCTCAGATTTGAGGATTTATACCGCACTCCTGGGAGTAGTATTTTTGTGACATTGGTTGTCAAAGTACCAGCCTTAAGCCGGTGCTGCAAAGTAGCTGCCTTCAGCAGCCGCTGCCATAGCTGACGCCCTAAAAAGCTATCGCTGCCATAGCTGACGCCCTAAAAAGCTGTCGCTGCCATAGCTGACGCCCTAAAAAGCTGTCGCTGCCAGAGCTGACGCCCTTAAAAGCTGTCGCTGCCAGAGCTGATGCCTAACACGCTGTCGCTGCCATAGCTGACGCCCTAACAAGCTGTCGGTGCCAGAGCTGACGCCCTGAAAAGCTGTCGCTGCCAGAGCTGACGCCTAACAAGCTATCGCTGCCATAGCTGACGCCCTAGAAAGCTGTCGCTGCCAGAGCTGACGTCCTTAAAAGCTCTCGCTGCCAGAGCTGACGCCTAACAAGCTGTCGCTGCCATAGCTAACGCCCTAAAAAGCTGTCGCTGCCAGAGCCTACGCCCTAACAAGCTGTCGCTGTCAGAGCTGGCGCCCTAACAAGCTGTCGCTATATAGCAGACGCCCTAAAAGCCGTCGCTATCCTCTAGTTAAGTCCTAGCGTTAAGAAACTAAGGCTTATGTAGGTAACTCATTATTGTTAAGTATCCTAATATTGTTAAGAACAGTAAACCGAGGCCACCTTAAGTATTTCAGCATTGTTAAGTATTTCTGATTTTGTTAAGGCTAGTTTAAGCATAAACATTATAAGTAAATAATACCTCTTTCCCAAAGTTTCGGGTGTTCTTTGGTTGACCCTGGATCCGACGAGCTAAGCCTCAGCCCTTGAAAAAACACCCTCACAGTACTCTTTATTGATATGCTATGATTCGGTGATCAAATGTTACCACTGTCGTGACTGCCGGTGATTGTCCCCTTACCTAGTTTGCGTATTTCCCTAAATACCTTTGGAGGGCCGTATGAACCGGTGACTTAGCAACTCGGCTATACCTTACAGCTAGAGTCCTTGCAATAAGAATATCGGTGTCGCTCTTCAATATTCGTGGCTTCTTGAGGCTCTCACTCCCGAAACCTCTGGGCAGTGCTGCGACTCTGAGGCATCTTTCGATTGTGAGCTTGATCTTTACTTGGAGTGAGTGCCGGGCTCCGATTTGGATTTTAATCTTGGACTACTCTTTCGAATAGCCTTGGACCCACTCCTATTATGCCTTGATCGACTGCGATTGCGTTCGTTGCCGCTTCCTCCTGTACTTGGGGCCACTACAGCTACAGCTACAGCGACTGCTAGACCTACTTTAGCTCCTTCACGATCAACCTGGACTTCGCTTTGGGCCGCAGCGACTGAGGCTCCCACTACATGACCTATACCTCGAGCGGTTTCCTGGTCACCTGGATCCGCTCCTGCTTCCACTGGAGCCACTTCTGCTGCACCTAGATCCACTTCCACACTTGCTATAGCTCGATCCGCTCCTATTGCGCCCGCAGTCACTCCTACCGCGACTTGGACTTCCTGAGCAGCTCCTGGAGTCACTGTGACATCTCCGGTGGAACTAAGTCCTACAGTCTATAATTAAAATGCATTTGGATGCCTTCAAAACCATACCCTGCGGTTAGTCCAGCAACTTGCGACCAATCAGCATGGCATAAGGTTGGCTCTCACGCGGAAACTATTAGTACCTCGCACCATGAGGTAAGTTTGTCGAACGTTACCTCAACGTAGACTCGGCCCTCCTTCAAACCCACTCAGGTTCCTCCGGTCCTCGACGTACTTGATGTGTCCTTCGTCTGCGAGTGAACAACGCAAACTGATACGCCTTGACTGGGTACCCGTTCATGGTGTCGTCCTTGGAGTTCTGTTGTGTCCGCCGTCGGCTCTTCCTCTGGGTGTGTCTCCCTAGATTCTCCCCAACTCCCGCAGCTTGAGTACGTTGAAGGGGTTAATCCAATTAATAGTGCCCCACCCGAAGCACCTCACTCGGCTTCCGGCACCTTCCGATCCGGTCACTGGTTTTTTCTATCGGTTTTCTGACTCTCTCAGACGATACATCTCCGCCCCACATCACCTCCTGGGCTTTAGTCCAACGACCCATCGGACTCTTTGTAGAAAGTCGTCGACCGACGTTGACCTCGCCGTCCGGAACGCTTTCCGGTACTCCTTATCCGCAATTGCCTGCGTTATGTATTTAACCAGGGATGTCTCCTGCACACATCCCCTCGATGAAATCATTTTTGAAGATGAAGTCATCGAGATCTTCACCATGCCTCTGCCTCCGCTCTCTTAACCGGTCGTTAAAGTCCGCATCATCATCAGTCATGGGGAACTTTCGGTACAGTTCTGCGAACCTCCTCCAGCATCTCGACCGCTGTACCTCAACTCCATTAATACTATTTCTTCGTCGAGGAAGATGCGATTGCCTTAGAATCAAACTCAAGCAACATCTCAGCTACGTCGCGTACCGTGTATAAATTCCGCGAGCAGCATCTTTGACTTGCACAGTAGCAAATCTATCCTTCGAAACTCCTTACGTAACTTACCTCCCCAGTCCTAAAATTAGTCTCACGTAGATGTTTAGTTAGTTTTAAGTAATAAACGGTGGGCCCAGGGGCCCGTACACCAGATAAAAAAAAAAAAAAAAAAAAAAAAAAGCCCCCCTGGCAGCTGACCTCCTCGTGGTGGGGGGCGGGCAACGTGACTGGGATGTGCGGATGGGGTAACTTAAATAGTTATTCCCATCCATACAATCCAGTCACGGCTAACAGAGCGCACACCCCATGATGACAAGACGACGTAAACGGGCCTCGGATATTGCCAAACATGGTAAGCCAGGGCATCCTTTGGCGCCAGGCCTGAAGGGTGTCAGTATGCGAGCGTCTGGTGGTCGGCCTGTCCCGCTCGGCAGCCGGCCGGGTCAAACCCGAAATGGCTACGACCTTCCTGTCAATGGTCTCGCGAACCTTTACGGGGGTCAAGGGGTGAGGGCGATGTGCACCGATAGGGGCACAGATGGACTCTCTGAGATTCGACAACGGCATCGAATTAGGATAGGCACATGGAACGTCTCATCGCTTACAGGGAAGGATCTTGAACTTGTTGGGAGGCTAGATTTAGTTGGCGTCTCTTCAACAAGCAGACAGGTTCTCTTCCTGTCAGGAGTCGCACGCTCAATATCTGCTCAGGCGGGAGTGGGGATACTCACAAGTCCCAGGTTAACAGACAGGGTATTGGAGTGGATACCACTAGGAGGGAGAGTTGCGATCTTAAAGCTCAAGCTTGAAAGATCAACTCTGGCATTGGTGCAGGTGTATGCACCGAACCTTCAGTCAGAGTACGCAGCTTTCTTAGATGAAGTTGATGTTGCCCTTGAAAAGGTTGCAGATATGGATTTTTTTATCCTGGTGGGTGACTTCAATGCTCATGTGGGTGTAGATGTTATGACATGGGGGAGTGTGATTGGGAGGAACGGTGATCCTGATCAAAACGCGAACGGAGAGAGGTTGTTCGATTTTTGTTGAGAAAATGGCTTATCCATCATTAACACTATCTTTCCACATAAAGACATTCACAAATACACGCGGTACCGTCAGAGTCTTCAGCAGAAGTCGCCGATCGATTTCTTAGTGGTATCATCGTATCTGAAGAGAATGGTTTGTGATGTTCGCGTATTGAGAGGGGGCGAACTGTCAACTGATCATCACTTAGTGCTGTGCAAATTATATCTTAGTGAGATAAACCAAAGCGTAAACCAAGGATGGTTACACGCATATGTGGGGAGAGGTTACAGGACGATGAGATGCGGGAGACATTTGCGCGGCAAATATCTGAGAGGTTTGAACGAATTCCAACTGTTCCATCAAATGCAGAGGAAGAATGGCAACTGTTTTCAACAGCGGTTATTGCCTCTGCGGGAGATGTTTGTGGAGCGAAGCGGCTTGGTGTGGCGGCTGGTGGTGAGAAAAGAACTGCTTGGTTTAAAACGCCCGGAGTTCAAGAAGCCATCAGAGAGAAGAAGAGATCCTTTAAGGTGTGGATTCACTTGGGGAACTCCGATTCTCGAAATCGGTACACTGAGGGGCGAAGAACTTGCAAAGTAGCTGTGAAAACAGCGAAAGAACAGTCTTGGAAGGAGTTTGGAGAGAAATTGGAACGTGACCACGGATCTGCAAATAAGATGTTCTGGCAGACCGTCCGCGGACTCAGAGGAAAAAAGCTGAATATCGTTGAAGGAGTGAAATCCAAAGACGGTAAACTTCTTTCCAATGAGGAGGACATCTTACGCAGATGGAGCGAGCACTTTTCAGAATTGCTCAATCCCGAACAGGGCACCGAAGATGACAGACCTATGGTCGAGAGTAAGGCGGAAAGTAGTCCTACGGTAGAGGAAGTAACTTTGGCGATCAAAGCACTAAAAGTTGGCAAATCTGCTGGTGTGGATGAAATTCGGCCAGAAATGCTCAAGGCTTTAGGTAAAGAGGGAGTTCAATGGTTCTCGCGTGTCATTAAAGTGGCCTGCGAATGCGGTGAAATACCTGGTGATTGGCAAAGGGGGGTGATAATTCAGCTTTTTAAAAAAGGGGACAAAAGAGATTGCGCCAACTATAGGGGTATATCTCTTTTAAGTCTCCCTGGAAAAGTCTTCGCTAAGGTGCTAGAAAAGCGTTCCAGAGCTGTGGCTGAAGACAGTTTGGGGGATGAGCAGTGCGGTTTTCGTCCCGGTAGAAGCACAACCGACCAGTTGTTCACTCTCAGAATGGTTCTTGAGAAGGCCTGGGAGTATGCTAAACCTGTCTACACTTGTTTTGTGGATTTGGAAAAAGCATATGATAGGGTTCCTCGAGCGAAACTCTGGAGTTTTCTGTAGGAGTATGGGATTGCTGCTTCCCTGTTAAGGGCGATTCAATCGTTATATACAAACTGTAGAAGCTGTGTTCGGATAAACGGTGTTAAATCAATACCTTTCACTGTGGGCGTTGGACTCCGCCAAGGGTGCGTTTTTCACCTCTCCTCTTCATTGTATATATGGATTGGATGTTGCAGCGCAGCCGTGGCGGGGAATGTTTTAAAGTGGGAGACCTAAGGATTAGTCATCTGCTCTTTGCGGATGATTTGGTCGTCCTTGGGTCCTCTCAAACCGAACTTCAGCGCGCACTCGAAAGGTTTGTAGCCGTTTGTGATGATGCTGGAATGAAGATCAACGTGAGCAAATCGGAAGAAATGGTCATATCCAAAAAACCCATTCAGTGCACTCTGCATATTAGTGGAGTCTCACTGAAGCAGGTGGATAAAATTAAGTACCTCGGGGTCTTATTCACGAGTGATGGGAGGAGCAATGCCGAGTTATCCTGTAGAATTGGTCAGGCTGAATCAATTTTGAGAGAGCTTGGCCAATCTGTTATAAGGAAGGCCGAACTTAGTGTTCAAGCTAAGCTATCGGTTTTTAACTCAAACAAAAAAACAAATATTTGGCGCAACAGCTCTTTAAAGTGCCAGGGCCTAGCTTCTCGCAACGACTTATGCTGTGTGCGTTATATTTTTCACACGAATGGAAGGGACCTACAGTTTTAATGCCGAATCCGAACGGCGATTTGAGAAGCCTTTTCGTGACAACAATACTCTCGGATGTTTGCTCCGCTCGCGAGAGGTGGGACCGTAGAAAAAAACTTTTTTGGTATTTTCTGGGATTCGAACTTGGAACCTCATGCGTAGTGATCCGATACACTAACCACTTACGCCACGGCGCGCACGTTTTTAACTCGGTGTATGTTCCAACTCTCACCTATGGTCATGAAATTTGGGTAGTGACCGAAAGAATAAGATCGCGGATACAAGCTGCCGGAATGAGGTTCCTTCGCGGTGTTGTTGGAATAACTCGTAGGGATCAAGGCGCGAGGCGCTCAATGTTGAGCAGCTACTTCTCCGAACGGAACGATCTATGCTTCGATGGTTTGGTCACCTAGTGCGTATGCCCCCCAGACCGGCTTCCAAGACGCGCCATGGTTGCCGTGCCATCAGGTAGGCAACTTCGCGGAAGGCCTAGAAATAGATGGTTGGACCAAGTCCGACATCTCTCCTAGAGCCGCTTAGGGATTCCTCGTGATGAATTGGAGTCAATGGCGGAGAATCGAGAAGGATGGAGAATCCACCTGAGCATCCTACCCCCGCGACCCTTATGAAGGATTAGCGGGCCATTGAAAATGTATGTATGTATGTATGTATGTATGTAAAAAAAAAAAAAATAAATAAACTTCACATAGTCTTCCGTTATTGGTTAAGTGTTAATTAATTAGCCTTAAGTTCGTTTGCTTGTACTAGGCTGATAAATAAATATCCTCGGGCGACGAGACAGCAGTTGCCAGCACTTTAACCCTTGGAGGGGGGAAACCATTCAATAGACAAAACAAAAGGAAGTAATACCCCAGGTGAAAGACCAGGCTTACTGGAAAATCCACACTCTATCGAGCTCAGTCCTACGGATTCTGCGGAGGACCATTTATTGCATCTAATCAACCCCTTCACGAGGAGAGCTAGAGTACCAGATCACTGCCAGGGAATTTTATAATTTTTATTTTTTTTTGAGGAAACCCAAATCCAGAGCACTCAGACTCTCTGGTCCATTGCACTACGAGGCAGGAACCTTTTTTTGGTGCAGTGGTTAAAAAAACTTCGATGTAATCCATTTTCCCTTTATACTCCGGATAGCTGGTGATTGCTGTTCCCCGCTGGGGCTTGAACCTGCACGCATCAGTTAACGAGCAAGTGGAATATAGTAGAACCTCCAAAACAATACTCACAATACCTCAGTAACAAACTAATTAACAGCACTGTTAGCGGAGATGAGAAAAATGCAGACTGAAAATGAAGAACTCCGAGTTAATTAAAGAAAATAAGGACCTCAGGAAGGAACTAAAGTCAAAACCGCAAGAAAAATGCGGTGAGTACATCACAGATGAGGTGGAACTCATTAGAGAAACTGACTGCCTTTGCTATTATGAAAGTCAAAAGTGGTTTGAATGAGATTGGCTCTGTGGAGCATTCTGGACATTGGTTCGTTATATCCATAATTGGTGCGGTGAGGAATAGGACGAAAGAGGGGTGAGGACCTGAGGTTACGTGGGTTGGTGTTAAAAGAGATCATATGCAGTAGCGCGGGGGAATCAATGTTGCCAGCTAATAGCTGATGAATAAACAAGATGTCAGCAACTTCGCGGCGTTTGTAGAGAGACTGTAAATTTATAAGTTTTAAACGGTCCGTGTATGGGGGTAAATGGTAGCTATCAGCCCAAGAAAGACCACGTAAGGCAAAGCGGATGAACCTTCGCTGAATAGCTTCGATTCGTAAGATATGGATTTCATAGTAGGGTGACCATACCTGGCAAGCATACTCAAAGAGGGGTCTGACGAAAGTGATGTATAAAGATTTTGTAACGTAAGGGTTTGAGAATTCCTTAGACCATCGCTTGACGAAACCGAGCGCAGAGTTAGCTTTATTAATAATATTATCGATATGAGAACGGAAGTTGAGTTCCCTATCACAGATAACTCCCAAACCGCGCAGTGAAGAGACGGAGGGAATAGGCTCACCACAATTGGAGTACACTCTAGCGGATGGTCGGATACGCTTACGAGAGAATATGTGATAGCTTGACACTTGCTGACGTTGAGCTCTAGGAAATTACTATGGCACCAGACTGAAAATCGGTTCAGATCATCTTGCAGTGAGTGAGAGTCGGGAGGGGATGCTATTGGTCTGAAGATTTTCATATCATCAGCGTATATAGAAAGGTTGGAATCATTGATGATACAATCAACGTCGTTAATTGTGGCTTTAATGGGAGCAGAAATTGAAGATCTGAAGAGGACTTTATACTGGCGATTTTCCAAGTAAGATTTGATCTATGAGATGAACCCCGGTTGAAAACCAAGAGCTTTAAGTTTGAAAAGAATGATAGCATGCGAAATTTTGTCGAAGGCTGCTGCTGTTCCAATCGGAGAGGGTCCATGCAGTTCCAAGTCGATTAACAAGTATCGGCACGGTGGAGGCCGGGAGATTGGCTGAAATTGGGTGAAACGGCTTCGTGAGTCTGTGCAGCACAAGGGGAAGTCGAAGTTGATGGTAAAGATGGAGGTGGATGAGCGAGTGCAGGAGAGTTGGTATTAGACTCCAGTAATTCCGAGAGTATTGATGTGTTGTAAATGAGAGGATTCGGTTGGTCTCGTGTGTTAACGCTTTTGCTGGACGCCGCCCTAAAGTCATCAATTAATTCGTGAAGTGTGAGCCGAGTTGCTGCAGACTCGCTGCGGATGTCGTCAATTTTGCGTAATAAAACTTCAAGTAGTGGATCATGTTGGAGGGGTGAAGGTACAGATCCAAAAAGTGCGGGAAGGTTGTTAAAGTCTGCTTGAAGAGATTCAATTAAAGGTGTAATGGGAGAGGACTTGGATTCAGCGATGGAGGTCTTGAGGCAGTCAATAGAGGTGATAATCTTCTTCAGTTCTGGATTAATGGAGTGGAATAAAGAATGCAGGAGTTCGACGTTGCTGGAATTCTTTAGAAAGGAGTCTTTGATGATTTTGACTTGCGACTCGTTCTTATTGAAATAGGATTTCGCTTCGTTTTCAAGTTTCTCAGTAAAGTTGCTAAACGAGTCGCAAGATTCAGTGAGAAGTTCCTTGATCTTACTGTTGCTGTACCGTAGTTCAGACTCTCGGTTATTGAGGGTATCAAATAAAGCGATGACTTGCTCGTTGTTGCATTTAATGGCAAGCAAAATATGAGCGAGGGAGATGGGCTTGCATTTGCTGCACAAGTGGGAGAAGATATTCCTATATTCCTGCAGATGATGCCTAGCGTTTCTACTCAGCCCAATACAGATAGGGTGGAACACTTTCTTGCAGACGCCCTCACAAGCAATCCAATCAGAAGTGATTTCGCTGACGGTGCAGTTACTGGATCCACAGGTAGGCATGGTGGTAGTTAATATTATGGTTTGCAAAACAAAGAAAAAAAAAGGAAAAGAGTTCGCGAAATAGCACAGTGCACTAACGACCGACGTTATAAAGTAGGTCAACGATAAAAAACTTATGCGATTTACACGACAGGTCGACGAACAGCAGCAAATAGGTAGATTGTAAAGTCAGCGTGTAGGGGAAAACACTTGAAATAGGTCACCGGGGTAGACGCACTAAAACAAAGAACGAGTGTAAGTTAAAATAAATTGGCTAGAGGCGGAAAGTGAAAAATTGATCTTTCGAGGTGGGAGAGAATTGAAAAACACGACTGGACAGGTTGACGATTCAATCACAATTAAAAAAAGAGAAAAAAAAGATGAAGAAAGAAAACAAGTGGTCCCGTAGTGGTCGCTGATAACCTGGCGATGTCCCTGCGCGTTCTGTGGGGGGCTGAGCCTTGCCTAGTCAGTTCATCAGCAAGTTCGTTTCCATAAACGTTACTGTGCTATATGTTACATGAATTTCCCATCTGGCGAGGCTAGCTCATTTTGGCATTCAAGCACTAGCTTGTAATAACCGAGGCAGTAGCCTTGATGGCTGCTGGGCCATAATTCAGTCTAAGGAACATATGTATTCAGAATCGAATGGAAATCTACCATTGATAAGTCGCATCTTGTTTTCTTTAATATCAAGATATTGCTGTTCTAAATTTAATTTAGCACCTAAAGGTTCCAATGCATTTTGTCCTATAATAGCGTCATAATCTCTTTAAGCTAAATCTACACCCTTCCAAGTAATAGCTCCTTTTGTATTCAATTCCTGTCGAATACGAGTAGGAGTAACTACAATATTTTATTCGCTACTCTGCCAATCAAAGTTATTCTTCAAAACAATTCTGGTTTGTCCAAAGGAATTTCTTGAAAATCGTTAGATATATTTGATCTTATAACGCTTGTGGTCGAACCGGAGTCGATTAGACATTTTTTTTTGTTTTTTATGGTTAGGACAATTAGTGGAAGTTTATGTTCCGAGGCTCGTTTTGAAAATTTACCACGACTTCATGAATGTTGCCAATTGACATCATCTCTTCCACAGCGTCATTCGTATTTCGTGAAACACTTGAGTTTTGAAAGGGGTTTCCTTGGGCTAAATATTGATTGTTAAGATTAGTATTGTTTGTATTGCGTGAAACCCTTCAATTTTGGAAGGAATTTTCTTGAGCTGAACATCGATTATTAAAATTAGTATTGTTTGTATTACGTGAAACCATTGAATTTTGGAAGGAATTTTCTTCAGCTGAATATCGATTGTTTTGATTTATATTTGGGTTTCCGTATTCTGCACTTCTTTGGACGTTAAAATGATGACCAGCGTTGTAAAAATGAGAGGTATTATACCTGTCGTTACTAACTATCCTATTTGTGCTTGTGGTGGTTCGCCAATTTCGATTTGCGATTTTTTGGGTTTATTTTCCCTATGACATATATCTACACATCTTAAATCATCTAGCAGTCCTTATCTAGCGTAGTTATTACAAATTGAGATCATACTTGAATTTTCTTTTATATGGGCCCTAATGTTTCCGGTTGCAAGTATGATGTTCGAAAATGTTACCAAAAGGTAAAAGAAATATGCCAGGGTTTCAAAGCCAGAACAGAAGCCTGCAGGGATGAAAATGGCAACATAGTAGTATGAAGAATCACAGTCGGTGCCGAGAATATGGAAGGAACACTTCTGCAGACTGTTAAACGGCGATGATGACCAACATTTCGCTGTCAGGCAGAATCAGCCATTCAACAGTGACGATGATAGTCAAGATTCCCGTCAACCCAATTAGAATGATGTGAGGATAGCGATATCTAAACTTAAATCCAACAAAGCTGCTGGAGCCACCGGCCTTGTCGCTGAACTTTTCAAGGCAGGACGAGATGAGTTGGTAAGGAGCATGCACCAGCTCATCTGTAAAATCTGGTTGGACGAAAGTATGCCCGTTTGCGCGATCCGGAAGAACGGAGACCGTCTGAACTGCGCCAATACAGCGGTATAAGTCTCCTCAACATCGCATATAAGATCCTGTCTGCCGTATTTTGTGAATCGATTGTCAACAACCTGATAGGTCCTTATCAGTGCGGTTTCGGGCCGGGAAAGTCCACCATTGACCAAATATTCACACTACGGCAGATCTTGGAAAAAACCCATGAATATAAAATCGATACGCACCACCTTTTCATCGATTTCAAAGTTGCCTATGATAGCGTGTATAGAGACGAGTTATACCGATCCATGTTTAGTCTTGACATTCCTGCCAAGCTCACTCGTTGGTGCAGAATGACGATGGAGAACTTTCGCTGCTCCATCAAAGTCGGTAAGAACATCACCGAACCGTTCGATGTCAGGAAAGATCTTAGACAAGGTGACGCGCTATCATGCGATCTCTTCAACATATACGTAGTACTTGAGATACTCGTAATTGTACGAAACTCAGAAGCCAACACCGGAGGTACAATTTTTTACAAGTCTCTACAACTACTCGCTTATGCCGATGACATAGACATTATCGGAAGAACTTAGCGGGCCGTCAATGGAGTATTTGCGAGTTTGAGATCGAGGGAGCAAAGATGGGTTTAGGGGTCAATGAAAGCAAAACAAAATATATGCTGCCTACAAAAACAGACACTCAACATCGGCGTCTTGGACAGAACGCCACAATAGACAGATATAATTTTGCGGTAGGTGGCGCAAACAAGTGGAGGGGAACCTCAAGATACTCGTTTGTTCTCTTAAATGGCCTCAAATGGCTGAATTATGTCAAGACACTTTCGGGGCTTAATTGGAGTACATATTGTTGATCAGGTTTTGGGCGTGGTTGCTGTTGATCTTTGGCTATTTGTTTTTGCTGTTGTTTCTGAGCTAATTGTTGTTGCTGTTGCTCCTGATTAATTGGTGGTGTTGTTGTTGGAGTTGCAGCTGGTATTGGCCCAACTGTTCCTCCTGTTGCAAGATAATATTTCGCAGCTGGAGTACTTCATTTCTTAGTTCCTCCATTTCTATTGCACTAAGAAAAACAAGCTCGTTTAACTTATTTTGCACACAAAACTGTTTAGCTTTCACTCTATGGTACACACTCTCACTATTTTTATTCTTCTTTTTTTTATAATTTTTTTTTTTTTTGCATAGAAGAACGGTGGAGGTGTTGAAAAACAAAATTATTTTAAATTAAAAAAAACGTTAACTGTTCGAGTCTGAATGCGCCACTTATCTATTCCAGAAGTTCAATAACGAAATAAAACACTAATGTCTCCGGAGACTTAAAAGTATTTAGATTTATCATTTATTATTACAAGTATATATCGACTCTTCGGAGTGATGATTTGAACTTAACAAGAAAAATATTCTTACCTCGAACCCCTTCACAACTAAGAAGTTGTTGCGTCATCATAAACTGCAGCCTTTGCTTTTCACGGTGAAACCGAACTGACATAATTTTGATCGATTAGCTCGAAGTCTTTGCAAACTGAATTCTGCCAATGTATTCGAGCTTATGTCTGGACTCTGGAGCATTTCCGCTGCAGACAAGTATGTCAGCGTTTTGATGTGGAAGACTATGGGAATTTATAGATAACGAGCCAAGTAAATTACTTCTACATTTATTCTAAATCTTCGATCATCTAAATTAAAAACATTATTTCTGTATTCAAACGTGCATAAATGCGCGAATTGCCATGGTAATCATAAGTCCACTGATAGCGCATGCGGCAGCAGAAATAATTATCTGCAAATGAGACAGAAAACTGCAACCAAAGCTCTTCGCCATTTACCAAGGCATAATAACAACAACAACAGCTATAACCTCAATGTCAATGAGCGATTTTCCATCTCTAGCTACACACACCGGTATGAAGCGTGTGCAATCAATCGCCCAAAAGCATGAAAACACTCCACCACTACATCAACATCAGCTGCAACACCACCTATAGAGAATTGTTCTCGATGGATGAATTGAATTCACTCGTAATGAAGATAATTACCAATGCACAATTAGCGACAAAAAAATATGAATATTATAACATGGAGATATTTGTAATAAAGATGTAGAATTTATTAATTTTCTAAATAATAAAAAAATTGACGTTGCATTAGTAACCGAAACTTGGTTGGAAACTGAAATTCGAAATTTCACGTCGGATTATAAATGTTACCGAGTAGAAAGAAAACTAGAAGAGATCGGAGTGTTGCAATTTTGATAAGGAGATCAATACAACATATACGTAAGCTTTTGCCTTGCGCGCAGACTCAATACGTCGAAAATATAGAAATTAAAGTTACTTTAACATATATAACCAAAGAAAAGTCAAGATTTATTGTGTATATTTTTCCACAAAAATTACAGGATGCTTAACACCTGAAGAGAAAAGGATTGCATAGAAAACCGATTTGAGAAAGCTGATCAGTATGAATTGTGAATTTTTAATTGTAGCCACAGGGATTGGGGCTCCATTAAAGTAAACTGCATTAGAGTACTGCTCGATTTTACTGCTATGTTATCCATGTCTATTATGTTTCCACCTAGTCCTACTTATGTTCCAGCCAGTTCCCGTGGAAGTCCCTCTGATATCGACTTATATGTTACAAATGCCCTGGTCTTATGTCTCAGCCAATTTCGTTGAATAAGCTCAACTCTAACTATAATATGGTTCTTTCTAAAAATCGTTAGTCGGGTTTGCAAAAGGTACAATATTTAAAAGATTTGAAAAACGCAAACTGGGCAAATTTTCGGAAGGAAGTGAAAAGAAAGCTTCGAAGTATTCCTACGAACCTTAAAACCATTGCAAATAAACAAGACGTTCACTCTATATCTTGGAAATTATTAAAATTACGGCGAGCGTTGTTGCGCCTAACAAAATAAAAAAAAAAAACTGTCAGGCTGGCGCCTGGGGCTTAGTCTATTAGGGAGCAGTTTTGCTCTGGCCAACAGTGGGCAAGTGGTCCAACCTTAAATACATATATCAAAATATTGTTAGTACTAAAGTACTATAATACTAAAGTAGTGGGCTGGACCGATGGCACCCGGCGTGCTTTGCTGCGACTGACAAAAGAGAAAATGTATTTAGTACTAAAGTACGATAATACTAAAGTATTAGACTGATTTTGACCCAAACTTCACAGTCCCGAGAGCCAATACCGAAGATTGCCTGAAAATTTGAGCTCAATTTGTTACGTTGTTTCGAAGACCATAGCACACAATAATACTCGTAGGTACACATATTTTTTTCCCATGGAAAAAGCACTTTCAGCTTTTCCCGAATTTTCGAATTTTCCGGGCAACTTTTTCAATTTTTCTTTCCGTGAGAACCTTAATCGGACTATTACGAACATTTAAAAAAAAATTAACCAAATTGGTCTAGCCGTTCTCAAGTGATGCGGTGACCAACGAACAGCATTTCATTTTTATTTATGTAGATTAACATGCACGGACGAAATTGGCAAAGATAAAGTCAACCTGCTCGCGAATTCAAATAGCGCAATTAAATAAAATAATAAATAAGAACATTTGAATACATCAAAATGAAGTGTGGAATAATAAACTAAAAAAATGCAGAAATGCTTCCAAACCCTTTTGGAACATAGTCAAAATTGTAAGAAATAAAACCAACGAAATACCTTGTCTTAAAAGTCGTCCCAATACCTACTTTAGAGATAATGAAATGGCGAAGCAGCATTAGCCCTTAATTTTTCCTAAAATCATATTGTATCCCAGCATTTAGGTGATGCAACCATAAATTGCCTGTAGGCCTTTTATATGGTTAGCTATGAAACTCCACCAAATGAATTTATAACCGAAATAGATACTGATTATTTCTTTAGCAATTTACTAATTAAGAAAACAGGAGGAATCGTTCAAATAAGAAATATATATCTTAAGAAAATACGGAACGAGGAAGTAAAAATCGTTACCTATACCATGCTTTAAAATACAATATTTTCTCGATGTGTGGAAACTTGCAAAGGTAATTCCAATACCAAAAGCAGGCAAGCCTTTTGATAGAACAGAAAGCTACAGACCAATAAGTTTACTTAGTGCTGTAAGTAAAATTTATGAAAACATTTTGAATGAAAAAATTTTTAAAATTATTATTCGGAAAATATATCATGATGAACAGTTCGGCCTTAGACGTAATCACGGAACTCCCCAAAAAGTTTTAAGGATATGTAATATTATCAAAAAAAAAAGAGAAAAGTGCAATAAGTAAATCAACAGGTATGATTCTACTCGATATCGGAAAAGGTTTTGATTCTGTTTCGCATAAGGGGCTTATATATATAATAAAATGATAAATTTCGACTTTCCTCCATTTCTTTGTAAAATCGTCCAAAGTTTCGTCTCAAATCGATGTTTTAAGGTGTATATTTATAGTGAGTCCGATCTAGTAAATTATTCTGCTAGTGTACCCCTAGGCTTGGTTTTTGGACCAATGCTATACAATTGATATTTTATATATATATATCTTCTTCTTCCTTTTATCAGCGAGGCTATGATCCGAAAACAAGGGATCTCAGCCCTCCCACTTCACTGCATTTCTACTGATCTGCCTGTGGGGTTCGCCTATATGTATATATTATATGTTAATTTATATAATATCATGTTATGTATAATCATATATCATGTCATGTCAGTCATATTTCAATTTATTTACCTTCTTGTTAATTTACTTATTTATTTACCTATCTTTCTGTTATTATTTATTTAATTTTATTATATTTATTTACCTGTTAATTTATTTAAATGTTTATCTACTCATGTGTTGTTATTTATTTATTCATTATTTATTTATATATAAATATTTATTTATTTAGTTTTTATTTTTTCCAATAAATTATTTATTTTTATTACATTATAATAACACATAATTATATATTTATACATATATAATGTATACATACATATATATTTCTTTTTTCTTTTTTTTTCTAATTTGAAGTTTTCTATCGTTGTTTCCTCAAGAACGTCCTTTTTGCTACAGATATTATTTAAACAATTTATGTATAATTTTTCAGTATAAATATACTATGTAGAGCACACCTCTACCTATATACTCTGAATATTGTAAATTGTGCGGTATCATACTGTAGTTCTTAAACGAAATAAATGGGTATCATTTCGACATGATCATTTCGTAGTATGTTGTCATGTATTTTAATTATTTCGCATTTAATTTATTCCCAATTTTTGCTCAGCAAGGTCTGATTTCACTAAGCTATCGTATGGTAAGAATAGCATTTCGCAATTGTCATCTTGCAATTTTTATCTTGCGTTATGATTGATTCGCATTTTCGCCCTTAAATTTCGCTCGAAAATAATTAACATGTAATAGATTGCAAGGCAAACCAATTGAAAGCTTAATAATACTATGCAAAATAGTAAAAGGGGGAATGATATACATGTATTCTTTAACAAATTCAAATTAATTTTTTTTTCAGAATTTAATTCGGATTTATTAACAAAAATCTACTATTTTATGCACTTCATTATCTTAGGTGGTAGCCAAGCGGCCTTTGCACTTATCTATATACATATATAAAAGAGAGTGGCGTTAGTTACTACGCTTGTAACTCAAGAACGCCTGGACCGATTTCGATGATTCGCACCAATTCGGACTGGTCTCCGGCCAAACAAGAAGAATACGCAAGAAAATTCCCCAAAAAAAAAAAATTATGAAGAAAATTCATTTTCCCATACATTTTGTATGGAGCGATTTTACGATGCCATCTTCATGATAGATGACGTTTATGTTTTTTCTTTGTGATTGCGTGCGCATCGACAATAAATCCAAACGTTAAATTCGCATTGTGCTATTCATTTTTAGGTGGGTTACTTTTAAAATCAATTCGAATTCGCTGTTCATTTCATTCTGATTGATCATTTTGGTGTGGAATTCTATTTTCAAACGGTAAGTTGCCAACGAAGATTTTGTGAGGTTATGACATTTGTGCACATGTATGTATCGATAATTCCTTAATTGCTTTTGTGACATTCATTTCTCAGTGTTATTCACAATGCCGCGAGCCAGAAGATCTAATCTTTCGCATCGAACCCGTAATGCAAGTAGAGTTCGGAATATCGCCAATCAATTGAATACGGATGAACAAGAAATCGCACGAGAACAGCGCCGTGTTAGTATGGCTCGACTTCGTGCATCACAAACACAAGAAGAAAGACAGGCGGCAAATGAAACGGCTCAGTTAACAATGAGAAATCGTCGAGCAAATCAAACAACTCAACAACGTGAAAATCGAAATCAACGCGTAAGAAGAAGTGCTTCAAGTGTTGATTTGAATCGAGTAGCGTTTCATTACGATTGCACAATTGACTACAGCTCGCATCCTTCCGTTCAAATTGGCCCAATGGAGGTTGTGTGCAACCATTGCGGTGCATTGAAGTTCGCTGGAGAAACGCCTGGATTGTGCTGTCTCAGTGGCAAGGTTAAAATCGATTTGTCGTAAGAAGAGGATACTTAGGATACTTTTTCGTATCCTGAATCCGTTATTGGGCTCTTAAACCTATTTTATATGTTTTTTTTTATGACTTAATTCCTCGATTAGTACATTTCCTACTGAAGAGATTGAAGTATAAATCATTATTCTATGATTCTTATAACAGAAATAATAAGCAAAAATATAATTAATTGAGATATAAAAATATCACAGATATACGTGGGTCATCGCAATCAATGGCCCACCAGTGGAGTGCAAGCATATTCATGTTCATCAAACAAACTACATCGTATAGAAGGAAGTCCCCAAAACGTGAATGACTCGGGAACCACTGAAGGGATTTGGATGCAGTTTTCACTGTTATGATCTGCATTTCCCGGAGAAGATTGTATTAAAAATTGCTCTAATTTTCCTTTAATGAAGACTACTGTCAGCAGCCATGCAGCAGAGGCTATCGCTGCAATAGTGTGTGTATGTGAGTATATGGGCGCGCTATTTTGAACTTTAGTACATGACATGGCATGACAACAATACTCTCGGATGTTTGTCAGACGCTCGCGAGAGGTGGGACCGTGAAAAAACTTTTTGGTGTTTTCTGAGATTCGAACTTGGAACCTCATGCGTAGTGATCCGACACACTAACCACTTACGCCACGGCGCCCACAGAATACTCATACTTCAAGTCTATTTTCCTGGCTGGTCAACGGTAGTGCATGCGATCATATGAAAACACAAGCGTTTTCACTCAGCTGAGGCCTACCAACTCCTACTCTCAACCTCCACGCGGTGACAGCCGGGTGCCTAGTACCTTAATCCAAGAAATGGGTAACCAACCCCGTTTGGCGGATTCTTGGTGGCAGCAGATGAGAGAGGGGGGGAAGAGTGCTTTTCTCACTAGAGCACTTCTTCCTGTTCCAGGCGGCAGCGGACGAATTCCATAGATGGAGTCAACGGTGGCGTCTATAGTTCCAGTTAGGTTGAACTTAGTGAATACCTTGCGCGAGCTGCTTCGACGTATTCGGATCACAGGTCGGTAAGGAATTTCCAATGTTGGTCAGGACATTGGAATAGAGATGGTGGCGGAGGAGCCCTTAATGGGCCAACGGCAGTGCTCATACTCCCGTAGTGGACTACTGGCACCGGTGTACCCGGCCTCTCGTCCTAGGGGAATAATTAAGGAACTGGCCCTCCAGGTTGGGGGTTGTGCCGTCGGGGTAACTTCCCTACCACGTAAAAAAACTCATGGTTCCGAAACAACCAAAAGCCTCGGATAAGGATGACTCAACTAATGACGACCCCAGCAAACGAAATAAGGACAACGACCTTCGGATCTGTACGTGGAATGTTCTGTCCCTTTACAGACCACGTGCAGCCGAACAACTAGCAGAGGCCCTAGACTGCTACAAAGCAGATATTACCGCCATCCAGGAAGTGCGATGGGATGGGCCGGGCAAAAAGAGGATGAAAAACTGTGACATCTACTACGGTGATTGCTACAGAGGCAACAGGCAACGCTTATTCGGATGCGGATTTGTCATACGCGGCAGACTTAGGCAAGAAGTCTTAAGCTTCCGACACGTAAGCGAGCGTATTATGACTATCCGGATCAAGGCTAAATTCGCTAACATAAGCCTAATATATGTTCATGCCCCCACAAGAAGAAGAAAAGGACCCTGCCACCAAAGAGTGTTTCTACGAGCTCCTCGACAAAACATACGAGCAATGTCCTAAATACGACGTTAAAATCGTATTGGGCGATTTTAACGCCAAAATAGGAAAGGAAGACGTCTTTGGTAGGGCAGTCGGTTAGCATAGCCTACACGACACCACGTCTGATAACGGACTAAGGATAATTGATTTCCCTGTGGAGCGAAATGTCACCATAGCAAGCACATGGTTTCCTCATCTCGATATTCATAAGCAGACATGGCGGTCCAATGATCATGTCACGATCAACCAAATTGATCATATTGCGATCGACGCAAGGCATTCCTCCAGTATTCTGGATGTCCGGACCTTCCGAGCGGCCAACATAGACTCGGATCATTACCTTGTTGTAGCCAAGGTACGAATGCGGATATCACAATCTGAGCAACAAAGAAGTATTACTGTGAGAAAATTTAACGTCGAAAAGCTACAATCGCAAGAGACCGCCAGACTCTTCGCTGAACGCGTATCCCGAAATCTCTCAATCACCCCTTTGCCGCCAGCATCAAGTACCGAAGACCAGTGGCAACGCTGCCAACATGCCATCAGAAACACCGCGACTGATGTGCTGGGTCTCGCTCGACCACCACCGCGAAACCCCTGGTTTGACGAAGAATGCTGGCGAGTGCATACAGCAAAACAAGAGGCATACAAAGCGGCGCTGCAGCGGAAGACGAGAGCTGCTCGTGAGCTCTACGAGCAAAAGAGACGGGAAGAACATCGGCTTCTCCAAAAGAAGAAGAAAGAGCATGAGAAGCGCGCGTTTGAGAATATCGAGAGTCTATACTCCAGGAACAATGTACGGAAGTTTTACCAAAAGGTAAAAAGAACGTGTCAGAGAAGTAATACCAGTACAGAAACCTGTAGAGATGAAAATGGAAACCTCGTAGTAGAATCACAGTCGGTGCTAAGAATATGGAAAAACTACTTCTGCAGACTGTATAATGGCGACGAAGACCAACATCCCGCTGTCAGGCAGAATGAACCATTCAACATAGACGATGATAGTCAAAATTTCCGTCCACCTGACCAAAACGAAGTGAGGATAGCAATATCCAAGCTAAAATCGAACAAGGCTGCTGGACCTGACGGCTTACCGGCCGAACTTTTCAAGGCAGCTGGGGATGAATTGGTAGAGTGCATACACCAACTCATTTCTAATATTTGGTCAGACGAGTGTATGCCTGATGAATGGAATCTCAGCATCGTTTGCCCGATCCACAAGAAAGGAGACCCCTCAACTGCGCCAATTATAGAGGCATCAGTCTCCTCAACATCGCATACAAGATCTTTTCTGCGATATTGTATGAACGCCTGAAACCTTTTATCAACAGCCTGATTGGACCCTATCAGTGCGGTTTCAGGCCAGGAAAGTCCACCATCGATCAAATCTTCACACTTCGGCAGATCCTGGAGAAAACCCAAGAATTCCAAATCGATACTCACCACCTCTTTATCGATTTCAAGGCCGCCTATGACAGCATCTATAGAGAAGAGCTTTATAGAGCCATGTCTAGTTTTGACATCCCTGCCAAACTTGTCCGTCTGTGCAGGCTGACGATGGAGAACGCTCGCTGCTCCATCAAGGTCGGTAATGACCTCACCGAGACCTTTGATGTCAAAAAGGCTTTAGACAAGGTGACGCGCTGTCATGTGACTTCTTCAATATATTGTACTTGAACGGATTGTGCGGAACTCACAAGCCAACACCGGAGCCACAATCTATTATAAGTCTGTACAACTGCTTGCATACGCCGACGATATCGACATTATCGGTAGATCTCAGCGGGCTGTCACCGGTGCTTTTGCAAGCATTAAGGCGGAAGCGGACAAAATGGGTTTGGCGATAAACGAGGGCAAAACTAAGTATATGCTGTCAACAAGATGGGAAAATGCAGTGAGTGACGACGCAGTAGAAGGAATCATCGCCGTAGGTGGCGCGCACAAGTTCAAGGGGACCTCGACCAACTTGGAGTGCGCAACTGGAGGCAATTAGCTAAAGACCGAGCTAAATGGAGAGGCTTGTTGGTTGAGGCCCAGGTTCACCCCGAACTGTAGCGCCACCTAAGTAGTAAGTAGTAAGTCTATTTTCCTACCTTTTAGAAGGTGTGTTTCGAGAAATACTACAGGTAATAATACGTGTTTTTCAATTGTAATAAACTATTTCATTGAAACGAGACTGCTTATCTGTAAATAAAATATTCTGGCAACCGTTCGCCGAATCAGAGGAAGAAAGATGAATATCGTGAAAGGAGTCAAAACCAAAGACGGTACGCTGCTTTCCAATGAGTGATGAGGATGAAGCGAGTACTTTTCAGAATTGCTCAATCTCGAACAAGCCATGTCATCAGGAAGATGATAGAAACATGGTCGAGATTTTGGCGATCAAATCGCTAGAAGTTGGCGAATCTACCGGTTTGGATGAAATCCGGCCAGAAATGCTAAAAGCTTCTGGTAAAGAGGGAGTGCAATGACTCTCACGTGTCATTTAAGTGGCATGGGAATGCGGTGAAACACTTGGTGATTGGCAAATGGGAGTGATTGTCCCTATTTGTAAACAAGGGGACAAAAGATTACGCCAACTACAAGGGTATACTTATTTTAAGTATCCCTGGAAAAGTCTTTGCTAAAGGTGTTAGAGACACGTGCCAGAGCTTTGGTTGAGGATAGTTTAGGGGATGAACAATGCGTTTTTCTTCCCAGTAGAAGCAGGACCAACCAGTTATACACTTTCAGAATGATTCTTGAAAAGGCCTGGGAGCATGCTGAACGTGTATACACCTGTTTTGTATATTTGGCGAAATCATGTGTTAGGCTATGATAAGGCCAATTCGGTATATACATATATACAAATTATAGAAGCTGTGTTCGGGCAAATGGCGGTAAATCAATACCCTCTATTGTGGGGTTGGGCAGGGTGCCAAGGGTGCCTTTTGTCACCTCGCCTCTTCATTGTATATATGGACGCTACGGTGCAGCTGTGGCAGAGAATGTTGTAAAGTGGGGGACTTAAGGATTAGTCATCCTCTCTTTGGGGATGATCCGTGGTCGTTTGTCGGAAGTTTTGGTTGTTTCCATAACGCCTATTCAGTACACTCTGCAAGTTTGTAGAGTCTCAATGAAGCAGGTGGATACGTTTAAGTATCTCGGGGTCTTATTAACGAGTGATGGCAAAAGCAATGTCGAGTTATTCTGTAGAAATGGTCAAACTCGATCAATTTTGAGAGAGTTTTGTCAATCTGTTATAAGGAAGGCCGAACTTACTTATAGTGTTCAAACCTAATTATCGGTTGGTATTTGTTCCAACTCTCACCTACAGTCGCGGATACAAGCTGCTGAAAGAGGTTCCTTCGCGGTGTTGCGTAACACCAGAGTACGCGAGGCACTCAATGTAGAGCAGCTACTTTTTCGAACGGAAGAATTTATGGTTTGACGGTTTCGTCGCATAGAGCGTGTCCTCAGCTGGTTTCCAAGACGTGTCATGATTGCCGCACCATCAAGTTAGCGACCCCTCAGTAGGCCTATAAATTGTTGGTTGGATCAAGTCCGACGTCTCTCTTGGAGCCGTCTAGGGATTTCTCCAGATGAGTTGGAGTCGCCGGCGGAGGTTCAAAAATGATGGAGAGTGCACCTAATTATCCTAACCTCTCGACCCTCATAAAGGATTAGCGGGTGAACTATTTTAATGACAAAACGGAGAGTGCTCTAAAGAAGTGTACTTGAAATCGCACATTTAAAGACCCAGCGAAGCGGGTACAACCAGCTAGTATTGAATATTCTTTCTAAGTTCACAGCACCAAGCGTAGTTTTGTTGTTTTTTTAAGTACACAAAGTCGTATAAAAAACCGTCAACAGTAATATGATCATTTGGTGGGCAAAAATCCTCTTCCCCGTGGGCGCCCGCTGGAAATGGCTAATCCTAGTTCGCTTCGCTAGGTTAGTGTCAGCTAAGACTAACACTCACGCATCAAACCTGCGCAGTGGTCATCGAGGATGAGGTAACAACAGATACCGAACTCCCTGGTGGTGTGAGCTTTAGAACCGTGCCGAGGGATGGAAGACTGGGGGTTTATCCAGTCCTAACGAGCTCCTGCGCACGCCCTGGTATTGCTCACAGTAAGTTGTGCCTTGTCTTAGCATGCCGGTAAACTAAGCTCTACCAGTTGTTCCGTGCTTACTCGTGGCAATCAAAATGAATGGAAACCTAAATAAACAAAGAAAAAACACAAAATACAAAAAACACAAAAAAAATGTATTACAGCTGGGGTAGTACTCTCTGATCAGACGGGGATGGAACTGGGGGTCGATGACGAAGTGTCATCTCCACAGTCTTCCACTTCTGGGCTAGAGAAGGAACTCGAGGACGTTTTACTGGCTAGTGACAGTGAGGATGCGGACAGCACGCTCACTGTCGCTGGCGCAGTGGGAAGTGAGCAAGCTGGTACTCTCACTTTTGTAATAAAAGGCGAAAGTGAGTTGGCGGACACTCCCATTTTAACAGAGCAGGGCACATGTCAGTTGGCTGGTACTTTCACGATAGTTAAAAAGGGCAGCAGTGAGTTGGCTGGTACTCTCGCTAATAGCGTTAAGGGTACAGTGACCACAGGAACTGGTAGCGCAGCTGGAGAGAACTCTGCTGCTCCTAGTTTCTCTGGGGTCCTGTGGAACGGTAGCAGGTAAAACGCACACCAACTGGAAAAGATGCTTGTGTGCAATACCCGAGGTAAAATCGGGAGTGCAAAGCGCAAAGTTGAACAGTTCGGAGGGTGTGACGTTAATTCCTTAAGTGCTTGAGATAGGTTGCAGCTTGATCGGGCTAAGGTAGTCTTAGCCGAAGAGGCTGCACAGGCGGGTGAGGCCAGTTAATTCATCCTCGATACTCTTACCTTACCTCCAAGCGTCAGTTTTTCATTAATGCTATCCGCTTATGGAATTCTTTGCCGCGTTCTATTAGACGTATTGAAAACGCAGCAAGGTTTAAAAATGTATTAATTATTTATCTATCTCAAAATAGATAGTTAAACAATAATGCAATCTATTTTAACTTAACTCCTTCTTGTCAAATCCATGTATATTCTATTTAATATTGTAGCTTTTATCTGTAGTCTAAGCTTATCACTAATTAATAAGATATTATATCTTAAAGTGTATAGGCATTACAATGATAATAAATGAAAATGAAATGAAAAATGAAATTAAATAAGGACGACTGGCTCTTCATCGTGGGCTGCTGCAAGCTCACCATATGCAATAAGGGATCACGCCTACATTTGTAGTAAGGAACAGACAAGAAGTGATTGATATGACACTAGCTTCTTGTTCTAATCACCTACCGGTAGAAAAGTGGAGGGTTTTGGAGTAGGCATCTCTTTCTGATCGCAGATGGATACGCTTTTATATTAGTTTCCAACCTAGGGCTAGCAACAGCTACAGAAACCCTTAGAGAACAGAGTGGGGTAGGTATACAGAGTAAGTTAAGAAACATTTTAAGGATGGGCCTATTTGCAACGACGATCCTCAATATATAGATAAGGCAGTAGACAACTTAGGCAAAGTAATGAACATGGCATTCGAAAGGGCCTGTCCAAAAAGGAAGAAGTCCAAGAGGTCCCAACCTCCTTGGTAGAGCAAAGAAATTAACTCCAAGAAAAAACAGGTTAGGCATTTCTACAATACGGCCAAAGAAATAGGGGACGGTACTATCTGGGATGAATATATAGAGCGCAAGAGGGAGTTTAAGTACTTAATCAGGCAATCAAAAAGAAAATCATGGAAGGAATTCTGTGAGAATCCCATTGCGGATACTAGTGAAACTTCCAGACTTCGCAAGATGATAGATAAAGACACTTTTGTCCCAAGCTTCATGAAAAAATCTGACGGCTCGAGGCCAGAAAGTAGCGAAGAAGTCTTAGAAACGTTAATTGAAGCTCACTTTTCAGGAAGTAGATCATCAATGGATTCTACTAGTAATGGCTACTCGTGTACTAGTATGTCAATAGGGGACGATGTAGAAAACCTCATTACATGGAAGAATCTGCGATGGGCTATTATGTCATTCGCACCACTCAAAGCAACAGACCCTGATGAAATCTTGCCAGCTATGCTGCAAAAAGCTGTGGCCAAGGTTAGAAACAGCCTTAGGGAAATTTGTAAATACTGTTTAAGGTCATGTTACGTACCAGTGGCATGGAGGAAAGTGCGTGTTATATTCATACCTAAAGTAGGTAAACCAAGCCATACTTCAGCGAAAGACTACAGAACCATAAGTCTCTCGTCATTCCTCCTCAATGCACTTGAAAGACTTCTTGATATTCACGTCAGAAGTAAGTGTTGTAACGGCATTCTATGCAAAGCTCAACATGCATATTTGAAAGGGAAACCGATTTACACGACGTAGTAGGGAAAATAGAAGCTAGCCTTCACCATAAGGAATTTGCATTAGCAGCTTTCCTAGACATAGAAGGTGCTTTTAATAGTGTAGAAGGAAGGGCCATCAAACAGGCCCTGGAATCTATGAATGTCGAGCATAGCATTACCAACTGGCTCTGCAATATGTTCGGCACTAGAAACATTAACTCCACTATCGAAAATAGTTCAATAAGAAAATCCGTTACCAAGGGGACTCTCAGGGCGGCGTTATCTCACCTCTCCTCTGGGTTCTAGTCATCGATGGGATACTTACAGAACTAAGCAATACAGCCATAAGCGTTACTGCTTACGCGGACGACGTGGTGATTTTAGTTTAGTGCAAATTCCTTGACACATTAAGTGGAATGATGGAATCAGCTCTTAATAGTCTCGAAAAATGGGCTAGAGGGTGTGGACTGCACGTCAACCCGGATAAAACAGAATCGGTACTCTTCAGCAGAAAACACAAGATACTACTCTTCAAACTGCCTAAGCTAGCAGGGGTGGAGCTCTCACTTTCGAATCGCGTTAGATATCTTGGTGTAATGCTGGATAGGAAACTAAATTGGAAACCAAATATACCGGAAAAGTCCGCAAGGTTATAATGCTCTCTTCATCTGTAAGAGGACCGCAGGGAAAAAATAGGGCCTGAAGCCCGCAATGATGCACTGGTTATACATCATGATAGATAGACCCATTCTTACGTATGGGGCTCTTGTGTGGTCGAAGGCAACGAATACGAAAAACATACGGCATATGTTGGCCATGGTACAAAGAACAGCTTGCATTGCCATCACAGGTGCTCTACGCACAACACCTACCGTTTACCTCGAGATCTTTCTGTATCTTTTACCACTTGACCTAAAAATCAAATCTCAAGCGGGCAACAGTGCCGCACAATACTTAGGGTATTATGTACACAGCACCGAGTCAGATTATGTTGGGTGCCTGGACACTGCGATATCGAAGGCAAGGAGCAAGCCGACGCGCTGGCTAAAAGAGGAACGGGGCTGACATAAGTGACATAATTGGTAGTTTTAAACCACCAGGGTGCGTGGCTAAGGGAATTATTTGTGATAAAATCATCGACACGGTTAATCTAACATGGTAAAACTTAAATGGTCACAGCGTGTCTAAGGCCTTGTGGCCTGTGTTAGACCGCAGAAAATCTGGGGAAATCATAAAATTATATAGATCACAACAGCGATAGGAATACTCTCTGGCCACTGTCTCCTAAGGAAGCATGCTATGAGACTAGAATTATCTAACACGGATGTTTGTAGAATTGGTTTATGTCTGTTTCGGACTTAAGTTGTTAGTCCAAACCAAAAGAAAGTGGACCTTGCAACCGTAAGGTGTAGTTGAAAGGGGACTTAAGCTGTTAGTCCAAACCACGAATGAAGGTAACTTTACAACCGTAAATTGTGGTTGAAAGAAATGGGAAAGGAAACTCTAGCACAGTATTTCTGATACGTTATAATGATCTTTATTTATTCTTAATTGATTTTGCTCGTGACACTTGCTACTTTATTTGTTAACTTAAAAGGAAAGAGTGACAAAATTAATTAAAGCTAGGTTAAATGAAACCTCTGTTTCTACATACAAGTTCCAGCTGATCTTATATACAATGTGTCTCGAGTTCAATAAACTTTGCCATAAATTTCTGAACATGATCTCTTACATTTACATACAAAAGATAATACATGGATAGACAATGTGATCAATGCCCCCTATTGAAAGCCTTGTAGTTAGACTGTAATGCATCTATTCTTGCAGTGCATCCTTTCTCTTTCCTTAATTCGGCCATCATTAATTCAGCCGTATTTTATATTACCTATTGTAAGCAATTAGCTTTATGATATGTCGGAGAGAGATAGCATGCATTACAAGTGGCCTAGCTTTATAAACTTCACATATTTGACATTAGTTTTTCGATATGTTTACATCGTGTGTGGTTACGTTTCGCGTGTGCTTAGTTAAGATATTTAATTCTCGTATAAATTGAATTGCCTAATGTTCATTGAACCACCAAGTTTGCAATATGTTAGTTGCAAGTGCAACTTACTATTACTCCATATTGTACTTGGTAATTCAAAGCACACAGCCTATTAATTGCATCTACGAGGAAGGTGTCAAATGTGTGAAGTTGTTTTGGTTTTCGTTTTTTAGTTTGTTGTGCAGCAACATGCTCCCCGCCTCAGGATGTCGAGTTAGTGATGTTAAGTGTGGATGAGTTACAGCTGCGGTCATCGGCTTCATGTGCATATTATAGTGTTTGAGGTGATCTTGTGGACATCTATGTATGCATTCATGCAGTCATTTTTCGCAATGATGTTTAGTTCAGATGTCTTTCGTGGCTTGTGTACATCTCGATGCTAAATCGTGAGGTTTCTCACCCAAAGAAATAATAAAAAAACGGTTGCATTAGAGTTTGTTTAACAGATTTCTGGTAGATAATGTGAATATTTAGCTGGTGTTGTGCCTTCACTTCACCCGGAGGTGGATATGCTTTTAGGTGAGTTGCTGCGTTGATCTTGCTTATTGGGGTTGCTTATATATACGGGGAAAGTTTTATGGGGTTTATAATTCATGGATTTATAAGTTCAAACACGTTTATTTCACGGCTGTTTGTATTTTAAAAGTTCAATAGTCCAATGTTTATGTTTGCGATTCGTTCGACGAATTGGATACCGGCAAGGGGGATCATTTTGCGATCGGACGTTTTAATACCGACTTTTCTGTTTTTATGGTCACCACGCGCGTAAGACCATCTGCTCCGGAATGCAGTTCTATTACCCGCGCGAGTAACCACGCCGTTGGAGGCAGATTGTCTTTCTTGACGAGGACAATGTCTCCCACTTTGATGTTTGGCCTTTGCTGATGCCATTTTGGACGATGTTGTAGAAGATGGAGGTACGTTGAGCTCCATTGCTTCCAGAACTCTTGCGTTAAACGTTGAAGGTATCTTCATCGATCCAAGCTGTTGAGATTTTTGTCGTTGAGATTTTTGTCGGGAACTGTGCGAAGTGGAGCTCCAATGAGAAAATGTCCCGGTGTCAATACTGACAGATCATCAGGGTCGGACGTCATTGGACACAACGGCCTTGAGTTGAGGCATGCTTCAATTTGAGCGAGAAGCGTCGCATATTCTTCGAATGTTAACTTGGACGCACCGATGGTTCGCTTAAGGTGAAATTTTATCGACTTAACTCCTGCCTCCCAAAGTCCTCCAAAATGTGGTGATGAGGGAGGGTTAAAGTGCCACATGGTATTCTGCGAAGCAAGACTTTCAGCGACTTCAGTTGACCATTCCGCGGAAATAAATCGACTATCCTTCCGAAGTTCGTTGTTCGCTCCTTTGAAGTTGGTGCCGCAGTCGCTAAACAAATTAGCACAACTTCCTCGTCTGGCCACAAATCTTCTATATGCTGCTATAAAGGCTGCTGCGCTGAGATCACTGACTAATTCTATGTGGATGGCTTTAGTGGATAGGCAGAAGAAGATGGCAATATATCCCTTGGTAGATTTGTTGCACCTACCCTTCCACAACTTTAACTCTACGGGGCCAGCATAATCCCCACCCGTGTTGCTAAATGGTCTTGAGACAACAATCCGCTCTGCTGGAAGGCTGCCCATGAGCTGCTGTTGCATTTTTGCGTTGTAGCGATGGCATCGGACGCAGTTATGAATCGCTGATTTCACCAGCCTTTTCAGATTCGTTATCCAGTAGATGCTTCGGATTTCAGCCATCATTAATTGTTGGCCACCATGAAGGGTACGTTGATGCATGATGATGTTTTTGGTTGAAGGGGAGTGGTGAATTCGTTAAACGACCTCCTACGCGTAATATTTCCTTGGAATCAAGAAATGGATTTAAGTTTCGAATACTACTATTTTTTGTGATGGGCTTGTTAAGCTGTAACGCTTTAATTTCTTCGGGAAACAGCTCTCTTTGAACCATATTGATAAGCTTATCATGAGCTGAGCTCAATTCCTCACACGTGATTGGATGCGTGTCCAGTAGCCTCCTCTTTACCTTATGTCTTAGGTTGCAGACATACCGTCGCCAGATAGCTATACAGCGAACAAGTCGTTTCAAACTGGAAATTTTTTTAATTATGGATTCATTTATGATGCCGCAATGTGATGTCACGTTCAAGAGATTGGTGAGTGTATTTGTTTGTTTGTCGTCGTGGAAGACTGCTCTTGTTTCTACTGTTTTATTTCGTCTCCAAATCGGTTTTAAACGGTGTTTCTGCTGCGAAGTTGGTTTCAAGGAACCCTTGAAGGAAAGTGGGGCCATTCCACCACATTTGGTTACCAATGAGCTCTTCCGGAGATAATCCTCTGGATCCAAAATCTGCAGGATTGTCCTTACTGCCCACATGTCGCCAAGTAGTAGAGCTCACAAGTGCTTGGATTTCGGCTACCCGATTAGCTACGAATGTTGTGCGAATTGACGGATTTCCCTTGATCCATGCTAAAGTTATCATAGAGTTGGACCATGCGAATAGTTTCACCTCATTGAACTGCATAGCCTTCTCTGTTTTACGTAGAAGCCTAGCCAATAGCAATGCTGCGCAGAGCTCTAAGCGTGGTAGTGATATACATTTTACTGGAGCGACTCTAGTTTTAGAAGTTATCAAACGGATGTGCTCCTGACCATTTTTTACAACTCTTGTGTACACCACTGCTGCATACGCTTTCTCAGACGCATCGCTGAAGCCATGGAGTTGGACCTTGGCAGAGTTTTCGAACTCAATCCAGCGCGGTATTTGGATGTCTTGTAATTTGGAAAGACTATTGCGAAGGTCTCTCCAAGATTCTTCTATATCTCGAGGTATCGGACCATCCCAAGACAAATCCTTCAGCCAAAGCTGTTGTGATATTAGCTTGGCCTTAACAATGCAAGGCGAGATCCATCCTAGAGGGTCGAAAAGTCTAGCAATATCCCCCAACACGGAACGTTTGGTGTGTTTTTCTACCTTGGGTAAGTTGAATGTGTAATTGAAAACATCCTTTCCCGGATGCCATTGGATACCCAGGGTTTTGATAGCATCCGGAGAATCAAAGTTTAACGGAAGGTTGACTTCTCTTTCCGTTTCAGGTATTTGCTCCAGAACCGCTGAGAAATTACTAGCCCATTTGCGCAGAGGAAATCCCGCTTCCCTTAAAGTCGATAGAACATCTCCTTGCAATGTAATGGCGTCCTCTTTGTTGTCGGACCCATATAAAAAATCATCGACGTAAAACCCTTCAAGAATAGCTTTAGTTACATGAGGATGTGCGGTTTCTACATTAGAAGCTACTTGATGCAGTGTCCGTATTGCTGAGAATGGTGCTGATGCTATGCCAAAAGTAACAGTATTGAGAGCAAATACTTTGATGGGCCTATCACTTTTCTCTCTCCATAAATGCTGCAACAACTACCTTGAATTTCGTCCATTGAACAATGATATCTCTGATATCTTGTTGAATCCTCGGACCCACCATCAAGTGGTCGTTCAAGGAAACTCCGTTTGAGGTTTTGCAAGACGCATCGAAAACCACACGAAGTTTGGTTGTGGTGCTTGATTCCTTAAAGACAGCATGGTGAGGAAGGAAGTAGTGTTCTCCGTTGATCTTTTCAAAATTTATTTTAACCTCTTTCATATGACCAAGTTCTACATATTCGTTGATGCATTTTGTGTAAGCTTCCTTCAGTTTTGTGTTGGATTCGAGGCGCCTTTTAATTTGAAAAAACCTAGCCATTGCTGCCGCCTTCGAATTTCCAAGTTTTGGACGGATGTTGTCCTTGAATGGGAGCCGTACCTGGTATCTACCGTCATTCCTTCGCTGCACTGTCTGCTGGAAGTGTTGTTCACACCTTTCTTCCTCCTGCGTGAGTTTTCTATCGTCCAAATTTTCTTCAATTTCCCAAAATTGCTTGAGTTGCGCATCTAGGGAATTATAGTGGGTTTGAACCGTCAGAGTACTCAAACGTGACTCGATATTTGTGGTACCTGTCAGAATCCACCCTAACGTGGTCTGTTGTGCAACCGGAGACCCCTGTTGACCCTTCACCAGGCCTTCTAAGATGATGGAAGCATACACGTCGGCACCTATCAGAAGATCAATCTTCCCAGGAACGTTGTAGGATGGATCTGCTAATTTAAGTTCCGACAGATGATTCCATTGCGAGACCTCCATGTGATACGTTGGCAACAAAGGGGTCAATTGAGTGAAAACAAACCCCTTGACATCGAGACAGAATGATGCATTGGTTAAGGAAAAAATAGTGAAATCGACCTGATGGAATGCGGTGCCCGTTGAAATTTGCCCTAAACCAGTAACATTCGCTAATGTCCGTCGCTTTCTTAAGTTGAGAAGTTGAACGGCATTCTCTGTAATGAAGGTAGCCTCTGAGCCAGGGTCCACCAATGCCCTAAGAACATGTTGCGTTCCCGTAGAGGAATAAACTTTCACCAAGGCTGTTGCTAGTAGGGCTTTAGATCGCATTTGATTAAAATGCGCATTAAACGTTTGATTTTCGGAAATTGAAGCACCCTCTTGCTCATTGTTTAACGTATTGGATGTGATAGCAGCATTAGCCCTTAATTTTTCCTAAAATCATATTGTATCCCAGCATTTAGGTGATGCAACCATAAATTGCCTGTAGGCCTTTTATATGGTTAGCTATGAAACTCCACCAAATGAATTTATAACCGAAATAGATACTGATTATTTCTTTAGCAATTTACTAATTAAGAAAACAGGAGGAATCGTTCAAATAAGAAATATATATCTTAAGAAAATACGGAACGAGGAAGTAAAAATCGTTACCTATACCATGCTTTAAAATACAATATTTTCTCGATGTGTGGAAACTTGCAAAGGTAATTCCAATACCAAAAGCAGGCAAGCCTTTTGATAGAACAGAAAGCTACAGACCAATAAGTTTACTTAGTGCTGTAAGTAAAATTTATGAAAACATTTTGAATGAAAAAATTTTTAAAATTATTATTCGGAAAATATATCATGATGAACAGTTCGGCCTTAGACGTAATCACGGAACTCCCCAAAAAGTTTTAAGGATATGTAATATTATCAAAAAAAAAAGAGAAAAGTGCAATAAGTAAATCAACAGGTATGATTCTACTCGATATCGGAAAAGGTTTTGATTCTGTTTCGCATAAGGGGCTTATATATATAATAAAATGATAAATTTCGACTTTCCTCCATTTCTTTGTAAAATCGTCCAAAGTTTCGTCTCAAATCGATGTTTTAAGGTGTATATTTATAGTGAGTCCGATCTAGTAAATTATTCTGCTAGTGTACCCCTAGGCTTGGTTTTTGGACCAATGCTATACAATTGATATTTTATATATATATATCTTCTTCTTCCTTTTATCAGCGAGGCTATGATCCGAAAACAAGGGATCTCAGCCCTCCCACTTCACTGCATTTCTACTGATCTGCCTGTGGGGTTCGCCTATATGTATATATTATATGTTAATTTATATAATATCATGTTATGTATAATCATATATCATGTCATGTCAGTCATATTTCAATTTATTTACCTTCTTGTTAATTTACTTATTTATTTACCTATCTTTCTGTTATTATTTATTTAATTTTATTATATTTATTTACCTGTTAATTTATTTAAATGTTTATCTACTCATGTGTTGTTATTTATTTATTCATTATTTATTTATATATAAATATTTATTTATTTAGTTTTTATTTTTTCCAATAAATTATTTATTTTTATTACATTATAATAACACATAATTATATATTTATACATATATAATGTATACATACATATATATTTCTTTTTTCTTTTTTTTTCTAATTTGAAGTTTTCTATCGTTGTTTCCTCAAGAACGTCCTTTTTGCTACAGATATTATTTAAACAATTTATGTATAATTTTTCAGTATAAATATACTATGTAGAGCACACCTCTACCTATATACTCTGAATATTGTAAATTGTGCGGTATCATACTGTAGTTCTTAAACGAAATAAATGGGTATCATTTCGACATGATCATTTCGTAGTATGTTGTCATGTATTTTAATTATTTCGCATTTAATTTATTCCCAATTTTTGCTCAGCAAGGTCTGATTTCACTAAGCTATCGTATGGTAAGAATAGCATTTCGCAATTGTCATCTTGCAATTTTTATCTTGCGTTATGATTGATTCGCATTTTCGCCCTTAAATTTCGCTCGAAAATAATTAACATGTAATAGATTGCAAGGCAAACCAATTGAAAGCTTAATAATACTATGCAAAATAGTAAAAGGGGGAATGATATACATGTATTCTTTAACAAATTCAAATTAATTTTTTTTTCAGAATTTAATTCGGATTTATTAACAAAAATCTACTATTTTATGCACTTCATTATCTTAGGTGGTAGCCAAGCGGCCTTTGCACTTATCTATATACATATATAAAAGAGAGTGGCGTTAGTTACTACGCTTGTAACTCAAGAACGCCTGGACCGATTTCGATGATTCGCACCAATTCGGACTGGTCTCCGGCCAAACAAGAAGAATACGCAAGAAAATTCCCCAAAAAAAAAAAATTATGAAGAAAATTCATTTTCCCATACATTTTGTATGGAGCGATTTTACGATGCCATCTTCATGATAGATGACGTTTATGTTTTTTCTTTGTGATTGCGTGCGCATCGACAATAAATCCAAACGTTAAATTCGCATTGTGCTATTCATTTTTAGGTGGGTTACTTTTAAAATCAATTCGAATTCGCTGTTCATTTCATTCTGATTGATCATTTTGGTGTGGAATTCTATTTTCAAACGGTAAGTTGCCAACGAAGATTTTGTGAGGTTATGACATTTGTGCACATGTATGTATCGATAATTCCTTAATTGCTTTTGTGACATTCATTTCTCAGTGTTATTCACAATGCCGCGAGCCAGAAGATCTAATCTTTCGCATCGAACCCGTAATGCAAGTAGAGTTCGGAATATCGCCAATCAATTGAATACGGATGAACAAGAAATCGCACGAGAACAGCGCCGTGTTAGTATGGCTCGACTTCGTGCATCACAAACACAAGAAGAAAGACAGGCGGCAAATGAAACGGCTCAGTTAACAATGAGAAATCGTCGAGCAAATCAAACAACTCAACAACGTGAAAATCGAAATCAACGCGTAAGAAGAAGTGCTTCAAGTGTTGATTTGAATCGAGTAGCGTTTCATTACGATTGCACAATTGACTACAGCTCGCATCCTTCCGTTCAAATTGGCCCAATGGAGGTTGTGTGCAACCATTGCGGTGCATTGAAGTTCGCTGGAGAAACGCCTGGATTGTGCTGTCTCAGTGGCAAGGTTAAAATCGATTTGTCGTAAGAAGAGGATACTTAGGATACTTTTTCGTATCCTGAATCCGTTATTGGGCTCTTAAACCTATTTTATATGTTTTTTTTTATGACTTAATTCCTCGATTAGTACATTTCCTACTGAAGAGATTGAAGTATAAATCATTATTCTATGATTCTTATAACAGAAATAATAAGCAAAAATATAATTAATTGAGATATAAAAATATCACAGATATACGTGGGTCATCGCAATCAATGGCCCACCAGTGGAGTGCAAGCATATTCATGTTCATCAAACAAACTACATCGTATAGAAGGAAGTCCCCAAAACGTGAATGACTCGGGAACCACTGAAGGGATTTGGATGCAGTTTTCACTGTTATGATCTGCATTTCCCGGAGAAGATTGTATTAAAAATTGCTCTAATTTTCCTTTAATGAAGACTACTGTCAGCAGCCATGCAGCAGAGGCTATCGCTGCAATAGTGTGTGTATGTGAGTATATGGGCGCGCTATTTTGAACTTTAGTACATGACATGGCATGACAACAATACTCTCGGATGTTTGTCAGACGCTCGCGAGAGGTGGGACCGTGAAAAAACTTTTTGGTGTTTTCTGAGATTCGAACTTGGAACCTCATGCGTAGTGATCCGACACACTAACCACTTACGCCACGGCGCCCACAGAATACTCATACTTCAAGTCTATTTTCCTGGCTGGTCAACGGTAGTGCATGCGATCATATGAAAACACAAGCGTTTTCACTCAGCTGAGGCCTACCAACTCCTACTCTCAACCTCCACGCGGTGACAGCCGGGTGCCTAGTACCTTAATCCAAGAAATGGGTAACCAACCCCGTTTGGCGGATTCTTGGTGGCAGCAGATGAGAGAGGGGGGGAAGAGTGCTTTTCTCACTAGAGCACTTCTTCCTGTTCCAGGCGGCAGCGGACGAATTCCATAGATGGAGTCAACGGTGGCGTCTATAGTTCCAGTTAGGTTGAACTTAGTGAATACCTTGCGCGAGCTGCTTCGACGTATTCGGATCACAGGTCGGTAAGGAATTTCCAATGTTGGTCAGGACATTGGAATAGAGATGGTGGCGGAGGAGCCCTTAATGGGCCAACGGCAGTGCTCATACTCCCGTAGTGGACTACTGGCACCGGTGTACCCGGCCTCTCGTCCTAGGGGAATAATTAAGGAACTGGCCCTCCAGGTTGGGGGTTGTGCCGTCGGGGTAACTTCCCTACCACGTAAAAAAACTCATGGTTCCGAAACAACCAAAAGCCTCGGATAAGGATGACTCAACTAATGACGACCCCAGCAAACGAAATAAGGACAACGACCTTCGGATCTGTACGTGGAATGTTCTGTCCCTTTACAGACCACGTGCAGCCGAACAACTAGCAGAGGCCCTAGACTGCTACAAAGCAGATATTACCGCCATCCAGGAAGTGCGATGGGATGGGCCGGGCAAAAAGAGGATGAAAAACTGTGACATCTACTACGGTGATTGCTACAGAGGCAACAGGCAACGCTTATTCGGATGCGGATTTGTCATACGCGGCAGACTTAGGCAAGAAGTCTTAAGCTTCCGACACGTAAGCGAGCGTATTATGACTATCCGGATCAAGGCTAAATTCGCTAACATAAGCCTAATATATGTTCATGCCCCCACAAGAAGAAGAAAAGGACCCTGCCACCAAAGAGTGTTTCTACGAGCTCCTCGACAAAACATACGAGCAATGTCCTAAATACGACGTTAAAATCGTATTGGGCGATTTTAACGCCAAAATAGGAAAGGAAGACGTCTTTGGTAGGGCAGTCGGTTAGCATAGCCTACACGACACCACGTCTGATAACGGACTAAGGATAATTGATTTCCCTGTGGAGCGAAATGTCACCATAGCAAGCACATGGTTTCCTCATCTCGATATTCATAAGCAGACATGGCGGTCCAATGATCATGTCACGATCAACCAAATTGATCATATTGCGATCGACGCAAGGCATTCCTCCAGTATTCTGGATGTCCGGACCTTCCGAGCGGCCAACATAGACTCGGATCATTACCTTGTTGTAGCCAAGGTACGAATGCGGATATCACAATCTGAGCAACAAAGAAGTATTACTGTGAGAAAATTTAACGTCGAAAAGCTACAATCGCAAGAGACCGCCAGACTCTTCGCTGAACGCGTATCCCGAAATCTCTCAATCACCCCTTTGCCGCCAGCATCAAGTACCGAAGACCAGTGGCAACGCTGCCAACATGCCATCAGAAACACCGCGACTGATGTGCTGGGTCTCGCTCGACCACCACCGCGAAACCCCTGGTTTGACGAAGAATGCTGGCGAGTGCATACAGCAAAACAAGAGGCATACAAAGCGGCGCTGCAGCGGAAGACGAGAGCTGCTCGTGAGCTCTACGAGCAAAAGAGACGGGAAGAACATCGGCTTCTCCAAAAGAAGAAGAAAGAGCATGAGAAGCGCGCGTTTGAGAATATCGAGAGTCTATACTCCAGGAACAATGTACGGAAGTTTTACCAAAAGGTAAAAAGAACGTGTCAGAGAAGTAATACCAGTACAGAAACCTGTAGAGATGAAAATGGAAACCTCGTAGTAGAATCACAGTCGGTGCTAAGAATATGGAAAAACTACTTCTGCAGACTGTATAATGGCGACGAAGACCAACATCCCGCTGTCAGGCAGAATGAACCATTCAACATAGACGATGATAGTCAAAATTTCCGTCCACCTGACCAAAACGAAGTGAGGATAGCAATATCCAAGCTAAAATCGAACAAGGCTGCTGGACCTGACGGCTTACCGGCCGAACTTTTCAAGGCAGCTGGGGATGAATTGGTAGAGTGCATACACCAACTCATTTCTAATATTTGGTCAGACGAGTGTATGCCTGATGAATGGAATCTCAGCATCGTTTGCCCGATCCACAAGAAAGGAGACCCCTCAACTGCGCCAATTATAGAGGCATCAGTCTCCTCAACATCGCATACAAGATCTTTTCTGCGATATTGTATGAACGCCTGAAACCTTTTATCAACAGCCTGATTGGACCCTATCAGTGCGGTTTCAGGCCAGGAAAGTCCACCATCGATCAAATCTTCACACTTCGGCAGATCCTGGAGAAAACCCAAGAATTCCAAATCGATACTCACCACCTCTTTATCGATTTCAAGGCCGCCTATGACAGCATCTATAGAGAAGAGCTTTATAGAGCCATGTCTAGTTTTGACATCCCTGCCAAACTTGTCCGTCTGTGCAGGCTGACGATGGAGAACGCTCGCTGCTCCATCAAGGTCGGTAATGACCTCACCGAGACCTTTGATGTCAAAAAGGCTTTAGACAAGGTGACGCGCTGTCATGTGACTTCTTCAATATATTGTACTTGAACGGATTGTGCGGAACTCACAAGCCAACACCGGAGCCACAATCTATTATAAGTCTGTACAACTGCTTGCATACGCCGACGATATCGACATTATCGGTAGATCTCAGCGGGCTGTCACCGGTGCTTTTGCAAGCATTAAGGCGGAAGCGGACAAAATGGGTTTGGCGATAAACGAGGGCAAAACTAAGTATATGCTGTCAACAAGATGGGAAAATGCAGTGAGTGACGACGCAGTAGAAGGAATCATCGCCGTAGGTGGCGCGCACAAGTTCAAGGGGACCTCGACCAACTTGGAGTGCGCAACTGGAGGCAATTAGCTAAAGACCGAGCTAAATGGAGAGGCTTGTTGGTTGAGGCCCAGGTTCACCCCGAACTGTAGCGCCACCTAAGTAGTAAGTAGTAAGTCTATTTTCCTACCTTTTAGAAGGTGTGTTTCGAGAAATACTACAGGTAATAATACGTGTTTTTCAATTGTAATAAACTATTTCATTGAAACGAGACTGCTTATCTGTAAATAAAATATTCTGGCAACCGTTCGCCGAATCAGAGGAAGAAAGATGAATATCGTGAAAGGAGTCAAAACCAAAGACGGTACGCTGCTTTCCAATGAGTGATGAGGATGAAGCGAGTACTTTTCAGAATTGCTCAATCTCGAACAAGCCATGTCATCAGGAAGATGATAGAAACATGGTCGAGATTTTGGCGATCAAATCGCTAGAAGTTGGCGAATCTACCGGTTTGGATGAAATCCGGCCAGAAATGCTAAAAGCTTCTGGTAAAGAGGGAGTGCAATGACTCTCACGTGTCATTTAAGTGGCATGGGAATGCGGTGAAACACTTGGTGATTGGCAAATGGGAGTGATTGTCCCTATTTGTAAACAAGGGGACAAAAGATTACGCCAACTACAAGGGTATACTTATTTTAAGTATCCCTGGAAAAGTCTTTGCTAAAGGTGTTAGAGACACGTGCCAGAGCTTTGGTTGAGGATAGTTTAGGGGATGAACAATGCGTTTTTCTTCCCAGTAGAAGCAGGACCAACCAGTTATACACTTTCAGAATGATTCTTGAAAAGGCCTGGGAGCATGCTGAACGTGTATACACCTGTTTTGTATATTTGGCGAAATCATGTGTTAGGCTATGATAAGGCCAATTCGGTATATACATATATACAAATTATAGAAGCTGTGTTCGGGCAAATGGCGGTAAATCAATACCCTCTATTGTGGGGTTGGGCAGGGTGCCAAGGGTGCCTTTTGTCACCTCGCCTCTTCATTGTATATATGGACGCTACGGTGCAGCTGTGGCAGAGAATGTTGTAAAGTGGGGGACTTAAGGATTAGTCATCCTCTCTTTGGGGATGATCCGTGGTCGTTTGTCGGAAGTTTTGGTTGTTTCCATAACGCCTATTCAGTACACTCTGCAAGTTTGTAGAGTCTCAATGAAGCAGGTGGATACGTTTAAGTATCTCGGGGTCTTATTAACGAGTGATGGCAAAAGCAATGTCGAGTTATTCTGTAGAAATGGTCAAACTCGATCAATTTTGAGAGAGTTTTGTCAATCTGTTATAAGGAAGGCCGAACTTACTTATAGTGTTCAAACCTAATTATCGGTTGGTATTTGTTCCAACTCTCACCTACAGTCGCGGATACAAGCTGCTGAAAGAGGTTCCTTCGCGGTGTTGCGTAACACCAGAGTACGCGAGGCACTCAATGTAGAGCAGCTACTTTTTCGAACGGAAGAATTTATGGTTTGACGGTTTCGTCGCATAGAGCGTGTCCTCAGCTGGTTTCCAAGACGTGTCATGATTGCCGCACCATCAAGTTAGCGACCCCTCAGTAGGCCTATAAATTGTTGGTTGGATCAAGTCCGACGTCTCTCTTGGAGCCGTCTAGGGATTTCTCCAGATGAGTTGGAGTCGCCGGCGGAGGTTCAAAAATGATGGAGAGTGCACCTAATTATCCTAACCTCTCGACCCTCATAAAGGATTAGCGGGTGAACTATTTTAATGACAAAACGGAGAGTGCTCTAAAGAAGTGTACTTGAAATCGCACATTTAAAGACCCAGCGAAGCGGGTACAACCAGCTAGTATTGAATATTCTTTCTAAGTTCACAGCACCAAGCGTAGTTTTGTTGTTTTTTTAAGTACACAAAGTCGTATAAAAAACCGTCAACAGTAATATGATCATTTGGTGGGCAAAAATCCTCTTCCCCGTGGGCGCCCGCTGGAAATGGCTAATCCTAGTTCGCTTCGCTAGGTTAGTGTCAGCTAAGACTAACACTCACGCATCAAACCTGCGCAGTGGTCATCGAGGATGAGGTAACAACAGATACCGAACTCCCTGGTGGTGTGAGCTTTAGAACCGTGCCGAGGGATGGAAGACTGGGGGTTTATCCAGTCCTAACGAGCTCCTGCGCACGCCCTGGTATTGCTCACAGTAAGTTGTGCCTTGTCTTAGCATGCCGGTAAACTAAGCTCTACCAGTTGTTCCGTGCTTACTCGTGGCAATCAAAATGAATGGAAACCTAAATAAACAAAGAAAAAACACAAAATACAAAAAACACAAAAAAAATGTATTACAGCTGGGGTAGTACTCTCTGATCAGACGGGGATGGAACTGGGGGTCGATGACGAAGTGTCATCTCCACAGTCTTCCACTTCTGGGCTAGAGAAGGAACTCGAGGACGTTTTACTGGCTAGTGACAGTGAGGATGCGGACAGCACGCTCACTGTCGCTGGCGCAGTGGGAAGTGAGCAAGCTGGTACTCTCACTTTTGTAATAAAAGGCGAAAGTGAGTTGGCGGACACTCCCATTTTAACAGAGCAGGGCACATGTCAGTTGGCTGGTACTTTCACGATAGTTAAAAAGGGCAGCAGTGAGTTGGCTGGTACTCTCGCTAATAGCGTTAAGGGTACAGTGACCACAGGAACTGGTAGCGCAGCTGGAGAGAACTCTGCTGCTCCTAGTTTCTCTGGGGTCCTGTGGAACGGTAGCAGGTAAAACGCACACCAACTGGAAAAGATGCTTGTGTGCAATACCCGAGGTAAAATCGGGAGTGCAAAGCGCAAAGTTGAACAGTTCGGAGGGTGTGACGTTAATTCCTTAAGTGCTTGAGATAGGTTGCAGCTTGATCGGGCTAAGGTAGTCTTAGCCGAAGAGGCTGCACAGGCGGGTGAGGCCAGTTAATTCATCCTCGATACTCTTACCTTACCTCCAAGCGTCAGTTTTTCATTAATGCTATCCGCTTATGGAATTCTTTGCCGCGTTCTATTAGACGTATTGAAAACGCAGCAAGGTTTAAAAATGTATTAATTATTTATCTATCTCAAAATAGATAGTTAAACAATAATGCAATCTATTTTAACTTAACTCCTTCTTGTCAAATCCATGTATATTCTATTTAATATTGTAGCTTTTATCTGTAGTCTAAGCTTATCACTAATTAATAAGATATTATATCTTAAAGTGTATAGGCATTACAATGATAATAAATGAAAATGAAATGAAAAATGAAATTAAATAAGGACGACTGGCTCTTCATCGTGGGCTGCTGCAAGCTCACCATATGCAATAAGGGATCACGCCTACATTTGTAGTAAGGAACAGACAAGAAGTGATTGATATGACACTAGCTTCTTGTTCTAATCACCTACCGGTAGAAAAGTGGAGGGTTTTGGAGTAGGCATCTCTTTCTGATCGCAGATGGATACGCTTTTATATTAGTTTCCAACCTAGGGCTAGCAACAGCTACAGAAACCCTTAGAGAACAGAGTGGGGTAGGTATACAGAGTAAGTTAAGAAACATTTTAAGGATGGGCCTATTTGCAACGACGATCCTCAATATATAGATAAGGCAGTAGACAACTTAGGCAAAGTAATGAACATGGCATTCGAAAGGGCCTGTCCAAAAAGGAAGAAGTCCAAGAGGTCCCAACCTCCTTGGTAGAGCAAAGAAATTAACTCCAAGAAAAAACAGGTTAGGCATTTCTACAATACGGCCAAAGAAATAGGGGACGGTACTATCTGGGATGAATATATAGAGCGCAAGAGGGAGTTTAAGTACTTAATCAGGCAATCAAAAAGAAAATCATGGAAGGAATTCTGTGAGAATCCCATTGCGGATACTAGTGAAACTTCCAGACTTCGCAAGATGATAGATAAAGACACTTTTGTCCCAAGCTTCATGAAAAAATCTGACGGCTCGAGGCCAGAAAGTAGCGAAGAAGTCTTAGAAACGTTAATTGAAGCTCACTTTTCAGGAAGTAGATCATCAATGGATTCTACTAGTAATGGCTACTCGTGTACTAGTATGTCAATAGGGGACGATGTAGAAAACCTCATTACATGGAAGAATCTGCGATGGGCTATTATGTCATTCGCACCACTCAAAGCAACAGACCCTGATGAAATCTTGCCAGCTATGCTGCAAAAAGCTGTGGCCAAGGTTAGAAACAGCCTTAGGGAAATTTGTAAATACTGTTTAAGGTCATGTTACGTACCAGTGGCATGGAGGAAAGTGCGTGTTATATTCATACCTAAAGTAGGTAAACCAAGCCATACTTCAGCGAAAGACTACAGAACCATAAGTCTCTCGTCATTCCTCCTCAATGCACTTGAAAGACTTCTTGATATTCACGTCAGAAGTAAGTGTTGTAACGGCATTCTATGCAAAGCTCAACATGCATATTTGAAAGGGAAACCGATTTACACGACGTAGTAGGGAAAATAGAAGCTAGCCTTCACCATAAGGAATTTGCATTAGCAGCTTTCCTAGACATAGAAGGTGCTTTTAATAGTGTAGAAGGAAGGGCCATCAAACAGGCCCTGGAATCTATGAATGTCGAGCATAGCATTACCAACTGGCTCTGCAATATGTTCGGCACTAGAAACATTAACTCCACTATCGAAAATAGTTCAATAAGAAAATCCGTTACCAAGGGGACTCTCAGGGCGGCGTTATCTCACCTCTCCTCTGGGTTCTAGTCATCGATGGGATACTTACAGAACTAAGCAATACAGCCATAAGCGTTACTGCTTACGCGGACGACGTGGTGATTTTAGTTTAGTGCAAATTCCTTGACACATTAAGTGGAATGATGGAATCAGCTCTTAATAGTCTCGAAAAATGGGCTAGAGGGTGTGGACTGCACGTCAACCCGGATAAAACAGAATCGGTACTCTTCAGCAGAAAACACAAGATACTACTCTTCAAACTGCCTAAGCTAGCAGGGGTGGAGCTCTCACTTTCGAATCGCGTTAGATATCTTGGTGTAATGCTGGATAGGAAACTAAATTGGAAACCAAATATACCGGAAAAGTCCGCAAGGTTATAATGCTCTCTTCATCTGTAAGAGGACCGCAGGGAAAAAATAGGGCCTGAAGCCCGCAATGATGCACTGGTTATACATCATGATAGATAGACCCATTCTTACGTATGGGGCTCTTGTGTGGTCGAAGGCAACGAATACGAAAAACATACGGCATATGTTGGCCATGGTACAAAGAACAGCTTGCATTGCCATCACAGGTGCTCTACGCACAACACCTACCGTTTACCTCGAGATCTTTCTGTATCTTTTACCACTTGACCTAAAAATCAAATCTCAAGCGGGCAACAGTGCCGCACAATACTTAGGGTATTATGTACACAGCACCGAGTCAGATTATGTTGGGTGCCTGGACACTGCGATATCGAAGGCAAGGAGCAAGCCGACGCGCTGGCTAAAAGAGGAACGGGGCTGACATAAGTGACATAATTGGTAGTTTTAAACCACCAGGGTGCGTGGCTAAGGGAATTATTTGTGATAAAATCATCGACACGGTTAATCTAACATGGTAAAACTTAAATGGTCACAGCGTGTCTAAGGCCTTGTGGCCTGTGTTAGACCGCAGAAAATCTGGGGAAATCATAAAATTATATAGATCACAACAGCGATAGGAATACTCTCTGGCCACTGTCTCCTAAGGAAGCATGCTATGAGACTAGAATTATCTAACACGGATGTTTGTAGAATTGGTTTATGTCTGTTTCGGACTTAAGTTGTTAGTCCAAACCAAAAGAAAGTGGACCTTGCAACCGTAAGGTGTAGTTGAAAGGGGACTTAAGCTGTTAGTCCAAACCACGAATGAAGGTAACTTTACAACCGTAAATTGTGGTTGAAAGAAATGGGAAAGGAAACTCTAGCACAGTATTTCTGATACGTTATAATGATCTTTATTTATTCTTAATTGATTTTGCTCGTGACACTTGCTACTTTATTTGTTAACTTAAAAGGAAAGAGTGACAAAATTAATTAAAGCTAGGTTAAATGAAACCTCTGTTTCTACATACAAGTTCCAGCTGATCTTATATACAATGTGTCTCGAGTTCAATAAACTTTGCCATAAATTTCTGAACATGATCTCTTACATTTACATACAAAAGATAATACATGGATAGACAATGTGATCAATGCCCCCTATTGAAAGCCTTGTAGTTAGACTGTAATGCATCTATTCTTGCAGTGCATCCTTTCTCTTTCCTTAATTCGGCCATCATTAATTCAGCCGTATTTTATATTACCTATTGTAAGCAATTAGCTTTATGATATGTCGGAGAGAGATAGCATGCATTACAAGTGGCCTAGCTTTATAAACTTCACATATTTGACATTAGTTTTTCGATATGTTTACATCGTGTGTGGTTACGTTTCGCGTGTGCTTAGTTAAGATATTTAATTCTCGTATAAATTGAATTGCCTAATGTTCATTGAACCACCAAGTTTGCAATATGTTAGTTGCAAGTGCAACTTACTATTACTCCATATTGTACTTGGTAATTCAAAGCACACAGCCTATTAATTGCATCTACGAGGAAGGTGTCAAATGTGTGAAGTTGTTTTGGTTTTCGTTTTTTAGTTTGTTGTGCAGCAACATGCTCCCCGCCTCAGGATGTCGAGTTAGTGATGTTAAGTGTGGATGAGTTACAGCTGCGGTCATCGGCTTCATGTGCATATTATAGTGTTTGAGGTGATCTTGTGGACATCTATGTATGCATTCATGCAGTCATTTTTCGCAATGATGTTTAGTTCAGATGTCTTTCGTGGCTTGTGTACATCTCGATGCTAAATCGTGAGGTTTCTCACCCAAAGAAATAATAAAAAAACGGTTGCATTAGAGTTTGTTTAACAGATTTCTGGTAGATAATGTGAATATTTAGCTGGTGTTGTGCCTTCACTTCACCCGGAGGTGGATATGCTTTTAGGTGAGTTGCTGCGTTGATCTTGCTTATTGGGGTTGCTTATATATACGGGGAAAGTTTTATGGGGTTTATAATTCATGGATTTATAAGTTCAAACACGTTTATTTCACGGCTGTTTGTATTTTAAAAGTTCAATAGTCCAATGTTTATGTTTGCGATTCGTTCGACGAATTGGATACCGGCAAGGGGGATCATTTTGCGATCGGACGTTTTAATACCGACTTTTCTGTTTTTATGGTCACCACGCGCGTAAGACCATCTGCTCCGGAATGCAGTTCTATTACCCGCGCGAGTAACCACGCCGTTGGAGGCAGATTGTCTTTCTTGACGAGGACAATGTCTCCCACTTTGATGTTTGGCCTTTGCTGATGCCATTTTGGACGATGTTGTAGAAGATGGAGGTACGTTGAGCTCCATTGCTTCCAGAACTCTTGCGTTAAACGTTGAAGGTATCTTCATCGATCCAAGCTGTTGAGATTTTTGTCGTTGAGATTTTTGTCGGGAACTGTGCGAAGTGGAGCTCCAATGAGAAAATGTCCCGGTGTCAATACTGACAGATCATCAGGGTCGGACGTCATTGGACACAACGGCCTTGAGTTGAGGCATGCTTCAATTTGAGCGAGAAGCGTCGCATATTCTTCGAATGTTAACTTGGACGCACCGATGGTTCGCTTAAGGTGAAATTTTATCGACTTAACTCCTGCCTCCCAAAGTCCTCCAAAATGTGGTGATGAGGGAGGGTTAAAGTGCCACATGGTATTCTGCGAAGCAAGACTTTCAGCGACTTCAGTTGACCATTCCGCGGAAATAAATCGACTATCCTTCCGAAGTTCGTTGTTCGCTCCTTTGAAGTTGGTGCCGCAGTCGCTAAACAAATTAGCACAACTTCCTCGTCTGGCCACAAATCTTCTATATGCTGCTATAAAGGCTGCTGCGCTGAGATCACTGACTAATTCTATGTGGATGGCTTTAGTGGATAGGCAGAAGAAGATGGCAATATATCCCTTGGTAGATTTGTTGCACCTACCCTTCCACAACTTTAACTCTACGGGGCCAGCATAATCCCCACCCGTGTTGCTAAATGGTCTTGAGACAACAATCCGCTCTGCTGGAAGGCTGCCCATGAGCTGCTGTTGCATTTTTGCGTTGTAGCGATGGCATCGGACGCAGTTATGAATCGCTGATTTCACCAGCCTTTTCAGATTCGTTATCCAGTAGATGCTTCGGATTTCAGCCATCATTAATTGTTGGCCACCATGAAGGGTACGTTGATGCATGATGATGTTTTTGGTTGAAGGGGAGTGGTGAATTCGTTAAACGACCTCCTACGCGTAATATTTCCTTGGAATCAAGAAATGGATTTAAGTTTCGAATACTACTATTTTTTGTGATGGGCTTGTTAAGCTGTAACGCTTTAATTTCTTCGGGAAACAGCTCTCTTTGAACCATATTGATAAGCTTATCATGAGCTGAGCTCAATTCCTCACACGTGATTGGATGCGTGTCCAGTAGCCTCCTCTTTACCTTATGTCTTAGGTTGCAGACATACCGTCGCCAGATAGCTATACAGCGAACAAGTCGTTTCAAACTGGAAATTTTTTTAATTATGGATTCATTTATGATGCCGCAATGTGATGTCACGTTCAAGAGATTGGTGAGTGTATTTGTTTGTTTGTCGTCGTGGAAGACTGCTCTTGTTTCTACTGTTTTATTTCGTCTCCAAATCGGTTTTAAACGGTGTTTCTGCTGCGAAGTTGGTTTCAAGGAACCCTTGAAGGAAAGTGGGGCCATTCCACCACATTTGGTTACCAATGAGCTCTTCCGGAGATAATCCTCTGGATCCAAAATCTGCAGGATTGTCCTTACTGCCCACATGTCGCCAAGTAGTAGAGCTCACAAGTGCTTGGATTTCGGCTACCCGATTAGCTACGAATGTTGTGCGAATTGACGGATTTCCCTTGATCCATGCTAAAGTTATCATAGAGTTGGACCATGCGAATAGTTTCACCTCATTGAACTGCATAGCCTTCTCTGTTTTACGTAGAAGCCTAGCCAATAGCAATGCTGCGCAGAGCTCTAAGCGTGGTAGTGATATACATTTTACTGGAGCGACTCTAGTTTTAGAAGTTATCAAACGGATGTGCTCCTGACCATTTTTTACAACTCTTGTGTACACCACTGCTGCATACGCTTTCTCAGACGCATCGCTGAAGCCATGGAGTTGGACCTTGGCAGAGTTTTCGAACTCAATCCAGCGCGGTATTTGGATGTCTTGTAATTTGGAAAGACTATTGCGAAGGTCTCTCCAAGATTCTTCTATATCTCGAGGTATCGGACCATCCCAAGACAAATCCTTCAGCCAAAGCTGTTGTGATATTAGCTTGGCCTTAACAATGCAAGGCGAGATCCATCCTAGAGGGTCGAAAAGTCTAGCAATATCCCCCAACACGGAACGTTTGGTGTGTTTTTCTACCTTGGGTAAGTTGAATGTGTAATTGAAAACATCCTTTCCCGGATGCCATTGGATACCCAGGGTTTTGATAGCATCCGGAGAATCAAAGTTTAACGGAAGGTTGACTTCTCTTTCCGTTTCAGGTATTTGCTCCAGAACCGCTGAGAAATTACTAGCCCATTTGCGCAGAGGAAATCCCGCTTCCCTTAAAGTCGATAGAACATCTCCTTGCAATGTAATGGCGTCCTCTTTGTTGTCGGACCCATATAAAAAATCATCGACGTAAAACCCTTCAAGAATAGCTTTAGTTACATGAGGATGTGCGGTTTCTACATTAGAAGCTACTTGATGCAGTGTCCGTATTGCTGAGAATGGTGCTGATGCTATGCCAAAAGTAACAGTATTGAGAGCAAATACTTTGATGGGCCTATCACTTTTCTCTCTCCATAAATGCTGCAACAACTACCTTGAATTTCGTCCATTGAACAATGATATCTCTGATATCTTGTTGAATCCTCGGACCCACCATCAAGTGGTCGTTCAAGGAAACTCCGTTTGAGGTTTTGCAAGACGCATCGAAAACCACACGAAGTTTGGTTGTGGTGCTTGATTCCTTAAAGACAGCATGGTGAGGAAGGAAGTAGTGTTCTCCGTTGATCTTTTCAAAATTTATTTTAACCTCTTTCATATGACCAAGTTCTACATATTCGTTGATGCATTTTGTGTAAGCTTCCTTCAGTTTTGTGTTGGATTCGAGGCGCCTTTCAATTTGAAAAAACCTAGCCATTGCTGCCGCCTTCGAATTTCCAAGTTTTGGACGGATGTTGTCCTTGAATGGGAGCCGTACCTGGTATCTACCGTCATTCCTTCGCTGCACTGTCTGCTGGAAGTGTTGTTCACACCTTTCTTCCTCCTGCGTGAGTTTTCTATCGTCCAAATTTTCTTCAATTTCCCAAAATTGCTTGAGTTGCGCATCTAGGGAATTATAGTGGGTTTGAACCGTCAGAGTACTCAAACGTGACTCGATATTTGTGGTACCTGTCAGAATCCACCCTAACGTGGTCTGTTGTGCAACCGGAGACCCCTGTTGACCCTTCACCAGGCCTTCTAAGATGATGGAAGCATACACGTCGGCACCTATCAGAAGATCAATCTTCCCAGGAACGTTGTAGGATGGATCTGCTAATTTAAGTTCCGACAGATGATTCCATTGCGAGACCTCCATGTGATACGTTGGCAACAAAGGGGTCAATTGAGTGAAAACAAACCCCTTGACATCGAGACAGAATGATGCATTGGTTAAGGAAAAAATAGTGAAATCGACCTGATGGAATGCGGTGCCCGTTGAAATTTGCCCTAAACCAGTAACATTCGCTAATGTCCGTCGCTTTCTTAAGTTGAGAAGTTGAACGGCATTCTCTGTAATGAAGGTAGCCTCTGAGCCAGGGTCCACCAATGCCCTAAGAACATGTTGCGTTCCCGTAGAGGAATAAACTTTCACCAAGGCTGTTGCTAGTAGGGCTTTAGATCGCATTTGATTAAAATGCGCATTAAACGTTTGATTTTCGGAAATTGAAGCACCCTCTTGCTCATTGTTTAACGTATTGGATGTGATAACGTGATTCGTATTTTGAATAAAGTGAGTGTTATACTGGGAGTTACTGTTGTGCCTCCCGAAATGCGCATTATGCGGCGTAGTCTGTTGGTTATTGTTTGAATTCAACACAACTTTCGACTCAATATGTAGTGTAGTGTGGTGCTTAAGGCCACATTTATAGCAACGGTTACTGCTGCTGCAAGTTGATGAATGGTGATCATAACCAAGGCAGTTAGAACACATCGAATTTTGCCTAACTACTTCGACGCGTGCTTTTGGTTCCATGCTCAAAAATTTCTTGCAATGCCGTATTCCATGAGAGGCCTTGCACAGGCGGCAAAGAAATTGCTTGTTTCCAGCTTGCGCTTTAACGTGGAAGGCTGTAGCTGTAGCTTTGCGAAAATTAGCTGTTGGTCCTGGCTGTCTTGAGAATCCGCTTTCTTCTAAAAAAATTTCTAACGAACTGAATCGACCTTCAATAAATGATGAAAACGTCTTCCAGTCAGGAAGCGCCTTGGAAGTGCCTAACTTATTTTCCCAATCTCTTTGTGTTTGAGGAGGAAGTTTGTGGTATACTACATATATAAGTATGCAATCCCAAGCGTCGGTTTCTATTCCTAGATTGTTAAGTGCATGAATACACTCAGTGCTGGTATCATGCAAGGATTTGAGACCTGTGGCGGATTCATGGGTGAGTTTCTTTTGTTCCATTAGTATTCTAAGCTGTGTGTTAACAAGTTTACGCTTGTTCTGAAATCTATCATTTAGGATTTCCCAAGCAGATACATAACTTTTGGCGTCGATGGGGAGGTGTTGTATTAAGCGTGCAGCTTCGTCACACACAGGGGTTTTAAGGTACTGCAGTTTCTGAACGTCAGATAGATCGGCGTTTTGATCGATCATACTCTCAAACAAGTTATGAAACTCACACCATTCCTCAAATTTGCCAGAGAAAGGATTAATGTGAATTGGTTGAAGGCGTACTTCACATGAGGACGACTTTGTCGTATTTAAACGAGACGTTTCTAAAACCGAATTGCTTTTCTCTGCAAATTTGTCGATTTCATCCTGAATCATACCGATAAAACTCAAGAAAATTCGCTTGATTTTTAAAAATGTTTCGTTTTCAAAATATTTATCTTTTATAGGATCAGCAGCGTTATTTACGATAGCACTGTGATTCTTTTTAGCCTGTTTGAAAACATCTTCAATCTCATCCCGATACGCGTTCACATACCCCCTTGAACTTCGCGACACGATTTCTTTTTTAAAATCTTCAAAATCCGTTTGAAGTTCTTCAAGAGTTTTGTCTTGAATTTCAATGTATTTGCACAGATTAGACATTTTATAAATAAATTTGCACTAGCACTTGGTTGATTTTTTATTTAGGATAAAGTATGGGCGTTATATGTTGATTTCAATTCACTTAAATTGCTTAAATCTTAATTTATTTAAATATATGTTTGTGTACAATTGGTAGAAAATAAGTTGAAATTCCTACCTTGATATTTCAGTTCAATGAGTTGAAAACTGAATTGATTGCCACTCCGTTGTTGCTGGATGCCGCTACTTGATCTCCGTTGTAACCGCTTGGTGTCTTCAATGCTGTTCTGCTACTCCTACCCGTTGCTCCAGTACTTGCCGCAACCGGATTCCGTTGCTGCAGGTTTCCGTTTGAACCAGTTCCTGCTCCGTTGAACCAGTTTCTGCTCCGTTGAACCGGACTCGTACTCCTTTTTCTGCTCCGTTGAAACGGTCTTTTGACTCCTTGATGTGGAGTGGTATCCTTGAGGCAAAATTCCTTAAGGCTTCGCAGGACGAAAGCTTCGCTGGACCAATACTCGAAGGACCAATGATTCGGACTTAAGTTGTTAGTCCAAACCAAAAGAAAGTGGACCTTGCAACCGTAAGGTGTAGTTGAAAGGGGACTTAAGCTGTTAGTCCAAACCACGAATGAAGGTAACTTTACAACCGTAAGTTGTGGTTGAAAGAAATGGGAAAGGAAACTCTAGCACAGTATTTCTGATACGTTATAATGATCTTTATTTATTCTTAATTGATTTTGCTCGTGACACTTGCTACTTTATTTGTTAACTTAAAAGGAAAGAGTGACAAAATTAATTAAAGCTAGGTTAAATGAAACCTCTGTTTCTACATACAAGTTCCAGCTGATCTTATATACAATGTGTCTCGAGTTCAATAAACTTTGCCATAAATTTCTGAACATGATCTCTTACATTAACATACAAAAGATAATACATGGATAGACAATGTGATCAATGCCCCCTATTGAAAGCCTTGTAGTTAGACTGTAATGCATCTATTCTTGCAGTGCATCCTTTCTCTTTCCTTAATTCGGCCATCATTAATTCAGCCGTATTTTATATTACCTATTGTAAGCAATTAGCTTTATGATGTGTCGGAGAGAGATAGCATGCATTACAAGTGGCCTAGCTTTATAAACTTCACATATTTGACATTAGTTTTTCGATATGTTTACATCGTGTGTGGTTACGTTTCGCGTGTGCTTAGTTAAGATATTTAATTCTCGTATAAATTCAATTGGCTAATGTTTATTGAACCACCAAGTTTGCAATATGTTAGTTGCAAGTACAACTTACTATTACTCCATATTGTACTTGGTAATTCAATGCACACAGCCTATTAATTGCATCTACGAGGAAGGTGTCAAATGTGTGAAGTTGTTTTGGTTTTCGTTTTTTAGTTTGTTGTGCAGCAACAATGTCTTTTGCCGTGAAGGTTCCCTAGGGATCGTGATGCGCCCACTTTGGTGCCTATTACTTTATGATAACCTCATAACCCTACCTAACCTAACCCAACCTAAGCTCATCTTTATTTCTTATTGATTTAAATAAAAAAAAACAAACGTTTTCCGTACTGCCCATTTAGCGACATAGCGATACCTCACTTTTAACCACGGCCGGTATTTCAAAAATGAATGAATGTCAATTGTCATTTTGCCCATTACATAAACGGTGTCTTAGTGAAACGGGAACTAACAGCTGGCGAAATAAATTCTTTCAAAGCAACGGCTTGCTGCCTATTCATAAACGAAATGGAAAAGCGCAGGTAAGGCATTGCGAAATGATCACGCTGCGAGATAAATGAAAGACCGAATGAAGATTTGCGAAACAACTATTGCAAGACAAACAAAAAATATTTCAATAAATGCGAAGTAAGATTTGCGAAATGAATTTTGTCGAATAGGCAGGCACCCGTACCAATTCTATATTCATTTTTTTTTTTTCAAGATTTGCCGTAGCGTAAATATTTGGTCAATGGTGAACTTTCCCGACCTGAAACTGCACTGATAACGTCCTATCAGGTTATTGACGATCGGTTTTAGGCATTAACATAATACGGCAGACAGGATCTTGTATGCGACGCTGAGAAGATCTATATATCTTTGTAGTTGGCTCAATTCAGAGATTCTCATTTCTTCAGGATTGGACAAACTTTCCATCCATCGAGCATACTTTCGTCGGACCAAATTTTATAAATGATTTTCCAGCTTTAAAACGTTCGGCGGCAAGGCGGTCGGCTCCAGCAGCTTTGTTGGATTTAAGTTTAGATATCCCTATCCTCACATCATTCTAATCGGTTTAACGGGAATTTTGACTATCATCGTCACTGTTGAATGGTTCATTCTGCCTGACAGCGAAATACTGGTCATCGTCGCCGTTTAACAGTCTGCAGAAGTGTTCCTTCTATATCGTCGGCACTGACTGCGATTCCACTACAATATTACCACGTATGCTTCTGTTCAATTTCTGATTCGACTTCAATTCAATTCCGAACTGCTGCGTTGTATACAAAAGAGGAACGTACAACAAAAGCAGGCATTACCTGGTGACATATTTTGCCAATAAAAGAAATAACGGCTATTTCTGGGAACTTCAATTTAAGTTGGCTTGGAAGTTTGAATTCAGACGTTGTTTTAGTTATAATAAACTTAAGAATTTTCTGGAAATAAATAGTTTTGGTTTATGAAGAAAAAACGCGTGAAGTCTCTCATTCAAAATATATATCACGAACGTCATTCTTGCAATTAAGGCTCTCAATCTCCTCGATCGAGCGCTTCTCACGCTCTTTTTTTTTTTTTCTTCTCTCTGAAAAGTCGATGTTTCTCTTTTCTTCTCCACTCGAGCACGCGAGCAGCTCTAGTCCTTCTTTGCGGGGTCGCTTTGTTCGCTTCTTGTTTCGCTGCATGTGCTTGTCTGCATTCTTCATCAAACCACCGGTTTCGCTTTGGTGGCTGAGAGAAACTCAGTACATCAAAGACAACATCTCTGATGGATTGTTGGCAATACTGCCACTAGTCCTCCGCATTTGCTGGCGCCATAGGACTTAGAGTGAGATTAAAGGAGGCTCGATCGGCAAAGGCTCTAGTGGTCTCTTGCGATTGTAGCCGTCCGATGTCAAACTCCTCACAATATTTCGTTGCTTTCGCTCCGTTCTGCATATCTACAGCCGTACTTTGGCTACAACTATGTAGTGATTCGAGTCCACGTTGGCTGCTTGGAAAGTCCGGACACCCAGAATACTGGAAGAGTGCCTTGTATCGATCACAATGTACTCGATTCCATCCCCTTGTGGATATCAAGACATGGGAGCCGCGTACTAGCTACGACAACATTTCGTCCCGCCGCAAAGTCGACTAGTCTGAATCCGTTGTCGGGTGTGATGTGGTGCAGGCCGTCCTCTTCGACCACGCTACTTAAGACGTCCTCTTTCGTAGCTTTGCGTTAAAATCACCCAAGACAATTTTAACGTCATGGTTAGGGCATTGGCTCATACGTGTTGTCCAAGATCTGGTAGAAGTCATCCTTCGTCACTTCGTGGATCTTCTCGTGAGGGGTGTGAGTGCATATTGGGCTAAGATTTCACATGCCGGAAACTCAAGACCTCTTGCTTAAGTCTGCCTTTAATATCAAATCCGCACCCGAATAGACTCTGTGCTTGTTGCCTAAAGTAATCGCCGTAGTAGGAGTCGTAGTTTTTCATCCTCCTTTTTCCCGGCTCATCCCATTGCACTTCTTGAATGGCGGTAATATCTGCTTTGCAGCAGTCTAGGGGCTCCGCAAGTTGTTTGGCTGCACGTGGTTTGTAGAGGGACTTAACATTCCACCTGCAGACACTGCAAGGTCCGTCTACAGTAAAATCATCCGTATCTGACTGTGTTGGTTGCTTCATAACCGAAGGTTTTTTACGTGGTAGGGAAGTTAACCCGACGGCACAGCCGTCAACCTTGGAGGCCAGTTAATTATGGTATAGTCATAAAGCACGGGGACGGGTACACCGGTGCCAGTAGTCCATTAAGGGAGTAATAGTGCTGCCGTTGACCCATCACTTGGTATTGTATTTGATGTTAGAGTTGCCAACTGGAGTTAAGTAATCTGTTTCGATCTGGGAGGAATTGTTAAGTAAAATTCTCATGTGGCCATTGTGAAAGTCTGACAATTGTTGAGACTCTGTTAGTCTTAAGGCTGCCTAAGAATGTACTAGTTTTCCAAAGATACCAAAAATGTCTCAAGGCCCTTGTGGGAGTAGAGCTAAGGACACCTGTGATACATGCTGACCATCTTACGCGTTGGATGGAGTTGTTGTTCAGGCAGGAAGACTATAGAGTGGAATAGGTATCCCATAGGATCCTGCAGTTTTATCATACTTTAAAACATTTAGAGGTCGGTCAACTTCCTAATGAATAATCGGCAATCTATTGATTTTTTTGCGGATTTCCAAACATTTTATGGATTCTTGGAATATACTAATATGCTTATCTCCGAGTAATCAATTCGTAGTAAACTCTTCCATTTTCCCTTTAAATGGCATTTAACTCACTATTGACTTATTTTATAATTGTAGTAAAAAAATATCTATGTGCATATGCATATGGTATATACATATTATATTGTACTACAGACTATTGAACTGGCTTTTTATATTAAATGAAAACCTGAATATGCATGGCATTATATTTCTTACATAAGATTTATAATGTTTTGAATAAGCAATCCATTGCCTAGGCTGTGTCTAAAAAAAAGCAATTGCATTAGCTTAATTGGATATTAACGGAAACGTTTAATGCGATAGTGGGTTACATATGCAGAAACTCCCCTATCTTTGTACATACATATATCAGACGGCGAAGCGCCCTTGTGATGCTTTAACGAATTTTGCGCGCAAGCTTTAATGTAATAATTCAATCAGGAAACCACAGCACCCACTTTTAAAGGACGTTGAGTTGCTGCAGCGTTGTGTTATGGGGTGGAACATTGTCCTAATGTTCATGGGTAGCCAGTTTGCTTGTCTGCCATAGCTCAGGTGGAAATCTTATGCGTGACGCTAATGACTTTAGCGTGAAAACTAATTTTGATTGAGCGAATCCCAACGCCCTATTACCACATGTTCACACGCTCTTGTGTCGAAGGCAATTATAGGGGCGGCAATTTTTGAGTATAAGCACCACATGGCGACGTATCTCTCTCTTTTTGCTAATTTGGTTTTAATTAAATTAATATGTAATTTGCTGTAATGGCTTTGAGGCTGAGTAAGTAGAAAATAAAGTAAATTTTGCACAGAATTTTGTTTAGCCTATATGAACGTAAGTATCACGAAAAATCTAAACCGAAGCAATTTAAAATTCAATTTGTGGATGTCACCTTAGAAGAATTCTATTTGATTTCCTCTTTAAAGACTAGGTATTTTTGACCATCTACTATTTATTATTTTTATTTGTATATCTTTTATATCTTTTACAGTAGACTACAATAATCCATTAGTTGCAAAAGTAAGTGAAAAATAATTTAATTCTTATATCACATGTGTTTCAATAGAATAGCTTTATACATATTTGTTAGCAATAAAATAAGTTTTAAACAGAAATTCAAAAAAAGAAAAAAAAGAAATAGACTCTAATTCACCTAACTTACTATTGAGAGACAGCCAAATATTGAAATAGAGCTTCATCAAACTTATCAGAGCCCCGAAATTTCCTTATGCCGATGGGTAGAGAATTCCAAAGCCGAATAGTATGAACGAAAAATTGCCGCTCGGAGGCTTGACAATTAAATCGTGGTTGAATGAGCATAAAAGATCGCGCCGAGCTTGCAAATACTAATTTTTCATATAGATATGACGGCTGCTTCTTTCCGATTATATTGTTTAGAAATTTTAAACTACAGTATTCAATGTATGTATGTAAGCTGCATCCAAGTAGGTCGTTAACATAACTAGAAACATGATCACTACGCCTAAGTCTGTAAACATATCGAACCACGTTATTAAATGCGACCTTAAGTCTTCTCCCGATTTCTGCACTATGGCTACAAAATATTTGGCATCCATATGTAATAATGGGAATGATAAGGGCTTTCACTAGCATTATTCTCGTGTTAAGCGGTGTAAAGTGCTGCGAAGTATACAGGTTTCTTAGACATCCATATATCTTTCAAATTAGTAGCTGGATATAGTAATCCCAATTAAAAGTGCTGCTGAACCAGATACCTAGATTTTTTGCTTTTTCAATGTACTCAACTGGAGTAGTTCCAAGAAAAATTTGAGGAAAACACCTTATATCTAGACTATTTTTTGAAATAATCAAGCATTTGGATTTGTTTGGGTTCAGCCGTAGACTATTTTTCTCAGACCAAAGTAAAATCTGTTGAAGATCATCATTTAACTTACTCACCCCGTCTTCAATCAAACCTAGTTTACAACTTAAGTGGAGCTGGACATCATCAGCGTACATATGTATTGATGAATATTTCACGGAGAGCGGTAAGTCATTTATAAACAAGGTGAATAATAATGGTCCAAGGATAGAGCCTTGGGGAACACCTGTTGACGTGTAAAGGTATTGGGAGAGCACATTATTTATTGAAACGGCCTGTTTTCTCCCGGTCAGGTAAGAGTGCATTAATTTTGCAGCTCCGTCGGAGAATCCGATCGTATTTTTCATTTTCAAAACAAGCTCAGAATGATTGACTGTGTCAAATGCTTTACTGAAGTCTAAGAGAGTTAGGAAGGAAACCAAGTCATTATCCACGGCACTTCTTAGATCGTCGCTGACCTTTAACAACGCAGTAATACAACTATGTCCCTGCCTAAACCCAGACTGATTGTCACAAAGAAGTTTATATCTTCGCAGAAAGCTTGTTATTTGATAATGCATTAGTTTTTCCATGACCTTAGACAGAAACGGAAGAATGGAGATCGGTCTATATTCCGGTGGCGATAATCTTGTCCCTCGTTTTTTTAATATTGGAATAATTTTCGCAGCTTTCCATGCTAAAGGAAAAGATGATGACAACAGGATAGTGTTAAAAATATGTGTGAGTGAGGGAAGAATATGAGGTAGAATTATCTTAATAATGAGTGGATGAATATCATCGAGACCAACTGACTTAGATTTTATACTCAGTATGGCTCTAACAACATCAGTATCTTCAACCCTGGAGAAATTGAATGGGCTCAATCCACGAGAATGAATTGTTGTTGAGAGGGAAGATGACATGGAAGATGACATGGATTGTGCACTAGATGTTTGAACTTTAATAAACTCAGCATTTAATTTATCTGGGTCAACATTTTCAAAATCAGCCTTCTTTTTTCTCCCAAGTCCAAGCTCACTTAAATTCTTCCACAACATTCTAGATGACAAGTTTACATTAAGTTTATCGGCGTAAAACAATTTTTTTGCTTGCCTTATCTTTGAATGGACTTTATTTCTGAGATGACGGAAGGTGTTATAAAACTCTGCCAGCTTAAATCTTTTCCATCTGATGTATGCAGAGTCCCTACTATTCCTCAGTTCTAGGATTTCACTGGAGAACCAAGAGGTAAATTGGTTTTTCAAATGTTTGGTTTTGATAGGTATATGCAAATTGTACAAATTGCGTATATTGTTTTGTAAAAAATCGACTTGTTGATCGGCTGAGGCCATGTAATATATTTGCTGCCACTCAATACTTAAAATATCTTGTTCAAGAAGATTAGTGTTCAGGTGTTTAAAATCCCTGTACGCATAAGTCACAGGTGAAAAAGATGGACTGATGTTGAAGCTGGCGAACAAGAGATCATGTTTAGAAAAGGCTGGAGCTGACAACTGATCATAGCATAAAGCGCCTTCCGGGTCGTTTACAAAAAATAGGTCTAGTAGAGTACTGCTGGTGTTAGTAAAATGCGTGGGAGATGACGTATTTACGGGATAGAGACCAATGGTGTTCATTGCCTCGATAAATGAATTAGATGTCTCTCTATTTAACATATTGCAATTGAAATCACCACAGATGATTATTTTAGCAAAATTAGGTGAAATATTTTCTAAAGCCGTGTAGAGCGTAGCAAAATCAACATTAGCGTTCGGGCGATAACCCACGCCTACTAGGCATTTTTCTCTTCCGCAGATAATTTCGACGAAACAGTAATCTATAGGACTACCATCTTCGCTATTCAGTACAACTTTTCCGCTTATACCAATTCGAATGTATATAGCTACTCCACCACCTACCCTCCCGCGTCTGTCGGAGCGAAACAATATGTAGCCACTTAAGCAGTACGCATCATCGGGAGTACCTTCTTGGAACCATGTTTCTGATACACACTATGTCAATACTAAAACCAACAAACAAAGATCTAAATTCATCTATCTTGGGATACAAACTTTGCGCATTTACATATATGACATACATTGAGCCCGTTTCGTTGTTTGGATAAGACATTCAACATTACACGAATATTATCGTTCGTACTACCGGCATGTAAAGAATTTTCTCTAATGATATTCATAAAACTTAAAAAATAACTAATAATATTCAACTCTACTCGGCAAAAGGAAAAACGGACGAAGAAAGGACAGTGAACATCTCAATAATTGGCTGATAAATTTCAAATTAAGCAAAAATAAAAAATAAATAAACAAATACGGTGAATAGAAAAAATAAAAGATAGAAAATAAATAAGAAAAAAACCGCATACGTAAGCTGCGTTGTTTGCATTTCTCCTTCATTATTGCTTTCCACACCATTCGCATTCAGTGCAATTTAAGTCCAAGTGCTCGCAAAAATTAACAAAAAGAGCTTTCGACGATGTTGTTGTACGCACTAGAATTCTTCCATTCCTGGTGAAAACAGATGTAAGTTGGTTTCTGCGTTTGAGTTGAAAAGCTTTTCGAAGAATTACGTGGTTATGCGTTGTCAGACTTTCGTTGAGATAGATGCGGCTGTCAGATTGTAATCCGACATAGTGTAAACAAAGAGACTTTTTACATGTTTTGTAACGCTGATGAATTAATTTCAGCACGGCAATTTTTTCGGATGCGGATTTGAATTTCACAACAATTGCAGTGTCCTCGGAATCTCCTTTTGGCTGCGCGCGGAAAATTGTATTTAGTACAGGTGTTGTGGTACAATTGATGGAGTGACATAGATTGCTGAACATTCCACGCAGGTCTTCGTTGTCCTTCCTTGGCACACCACGTAGCACAGCATCGGCGCAGATATTCTCCCGTTCCAATTGATCAATTTTAGCAAGTAATTGGTTTATATCGGTGTTTTGTAGTTGGGACGTTGAATCTGTTTGCCGAGATTCATTTTCAAGGGTTACTACACGTTCTGTGAGTGCTGATATTGTGTCGCTGATCTCAAGGAAACGGTTGTTAAAATCGCTAACAATTTTATCGAGTTTCTCCGACAGCTTTTTGTGTACATCCTCTATCAAGCACTTTATTTCTTCATGCTGTTTCTGAATATGTAATTCGAAGGCTTTGAACCTTTTCTCTTCCTTAGACATTGTGATTGCAGGTGAATTATACGCTCGTAGATGCTGAGTGTTTTTTGCAACGGAATGGGTTTGGCGGGTTATGTCTTGTTCTTGCTGCATTTGACAACTAGAGAAATTGGTCTCCTCTCAAATTCGCCAGAAACAATTTTGAATCTTGAAATAAAATGTAGATTCACGGATAATATAATATTATCAGCGTATGCCGCTACTATTAACGATTATATTGAAAGCACTATTGTACAAAATGGAAAAGTATTTATATGTTTATCTTGAAAACTTAATCGCTTGATTTTATAGCCACTTAACTTGACAGTTCCATTGACAATTTAGTATCATTGAAATAGATGGTTTGTTCATTGGTTAGTAACGGTCCTTGATGAGGGTTCACTTAGATTAGAGATAGGTTCTTTGTATTGCTGATATGTATGGTGGGTTGATTGGATTATTGGTCCGTACTTGCTTGGATTTCAGGCGATATCAGTCGGTGGCAAATGAATTTGTCTCGATTTGTGGCCCTTTAATATAGCACTACGTTCCACTGGCACTTAACCCCTCTGACTTACTGACCCGCTCGAATGATACAACAACCCTCGCAAAAAACTCGTTGCTGTGGAATGGACCCCCCTTTCTTCACGACTCAACTTTAATTCTCTCGACTCATGCGGCTAGTATTCCTGACGACGATAGGAAATTAGCAGACATCGAACTTCGGCCAACAAACCAAACATATTCACGTTATTCTGGGCCGATCCATTTATTGCAACTAATAAATCCCTTCTTAAAAAGTACAAGGGTATCTCGATCTCCACCAACAAGATCGAACGTCTCCGTAAAAAGCAGTCCGCCGGAAGCGCACGCGTGAAAAGCAGGACTCAGTGAAATTAAAGAGCATTGAGGAGGAATACGACGTACTCGGTACCAAGCTTACCGAAATGGAGCTCCTCTATAGTGAGCTTAGGAAAGAGGTAGTGTTTATGAAAATTGCGTCTCTCAAAAGGTAAACAAACTTATTTCTGCTTTCATTGCATACCACCGCACCTGAGTGATTTCAGCACAAAGCACTGCACGGAAAAATGCCGCATCAGCCAAAAATAGCCAATTGAAGTGCCGCACGAGCGATGACCCGGTTGTTTACATTTTGAGAATTAAATAATAGAATAAGTAATTTGTATAAATGGTAGGATAAGCAAGTTAAGTATGACCTAGTTTTTTAACCTTTGTATAGAATAAGCAATTTATGTATTTGTATAAATAGCAGGGCTTGCTCATGAATAAATTGACTTTTAGTTCAACAGCAACCAAATTCATATCGGTTTTCTTATTTCTTGTAAAACAAAGTGTTATTTCAGAAACAAGTCGTCCTTCGAGCAAAACAGTTTTAACCATTGCAAAGCCTTTTTTAATTTCTAGTGTGAGGCTGCACTAGGGTGGTTACAAACTATCAATTATAAAAAGTAATAGTTTACTTTAGGATAAAAGTATCAGTTTACCTTACAGTGAAAAAGTGAGACAATAATACATACGAGTACTTAGAAGCGATAGTTTACTACATCAAAATGAATAATCTTGAACGAGTTATAGATAACTTTCAAGATGTTATCGTCCAGCTGGAAGAGGTTAGAGTTAACCTCACCAAGCTGGGATTGGATAAGCGCACCCCAGAGACGCTTGCACGGCAGTACGATAAGGCAAAGAGCCTTTGGGCTTCCATCGAGGCTAATACTCCTTTACCGTCCTCAAAACCCAAAGCTCGAACGGAGGGAGCACACCAATGATGGTTCTCAGGTTGGGTTGTTGCATAGCCATCAAGATACTCAAGCACACCCTGAGAGCGAAGAACAATCCCACACGTTCGGGATACCAGCTCAACCCACGTATACATTTGAACAAGGAGTTGGGTATGTATTGCAAAATCGGGAGGGATGTCGGGACATGGATACAACATCAGTCTCCCAATATCAGAGCCACCCCAGCTAATTCAACAGGACAACAAAAACACAACCGAAACACTTCTACACGCTATAGCCAAACTCACACTAGAGCGAGAAAACGCATCACCTGCCGCAGGGATGCGGGCGGAAGGAAGTGGTATCAAAATTCCAGAAGTCAACTTAAAGGAACATAGTGGTGATCTCACAAAATACCATGAATTCAAGGAACAGTTCGATTCACTGGTTCAAAGGAGCTGAACATCCAACATCGATCGCTTCGCTCTACTCAAGTCGAAGCTAACTGGGAAAGCATTTGAACCAATTAGTGACTTAGTCAACAATTTGAGACAACTATTCAATTGCATGGTCAACATTAGACCGAATGTTCGACAATCCAAGGCATCTACTTAAATTAGAACTAGAGGCTATGTTAGCTCTGCCTCAACGACCAACAATCCCAGGGAATGCAGAGTCTATAATAGGATACATGCATTTTACTAAAGGACGAGTCTCCAATCTCCAATAGAAGATTTCCTGTTCAAAGAATATCAGCACCATCTAGATCAAGACGACAACCTTCGATTTTCTCAGCTATCTCAAAGATTGTCTAGAAAAGATCCCAGTATCCCGCAGACCAGAGTACATATTACGTTTCAACCCAATGAAGTAAGAGCAAAAGTGACAAACAAGTGTTTTATTTGCGCAGAACAACATCCAGCAATTGACTGTCCAAAGTTCCTGAGTGCCCCGAATTGAGAAGCCTTGCTACGTAATCACAAGATCTGTATCTATTGCGTTAAGCATCGGTTCGACTATCGCTCCCCCTGTAGATTAAGGCAGTATCTTACATGCAAAACTTGTCAAGGACCTCACCTTACGGAAATGCATCCTGAATCCACTCCGATCATGACTGATCCTTCATCAAGAAGCACTTACCTATGCCAAAATGAATCCGACGCATCTTCTGGTGTTCTTGTGCCTACGGCTATTGCAACGCTCGTAGTTAATAATGACAGCGTTCCAGTCCGCTGTTTACTAGATCAGAGCAGCCAAGCTAATTATATATCCGAAGATCTGGTTCAGAAGCTGCGATTGCCAAAAAAACGGACACTTGTAAAAGTCATCGGAGTAGGAGGAGAAATTGGAACGGTCCGTTCCATTTCCAACATAAAACTAAAGCTGAATCACCCAGACCTACCAATAGTGAATATAGAAGCACTTGCAGTCAAACGAGTTACCGGATCACTACCAAGTATGCCCAGTCACATCGCCTGGAAATCCTCGTTTGAAAAGCCACTTGTAGATCCATTCTTCAACAAACCAGCCCACATTCCTCTGTTATTAAGAGGGCCAGTAGATTCTACGGTGATACGTCCAGGTCTAGAGAAAAAGGATGGGTTGTTACTTCAAAATACCTACCTTGGTGGGTGGATCGTGCCGGAAGATCCAGGAAACGGAAAAATTGGAAAACGAACCTCAGCCTTTACAACACTCTCAGAGTTTGAGGCGAACCTAGTAGATTTCTGGGACCTGCCCGTTACCGGAGAAAACATCGATGAAACCGAACCAAAGACGGCCGCTACATCGTCCCAATCCCTTGGAAAGCTGACGCACCAGCATTAGGAAATTCGTATCGGAGTGCTACCAAATTCTATATCGGACAGGAAAAACGTTGGGAGCAAAATGAAATCAATAAGAAAATGTCAAACGACTTTATGGAGGACTATCTCGCGTCAAATCACATGACCCCAATACCTGCTGAAAGCCGACGAGATGAGACTGGCAACGCTTATTACATCCCACATATCAGCATCATCCGAAACGATGCTGTCACAACCAAGTTGAACATGTTCAACGCTAGCGCGCCATCAAGCAACGGGATTTCTCTAAATCAACTCATCTACCCATACCCGAAATTGCAGTGTCATATCTTCGATATTATCAACCAGAATAGGCAATACGAATTTACCTATATCAGCGGCTTGCAACAAGTGTTCTGACAATTCTTGATACCTCAGGCAGATCGGGGCAAATTTCGGATCTTCTGGCGCCCTAACCAAACACAACCACTGGGTGAGTTTTGGTTAAATACTGTGACATACGGCGTGGACTGTGCACCATGCCAAACAATCCGGACAGTTCACCAGATCGCCGATGATAACGCACCAGATCTAAAGACCAAGGACATAATTAAGAACTCTATTTACATGAATGATCTGTTTCATGTAGCCGATAGCATTAAAGAATTCAAAGAACAAATCGAAAAAATTACCACAACCCTAGAGGCTGGAAAGCTGTCTCTGACAAAATGGTCGTCGAATAACCCAGCAGTCCTACAAAATATACAGCATAATAAAAAATTCACCGCGTACAAAGAGTCCGCCAATCCAACTTTGAAAATCTTGGGTATTAACTACAATCCAGTAGAAGACACATTCCTCATCCGTATCCCGAATCAAGTCCAAATAACATTCACTAAAAGAGGTCTACTGTCTATGGCTGCATCCCTTTATGATCCCATAGGTTGGACCCTACCAGTTATCATGCTCCTCCGGATACGCATAGAAGAATTGTGGATACTCGGATACGACTGGGATGACCAAATAGATGAGAAGATACACCAGAAGTTCAGCAAAATATTTGACACCATACCTCAACTTAGTGGCATTAGAATACCGCGATGGATCCAAGGAACCCAAAGTACATCAATTCAGCTCATTTTGTGATACATCGGGAGATGGCTATGCAGCGGTGGCTTACAGTCGAGTTAAGATTGGGGAAGCTTACATAACCCGTTTACTAGCAGCCAGGGGTAGTGTCACCCCACTCAAGACAAGAGCAAACAAAGACAGTAAACTATGAACGACCCCCAAGATGGAGCTAGAAGGAATTGTGCTACTAACCGAGCTTCTCAACCCAGTCAGAGACAAGCTCCACTATCCCAATATCACGGTGATCGTATACACCGATAGTGAGGTAGCCCTAAGCTGGGTACGTAGTAACATGAAGATCAACAACAAATTTGTGACTAGAAGAGTTACCAAAATTCGGAAAGTCATCAGTCCGGCTGACGTACATTACGTTAAATCTGCGGAAAATCCTGCTGACCCCGCTTCACGTGGACTTACTCCCGGACATCTGGCCAGCTGTCGGTTTTGGGTTGAGGGTCCATCTTGGTAAATGCATGACGAGCTTCCCCTCACTCCTTTCAAAGATATGGGAACTACCATGACGCATGTCTCTCGAAATATGGTTGATGAAGAAAACTTTATCGAGAGGTTCTCCTGATTTAACCGTCGGTTACGAGTCACCGCTTATTGTCTGCGGTGGGCCAGAAAGAAGCAAACGCGCGAGACCGATGCAATCACCGCTGAAGAAATATCCAATGCTAAAGCAAAAATCATTCGGTTTCAGCAGCATCTATCATTTGATAACGAGATAGCCCACTTCAAGAAATCAAAAACTTTTCCGAAGAAAAGCTGGTTGACATCTTTAACTCCAATGTTTGGTCCAGATGACGATACCCTTCGCGTGGGGGGAGGATTTCTCTTGCCAACCTCCCGGAAAGTCATAAGCACCCGATACTGTTAACCAAATGCCATTTGGTTGATTTAATAGTACGCCAAATTCACCTGGATCACCACCATTGCGGAAATTCTTTAACAGAGCACTTAATAAGGGAAGAATTCTGGATTCCTGCGTTAAAATCACAAATCAAGAAATGTATCCGGAGCTGTCCCATAAGCACTCGATGGAAGAATCAAACTGTCCAGCCAATTATGGGAGATCTACCAACGGAACGAATCACCCCAGCACCAGCATTTAGCAAAATCGGTGTCGATTTCTGCGGCCCTTTCTGCATTAAAGCCAGTAGAACAAGGTTCGATAAAATCATAATTCGATCTAAGTACGGAAATGTTCGTGGTAGCCTTCACACGCTTCGCGAACAGACGGTGCTGGCCATCCCTGATCCTCTCTGATAATGGTACCAATTTTATTGGAGCGAAAAAAAAGTTCAATCAAGAATGGAGCAAGGTCACCATTAACTGCAAGGAGAAACTAGCGATCCAGGAGATTGTTTGGAAGTGCAATCCGATATATAGCCCTAATTACGGCGGACTATGGGACGCCGCCGTTAAATCTATGAAACATCTATCGAAGAAGATGTCCAATATAGCAAGTTCGACCTATGAAGCATCCAACTCCTTATTGCGTCGCATCGAAGGTATCTTGAATAGCCGGCCATTACATCCAGAATCATGAGAAACAGAAGACGCACCCGCCTTACTTACTTACTTAGGTGGCGCTACAGTTCGGGGTGAACCTGGGCCTGAACCAGCAAGCCTCTCCAATTAGCTCGGTCTTTAGCTAATTGCCTCCAGTTGCGCACTCCAAGTTGGACGAGGTCCCCTTGAACTTGTGCGCGCCACATACGGCGATGATTCCCTCTACTGCGTCGTCCCTCGGGATTAGATTCGAAGACTCTGCGGGCCGGAGTGTTGGTGTCCATTCGCTTTAAATGTCCTAGCCATCTCAGACGTCCAATACGCTGTTTTTTGAGTAGGTCGATGTCGCTGTACAGCTCGTATAGTTCGTGATTGAATCTTCTCCTCCAAAACCTGCAACGTAAACGGGACAGAAAATCTTACGAAAAATGTTTGTCTCGAAGCGACCAAAGATATCTTCATCCTCTTTTAATAAAGTCCATGTTTCAGCGCCGTAAACCAGGACTGGGATGATCAGGGTCTTATACAGAGTCTCCTTAGTTGTTTGAGATAGAGCTTTACTGTTGAATAGCCTTATAAGCCCGAAAAAACAGCGATTGGCAAGAGTTAATTTTCGCTTGATTTCTGCGCTGATCTTGTTTGTAGCATTTATAGCAGAGCCAAGGTAGACAAAGTCCCTTACTACCTCGAAGTTATAGCTGCCCACAGTGACGTTTTGTCCAATTCGTCGGTGTTGGTTTTCCCTTCTTGTTGACAGCATATACTTGGTTTTGCCCTCGTTTATCGCTAAACCCATTTTGGCCGCTTCCGCCTCAATGCTTGCAAACGTACCGAGTTCTTCCGATAATGTCTATATCGTCAGCGTATGCAAGCAGTTGTACAGACTTCTAATAGATTGTGCCTCCGGTGTTGGCTTGTGAGTTCAGCACAATCCGTTCAACTACAATGTTAAAGAAGTCACATAACAGCGCGTCACCTTGTCTAAAACCATTTCTGACATCAAAGGTCTCGGCACGGTCATTACCGAACTTGATGGAGCAGCGAGCGTTCTCCATCGTCAGCCAGCACAGATGGACAAGTTTGGCAGGGATGTCAAAACTAGACGTGGCTCTATAAAGCTCTTTTCTATAGATGCTGTCATAGGCGGCCTTGAAATCGATAAAGAGGTGGTGAGTATCGATTTGGAATTCTTGGGTTTTCTCCAGGATCTGCCGAAGTGTGAAGATTTGATCGATGGTGGACTTTCCTGGTCTGAAACCGCACTGATAGGGTCCAATCAGGCTGTTGATAAAAGGTTTCAGGCGTTCACACAATATCGCAGAAAAGATCTTGTATGCGATGTTGAGGAGACTGATGCTTGTACCTATAATTGGCGCAGTTGAGGGGTCTCCTTTCTACTGGATCGGGCAAACGATGCTGAGATTCCACTCATCAGGCATACACCCGTCTGACCAAATCTTAGAGATGAGTTGGTGTATGCACTCGACCAATTCATCCCCAGCTGCCTTGAAAAGTTCGGCCGGTAAGCCGTCAGGTCCAGCAGCCTTGTTCGATTTTAGCTTGGATATTGCTATCCTCACTTCGTTTTGGTCAGGTGGACGGAAATTTTGACTATCATCGTCTATGTTGAATGGTTCATTCTGCCTGACAGCGGGATGTTGGTCTTCGTCGCCGTTATACAGTCTGCAGAAGTAGTTTTTCCATATTCTCAGCACCGACTGTGATTCTACTACGAGGTTTCCATTTTCATCTCTACAGGTTTCTGTACGGGTATTACTTCTCTGACACGTTCTTTTTACCTTGTGGTAAAACTTCCGTACATTGTTCCTGGAGTATAGACTCTCGATATTCTCAAACGCGCGGCTTCTCATGCTCTTTCTTCTTCTTTTGGAGAAGCCGATGTTCTTCCCGTCTCTTTTGCTCGTAGAGCTCACGAGCAGCTCTCGTCTTCCTTTGCAGCGCCGCTTTGTATGCCTCTTGTTTTGCTGTATGCACTCGCCGGCATTCTTCGTCAAACCAGGGGTTTCGCGGTGGTGGTCGAGCGAGACCCAGCACATCAGTCGCGGCGTTTCTGATGGCATGTTGGCAGCGTTGCCACTGGTCTTCGGTACTTGATGCTGCCGGCAAAGGGGTGATTGAGAGATTTCGGGATACGCGTTCAGCGAAGAGTCTGGCGGTCTCTTGCGATTGTAGCTTTTCGACGTTAAATTTTCTCACAGTGCTTCTTCTTTGTTGCTCAGTTTGGGATGTCCGCATTCGTACCTTGGCTACAACAAGGTAATGATCCGAGTCTATGTTAGCCGCTCGGAAGGTTCGGACATCCAGAATACTGAGGCATGCCTTGCGTCGATCGCAATATGATCAATTTGGTTGATCGTGACATGATCATTGGACCGCCATGTCTGCTTATGAATATCGAGATGAGGAAACCATGTGCTTGCTATGGTGACATTTCGCTCCACAGAGAAATCAATTATCCTTAGTCCGTTATCAGACGTGGTGTCGTGTAGGCTATGCTAACCGACTGCCCTACCAAAGACGTCTTCCTTTCCTATTTTGGCGTTAAAATCGCCCAATACGATTTTAACGTCGTATTTAGGACATTGGTCGTATGTTTTGTCGAGGAGCTCGTAGAAACACTCTTTGGTGGCAGGGTCCTTTTCTTCCGTGGGGCATGAGCACATATTAGGCTTATGTTAGCGAATTTAGCCTTGATCCGGGTAGTCATAATACGCTCGCTTACGTGCCGGAAGCTTAAGACTTCTTGCATAAGTCTGCCGCGTATGACAAATCCGCATCCGAATAAGCGTTGCCTGCTGCCTCTGTAGCAAAATCGCATCATCACCTCCCCGTGGTGCCCGCTGGATAGCTATCTGATAGTGAACTAACGATGAGCGTATGCTGAGTCTGACGTTATATGGGTAGCTGAACACTCGGTCCTGCGTAAGCACATCTGGGTGAACTTCAGCGCGCATATGTTTAACCGGACGAGGCATTTCTTGTTGACCTGATCGGCTGAAATATGCGTCTCAGAAGTCTAACAAGAGGTCCTCAGAAGGAGGAGGTGCGGCGGATGAATTCTCCCGATGGAATCAACGGTGACGTCTACAGGCCAGCGGAAACCTTACTGGAGCTACTTCGACATATTTGAAGCTGAGGTCTTTAAGGATTTTCAATACTACGTCAGGGTATTGAAAAAGAGATGGTGGCGGATGAACCCTTAATGGGCCAACGGCAGCGCTCATATCCCCGAAGTGGGTTACTGACATCGGTGTATCCGGCCCCTCGTCCTAGGGGTTGCTAAAAAAGGATCTGGTCCTCCAGGTTGGGGGTTGTGCCGTCGGGTTAACTTCCCTACCACGTAAAAAAATTAATTAATTAATTTGCCAACATTAGCTTAATATGCGTTCACGCCCCTCATGAGCAGAAGGACGACGCGACAAAGGATGACTTCTACCAGCTCTTGGACAAGACGTATGAGCAATGCCCTAGCCACGACATTAAAATTATCCTAGGTGATTTTAACGCAAAGCTAGGAAGAGAGGAAGTCTTTAGTAGCGTGGTCGGAAAGCACAGCCTGCACGACAACACATCCGACAACGGACTCAGGCTAATCGACTTTGCGGCGGGGCGAAACTTTGTCATAGCTAGTACGCGGTTCCCACGTCTCGATATTCTCAAAGGAACATGGCTCTCCTTTGATCGCAAAACTGTCAACCAAATCGATCACATTGCGATCGACGCAAGGCACTCTTCCAGTATTCTGGGTGTCCGGACTTTCCGAGGAGCCAACGTGGACTCGGATCACTACCTAGTTGTAGCCAAGGTACGGATGCGGATATCCACAATGGAGCGAAATCAACGAAATACTGTGAGGAAATTTGACGTCGAAAAGCTACAATCGCAAGAGACCGCCAGAAACTTTGCCGACCGTGTTTCTTCTAATCTCAATCTAAGTCCTATGCCGCCAGCAGCAAATGCGGAAGACTAGTGGCAGCGCTGCCAACAAGCCATCAGAGATGCCGCCTCTGATGTACTGGGTTTCTCTCGCCCACCACAACGAAACCCCTGGTTTGATGAGGAATGCCGGCAAGCACATGCAGCAAAACAAGAGGCGTACAAAGCGGCGCTGCATAGAAGGACTAGAGCTGCTTACGAGCTCTACGTGCGCAGGAGAAAAGAGGAACATCGACTTCTCAGAAAGAAGAAAAAGAGCATGAGAAGCGCTCGATCGAGGAGATTGAGAGACTCTATTGCAGGAATAATGTTCGAAAATTTTACAAAAGGTAAAAAGAACATGCCAGGGTTTCAAAGCCAGAACAGAAGCCTGCAGGGACGAAAATGGCAACATAGTAGTGGAATCGCAGTCGGTGCTGAGGATATGGAAGGAACACTTCTGCAGACTGTTAAACGGCGATGATGACCAATATTCCGCTGTCAGGCAGAATGAGCCATTCAACAGTGACGATGGCAGTCAAAATTCCCGTCAACCCGATCAGAATGAAGTGAGGATAGCGATATCTAAACTCAAATCCAACAAAGCTGTTGGAGCCGACGGCCTTGCCGCTGAACTTTTCAAGGCAGGAGGAGATGAGTTGGTAAATAGCATGCACCAGCTCATCTGTAAAATCTGGTCGGACGAAAGTATGCCCGATGAATGGAACCTCAGCATCGTTTGCCCGATCCTGAAGAAAGGAGACCCTCTGAACTGCGCCAACTACAGAGGTATAAGTCTCCTAAATATCGCATATAAGATCCTGTCTGCCGTACAATGTGAACGCCTAATACCGATCGTCAACAACCTGATAGGTCCTTATCAGTGCGGTTTCAGACCGGGAAAGTCCACCATTGATCAAATATTCACACTACGGCAGATCTTGGAAAAAACCCGTGAATACAAAGTCGATACGCACCACCTCTTTATAGATTTCAAAGTTGCCTATGATAGCGTGTATAGAGACGAGTTATACAGAGCCATGTCTAGTCTTGGCATCCATGCCAAGCTCGTCCGTTTGTGCAGAATGACGATGGAGAACTCTCGCTGCTCCATCAAAGTCGGTAAGAACATCACCGAACCGTTCGATGTCAGGAAAGATCTTAGACAAGGTGACGCGCTATCATGCGATCTCTTTAATATAGTACTTGAGAGAATTGGACGAAACTCACAAGCCAACACCGGAGGTACAATCTTTTACAAGTCTGTACAACTACTCGCTTATGCCGATGACATTGACATAATCAGAAGAACTCAGCGGGCCGTCAATGGGGCATTTACGAGTATTGAGATCGAGGCAGCAAAGATGGGTCTAGCGGTCAATGAAAGCAAAACAAAATATATGCTGTCTACAAAAAAGGACACCCAACATTGGCGTCTTGGGCAGAACGCCACAATAGACAGATATAATTTTGAGGTAGTAAAGGATTTTGTCTACCTAGGCTCTATGGTGAACTCCGCAAATGACATCAGTAGGGAGATCACACGAAGAATTACTCTTGCCAATCGTTGTTTCTATGAGCTAAAACGGCAATTGAGTAGCAAAGCCCTATCTCGAACTACTAAGGTAACTCTTTATAAGACATTAATCATCCCAGTCCTGCTGTATGGCGCAGAGGCATGAGCTTTGAGAAATCCGGATGAAGATGCCCTTGGTTATTTCGAGAGAAAAGTTCTTCGAGCGATCTTTGGTCCCGTCTGCATAGACGGTGAGTGGAGGAGAAGGTACGATGCCGAGCTATACGGCATGTACAAGGACATCGACTTAGCCAGAAGAGTTCACATACAGCGACTAAGATGGCTGTGTCATTTAGAGCGGATGGAGCCCAACGTTCCCGCTAAGAAAGTTTTCGAATCCACCCCGGATGGTAGGTGGCGCAAACAAGTGGAGGGGGACCTCAACCAACTTGGCGTGCGCAACTGGAGGCAGCTGGCTCGTAATCGTGCTAGCTGGAGAGGTTTGTTGGTTGAGGCCTAGGTCCACCCCGGACCGTAGCGCCATCTAAGTAAGTAAGTAAGTTGCCTCTGTAGCAATCACCGTAGTAGATGTCACAGCTTGTCATCCTCTTTTTGCCCGGACCATCCCATCACACTTCCTGGGTGGCGGTAATATCAGCTTTATAGCAGTCTAGGGCCTCTGCTCGTGGTCTGTAAAGGGACAGAACATTCCACGTACAGATCCGAAGGTCGTTGTCCTTATTTCGTTTGCTGGGGTCGTCATTAGTTGAGTCATCCTTATCCGAGGCTTTTGGTTGTTTCGGAACCATAGATTTTTTACCTGGTAGGGAAGTTACGCCGACGACACAACCCCCAACCTGGAGGTCCAGTTCGTTAATTTTTCCCCTAGGACGAGGGGCCGGGTACACCGGTGCCAGTAGTCCACTACGTGAGTATGAGCGCTGCCGTTGGCCCATTAAGGGCTCCCCCGCCCTTACACCATTCCATTTCATCACGCAACGGAGCTTCAAGAACTCAAAACGGTGGTTACAAGAGCAACAAATCCAGCAACGCTTCTGTGAACGTTTCCACCAAGAGTACCTCCACCAACTGCAGAAGAGAAATAAATATAAATTCTCAGCCCGAACACTCGCCATCGGGGATCTGGTATTACTACAAGAACCAAGTGTTACTCCTGCCGATTGGAAAATGGGTCGAATTATTGAATGCTATCACGACAGTAAGGGGTATGTTCGGAGAGTCGATGTGAAGACGACCAAACGGGAGGTCGTGCATCGCGCAACAAATTGTTTGGTCCCTCTTTTCCCAGACGTCCAGGACGAGCCTGCCATACGCCGAAGCAGTCGACAGTATACTCGCACCACCTCACTGTAAACTCGAGTACTTTTATGTTGGCTGGCCCTCACTACTTCAAGAACTAAAGCCTTAGAAATCCAAACACACGCTGCAGGTGTCCATATTCACCGCTTGGGAGACGCTTTCATCAAATACTCCGACTTGGAATTCTCTGTCGAAACCTCCTTGAACGTAGGACTTCATGCATTACTTGAACAGCAGCAGCAACTTCGGATCCAAGAGCAAATGAACGACTACTCAGCCAGCATACAACTCCTCATTAGCGCTATCCAGGCAAATCATCACCATATGGCCCGTTGAAGCTTTACAGACCCATGTCAATAAATTAAACGAAGGTTTGAACTTCTGCATGCTGCCAGCTATACCAGATCCAGCCGCACTATTCACTTTTAATAGAATAACGAAGGCCATCCGCGGAGCTATGGTTACCGTAACGTTCAACATTCCTCTGGTCCAAACAAGAATTTTCTCTATAAATGCTTTTTTATCAGCGTTCCATCATCATCTATTCTTCTAGACCATGGGAACTTCGTGCAACAAATTGCGCTCAGTAGTGACAACGAAACCTCCTTCGATCCAATCCAAGCCATCGATCTAGGCCACGGAATCTACGACAAAGTTAAGGAAACACAACTATGAGTAAGTGACTGCTGGAAGGAAGTATTTAAGAGCCCCACTTCCCCCTCGCTTTTGGACATATGCACCTCAATACCCGTCAATACGGAATTTGATAAGATATACCGATTGCGGAGTGATCTTGCAGTGATATTTAGAACAAGCGCTAACAAAGTTGCTATCGTATGCAACACCACACAGACACCACTCGTTGCAACCGCTAATCTGGTGAGGTTTCCAGGTTGCAGAAACTCCAGCGCCCAGTTTGATGTTTTGTCTCCTATTGTCGAAAAACTCAAAACAGTTAGCCCACACCGCCCACCTAGTCGCGAATACCAGACGGATGAAGAAGAGGTAACACGCGAAACGAATTGAATCGAAAAGAAACGACCTATCAAAAAACGCAAAGCTAGTTCCTCACCGGAAGTAGACCCACAAAAAGATGAAAATCGCAAGGAGATGCAAGAAAAGCCACAGCAAATAAAATTACGTCCTCCGCCACCGATAAACGTTGTTGGAATTACGGACTATAATAAGTTGCATTGCCTCCTTAAAGGAACTCTAGCAACGAAGTTTAAGGCGACATCTCTGCGAAACAATACGTGGAAAGCCAATGTCGATGATGCCGATGGTTACCGAGCAGTATCCCAAAAATTGAATGGCGAAAAGATTCAGTGGTATACTTATGAAAAAAGTTAGAAAGACCACTGCGTGTTGTAGCAAGGGGACTCCACCCCTCGTGGACTAAAGAAGATGTAATGAACGACCTTCAAGACAAAGGCTTTAAAATTGTTGATGCCGTCAATATTATCAAGAAAGAGAAGCAACAGTCGAAAGGAGATCAGGAAAAATTGGTAAAGCGTGAACTTCCACTATTCATGCTTAGTTTTGACAAAGACGAAAATAGAGATGTTATATATGGTACTTAGAGCTCCAGATCGATACCGCAAGTCAAGGCTTCAATCATAGGCAGACGAACTGCCAGAAGGAACCGCGATGCGTTAAATGCGCAGGTAAAAATCCCTCGGAAGAATGTCACCTAAATAAGCAAACCCCAGCCACTTGTACAACTGCAAAGGAAAACATCCTGCGAACTATCGAGGTTGCGAAGTGGCGAAAGAGCTCCAAAAAAGGCGCGACACGCTTAAAAATTCCATGCGCCCGAATCTGAAACCAATTAAGAATAGACTCAAAATAGCTGCGAAAAAAGCAGCGAAAGGTAGAAAACCCGTCAATATTCACTTAAGATCGGGTAATGAAGAAAAATCCAAACGTAGTAGAGAAAATGTGTCAGAAGCAAAATCTTTGAATATTAGCGTGCAGTCTTATGCTCAAGCAGTTAGTGGCACGTACATGACCGAAAACTCACAAGAGATCAAAGCAAGAAACCATCCAAACATTAACGTAAGGATTCCGCTCAAGTTGCGATATTGGAAAACGGTGATAGAGGTTGTTCACAAGATCCTGTATCCCATATTTCTTCCCTGTATTCTTGCGAAACTTGAAGAGCAATGCAAAACAAATAAACTAATGTTCGAGAGACTAATTGCACTAGAAACCAACATTCATAACACGCGCACTTCAACCAGAATATGAAAGAAACATTTAAAATTCTTACTTCGAACGCCAACGGGCTCATACAAAGACTCGACGAGAAATATTTATACGAGAAAAAGATATTCATATATATGTACTTGGTCTGTGAAACTCATCTGACAAAACAATCAAATGTTAAGATAAGGAGATATACTCGTAGCGTGTATCACGCCTTCCACCCGTCGGAAAGAGCCAGAGGCGGATCATCTTTGTTTATAAAAGAATGTATCGAACACACTATCACTAGTGGGCGCCGTGGCGTAAGTGGTTAGTGTGTCGGATCACTACGCAAGAGGTTCCAAGTTCGAATCCCAGAAAATACCAAAAAGTTTTTTCACTGTGCCACCTCTCGCGAGCATCTGACAAACATCCGAGAGTATTGTTGCCACGAAAAAGCTTTTCAATTCGCCGTTCGGATTCGGCATTAATCTGTAGGTCCCTTCCATTCGTGTGAAAAATATAACGCACACAACATGAGTGGTTGCGAGAAACTAGGCCCTGGCACTTTAAAGAGCTGCTGCGCCAAATATTTGTATTTGTTTTTGTATCGAACACTCAGCAGAAATAAAGATTGAATTAGAAGCAATGCAAGCAAGCACGACTTCAACGCGAAACACCCCTTCTGGGGTTCAAAGTATGCCTCTCAGAAAGGTAGAAAGCTTTATAATGCGGGTATGCCATACAGTTCCGATTTTCACTCGACGGGTAAACCAACATATTGGCCGACTGATAGAAATACGCGTAAGATACCAGATCTGATCGATTTCTTTGTTGTTAAAGGAATAACTAGCAACTGTATAAAAGTTGAAGAAAGCTTTGATCTCTCTTCTGATCATTCTCCAATCATTATGACGATAAGCGAAGCTCTGATTAAAAAAGTAGGACCGGTCAGATTAACCAGCGGAAAAACTAATTGGCTTCAAAAAAGATATCGACGCAAATATTGAGCTGGGCGTATTACTTAAAAGGCCCTATGAACATGAAGTTGAAGTTGACCGCTTCGTCGAAATCCTACAGAATGCCACGTGGAAGAATACTCCCAAACCAAAGAAAACTCCGGGCAGTTACATTCAAAATTATCCGCAGGAAATAAAAGATATGATAAAGGAGAAGAGAAAAGCCCGTAAAAAAAGCCAACAAACTCGGGCACCGCAACATAAAGCACATTTTAACCGTTTGTGCAACTCGCTAAAAAGATCTATTAAAGACCTTAAGAATAATGAAATACAAACTTACCTAGAAAGCTTAACGGCAGAAAAAGATTCTAATTACTCGCTTTGAAAGGCTATAAAAGTTATAAAAAAACCTCAAATTCAAGCCGCACCAATTAGGAAAAATCAAGACGAATGGGCCGGGCATGATAAAGGGAAAGCGCAAGTTTTTGCCGCCCAACTGGAAGAAACTTTTAAACTGTCTGATGGAGAAGCTCTTATTCAAAATATAAATACGTCGGATATAGACAAAAGTGTAACAAGAAAAGCAACAATAACCGAACTTAAGGAAGAAATAAAGAAACTTAATCCTAAGAAGGCTCCTGGGAATGATCTAATCAAGGGAGAGGTTCTTAAAGCACTACCAAGAAAAGATCTAATTAAGCTTCTGTTCATTGTAAACGCCACGCTTAGACTAGAATATGTTCCCAGTCAATGGAAAGAGGCCGAAGTCTTAATGGTCCTTAAGCCCGGAGAACCGTCGAAAGACAAAACGTATTATAGACCTATTTCGCTTCTTCCAATTACATCCAAAGTGTTTTTTTTTTTTTTTTTTTGTTCGAGAGAATATTGATTAGGCGAATACAGCTGGTAGTAGAAGAAAAGCATCTCATTCCGGATCATCAATTCGGATTCAAAAGTAAGCGTTCTTCATTTGAACAAGTGCAGAGAATAACACATGTAATCGCAAAATCAAAATCAAAATGTAAAAGAAAAAAGGATTTATTCAAGCGGATTCCTCGACGTTTCTCAAGCCTTTGATAAGGTCTGGCATGAAGGCTTACACCCCTATCGTGGAATTCGTCGGAATTGAGTTTCACTTTATCTATGCGATGCTCTTTCACTTTCTTCTGCTATCGTGGAATCCGCCGAGAACGTCTCCTTAGCGACAGGCATTGGGGAAAGGTAGTTTCACTGTCAAACAGCTGTCTTTTATTTGTCAATAAAAATTTGTGTAGCTATGTACAATACATTAGTTTCGTAAAAGGAAAATTTATTTAAAAAGTGATTAAAATAAAAATTAAGCAAATGGACTTTTTAGCTCTGTGTTTTTGGAAACAGAAGAGGAAGAAGATGAGCGGTCTTCGCAGAGAAGAGTACGACAGAGGTTAAGAGCAAGAGTGGTTGATTTCATGGCTCTGTCAGATGAATTGTATGTTTCTAGAAATAATATTTTTTTTATATTTCTGATTCTAATAAAGTTCAATATTGTATAGATTTATCAAAAATTTTCGCTTAATAAAGCAGTTGTAGTTTTTTTTCTGTAATTTATATGTAAACAAAAATTGTTTGCTTTTTTAATTTCACTTTTATTTTTCCAAACAAAGAAGACGATGTGCAGCAGCCAAGCCAGAAATCCACAATGATTTTGATGCGGATGAGAAAAGCCATTTTGTTCGGGAAAAATCCGAATCGAACGTTTTCCACGAAACAGTGGAACTGATTCACATTACCCACTTTGCGGATTTGACGATGCCGGAATATTTTTTTCGGTGAATATATCCCCCGGTGGATTCGACGATAGTGGTGTTAAAGTTTAAATGACGACAAGCTCTGCCAGAGCGCCTATATAGTATTTTGAAGAACTACGAGTACCTTACGAATAGACTATTCCGCGTCAAATGTGGAAACGAATATTTAAATTTTAAGAAAATAATACCTGGGGTGCCGCAAGAAAGCGTTCTTGGTCCAGTTTCATATCTGTTATACACTCGTGATATACCACAAGTAGAAGGTATTGCGCTAGCTACATTTGCTGACGACACTGCTATCTTGGCAGTAGGTAAAACTGCCGAAGATACTACAGAAAAACGGCAAGAAGCTTTGGATAGAGTAAATGAATGGACAAAGGTGTTATGTATTTCAATTGTTGTTAACTTAAGCCTCCCTAAGTCTGTTTTCCTATTTTACATAACACTTATTTACATACTTGTATAGACTATAAATAGATGGTAAGTTTATGAATTCTCTCTCTCTTACTATGACCGGCACCCAATAAAGTGTTACCAAAAGCACGACTTCGTTTTAATCCAACATTGGGGACGAGGATTTTTTTTTAAGTAACCCAACTGTGTAAAGTACAGTAAGTTATCATGTCACGTTTAGTGGGGCATATAGAACCATTTGTGACTGGGAGCAATTTTAAAGCTTACGAAGATCGACTCTGGCAATTCTTTAAGGTAAATGATATCGGTGAGGAAGCAAAAACACCGCTGTTTATTACAGTAGTGGGAGCAGAAATTTATGAGATTCTGATGTCTCTAACAATGCCACAATTGCCGAGTGGAATGAAGTTTGAGGACCTACTATCACTTCTACGAGATCATTTTGCTCCTAAGGAAAATAAAAGGGCGGAGTGATACAAATTCAACAAGATAATGCAAGATGAGGGGGAACCGTTAAGTGAGTTCATTGTTCGACTGAAAGCAGCTGCCCAAACCTGTCCTTTTGGGGACTCTTTGAAGACGTTAAGGATGATAAGCAGGCAGGCAAGTACAAGGCAAATATTTTAGATGAAGCTTTGGCGGATCGCTTTAAAATGGGTGTAAGAAGTGATAAAATTCAAGAAGTCCTATTGAGGGATGATTCCCTTATAGTTCAAGAAATGTTGCTCCATGGCACTAAACATGGAGTCGTCCGAGAAGGCATCTAGATATGTTCAACCAACACACCAGCATGCTGTATATAATAGTGCAGCTAAACAAAAGTTATATGGGAAAATGTCAAGGGCGCAGCAACATCAAGGTAAAAAGCATAACCAACATGTGACCCAGAAGGAGTGTAGCAGATGCGGTCGTGGTGACCGCGTGGAATCCAGATGTCCGGCAAGGAATTGGCAGTGTTTTGCGTGGAATAAAAAAGGCCATGTGCCAATCAAGTGTCAATTTAACAAAGCCAATATAAAAAAGATCAACAGTGTGTCGGTGTACGTTCGACAGGCGTGTTCCGTAGGGGAAAGAAAAGAGCACTTCGAAAATATGTTACTTTACTAAAACAAATAATTTAGTGAATAGGAAAAATACAAAAACGGAGGAGACGTGTCGTAATTGCGTCTTTTCTGTTCGAGTTCGTTTCGAGGTGTCCTTCTTCTTCCTTCTCGATCTTTTTTTGATACTTCTCTTGGGGAGTGTCCCGAAAGGTTGTGTTCGCATTACACATCGTCGGCAGCGTTCAGCTGACAGCTCGGCCCTTCCTGACATGGAGTCGTCCCCGGCTCCTCAGCTGCCTCATCATCATCCCCGTCAAGTTCTGGTCCTAGCAAACACCATGGCTAATCTAACCCGGAGGGACGACGCAGTAGAGGGAATCATCGCCGTAGGTGGCGCGCACAAGTTCAAGGGGACCTCGACCAACTTGGAGTGCGCAACTGGAGGCAATTAGCTAAAGACCGAGCTAAATGGAGAGGCTTGTTGGTTGAGGCCCAGGTTCACCCCGAACTGTAGCGCCACCTAAGTAAGTAAGTAAACACCATGGCTTCATTTTGTCGCTGGCCATAACCGTTGAAAATCTTCGTCTTCTCTGGCTTGTTCCCATTTCCTCCAAAACATATCGATCATGCCTCAGACTCTTCTTTACAACGTATGGTCCCTTATACTTAGGCTCTAGTTTGTGGGACTCGCCAGTCGGTAACGGCACACACTCTACGACGACTAAATCTCCTTCGTGATAAACCTTGGGAGTTTTATGCTTGGCGTCGAATCGCAGCTTCCACTTCTTTTTCTCTTCGGCTATTCGCTGGGCAACTTCTGCACGCCGCTGCCCCATGTTAACATCTAATTCGGCATCCGCAACGTCATGCACGGCTTGCACAAAATGATTGACCGAAATGTCCTTCAGCTTGAAGTCGAATATGATTTGATTCGGGCTATAACCTGTGGTCGAGTTCCGTTGAGTGTTAATCGTCCACTGGAGATTTCGAAGTTCCAGGTCCCAATTTCCAATCTCGTTAGGCATCCGGCTTAGCGCGTCGACGTGCGCCATTCGATTTGCACTTCGGTGAATAATCGTAAAATCGTATTCCTGCAAACGCAACCACCATCTGGCTACACGAGGAATAAGCGAAGATGTCGCTTTAATTGCACTCACGGCAGAGCAATCCGTCACGACACAAAACCTTCGACCAAGCAAGTACATGCGGAAACGCTCCAAACTCTCTACCACAGCAAGCACTTCGAGTTCGTAGTTTGAGTATTTCGATTCAGCGGCTGTGCATGTGCGACTGTAGTAGAAAACAGGTTTTCGTTCGGCGGAATCGTCTGTCGCTTGAAATAATATTCCAGCTAACCCGTTTTTTTTTTTTTTTTTAGGTTGCGCCAAGGATGTATAATCTTCATAGATACTAATAGCCCGAGTGCTACTAGCATGCACGATTCGCAAACCTGAGTAATCGATTCCAGGAATACGCCTACGTACTAAACACACACCCTACACACTTCAACCACTCTCCCCGCGGTACTGCCGTTAGGTATTTCTTCGCGGGGCTGGTAAGCAATTATGCTCTAGTCTCCGAGGCCGCCTCTTGGGCTCTTCCTAGGGCTTCTGCTCTTCGCAGCGCATTCTGCACACACACTATGAATGAGCAGATCTCCATCCACTCGCCCTCTGATCGTGTCATGTGACTAACAATATTTTCTGGACTTGGCAGGTTTGCTCTGTCTTCTGCAAAGCGTCTGCAGTAGAACACTGCATGCTCCGCGTCCTCCTCTTCGTTTGGGCATATTGGACACAGGGGCGAACTATCGTGTCCAAATCTATGGATGTATTTCCGGTAGCCACCGTGTCCGGACAGGAACTGTGTGAGGTGGTAGTTACAGTTCCCCCTCGCTCTCTCTGTCCATGATTTTATAGTGGGAATGAGCTTGTGGGTCCACCTGCCTTTGGTAGAGTTGACCCACCTGGTTTGCCACAGCGTTGCTGATGCTGCCCTTTCCTCCTCCTTAATCCTTTTTGCCTCTTGCCGGTTCGAGGGACGTCTAAGGTATACTCTCTGCATGTCTTCAGCGAGGATGTCGATTGGGACCATCCCAGCTAAAACGCAGGCTGCATCATCGGAGATAGTTCGGAAGCCGCTGATCACTCTGATTGCGCAGAGCCTGTGAGCTGATGATAGCTTCTTCCTGCACTCATTTGTCACCAGTGCACCTGCCCATATCGGGGCAGCGTATAGAAGTTCTGAGCTGACCACTCTGGACAGTAGGATCCTGCGGGCGTATCCAGGCCCGCCGATGTTCGGGAGCATTCGGGAGAGTGCTGCCTGCATCAGCGATGCTTTCTTACTGGAATACTCGACGTGGGCTTTGAAGCGCAGCCTGTTGTCGAGCATGACTCCAAGGTACCTCAAGGATTCTTTGGACCTGATTATCTGGTTTCCGACCCGGAAGCTGGCGTATTCCACCTTTTTGCGGCTGGTTATTAGGACAGATTCGGTCTTGTGGGCAGCTAGTTAAATAAATAAAATAAATATTTGGCGCAACAGCTCATTAAGTGCCAGGGCCTAGCTTCTCGCAACCACTCATGTTGTGTGCATTATATTTTTCGTACGAATGGAAGGGACCTACAATTTAGTGCCGTATCCGAACGGCGATTTGAGAAGCTTTTTCGGGACAACAATACTCTCGGATGTTTGTCAGACGCTCGCGAGAGGTGGGACCGTGAAAAAACTTGTTGGTGTTTTGTAGGATTCGAACTTGGAACCTCACGCGTAGTGATCCGACACACTAACCACTTACGCCACGGCGCCCACAGCTAGTTCCAGACCGGTAAACTCCAGCCATTACAAATACAAATATTTGGCGCAACAGCTCTTTAAAGTGCCAGGGCCTAGCTTCTCGCAACCACTCATGTTGTGTGCGTTATATTTTTCACACGAATGGAAGGGACCTACCGTTTAATGCCGAATCCGAACGGCGATTTGAGAAGCTTTTTCGTGACAACAATACTCTCGGATGTTTGTCAGACGATCGCGAGAGGTGGGACAGTGAAAAAACTTTTTGGTATTTTCTGGGATTCGAACTTGGAACCTCATGCGTAGTGATCCGACACACTAACCACTTACGCCACGGCGCCCCCCATTTTATTTTCCAGCCATTCCTTTATTCTTATAACTGCCTCATCCGTGGCAGGCTCCACCTCGTGTACGTGCTTGGCTACTGTAACCACTGCGATATCGTCAGCGAAGCCAATTACTTTGACTCCCTCGGGTAGTGCTAGTCGCAGAACTCCGTCGTACATAATGTTCCATAGGAGAGGTCCCAGAACCGACCTTTGCGGGACTCCCGCGGAAACAGTGTAGTGCTTAACGCCATCGTCAGTATGGTATCTTAGCTTCCTATTGCTGAAGTAGTCCGTGACTATCCTCAGCAGGTAGTATGGTGTATCCATCCTGGCCAGGGATCTCCTAATGGATGGCCAGCTTGCCGAGTTGAACGCATTTTTCACGTCGAGCGTTACTACTGCGCAGTATTTCTTCGTCCCCCATTTCCACCTTTTCCCTTGTATTGCTTCAGTTGCTATATCTACTACCGCCTTTATGGCATCGACGGTAGAGCGTGATTTTCTGAAGCCGTACTGACAGTCTGACAGGGCTCCGTTTTCCTCCGCCACCGCAAGCAGTCTGTCATAGATGATACGCTCTAGGATCTTCCCCAGCGTATCGAGCAGGCATATTGGGCGATACGATGATGGTTGTCCGGGCGGCTTATTGCCCTTTGGAAGCAGCACTAAGTGTTGTAATTTCCATGGTGTAGGGAATACCCCTTCCTCTATGCACCTTTGCATCGTTGTTAGAAAGATGTCCGGTCTCGTCTTAACAGCCGCCTTGATTGCCTTATTCGGGATGCCATCCGGTCCAGGTGCTTTGCTGTCTCCGATTTTTCTGCATGCCCCAAAGAGTTCTTCTGACGTGATTGCCGGGATATGCTCCATGCTGATCTCCCTCGTGATGGAGACCATAGTAGTTGGTCTATGGGGGAATAGGTGCTCTACTATAGTCTTTAGCATTGCCGGGCATGTAAGTTGTGGAGACCTGCTGCTTTTAAGCTTCTTCATCACCACTCTATACGCCATGCCCCAGGGGTCTAATTCGGCCTCGTCACAGAGCCGCCTAAAGCTCCTTGACTTACTCTCCTTAATGGCCCTTTCCAGTTCTTGCCTCGCCAATTTAAATGTGGTTAGCCGCTCTTGGAAATCTTGTCTGCCTCTGGATCTCTGAGATCTTCGTCGTGCTTGTAGGCACTTCGCCCTGAGCTGTTTAATCTCGTCGGTCCACCAGTAGCAGGGCTCGCCTCTTTTACTGACAGACCTTCTGGGCATTGCTGCGTCGCACGCTGTGGTTATGACCTGGATCAGCTGATGCGAAAGTGCCTCAGCCGATCCATTATTTATTGTGGCACTGGTGCTTAGCATTTCTTCGAAAGTGTCTTTGTCGAAGAGCGTATCCTTCCACTTTGGTCCTGTTAGGGTGGGACGCAGTCTACGTTTCTCCTCGCCGACATTAAATATAATTGCCTGGTGGTCACTGTGGGTATAGTCTTCGCTGACCCGCCATTTGGTTTTCCGCAGGAGTGAGTTGCTCATGAATGTGATGTCAATGATTGATCCCCTGTCTGCCTTTCGAAACGTTTCCGCTGTACCGTCGTTGGCCAGACTAATGTCCAGTGCTGCGAAACATTCGAGGAGAGCTCTTCCCCTTGCGTCTGTGGTTCTACTGCCCCAATCAGTAGCCCAGGCGTTGAAATCTCCAGCTATAATCACTGCGTGTTTCCCCCGCGCGTCAGCTACGATGTCGTCCAGCAGCTTTAGATAGTCCGCCAGTGTTATACTGGGGGGCGCATAGCAACTATAGAAGTGCACACCATTTATCCTTGCAGATACGAAAAGGTCAGCCTGGTGGCCGACTGACTGCAGAGCATAGCTCCCGCAGGTCCATATCGCGGCTTTTTCGTGGTGTCGTCTATCCAGCTACTTCCATTTATGGGCTTGTACGGTTCCCTTATTAGGGCTACGTCGATCCTTTTCTCTCGTACAGTTTGCGCCAGAAGGTCCTGTGCGGCGGCGCAGTGGTTTAGGTTTATCTGGACGACATTCATCATATTAATTTGGCCAGTGCCTTCTTGAGTACCGGGCACTTGCTGCTACCAGCTACGTGTCCGGCGTTTTCTGGTGTGACCGTCTTACACCAGAAGCATAATGCGTCCTTTTTGCATTCTTTGGCTATGTGGCCCTCCTTTCCACAGTTTCTGCACTGCTTGGATCGGTCATGCTCGCTCTTGCATTGACGCGCCGTGTGGCCAAACTCCAGACACCTAAAGCATTTGGTGAGGGCCTTTCAAACACGAATACGGCAGTTCACCCAGCCGACTTTGATTTTGCTGGACTCCAGCAGCTTGTTCCCCTTCTCTGTCGGTAGCCCCACTGTCGCGATCTGCGTGCCACCGTAGGCCTTCCTAAGGCTGAGCACATCTGCTTCGGCAACCTCGATGTTGTACTGAGCTTTGATAGCTTCGCAGATGTCTCTCCTAGTGGTGACTTCGTCAAGGTCTTTAATTTCGACCGTGGATCTCTGTATTAGAGTGCGGATCTCCGCCTCTGCGCCAAGGTTTTCACCGATGATGCTCCTAAATTGTTCGGTGCTGTCACCAGATTCGCGTAGCTGGAAGAGCAGGTCGCCTTTCTGGGTTCTCCTAATCTTTGTGACCGATTCACCCAGATTGTGGAGCTTGGAGTCCGCTTTGACCCTGCGTAGTATTTCGGCGTAGGAAAGTTGACCCTTGGTTGCCACCACTATTGCGTCCGGTCGCGTTTTTTCACTGGCGGTCTTGCCTGGCTTCTTCTCATCCTTCTTGTTCTTTTTGAGAACTTTCGACCAGGCACTGCCGCGGCCTATAATCTGCTCGTTGCTCGCCGCACTGATGGGCTTTTGACTCTTTGTGGCTATGTTGGTGACCTTCTTCCTGGAGGCATTTAACCACTAATTTTCTCCTGTTGCCCGTTGCTTGCTTGTGGTTGCGTTTGCCCGCTTATTTGTGGCCACTGGGGTCTCAACGCCAGCTGCGGCATCCTTTTGCTTGGTGTTTGCCAAAGGTGGATGTTTCTGTTTCCGCTTTGACTCCGGGCGTTTCCTGTCTGTAGCACCATTTGGCGGATGTACCTCCTTCCGCTTTGGCTCCGGGGGTTCGCTGGCTGCAGCCTGCCTTCTCTTGGGTTCTAAAGTTGACTTTAGCCAGGGCGAAGTTTGTGAGAAGTTGTTTTGACGAATAACCTCTTTTGCCTTCTCGTCGTGCAGCTGGATCGCCGAGAGCTCATAGAGAGCTCTGATGCTTTCAATGGCATCTCGCATCGCTTGGTGGATTGAGCGTCTTTTTCCGTCTTCCAGCATTTCTACCACCCCCCTAATTTGCTCACCTAGTTTGTGGAAATCAGATTGCTGGGCGGATGGTTCGACCGTCACGTTTCTTATTGCAGGTGACTCGCGCCGTTCCGTGTGTCATTATGCTGATGCTACTTCGCCAACTGGTGACCTCAGCATCCTTGAGTTTCCCTGAAAGGGGTTTTCCTCGTTCTCCACTGTGTTTTCTCCTGTGTTTTTGTTTGTTTTGTTTGAAATCATTTCTAGTAGGTCCCCACTCAAAGCCGCTATCAATGCTCGAATGTGTAGTCACCCAGGGATCCCATGGTTATCTGTGCAAGCAGGAGGCCATGCGAGGGTTGGCACAACCCCTTATGAGGTATTGTGTCAGAGCCGGATCGGTGCAAAGCAGGAATGTTACATCTGCACCTACACCACCAACTTAATGGTGACGAAACATTGAACGTACTTTGAGGCCTGCCAAGGTTTTAACGGGACGGGGGCGCTCGTAGCATTAGCCTGAAAGCCATTTCAACCGGATTTCACTCCAACTTACTCAGGTAAGAATACTACAAACGTCAGCCCTCATAGCTCTCATTCCAATTCGTTATCCAGTATGCCATAATTAAGACCTTACTGGGCTCGGTCTTAATGTTTCTTGTTTTTTTTTTTTTTTAGTTTTGGTACTGATGACGAAGTCATCGTAAAGAAAGAACAGTTTGTAGTTCTTCTCGGTGTAATGATGTATAGTATATGTATAATATATGCAACCTCTCATCCAGGGCAGGAGGCTGCACGTTTCACGGTCTGGCGGGTACATCCGGATCTCGCCATTTTCTCCTTACTGTATCCCTCGTAGCCACCTTGTGCGGTGGGGAGCACTTAGATGGAAGACGGTGCTTATTCGTCTTGTCGCAGAAAGTTCATAGGGGTTCCTTTGACCTTTTCAGACAAGCCCGCCTTCTCTGCCGCTCTTGGTCGGGGACTGCTTATTTGGGTATTCGCAGTTAACCTACAATTCTGCAGGCCGTTCACTATCCGCCACCTGTGACCCCCACAGTTGCCTGAGCTTAGCCCCACCAGCCCGTCCGACTTGGTGGCTGTGAACCCGTATCAGCTGGCATCTGTGTAAACTTCGTGGATTTTTCCTGGATCGTAAACCCGGATGATTGGCTCGCTGCATAATATCCGTTTCAGCTTCACGAATGCTTCCGTCTGCTCATCCTCCCAATGGAACGGTGACTCAACTTTCTCTTTTTTCAACATCGATGTCAATGGTTTAGCGATGACTGCAAAGTCCTGGACGAACTTCCTGAAATAGCTCACCAGGCCCAAGAATCTTCTCAATTCAGTGACGTTGGTCGGTCGTGGAAAGTTGTCGATAGCTAACGTTTTCTCGTGGCTAGGCTTAATTCCATCCTTGGTCAATCGATGTCCTAAAAAGGTAATTTCGGTCGCTAAGAACACGCATTTGCTAATCCGAAGAGTTAGGCCAGCTTCCCTCAGCAGCTGCAAAATCTCTTTCGGACTACTCAGTCCTTCATTGACGTTGCGACTCGGAATTATAACCTCGTCTACATAACTAAATGCTCGTCCTTTCATTGGTTTTATAAGTTTGGACATTGCTTCATAACATACGCTTGGCGCATTGACCAAACCAAACGGCATGCGATTAAATTCATACTGACCTGCATGTGTGATAAAAGCGGTGAAACTTCGACAATCCTCATCGATTGGGATTTGATAGTAGCTGGACATCAGATCCAAATCGTAAAACGTTCTTTCCCTGCGGTCATTGAAAGAATTTCCTCCACTGTCGGCATTGGGTACGGTTTCTTTACAGTGATGGCGTTCAGTGCTCGGAAATCAATGCACATACGGTCTTCCCCCGATGACTTCTTCACCAACACGACAAGCGATGAATATGCAGATGTACTAGGCCGAATTACGTCATGCTCCAGTAATTCTTCGATGACGTTCTCGATTACCTCTCTCTTCCCAAAAGGCACACGGTACGGCTTCTTAACTATCGGTGTATTAGACGTAAGCGTTATGTTCATTGTCGTTGTTACACATAAGCGCTTGAGTGTTTCGCCAAAACAATCGGAGTACTCGTCGATGATTTCGTGTAACTTTTCTTTAGCGCCAGTCGAAAGTCCGTCTCCCGTCTTTATTTCGTTTTCAGTAAATTCCTCAAGACGGCAAGATTCCTTTCCGATAACCAGTCGTCGATTGTTCTTACATAACATATCACTCCCAAGGAGAAGGGGGTACGGCATCAACTCGTCCTTAACAATCAAAAAACAGTGAGCCGCTTCTTCCATCTGATCTATCTGTATCGTCGCCGTAATACAGCTGTTTCCACACCATTCTCCGCCGGCGAAACCATTTAACGTGAACGGTTCATGTGGTTGGATTTCTCCAATGCTTTGTGCGAATGAATACCGTATAAGCGAACAGTCGCTACCTGGGTCGACGAATGCCTGCGCTTCGTGTTTCTTTACTTTTACATCCTTCGTTCGGTTATCTTCGTTGACGTCATCGTTGGAAATCCTCAGGACGTTGTTCTGTACCGCTAGTGTGCGACCTCGTTCCGAAAAGGCATTCTCCGAGTGATTTGTTTTCCGACAGATATTACATCGTGGTTTCTTCTGTGGTTTTGTACAGTTGACGGAAATATGCCCAGTTTCTGAGCAGTTGTAACATACGACTGGGGATGAGAAATGTTTGGCTGAAGTAGTTGGTCGGCTTTCGAATGCGGTGGCGATCCTTGGCGAGCCACTAGATGCGGGCTCGATACTCGGGGTGGTTTTCCGTGGTCTGTTGGTCGACGATCCTGCTGGACGATTAGCAAAATAACGCTCGATGGTGTTGCGAAGGTCATTTAAACGCAATAGGTTCATGGCTGCCAGTGCTGTTTGCAGCTCGCTGTGATTCATTCCGTTGCGAACGTATTTGATTATTGCCGGATCGCTTAATCGGTGCTTTTGTCCAAGTGCTCGCATGCGGTAAAAATAGTCGATAACGTTTTCACCTTGTTTCCGTGTCTGCGAAGACATTTTAAGATGAATGTCCGCTTCGTTTTCGTCCTTACCAAAATCCTCTATAAGACGACGCTCAAATTCTTGCCACGACTGTATTTCTCCTAGCAGTGAGTCTGACTATTGTTTCGCGGGGCCTCGCATTTTTGTTTGGGCGACGTAGAGAACACTTCTTTCCTCCCACGAATATAACCTTATAAGGGTGTTGATTCGATCGACATATTGCTCAGCTGATGGAGAGAGCTCTTCCGAGGGATTGTATTCAGGAATTTTTTTTTTTTTTTTTTTTTTTTTTTTTTTTTTTTTTTTTTTGCCGAGAGCAGGTGAAAAATCTTCCAAAGACACCATAAGGCCCGTCCGCGCGTGCTTATGGTAGTGTGAGATTTTTACTCACTAAAAAAACACCTCTCCTCAAAATTAATACTACAACTAAGCCAGTGCTTATCCAGTAGTTTTATTTTCGCTTACGAGGATCGTTATTCTAGAGAAAGATGATTGTATGTGATTAAAAATAAATGTAGCACTTACTTACTTACTTACTTACTTAGGTGGCGCTACAGTTCGGGGTGAACCTGGGCCTCAACCAACAAGCCTCTCCATTTAGCTCGGTCTTTAGCTAATTGCCTCCAGTTGCGCACTCCAAGTTGGTCGAGGTCCCCTTGAACTTGTGCGCGCCACTTACGGCGATGATTCCCTCTACTGCGTCGTTCCTCGGGGTTAGATTCGAAGACTCTGCGGGCCGGAGCGTTGGTGTCCATTCGCTCTACATGTCCTAGCCATCTCAGACGTCCAATACGCTGTTTTTTGACTAGGTCGATGTCGCTGTACAGCTCGTATAGTTCGTGATTGAATCTTCTCCTCCAAAACCCGTCAACGCAAACGGGACCGAAAATCTTACGAAGAATTTTTCTCTCGAAGCGACCAAGGATATCTTCATCCTCTTTTAATAAAGTCCATGTTTCAGCGCCGTAAAGCAGGACTGGGATGATCAAGGTCTTATATAGAGTCTCCTTAGTTGTTCGAGATAGGGCTTTACTGTTGAATTGCCTTATAAGCCCAAAAAAACAGCGATTGGCAAGAGTTATTCTTCGATTGATTTCTGCACTGATTTTGTTTGTAGAATTTATAGCAGAGCCAAGGTAGACAAAGTCCCTTACTACCTCGAAGTTATAGCTGCCCACGGTGACGTTTTGTCCAATTCGTCGGTGTTGGTTTTCCCTTCTTGTTGACAGCATATACTTGGTTTTGCCCTCGTTTATCGCCAAACCCATTTTGGCCGCTTCCGCCTCAATGCTTGCAAACGCACCGGTGACAGCCCGCTGAGATCTTACAATAATGTCTATATCGTCGGCGTACGCAAGCAGTTGTACAGACTTGTAATGGATTGTGCCTCCGGTGTTGGCTTGTGAGTTCCGCACAATCCGTTCAAGTACAATATTGAAGAAGTCACATGACAGCGCGTCACCTTGTCTAAAGCCTTTTTTGACATCAAAGGTCTCGGTGAGTTCATTGCCGACCTTGATGGAGCAGCGAGCGTTCTCCATCGTCAGCCTGCACAGACGGACAAGTTTGGCAGGGATGTCAAAACTAGACATGGCTCTATAAAGCTCTTCTCTATAGATGCTGTCATAGGCGGCCTTGAAATCGATAAAGAGGTGGTGAGTATCGATTTGGAATTCTTGGGTTTTCTCCAGGATCTGCCGAAGTGTGAAGATTTGATCTATAGTGAACTTTCCTGGCCTGAAACCGCACTGATAGGGTCCAATCAGGCTCTTGATAAAAGGTTTCAGGCGTTCACACAATATCGCAGAAAAGATCTTGTATGCGATGTTGAGGAGACTGATGCCTCTATAATTGGCGCAGTTGAGGGGGTCTCCTTTCTTGTGGATCGGGCAAACTATGCTGAGATTCCATTCATCAGGCATACACTCGTCTGACCAAATATTAGAAATGAGTTGGTGTATGCACTCTACCAATTCATCCCCAGCTGCATTGAAAAGTTCGGCCGGTAAGCCGTCAGGTCCAGTAGCCTTGTTCGACTTTAGCTTGGATATTGCTATCCTCACTTCATTTTGGTCAGGTGGACGGAAATTTTGACTATCATCGTCTATGTTGAATGGTTCATTCTGCCTGACAGCGGGATGTTGGTCTTCGTCGCCGTTATACAGTCTGCAGAAGTAGTTTTTCCATATTCTCAGCACCGACTGTGATTCTACTACGAGGTTTCCATTTTCATCTCTACAGGTTTCTGTACTGGTATTACTTCTCTGACACGTTCTTTTTACCTTTTGGTAAAACTTCCGTACATTGTTCCTGGAGTATAGACTCTCGATATTCTCAAACGCGCGCTTCTCATGCTCTTTCTTCTTCTTTTGGAGAAGTCGATGTTCTTCCCGTCTCTTTTGCTCGTAGAGCTCACGAGCAGCTCTCGTCTTCCTTTGCAGCGCCGCTTTGTATGCCTCTTGTTTTGCTGCATGCACTCGCCGGCATTCTTCGTCAAACCAGGGATTTCTCGGTGGTGGGCGAGCGAGACCCAGTACATCAGTCGCGGCGTTTCTGATGGCATGTTGGCAGCGTTGCCACTGGTCTTCGGTACTTGATGCTGGCGGCAAAGGGGTGATTGAGAGATTTCGGGATACGCGTTCAGCGAAGAGTCTGGTGGTCTCTTGCGATTGTAGCTTTTCGACGTTAAATTTTCTCACAGTAATTCTTCTTTGTTGCTCAGATTGGGATATCCGCATTCGTACCTTGGCTACAACAAGGTAATGATCCGAGTCTATGTTGGCCGCTCGGAAGGTTCGGACATCCAGAATACTGGAGGCATGCCTTGCGTCGATCGCAATATGATCAATTTGGTTGATCGTGACATGATCATTGGACCGCCATGTCTGCTTATGAATATCGAGATGAGGAAACCATGTGCTTGCTATGGTGACATTTCGCTCCACAGCGAAATCAATTAGCCTTAGTCCGTTGTCAGACGTGGTGTCATGTAGGCTATGCTTACCAACTGCCCTACCAAAGACGTCCTCCTTTCCTATTTTGGCGTTAAAATCGCCCAATACGATTTTAACGTCGTATTTAGGACATTGCTCGTATGTTTTGTCGAGGAGCTCGTAGAAACACTCTTTGGTGGCAGGGTCCTTTTCTTCCGTGGGGGCATGAACACATATTAGGCTTATGTTAGCGAATTTAGCCTTGATCCGGATAGTCATAATACGCTCGCTTACGTGTCGGAAGCTTAAGACTTCTTGCCTAAGTCTGCCGCGTATGACAAATCCGCATCCGAATAAGCGTTGCCTGTTGCCTCTGTAGCAATCACCGTAGTAGATGTCACAGTTTTTCATCCTCTTTTTGCCCGGCCCATCCCTTCGCACTTCCTGGATGGCGGTAATATCTGCTTTATAGCAGTCTAGGGCCCCTGCTAGTTGTTCGGCTGCACGTGGTCTGTAAAGGGACAGAACATTCCACGTACAGATCCGAAGGTCGTTGTCCTTATTTCGTTTGCTGGGGTCGTCATTAGTTGAGTCATCCTTATCCGAGGCTTTTGGTTGTTTCGGAACCATAGATTTTTTACGTGGTAGGGAAGTTACCCCGACGGCACAACCCCCAACCTGGAGGGCCAGTTCCTTAATTATTCCCCTAGGACGAGGGGCCGGGTACACCGGTGCCAGTAGTCCGCTACGGGAGTATGAGCGCTGCCGTTGGCCCATTAAGGGCTCCTCCGCCACCATCTCTATTCCAATGTCCTGACTAACATTGGAAATTCCTTACCGACCTGTGATCCGAATACGTCGAAGCAGCTCGCGCAAGGTATTCACTAAGTTCAACCTAACTGGAACTATAGACGCCACCGTTGACTCCGTCTAGGGAATTCGTCCGCTGCCGCCTGGAACAGGAAGAAGTGCTCTAGTGAGAAAAGCACTCTTTCCCCCCTCTCTCATCTGCTGCCACCAAGAATCCGCCAAACGGGGTTGGTTACCCATTTCTTGGATTAAGGTACTAGGCACCCGGCTGTCACCGCGTGGAGGTTGAGAGTAGGAGTTGGTAGGCCTCAGCTGAGTGAAAACGCTTGTGTTCTCATATGATCGCATGCACTACCGTTTGACCAGCACTTTAGACAGGTTAAATTCCAATGAAAGTTCCTGCCTTTTTCACGACCTTCATATGCTATGACGTGAGGTCAAAAGATTTTGTCCTTTGAAGACGACAAATTGAATTGTTCGCGTCAAGTAGTTGAGTGATAGTACGGTTACAATGGCCGTGAACACGATCTTTGTGTTTACGCGCAAATTTTGTTATCTCTTCGACGACGCTGGGAATTCCCAGATCCCGATGAATATCTTCGTTACGTACATACCACGGGGCGTTAACGATCGTTATAAGAACTTTATTTTCGAAAGTTTGTATGATGTTTCTATTGCTTTTCTTGGTACAACCCCATAGTTGTATACCATACGTCCAGACAGGCTTTAGCACTTGCTTATAGATAAGCAGTTTGTTATGTAGGCTCAACTTAGAATGTTTTCCGAGTAGCCAGTACATTTGTCGGTATTTGTTTTGAAGTTCGTCGCGTTTCTTTTTCACGTGCGATTTCCATTTGAGCTTGACATCTAGAGTCATTCCTAGATATTTTGCTTCGTTTGCGTACGGTATTTGAGCCGAGTTTAGATATACAGGCAATCTATCCACTTTTTTGTACGTAAAGTTGACGTGAGTAGATTTGCTTTCGTTCAGCACAATACGCCAAGAATTCGTCCAAGCGTGGACTTTATTAATAGCATGTTGAAGCTTTCCGGTTGCTGCTTCAATGGTATCTCCCGTTGTCAATATCGCCGTATCGTCCGCAAACGTGGCGACGACACAGTTTCTTTCTTGCGGGATGTCACGCGTGTAGAGTACATATAGAAGTGGTCCAAGGACACTTCCTTGCGGGACTCCGGCTGCAATCTCCTTGAAGTCAGAGTAATCGTTTTCGTGCTTAACACGAAAGAGTCTCTCGGTGAGGTACGATCGTAAGATTAAAAAGAGTTTCCGTGGCAGTAGTCGTTGCAATTTATATTCCAAGCCTTCGTGCCAAACCTTATCGAAAGCTTGTGAGACGTCAAGAAATACACCACAACAAATCTTTTTTTCTTCCAGAGCTTTCTCAATCACGTCAGTTATTTTGTGGACTTGGTCAATTGTAGAATGTTTAATTCTAAATCCAAACTGATGGTCAGGAATGAGACGTCTTTCGTCGATTACGGGCTGTAGACGTTTGGAAAGTAGTTTTTCGAATATTTTTGAGATAACCGGCAATAGGGAAATAAGCCATGATTTCATCTCATTTAGCGGTTTGCCTGGTTTCGGGACCATTATAATCTCGGCGACTTTCCATTGCCTCGGAACATAAAGCAATCTGAACGAAGCGTTGATCAAATAGAGCAGTTTGATAATAGCTATATTCGGCAATTCCTTGACTACCTGCACCGTTATCAAGTCGTAACCCGGAGCTTTTTTTGTCTTTAAATTTTTAATCACTTCCCTCAGTTCAATCAATGCAACTTTTTTTACTTTAAAGTTGTCAGATGTCGTGACTGGGGAGTCGGGCGTTAACGAAGGGCCGTCGAACGGCTTAAACGTTTCTTCTAAGTGCAAGGCAAAAAGTTCTGCCTTTTCTTTGTCGCTCTTGGCCCAGTTCATCGATTTTGCGAATTGGTGGTGCTTGCATTTGAGGTTTCCGGATGCCTTTTAGCGCTTTCCGAAGCGAATAATTTGATTCTCTTTCACCGGAGAAATTTTCAAGATAGGTCACTATCTTTTTGCTTTTAAATTCGCGAATACTATCTTTAAGCGGTGCACGAGTGCTTTGCCATTTCTTTCGTGCTTTTCGTTTATCTCTCACCAGTTCAACGATTTCTCTGGGATACTTTTCGTTGCGGTTGATCTTATAGCTTCTAGAAGGAGTGTTTCTCCATGCCGCTCTTTGAATTGCTTCCACGAAACGATCAATTTCATCCTCTAGTCCACATGGTGCTCTAAGTGATACATTTAAGGCGATATTTGTTTCGCAATCATTTCTAAAGCCCTCCCAGTTTGTTCTATTGCTAGTGAGTCTTGGGGGTTCTTCTTTCTTGATCAGCGCTTCTCCAAGTAATAAAATTAGCGGCGAGTGGTCAGAAGAGAGATAAAAACATTCTTTGACTGTAATAAACTTCTCGTAAATGCCTTTTGTAACAAAAAAATCGATAAGATCGGGAATTTTTTGTGAGTCAGTTGGCCAATAGGTCGGTTTTCCTGTCGAATAAAAACAACAACCGAATTCTTTTGCCACTTCGTACAGAATTTTTCCTTTAGAAGATGTACATCTTGAACCCCAGAAGGTGTGCTTCGCGTTGAAATCTCCACCAATAAGAAAATTTGAACCAAGAGCATTGAAGAAACGAAAGTAGTCGTCTTTTTCCAGTTTGCATCGCGGCGGACAGTAAACAGACGCTATATTGTAACTCATGTGCTTATTTTTAACCCTTACTGCGCACAACTGAAGTTTTTCCAGCTCTATGCTTATGTCGACCGAATGTTCGATGTTAGTTTTAATGAATAAGGACGAACCGCCCCGCGCTCTATCAGAAGGATGATAGGCGTGATAACCAGCGTAGCCTCTTATCTTTATCTGCGATTCCCTTGTTAGATGGGTTTCGGAGATCAAACATATGTCGATATTTTCTCTTATTAGAAACATTTCTAATTCGTTAGATTTTTGTAAGAGTCCGTTTGCATTCCATGTTACTATTTTAAGCAAAGAGTCCATATTTACTTAGATTTAGATTTATGGTTAGCCATACAAAAGCTTTCGACGTTACTGAGACGTTCGAGAATCCGTTTGTTAATTTCACATTGTTCCTCGAACTTAGCGTAGATGCAGTTTAGAATTTCATTCAACGGATCAGAGAGTGATCCGACGTTTCGTTTGGTTGCTTTGACTGCAGCCTGAGAATACGTCAGACGTACGGGGTTCGCTGGCTTGTCAGAGGTTATTTTTCGTTCAGCCTTTTTAGTGGACGACTTTGACGTACGTTTACCCGGCTTAGAAGGCTGATTGACTGTTTCAAGAGTCTGCACTGCTGATTCGAGCGTCCTTTCAGTCGGCTTAGGAATCTGTACAACTGGCTTACGGGACCGCTCAGTCTGCTTAGCAATACGTTCTTCCGACGTAGGAGCCTGATCGGCTGATTTCGTTCCCCGTACAATCGGCGTTGTCGATTTTTTCCGTCGCATCTGTAATTCCTTAGCGACCTCGCAACCGCGATAATTTGCTGGGTGCCTTCCTTTGCAGTTAACGCAAGTAGCTTTTTCATTTGTGCTCAAATTGCAATTTTCGGAAGAGTGTTTCCCAGCGCACTTAACGCAGCGCGGCTCTTTCCGACAGTACGCTTGTGTATGATTAAACTCTTGGCATCGCTTGCATTGAGGGATTGTCTTCGTGTTGACACGTAGCGGCTCAATTTTAACGACCATACTCATGATTGTACGAATATTGAATATCTTTTGCTGGCTTTCCGTTTTATGGAATGATAGCACAAAAAGCGGAAGCTTACGTTTCAATGAAGTTTCTTCACCACGGTCTGGTCGTTTTCTCTCTTTTTTTAAAAGGTTCACGCCGTCCAGAATGTTATAACCTCTAACGCGTAAATCATCTATAACGTCTTCTTTAGCGCATGATGGATGAAGCCCTCTAGCTACGACCCTCAAGGGTCTCTCAGACTTGTCTTCGTAAGTATGCCATTGAATTTTTTCCTTATTTAGCCTTTGAGATACAGACCGATAGCCCTCAGCGTCATTGACTTTGATTTTCCACGCATTGTTTCGCAAGGAAGTTACTTTAAATTCACTAGCGATCGTTGTTTTTAGAATTTTCCTCAGAGAATTATAGTCGGCAACGCCCGTGATATTTATTGGTGGAGGGGCGCGTTTGCTTTCAATTTGCTTTTCCGGTTTCGGCTGCGCTTTGCGATTAGGTTGCTGTTGTGGAACAACTTCAGGCGATGAACCGGCCTTACGTTTTTTAGATGGTCTTCGTTTGAGTGTCCAATCCGTTTCGCGCGTGAGTTCTTCCTCATCCGTGCTGTAGTGATGGCAACCCGGAGAAGGCTCACAGTGGATAACCGTCTGCGTTTTTGAAGACTCGTTTTGAGATTCAAGTTTATCAAGTTTGCTTTTGAGATCTCGACACAACATCTCCATTTCATCGAGCCTCTTTCGGAGTACGGCGTTCTCCTTTTTCAGAGGATGAGATTCTGGATTTCGGTTGTGGTGGCTTCCGTGGACAGTATCCTTATCGTTGGTGGTAAAATATCTTCGTGTTTCGGTGCACTTTGGTCGTTTGTTGTTGGCATTGACGTGAACGCTGTCGTTGTCATTGATGGCGAAATATTTTCGGCGTTTGCTGACGTGAACGTTGTCGTTGTCGTTGATGGCGAAATATTTTCGGCGTTTGCTGACGTGAACGTTGTCGTTGATGGCGAAATGTTTTGGGCGTTTGCTGCTGGTGTTGACGCAAACCTGTTGGAATTTAAAGTCGTTAATAGGTTCACAAAATGCTGAGAAAGATTTTCCACCGCCTCGTGAGCTGCTGCATATCGTGCTCAGCGGGGATCACCTCTTCGTTGTCGTCTTCGATGTCTTGCAGTATCGTGTCATCTATTTCGTCCGAATTCGTGTGGTCCGTGATTCGTGCCAGCAACTCCATTTTATTGCCGCGCGTAGATAGGTTGTTGATTCTCAAAATTGCCTTCAACTGCTTGACTTTGAGCGTGTCGAGTCTAACAGTCGGCATCGTGATTGATCGTTGCGTTTCGTTGGTATTATCCCACTTCTGAAACTGTCGGTGTACGTTCGACAGGCGTATTCCGTAGGGGAAAGAAAAGAGCACTTCGAAAATATGTTACTTTATTAAAACAAATAATTTAGTGAATAGGAAAAATACAAAAACGGAGGAGACGTGTCGTAATTGCGTCTTTTCTGTTCGAGTTCGTTTCGAGGTGTCCTTCTTCTTCCTTCTCGATCTTTTTTTGACACTTCTCTTGGGGAGTGTCCCGAAAGGTTGTGTTCGCAGGACCGCGTTCCAAAACACCGTTATCTCAGTAGTAAGTAACCATGTACAACTTTTATAGCATATAAAGTCCGAGTTTCCAAGCATAACAGTAGAAGAGTTAAACCATCCAATTGTGAGGTATGAGGCCGAGACTGTTCTTAAACCAAATCAGACACCTTTATTCCACGCAGCCTACAAAGTACCGTACAAATTACGAGAAAAGGTAGAGTCAGAATTGGATAGACTAGTTGAAGAAGAGATTATAGTACCAGTTGAGTTTAACAAATGGGCGAGTCCAATAGTAGTAGCACCGAAACGTGATGGTACTAAGCCCAAACGCAAAATAGTTGGTCTACCAAGCAATTGATACTTACACGTGCTCATCCTTTGCAGTTTTAAAGCAAGTAACACACTATTTAATGATTAACGTAAAGTTTAATTCAGTTTAAATAAAATAAGCAACAAATAAGGAAGTAACCTATATAAATACACGATAAGGAGTGATCTTATGGAGCAAAATCATGTTTCCAGTACTTTTCTGAATGCAAAATAGTTGGTCTATGAACCAAAATTTTAATTTTACCACTCTGTTACGTAACCTTTTTTCTTAATTACAGCTGCTATTCTTCGTGGCATAGAATCAACTAGTTTTTCACATTCTTCAGCAGTAACTGATTGCCAAATATTAGTAATTTTATTTTTTAAGTCCTTAAGAGTCCTAGCCGGCTCTTGTCTCAGTTTCTGCTTCATCTCGTGCCAAACAGTTTCGATTGGTGAAAGGTCAGGGCTGCTGGAAGGCCATTCCATTAAAGGAATCCCTGCAGCAGATAACCATCGCGTTGTGGACCTAGCCGTATGACAAGAAGCGCCATCTTGCTGAAATATGTAACTTCCGTCATTTGATTGAAGCCGTGGTATTGATGGAAGAAATTGCCCTTGCAGAATATGTTCGTACTTCACAGCATTAACCAATCCGTCAACAAAGTGTAAATTCGCAACGCCACGCCCAGACATGCATCCCCATACCATGAGAGATGCTGTGAACTTGACTGTTCTTTTCAAACAATCCTTGTGAAAGTGTTTTTTGGAGGTTCGAATCACACGTTTGCGTTCGTCGCCAACACAAACCTCAAACCTGGATTCATCGCTCCAAATAACGGTCCGCCATTGACTTAATGTCCAGTTTTTACGTTGTTTGCCCCACTTAATCCGTCTTTTCTTATGTTTAGGCGTCAAAAGTGGCTTTTCTTTCGCCTGAGTTTTGCATGAATGAAGTTATTTTGAAATTTATGATATTAAATTATTTTAAAACAAACCTTATATAAACGGTAGCCCAATTTCTTCATTGCTCTTTTGCAAGTATCGACGGAAATGTTTTTCTTAATGCGACTTTTCCATTCTATAGTTAAGGCAGCGGCAGTTTGGCTGCGGTTTTCTTTAATAATTTTTTTCACGACAATCACGAGGTTTTTTTTTTACCTATTTCCACATTCCGGAATTTTTATATTTTGTAATTATATTTTGCGCTGATGATCTCGGCAAACTAAATTTTTTAGCAACTTTATAGCTGGATAATCCCGTTTGGAATGCCTTAATTATCGACTCCCTAAGGTCTCGCGATAGTGCAACGCCACGGGCCATATTTGACCAAAAACTGTTACTAGCTTTGCATAAACAAAATGGTCATGCAACAATAAAAATCATTTCTCTCAATTTTTTCGTAACGGTTTAACAGATCACTATTAAAACAATACTAGACCAGCTATTATGCATCCAGAAGAGAGCAGACTAACTATTATGCTCTTATCTTTGTTTTGGTAAAACTTACATTCCTACCGTATGTTTCATTTATTTTGTTTCTTTTGCTCTTATTTTATTAAGAATAATTACTTTATTACTATTAGTAGTACTTTATTACTACTTCATATACTTTTTTTATAAGTGACTGCTACCAACCAATTAATTTCAGCATAGCGTTTGGGTCGTATAAGAATATGTGTGGATTGCAAGGTGACCCTTAATCGTTGTATAGAGACACTGTTTTACCCGCTCCCTCTAGCAGATGAAATTTTCGCCAGTCTATCGGGTTGTTGTTTTTATCCAGTTCTCGATTTGAAGGGGGCGTATTAGCAACTTGCTGTAACAAAGAATTCACAAGAACTTCTTGTTATTAATACCCATAAAGGGCTTTTCGCATTCATACGTTTAGTTTATGGTGTTAGCTGTGCACCAGCTATATTTCAGTCAGTAATGGATCGGATTTTAAGGGATTTACGTCATGTGTCATGTTATTTAGACGATATCTTGATCGGGGGTTCGTCTGCCGAAGAGTGTAAAGTTAATTTGTTTAAGGTCTTGGAGGGCTTGCATAAGCACAACATACATATAAATGTTAACAAGTGCAGATTCGTGGTAGACAAGGTTGATTATTTAGGACACACATAGTCCGCAAAGGGCATAAGTCCCAACGAGAAAAAAGTTGAAGCTATTGTGGGTGCGCCGCCACCAAAAAATCTTCAACAATTACAATCCTTTTTATGCCTCTTAAACTATTATAATAAGTTTCTTCCGAATCTGTCAAGCAAGGAACATTTCCTGTACAACTTATTGAGAAAGAGTGTTTCTTTTGTTTGGACCGCTGAATGTCAATTGTCTTTCGAAAAGTGCAAGCCACTGCTTTTAGAAAATAAAATTTTAGAATTGTATGATCCGAAAAAACCTATTGTTGTCATAGCGGATGCGAGGACATATGGAGTTGGAGCAATTTTGTGCCATGTAGTTGAATCTGAAGAGAAGTCGGTATATTTTGCATCATGTACTCTATCTCCGGCAGAACAAATTTACTTGCAACTATGTACATGCCTTACCAATTATTTTCGCGGCTAATAGATTCCATACGTAGATAGAATAGTTATAGTTATAGTCCAATATAGTTACAAAATTTCGTATCGAAAAGGGTCTAAAATGTTAAATGTAGATTGTCTCTCGCTCTTACCACTCGAAGGGAATTCTAACATAGAACAAGCTAATATTTTTTATTTCAGTTTAGAACAAAGCCCAATAGATGCAAAAGTAGTTCGAGAGTTCACAGAAAAAGATAATATTTTAAAAGGTGTATACCAATATTTAAGGTATGGTTGGCCAAGTCTTAAAAATATACTTTCTCGTTTGCTGCCTTATTTAAAAAAAGATAACTCTTTAGCGATTGAAAATGAATGTGTTCTTTATGCTCAAAGAATAGTGATTCCGGTACGGTTACGAGAATCCATCCTCGCAATATTGCATAAAAACCACACAGGAATTATTCGTATGAAAATATTAGCACGTTCTTTTGTATGGTGGCCTACATTAGATAATAATATTGTAAAATTTGTCAAGAACTGTGCGGTATGTGAGCAAACGCAAAACGTTCCGCGAGAGAAAGTTGATAGCAAATGTATAGAAGCTAGTTTTTCTTTTGAGCGAATTCACCTAGATTTTTTTTATTTCGGAGGTCAATCGTTTCTTATAACTGTTGGATTAAAACGAAGTCGTTCTTTTGGTAACACTTTATTGGGCTCCGGTCACAGTAAGAGAGAGAGAATTCATAAATTTACAATCTATTTATAGTCTTCAGACTTAGGGGTGTTTAAGTTAACAACAATTCAAATACATAACATCTTCCCCTCATTAACCTTAGTCCTGGGAAAACAATCATTAATTATTTTAATTCAGCATAATTCAACTAATTTAATATAAGCTTTTAACATTAATTAAAGTAGTTCCATTTCATTGCATTTGTTGGTTTTCTTTGTCTTTAAGTCGACTGCGTCTTCTCACTTCTTGAAGATCTGCTAATCTAGGTTAAATTAGGTTCCTTAAATACTTCCTGTCTACATTCCTGCTCAACTTCTTTTTTTACTTCGTGCTGATTACATTCTTTAAACCCTTTAGGATCAACATCTGCCAAATAAGATTTATTTCTTAAATGCTTTTTCATTAACTGATTTTCATGTACAAAACGTTCATAGCCGTTAATCATGATTACATAAGTTTCCTTACTAATTATTTTAATAATCTTTACAGGTATCTATTTAATCATATTTACAAAATGACTTCTATAAAGGATTTCCCCCGCTACTTTAAAAACATTGCTTATACTTTTCAAATTACAATATAATCTATCATTTCTATAATACTTTGTTCGTTATATGTAATGGTTAAATTTCTTGTATCATGTTGTTTTATATTATTTTTCAAACAATGTAATAAAGTTTTTGGTTGATAACTAAAAATGAGTTCGGAGGGTGATCTGCCAGTCACGGTTGTAGGCGTATTGCGATAATTTAACAAAAATTCATTGACCTTATTTAGCAGTGAAATTTCATTTCTCCATTCCAAGCAAAACTTTTTTAACACTGATTTCACTGTCTGAAGTCCGCGCTCAGATAAACCGTTCGATTGTGGATGGTATGAAGATGGCGAATCGCACTCAACGAGACCAAATCTGTTCATGTAAATTTTGCTTATAAGAAAATAAATAATTTGCCGATCTTTTCAAACTCGGTTAAAATCCGGTTTGCGAACGAGCCTAAGTATATAGATGCAAAGCTAAAATGGAAAGCGTATGAAAAGAAAAAACGTAAAGAACTAGATAACAAATATAAAAAAATTTATTGGTACGCGGTGCCCGCTAGATAGCTATCTGATAGTGAACTAACGATGAGCGTATGCTGAGTCTGACGATATATGTGCAGCTGAACACTCAGACCTGCGTAAGCACATCTGGGTGAACTTCAGCGCGCATATGTCTAACCGGACGAGGCATCTCTTGATGACCTGATTGGCTGAAATATGCGTCTCAGAAGTCTAGCAAGAGGTCCTCAGAAGGAGGACGTGCGGCGGATGAATTCTCCCGATGGAATCAACGGTGACGTCTACAGACCAGCGGCTACCTTACCGGAGCTACTTCAACATATTTGGAGCTGAGGTCTGTAAGGATTTCCAATACTACGTCAGGGTATTGAAAAAGAGATGGTGGCGGATGAACCCTTAATGGGCCAATGGCAGCGCTCGTATCCCCGAAGTGGGTTACTGACATCGGTGTATCCGGCCTCTTGTCCTAGGGGTACAAAAAAAAAGGATCTGACCCTCCAGGTTGGGGGTTGTGCCGACGGGTTAACTTCCCTACCACGTAAAAAAACTTTTGGTTACGAAGCAACCAACAGCCTCGGATACGGATGATCTTACTGTTGACGACCCATGTAAACGTAAAAAGGACAACGATCTTCGTGTCTGCACATGGAATGTTAGGTCCCTCTACAAACCACGTGCAGCCGAACAACTTGCGGAGGCCCTAGAGTATCTCAAAGCAGACATTACCGCCATCCAAGAAGTGCGATGGGATGGGCCGGGCAAAAGGAGTATGAAAAACTGCGACATCTACTACGGCGATTGCTACAGACAAAAAGGACAGCGTCTATTCGGATGCGGATTTGTCATTGGAGGCAGACTTAGGCAAGAAGTCTTGAGTTTCCGGCATGTGAACGAGCGCCTCATGACTATCCGTATCAAGGCTAAATTTGCCAACATTATCCTAATATGCGTTCACGCCCCTCACGAGGAGAAGGACGACGCGACAAAGGATGACTTCTACCAGCTCTTGGACAAGACGTATGAGCAATGCCCTAGCTACGACGTTAAAATTATCCCAGGCGACTTTAACGCAAAGCTAGGAAGAGAGGAAGTCTTTAGTAGCGTGGTCGGAAAGCACAGCCTGCACGACAACACATCCGGCAACGGACTCAGGCTAATCGACTTTGCGGCGGGGCGAAACTTCGTCATAGCTAGTACGCGGTTCCCACGTCTCGATATTCACAAAGGAACATGGCTCTCCTTTGATCGCAAAACTGTCAACCAAATCGATCACATTGCGATCGACGCAAGGCACTCTTCCAGTATTCTGGGTGTCCGGACTTTCCGAGGAGCCAACGTGGACTCGGATCACTACCTAGTTGTAGCCAAGGTACGGATGCGGATATCCACAACGGAGCGAAATCAACGAAATGCTGTGAGGAAATTTGACGTCGAAAAGCTACAATCGCAAGAGACCGCCAGAACCTTTGCCGATCGTGTTTCTTCTAATCTCAATCTAAGTCCTATGCCGCCAGCAGCAAATGCGGAAGACCAGTGGCAGCGTTGCCAAAAAGCCATCAGAAATGCCGCCTCTGATGTACTGGGTTTCTCTCGCCCACCACAATGAAACCCCTGGTTTGATGAGGAATGCCGGCAAGCACATGCAGCAAAACAAGAGGCGTACAAAGCAGCGCTGCATAGAAGGAGTAGAGCTGCTTACGAGCTCTACGTGCGCAGAAGAAAAGAGGAACATCGACTTCTCAGAAAGAAGAAAAAAGAGCACGAGAAGCGCTCGATCGAGGAGATTGAGAGACTTTATTGCAGGAATAATGTTCGAAAATTTTACCAAAGGGTAAAGAGAACATGCAAGGGTTTCAAAGCCAGAACAGAAGCCTGCAGGGACGAGAATGGCAACATAGTAGTAGAATCGCAGTCGGTGCTGAGGATATGGAAGGAACACTTCTGCAGACTGTTAAACGGCGATGATGATTAATATTCCGCTGTCAGGCAGAATGAGCCATTCAACAGTGACGATGGCAGTCAAGACTCCCGTCAACCCGATCAGAACGAAGTGAGGATAGCGATATCTAAACTCAAATCCAACAAAGCTGCTGGGGCCGACGGCCTTGCCGCTGAACTTTTCAAGGCAGGAGGAGATGAGTTGGTAAGGAGCATGCACCAGCTCATCTGTAAAATCTGGTCGGACGAAAGTATGCCCGATGGCCTGTAGCGCCATCTAAGAAGAAGAAGAAGAGGAATAATTGGTTACTTGGAAAATGTCCCAAGCTTATATAGAGTGTTGAAAATTATATTATCTTGTCTTACTGTACAGCAATATAAGTACAGCACAAATAGCTTATTCATTATACAGTACATATATCTTTCTCATTCTATGTAATACATCGTACTTTATATACCATACATTGTTAACGGAACCTTCTGTTCAGATTTAAATCTCAGTCTAACTATTTATTGTAATTGTGTCCTTGTCTTTGACTTCAACTGGTCGCATCGCGAATAAAGAATTTCTTAAAAATAGTCTTTACTTCTCTTTATTCGGGGACCTCCTGACGTTTTTTATTACATGGTGCCGAAACCCCCGGGAAGATTGGTGTACAGAGACTAGCATTAGCCTAAGAAATATAATGGCAATCGAATTATCTACGCGCAGTGCTTCTCTTTATTCGGGGACCCCCTGACGTTTTCTATTACATGGTGCCGAAACCCCCGGGAAGATTGGTGTACAGAGACTAGCATTAGCGTAAGAAATATAATGGCAGTCGAATTATCTACGCGCAGTGCCTATAGAGGACAAGTGACAAAGTTGTTCAAAAGCGCTGTCGAAATTTTAGACAAACGTCAAGAACCGACAGATGATGTGGATGAGCTGGAAACAGAGCTCGTTTGCCTCGTCCAACGCTTGACAGCGGCTAACGAAAGTTTTAACGTGGCCAACCGAGAGATTAAGGCCAAAGCAAAAATCCTTCGACTGCGCAAAATCCAGAAACATCTTCCAATGGTCCCACTATTGCAAGTAGCTGCATAAAACTCCCGAGATTGGAGTTCAAAAGTTTGACTGCAATTACCAGGAGTGGATACCATTTTGGGAGCAATTTCGTACAGCTTTACATGGAAACCGTAGTCTGACATCATCAGACAAATATAGCTATTTGGAGTCGGTACTGGTTGGGAACGCCAAGAAATTAATTTCTGGATTCACCGCCTTTGGAATTCAATTTGGAAACACGGAACATTTAGTAGACAAGAATATGCAGCACTTGCTTTCTCTTTGTCCTGTAACCTCGAAAAACGATATTGCTGGTCTTCGCAGTCTTAATATAATACAGTAACATCATGTTGTCGCACTCTTACAGCCTTACAAATTGCAACTCATAATTACTATGTTATGTTGAAAAGTATTCTACTGTGTTGTTTACCAACAGAGATCCGTGCTGATTACTACCGATTAGCTGACGAGACAGAAACCACCCAATCGGCCATCGAAGAGACAGCGAGAGCATCTGTTCATCAGTTTCGCAATTCGGCGATGAGCAGGTAAAAAATATTATGCGCTTGTTAGAAAAGGATGTGGAATCATTAGAAAAAAGTAAGGCTGCCTCTGTTGATTCTGCTGTATACAATTAAGCACACTTCCTCAACACACACCACTGCAGCCAGCTTAATGTCAACGAGTGCGAAGAGTGCCTGTGTATTTTGCTCTTCAGACAGACATATGGCAAACGATTGTGATGATAGCCAAATGTCACTATCGGAAAAAAGAGAAATTTTGCGGAAAACTGGCCGATGTTTTCGTTGTGCAAACCGCGGGCATTCCTCTAAAAAAATGCAGAAGCTCCAAATGGATTATCTGCACAAAATGCAAGGGTAAGCATTTGACTTCATAGCGTGATCTTACTTCATCGAAAGGAAGTCTCCGTCTGCGCAGCCGGCAACAAGAGCAAGTGCAATAAATTAATGTACGAACAATTTGTGTTTGGAAAAGGACAACGTCTTTTTAAAGACGGCTCGGGGCATAGCCACTGCTCCGAGCGGAGGAAAATCTATATGCATTCGTTTTATAATCGACGGCGGTAGCCAATTCTCATTTATTCGAGAGGATTTAGCACAGCAACTGCGTCTTCCTTTTGCTGGCGAAGTTAATCTTTCAGTGATGCCGTTCGGCTGCAAGAAGCCGATGCCATTCCAGAAATTCAAGAGGGTGAAGATGTTTATAAGGAGTCAGTTCTCCGATAAAGGTGTTACCTTGGAAGCTATTGTAGTGCGAATCTTCGTGCAACTGGTTTAAAGATGTGAGCTTGGCTGATTCCCGTACTGCGGACATGAAAACCAAGGAGGGGCCGAGCTTACTCCTCGGTTCCGACTACTATTGGTTAGTAGTCATAGGAAAACAAAAGAAAATCTCAACTGGTCTTAGAGCTGTTGAAACTACCTTCGCGTGGACGGTCCAAGGAACTCTTCGTCCTGGTAAGAAGGTTGCTTCAAACACCCATTCATGTTCTCTGTTTGTTTGCAGTATGGCCTTGCAACCAGCACTCTCTAGCTGTGACTCTACTGTATTTTGGTCGCTGGAAACCATCGGCATCCGTACTGAAGAAGCAGAGGACGAGCAACTGGCCAACGATCTAATTCAGAAGTACATCGCTAAAAACGGACAATGATACGTTGAAAAAATCCAGATGTGGAGTTAAAATGTGATAGGGAGATCGTACTAAAACGCTTGAAGTCCTTGACGATGCGGCTGCTAAGGTGTGCGCAGCAATTTCAACAATATGATGCTGGTATTCGGCAACTTGTGGCAGACAGTGTAGCTGAAACTTTACCATTATCCCCCGAAGGCCATAACAAGCGAACATTCACATTCCCCATCATCCGGTGTATAAGGACAGTGCAACGACTAAGCAGCGCATTGTGTTTAATGCTTCAGCACGTACCGAAGAAACTCTTTCGTTGAACGAAAACATTGGTGCCAATCTTCTACCGGATGTGTTGAAGATATTGCTAAATTTCCGGCTTGGGCGATTTGGAGCAGTGACAGATGATCAAAAGATATTTCTGCATTTTTTTGGCACGTCCGGTCGAAGACGCCGATTGACGGATTTGCGGAAATAGCTGAGTATCGCATGACGAGAGTGACTTTCGGAGTTAACTGCAGTCCTTTCTTGCTGACCGCCATTCTACGCACACACTTTTCTACATCGAAGAAGTGTATCCCGACGTGCCGAATCCTGCTCGACAGTTTTTATATGGACGACTTTGCGGTGAGTTTCGATGATGAAAATGAGGGCAAACAAATTTGCGAAGAAGCTGTACTGGTGCTGAAGGATGCCTGTATGAATCTTCATAAATGGAACTCAAGCAGCGAATTGGTTGGCAAGACGCTATGTCCAGGTGAGTCGTTGTGCATGCAAAAAGTTTTGGGATTACTGTGGTATGCAAAAAGCGATGAACTGGTAGTGCCACTGGACCCTGTTAAGAGTTTGTTCGCATCCAAATTGTTAAGGGGAACGAAACGCAATGTGTTGCAAACGATGGCCAGGATTTACGATCCACTCGGAATGCTCGGTCCTGTGGTAATTAGATTAAAGATTCTTTTCCAATCTGCTTGGAGGGAAAATTTTTCATGGGATCAGACACTCCCTTCAGAACTCGTACTTGAAAGGGAAGATTGCGTTCAAGACTTGCTTGAGCTGAAGGATTTTTCTATTTCTCGTTCGGCTTTGTCCCCTTCTTCTCCCTCCTTGATACATGTCCATATATTTTCGGATGCGAGCCTTAAGGCTTATGGCACAGTAGCTTTAATCAAAAGTTTTCAGGATTTTGGGGATCATAGGATTGCTTTATTATGTGCTAAGAATAGAGTAGCCCCACTGAAGCTCGATGGAACAAAAGAACTCTCCTTGCCCAAGCTTGAGCTTACTGCAGCATTGTTGGCTGCTCGTTTGTGTTCCTATTTAAAGCGCTCAGTAACGATTCGGGCACACACATTTTATTTATGGACAGACTCTCGCATAGCTCTTGCGTGGATTGAGGGAGATACACAGCGTTTGAAGCCATGTGTAAGTTAATTAAAATACCATATAATTTATTTAAAAAAATCACAGGGCAGAATGCCTTGACCTTTATTGCCTCGCGTAAACTTAAAAACTAAACTGACAAATATTCGATTACATATACTTATTACCTAATTTCCCCTAGCTCAGCTTCTGCTGTTGCTTGCTGTTGTGAGAACGAGTCGATGTGCATCGATTGCACCAGATGCTTGGTCAGCATTTCCATTCCTCGGGATTCGCGTGTGTAGGTGTTCTTTGTATCGTTTGCTGGTGTTAAGTCTTCCCCTCTTAAATGCGATTGTCCCCAATCTAAAAAATAAAAATATGGGAGGTTGTTAAACCTTTGCTTTCGCATCTCAAGATGTTGGGGCGCGTTAGGTGGTACGATCGCTCTTGGTTCGGGATGTTTCTCATAAATCTTTTCTTCTGGAATTTGGATGGTGACCTTGGTATTGTTTCGTTTAGGTAAAAGCTTACGGATCGTGGTTATTATGACGAGTATTCCGAGACAGGAGATGATCGAGTACGTGGTTACTTGATGTGCGTTTCTCTCTGTTTGTAATAGTCGGATTTCATTGATATGGAGGTCCTTCATCATTTCCAAGGATAGTAATTCCCTGTAATTCTTTTCCTTTGGATTAGGTTGGAGCATTGCCGGTAATACTTTCATTGTTGATTCTTCTCTGGAAATAAATGACCTTCCATTGATGTTTACACTGGTTTTGTGGAATTTTATTAGGAATGTTCCATTGAGGCTGTGGGTAGTATTTTCTTGTAGGGTCCCGGCAAACTGATTTAGCAATAGGTTGCCAGTTGAAATCTCATCTCTGGTTGGAATATGCTGACTATTGATGGCGTTCCAGATAGCTGAGAGGCTGTTGAGCAAGCTAGGAATACATGTATTGTTTCTAATGTTAGCAATGTCTTTGGAATTACAAATGAATAGAGTGTTATAACTTTTCCATTTTTTTTACTGTTCATACATCTCCTCATTATTTCTAAGAATTACGTCTAATAAAATTTCTGTTACAATATTATTCCTATATAACAAGAAGTTCGAGCTACTAGAAAATTCTTTAGCTGAGCGGAAGAATTCTCTAGATGCTAAGCTCGACGAGCAAAAGAACTCTCTGGAATATCGGCTATTCGATCAAAGGAGTGTTCTCGAAAGCAAATTCGATGAACAAAATAAAAGTTTGGAAACAAGATTCGAAATAATTGATGAGAAGTTTGAAAACCTAGAGGCCAAAATTGAGACAGTTTTTTTTTGTTTTTTTTTCCGAGGGTAGGTGAAAAATCTTCCATAGACACTATGAGATTAGCAAGCGCGTGCTTATAGTAGTGTCAGATTCTTACTGACTAAAAAAACACCACCCTTCGATATAAATTTGTTAGATATCACAACTAAGTATTAACTTATCAAGCAATTCTTCTATCATGAAATAAAAACGTTAGACAGGTTTCTTTCCACTGAAATATCCTGCATATTCCGCAATCTAGACGCGGTTAATCATTTCTCGCCAAGTCGAAAGGTTTCGTCCTTTGTAGTCGGCGCAATAAATTGCTCCCATCCAAAATTTGTAGGACTGTATTGTTGACATGTCCGATTAGTCGGTTTCTATGCTTTCTCGCGAAGCTTCTGGTTTCAGCTTCGATTGTCGCAATTCCGAGATCCCTGTGGATATCGCGTTTCTACTATACCACGGTGCTTGGACAATTTCTCTTAGCACTTTATTTTGAAAAGCTTGTAAAATATTTGCATTTGTTTTCTTGGTACAACCCCAAAGTTGTATACCGTAGGTCCACACCGGCTTTAGCACTTGCTTGTATAAAAGAAGTTTGTTCTCAGTACTGAGCTGGGAATGTTTTCCGAGTAACCAGTACATTTCTCTATATTTGATTTCGAGTTCTTTACGTTTCATTTTCACGTGCGAATTCCATTTCAGTCTTGCGTCGAGTTTCATTCCCAGGTATTTGGCCTCGTTTGCAAAGGGTATTCGGGCCGAGTTTAGGAAAATTGGCAAGTCATTAGTTTTCTTGTAAGTGAAATTCACGTGAACAGATTTAGATTCGCTGAGGGCGATCCGCCAGTCCCTCGTCCATTCATTTACATTATTCAGTGCGTTTTGCAGTTTTGCAGTCGTTTCTTCGATTGTTTTACCTACTGCTAGGATAGCGGTGTCATCGACAAACGTAGCAAGGATAGTGCCATCTTCGTTCGGTATATCACCGGTATATAGCAAATAGAGAAGCGGCCCAAGAACGCTTCCTTGCGGTACGCCGGCCGAAATTTCTTTGAGCTCGGAGTATTCGACTCCATGTCTAACACGAAAGATTCTATTCCCAAGATATGATTCTAGAATATCGAATAAGCATACAGGGAGAACTTCTCGTAGTTTGAATTTCAAGCCATCATGCCACACCTTATCGAAGGCTTGCGAGACGTAAAGAAATACGCTTGTGCAAATCTTTTTTTCTTCAAATGCTTTCTCGATTGCGTCAGTAATTCTATGCACCTGGTCAATCGTCGAATGCTTGCTTCTGAACCCAAACTGGTGGTCAGGTATAATATTATTTTCTTCTATAACCGGTTGGAGACGCCTTAATAATATCCTCTCGAAAATTTTCGGTATGATTGGAAGAAGCGAAATTGGTCTATACGATTTTACCTCATTTGGCGGTTTTCCTGGTTTTAAAACCATTATCACTTCCGCAACTTTCCATTGGCTCGGCACGTGTTTTAATCTGAGTGCAGCATTTAAAATATGGTGAAGCTTAATCAATGCTTTTCTAGGTAAAACTTTGAGAATTTCCCCGGTAATCAAATCATAACCAGGAGATTTCTTAGGTTTTAGATTCTCGATCTCATGTTTGAGTTCCCTTAGCGTTGCACTTGTGAGCGTCAAATCGTCAGATGGTAAATCTAGCCTATTGCGGTTATCGTAAACCGCTTGACCATCGTACGGTTTAAAGGTTTCTTCCAGGTGCGCCGCAAAGACGTCAGCTTTTTCTTTATCTTCCCTCGCCCATTCATTTTGATTTAATTTGATTGGCGGTGCGGGGACTTTGGGCCTATTGGTGCCTTTTACAGCTTTCCAAAGTGAATAATTGGAATCTTTTTTCACTGCTAAACTTTCAAGGTAAGAGCCTATTGCACGATTCTTAAAATCCTTAATAGTCTTCTTCAACAAATTGCACAGACGATTCAAGTGTGCTTTATGCTGCGGAGCTCGACTCTGTTGCCATTTTTTACGCGCTTTTCTTTTTTCCTTGACCAATTCTTTTATTTCCGGAGGATATCGTAAACCGTATCTGTCCGGCGTTTTCCTTGGATTGGGCGTATTATTCCAAGAGGCGAGCTGTACGATCTCAACGAAGCGATCAACTTCAACCTCAAGTTCATAGGGTGTCGTAAGTGGAACGCTTAGTTCAACATTATCTTCAATTTTGTTCCTAAAGCCTTCCCAGTTAGTTGTTCGACCAGTTAATCTCGCTGGCTCTAGGTTATAGACTAGTTTTTCCCTGATTGTTAAAATAACCGGGGAATGATCAGACGACAGATCAAAGCTGTCTTCGACTTTTATGTGGTTGGTAGATATTCCTTTCACAACGAAAAAATCTATCAGGTCAGGTATTTTCGAAGTATCAGTTGGCCAGTAAGTTGGTTTACCCGTCGAATGGAAATCACCTGCCCCATAAAGCATTCTACCTTTTTTCGAGCTGTATCTTGAGCCCCAGAACGTATGTTTCGCATTAAAATCGCCGCCAATAATGAAATTAGGTTTCAGCGATTCAAACAAGTCAGTAAAATCAGATTTTTCAAGCGCGGAACGCGGTAGACAGTAGATAGATGAGATTTTAAGAGTACGCTGACTATTATAACTCGAATCGTGCACAGTTGCGAAGTTTCAAGTTCTATCTTTAGGTCTTCGGATTGTTCAATGCAGTCTTTAATAAATAACGATGATCCGCCTCTCGTTTTTCCCGAAGGGTCACAAGCGTGGTAATCATTATAGCCTTTTATTTTTAAATGCGATTCCTTTTTTACGTGGGTTTCAGAAATCAAGCAAATATCAATATCTTTTTCACGCATGAATATTTTCAATTCGTCGAGTTTTTGCAAAAGTCCGTTTGCATTCCAAGTACATATTTTTAACATTCGTTTGTCATTCATATTCTAGTTGAAGTACGCGTTTTCTGAGAATTATTTTCAAGCTTAACCAGCCTATCGAGAATAATTTTATTTATTTTGCTTTGTTCTTCAAATTTCTCGAGAATAACCGACAAAACATGAGAGACAGGGTCCGTCGAAATTTCAACGTTTTTTGGTTTTTCGGATGCCGCGGCCTGAGCATAGGTCTGCACTCCTGTGGTCCGAGGATCATTACCTGGCGGCTTTTTCGATGTTAACTTTTCAGTACCGTTTCTTTTAAGAACAGAGGTCGAGGACTTTTCTGTTGTCATTCTTTCCCTCACCTTTTTGCGCTCTGAACCCGGTAGTTTTAGTTTGCCTACTTTCTCCTGTGCATTCTTACGCTTTGGCTTAGTTTGCAGTTTAGATTTTGCAAGGGGCTTAAGGAGCATATCTCTCCGTTTTTTGCAACTCCTTAGCTACTTCACAGCCTCTATAATTTGCCGGGTGCTTTCCCTTACAGTTAGCACATGTTGCAGAGGTTTGTTTATTTACTCCACAGACTTGGGAGAGGTGATTTCCGGCGCATTTCACACATCGCGGTTCTTTTTTGCAGTACATTTGCGTATGGTTAAATCCTTGGCAACGTTTGCACTGCGGAATCATCCTTAAATTTCTACGCATGGGCTCGATTTTGACCACGATATTTAGTATGGCTCTAATTCGGTAGATATCGTCGATATTATCCGATTTATCGAAGGTAAGCATAAAAAGCCGAGGTCCACGCCTTACCAAGACGTCTTTATCTATTTCCGTTTGTTGCTTCTCCTTCTTGATGATATTAACGGCATCCAGAATTTTAAAGCCTTTGGCTTGAAAGTCAGTCATAACCTCTTCTTTGGTGCATGAGGGTTGGAGTCCCCTTGCAACGACACGATGTGGTCTTTCTGACTTGATTTCAAAAGTATACCACTGAATTTTTTCGGTATTTAGCTTTTGGGACACAGCTCGGTAGTCATTGTAGTCATCGACGTTGACTTTCCACGCATTATCCCTCAAAGACGTAACCTTATTCTTTGATGTTATTATTCTTTTAAGGAGGCTTTGCAACTTATTGTATTCCGTTATCCCGACGTTGTTTATTGGTGGGGGTGGACGAAACTGCTCCCGAAGTTGCTTTTCTTGCGGTTCTTTGTGATTTTCTTCTTTCACGGGCTCGACTTCGGGCGATAAACCGGCTCTCCGTTTTTTACTATGTCTTTTCTTTGGGACCCGATGCGCTTCGCGTGCTAGCTCTTCTTCGTCTGTGTGATATTCTAGACTAGCTAAGCGTGCTGGAGTACATTCGCGTTCTCTCTGGATATGCGTGTTCTTTACGACCTTATTTTCTTCTTTTAATAAGTCTATCTCTTTCTTAAGATCTTGGTAGAGTAGATCCATTTCGTTAAGCTTGATTCGGACTGTTTTATTTTCTTAATCAAGACTTTTGTATTTCGCTAAGTCCTGAATTTCGCGCGCTGGCGCTTCCGGTGGACTTCTTTTCCCGGAGTTATTCGATCTTGGTGGAGGAGATTGACATACCCTTGCACTTTTTAAGAAGGGATTTATTAGTTGCAATAACTGGCTCTCCCCAGAATCCGTAGAGCCGACCTCCGAAGAGGGTGGAAACCTGGGCTGCCACCTGGGGTAATTAATCGTTTTGTTTTGTTCATTGCACTTTGTGTATACACTACGCTCGGTATACGGAGGGTGGATTTTAGTCGCCTCTTACGACAGGCATGCCTACCTCGGGTATATTCTAACCCCTACCCGAAGGGGGTGAAGAGAGACATTTGAAACAGCCATTGAAGAAAGATTTGAGAATGTTGAAACAAAATTCGAGGATGTTGAAGGAAGATTCGAGAATTTGGCAAAGGAACTCGAACGCGTGAAGAAACAGAAAGTTCGGGAGTATTCAACCGATTGCCCGAGAAGGAAAGAGATGCAGCCTCCCGTCTTCGATGGATAGACATCATTGCTAATATATAAGAGGCAATTCGAAGCTGCGGAGGTGACGAACAGCTGGGATGACGAAGAGAGGCCCATTGCTCTCACGCTTGTGCTTAGAGGATCAGCTACAGAGCTACTACAAACCATTCCCGAGGACAAACAACGCAATACGATAATCTGGTAAAAGCCATTGAGATGCGATTTGGGGACGACCTTATGCAGCAAGTATATAGGGTCCAGTTGCGCAGAAGAGTTCAGATGAGAGGAGAAACGCTCCAGCAATTGCAAGCAGATATGGAGCGGCTGGCACATTTGTCCTATCCGAACGACGGTGAGGAGATCATTAATGAGATGGAAACAGAAGCATTTACCCATACCAGCCAAATGGCTGGAAAGAAAACGCTCACCGAAGCTTTGGCGTTTGCTCCGACAATGGAGGCGCCAGACCAATCATGTCAGGGAATCCACCATGTGCGGGAAGTAGCCGCCGTCGAATGCTCTTGCCAGAGGATGGAGGTCGAAGGAAGACCGAAACAACGCTCGCGGAGAACAAATTCGTTGCTGGAACTGCAACAAAATGGGACACCTGACCCGGCAATGCAGAACTCCACCCAGACGCGGAAACTGTCCACATTGTGCGAATAGGCGACGCAACGAAGAACCATCCAACAGAGACAACATCCATCCTGTTGGTCATGCTCCTCGAAGCCAGAAGTCAGGAAACGCATAAGAGCCAGCTTCGCGGGGCAGAAGTTGGCTATTGGAATCGACGCCCCCAAGACCACTATCCAGGTATCCCAAACCAAACGATGCAACAAGAGTCTAACAGTGGAAGCATTCATCGACAAAAACAAGTGCGTGGCTACTATCGATACCGGCGCCACGGCTTCCATTGTAAGAAGAGATCTCGTCCGAAAGTCATGGCTGCACAACACCGGCTGCTACTGTCTTAGGACTGCGACAGGGGAAGCGGCGAAAGTACACGGAGAAGTTCGCCTCACGTTACAACTAGCAGGGTTGGCCTTTTCCCATGCGTTCCTGGTGGCCGGCATATGTGATGAATGCATCATCGGAGTGGACTTTATGAGAGAACATGACGTAATCATCGACATCGGGATGCAAGTTTTGCGGTACCGGAACGTAGAGATTCCAATGGTGTACGGGACCGAGAACGCACTACATGTAAGGACAATACTCAGCAACTTAGACTTAGGAAGGAATTCCCCAAACTACATCGTGGGAAAAGTTTTAGTGGAGCCAAAGAACAGCCTGGTCCCAGTAAGGCTCATGAACTTAAAGAGCCAGAGCCTCAAACTAAAACAAGGGGAGGTTATTGGTAAATGTGTTCAATCTCGACAATAACTGAAAAGGAATCTGCGAGGCCCGTTTCATCAGCCAGGTTGGCGAAAGTAAGGGAGATGATCCTCAAGCACTGCGAACTGAGTCAGGATCAACGAGCCATGGCAGAAAATCTAATCGGTGAGTACGGTGATATATTTGATTCACAGGATGGAGAGTATGGCCGAACACATCTGGCGCAACATCGCATAGACACTGGGGATGCCAGACCAATTCGTCAGCCTGCCAGACGACTACCATTGGCAAAACAGATGGGGTTGCGGATATGGTGTCAACGATGGAGAAGGAAGGGCTCATCGAAAGTTCTAAGAGTCCTTGGGCCTCACCTGTTGTACTGGTTAAGAAGAAAGACGGCAGCACTCGATTCTGCGTGAACTATTTGAGACTTAACGACATGACCAAACAGGATAGCTACCCTCTGCCCCGGATCGATGACACATTAGACACACTCTCAGGAGCTCGATGGTTTTCCACCCTTGATTTAAAGAGCGGTTACTGGCAGGTACAGATCGATCCAAAGCACCGAGAGAAAACTGCGTTCACTACAGGAAATGGGCTGTGGCAGCTTACAGTAATGCCATTTGGATTGTGCAACGCCCCGGCAACTTTTGAGCGGCTAATGGAACACGTCCTGCATGGATTGACCTGGAAAAACTTGCTTGGTGTGTCTGGGCGATGTGATCGTGATACGAAAAACGAGGAACATCACGACAACCTGAAGAATGTGCTAGAACGGCTTCGAAGCGCTCACCTGAAGCCGAACCCAATGAAATGTGAGCTCTTCAGATCCGAAGTCAAGTACCTGGGCCACATTATCTCGTCAGAAGGAGTGCGAACCGATCCAGAGAAGGTGGAAGCTGTGAAAAACTGGCCAGTTCCAAAAGACAAACACCAAATCAGGAGCTTTTTGGGCCTCGCCACGTACTACCGACGAATCATAGCTTATTTGTTTTTTGTTAATAAAAGTAATTTTTAAGTGTGTAGTTGTCGCCTTTTATCTTTATATAGTTCCGACAACCACAACAACTGGTGACCCCGGTAACAAAAGTTAACTCAAAGTAAGTTTTCCCTATTGCGCACGTTCGCTCACCTCACGGTCCCCGTCGACAAAAGCAGACACGACCCAAGTCTTCCTTACTGCGCACAATCGCTCATCCCAAAGTCCCCAACGAGAAAAACAGACACAAGCTAAGCATTCTTTGCTGCGCACGTTCACTCACTCCACAGACATCGACTAGTTGAGTTCAGTTGGTTACTATGGCAGAAAACGACGTTGCAGGAATATCGACGGGTAGTTCTACTCCTAGCCAACAATCGCAATCGGGAAACATACGCGACCAACCGGGTCCTACAACTCAATCTTCACAAGACATCGATGGGCAAGAAATCTCAGCGCTCAGAAATGTGAGAATGCCTCCGTTCTGGAAGATTAATCCGGCACTGTGGTTTATCCAAGTGGAAGCTCAGTTCCATAACTACAGGATCATCTCAGACAACACTAGATTCAACCTCATCATCGCCACGTTACACCCAGAGATTTTAAACGAAGTCTCCCATCTAGTCCAGTCTCCACCGGAAAAAGAGAAGTATTCTACATTTGAACTTAATCTAATTTACAGGCAGATCAACAAACTCATGACTGGCCTTGAACTGGGGGATAGGCGACCATTCCAGTCTTCTCAAGGAAATGCGAAATTTGGCAGGTGAACACGTGGCAGACGAAATGCTTACAACTATTTCGATGAATCGCATGCCCAGCCATGTCCGAGGGATACTGTCTGCAAATCTAGGGATTACTCCCAACGCTCTAGCTGAAATCGCAGATCAGATCATAGACAACATGTCCACAGCAGCTGTTTGCGCCACGAATACACAGGAGCATCTTGGATCGAGGTACATCATCGCCTACGTACGATCGAAACCACCGTATCCAACTTGGCCACGCCGGTTCAGGAACTAACTGCTGGTCACAATAAACCAGTCATTCGTCGATCCGGTTCCAGATCAAGAGCAAGCTCCTCCGCTAGATCATCAACACCACAGGGAAAACCTAAGGTATGCTTCTTCCACACGAAATTTGGCGAAGATGTGAGAAAGTGTTCGAAACCATGTGGCTATGAGAAGTTAAACTGAAGTCGCTGTTGTTCTCTCAGGCGGTAAGCAACAGCGACCGAAATAACCTGGAGTACCGCCTACACGTTTACGACAATGATACCCATCAAAAATTTCTCATCGATTCTGGTTCAACAATATCCGTACTACCCCGTCCACCCAACTGCAAAACAATTTCAGGGTATCCCAGTCTTTACGATGCAAACAACTCTCTCATCCAAACATATTGACAAAAAGTACTTACCCTCAACTTCGGTCTACGGCGCGTGGTCAAGTGGCCTTTCATCATAGCTGATGTAAAGACAGCAATAATTGGAGCTGATCTCCTCGCTCACCACGGATGGATCATTGATCTTAAGTCAAAGCACCTTATTGCCCCAATTTCATCGCTTACTGCATCAGGGAAAGTACATCCAGCTGCTGTATGTGGTTTGTCTACAATTGACAGCCGACAACCATACAGTAAAATTTTCAAAGATCACTTGGACCCCATTACCAAATGCCACACACAACCGAACGCTAACATAGTGCAACATCACATCATTACCACCGGTCAACCGATAGCTGAACGTTATCGTCTACTTGCAGGTGAAAAGCCCAAACAGGCAAACGCAGAATTCAAGTTTTTGGTAGAAAGGGGTATCTGTAGATGGTCAAGCAGTCCATGGGCAAGTCCTCTTCACCTAGTGGAGAAAAAAACTGACGGGTGGCGATCCTGCAGTGACTATCGTCGCCTCAACGTTCAAACGGAACCAGGCCGGTACCCGATACCTCATATTATGGATTTCACCGAATCGCTCAACAATAAAACTTTTTTCACCATACTCGACTTAGACAAAGCATACTATCAGATACCCATGGTACCCGATGATATTGAGAAAACTGCCGTGAGTACTCCCTTTGGTCTATATGAGTTCGTCGTTATGCCGTTCGGTTTAAAAAAGGCCACGCAAACTTTCCAAAGGCATATGGATACCGTTCTTCCCGGTTTGGAATTCGTATTCTGTTATGTAGATGACATCTTAATCTTTTCAAACGCAGAACAACAGCACCAAGAACACATCCGCTAAGTTCTATAACGTCTTAAGAAAATTGGTCTTTCCATCAATGCTACCAAGTGCGTATTTGGAAATCAGAAGTTACCTATTTGGGCCATACCATCAATAGTTTCGGCAGCAAACCAGCAGAAGTCAGAGTACAACCCATTCAACAGTAACCGAAAACTTCAACGATTATTGAACTTCGCCGGTTTCTAGGAATAGTGAATTATTATCGTCGTTACATTCTGGCTGGCTGTGCTCATATCCAAGCTCCTCTGAACGGGTATCTCACAGACTCAAAAAAAACAAAACGACAACCGTCAAATACCATGGACGTCGGAGACAGAGGAAGCGTTTGCGCAGCGTAAGGCTAGCATCAGCAAAGCAACCATGCTGAACCATATACACCCCGAAGCACCACTCGTCTTGACAACCGACGCTTCTAATTGTGCAGTTGGAACAAAGCTGGAGCAGGTAAAACACAACTCTCCCCAGCCAATCGGACTGTTTTCCTGTAAACTTTCGTCAGCTCAAAGTCGATAATGCACGTATGATCAGGAGTTACTGGCGATGTATCTTGCAGTCAAATTCTTCAAGCATCTTCTCGACGGTCGCCACACAAACAGACCATAAGCCGCTCATATATGCATTCCAGCAGAGATCGGATAAGGCATCATAAACACGACTACGTCAATTGGACTTTGTATCCCAGTACACAACGAGCATTGTATATCTCTCTGGCACAGACAGTTTAGTTGCAGATACACTATCGCGAGTCAACTTGATAGCAATGCCACTTAAAATAGACAATCTAGAACTTCAAACACTACAGCAACAAGACGCCGAACTACAAACAATTTTAACCGGTGATACATCCCTCAAACTACAACAATTTACCATAGAACCCGGCTGCAAAATTTACTGCGACATTTCCATCAATCTAATCAGACCCTATATACCACAACCTCTACGTCGAAAAGCCTTCGATTCTGTCCACGGGTTATCCCATCCTGGTGGAAGAACTACCAGTCAACTCTTTCGCCAAAAATACGTCCGGCCGAGCATGAGGAAAGACGCATTGAAGTGGTCTCGCACGTGCATACCATGTCAACGCTCGAAGATTCACCAGCACAACCACCTACAGCCGGATGTAATAGAACTACCTGACAATCAGTTTCAACACGTCCATATCGATCTAATAGTGCTCCTCGTATGCGAAGGCTATAAATACTGCCTGACTATCATCGATCGATACACCAGGTGGCCCGAAGCCAATCCGCTCAAAGACATGCAGGCAGACACGGTCGCAACTGCTTTTTATACACATTGGATCGCACGCTTCGGTTCTCCCAGATTTCTAACAACTGACCAAGGAACTCAGTTCGAGTCAGCACTGTTTAGGGCTCTCACAAACATATGTGGAACTAGCAAGATAAGGACGTCACCGTATCATCCTGCATCCAATGGAATCGTGGAACTCTGGCACAGACCACTGAAGGCAGCTCTTATGTGCCACCGGCCAGAGAAATGGATTAAAGCGCTTCCAACAGTGCTGCTGGGATTGAGAACTTCATACAAAGAAGACATCAAAGCATGCGCAGCCGAGATGCTATATGGCTCAAGTATACGAATTCCTGGTGAGTTTTTTCTTAATGAAGATCTTCCATATGACCCACAGATATTCGTCGAGAAGCATCGCGAAACCATTCACCAATTTCGATCAACACAAACAGCACATCACTTCAAGAAGAAGATTTTCGTTCTCCTCGACCTGTACAAATGTAAGCACGTGTTTCTCCGTTGGATCACTTGGATACAGAGCTGGAAGCTGATGGAGAAAATCAACCCGAATTGAAAACATATGCAAACAAGAAAAAGAGAGTGACATTTGACAGTTCGTGCCTTCGTCACTGAGGGGGGAGTAATGTGGTAGCATTGCCAGAGATGCCCACCAAAAGATGTCGCTAGAATCACTTTTACCAGTATTAATTTTTGTCAACAACGGTCAAAAAAACATACTCATTGATTCCTATTTTCTCGTTGCAACAAGCTACAGCATTTTGATTTCGTGACGTAGTAGTAGTAGTAGTAGTAGTAGTAGTAGTAATTTGTGATTTTTATTTAACAAAAGTTTGGTCTGTTACAATAATTCACAGTAAATGACATTGGCAATAGCCGTCAGCCGAAAAAAAGAGAGAATTCTAATTCATATTATAATCTAATTCATATATAATAAAAACAAATTTTCCAATAAAATAAAAAATACAGTTTTGGTTTTGGTTTTACGAATATATCTAAAAAGCTTCGTTTATTATTTGTTGACGATATTTTGATGCAGATCTGATATAGTTGGCTAACAGATTCCAGTCTTGACCATTTAATTGCGCGATTACTTCATTTTCTGCAAGTGTATTTTTACCCAAGTAGACTCGCCTAATCTCCTTTAATACGGGACATATTCCAATAAAGTGGAGAACGTCTTCTTTCGCACCAAGGTTGCATATAGTGCATTCCTCATTCCCATCGCTTACGTAGGGCATTAAGTTTAGTCGAAGAAGTTCGCCTCTGGCCTTGAAGGTGGTGGAAATTGTATTTAGGCTGTTGCGATCGTGGAAATAATTTTTATCCCCCAGATCATGATCGAGTAAACGATAAGTGATTCTCGTCTCGCTATGTTGCGCTTTCACTCTGAATGCCGCTCGTGTGGAATCTTCAATATTCATCAACAGCTCCTGTAGGGTACGCTTCCATGTTTCCGTGCTATTTTCATCTATGGGGAGATTGTATTCCCTGCTTAGCCTAGACCATTCGCCGAAAAATTGCTGTTTTCGGTGTATCAGGAGTTTTGTGATAATATGGGGAAGGCGATGGCGGGGGAGCTCCATAACTTTTAGAATGTAAAGGAAGTGCAACCTTAAGGTAAATACATATAAAGGAGGTAAGCCTGTTTCCAGATGCAGCATGTAATTCGGAGTATTTTCCGGCAATCTGAAAATCTTTTTTAGAAAGTATCTAAGCAAACCTTCTACTTCCTCGTACTGAGAGATACCCCAAACTTGGGCAGCGTAGCACATGATCGATCTCATAGTTGCTTCAAAAATTTTGAATTTGGTGCTTGGCGGTACGTCTTTTTTTCCGAGGATGCCCTTCCAGCTGCAATTCATTGCTCTTTTCGCTTCTTTGAGCTTCTCTCTCAGATGCGTTTTGAACGACATTTGGGGGGTAATAATTACCCCAAGGTACTTATATTCCTTCACAACTTCGAGTACTTCATTTTGCCAGGTCCATTTTTCCAGCCTTGAATACCGTCCAGTACCATTTCGAAACACCATTATTTTTGACTTATTGGTATTCACTGAGAGATTCCATAAGCTGCAATATTGTTGTAGCTTGTTAATCATCATTTGTAGCATTGTTGTGGATTCTGCCAGAATGACAATATCATCCGCGTACAACAAAACCTTTATATGAACTCCACCAAACACTGGTCCTCCTGGAAGAAACGTTGTTAGGTCATCCAAAAATATGGAGAAGAGGAGAGGACTCAAGAGACAACCCTGTTTTACTCCCATGTGCGACTCAAACCAGTTGGACATTTTGTTTCCATCCCATACTGCGATCTTATTATTTTCATACAGGCTTTGTATTACTCTAAGCACTTTCGTTGACACTCCTAGGTTACTCAACTTATAGAAAAGAGCGTTCCTGTCAATTGTGTCGAAAGCCGCCCTGAAATCGACAAAGAACGCGTATAGTTTTTTGCCCCTATCAAGGTATGCCTGGGCAATGCTTTTCAGTGTAAAGATGTTGTCTACAGTTGAATATCCTTTTCTAAACCCCGCTTGGAATTCACTCAGCAAATTGTTTTCGCGTACCCAATCCGTCAGACGCTCTAGAATAATTCCAGCGAATATTTTTGTTACTGAGTTCATAAAGCATATTCCTCTATAATTATTCGGATCGCTTATGTCTCCTTTCTTAAACAGGGGGAAAATTATATTCCTTCTAAAATTATCTGGCACCTCCCCCATATCAAAAATATAATTGAAGGCTACCGCAAGTTTTCTGAGGAATTCGTTTGTCGCAAATTTGAAAAATTCGTAGGGGATACGATCTTCACCAGGGGCTTTCTTTGTGCTGCATTTGTGCAGCACGTTGTGGAGTTCTTGGACAGTAATTGTGCGGTCTAGTGAGTCTACTGTTATGTAAGGTAGCGAGTAATTCAGTTGACTTGTGCTACTCGGTGGATTCAGCAACTGCTCGAAGTGACTGGCTAGTGCGGATGTTTCAACTTGAATACCCCGTGCGAACATCGTACCGTTGAGGGATCGGACCAGCTTCCAAAACGAACGAGTATCTGAAATCCCATCCAAAGCTCTCGCCAGCTGCTGCGTGTACCTTCTTTTTTTGTTGATACAGATGCTTTTATATGCCCTTCTCGCTTCCAGGTACATGATTTTTGCAACGCTGTTGTCTGTTCTACGGACTAAACGCAGGTAAGCAAATGACTTTTTCCTCGCTGCCATGCACTCCCAGTCGAACCATGCTTCCTTTTTCTTGAATCTTCCTGACGGTTGAGATATACTCGCAGCATTCGAAATGCAGGAAACTAGAAAGTCTACACCACGGCTAGAGTTGAATTCGCTTTCGTTTATAGCGCTGAGATTGCTGTTCAGTTTTTGTTTATAGCTAAGTGCGTAGCTTTCCTTCCATTGTAATTTTGGGAGCAGCCGCAACTCCGAGACGGTAGATTCTAATGGAATATCCACTGACATCAAAGCTGTCAACGGCAAGTGATCCGAATAAGTGAGCTCCTTTACATTTAAGTCGACCACACACTTCAGCCATCTTCCACGTACGAGACAGTAGTCTATAGTTGAACAGGCTGTACCTCTGAAAAACGTTAGGTGGCCCTTCTCGTCGCTCTTAGATCGACCGTTTAGAACTGTGAGACCGATCGTTTCCCACATTTCGGTGAACTTTCTACCATTGCCATCAATTGTTTTATCCGTTGCACATCTAGATAAATTTACGTTCTGAGGTAAAAACTCCGGATCCACTTCTAGCAGCTGCGTATCACCTATTCACGCATTGCAATCTCCGATTACCATTACGTCTTCTTCGCCGAATTCCAATAGAAAGTCGTACAAGCTCTTAAAATCGTTTATCCATCTGCTACAATTGATATACACTGGGATTATCCACATTCGAACATCTTTCGATGCTATTTCCACCAAAACTCTGTTGATTTCATTGCTAAATCGGCACCTAACGCTACTGTTTAACTGTTTTTTAATACCATACAGGCATCCTCCGCTAGCTCTTCCATGAGAAGATAGTCGCGTTGCTGCTATCCAATGCAGTATATGGTTTCCAAAGTAGGACTCAAAATGCTCCATGTTTTTGTCAACAAAAGTTTCAAATAAAAAGAAGATATCGTACTGACAAATATGTTCGAAAAAATCATTAAAAAATAATTTGTTACCTAACCCTGCTATGTTATATGATATTATTTTTAAAGAAAAATTACTTAAACTAGGACTTAAATTTAAACGGCTGACGGCGCTATTCTAAACATTAGTTGCCTGAACGCGAGATTTGACAGTTTGGGAGCCACTGCTGCTGCTCTGCACTTCAGTTGGCACATCACACCTGTCAACTGTCAGCTGCTGTAGATATGTCATCCCGCCTTCGTCGTTGCATGCCAGCTTGTTCATGCTATCGAGATGTTTTCTCCAATTTTAAGTGTTTCTCCGCGGATTTGCACTTTAACGTCTCGGTTCCTTGCCTCGATGTGTTTTTTCGCCTTGATCAGTTGCCGTAGTTTTTTTGTTAATAAAAGTAATTTTTAAGTGTTTAGTTGTCGTCTTTTATCTTTATATAGTTCCGACAACCACCACAAGTTTTTAGCGAGATCGATGCCGCTGCGAGCGCCGTCTCACTATGAGAGTGGAAATCAAATGCACCACGTACACGTTAATAATAGCTTTTGTTTTTTTTATTGCAAAAAAACTCTTAAAAATGATACAAAACACAAACACGGACACACTGCTTGAAAACCCGGTAAATGTTTCCTTGAGGGGTCTTGAAAATCTTGAAGGAAAGGTTTTTTCCTCGGGAAAGGATTGCTTGATTTCTTGAAGAAAAGTGAAGAATGAACGTCTTCTTGAGGGGTGTTGAAGAAAGGGTTTTTTCCTCGGGAGGAGGACTGCTTGACTTGCTCCACAGCAGCATGAGTTGAAGTAAAAACATTTCTTGGGGTACAGAATAATTAGAAGAGAAGTTAATGAGTCGATGAAAGTAGTGACTGCTCGATACGAATCCCCAGTGTCGATTATTTTTTAATCTAAAAATTTTAGACTTTTCGAAAATTTTAAAAGCAAAGACTACTCGATATGTTCAAAAGTAACCCGAGCAGGTTGCATACCTACAGGTGTTATCGAGAGTCGAATGTCTCGATGACAAGCGTCACAAGACGTCAACCGCCACAGTACTCGCCCTCGAGTAATGGAGTCACATTACGGCAGTGCGAAACGAACTCTTTGTGTTTTCGGGCCAGGGTAAATTCTGATCGCCTGTGGAGCACGAATTGGAGCTGGAACCTGATGTGGCTTGATGGATGGATCTTTTCTTTTTGACGCGAGTCTCTCTACCAGTGATGGAGGTAACAAAGTAGCTGAAGTCGGACGTCTCGAAGAGGTTTTTGTTGCCGGTGCCTGCTGAGAAGTTGTCCGACTCAGCGACATTCCAGGAATCGGTTGACTTGTACTTGCCGGTGTTAGCAATGGATCAACCTCTGAACTTCCAGGAGTGTTGTGAAAATGCATCTGCCTGGACAATGTTGCTGGAGATTCGCCCGGAGAGCGCATGTTTGTGGGCTGCTCGAGGTGTTCGAAGAAAGCTGGTTTTAGCTTTTCCGTCGATATTGTCGTGGGAACACCGTTCAGATTTATTTTAAAAACTCAATTCGATATCCTTTCGAGCACTTCAAACGGTCGCTCGTATGGTCGTTCGCGGGGTTTTCGCACCGCATCTACCCGGACGAAGATACGGGTACACGTAAAAAGCGTCCTATGGGCAAAAGCATATGATCGGACTTGTCGCATCTGCTGACGGAATTTTTCGACAAATACTTGCGGGTCAGGTGAAACTTCCTCGTCAGTGAAAAACTCTCCGGGTAACCTCAATGATGTTCCGTAGACTAGCTCGGAGGCAGAAGCGTTCACATCTTCCTTGTAGCTCATTCTTAGACCTAGGAGAACGGTAGGTAAAAAGGTAAAACACTCACCCAGTCCGACTAATCCTGGCACTTGGTGGCTGCCTTGAATGATCTGTGCCATCGTTCAATCATTCCGTTAGCAGCGGGATGGCAGGCTGTCGTTCTCATTCGGTCACTGCCAATAAGCCTTGCTAACGCGTTGAACAGGACCGACTCAAACTGGGATCCCCTGTAGGATTGTGATGGTCGCTGGTGCACCGAATCTGGATACGCAGCCCGAGTAAAATCCTTTGACGACTGTGTCAGCTGTGACATCCTGGAGCGGAACAGCTTCTGCCACTTGGTGCATCGGTCTATCATCGTCAGCAAGCATCGGCGGCCCTTACACAATGGCATCACAACAATGTCGATGCGAACATGTCGAAATCGATCACTTGGCATTAGAATGTGTTGCGGCTTGTTCTTGACGTGGTGACCGATCTTACTCCGCTGACAGGCTAAACACGACCTAGCCAAAGTGTGGATGTCGGTGTTTATGCTTTGCCAGACGTAGTTTCTGCTGATTAGGCGTCGAGTGGATCGTGCACTTGGGTGTGACAGATTGTGGCTGTGATCGAACACCCTTCTGCGCAGAAGTTTGGGTACAAAGTGACGAATGTCCACTCCGCTGGTGTCGCAGAATACAACCGCATCTGTAGCATCGATACGCATTCCTCGAAGCTGGAGTGATGTCATCGTTGGTGCAGTGATGAGTTACTGCAGTTCTTTGTTTTGCTGTTGCATGTCTGCTAGCTCCTGTGTGCTGACGATGACGGGAATGTTGATGATATGGATGCGAGGAAATGCGTCAGCGACGATGTTATCTTCTCCTGAGATGTGTACGATGTTCGTGGAGTATTGGCCGATTTCTTCAAGTTGCCGGGCTACTCGATCACAAGCATGATCGGATTTCTTGTCGAAAGCATGAATTAGCGGCTTATGGTCGGTGAGAATGACCACTTCCCTTCCGTCGATGAGGTGCTTGAAGCGCTTGACTGCTTGGTAAATCGCTAACAGCTCTCGATCGTAAACCTTGCATTGGGCTTCTTAGAGAAGAAGGCAAGAGGTTGCAGCTGGTCACCGATGCGTTGGTTCGAGACGGCGCCAATCGAGGTGTCTGATGCATCGCATCGCAAAACTAAAGGTCTGCCCTGTGGTGAGCAAGTTGGACGGCCTCCTTTAGCTTCACTTGCATTCTTTCGATGCCTTCTCAGCATCAGGTGTCCATTCAACCGGGCGTCGGTCTCTCCTCTTCGCACCAAGGGTCAGTTGCACGAGAGGAGCCTGTGTCTTGGCAGCACCTGGCAGACAACTGCGATAAAAGTTCCAGGATCCCAGGAACCTCCTGAGCTTGTCCTTCATGTCTGGCTTTGGGTACTCGGCGATGACTGCGACTCGGTCAGCTGGAGGTTTAATCCCATCTCAGCTAACAGTGTATCCGAGGTACCTTACTTCTGTTTGGCCGTAGAAGCACTTGGAGACGTTGATGGTCAAGCCGAACTTATGCAGTTCACCGAAGACGATGTGGAGATGCTGCCGATGTTCACTATTGAGACCGAGCGTCGAGAAGATCGTGCATCCTGCCAACTTGTGCGTGAAGTCTTGCTGATGGGGTATCGGGTACCGGTTTGGAACTGTGATTCAGTTGAGCCGACGGTAGTTGCCGCATGGCCTCCAACCACCAGTTTTCTTCTCGACCATGTGGAGTGGTGAGGCCCATTCGCTTTTTGACGGCTGGCAAATACCTCGCCGCATCATCAAGTGGAACTCATGTCTATCAATAGTAAGCTTGACGCCAGCAGGGGCCGGGCGCGTTCTGCTACTGGATGCCCTCGAACAATGATGTGGTGCTGCACAGAATGCTCGGAGAGGTTGTTATTGGTATCGCGAGTGACCTCGTTGTACTTCTCCAAGATGTCGAAGTATGGGTTGCCGTTGTCGATGGTTCGGACCATGGGCTGCTGAGACTTGACGAGGCTTCCGCCAATGCTCATCTGCGTTGTGTTGTCGAACAGCATCCGTTGACTTAAGCTAATGATGAGATCATAGTGGTGAATGAAGTCTGCACCAAAAATCGCTTGCCTAACCTCAGGAACAGTGAAAGACCAACGAAATTGTGGTCGAAGACCTAGGTCCACTTCGGTCGTCTTGGTCCCATACGTCGAGATGGTAGCTCCGTTGGCGGCGAACAAACTTGCAGAAGCCGGTTTTTTGATGCAGGTGTCGTCTTTCCACAAGACGGACAAATCTGCAAGGGTGTCAGTCAGGAAGTTGATGAACGTCTTGTCGGTAACTTGGAGGCGGAATCGTTCGTTGCCGTGTACGACCTCCATTTCGCTCAACGGCAGGCCTAGTTTTCCGACGCCTTCCCTTTTCGACACCCTTGCCGACATTTCCTGGCCTCGTTCGTTCGTTAGACTAATCGATCTGCGGCGCGACGAGGATCGACTTGTCGTTGGCTCGTTGCGTTTAATCGCATTGACGTCCTACCGCAGAGCCTCGATAGACTTGACCAGCTTGTCCAGAGTGATGGTCTCCTGCTGCGACAGAGCCTGGACCGCCGGTGCTGGAGCTGGAGACGCGATGGCGCACAAGTGTGTATTTCAAATGTCGAAAATCTTGTCCGCAACTTCCGCAAGTTTGTCCAGGTCCATTTGTCCAGTGGCTATCAGCACTGTCTGCATACTCTCGGGCAAACGGTCGAAGAATAGCGTACGCATGATAGCAGAATCACACCAGCCGGAAGCAAGATGTCTCATGTACGCTAGGATGGCAGTAGGCTTTTTGCCTTCCGTACTTTCTCCCCTTAACATGCGACGTAATTGCGACTCTGGGGTTGGCGCAAAGTTTTGAACGAGTCGATCTTTAAGCGCCGCAAACTTGTTTGCCGAAGGTGGGTTGGTCACAATGTCTTCAACTGCCCATAGGGCTTCACCCTCCAGGCTGACCAAGAAATGTGCGAACCGCTCCGCGTCGCTGTGGATCCCGCTCAGCTGAAAGCCTATTTCAACCTGAGTCAGCCGCAGCTGTGGGTAAAGCGCGTTGAATCTTGGTAGCTGGAGCCGTTGGGCGAAAAGTCTTGGGGCGTCAAGGGCAGCTGTCGAGGCATGAGGAACCAATCCAACGGTTGCGGCTGCTTGGAATTGACCGTGCGTCGAGAAGCCAACAGCTGCTGTCATCGTTGGCTGACTGTGGTTCGGAAGAAACTGACCGTACATCGGGATGTCTGCAGCTGCTGTCGTCATTGGCTGGCCAAGGTTCGGCAGGGATTGTCCAGGAGGTCCCTGTTGGCCGGAAGCCACAAGCACTGCCGGATCGCTTGCGGTTAGGGTGTAGGTTGGCGTCGGCTAAGCTCAGCCTTGGGCATACGAATTACCTCATTCGCCATCGAAAGCTCTTCGCGCAGCTGCGTGATGACTTCCAACACCGCTACATCCAACGGGTTGGACAAGGCTTACTGGGTTGAGTGTGATTTGAGACTCGTGGAAGTTTTCTCCTCACTTGTCGAGGTATCCTGCTCCATCTGCGCCTTTTTCTGACCTCTTGTACGGGGCGAACGTGAGATTGGCATTTGTTTCCAACGATCACGTCGGAGTCACCAGCTTTAGCGAGATCGATGCCGCTGCGAGCGCCGTCTCACTATGAGAGTGGAAATCAAATGAACCACGTACACGTTAATAATAGCTTTTGTTTTTTTTATTTAAAAATTCTTTGAAAATGACACAGAACACGAATACGGACACACCGCTTGAAAACCAGGTAAACGTTTCCTTGAGGGGTCTTGAAAATCTTGAAGGAAAGGTTTTTTCCTCGGGAAAAGGATTGCTTAATTTCTTGAAGAAAAGTGAAGAATGAGCGTCTTCTTGAGGGGTGTTGAAGAAACGGTTTTCTGTTCGGAAGGAGGACTGCTTGATGTGCCGACTTGCTCCACAGCAGCATGAGTTGAAGAAAAAACATTTCTTGGGGTACAGGATAACTTGAAGAGAAGTTAATGAGTCAAAAAAAACAGTGACTGCTCAATGCGAATTTCCAGTGTCGATTATTTTTTAATGGGAACATTTTAGACTTTTCGAAAATTTTAGAAGTAAAGAATACTTGATACTCGTATGTTCAAAAATAACCCGAGCAGGTTCCACACCTATAGGTGTTATCGAGAGCCGAATGTCTCGATGACAAACGTCACAAGATGACAACCGCCACAAGTTTGGTACACAAACCATGCAGTGCGGTGGTACTTTTTCTCGATGCTGCACTGCCCACCTCTTAAACTTATTCATCCCGAATAAGATCATTTGGGTTATTGCCATGATAACGATGACGACGATCCAGGTGAACAATTTTCATCTTGCCTCTTACTCCACACTGGATCCGATAGACAACGTCATTTATGCGTGTGACCAATATATAAGGGCCCTTCTAGTCTCGCTGCAGCTTTGGTGACCTTCCCTTTTGTCGGTCGGGGTAGTACAACCATACTAGATCTCCCTCATGAAAGCTGGACGTTGTTGCCTTTGTGTCGTACCTGGTTTTCATACGGTCACTAGCTATTCTTATCCCCGTCTTGGTCCTCTGATGTCACTGCAGGTCAAAGAAATAGGTGTGATCCATTTGCTTTCATAGTTTTGATTTGATGATAGTTTAACAGCTATTTTAGTATCGCAAAATGTGCAACAACATGAAAATGTTTGAATATTGCCATTTTACGGTTACAACGCCACCAACATCTTTTCAATTGTGGCACTTTCCTATTCGTATTTTGTGTGATTGAGCGTGGGGTTGATTTGCTTGCCCTCTGAAAGTTGGTCAATAAAATAGGTGCGTGTGAATCCAAATCGAAGTACTGGACGTTATTTTTACACTGATTATATCAAAGTGAGTTTCTTTAGATCACAGCAGCTACTTTTAGCTAATAGTTTAATAAAATAGCTTTAAAATGCGGGACGAAAAGCTCATTGCACCCAAGAAGAGCGAAATTTGGTAAGAAAGCTAAGGGATTCGGGCAAAACGTATAAGTTTATAGCTAAGGCACTAGGGCGCTCTGAGAACTTTGTAACGAATGCCCTTAAGCCTTGAAAAATCATGGAAAATCGAGGAAAGTAAAAAAAAAAAAACTTCGCTGACTACTGACCGCCGCATTGTTACTGTTACCTTTTTGCGTGTTAAAGGACAATTTGTGCACAAATTGGAAATGTAGTGAGTGCGGGTACAGTTTGTCGAAGACTCCGAGATGCTAAATTACCAGGAAAGTTACACTTTGAAGAGGTCAGAACTTAAAGTCGCACAAAGAATTCGCTTTAAACCACAAAGAGTGGACCGTACCTGAAGGATTATGAAATTGGTATAACATCCTTTGGGGTGACAAAACAATTTGTTTTGCTCGGACTCTGCACGTAACGTGCGAATGCAAAGGGTAGGGAGTTTGAAGAGTGCTACACAAGAAAAACGGTAATTCACGGAGGGGGCAATATCATGGTGTGGGTTTGCTTTTCGTGGCATGGTATTGGTCCTATATTTCGAATAAATAACACCGTGACCAATTTCGAATACAAGGACAATTTGGAGAATATAATGCTTTCACATGCTGAAGAAAACATGCTCCTTCGATGGCACTACCAGCATGATAATGACCCGAAACACACATCGAGCCTTGTAAAGGATTGGTTTCGAGATAATGAAGTGTCTGTAGTCCCGTGGCTTAGTCAGTCCCCTGATCTCAATCCTATTGAGAACTTGTGAAATGGGTTGAAGAGGAGATTAGCGGGTCAATATTTCACCAACAGGGATCAGTTATGGGAAACGGTAAAAAGACAGTAGTATGCTATACCATTGGCAACATGTCAAAAACTAATCAATAAAAGAAAATGTCACGAAGTATTGAAAAAGTTTTAGGGTTAGATGGAGGATATTCAGGATATAACGGGTGGGCCATCTAGTAATTTCTTTTTAAAAAAAAACCCACACGTTATTGTCGAGAAGCCAATGCATCCACAGAGAGTGACAGTTTGGTGCGGATTGTGGAGTGGTAGCATCATTGGACCATTTTTCTTCGAAAATGAGGCTGGTAACAACGTTTCGATCAACGGTGGGCGTTACAGAGCCATGTTAACGACATTTTTTTTTACTGAAATTGAAGACATGGATTTGGACGATCTCTGGTTCATGCAGGATGGCGGGCCATGCCACACAGCCCATGCCACAATCGGTCTTTTGCGCACCAAATTCCCAAATCGTGTTATCAGCCGTCTTAGCGATGTCAATTGGCCGCCTCGGAGCTGCGATTTGACCCCTTTTGACTTTTTTTTTGTGGGGAACCGTGAAGGACCGATGTTATGCCAACAATCCGGAAATGATTCAAGCACTTAAGGCCAATATCATCCAAGCAATCCCTGAGCTACAGCCCGAAACCATCAACAAGGTCTCAAAATTGGAGTGATAGAATGCGCTACTGCGAGGCCAGCCGAGGCAGCCACTTGAACGACGTTGTGTTCCATAATTAATGGGAATGTTTGCTCTTACTAATAAAGCCATAATACATGGAAAAAATTTCATTTTGTTCATTTTATTGCATTTTTAAAAAGAGACTTGTAGTTGGCCCACCCTGTATATATAAGGAAACGGAAAACGTTCGAATTTTCAAAAACATGTTGGTAAAAATGATAAATTTCATTATTTCAGATCAACACACCTATTTCATTGGCCACGAAAAAATCATGAAATTCAACTAATTTAGTCATTTTATTTATTAGTTTCTTAATTTTAGAGTTGTTATGCCTATAAATCACTTGTTTATTTTACTTAAATTAATTTAAAGCCGAAAAACATCGAAACTATTGAAAACATTTAGTACAAATCAATTTTGAAAAAAAAAAATAAGTTCACACCTATTTCTTTCTGCTGTGTATGTCTTGGATCCTTTCCCTGAGGTCTGTTACGTATTTCTCTTCACATTTGGGCTCATCGTCTGGGGATCCAAACTTCACCTCACTGGGTAGCCGGACTGCTCGACCGAATAAGATTTGGAAGAGATGGAATGTGTCCAGTAGTACTGTGCACTGCATTTCGGTAGGCTATCAGGAAGAGAAGAATTTGTCGATCCCAATCGCGCTGGTAGTCTCCTACGACCTTGGAGAGATGTTTGTTTAGGGTTCTGTTGAAGCGCTCTACAATTTCGTCAGATTGTGGATGAAGCGGAGTTATCCTCGTCTTTTTAATTCCTAATTGTTGACATCTTCGTTTCGAAGTTTCGTTCCAGGTCAGAATGTAGTTCCATAGGAACACCAAATCTGCTCACCCAGTTGTTGACGATCTGTTTTACGATGGTCCTTGCTTCCTGGTTAGGGATAGCGAACGCCTTCGGCCATTTGCTGAAGTAGTCCATGACAACTAGGATGTAACGGTTGCCATTGTCGGTTTCCGGAAATGGGCCAGTGATGTCAACGGTGACTCGTTCAAAGGGTGCGCCCACGTTGTACTGGTGCATCTTGCTTCGCGTCTTCGTTCCCTTGCTAGCTGTGCATACGATCCATTTCAGTACCAACTGTCTACGTCTTCCCTTGCACTGAGCGAATAGAAATGTTCTCGCACCTTCTTCAGAGTCTTGTGTGCCCCCAAATGACCTGCGGATGATCTATCATTCATTTCCCGTAGCACCTCGTGTCCGTTTGGCTTTTCCATAAACTCTTTCCACACTAATATCGGATCGATGTTCGGGTCTTCTTTTTGAGTATTGCGGATCTCCTCTGCACTCCAACCGGCCATAGGTTCGGCTCTTACCCTTTGGATGGAGAGAAGGATTGTTCTGTTCCTGCCAGTAACCACTCTTCAAATCGAGGGTGGAAAACCATTGAGCTCCCGAGAGTGTGTCTAATGTGTCATCGATCCATGGCAGAGGGTAGCTATCCTTTTTGGTCATGTCGTTAAGTCTCAAATAGTCCACGCAGAATCGAGTGCTGCCGCCTTTCTTCTTAACCAGTACAACAGGTGAGGCCCACGGACTCTTAGAACTTTCGATGAGCCCTTCCTTCTCCATCGTTGACACCATCTCCGCAATCTCCGTTTGCTTAGCCAATGGTAGTCGTCTGGCAGGTTGGCGAATTGGTCTGGCATCTACAGTGTCTATGCAATGTTGCCTCAGATGTGTTCAGCGTATTCACTGATTAGATTTTCTGCAATGGCTCGCTGGTCCTGATCCAGTTCACAGTGCTTGAGGATCATCTCCCTTAGTTCTGCCAACCTGGCTGATGAAACAGTCCTCGCAGATTCCTTTGCGATTATTGTTGAGATTGAACATACCGGAGCGCATTTACCAACAACCTCCCCTTGTTTTAATTTGACGCTGTAGTTCTCTAAGTTGATGAGTCTTGCTGGAACCAGGCTGTTCTTTGGCTCTTCTTCATTCTCATTCCCGTACACCATTGGAATCCCTACGTTCCGGTACCTCAGAACTTGCATCCCGATGTCGATGAGTACGTCATGTTCTTTCATGAATTCCACTCCGATTATGCATTCATATCATACATACATATGTATGTCGGCCACCAGGAACGCATGAGAAAAGGCCAACCTTGCTAGTTGCAACGCGAGGCGAACTTCTCCATATACCTTCGGCGATTGCCCTGTCGCAGTCCTAAGTAGACGTGGGCGGTTTTGTTTTTTGTGTTAACGAAACAAAACAGTTAGTTTAAAAAATATAGCTAATTTAAAAACTAGTTAAAAAAATAACTACTTTCACAAAACGAGCGAAAAAGCCTTTGCATATCACCAAGTGCAAACGAACAAAAAACGGAAAAACACAGAAAACAAAAAACACAAAAACGAAAATAACGAAAAACGCAGAAAGCGTTAAAAACAAAAAAAAAGCCATAACGAGCTGGTGAAGTACTTAGTGTATGTATCAGGGGTGGAATTCTGTTATTGGTTTTTTCTCCTTTCCGCGTTTTTCTTGTGTGCGCAACAAAATGATCCGTTCGCATGCCTCGATTGAATTTTGTGTCCTAAGACATTAGCAGCTAGTGTTATGCAGCCTTGACTTTCGGACGAGATCTCTTCTTACAATGAACGCCGTGGCGCCGGTATAGATTGTGCCCACGCACTTCTTCTTGCCGATGAATGCTTCCACCCTTAGACTTTTATTGCATCGTTTGGTTTGGGAGACCTGGATGGTGGTCTTGGGGACGTCGGTTTCAATAGCCAACTTCTGCCCCGCGAAGCTGGTTCTTAGGCACTGACTAACAGGATGGATGGTATCCCTGTTGGCTTGTTCTTCCCTGCGTCGCCTATTCGCAAAACGTGGACAGTTCCCGCGTCTGGGTGGATTTCTGCATTGCTGTTGTAGGTGTACTATTTTGTTGCAATTCCAGCAACGAATTTGTCCTCCGCGAGTATTGTTTCGGTCTTCGATGTTCATCTTCTGGCAAGAGCATTCGACGGCGGCTACTTCCCTCACATGGTGGGTTCCCTGACAGGACTGGTCGGCAGACTCCATCGTCAGAGCAAACGCCAAAGCTTCGGCGAGTGTTTCCTTTCCAGCCATTCTTACCGCCATATGTAGTTTCGTATCGGCTATGACATCGGTAAATGATTCGGTCAAAATCTCGTTTACAATCTCCTCACCAGCGTTTGAATAGGACAAATGTGCCAGCCGCTCGATGTCTGCTTGCAATTGCTGGAGTATTTATCTTCTCGCTTGAACTTCTCTGCGCAACTGGACCCTATATACTTGCCGCATATAGTCATCCACAAATCGCATCTCAATGGCTTTTACCAGCGAATCGTAGTAACATTGTTTGTCCTCAGGAATGGCTTGTAGTAGCTCTGCAGCTGATCCTCTAAGCGCAAGTGTGAGGGCAATGGACTTCTCTTCGTCGTCCCAGTTATTCGTCATTGCCGCAGCTTCAAACTGCATCTTATATATCGGCCATGATGTTTGACCATCGAAGACGCGAGGCTGCATCTCTTTCCTTCTCGGGCAGTCGGTTCAATACTCCAGAACTTTCTATTTCCTCACGCGATCTAGTTCTTTCTCCGGATTCTCGACTATCCCTTCAACAGCTTCAAATTTGGTTTCAACATTCTCGAATTTTCCTTTAACGGCTGTTTCGAATGTCATATTTTTGGGTTCTACATTTTCAATCTCCTCATCAATTGTCGCGAATCTTGTTTCCAAACTTGTATTTTGTTCATCAAATTTGCTTTCAAGAACACTCCTTTGATAGGTACATACCTTCTTCGCAAAATGGGCCAGCATGTGGCCTGAGTGAAAAGGATAATTCAACACATCCCATCGCGTAGCTGTTGCTCTAGAGAATTCTTTTGTTCATCGAGCTTGGCATCTAGAAAATTGTTTTTATCGCCCAGGGAATTTTCTAGCATTTCGAACTTATTCGTTTGCTCATTTAGAGAATTCTTCTACTCGTCCAAAGAATTCTCTAGCTTCTCGAATCTATTTTGATCGCCGAATTTTTCAGATAGAAATTTCATTAAAGCCGACATGTCATTTCCCGCACTTAGTTGTTCTTCTTCGGCGTTAAACAAAGTCGTATCAAGATCTGTACCCTCGTCCGTAATTATTTTCCGCAACTTATTAATCAATTCTCTTTTCGTTCCAGCCGTAGATTGATCCCACTGGGTCATTACTTCCTTTAGTTGCAACAGTGTCAAATCAACCAACAGTGTCAATCAATCAATTTCCGAACCATTGTTTTTTTTTTGCTCGGGTTCGTACAAACTATACCGTCTTTTTTGTATTTGAACAGTTTATTCATTAACAATTACCAAGTGCGAAAAGTTCAAATATCTGGGATCTATGATCAATAGCAAAGCAACTTGTGATGACGACATCAATCATCGTGTAAGCGTAGGGTGGATGAAGTGGCGAGAAAATTCCGCTATCTTCTGTGACAGAAAAATGTCCCCTAAGTTGAAAGGAAGGCTCTACACCGCAGTTGTACGTCCAGCGCTCACATACGGTTCACAATGTTGGACAAATGCGACGACATCGGCATTTCATTGGCCTCAGTAACCGAGTGATCCAAAATCGGCAGGCCTGCCGATATTTTCTGAGGTCAAATAGGCGAACCCCACAGGCGGATCAGTAGAAATGCGGTGAAGTGGGAGGGATGTGATCCCTTGTTTTCGGATCATAGCCTCGCTGATAAAAGGAAGAAGAAGAAGATTCATTAACAATTACCAACTTTACTTTAGCACGATATTCAAAACACTTTATTCATTATTTATTTCAAATTAAACTGTCTCTATAGATTTACTTTCAATCACAATGTCGCTTATTTTCACCACTGGTCGAATCTCTCTTCTCTTCACCATATATTTCTTATTTTTGAGAGGGTTCCTCTCTTGTGCTTCAAGAGTCCGATGGACCTGGATTTATTGAGTATCGGCCAGAGCTGTCTGGCGGTATGACATTGGTCTAGATGTTGCCTCGATGATTGGCTACTTTCTCGGCATCAATTTGAATGAGGTACTTAACATAAGACGCTGGCGCTTCGATGTCGGTGATGCTTATGCTATCTGTACCAGAGGAGCCTTGTCGTGCTAGTTCGTCGGCTGCATAATTCCCCGGTATGTCACAGTGACCTGGTACCCAGCAAAGGGTGAGGTTGTACTGACCAGCTATCTCGTTAAGAGATATGCGACAGTCTTTCACTGCCTTAGATCTCGTAGTGCTGGATGCGAGGGATTTGATGGCTGCCTGACTGTCGACATAAATAACAATATCAGGTGTTGATAGTGTGCTAGCCGCCAGCCAGTCAGCAGCTTTGCGAACCGCGGTGATTTCGGCTTGAAAAACGCTGCAGTAGTCTGGAAGGTTAAAGGAGAGGTGTATGTCCAGATCTTCCGAGAAAATTCCGGCACCGACTCCGTCCTTGGTTTTGGACCCATCCGTGAAGATTGACAGCGATTCGTTTTAAAGGACATTGCGTTGCGTCCACTCACTTCTGTCCGGTATCGAGTGCGTGTAGCCCTTGTCAAAATCATATTCAGTGGGCAGATGGTCAGTGGAATTGGGAAGATGACGGTGCATCGAAAGTATATTGGCATGTCCCGTGTGCTGCTCCTTCCACTGCCTGGAGCCTCTCAGTCTTATTGCCGAGCTGACAGCCAATTGTTTACTGACGATGTCAATCGGAAGCAGGTGGAGCATGGTTTGGAGCGCCGCTGTGGGAGAAGTTCTCAGTGCACCGGTAATACTGAGACATGCAACTCGCTGAGTTTTTTCCACTATGGATAGGTTGGATTTCTTCTCCAAGGCGGGCCACCATACCAATACTCCATACATGAGAATCGGTTTAATGACCGACGTGTATAGCCAGTGCATGATGCTTGGTTTAAGGCCCCAGGTGGAGCCTACTGCTTTCTTGCAGATGTACAGAGCGGCCAGCGATTTCCTGGCCCGTTCGACGACATTCTCCTTCCAAATTAGCTTGCGGTCAAGCTTTAGGCCTAAATAGCTAGCACTATTTGAAAGCTTGAGGGTGGATCCCCTTATCTTGGGCGGAGTGAAGTCAGATAGCTTGTGTTTTCTTGTGAATAGAACTAGCTCGGTCTTCGTCGAGTTAACGGAGAGGCCGCATTTATCGTTCCATCTGAGCAGTTCATTGAGAGCAGACTGCATGACATCGGCCAGCGTCTGCGGGTATTTGCCTGTTGTTAGAATGGCGACATCATCTGCATAGGCAATAACATTGCATCCAGTTTTTTCGATCTTTAGAAGGGCCTCGTTGAGCACCAAGTTCCACAATAGTGGAGACAGTACACCCCCTTGAGGGGTGCCTCGATGTGCATGTCGCTTGACAGTACTGCTTCCGAAGGATGCTGTTATTACCCTGTTCTTTAGAATGTGTTCTATGAAACAGCAGATGGGTTCGCAGATGTTGAGCCCACGTAAGGCACTGGTAATCGAATTTGTTTCAACGTTGTTGAAGGCTCCCTCTATGTCTAGAAATGACACTAGGGTGAACTCTTTGGTTGAGAGTGATTTTTCGATAGGGTAGGCGTGCTGTGACGTGGATAGCAGGGTGCTATCAATAGTGGCCTTGATGTGTAGATCCAGGATTCTTTCTAGAATCTTGAGAAGGAAGGACGTTAGACTAATAGGTCTAAGGTCCTTTGGGAGGGTGTGCGATGTCTTGCCTGCTTTGGGTATAAAGACCACCCTTACCTCGGTCCAGGCAGTTGGTGTTGTTCCGAGCTCAAGACAAGCCTTCAGTATACAGGAGAGATACTGCCATACTATACTTAAGGCCGTCTGAATCTGGGCCGGAAAAATACCATCCGGCCCCGGGGATTTGAATGGTTCGAAACTGTTTACTGCCCATTTCAGCTTATCTTCGCTGATAAGATGAGGAGGTGCCTGTGGGCGTGCAGCATTTACCAGGGCGCGATCATCGTTGGGGGTAGGCGTGCAGCCGGGGAAGTGAGTGTCCATGAGCAGGTTGAGCGATGCTTCGTCCGATTCCGCCCAGGATCTATTGGGATTCATGAGGACTAGGTATAGTAGGTGTTTTGGAGAGGACTTTTCGCAGTCTAGAGGATTGAGACGTGTTGTCAATACTCTGACAAAAACCGCGCCAGGATCTGCGTCTAGCTTTCCGAACTTCTATTTTGAAGTTCTTCAGACTTTCTTTGTAGATCTCCCAGTCCAGTGGTAGCCTTGTTCGTTTGGCTTTATTGAATTGCTTCCTGCTTATGCAGCGAAGACTGTTAAGTTCTGCATTCCACCATGGGGGACGATTGCCCACCTTTCTTCTTGTGATTGGACAGGATTCGATGAAAGCTGTATTAAGTGCGGAAGTTAAAACGGTGTTTAGCTCATCTAATTCCAACTGTGTAGTTGGTGTAGTGTACACTTGATTGGATAGTTTAGCAGAGAGGGATTTATTGTGAAAGCACCAGTCGGTTTTCCGTCGATTGCGGAAGACCAAGGGTGCGGTACTATGACAAATTTCCAGTTCGTACTCCAGATAGCGGTGATCGGAAAACGAATGACTGTCAGATACAGTCCAGTTGGAAATTGCAGGGTAGATACATTGGGAAGCGAAGGTGACGTCAAGCACCTCTTGCCGGGTCTTAGTAATAAAAGTGGGACTATTTCCTCTGTTACAAACTGCTAGGTCGGTGCCTACTAAATACTCGAAAATAGACCTACCTCGAGGGTTAGTGTCGGTACTTCCCCATAGATCATGGTGCGCGTTGGTATCGCACCCCAATATGATGGCTTCTCTTCTCCTCCTTGCTTCATCTACCACTTCTTCCACTTCCTTGGATGGAGCGGACTCGGGGTCTTCGTAGGGTAGGTATCCTGATGCCAGCCAGATGGTGGTGTTTTTGATTTATGGTGGGGAAGAAAAGTTAAGTTTAAGGAATTTTAAGCGAGAATGCAAGCTCGGGTTCTACCTACATCCTTCGCGTGGTACAGCGTATATCCAGATCTCTTGGTGTCACTATCCGTCTTTTTAGAGCGCGATGGCTCCTCAAATGCCTTCCAGTCATTGACTGGTAGGTCCGGATTCTGATAGGCAATCAGGCTAAGGACTTTTGCTGGCTCGGGCGGTTCGAGTGGAACCCAGATCCTCGCTTTCGGCCTGGGGGGGGGATTTGGCTCCGTTCCACCGCCTTGAGCTTGGCTCCTGGCCAGATTTCACCTATGCTGCTAATGGCAGCGGCGATGAAGTCGACCGAGTTCTGATCGTCGCATGCGATCAGCTTGACAAAGCCTTGATGCCAGCCAGCGTCTTGAAAGGTGGGTGGAGAGTTGGGATGAGTCAAAATACGCTCGTAAAGGCAGTTCATCACTCTGCCTTCAATGAGCTTCCACTTGTCGTAGGAGATCCTCCCTTCTTCGTCAGACAGGTCCACTATCGCGACGACGAGGCTGTCCTTGACCGTCTCGGAAAAGGGTTTGGAGCTCACTGAGCTCTTTGTCTTCTTCGAAGCGTTGGACTCCTAGTCTACGGACCTGCGTCTCTTGGGCGCTGAGTCTATCGCGACTACGGACTGGCCCCCAGCTTGGTTTGGTAAACCAGATCGACTCGATGTGTCGTTAGCATGGGAGCCACAGGTGGAAGGGTGGCGTTGCCCCTGTGTAGCGAAGTGCCGTAGAGGCCTTAGCTTCATAAGCTCGCTAAACTGTTTGGCAATGTCAGTTGCCCAGACGTAGGATTCCCGCTCTTGTTGACTCCACTCCTTTTCCGCCTTTTTGCCTAGTCGGTCAAGGATGCGGAAACCCGCTTTAGTCTCACGACTTAGCGACTTCCTCTCTTGGTCAGCGAGCTTGGGAAGAGATGGAGGAGCTGAACTGCACGTGGGTGTGGCGCTGTTCAGTTCATCCGACAGCACGGAGCACTCGCTGAAGGAATCGTCGATGCAGAGATTCTGCAAATGCTCTTCCACACGTGTAGTGCTTTTTGAGCTGCCGACGATGTCGGCTGTTTCCGGGATTTTTTTGTTGAGGTCCGGCCTCAAGGTCTGGTTTTTTATTAGGAAAATAAATTTTGGTCCCACGAGTAGCTAGGGAAAGGGTGGTCAGTCTGCACAGAGCCCCGCATTATGCAGATAAGGCGGTTGATCCAGAGCGTGCCCGCTGTCTCTGGATACACCGTTAGCGACTGAGCTATTTTTGGTTGCCCTGGGCCCTCAGCCAGGCTGATCCTCGGCACGGTACGGTTGACACCTTGATCCAGCCCAGGGGGGGAAATTGGGGGAGGGGGGAAGAAGGATAGGAGAGACTAGGTAGGATGATTATCCTTTAGTTTTTACTTCGAGCCTCTTCAAGTGAATCGCTCATCGTTGCGGCGATACCGCTTGGGACGTGATACGTCCCCGATGTCGATTCCAAGCGTCTTGTGCTCTAGTATAAGCCATCACACCACGACAAGGTAGATAATCAAGTGATGGAGGTTTGGCGAATAGGTGGCGGTGGTATTTTTTGTCGATGCTACAATAATATTAGATTCTTAGTTTGTCCCATGCCAATGGTGTTTCAAGATAAATAATGTATTTTTGCAGATTCACGATTCTATACTAAAGAAAGTAATACAAAAAGAATGGTTTTTGAGATAAATATTTTGAAATTGCGACGCTTTCAAGTAATAAACACATTTTACAATGACACTGTCGAAGCCGAATACAGATGTTGCAAGAAAAAAGCGAAGAAAAAGTGAGCCCAGCTCACTGAGCTGGGGGAAGGGCCTGCATCGGGAGCTGCAGAAAATATGTTTCCGGTTGGTGATGCAAACCAGGGTATCCAGTACCTGCGATGACACAATATGAACAGGAGCGCAGCCATCTTCAAAATAGCCGCACAAAGAAGAAGGAATGCTCAGAAGATTCATTCCCAAAGTTCGTTAACAATGCTCATGGCCAGCGTCTTGTGGATGACGACAAAATTCTGCAGAGGTGGCGGCAGTATTGTGAAGAACTTTTGAGTGAACAGTTTTCCAAGAGCCACCTCTAACTGGGAAGAAATACCCGACATTACAGTCGAAGGAGTTAGTAAGGCTCTCAAACAAAAAAAAAAAAACGATTGGGCCAGACGAGATAACCTCTGAGTTCTGGACAAAGATGGGATACATTGGGTTTATATGGCTAAAAATTCTTATCTCCAAATTTATGAGAGGTGATCTAATGCCGAAACAATGGAGGGAAAGCTACCTTCTCCTTGTATACAAAGAGAAGGATGATACGCGAAACTGTGATAACTACCGTTCGAGCAAGCTGATGTCACACACCATGAAGATCGTTGGCATTAGGTGACCGACTGCGAAAAATAATACGGCTATCTTATGATCAGTGTGGGTTTATATTGGGTAAATCAACTACAGATGTAATCCAAAGTATAAGGATCATAATGGAAAAACATCGTGATTCCTTGAAGTATTCGCATATTGTATTGGTTGACTTTGGTGGCGCTAAGACATCGATTTCGTCGATCGGTTCCAGAAACCTATGTACAGATGATCATGGACATGTACGAAAGAGCAAAGACAAGAGTAAGATGTCCCACTGGAGTAACCGAAGAGTTTCCAGTCAAAGTTGGGGTGCACCAGGGAAGCGTCTTTGCTCTTTATTACAGTCCTCGACTACCTGCTTGAAGGTAAAGTGACGGACTCCAAGGTACATCAATTATTCTTTGCTGACGATGGAACCATCACAAGTGAGGATCCTTCATCCCTGCAACGAGCACTTGATGTGTCGGTGGACGTTTTAGAGGGAAACGGGTATCGCGTTAGTAAAAAAAAGACGGAGTACTTGTCTGCTGCCCGTTCTCTGATCCACTCACGCCTGTTCCAAACATTTATTTGTATGGATCAGTACTTCCCAAATGCGAAATGTTCAAATATCTGGGATCTATGATCAATAGCAAAGCAACCTGTAATGACGACTTCAATCATCGTGTAAGCGTAAGGTGGTTGAAGTGACGAGAAAACTCCGCTATCTTTTATGACAGAAAAATGCCACCTAAGTTGAAAAGAAGTCTCTAGACCGCAATGGTGCGTCAAGCGCTCACATACGGTTCACAATGTTGGACGATGTACAAAAAGTATGAGATTAAATTAAAGGCAGCTGAGATGAAGATACTTCGCATGACAGCAGGATTGATAAAGCTCGATCGAAAAAGAAGTTCGAAGGCCCGTGAAGGAAACCATCTGACGAAAGATAGAGTGAGACCGGCTCAGTTGGTATTGCCACGTTCAAAGAAGAGATCATTTGAATACTGTTAAAAACGTAATATCAATGAATGTTTCAAAGACATCGCAAAGCAGAGGCAGGCCTATAAACGCCTGGATAATATAAATGCGACGACATCAGTATTTCATTGGCCTCAGTAACCGAGTGATCTAAAATTGGGAGGCCTGTCGATATTTTCTGAGGTCAAATAGGTGAACCCCACAGGTGGGTCAGTAGAAATGCGGTGAAGTGGAAGGGTTATGATCTCTTGTTTTCGGATTATAACCTCGCCGAAATAGGAAGAAAAAAACAATCGCAGAAAGATTGGTAGACAGTGAAGCCAGCTGCAATTTGAAATATGATTTTATTGGCAATGTCCATTCAACTCAAGTTCAGATGATTTCAGACGTTTTAAATGCAAAAAAAAACGATCAGAACATAGACACATAATTATGGAAGAAGTCAAATAGTCGTTCAACCAATCCGAGCGCGGATATGTACCAGCGAAAGAATCAACAACTTCAAGACTTAATAGAGAATAGTTCAAAAATGGCATTCAAACGGAGGAGCAAATAATAATGTAAACTAATGCGAAAATAACTTATAATGTAAATCGTTTAGTGATGTCACATCATTTATTGTGTGGATGATATACAATCAAATATTTTAATTTAGGGTCTTGGCAATGTATTCATAGTTGAAAGTGACATCGAGCAACCAAATCGCCTGAAATTTTTAAAAGGATCAGTTCTGCAGTTCTTTTCTTGAAGATTCTCTCTAAACAATCAAAGAAAATTTTCTGCCAACAAAGGTCGGAAGATCATTTTGGTACACATAATCTTCAAAGGACCAAAGGAATGAATTTCCAATGTTCGTCAGGACATTGGAATGGAGATGGTGGCGGAGGAGCCCTTAATGGGCCAACATTGGAAACACCGGTATACCCGGCCCCTCATCCTAGGGGAATAACTAAGGAACTGGCCCTCCAGGTTGGGGGTTGTGCAGTCGGGGTAACTTGCCTACCACATAAAAAATGTATGCTTCCGAAACAACCAAAAGCCTCGAATAAGGATGACTCAACTAATGACGACCCCCAGCAAACGAAATAAGGACAACGACCTTCGCATCTGTACGTGGAATGTTCGGTCCCTTTACATACCACGTGCAGCAGAACAACTAGCAGAGTCCCTAGACTGCTATAAAGCAGATATTACCGCCATCCAGGAAGTGCGATGGGATGGACCGGGCAAAAAGAGGATGAAAAACTGTGAAGTCTACTACGGTGATTGCTACAGAGGTAACAGTCAACGCTTATTCGGATGCGGATTTGTCATACGCGGCAGACTTAGGCAAGAAGTCTTAAGCTTCCGACACGTAAGCGAGCGTATTATGACTATCCGGATCAAGGCTAAATTCGCTAACATAAGCCTAATATGTGTTCATGCCCCCACGGAAGAAAAGGACCCTGCCACCAAAGAGTGTTTCTACGAGCTCCTGGACAAAACATACGAGCAATATCCTGAATACGACGTTAAAATCGTATTAGGTAATTTTAACGCCAAAATAGGAAAGGAGGACGTCTTTGGTAGGGCAGTCGGTAAGCATAGCCTACACGACACCACGTCTGATAACGGACTTAGGCTAATTGATTTCACTGTGGAGCGAAATGTCACCATAGCAAGCACATGGTTTCCTCATCTCGATATTCATAAGCAGACATGGCGGTCCAATGCCCATGTAACGATCAACCAAATTGATCATATTGCGATCGACGCAAGTCACGCCTTCAGCATTCTTGATGTCCGGACCTTCCGAGCGGCCAACATAGACTCCGATCTTTACATTGTTGCAGCCAAGGTACGAATGCGGATATCCCAATCTGAGCAACAAAGAAGAATCACTGTATGAAAATTTAACGTGGAAAAGCTACAATCGCAAGAGACGTATCCCGAATTCTCTCAATCACCCCTATGCCGGCAGCATCAAGTGCCGAAGACCAGTGGAAACGCTGCCAACATGCCATCAGAAACGCCGCGACTGATGTGCTGGGTCTCGCTCGTCCACCACTGCGAAACCTCTGGTTTGACGAAGAATGCCGGCGAGTGCATGCGGCAAAACAAAAGGCATACAAAGCGGCGCTGCAAAGGAAGACGACAGCTGCTCGTGGGCTCTGCGAGCAAAAGAGACGGGACGAACATCGGCTTCTCCAAAAGAAGAAGAAAGAGCATAAGAAGCGCGCGTTTGAGAATACCGAGAGTTTATATTCCAAGAACAATGTACGGAAGTTTTACCAAAAGGTAAAAAGAACGTGTCAGAGAAGCAATACCCATACAGAAACCTGTAGAGATGAAAATGGAAACCTCGTAGTAGAATCACAGTCGGTGCTGAGAATATGGAAAAACTACTTCTGCAGATTGTATAACGGCGACGAAGACCAACATCCCGCTGTCAGGCAGAATGAAGCATTCAACATAGACGATGATAGTAAAAATGTCCGTCCACCTGACCAAAACGAGGTGAGGATAGCAATATACAAGCTAAAATCCAACCAGGCTGCTGGACCGAACTTTTCAAGGCAGCTGGGGATGAATTGGTAGAGTGCATACACCAACTCATCTCTAAGATTTGGTCGGACGAGTGTATGCCTGATGAATAGAACCTCAGCATCGTTTGCCCGATCCACAAGAAACGAGACCCCCTCAACTGCGCTAATTATAGAGGCATCAGTCTGCTCAACATCGCATATAAGATCTTTTCTGCGATATTGTGTGAACGCCTGAAACCTTTTATCAACAGCCTGATTGGACCCTATCAGTGCAGTTTCAGGCCAGGAAAGTCCATCATCGATCAAATCTTCACACTTCGGCAGATCCTGAAGAAAACCCAAGAATTCCAAATCGCCTATGACAGCATCTATAGAGAAGAGCTTTATAGAGCCATGTCTAGTTTTGACATCCATGCCAAACTTGTCCGTCTGTGCAGGATAACGATGGAGAACGCTCGCTGCTCCATCAAGTTCGGTAATGACCTCACCGAGACCTTTGATGTCAAAAAGGCTTTAGACAAGGTAACGTGCTGTCATGTGACTTCTTTAATATTGTACTTGAACGGATTCTGCGGAACTCAGAAGCCAACACCGGAGGCACAATCTATTACAAGTCTGTACAACTGCTTGCATACGCCGACGATATAGACATTATCGGAAGAACTCAGCGGGCTGCCACCGGTGCGTTTGCACGCATTGAGGCGGAAGCGGCCAAAATGGGTTTAGCGACAAACGAGGGCAAAACTAAGTATATGCTATATATGTCAAGAAGAAGGGAAAGCCAACACCGACGATTGGACAAAACGTCACAGTGGGCAGCTTTAACTTCGAGGTAGTAAGTGACTTTGTCTACCTTGGCTCTGCTATAAATTCTACAAACAAGATCAGCGCAGAAATCAATCGAAGAATAACTCTTGCCAATCGCTGTTTTTTTTTTTGGTTTATAAGGCAGTTCAACAGTAAAGCCCTATCTCGAGGAACTAATGAGACTCTGTGTAAGACCTTGATCATCCCAGCCCTGCTTTACGGCGCTGAAACATGGACTTCATTAAAAGAGGATGAAGATATCCTTGGTTGCTTCGAGACAAAAATTCTTCGTAAGATTTTCGGTCCCGTTTGCGTTGACGGGTTTTGGAGGAGAAGATTCAATTACGAACTATACGAGCTGTACAGCGACATCGACCTAGTCAAAAAACTACGTATTGGACGTCTGAGATGGCTAGGACATGTAGAGCGAATAAACACCTACGCTCCGGCCCGCAAAGTCTTCGAATCTAACCCCGAGGGACGACGCAGTAGAGGGAATCATCGGCGTAAGTGGCGCGCACAAGTTCAAGGGGACCACGACCAACTTGGAGTGCGCAACTGCAGGCGTTTAGCTAAAGACCGAGCTAAATGGAGACGCTTGTTGGTTGAGCCCAAGTTCACCCCGAACTGTAGCGCCACCTAAATAAATAGAAAGCAAATAGGTCATGAATTGGGATGATATCCCCCAACTGAGATAGTCGAAAGAACTTGTGGGCAGCCACAACTAGAAAAGAAGCAGAACATGCCTAAGACTTAGTAAGAATCGGCTTCAGACCTTGACAGGTATGCTAGCGGGTCACTGTAGGCTCAGGGAGCATCTTAGGAAAATAGGAATAGGAGAAAACGGACACTGGAGATTCTGCAGGAACCTCGCAAATACACCAACACACCTTATTGTAGATTGCGAAGCACTAATCCGCAAAAGAGACATCACCTAGTTGCCTTTCTCCTATCAAAGACAGATGACCTTTGCTGGATCCACTTCAGATACACCGGTTCACTAAAGCAGCTGGACTAGAGGTAGTGCTTTATATCGAGCCTATCAACGACTAGAGCCTTAATTTGGGGGGTACAATAGATCTACTGGAGGTCTCAGTGCACATGTACCTCACAGATCATACATCTACATCTACAATTAAGTTCTCCATTTTGAATAAACTAAATCAGGGCCTTGATGCAGAAACAGTTCTGCAGTCAATACATATAATTTAGCAATTTTGGGCTGATTATTGGCTGCGATGCTAATTCCCAGCGCAAGAATTTATTTGAAACGACTTTAAAAAACAAAAAAATAAAATATCTGGCGCAACAGCTATTTAAGTGTCTGGGCCTAGTTTCTCGCAACCACTTGTGTTGTGGCCACCTCGTTCGCGAGAGGTAGAACCGTGAAAAAACTTGTTTATGCTTTCTGGGATTCGAACTTGGAATCTCACGCACAGTGATCCGACACACTTACCACTTGCCCCACGGCGCCCCACTAAAAAATTAAAGTGCTTACCAAAATTCGAACTTATTCCATAGTTTCTTTGCTTCTCCATGCACAATAACTGAGCTTAAACTTGGTTCTTACAATAAGCGTTTGTATGCCAAAAATTACTTTAGCAACAGTTGGAGAAAGTCCAAGTTATCTTAATTGGCGAAAGAGGAGGCTATCGACTAAGTGCTGGCGTTGGCTAATAGAGTTTTCGACATTTGTAAGGCTAACATAGAGTACGTATACATATCATACATATGTGAACTGGCGTCACCGGAGTAGTCAAGCAGAGTCACAGGAGTATGGCAAGGGGAAGCTAGCAGGGGTGGAGCTTTGACTTTCGGATCGCGCTAGATATCTTGGTGTAAGGCTGGATAGGAAACTAAATTGGAAACTTAACATACAGGAAGGAATCCGCAAGGTTTAAAATCTGTTAGGGGATCGCAGGGCAAAAATGGGGCCTGAAGCTCGCAATGATGCACTGGTTATACATCATGATAGTTAGACCCATCCTTACGTATGGGGCTCTTGTGTGGTGGAAGGCAACGAATACGAAAAACACACGGGATATGTTAGCCATGTTAGACCAGAGAGGGCACGGGGCCAGGTATTTACTCCAGTGATACGAACCTACACTACATGTGCCCCTGAGACTTCCGGATACATGCAGTGTGTTCCAAGCAGAGGTCTTAGCTGTATTTAAAGCTGCGGAATTACTTAAGATGGGATCGATATCCGATAAGAATATCGCCATCTACATTGACATTCAGGCTGCGCTAAGGGCACTAGAGTCTTACGTCACCAAACCTGAGATTATCAGGAATTGCCGCACAATGCTTAAGACATTATGTACGCAGAACCGAGTCAGATTTATTTATTTATCTATTTTATTTATATATTATACTAAATAATTTAACTGGATACTAAAAGATATCTTATCTTTAATTAAGTATCTAAAATCGAGATCACAAATATAAAATTTAATTAGATTATGTGGGGTACCTGGACACTGCGATATCAAAGGCAACGAGCAAGCCGACGCGTTGGACAAAAAAGGAGTAGGGCTCCCACAACTATAATAAGTAGTATTAAGCCGCCAGGGCGCGTGACTAAGGGGATCATACTTTACTTACTTATGTCATGTATCCCCTTGTGGCTCCTAGGGCCTCTACTACGCCTACACGCCATCGTGTAGGGTTTCTGGCAATGTGTCTGAGTTCTCCCCAACTTTTCCCTAACTGCCGTGCCTCCTTCTCGACTGTTCTGCGCCATGTTCTCCTCGGACCGCCAGGTCTTCTGCCATCCTGAGTTAGAGGGTTCCATTGCATAGCATGGTTCGCTATGGAGCTGTCACCCTTTCGGAACGTGTGACCAATCCACTGCCACTTCCGCCGTTGGATAGTTGTGCCTATTGGTTCCTGACCCGTTCTCTCGTAAAGGTGTTCGTTAGAGATACGATTGGGCCAGAAAATCCTTAAGATATTGCGCAGGCACCTATTAACAAACGTTTGCAGCTTTCTGGTGATAGTAGTGGTCACTCTCCACATGCTGCAACCATATAGCAGCACGGATTCAACGTTGGAACGGAACAGTCTTATTTTGGTGCTCAAACTGATTGCATTGCTTCGCCATATTTTGGACAACATCCTGAACGCGGACTTTGCTTTGGCGATCCTGTTGGCTATATCCAGTTCGGTTCCACCATCGGTCGAGACAATACTCCCAAGATACTGGAAATCCTCTACTATCTCTACCGGTTGTCCAGCAATGCATATTTGAGTCGATGAGTTTGTTCCAAGGCTGATAATTTTAGTTTTTGCCGTACTAATTTTCAGCCCGACGACACCTCCCTCCCTCTCCACATCTGCTGTCATTTGGTGGAGGCCCATAATTTTGTGGGAGAGTAAGCATACATCGTCTGCGTAGTCAATATGTTTCAGTTGAGATGTAAGAGTCCATCGAATTTCTCCGTTTCCCGTCGACAAAGCTGAATGAAGCACATCACTAATCACCAATAGGAATAATATTGGTGAAAGGATACAGCCTTGTCTTACCCCACTTTGGATTTCAAATTCCTCAGACAACCTTCCCCTGTGCAGAACGTGACATTTGGAGCCTTCATATGTAGCTTTGATAATAGCAATTAGTTTATCGGGAATACCTCTCCTGCGTAAGGCACGCCAAATAAACTCCCTGTTGACACTATCGAACGCCTTCTCAAAATCAATGAACAGCAGGTGCAGTGGCGATCGATATTCAACACACTGTTCGATGATAATCCGCAGGGTGTTGATGTGCTCGGCACAGGAGGATCCAGAGCGGAAACCTGCTTGCTCGGCATCAAGTGTGTCTTCGAGATGTTGTTTGATTCGCTCAAGGATGATTTTAGCTATTATCTTAGCTACAGCAGGCAGCACGCAGATACCCCTCCAGTTTCCGCACTCCATTAAATTTCCTTTCTTAGGAAGCTTGACGATCATTCCCTTTTTCCACTCGTTAGGAAAGCTCTCCGCTTCCCAAGCTCTATCTATAAGTGGAAGCAGAAGCTCAGCCGATATTGTTGGCGTTGCTCGTAAGAGCTCTGCTGGAATACCGTCAAGTCCTACCGCCTTGTTGGTTTTGAGTGCCTTGATCGCGGTAATGATCCCATCTTTACTGGGATTCGTGGTGCGTATTCGGGTACTTCTCACCTCGGGCATCTCAATCTGATTTGGGAGCATATCGCTAGCGAATACACGGTTCAAAACCGTAGCAAAATGCTCTTTCCATCTCTTGAGCTAGTCCTCATCCGAAATGAGCAAGGAGCCGTCTAGGATTTTCACTGGGTGTTGGCTGGAGCTGCGACCACCTGTCAGCTCTTTCGTGATTCTGTAGACGGTCCTGCTACCGCACTTCCGTGCGGCTTCTTCTGCTTCTGTAGCCAGCGCGTTGATGTAGTTGCGCTTGTCACGTCGTACGCTACGCTGAACTTCTCTAATCTTCATGCGATATAGGGACTCTAACTCGCTTCTCCCTGCTGCTGGGGTAGCTGCAACGCGAGCTTTCGGCTGTTTTCGTTCATCAATCCGTCTCCAGATATCCTCGGAAAGCCACGCCCTATGTCTTCCCTGCGATCGACCGACAATTCTTTCAGCACCACATGTAAAAACATTTTTCACAGCACACCAATGGTCTTGGATGGTTGCGGGCATTGAGCTGCTGATTGCTTCCACACCTTGCGAAAAGTGCTCCCTTAATTTTTGGCGCACTGAGGGATCACTAAGTCTATCGATGTTGTCCTGGGATCTTCGAACTGCAGCAGTGCGTAGTTGGAGGGTAGCTATCATAAGATGGTGATCACGTACTATCCCCACATCTGCCCCTCGCCTGTTTCGGACGTCCAGGAGACTACTTCTAAAGCGGCGGCTGATAGCAAAATGGTCAATTTGGTTGGAGGTTGCTTGCGTGTCATTGGAAACCCAGCTGACTTTGTGACAGGTCTTGTGCTCAAACGTGGTGCCACCTATCACAAGGCGGTTGGCATTGCAGAAATCCACAAACCTTTCGCCGTTGTCATTGCGGTTGCCTAGTCCATGCTTCCCGATTACATGTTTGAGCCCTTCGTTGTCGCTGCCTACCTTGGCATTCAAATCCCCCATCACTATGACAATGTCTCCATTTGGTGTTGTGTTGAAGACGGCACTTAAGAGATTGTAGAAGCTCTCCTTTTCGTCCTCAGACGAACTATTCGTTGGGGCGTAACACTGTATGATGGTGACGCGTCGTACTCTAGTCCGGAATCTGGCCGTCAAAATCCTATCACCATGAGGCTGCCAGGAAATTAGGCCCTTGCGTGCTGTTGCTGTTAGCAGTAGTCCGACTCCATATTCCCGCGGACTTCTGGATCATCTTCCACAATAGAGTAGTACAGTGTTACGCGTTGGAGACTGGTACTCGCCCGCTTCTAACCATCTTACTTCACTTAGCCCTAAAATGTCCAATTTATATCGCATGAATTCGTTTTCCAATTGGAGAAATCTGGCATTGTAATGACCTTCTCTTCCCGAGTCGAGGAGCGTCTTTACATTCCAGAAACCTATCTTTGTCCGGGTACAATAGCCAAAAGTCGTCAACATGTGATCATTCCTTATCCAAAGCATAGTGCCGGTTTCCGTAGCGGGCAATATTCGGTAACGCAGGTTGCTGGCCCACGTTACCTAGCCTAGAATCAAGGCCCTAGACAACCCGCACTTACAATTTTGGCCTATACGTATAAGGGTTTATACGTATAGTTGCCCGGGGACCACCACTAGGAGGTAAAGTAAGCACTTCATCACGAACTTGATTATTGCGCTACTGGCCCAAGCCAAGTTTTGGGCAGTCAGTAGTTTCCCGATCAATCGCAATGCAGGTCCCTCAAGGGGATCATACGCGATAGAATCATCGATACGGCCAATCTGAGATGGTTACAGTGTGTCTAAGGCCTTGTGGCCTGTGTCGTCGGTGTTTTCACTGGACACTGTCTTATAGGCCAACACGCCAAAAGACACGGCCTCTTCTCCAACGACTTCTGCAGAGCTGTAGGGACGAGGAGGAGGAGGAAACCATCCTTCACCTCCTATGTACTTGTCCAGCCCTGTCGCATAAAAGAATGCGCCATCTAGGGTCCCCCTTCCTTGACGACCTCGGCGATCTGGCGTCCGTAGACGTCATGAGCATCCATCGCTTTATTAAAAGCTCCGGTTGGTTTTGTTAGTCCCTGAGTGGCCTAATGGTTTGATCCATGGTATCATAAAAAAACTTCACTGGTGTAAGTGTGTCTGCACTCTCGTATGGACAGCCAACCTAACCTAACCTAACCTAACCTTGACTTCCCATTGGTTTCAATAACAGCCCTCATACGTGAAGGCATTGAATTTAGCAAATTTGTTTATATAACAGCCATTCTTTGACAACGCGGGAAGTATGTTCGGGGTCATTGTCTTACTGGAAAGCAAATGACCTCTCCATACTCAACTTTCTGGCACTGTCCTGCAGCTTGTTCTTTAAAATGTTTAAATAAACATATCTATTCATCAAGCAGACAATAATCACTAAATTTCCGAGGCCAGATGGTGCCACACACTCCCACACTCCCACCATTTGCACCGCACCATGCTTTACTGTTCCTGAGATTCAAAAGTTTGAGCTCTGTATTTTTTTTTTTTCTTTAAACTTATTCGCGTCTGTCTGAGCCACGAATGTTTAATTTGCTCTCGTCAGAAAAAATTACGGTGTTCCAGAAATCTGCGCTATAATGTCGATGGTTTTTAGCAAATTGAAGTCGGTTTTGTCGATTGACTTTACTTACATATGGTTTTTTCCGATGTTTCGACCATGGTATCCGGCTTCATAAACCACGCGACGAAACGTTTGGGGGTGGTAGGGCTTACCTGTTTCACTGGTTATTTCAGTCAATATCCTTGGCGAACTAGTTTTGGGACTTTGCTTCACTTTCCTCACAATAAGCCGACTTTCCATTGCCGTCAACTCGTGAGGACGTCCAGATAGGTTATCATTTTCTACGTTGACGGTGTTTTTATATTTCGTTATAATTTTGTGAACCATTGTTCACAATTTTAATTATTTCGCGGTCTAATATTTTTTTTTTTCTAAAACTGTTTTATTCTCATTTCTTCAAATTTAGACCCTTCTCTTGGTGCCATTTTCTTTAATTGTTTAATTCCCCTACCTGACTGCACACCTCTACGTGGTGTAGGGGCCTAGTAAAGGTCAAGGATTCTCGGATACTTATCCCCAGATGAGACATGAAGCCAAATTTCAGTCGTCTTTAACGTCAGTCAGTTGGTACGCTGGCGGATAGGACAGTGGTTTCAACACCTGGTCCCATCGTAAAGCCAGACCATGAAACGCGAGTGGTCAACCCCCTTAATATCTCTGCACATTCAGGGACAGCTAACTGTTCGGCCTCGAGCTTACAGCACGCTGCTCCCTCCTCCTCGAAGGATCAACATCCCTTTCTAAAATCTCATTCAGGGCCGACGGGCAGCTCGGCTTCGAGCTTGCGGAACGTTGCTTCCTCCAAGATCTCTTACCAAGATCGATGGCTAGCATACAAGGTAATCAGTGTTGCCAAGTCATTCTGGCGCTTGATCACCGTTCTTAAAATGTTCACCGTTAATTTTGACCTTTTGGGCACCAAAACTGTAATTTTCTCAAAAACATCTTCAAAGTACAATAAATTTAAGGGTTTCCAATCAGAGGTTTCATTTGGAATAGTGCGCTATTCTGCCACCCGACAGATGACAAGTAAAAATTAGGAAATGAAATGAGAAAATAATGAAATTTAAAAAAAAGCACGTAAATCAGATAAGTGGTTCTCGAGTTATTAAGCTCCACTAAGAGAAAAACGTTTTGCATTTTACACACACATACGTATTAGAGACGTTTCTCGAACAACTTAAGATGGCCAACAACATTATTCTAAGCTTTTTTGGATACGACTTTCAATAACAGCACGGAGCCGCAGATGAATGTGAAAATTTAATTTTAAGTCTATTACATATACTTGACCAACGTAAAACCAATAGATTCCTTTTTAGGTTAATAGCATAAAAGCAACATCATTTCGTCAGCGCCTTAAGTTGCCCAAAAAATGTAGAAAAACGAGAAACATGCAAAAAAATTCAATATGGGAGAATTTTCAGATCAGTATCTCCAACCAATTTCAGCCTGCTATTAAAAATGTCCGAGTGAAGGCCGAACTGTCCTTTACAAGTATACGCTTAAAGGATCCTTTGAGACTTAAGGGAAATCCAACTAAATAAAAGTTGGAAAATGAATATACACATATGTGTTTATATTTTAAGTGTAGGCTAATCTGCATTATTTCTATATATGTATTACAAACCATAATTCAAACTTAGTGCACCACATGCACTTTGCGTTCGCCTAAATTTGTTTGTTCTCTATACATTGTCGAAGCACCCTTGTAGTTATTTGCCTATATAATGTGTGTATGCAGGCGAACCCCACAGGCTGATCAGTAGAAATGCGGTGAAGTGGGAGGGTTGTGATCCCTGATTTTCAGATCATAACCTCCCTGATAAAAGGAAGAAGAAGAAGATAATGTGTGTATGCATATGTTAAAACAAATAACTTATATTCAAAAACATTACACATTTTCAGCTAGAACTACTTCGGAACAACATTTACATGTTTTAGTGGTTTTCAGGGTCGGGTGCTTCTATCGCCTATCGTGTACAACGTCCTATTTGAAGAATTCTCATATTGAAATTTGTCGCGGTGTTATCAAAAAAAACTTGAAATTCCTTTTCCTTACGCGTATAAATTCTAAAATGTTTAGTGTAGCAGAAACCTCGTTGACTGTGCATGAAGTTTAGGACTGCAGAGAAAGAACCAATTCATTAGTGTTGTACATAAGAAAGAAAATCACTAGTCCATGGCGTTGCTTTTCAATCAAGGGTTCACATCAGGGAATTCATGCTCTTCATAGCTATGCGAATTTATACATGAGTGCTCTCATTTCAAATGGAAATTACACGCTATAATACGTACTGCGTTTTACATTGCGTTTGCATAGGAATTTCCTAGGTAAAGTAATGTAAGTATATTTTTCGTTAAAAAGAAAACTTGAAATCACACTGTAGACTGATCCTTTTTGAGTGGTGACTGGTATTTACGAGTATGTATGTATGTATTTAGAGTATGTATAGCGCTTTAAGTGCCTGGGCTTAGCTTTTCGCAAAAACTCGTGTCGTGTTATAAATAAACAAATATTTGGCGCAACAGCTCTTTAAGTGCCAGGGCCTAGCTTCTCGCAACCACTCATGTTGTGTGCGTTATATTTTTCACACGAATGGGACCGACAGTTTGGTGCCGTACCCGAAAGGCAATTTGTTTTGAGAAGCTTTCTCGTGACAACAATACTCTCGGATGTTTGTCAAACGTTCGCGAGAGGTGGGGCCGTCAAAAAACTTGTTGATGGTTTCTGGGATTCAAACTTGGAACCTCACGCGCAGTGGTTCGACACACTAATCACTTGCGCCACGGCGCAAACTCTTTAAATACGATAATATCATTTAAATGACGACCGTTACTTACGACATTTACATTCGCAGACATGCGAGAGAAAAGCGTTGATGCAATGGCTCCAACTTCACGGCGGATATTTTCCGGTAGGGTCTGAAGCGTTCGAAGATTATTATTGTAAACCTTTGACTTGAGGTAAAAATAATAAATATTATAGACATAACAACTCTTCAAGTGATTGGGCTTAGCGTTTTTGGTGGCTTTTCCTACTGTTGTTGAGACACCAGTAACGCAAGTTCTGTTTATTCGCATAGCCATCGATATTAAAATGTGCCTTGTCACTGAACAGTATGTTTCCAAGCGTTCCTTTTGTTCGAAAATGGTCCAGCATTGTTCTAGCGCAGGTTTCTCGCAAAAGATAGTCACTTTCGTTAAGACTATGTACGATAGTTTCGGATCTTCGGATAGTTTTTGGTCTTCGGATAGTTTCCGAACTTCGGATAGTGTCGGATCTTCGGATATTGTTGGATAGTGAGAACGAGACAAGAGAGTTTCTCGACTGTCTCTATCGCTGGAATTGTGAAAAAGGCTCGACGAGGTATAAGAGACAGCGGCTCAATGATTATGTTATCAGTTTTATTGAAACATTTTGTAAGAAAGTGACAAGTGTTATTTATATCTTTTACAAGTGAATGAAATTAATATAAAAAATAGATTCCTAAAAGCAGTCGAGTATGGGATTTAGTTAATTTTTATACAACATTATATAGCGTTACGACCGGCAACTGGATGCCAGTATCCGACACTATCCGAAGATCCGAAACTATCCAACACTATCCAAAGATCCGATACTATTCGAAGATCTGAAACTATCGGAAGATCCGAAACAATCCGACACTATCCGAAGATCCAAAACTATCCGAAACTATCCGATTACACACAAATCTCAACTGTCTCATACTTATGTATTCGGATATCTGGATAGTTTGAAGATTCCGATCATGTTTGAAGCACTAATACGTACATCTATATATTTATGGATAAATACTTATGCACTTATGTATGCTAAAATTGCAATTGCAGGCTGTCGACGGTCTCAGTTCTAGATTAGATAACGAGCGTTCTGTGTTATCGAAACTCAATTGCTTTGATTGATTGACCATACGTTAACGGCATTGGAGAGTGAAGAACTTCAAAACGCTAGATACCTGGAAATAAGTATCAGTCCCCAAAACACAGTGATGCTGTATTACGCAAAGCTATTCCGAAATAGCAGGATGGGATTTTTGATATCACAGCAGGCGCGAGGAGGTCTTATCACCTGGTAACCCCATTACGACAATACAATGTTACACCCCAACGGAACTTTTGCCTGTATCATATATGACAAAGACGACTTCTGCAACAAAATCTAAAATTTGTTTTGAAATTCGCTGTCACACTCGTTTCGTTTGACTTTCAATGCTTGTGTGGCATGTACTCTGTACTACTCACTGGTTACTGAACTGCAATATAAAATACGAGTATTTGAACTTTGCAAATATTTTAGTATGTTCTACCGTATACTACACTGCAAACATTCGCCACAAATCCTTCATAATTTTTGGTTATTGTCCATAACGCAATCAAGTTTCATAACCAAATGAAAATCTAGATCAAATCAGGACGAAATAAAAAGTTTTCTCTTCTAAAAATTTGCATACTAATGAGGGAGAATCTGCCGACTTAACTGAGTAAGTTTCCTTTCAACCAACCATCCAACCCTTCTATGCTGCTCGTATACATGTACATATATTTTTTGTCGTATCCCTTCAATTAGGCCCGGGCAAAAAACGAGATGGTGTTAGGTAAACAATCCTTTTTCATTCAAAATAATTTAATGGCTTAATGAGAAAAAACTGGAAACTAAGTAAAAAGGGAAAAGTTGATCGAGATAAAAAAGTGTGGAACAGTTTGCTTTAAGGTCCAGCTTCAATTCCACCCTTTGGCAAATAGATTTAGGCTAATGAATTCAATATCTGCATACCTAATTAGGATTTTGTGCCTTAAAGAATTAGCTGTAATGGTAATGTTATTAGACGATATTAGGGAGACAATATTTCTTAAATTCTTTATGTTATGATAAATATTCTCTTTCTTTATAACTAAATGCCACATTAATAGAAAATAGTAGATACGAATATATATCAACAAGATATAAATGTGTTTGAAGTTTCAAAGTCTTTATGTATACAAATATGTATTTATAATACATGTGCGTTAGGTCATTTTATTTATGTGTGTATGCCAATTGTTTGATTAGGAAATTAATAATAGAAACTTTGTGTTTGCATAGGTATACGGTATTTTTATTGACTTTCATTTGATGAGTTCGTAGTTTCTTTTCCAAAAAAAAAATTCTTTGATATTATACTAAGTATTTACATAACCCTTCCTATTTATTTTTCCGTCATCGAATGTTAACAGTTTATACCTTTTATTTGTAAGTGTGTACAAAGCATACAACACAAATTATATTTACATTGATTGTTCTTGAGTAAGAAAACAACTATAACGCATATTTGAACAGTATTCGAAAATAATTGCAAAACAAAGCCAACTAAAAATAATCATGCGTGATGCGGAATACAAACATTTGCTTAGATAACCAATCGTATAATGACCATTGACATTATATCCAATATTTTGGTTTGTTATATGACAGTCTATTTATAAGGAGCTATTCTTCTTCATTGAATTCTTTGTACTTCGACTAATCTAAAATGAAACGTAAAGTAAGAGAATATGCATAGGTACATATGTAATGTGCACATACGAGTACATATATGTATTATGGACGTTAGATATATAATTAGAGTTTGGGTTTTAAACAAAGCTTACGACGAACATATTTCACACACGTCGTTAAAAAAAAAAATATTTGGCGTTTTCTGGTATTCGAACTCGGAACCTCACGCACAGTGATCGGACACACTAACCACTTACGCCACAGGGACATTGAAAAAGCCACTGCATAATTTTAGAACTGAGAAAATACACACACCTGATAGATGGTCCAATTGATTCTCAATTAGTGCCATAGGAAAACGATCTTTGACCATTTTTTTGTTTAGCCGTCTGTAATCAATAGACACTCGCATGCCTCTGTCGTTTTTTCTGACCATCACCACATGACTAGCGAAGTCCGAAGTACTAGGCACAATTTTATTATACGATATCCAATCTTTTACCTGTTTTTCCAATTCAGCACTCTCTTTTGGAGCCAAGCGTTGTTGTCTTAAATATACACAGGTGTCTCATCAGTCAATATTGTTTTCGTCTGAATAAGAGTGTCATGCCCCCCTGGCAGCTGACCTCCTCGCAGTGGGGGGCGGGCAACGTGACTGGGATGTGCAGATGGGGTAACTTAAATAGTTATTCCCATCCATACATTCGGCTAACAAAGCGCACACCCCATGATGACAAGAAGGAAACGACCGGCCTCGGATATTGCCAAGCCTGGTAAACCAGGGCATCCCTTGAAGCCAGGCCTGAAGGGTGTCAGTATGTGAGCGTCTGGTGGTCAGCCTGTCCCGCTCGGCAGCCGGCCGGGTTAAACCCGAAATGGCTACGAGCTTCCTGTCAATGGTCTCGCGAACCATTACGGGGGTCAAGGGGTGAGCGCGCTGTGCACCGATAGGGGCACAGATGGACTCTCTGAATTTCGACAACGGCATCGACTTAGGATAGGCACATGGAACGTCTCATCGCTCACAGGGAAGGACCTTGAGCTTGTTGGGGAGGCTGTTAAAAGTCGACTAGATATAGTTGGCGTCTCTTCAACAAAGCAGAGAGGTTCTAAAACTGTGGACGTTTGGATGGGTGGAAGCTCTTCCTATCAGGAGTCGCACCCTCAATGTCTGCTCAGGCGGGAGTGGGGATACTCAAAAGTCTCAGGTTGACAGACAGAGTATCGGACTGGATACCATTAGGAGGGAGAGTTGCGATCTTAAAGCTCAAGCTTGAATGATCAACTCTAGCATTGGTGCAGGTGTATGCACCGAATCTTCAGTCAGAGTATGCAGGTTTCTTAGATGAAGTTGATGTTGCCCTTGAAACCCTTGAAAAGGTTGCAGATATGGATTCTTTTGTCCTGATGGGTGACTTCAATGCTCATGAAGAAGAGAGAAGTTGTTGGATTTTTGTTGAGAAAATGGCTTATCCATCACCAACACTATCTTTCCACACAAAGCCATTCACAAATACACATGGTACCGTCAGAGTCTTCAGCAGAAGTCACTGATCGTTTTTTTTTGTGGTACCATCGTGTCTGAAGAGAATGGTTTGTGATGTTTGCGTATTGAGAGGGGCCGAACTGTCAACTGATTATCACTTAGTGCTGTGCAAATTGTATCTTAGCGACAGAGCTCCTCCCTTACCAAAGCGTAAACCAAGGATGGTTACACGCATACGATGGGAGAAGTTACAGGACGATGAGATACGGGAGACATTTGCGCGGCAAAAATCTGAAAGGTTTGAACGAATTCCAACTGTTCCATCAAACGAAGAGGAAGAATGGCAACTGTTTGCAACAGCGGTTATTGCCTCTGCGGGAGAAGTTTGTGGAGTGAAGCGGCTTGGTGTGGCGGCTGGTTGTGAGAAAAAACTGCTTGGTTTAAAACGCCCGGAGTTCAAGAAGCCATCAGAGAGAAGAAGAGATCCTTTAAGGTGGGGATTCACTTGGGGAACTCCGATTCTCGAAATCGGTACACTGAGGCGCAAAGAACCTGCAAATTAGCTGTGAAAACAGCGAAAGAACAGTCTTGGAAGGAGTTTGGCGAGAAATTGTAACGTGATCACAGATCTGCAAATAAGATGTTCTGGCAAACCGTCCGCCGACTCAGAGGAAAAAAGTTGAATATCGTTGAAGGAGTTAAATCCAAAGACGGTACACTTCTTTCCAATGAGAAGGACATCTTACGCAGATGGAGCGAGCACTTTTCATAATTGCTCAATCTCGAACAGGGCACCGAAGATGACAGACCTATTGTCGAGAGTTGGGCGGAAAGTAGTCCTACGGTAGAGGAAGTAACTTTGGCGATCAAAGTGCTAAAGATTGGCAAATCTGCTGGTGTGGATGAAATTCGGCCAGAAATGCTTAAGGCTTTAGGTAAAGAGGGAGTGCAATGGCTCTCGCGTGTCATTAAAGTGGCCTGGAAATGCGGTGAAACACCTGGTGATTGGCAAATGGGGTTGATAGTTCCTCTTTTTAAAAATGGGGACAAAAGAGATTGCGCCAACTATAGGGGTATATCTCTTTTAAGTCTCCCTGGAAAAGTCTTCACTAAGGTGCTAGAAACGCGTTCCAGAGCTGTGGTTGAGGACAGTTTGGGGATGAACAGTGCGGTTTTCGTCCTGGTAGAAGCACAACCGACCAGTTATTCATTCCCGGAATGGTTCTTGAGAAGGCCTGGGAGTATGCCAAACCTGTCTACTCTTGTTTTGTAGATTTGGAAAAAGATATGATAGGGTTTCTCGAGGCAAACTCTGGAGTGTTCTGCAGGAGTATGGGATTGATGGTTCTCTCTTAAGGGCGATTCAGTCTTTATATACAAACTGTAGAAGCAGTGTTCGGATAAACAGTGTTAAATCAATACCCTTCACTGTGGGCGTTGGACTCCGCCAGGGGTGCATTTTGTCACCTCTCCTCTTCATTGTATATATGGATTGAATGTTGCAGCGCAGCCGTGGCGGGGAATGTTTCGAAGTGGGAGACCTAAGGATTAGTCATCTGCTCTTTACGGATGATTTGGTCATCCTTGGGTCCTCTCAAACCGAACTTCAGCGTGCACTCGAAAGGTTTGTAGCCGTTTGTGATGATGCTGGAATGAAGATCAACGTGAACAAGTCAGAAGTAATGGTCGTTTCCAAAAAACCCATTCAGTGCACTCTGCATGTTAGTGGAGTTCCACTGAAGCAGGTGGATAAGTTTAAGTACCTCGGGGTCTTATTCACGAGTGATGGGAAGAGCAATGCCGAGTTATCCTGTAGAATTGGTCAGGCTGGATCAATTTTGAGAGAGTTTGGCCAATCTGTTGTAAGGAAGGCCGAACTTAGTGTTCAAGCTAAGCTATCGATTTTTAACTCGGTGTATGTTCCAACTCTCACCTATGGTCATGAAATTTGGGTAGTGACCGAAAGAATAAGATCGCGGGTACAAGCTGCCGAAATGAGGTTCCTTCGCGGTATTGCTGGAATAAATCGTAGGGTTCGAGTGCGCAACACCAGAGTACGCGAGGCGCTCAATGTTGAGCAGCTACTTCTCCGAACGGAACGATCTATGCTTCGATGGTTTGGTCACGTAGTACGTATGACCCCAGACCGGCTTCCAAGACGTGCCATGGTGGCCGTGGCATCAGGTAGGCGACCCCGCGGAAGGCCTAGAAATAGATGGTTGGACCAAGTCCGGCATCTCTCCTGGAGCCGTCTAGGGATTCCTCCTGATGAGTTGGAGTCAATGGCGGAGGATCGAGAAGGATGGAGGGTCCACCTGAGCATCCTACCCCCGCGACCCTGATGAAGGATTAGTGGGCCATTGAGTATGTATGTGGTGGGTAAAATCGCATCATCACCTCCACGCGGTGCCCGCTGGATAGCTATCTGATAGTGAACTAACGATGAGCGTATGCTGAGTCTGACGATATATGTGCAGCTGAACGCTCAGACCTGCGTAAGCACGTCTGGGTGAACTTCAGCGCGCATATGTCTAACCGGACGAGGCATCTCTTGTTGACCTGATCGGCTGAAATATGCGTCTCAGAAGTCTAGCAAGAGGTCCTCAGAAGGAGGACGTGCGGCGGACGAATTCTCTCGATGGAATCAACGGTGACGTCTACAGACCAGCGGATACCTTACTGGAGCTACTTCAACATATTTGGAGCTGAGGTCTGTAAGGATTTTCAATACTACGTCAGGGTATTGAACAAGAGATGGTGGCGGATGAACCCTTAATGGGCCAACGGCAGCGCTCATATCCCCGAAGTGGGTTACTGACATCGGTGTACCCGGCCTGTTATCCTAGGGGTACAAAAAAAAGGATCTGGCCCTCCAGGTTGGGGGCTGTGCCGTCGGGTTAACTTCCCTACCACGTAAAAAACCTTCGGTTATGAAGCAACCAACAGCCTCGGATACGGATGATCTTACTGTTGACGACCCATGCAAACGTAAAAAGGACAACGATCTTCGTGTCTGCACATGGAATGTTAAGTCCCTCTACAAACCACGTGCAGCCGAACAACTTGCGGAGGCCCTAGAGTGTCTCAAAGCAGACATTACCGCCATCCAAGAAGTGCGATGGGATGGGCCAGGCAAAAGGAGTATGAAAAACTGCGACATCTACTACGGCGATTGCTACAGACAAAAAGGACAGCGTCTATTCGGGTGAGGATTTGTCATTGGAGACAGACTTAGGCAAGAAGTCTTGAGTTTCCGGCATGTGAACGAGCGCCTCATGACTATCCGTATCAAGGCTAAATTTGCCAACATTATCCTAATATGCGTTCACGCCCCTCACGAGGAGAAGGACGACGCGACAAAGGACGACTTCTACCAGCTCTTGGACAAGACGTATGAGCAATGCCCTAGCCACGACGTTAAAATTATCCTAGGCGACTTTAACGCAAAGCTAGGAAGAGAGGAAGTCTTTAGTAGCGTGGTCGGAAAGCACAGCCTGCACGACAACACTTCCGGCAACGGACTCAGGCTAATCGACTTTGCGGCGGGGCGAAACTTTGTTGTAGCTAGTACGCGGTTCCCACGTCTCGATATTCACAAAGGAACATGGCTCTCCTTTGATCGAAAAATCGTCAACCAAATCGTCAACCAAATTCCAGTATTCTGGGTGTCCGGACTTTCCGAGGAGCCAACGTGGACTCGGATCACTACCTAGTTGTAGCCAAGGTACGGATGCGGATATCCACAACGGAGCGAAATCAACGAAATGCTGTGAGGAAATTTGACGTCGAAAAGCTACAATCGCAAGAGACCGCCAGAACCTTTGCCGATCGTGTTTCTTCTAATCTCAATCTTAGTCCTATGCCGTCAGCAGCAAATGCGGAAGACCAGTGGCAAAAAGCCATCAGAGATGCCGCCTCTGATGTACTGGGTTTCTCTCGCCCACCACAACAAAACCCCTGGTTTGATGAGGAATGCCGGCAAGCACATGCAGCAAAACAAGAGGCGTACAAAGCGGCGCTGCATAGAAGGAGTAGAGCTGCTTACGAGCTCTACGTGCGCAGGAGAAAAGAGGAACATCGACTTCTCAGAAAGAAGAAAAAAGAGCATGAGAAGCGCTCGATCGAGGAGATTGAGAGACTTTATTGCAGGAACAATGTTCGAAAATTTTACCAAAGGGTAAAAAGAACATGCCAGGGTTCAAAGCCAGAACAGAAGCCTGCAGGGACGAAAATGGCAACATAGTAGTAGAATCGCAGTCGGTGCTGAGGATATGGAAGGAACACTTCTGCAGACTGTTAAACGGCGATGATGATCAATATTCCGCTGTCAGGCAGAATGAGCCATTCAACAGTGACGATGGCAGTCAAAATTCCCGTCAACCCGATCATAATGAAGTGAGAATAGCGATATCTAAACTCAAATCCAACAAAGCTGTTGGAGCCGACGGCCTTGCCGCTGAACTTTTCAAGGCAGGAGGAGATGAGTTGGTAAGGAGCATGCACCAGCTCATCTGTAAAATCTGGTCGGACGAAAGTATGCCCGATGAATGGAACCTCAGCATCGTTTGCTCGATCCTGAAGAAAGGAGACCCTCTGAACTGCGCCAACTACAGAGGTATAAGTCTCCTAAATATCGCATATAAGATCCTGTCTGCCGTACTATGTGAACGCCTAAAACCGATCGTCAACAACCTGATAGGTCCTTATCAGTGCGGTTTCAGGTCTGGAAAGTTCACCATTGACCAAATATTCACACTACGGCAGATCTTGGAAAAAACCCATAAATACAAAATCGATACGCACCACCTTTTCATCGATTTCAAAGTTGCCTATGATAGCGTGTATAGAGACGAGTTATACAGAGCCATGTCTAGTCTTGGCATCCCTGCCAAGCTCGTCCGTTTGTGCAGAATGACGATGGAGAACTCTCGCTGCCCCATCAAAGTCGGTAAGAACATCACCGAACCGTTCGATGTCAGGAAAGGTCTTAGACAAGGTGACGCGCTATCATGCGATCTCTTTAATATAGTACTTGAGAGAATTGTACGAAACTCACAAGCCAACCCCGGAGGTACAATCTTCTTCAAGTCTGTACAACTACTCGCTTATGCCGATGACATTGACATAATCGGAAGAACTCAGCGGGCCGTCAATGGGGCATTTACGAGTATTGAGATCGAGGCAGCAAAGATGGGTCTAGCGGTCAATGAAAGCAAAACAAAATATATGCTGTCTACAAAACAGGACACCCAACATCGGCGTCTTGGGCAGAACGCCACAATAGACAGATACAATTTTGAGGTAGTAAAGCATTTTGTCTACCTAGGCTCTATGGTCAGCTCCGCAAATGACATGAGTGGAGAGATCACACGGAGAATTACTCTTGCCAATCGTTGTTTCTATGGGCTAAAACGGCAATTGGGTAGCAAAGCCCTATCTCGAACTACTAAGGTAACTCTTTATAAGACATTAATCATCCCAGTCCTGCTGTATGGCGCAGAGGCATGGGCTTTGAAAAAACCGGATGAGGATGCCCTTGGTTATTTCGAGAGAAAAGTTCTTCGAGCGATCTTTGGTCCCGTCTGCATAGACGGTGAGTGGAGGAGAAGGTACAATGCCGAACTATACGGCCTGTACAAGGACATCGACTTAGCCAGAAGAGTTCACATACAGCGACTAAGATGGCTGGGTCATTTAGAGCGGATGGAGCCCAACCTTCCCGCTAAGAAAGTCTTCGAATCTACCCCGGACGGACGGCGCAGTAGAGGACGACCTCGCTGTAGGTGGCGCAAACAAGTGGAGGGGGACCTCAACCAACTTGAGGTGCGCAACTGGAGGCAGCTGGCTCGTAACCGTGCTGGCTGGAGAGGTTTGTTGGTTGAGGCCCAGGTCCACCCGGACTGTAGCGCCATCTAAGTAAGTAAGTAAGTGAGTATCTATGTATGTATGTAAGAGTGTCAAAATTCTTCCGCGGATAATAATTTTCGACCAGATTTTCCTGCACATTGACCGACATCTGTTTATGATTAAGACCCCAGTTCACAATTTTAATGCCTTCAGGACCCACCTCTATTACTGGGTTTGATAAAAGCTCCTGCACAATAATAATTTGTCCATTCGGCGAGCAATCTGGAATAATATAGAACATACAAACAAATGATGATGATGATTTCGATGGTAAACGCCTAACAAAGGCCTCGTGGGAGCAGCATCTCCCGATAGGTGTAGGTCCGCTAAATAACGAGAAAGAGCCACTGCAGCCGAACAGCTTGCAGCTCTGTAAATAAGTCCTACTTCCACCTCCTCGTGGTGTTATCTGGGGATTTCTCTGGAAATTGCGAACGGAAGGGGACGAATGGCGAGCTCCCTGCGCCACAAAACAGGATAAGTGTCGGTCGGTCTGTGGCCCAATTTGTCTCCGTTCAGCTTAATCTTCCACTTATTGTAATATTTCTCTAATACTTCCATCGCATTACGAAGATTTGTCTCAACGTTGAGAGAAAATTCGTGAGCTGAAAGTATTGCAGTATCATCTGCGAAAATGGCTGCTTCACAATTAACTAAAATTGGAAAATCGGACGTAAATAAATTGTACAAAACTGGACCAAGAACAGAACCTTGCGGGACACCTGACTGGAAATAAATGATACTTGAGACGCTACTGTTGACAGGAACTTTAAAAGAACGACCTGACAAAAAACTTTGCACTAACCTGCATAAAAACGGAGGAAAGCCGTAATTAATCATTTTATATAACAGACCCTCGTGCAAAACAGAGTCGAAAGCTTTTTCAATGTCCAAGAGGACTATTCCTGTAGACTTACCTACTTGATGATTTTTTTTAACAAAATTGCAAATACGCATTACTTGGTGGGAGGTGCTATGCTGTGGTCTGAAACCAAACTGCACGTCGGGATATATATTATAATCATTAATTATTTTTGTTATTTTTTCCTTAAGGATACGTTCATATAATTTACTTATATTGCTCAGCAAGCTTATAGGTCTATAGCTCTTGGGGTTATCAAGGGGCTTTCCAGCTTTGAGAATAGGTACCACCTTAGCTATTTTCCAGGCATCAGGAAAGTACTGGATTTTCAGGCATACATTGAAAATCATTGTCAAAGACTTTACTCCAGCTTTGGGCAAATGCTTGAGATATAAATTTTTTATTAGATCAAATCCACCCGATTTTTTAACGTCGGTATTATCGATGTGAAATTTCAGGTCATCTTCGGTGAGAAGTGAATTCAAAGGAGGTATTTACGTTCTTCCAGCCGTAGCCAAAATAATAGCTATAATAATTCTTAAACGAATTAAAGAGCATTTAGCTTCAACTATCGATGTCGAACAGGCAGGCTTTCGCGCTGGTTCTTCCTACATTGTCCACATAAACACCTTACGGATCATAATCGAACAACGCATTGAATACAGGTCACCGCTACATTTGCTGTTTATCGAATGCGAGAAGGCTTTCGACACTCAAAGTAGAGTACGTCAAGGGTGCATATTGTCGCCAATATTGTTCTTGGTGGTTATCAGCGATGTACTCCGTGCAGCATTGACGGAAGGCAACTATATTATTCGTTGGACTATGACATCTTACCTTAAACACCTACATTACGCTGAATATGTGTTATCAGCTTAAGAACCAAGCTGCGGCTGTTTCGCTCCAGTAGAATCGGTGCTGCCTTAAGGGTGCAGTACTTGGAAGGTGGACACCATTAACACACGCAAGCTACAAGTCTTCGTAAACAAATGTTTCAGGATCATCTTGAGGATTTTTTGTCCGAACCGCATCTCCAACGAACAACTTTATACGAGAACGGGCCAAGAAGCTATAAGCATTACTATACGAAGGAGAAAGTGTCAGTGGATTGGACACACTCTATGGCACGAAGACAACTCCATTGCGAAATACGCCATGCAGTGGAATCCGCTCACCTAGGCAGGCAGATTAGTGGGACGCCTTAGGCAAACGTGGTGCAGAACATTTGAGGAGGAATCGAGCTCTTTAGGAATAAGTTGGAGGCTGCTCAAACACGTTGCAGAACTCCGAACAAGATGGCGCGCAGACGTGGTTGACGTCATATGCGCCCCGAGGGGTTAAAGGATATAAGTAAGTGAGTAAGTAAACAAATGATCCGGAATCGACTTCTACATGCAACTCAACACAACCAAGAGGAATAACTTCTTTTGCTCCAATACCGATAAGAGTTTTTGAAGTCTTAAAAATGTTGGGTTTTCTAAGGCAGAGTAAACGTGCTTTGTGATAATATTTAGCGCGCTTCCTGTGTCGATCAAGGCAATAAAACTCTTACCGTTTATGGAAACTTTTTTCCGGAAATTGTTTTTGTCATGTGCCACACTAGTATAAGCTGTTTGTTCTGTTGTACCTAAGTTCTTCTTTTCAACGTTGGTTTCAGGTGTTTGAGCTTCGGACTTTGCAGCAAATACCATACTTCCAGCATTATCCAGGCACTTGATTAGCATTCAAGTCATCTACCTTCTTTTCTCTGCGCTCTCCGTTGGCAGTCCAACCAGAGCCGTGCTTTGATTTTCTCGAATTCGCGCTCGACACACCACGACTTACAATAATTTCGTCAAAGCATTCTAATTTTCTCTTGAATTCTCTGAAATATGACTTCTTTTCTCTGCGCTCTCCGTTGCCAGTCCAACCAGTACCGTGCTTTGATTTTCTCGAATTCCCGCTCGATACACCACGACTTACAATAATTTGGTCACAGCATTCTAATTTTCTCTTGAATTCTCTGAAATATGACGAACCATACAACACGATTTTATGCATTTCATCGCCAATATCAGATATAGAAAACTTTATTGGTTGTTAGGATATAATTCAGAAGTGTCTATTGAGAATAAAATCTTAATATATAATCAGATACTAAAACCTGTTTGGACGTATGGTATCCAATTATGGGGTTGTACAAAGAAAACAAATGTACAAAAAATACAAACATTTCAAAACAAAGTCCTTCGGGCAATAGTAAATGCCCCATGGTATATTAGAAATGATGACTTGCATCGTGATTTGCAGATTAATCATGTGACGGAAGCAATTAAAAAGAACGCAATCCATCACAACGAGCGTCTGCAGATGCATATTAATCCTGAAACAAGACGTCTTAAATGTACGATGTAATATTCGTAGATTAAGAAGAACTAAACCTCACGAACTTATAATTTGACAATTATGAGAACCCGTATTTAAATTATAATACCTTCTCAAACGCAACTGAACGTTGAAATTAAAATCATTTGTCGATCTTTCTCTGAATGCTCATGATTAAACAGGTGTTTTTAGTGCAGTTAGAGTCCCACACTACTCTGGGTTTCTAGCCCGACAGTGTCTTTCAAGATTTTCACCTTCATTAAAAAAAAAAATTAAATTTCATCGCCAGTAATTCCCTTCATGACATAATGTGTGACTGAACCAAGATCCATCGCTATATTGCTTCCAATCTCTTGCATTGCATAAAAATACTCCTTGAACGTCTCTGTTGGCAATTTTTTCCGTATTCGCACCATGGAGTGGATTTCAGCAGCAGATTTTTGATCTTGAAATTGCTCTAAAACACGAATTTTTAGCACTTCCCACGATCCTACTACATGCAACGAACAAACGAAGTCCCTTTTGCGTAAACCAGCATCTGTAAATTGCTCCATCCCAAAACGCTCCTCATTTCTTCAAACTCCTTGGACCATCGTAAAACACTCAATCCGTTATCACCTGAGAAAGGCTGGACTGGACACTAGGCTTGTGCATTTAACTTCAGTTCAGAGAGCGCTCAGTGTAGTTCAAATCTACTTATTGAACTTGTTTGTTCTTCTAGTTCATTTAATTCAATATAGTTAGGGGCTCAGGCAATTAGGTCTGGTGTGATGTTCGCCGGTTGGTCATCAAATTGTCGTTATAAATAGCAGCGCTGTCGGTTTTAAACTGAAGGAAGCAACAAAATGAAGTAAGACTATTTACATAATTCAGAAAAAATGAATATTTATTAATTCATAGTTCATCTGCAACGCAACGATGCTCGATGTGCTCTACTAACACAAAGAAAATTAATTTGTTTTCATACAAACTTCCAGCCATTCTTCCAGCTGTCATTTGACATTCCGGTGAAGAGCTCTATTGCAGTGTATACCTGAGCGTTCACTCAGCTCACTTGTCAGAGCTCTTTTTTGAACCACTTCGTTTGTGAACTACACAAGCCTACTGGACAGTTAGTTCAAGGTCTTCTTCTTCCTTTTATCAGCGAGGCTATGATCCGAAAACAAAGGATCACAACCCTCCCACTTCACCGCATTTCTACTGATCCGCCTGTGGGGTTCGCTTATTTGACCTCAGAAAATATCGGCAGGCCTGCCGATTTTGGATCACTCGGTTACTGAGGCCAATGAAATGCCGATGTCGTCGCATTTGTCTGATCCAAAATTTCTGCTGCAACAAAATTTCACGACGCGGGAACCCGATTTGTACCTGGTCAAGGACTGTAATAATAATGCAAATAATAATATGCAAATCTCTTAAGGAATCACGATGTTTTTCCATTATGATCCTTATACTTTGGATTGCATCTGTGGTTGATTTACCCGAGACAAACCCGCACTGATCATCAGATAGCCGAATTATTTTTCGCAGTCGGCCACCTAATACCCGCTCAACGATCTTCATGGTGTGTGACATCAGCTTGATCGAACGGTAGTTATCACAGTTTCGCGTATCACCCTTCCCTTTGTATACAGGGAGAAGGTAACTTTCCCTCCATTGATTCGGCATTGGATCACTTCTCACGAATTTGGAGATAAGAATTCTGAGCCATCTGAGTCCGATGTCTCCCATCTTTTTCCAGAACTCAGAGGGTATCTCGTCTGGCCCAACCGCTTTTCGTTTTTTGGAGTATTTGACCGCCTCCCTAACTTCTTCGACTGTAATGTCGGGTATTTCTTCACAGTTAGGGGTGGCTCGTGGAAAGTATAGCCGGAGAAACTGTTCATTTAAAAGCTCTTCACAATACTGCCGCCACCTCTGCAGAATTTTGTCATCATTCACAAGAAGCTGGCCATGAGCCTTGCTAATGAACTTTGGCGAACGAATCTCCTGAGCATTCTTCCTTCTTTGGGCGGCTATTTTGAAGATAGTGGCGCTCTTGTTCATATTGTGTCTTCGCAGCTCCTGGATAGCCTGGTGTGCATCAGCAACCGGGGAAAATATTTTCTCCAGCTCCCGATACAGGCCCTCCGTACTCTCTGCTTGAAGCTGGGCGCACTTCTTCTTCGCTTTTTTCTTGCAGCATCTGTATTCCATTTCGAGGTGAGCTTTTTCGTCACTATTATTAGAGGGGCACTTTGACCAAGCTTTGAAAGCCGCTTTCTTCTCATTTATCACTTTCTTAGCTTCATCACTCCACCACCATGTTTCTTTGGCGTGTTGATGGTGGCCTTTTGAAGCTTCTAGCAGTGATTTGGCCTTCTTTAAGCAAGTTCGCTGTAGGGAATCCCACATATTTTGTGCTCTGCACTCTTCATCCTCAGCTCCGTTAATGGTGTGAGAGAGGTAATTTTTCATTACGAAAACAAAAGCCTCGCCTTTTTCTTTGTCCAGATTGTACCACTTGATTTTCTCAGAGATCCTTGTTTGTTTGCTTTTCTTCGGTGTTTTCATAAAAATTTCTGTTAGCAGGAGACGGTGTTGCCGAGCGATTGCCTCTCCCAGGATCACTTTGCAATCTTTTACCCGAGGCTTCATGAAACTGGCTACCAAATGGTAGTCAATCTGAGTTTCATCTCCACCACTGCTGTAAGTGATCAGGTGTCGGCTTTGTTTGATGAACATGGTATTTAACACTATAAGACCGTGTGATTTGCACATGCTTAGGATGTCTTCACCAGGAAGGTTCCTGGTGCCATATCCTAGTCCTCCATGGCAGTCTTCATAGTCTTTGTTTGATTTCCCGACATATCCATTCAAATCTCCTCCAACAAACAGAAATTCTTCCTTTGGGATGTTCTTAAGCAGATTGTGGAAATCTAGCCAAAATGCATCTTTATCTCTCTGACGCACCCAATTTGGGGAGCATATGCACTGACAATATTCCACACCTCTCCTTGTATTACTAGTTTGAGAGACATCAAAAAATCGCTGGACTTCGAAATGCTCAAGACGTTTCCAAGTAGCTCTGCCGCAAGGATGATACCGATTCCGTTCCGTAGTAGAACATCTTGTAATCTTTTGTCCTAACGTCCAAGAAACGCGCCCGATTCGCGGTGTTTTTCCATTTCGTCTCTTGGACACACAAGATGTCCACCCGCCTTCTATTAATCATCTCTTCCAGCTCGTAACTTCATTTCATTTTTTTTTCATTTATTTTCAACTTTGTATCTTTTACATTAGACTGTAACAATCTTTAAAAAAGTAAAAGTGTAATTACAAAAAAAGCATTATTACATACGAATGAAGTTTAAATAAGAGAGAGGAATAATGATATAATTACTTAATAAAGCTATGATGCTAATTATTATATATTTAAATACATATGTATGAACAAGATAACAGTTAAACAAATTCATGTAACAATTTTAAATAAATTTCGAGCTAATTTCAAAATTCTACCTATTAGCCAGATAAAGAAATAGATATTCATCGAATCGATCATTATTGTGCATCCTTCTAATGCTGAGGGGCAATGCATTCCAAAGGCGGACAGCATGAGGGAAAAACTGACGCTCAGTAATAAGGCATGAAAAATAAGGTTGCACAATTGAGGGTGAGCGAGATGACCGAAATAAATGTATCTTTTCAAGCAAATATGGTAGTTGTTTACTGATAATGATTTTATGCAAATAAGATATGACTAAGTAATCCAAGTACGCTTCCAAAGTACAGCCGAGAATTTTGTTGCGAAAAAGGGGAAACGTGGTCGTATCTCCTGAGTAGAAAGATATAGCGAGTGATATTATTAAAGGCAACTATAAGTTTTCTTTTCATTCCGGCACTCAGACTACAGAAAATTTGGAACCCATAAGTAATAAGTGGAAGAATTAAGGTCTTAACTAGCATTAATCTTGTATCTAGCGGCGTGAAATACTGAGATGGTGATAAGTTCCTTAAACAACCATACAGTTTACCAATAATTGTCTGAATATGATCTTCCCAACTGAGAGTTCGGTTGAACCATATGCCTAAATTTTTTACTTTGTCAATATACTCAATTTCAGAAGTTCCAAGATATATCTTTGGGAAATAATCTGTATCAAGTTTATTTTTTTTGATGATTAAACATTTTGACTTAAGTGGATTCAACTTTAAAGAGTTTCTTTTTGCCCAAAGTAAAACCTGCTTGAGGTCCTCATTTAGTCGATGAGCTCCATCTTCAATTAGGCCCAGCTTTCAGCTTAAATAAATAAATAAATTTGTACATCATCAGCGTACATGTGTATATCACTGTTTTTAACTGACAGCGGAAGGTCATTAATGAAGATGGAAAACAACAAAGGACCTAAGATTGACCCTTGCGGTACTCCTGTTGACACATTTAAAAATGTAGATACTTTATTTTTCAATACTACGGCTTGTTTCCTTCCTCCTAGATAAGAAGCTTTAAGTTTTGCAGCTGCTGGAGAGAAGCGGTATATCCTTTCAAGTTTACGTACCAGCTGTGAGTGGTTGACCAAGTCAAACGTCATCTTTATCAATTGAAATGCGAATGTCATCAGTAACTTTTAAAAGAGCAGAGATACAGCTGTGTTTCGGTCTGAATCCGGATTGGTTCCTATACAGCAATTTCTTATTTTGCAAAAATGCAGACACTTGAAAATGAATCAATTTCTCCATGACCTTGGACAAAAAACGCAAAATGGAGATAGGTCTGTATTCAGGAGCAGAAACACGCGACCACTGCCTTTTTAGAATGGGAATAATTTTTGATGATTTCCATAAAGATGGAAAAGAGGACGTTAAAATGATGGTATTAAAAACATGTGTAAGAGCTGGAAGCAAGTGAGGCAAAATAATTTTCACAAAACTAGGATGAATTTCATCAAAGCCAACAGCTTTTGACTTAACATTCAATATAGCTTTAACAACGTCGGTTTGCTGGACACTAGACAAATTAAAACTACACAATGTGTTAACATTTAGATCACTATAATCCACATAAGGAAACACAGGCGAAGTAGTTGGTGTGGAGTGAGATTTTGCAAAAGCATTGTTTAGCTGATTGGGATCTAAGTTACCCAAATCCTCTTTATTCTTCCGGCCAACACCTACTTCACGCAAATTATTCCATAGTTTTTTTGTAGGCAAGCTATTGCTGAACCGATTTGAATAGTACCGTCTTTTAGCTTGTCTTATTTTGGAATTCACTTCATTACGTAAGGCACGAAAGGTTTCATACAACTCCGGCAATTTGAAGCGCTTCCACCTATTGAAGGCTAAGTCGCGTCTATTTTTAAGATCTAAAATCTCTGCAGTAAACCAAGACACATTGAAGTTTTTAACGTGCTTAGTCATAAGTGGAACGTGGGTGTTGAATAGGGTTTGTATTTGATTTTGCAAATAACTAACTTGCGAATCGGGTGAGGTCATGTAATATAAGAGCTGCCAATTTACTCTCAAAACATCTTCCTCCAAAAGATCATAATTAATATTTTTAAAGTTCCTATATGAGTAGGGTTGTGCCTGACAACACTTAGTTTTCTTAAAGATCGCGAACACTAAGTCGTGCTTCGAGAAAGCAGGAGCGGATAGTTGGTCATATAGTAGTGTTTCAATGTTGTCATTAACTAAAAAAAAATATAGTAGTGTACTAGATGTATCAGTAAAATGTGTGGGAACTTCAGTATTAAGAGTATACAAACTTAATGTTTTTATATTATCAACAAATGTTTCTGAAACTTCACTTCTTAAGAGGTTGCAATTAAAGTCCCCGCGGATGATAATTTCGACAAATGTTGATGAAACACTTTCAATCACTGAATAGAAAGTGTCAAGATCAATGCTACTGTTTGCGCGATAGACAACACCTAAAAGACACTTAATTCGTCCACTTACCACTTCAACAAAATAACACTCTATAGGGCTAGTGGGAGGAGAACTGATTACAGGTTTGCAGTTTATACCACCCCGAATATATATGGCAACTCCGCCACCAGTCCTACTATGTCTATCAGCCCGAAAAATTATGTAGCCGTTCAAGCCGTACACTTCATCTCTAATATGCTTCTGAAACCAGGTCTCCGATACGCAAATCGCATCAACGTTTGACCCTACGAAGGTACCCCGAAATTCATCTATCTTTGGAAGCAAACTCTGTGCATTTATATGGCAAACACTGAAGCCATTCTTTTGTTTACATAAAATCTTTATCATCATGCGTAAATTATCATTCATGCAGCCGCCCGGTGCATTACTATCCACATTCGTAATCATTGAAAGTAAATATTACGAAGGGAGAGGAAAGAAAAATAAAAATAAATAAGAAGCATTGCAATACTCGATTTTCTTATCGAACACTGTACAAATTGATCGAATTTATATCCACATCTTTACCTAGTAAAATTATAATGAAAGATAAGGAAATAAAAAATAAGGTTAAAAAGAAATTGAAAAAGAATTCAAGTATAAGCTTAAATAAATATAAATTTCTGATGAACAGCTCACTGTTTAAAGTTGATTTACAATATGCATTCATCGTTTACAGCAGGCATAGAGGCAGCAAAATCATCCACACGTTGGGGACAATCAAGCAAAAAAGCTTTTCCGTTGGGTGTTTGACGCGCGTAGACGAGTCCATTCCGGGTGAAGACAGAACTCAGATGTTTTTGTTGTTTTAACTTGTAAGCTTTCCGATATATCAAATGGTTTTGTGAAGTGAGACTTTCATTTAGGTATATTCTACTGTCAGATTGTAGTGCGAGATTTAGTAAACAAATAGGTAGGTTTTTTTGTATTCCTATATGATGAGTGCATGGAACGTAGTACCTTGATTTTATCTGCTGTTGTTGGAAGCTTTATAATAATGGCTGTGTCTTCAGAACCTCGTTTAGGTTTCGTTCTAAATATATCTCTTGGCACAGGTATTGGTGCGCAGTCAATAGAGGAGCAGAGTTTTTCGAACATGTTGCGTAGATCTTCATTGGAGTTTTTGGGGACGCCATGGAGAACAAGATCAGTTGATAATTTTTTTCGTTGAACATGATCAAGATCTCTGCGAAGTGTAAATATTTCAGTCTCTAGTTGAGAGCAGATGGTGGCTTCGGAAGTTTGCTCAAGTACTTCAACACGAACTGTCAAAGCAGACAAAGTTCGGTTGATGTATTCAAATCGACGATTGAAATCACTTACGATGGTGTCCAGCTTATCTGCTAGGTTATTATGCAGCTCCGTAATGAGCGATTTCAGTTGTGTATTGTGTTCATCAAGCCGATTATTCAGTCGCATCTCGATATTGTTGAAAAAAATCACCTTTTGTTGTTACACTAGCTGCGGGTGAATTTTGGTGGTGGGTTGATTTGGCGGTAGATTTGACAGATGATGTTAGTTCCCGTGGAGATGGTTGGTTCGGCATTATGAGCGGTAAAGTTTATGGCACAAATGGGATGGTGGCTGATGAAAAATGTTTACTTAAAGCGCGAAAAAGGCAAGTAAATGTTATTAAAAAATATTCCACCACTAGAACAAGCAACTAAAAAAAGCTATTTGCGAAAATTGGAGATTTTTACGGGTTACTATTTGATTACTTTGCCACAAAAAAGCGCGTCTCTATTTTACCAACTGACCAAAGCGAAGTGAAGATAGCAAAATTAAAGCCGAAGTCCAACAAGGCTGCTGGACCTGAGGGCTTACCGGTCGAACTTTTCAAGGCAGTTGCTGATGAACTGGTAGAGAGCATACACCAACTCATCTCTAAGATTTGGTCAAACGAGTGTATATCTGATAAATGGAATCCAACATTTTTTGCCTGATCCACAAGAAAAGGATCCCCTCAACTGCGCCAATTATAGAGGGGTTATTCCACAACAAATCGCGTAGCCTATGTGCGGAGCTCTGAATGACCCCCCTCCGATTTGGCTCAAAATTGGTGGAATTACTCATTTTGGCGCAACAGCTCTTTAAAGTGCCAGGGCCTAGCTTCTCGCAACCACTCATGTTGTTGGCGTTATATTTTTCACACGAATGGAAGGGGCCTACAGTTTAATGCCGAATCCGAACGGCGATTTGAGAAGCTTTTTCGTGACAACAATACTCTCGGATGTTTGTCAGACGCTCGCGAGAGGTGAGACCGTGAAAAAACTTGTAGGTGTTTTCTGGGATTTGAACTTGGAACCTCATGCGTAGTGATCGGACACACTAACCACTTATGCCACGGCACCAACTCATTGGAGTGGTACGGCTCACAAGGCAAACAAGGTTTGCAGAATTCGATAAGGATTGCGTGTAACAGAACTTACAAAATTTAAAAAGTATATTAAAATTTAAGTTTTTTTTTATGTTTCAAAAGCTCATCGGAGTTTAGTGAAATAAATCTCGTCGAGTTCAGGAAAACGTTTACTTTCGAGGTTTCAACATAATTTTATTAGGATATTCCAGACTGTTCTTTTTGTTTTTTATTTTTGGAATAACTCAAGAAATGATTTTTTCTTTACCTATATACCTATTGTCGTAGAATATTTATGAACGCAACGTAAACGATTCCTTGAGTACGCCCTCCTTTGGAGTTAGACACCCAACGCTGATGTCAATCTAGTTTTCCGGGTAGTTTTAGCTTTTCCAAATTTCGATGTGACATATAAATTTCATTTTTCAAATTATTCGTCTGAGAAGTTCAACCAAACAACTCGTGCTTTTGAAATTATATTTTTTTCTTCCTTGGTTTTTTTCGAATAAATTTAAATTATAAAATTTCTAAAATTGTGCACTGGCATTACTTATTGATAGCGAGATGGTGAACAGAGCGCCGCCGACCCGCTACACTCCTACTGCCTGTGCTGCCGGAAGAATGCGGAAGAACGCACAAAGGCGTAAGTAGTATATATACTTTTATTCTTTTAGTTGTAATTAACATAACTCAACAGGAAATAAAACCTCTGTAAATTGTACGAGTGTTTTTATTTGACCCTCCCGCCTAGGATGCACCCATAACATCTTTTATTCCGCATTTTGGTGAAACTGCCAATGGATCACCCGGCGGCCAGAGGAGCACCCATTTGGCAAACTGTCTTTGAGGTTTGCTTAACAGCCGTGTATTTCAACAAGTGGCGTGAGCATCTACAATATAGCAGACAACGAAATTGTCAGTGGAGCACCCCATCAGAAATCCTTCAACAGCTGTGCAGCGGGCTATAATAAGTTGCATTGCCTCCTTAAATGAACTCTGGCATCGAAGTTTAAGGTGACATCTCTGCGAAACAATACGTGGAAAATCAATGTCGATGATGCCGACGGTTACCGAGCAGTATCTAAAAAATTGGTATACTTATGAAAATAAGTTAGAAAGACCACTGCGAGTTGTAGCAAGGGGACTCCACCCCTCGTGCACTAAAGAAGATGTAATGCACGACCTTCAATACAAAGGCTTTAAAACTCTTGATGCCGTCAATATTATCAAGAAGGAGAAGCAACAGTCGGAGGGAGATCAGGAAAAATTGGTAAAGCGCGGACTTCCACTATTCATGCTTAGTTTTGATAAAGACGAAAATAAAGTTATTATATATGGTATCAAGACTATTCTAAACATCGTGGTCAAAATTGAACCTATGCGTAAGAGCTCCAGATCGATCCCGCATTGTAAGCGCTGTCAAGCAGGCGCGAACGCACGGTGGCGTTTTGGGGGTTCAAACCCAAATATCTGCCACCGTGCTACTAGGTACTAGGAAATTGCCATGGCAAAAGTAGGATCGTGTCACATCGCATTGAACAATTTTTAATATGCGTTCGTTATATTGATACAATTGACAACGAATATACGATTCGGGAAAACTTTTTGTGTTTCGTTGCTGTTGATGAGATTAAAAGGGCTTGCAAGTACGTTGCTAACCACGATGAAGGATATTGGCATAAATTTGGCTAATATGAGGGGGCAAGGTGAGTGTCAATATTTCACACTATCTATGTAAATAAAACTGTCAGTTAGGCCGATTAGGTAATAAATTACATTACATGTTTAGAGTATGATGGGGCCCGGTCAATGACCGGAAAATTCAACGGCTGTGCTGCCAAAGTTAGAGCATTGTATCCAGAAGCTATTTACGTCCACTGTGCTAATCATAATTTGAATTTGGCCATTACACGCGCTTGTAACATACCGTCTATACGAAATTGCACAGGAACCATTAAAGAGGTTGTTAATTTATTCCGATTATCTAATAACATAAAGCAGCTCTAGTTTTAAAAGACAAAATTCAGGCGTCTTGCCCAAAAGCAAAACAAGTGCATCTTTTAAAATTTTACGAAACGCATTGGGTTGTGCATTTGAATTCACTCAATTTGTTCTATGGTGTCTGTGAATATATCTGTTGTTCATTAGAGTATCTGGATGTACAAAATATGAAAACCGAAGGAGGTCAAACCTCATGTTCTACTTGCTGCTATACAAACTTCCCAATTTATGATATCCTTAACAGTGATTAAGCCAATTTTCAGCCTAATGAAAAATATAAGTGAACTTTTACAAAAAAAAGAATGTGATTTCAGCTGCTGTATGGAATATGCAAACCATTTGCATAAGGAAGTAAATGAAATGCGTTAAAACTCCGAAGTAAGATTGAGTCCCACATTTGCTGGAGCTAAAGAAATGGCAGACAAAATGGATATTCAATTAGTAGTCCCGCGGCAAGTTGTAAAACAAAAGAACCGTGACAACTATGAAGGAGGTCCTGAAGAATATTTCCGTCGGTCCATCTTTGTTCCTTTTTTGGACCGACGATGTAACTAAGGACTAGATTTCTTACTTACTTACTTTACTTATATCCTTTAACCCCTTGCGGGGCATAGGGCGTCAACCACGCCTGCGCGCCATCGTGTTCGGAGTTCTGCAACGCGTTTGAACTACCTCCAACTCATTCCTAAAGAGCTCGATTCCTCCTCAACTGTTCTGCGCCACGTTTGCCTAGGGCGTCCCGCTATTCTGCCTGCCTTGGTGAGCGGATTCCACTGCATGGCGTATTTCGCAATGGAGTTGTCTTCGCGCCGTAGGGTGTGTCCAATCCATTGCCACTTTCTTCTTGGCCCATTCTCAGATAAAGTTGTTCGTTGGAGATGCGGTTCGGCCAAAAAATCCTCAAGATGATTCTTAAGCATTTGTTTACGAAGACTTGCAGCTTGCGTGTGTTAATAGTGTCCACCTTCCAGGTACTGCACCAATAAAGCAGCACTCATTCTACGTTGGAGCGGAACAGTCGCAGCTTGGTTCTTAAGCTAATAACATTGCTTCTTCAGATTTTGGACAGCATTCCGAACGCAGCTTTAGCCTTCCCGATTCTGCTGCACACATCCAGTTCGGTGCCACCGCGATTAGCCGAGACGACACTTCCTAAATATAGAAAGTTATCAACTTTCTCGACTTCCTGTCCGGCAATGTTAAGTTGAACGTGGGTATTAGAAGTGTTCAGGGCTTTTGTTCTGGCTGTGTTTATTTTTAGCCCCACTTTGTTTGCCTCAGCTTCTAGATTTTGGGCCATCAAATGAAGATCCATTATCCGATGTGAAAGTAGACAAACATCGTCAGCGTAATCTAGGTGTTTAAGGTAAGATGTCATTCTCCAACGAATTCCATAATTAGCTTCCGTCAATGCTGCACGGAGTACATTGCTGATAACCACCAAAAACAATAGTGGGGACAGTATTCACCCTTGACGTACTCCACTAAATGCTCTTTAATTCGTTCTAGCTATTATTTTGGCTACAGCTGGAATAACGCATATACCTCTCCAGTTACCGCACTCCATCAAGTTTCCCTTCTTTGAAAGTTTAATGATCATCCCCCCTTTCCACTCCTGTGGAAATTGTTCACTATCCCAAGCTCTCCGTATTAGCGGATGCAGCAAATCTGCCGATGTATTTGGGGCCGCTTGAAATAGTTTGGCAGGGATGTCATCAATACCCACCGCTTTGTTCTTCTTGAGGGATTTAATTAGTGTTATTATTTCGGTTTTACTGGGAGGTACGGTGCGAATTCGGGTATTTGTTGCTTCGAACTGTTCATTCGTATTCAAGATCATACCGCCATCGTCTGAGGGGTTTAGTACTGTAAATGTTCTGCAAAATGTTCTCTCTATCTAGTGAGCTGGTCTTCATCCGAGATCAGAAGGTTACCGTCTAGGCTCTTCACTGGGCATTGTTTGGGGTTCCGAGCACCAGTCAGCTCTTTAGTGATGCTGTAAGCAGTCCTACTGTCGCACTACTCACTGCTTCTTCAGCCCTTGAGGCTAGTGAGTTGATATATTGACGTTCGTCACGTCTCACACTACGCTGCACTTTTTTCTTCTTCGCACGGTATTGGGCTTCAAGTTCGGTTCTCTCTACTGCTGAGGCCGCTGCAATCCGCACCTTGATTGCTGTATGCTCATCGATCCGTCTCCAGGTGTCTGTTGAAAGCCGTGTGCGGTGGTGTTTCTGCTTCTTACCGACATACGTGCGTGCCCCAGTCGCAAAAGCATTTTTCACAGCACTCCAGTGGTCATCCATCCTCTCTTGCAATATACCGCTGATTGCTTTTGCTTCTAAGGCGAGATGGTCCCTGAACTGTTGGCGCACTTGGGGAACCTTGAGCCTGTCGATATTAAACCTGGTGATGTTAAGTAGGTTTGAGCGGTTGCTGTTGACGGATGCAGTACGAAGGCGCAAATGAGCTACCATAAGATGGTGATCTCGTTCTTGTCCGACGTCAGCTCCACGTCTGTTTCGGATTTCTTGGCCATCGAGAACTCCTTTCTAAATTCAAAACATTCTACCGGAAAAGTGTTCTTAGCTTGAAACAGATAAAATACGTAGCACTATCAACGTATTTTCAAAAGAATGGCCAAATGACATCAAAAGATGTACTGTTGACATTGTAGGCGAAATGACGATGTGGCGCAGGTAAAAATTTTTTTCTTTCATTTTCTTGATATCTGTTTGAATGTTAAATTAACTATGGTTGCAGACATTGCTTAAATATTCCGACCGGTAAACGGTCAACAAATTTTATAGACGCTTTCAATTGTTGCCATTCAACGTTGTACCAAACAATGCATCGCTTTATGCAGATCGGTGCAACACTTTCCATATCTGTGGCATCAAGTGGCTTGATGTTGCTTATGTATATAGAGATATTGACGTGAAATACGAAGGGGTTATAGATATGATGGCTAAAGTACCAAGACGTATGGATATAATTTTGTAAAATATTCTAAATATAAATTATATTATTATATAAATTATATTCTTTATATTATATTATATAATAATAAAATAAGACATTATTTATGAAACTTGTTTTTCAAAACCCCCCCCGAAATTTTTTTCTGCGTTCGCGCCTGCTGTCAAGGCTTCAATCATACGCAGACTTACTGCCAGAAAGAGCCGCGATGCGTTAAATGCGCAGGCAAACATCTCTTGGAAGAGTGTCACCTTAATAAGCAAACCCCAGCCACCTGTACAAACTGCAAAGGAAAACATCCTGCGAACTATCGAGGTTGCGAAATGGCGAAAGAGCTTCAAAAACGCCGTGATACGCTAAAAAATTCGATGCGTCCGAATATGAAACCAATCAAGAACAGACCCAAAATAGATACGAAAAAAGCAGCGAAGGATAGAAAATCCGTCAATATTGACTAAAGATCGGTTAATGAAAAAAAATCCAAAAGTAGTAGAGATAAGGTAACAGAAGCAAAATCTTCGAATATTGGCGTGCAGTCTTATGCTCAAGCGGCGAAGACAGTTAAGGGTACGTACACGACCGACAACTCACGGGAGATCAAAGCAAGAAACCATCCAAACTTTAATGTAAAGACTCCTACTCAAGTTGCGACATTGAAAGAAAGAAACGCTTAAAATTCTTACTTGGAACGCCAACGGGCTCATACAAAGACTCGACGAGTTAGAAATATTTATACGAGAAAAAGATATTGATATATGCTTAGTCTGTGAAACTCATCTGACAAAGCAATCGAATATTAAGATAAGGGGATATAGCGTGTATCACGCCTTTCACCCATCGGAAAGAGCCAGAGGCGGATCATCTTTGTTTATAAAAGAATCTATCGAACACTCAGCAGAAATAAAGATTGAATTAGAAGCAATGAAAATAAGCACGGTGCGCGTTAGAAATAGACATTTTGCTTTCAACATTTCGTCTATATATTGTCCACTGCGATGTAAACTTGAAGAAAGTGATTTCACAAACATCTTCAACTTCCTTAAACCAAATTTTATTATTCGTGTCGACTTCAACGCGAAACACCCCTTCTGGGGCTCAAGGTACGCCTCTCAGAAAGGTAGAAAGCTTTATAATGCGGGTATGTGATTCAGTTGTGATTTTTACTCGACGGGTAAACCAACATATTGGCCGACAGATAGAAATACGCGTAAGATACCAGATCTGATTGATTTCTTTGTTGTTAAAGGAATATCTGGCAACTGTATAAAAGTTGAAGAAAACTTTGATATCTTCTCTGATCATTCTCCAAGCATTATGACGATAAGCGAAGCTCTGATTAAAAAAGTAGGACCGGCCAGATTAACCGGCGCGAAAACTAATTGGGATGGCTTTAAAAAAGATGTTGAAGCGAATATTGAGCTGGGCGTATCACTTAAAACGCCCTATGAACTTGAAGTTGAAGTAGATCGCTTCGTCGAAATCTTACAGGATGCCGCGTGGAAGAATACTCCCAAACCAAAGAAAACCCCGGCCAGTTACATTCAAACTTATCCGCAGGAAATAAAAGAGATGATTAAGGAGAAGAGAAAAGCGCGTAAAAGATGGCAACAAACTCGGGCTCCGCAACATAAAGCACACCTTAATCGTTTGTGCAACTCACTAAAAAGATTTATTAAAGACTAAGAATAATGAAATGCAAACTTACCTAGAAAGCTTAACGACAGAAAAAGATTCTAATTATTCGCTTTGGTAGGCTATAAAAGGTATTAAAAAACCTCAAATTCAAGCGGCCCCAATTAGGAAAAATCAAGGCGAATGGGTCAGGCATGATAAAGAGAAAGCGCAAGCTTTTGCCGCCCGCCTGGAAGAAACTTTCGAACCGTTTGATGGACAAGCTCTTATTGAAAATATAAATACGTCGTATGTAGGCAATAGCGTAATAAGAAATGCAACACTTACCGAGCTTAAGGAAGAAATAAAGAAACTTAAACCTAAGAAGGCTCCTGGATATGACCTAATTACGGGAGAGGTTCTTAAAGCACTACCAAGAAAAGCTCTAATTAAGCTTCTGTTCATTATAAACGCCGCGATTAGACTAGCATATGTTCCCAGTCAATGGAAGGTCACCGACTATTAGACTATTCCGCGTCAAATGTGGAAACGAATATTCTGATTTTAAGGAAATAGTGGCTGGGGTGCCGCAAGGAAGCGTTCTTGGTCCAGTCTTATATCTATTATACACTCGTGATATACCGCAAGTAGAAGGCACTGAGCTAGCTACATTTGCCGATGACACTGCTATCTTGACAGTAGGAAAAACGGTCGAAGATACTACAGAAAACTGCAAGAAGCTTTGGATAGAGTAAATGAATGGACTAAGATTTGGTGAATCGCACTCAACGAGACCAAATTTTACTTACATATAAGAAAATAAATAATTTGCCTATCTTTTCAAACTCGGTTCAAATCCCGTTTGCAAACGAGGCTAAGTATCTTGGAATGACACTTGATACAAAGCTGAAATGGAAAACGCACGTAAAGAAAAAACGCAAAGAACTAGATAATAAATATAGAGAAATGTATTGGTTACTTGGAAAATATTCCAAGCTTAATATAGAGAACAAACTGCTTTTATATAAGCAAGTGCTAAAACCTGTATGGACATATGGTAAACAACTCTGGGGTTGTACCAAAATAAGTAACATTCATATTTTACAAACTTTTGAGAACAAAGTGCTATGAGGTATTGTTAATACGCCATGGTATATCCGAAATAGCGATATCCACAGAGATCTTGGCATTAAAACAATCGAAGACGAAATCAAAAACTACGCGAGAAAACATAAAAGTCGGCTAGAAAGTCACGCTAATATAACAGTCCTCCAAGTTTTGGATGAAAGAAATTTACTACGCCGTCAAACAATCAAACCTTTAGACCTAGCGCGTTAAGTAACCGCGTCTAAACTGTGGAGCTAGCAGGAACTTCTAATGGGAAGGTACCTGCAAAACGTCCTTATTTCGTGAAACGAAAACTACTTGATAAGTCGAATACTTATTGTAGTTGTAGTAAAAATAAAAAAAAAAACATGTCTGTTTTGAAGGGAGGTTTTTTAGTGGGTAAGAATCCGACACTACTATAAGCACGCGCTATCGATCCTCATAGTGTCTTGTTGAAGATTTTCACCTACCCTCGGAAAAAAATAACCTGTGCAGCGGAAGAAGTGCACGCAAACGCCCTAAATACCTCTGCAGGAAGATCGTAGTCGACAGGCATTTGTGGAGCGCCTCAGCAGGAACAAGAAGCACCACACCCTGAAGCTGAATGCGGCTAGAAGTTAAAGTGAGTACCATAGTTTGTATTAGTGGGTTTTTCATGGGTCGAGTGAGGTGGTGTTAAGATAATGCCTAAAACACAATATCACCTCGACTTCGATTTTGCTCCCGTTACGTGCCATGCACCTCGAAGGCGCGTTGAATGTTTGTTTATATATCTGTGGTGTTTGCAAGAAATCTGATAACCAGGGATAGGATTTTGCTAACTTTGCCTCTTTTTTTTGCTAAATCGGAAGATAGTATCGACTTTACACAAACACGTTTCATGTCGTGCTGATTCCAAATATATGTATTTTATTTTGCCTTTTTTTGCCTTTTTATATCGTTATTGCTTTTTTTACCTTTTTTGCCGTTGTTGCCTTTTTCTGCCTTGTTTGCCTATTTTGATTTTTCTCAAAGTTTGTTCGCTAAAAAAATTGTAGAAAAATGCGCGTTTGCATGTATGTATATCTGTGCAAACATGCTTCTTACTCACACTACGTAATACGCATACCTAAATTCTTAGACGCCTTAAAATTTAAAACGTCTAGTCCGTGGGGAGAGTCAACATGGAAATACATATGTACATGACCACAGACGGTTTGCAATTGTATGTGACCGCAGACGTTACTGAGTATAACTCTATTACATATTTCTTGTTTGTATACAATACATAATATGCGGATTATTTTGCTCGGATTAAAAAAATCGTCAGCGTTTTGAAGACGATGCAAGCTGTGTTGTGTTCGCAAAGGAATTGATTGAAGATGAAGCAGTACAAGCGCAGCTGGCGTACATCAAAGTCAATATAGGTTTTTAGTCGACCCAAAAGAACGAATTTTCGAAGACTTACAAAAAACAGGTATTTTTAAGAGTCTGTACTTATAATTTTAACTAGTATTATTCTGATCAAGGAATATCAATTGGCGAAGTGTTGCCGGTTTTAAAGAACATTCAGCAAAACTTGAAAAAAGCAAAAGGGCCGATTGCAAAGGAAGTCCTGAAGAAGTTTACTGCCGTATTCAATGCAAATACGGGACTGAAAACTATTGAGCATATAAATTCTATAATGAACGGCGACTTGGATTCCAAACTTCCAGAAAATATTGATGTTAATAACGTTGAAAGCTTTAAATGGGCTCCACTCGTTTCAGCTGAAGTAGAAAGGTCATTTAGCTCCTTAAAGGCGCTTCTAAGAAAGAACCGGAGAATATTATTACCAGAAATTTCAAAAAGCTCTTGGTAGTTCAATGCTACTATAACTAAATGTGCATTTACTTTCCTTTTCTTATTTTTTAATAAATGCCTTTTTTTGCCTTTTTAAGTATTTTGTTTTGCCTTGTTTTACTTTTTTATGTCAACAAAATCCTAACCCTGCTGATAACTCTAAAAATTGTATTTTCCTGTAAAGACTACTGTTTTGAACTTTTTGGGCTTTTCATTTATGTGACAGTGATAGCTGCAGCACCACTAGAAATGAATGAAATCATTTAGTCCAAAGATGATAAGTGTGGTAGCCGTACTTTATTTTCTATTTGGTACTAAACTGTTAAATTAATTTATCATGTTTGTACCAAGCAAGCCCCCCTGGCAGCTGACCTCCTCGTCCTCGGGGGGCGGGCAACGTGACTGGGATGTGCAGATGGGGTAACTTAAATAGTTATTCCCATCCATACAATCCAGTTACGGCTAACAAAGCGCAAACCCTATGATGACAAGAAGGAAACGACCGGCCTCGGATATTGCCAAGCCTGGTAAGCCAGGGCATCCTTTGGAGCCAGGCCTGAAGGGTGTCAGTATGCGAGCGTCTGGTGGTCGGCTTGTCCCGCTCGGCAGCCGGCCGGGTCAAACCCGAAATGGCTACGAGCTTCCTGTCAATGGTCTCGCGAACCATTACGGGGGTCAAGGGGTGGACTCTCTGAGATTCGACAACGGCATCGACTTAGGATAGGCACATGGAACGTCTCATCGCTCACAGGGAAGGATCCTGAGCTTGTTGGGGAGGCTGTTAAAAGTCGACTAGATATAGTTGGCGTCTCTTCAACAAAGCAGAGAGGTTCTAAAACTGTGGACCTTTCGGGTGGGTGGAAGCTCTTCCTGTCAGGAGTCGCACCCTCAATGTCTGCTCGGGCGGGAGTGGGGATACTCACAAGTCCCAGGTTGACAGACAGAGTATTGGAGTGGATACCATTAGGAGGGAGAGTTGCGATCTTAAAGCCCAAGCTTGAAAGATCAACTCTGGCATTGGTGCAGGTGTATGCACCGAACCTTCTGTCAGAGTACGCAGCTTTCTTAGATGAAGTTGATGTTGCCCTTGAAAAGGTTGCAGATATGGATTCTTTTGTCCTGATGGGTGACTTCAATGCTCATGTGGGTGTAGATGTTATGACATGGGGGAGTGTGATTGGGAGGAACGGTGATCCTGATCAAAACGCAAACGGAGAGAGGTTGTTGGATTTTTGTTGTGAAAATGGCTTATCCATCACCAACACTATCTTTCCACACAAAGCCATTCACAAATACACATGGTACCGTCAGAGTCTTCAGCAAAAGTCACTGATCGTTTTTTTTTGTGGTACCATCGTGTCTGAAGAGAATGGTTTGTGATGTTCGCGTATTGAGAGGGGCCGAACTGTCAACTGATCATCACTTAGTGCTGTGCAAATTGTATCTTAACGAGAGAGTGCCTCCCTTACCAAAGCGTAATCCAAGGATGGTTACACGCATACGATGGGAGAGGTTACAGGACGATGAGATACGGGAGACATTTGCGCGGCAAATATCTGAGAGGTTTGAACGAATTCCAACTGTTCCATCAAATGTAGAGGAAGAATGGCTACTGTTTTCAACAGCGGTTATTGCCTCTGCGGGAGATTTTTGTGGAGTGAAGCGGCTTGGTGTGGCGGCTGGTGGTGAGAAAAGAACTGCTTGGTTTAAAACGCCCGGAGTTCAAGAAGCCATCAGAGAGAAGAAGAGAGCCTTTAAGGTGTGGATTCACTTGGGGAACTCCGATTCTCGAAATCGGTACACTGAGGCGCGAAGAACTTGCAAATTAGCTGTGAAAACAGCGAAAGAACAGTCTTGGAAGGAGTTTGGCGGGAAATTGGAACGTGACCACAGATCTGCAAATAAGATGTTCTGGCAGACCGTCCGCCGACTCAGAGGAAAAAAGTTGAATATCGTTGAAGGAGTCAAATCCAAAGACGGTAGACTTCTTTCCAATGAGGAGGACATCTTACGCAGATGGAGCGAGCACTTTTCAGAATTGCTCAATCCCGAACAGGGCACCGAAGATGACAGACCTATTGTCGTGAGTTGGGCGGAAAATAGTCCTACGGTAGAGGAAGTAACTTTGGCGATCAAAGAGCTAAAAGTTGCCAAATCTGCTGGTGTGGATGAAATTCGGCCAGAAATGCTCAAGGCTTTAGGTAAGGAGGGAGTTCAATGGCTCTCGCGTGTCATTAAAGTGGCCTGGGAATGCGGTGAAACACCTGGTGATTGGCAAATGGGGTTGATAGTTCCTCTTTTTAAAAAAGGGGACAAAAGAGATTGCGCCAACTATAGGGGTATATCTCTTTTAAGTCTCCCTGGAAAAGTCTTCGCTTAGGTGCTAGAAAAGCGTTCCAGAGCTGTGGTTGAGGACAGTTTGGGGGATGAGCAGTGCGGTTTTCGTCCCGGTAGAAGCGCAACCGACCAGTTGTTCACTCTCAGAATGGTTCTTGAGAAGGCCTGAGAATATGCCAAACCTGTCTACACTTGTTTTGTGGATTTGGAAAAGGCAGATGATAGGGTTCCTCGAGGCAAACTCTGGAGTGTTCTGCAGGAGTATGGGATTGCTGGTTCCCTGTTAAGGGCGATTCAGTCTTTATATACAAACTGTAGAAGCTGTGTTCGGATAAACGGTGTTAAATCAATACCTTTCACTGTGGGCGTTGGACTCCGCCAGGGGTGCGTTTTGTCACCTCTCCTCTTCATTGTATATATGGATTGGATGTTGCAGCGCAGCCGTGGCGGGGAATGTTTCAAAGTGGGAGACCTAAGGATTAGTCATCTGCTCTTTGCGGATGATTTGGTCATCCTTGGGTCCTCTCAAACCGAACTTCAGCGCGCACTCGAAAGGTTTGTAGCCGTTTGTGATGATGCTGGAATGAAGATCAACGTGAACAAATCGGAAGTAATTGTCGTTTCCAAAAAACCCATTCAATGCACTCTGCATGTTAGTGGAGTCCCACTGAAGTAGGTGGAGAAGTTTAAGTACCTCGGGGTTCTATTCACGAGTGATGGGAGGAGCAATGCCGAGTTATCCTGTAGAATTGGTCAGGCTGGATCAATTTTGAGAACTTAGTGTTCAAGCTAAGCTATCGGTTTTTAACTCGGTGTATGTTCCAACTCTCACCTATGGTCATGAAATTTGGGTAGTGACCGAAAGAATAAGATCGCGGATACAAGCTGCCGAAATGAGGTTCCTTCGCGGTGTTGTTGGAATAACTCGTAAGGACCGAGTGCGCAACACCAGAGTACGCGAGGCGCTCAACGTTGAGCAGCTACTTCTCTGAACGGAACGATCTATGCTTCGATGGTTTGGTCACGTAGTGCGTATGCCCCCAGACCGGCTTCCAAGACGCGCCATGGTTGCCGTGCCATCAGGTAGGCGACTTCGCGGAAGGCCTAGAAATAGATGGTTGGATCAAGTCCGACATCTCTCCTGGAGCCGCTTAGGGATTCCCCCTGATGAGTTGGAGTCAATGGCGGAGGATCGAGAAGGATGGAGAGTCCACCTGAGCATCTTACCCCCGCGACCCTCATGAAGGATTAGCGGGCCATTGAAAATGAATGAATGAATGAATGTACCAAGCAAGAAAAATAAATGAGTGTTAACAAATTTTAATAAGTCCCATGTTCCAATTTGATACCAAATTACTGACACTAAAAATACTTGTGCTATGTTACTTTCTTGTCGTGTTCGTGCTGGACAATTTAAATTCATATAAATATGGTGCTGCATTCGTACTTTTATGAGAAAATGTAAATAAAGTAACCTAAGAGGCTTGCAACCATCAAGTAACAAACATTCGGAAGAAGACATAGCGTTTGTCAAAGAGTTTATAAATAGCTTCCCGGCATACGAGAGCCATTATTCTAGAAAACACGCTTCGAAACGATATTTACAACATAATTTGAATTTGTTATATAATTTGTTTAATACAATTTTTATAAAGAAAAATATATTGCATCGAATGCAGCGACCCGAATTTCTACATCAAAACCGATCAGCATAACTTTATTGCGTAACGTTTTCAAGTCACTCAATTTGAAGTTTGTAATGGATTAGTAGAATTATCTATTTAAAATGTATTGTATTTTTGTAGCGCCATCTATTTGTAAGTCGTAAGTAATTATATTGTAACAAACTTCATCAGTCACGGAAGTGTTACTGACTTCACACACAAAAGTGGAATGGAGGACACTTCCGTGTAGACTTGAGGAGAAGACAGAAGCAAGAGAAAATAAAGAAAAATAAGCCAATCACATCTCAGATGTGGGGTTACCACGTGTATCAAATTTAATTCCGTCCGACATAAAAATAAGTGGAAAAAACAAAAAACTAGATATTAAAGTGAAAATTTTAAAAACACGCCTGGATTTAACAAAGGAGCTTGACGCCTTAGGAGTGGATTTCCCGCCGAGTGCTACCCCTAACCAGCTTCGCAATCTGCTCGTTTCCGAAGTCATTGCAACCGATATTCCGTCTTCCGATTGTCTTCCGCCAGCCGCCGCTCCGCCAACTCCTCAATTACCAGAGTATTTGCTGCCAGTGGATGTCCAGTCGTCAAACGTTCCGCAAATCCTCCAGCCGTCAAGCGCCCTCCTGCTAGGGGCGCTACCCAATTCCCAATGAGTCCCTCGGCATCTCTGATGTCCGATCAAGATATGAAGTCCACCCGATGCTTCAACTGCTCCCAATATGGACACTTGTCAGCGCAGTGCACCCAAAAAAGGCGTGCTTTGGGTTCATGTTTCCGTTGCGGAGAGACCAGCCACATACTTAAGGACTGCAGACAACTAGCTAAGGTCAACGGCATCAAAGGTGACGAAGATGCAGAACGTAGCCAGGGGTTTAAGGGTCAACCGTTACAACCATTCCAAACAGTGAGTATCGCTTTCCGAAATTGTGTCTTGAGTCATGCTAGTTTTAATTGTAACTCATTGATCGACAGTGGTAGCCCAGCTAGTTTCATCTCTCAACAAGTAATATCGTCATATATTGAAGTCCAACCATACCATTCAAATTTTCATGGAATCGCTGGTGCCAAACTGCACACCTATGGGAAAATAGATTGTTACATTTCCTTATTCAGTAAGACTAACACAATTTCATTGCTTATAGTTGAACGAGATATTCTTCCTAAGCCTATCTTACTCGGGCGCGATTTTTTAGCAGCATTCAACATCAGTTTAGTTATGGGCACCACTAAAATTCTGCAAGCCGAAAATAATCAAGCTTATTCATCAAAATCTAAAACCTTTTCAACTCCACTCGCTGCTATGACTCAAGACAGAAAATTCCTTTGTACATGTAATAGTTCTGATGTGACGTCAAACCAAATAAAACGAAGTTGTTTATGAAATTTCCGATTGTTAAATCTTCCGCAACTAGAAGGTAGAGTTGAACATAAGTCACATAGACTTTCCGATGGTACCAATCAGTCTAGAACCGAATTGCCTTCCGACAACGAAGCTTTAGAACCGAAACCAGACCTCCTCAGTTAAGTAGTGATTCCGCTAAGAATGTGTCAGAGAATGTTTTCGAATCTAGTGAAACAGAAAGTACAGTCAACCTCCCAGAAATCTTCAACATAAGTATCGACGAAGTAAATCAGTGCGAAGAATTAGACATAAACCCACAAGGAAGCCGTGATTTTCGTAGCTCCGCCGCGAATACTGTTTTAAACTATCTTTCAAGATACCCGAAGCAGGTAAATAGTAACACTCAATTCGAGATGCAGATTCGGTTAACTACAAACGCCCCAGTGTTTAGCCATCCGAGAAGACTATCTTACAAAGATAAATTAGAAGTTCAGGAAATTACAAAGAATCTGTTAGATAAAGGCATAATCAGGTATAGCGACTCCCCTTACGCTTCTCCTATTGTATTAGTGAAGAAGAAGTCCGGCGAGACTCGCATGTGCATCGATTACAGGGACCTCAATAAGATCACTATTAGGGATAACTATCGATTTCCGCTTATAAAAGATTGTCTAGAGTACTTGAAAGAAAAGTAGTACTTTAGCTTACTGGACTTGAAAAGCGGTTTTCACCAAGTGAAAATGGCTGATGATTCAATGAAGTTTACATCATTTTTTACCCCAAATGGACAATTCGAGTATACTAGAATGCCGTTTGGGCTAAAAAATAGTCCTTCTGTGTTTCAACGTTTCATTCCACACATTCTCAAAAACTTTATTGAAAAGGGGCTTAAAGTTGTCTATATGGATGACATACTGGTAGCTGCTGAGACCCTAGTGAATCATATGGCAATTCTGAAAGATGTTATGAACTGCTTAGCTGAGAATGGTCTCGAGTTGAGGTTAAGCAAATGCAAGATCTGTTACACCGAGCTCGACTTCCTGGGTTACAAAATTAGTGACCAAAGGATACAGCCCAATGAGGATCATAAAAAAATCGATTCTCCGATTTCACGAGCCAAAAACCGTTAGACAATTGTTTTCTTTCGTGGGCCTATGCGCATATTTTAGAAAGTTCGTCCCTCAATTTTCACGCATTGCCGCGCCATTGTATAACTTGTTAAAGAAGAATGCCCAATTTAAATTTGATGAAGAGTGTATTATCGCGTATGACAAGCTGAAAAAACTACTCAGCAATCCGGCGGTGCTAGCAATCTATGATCCCCAAAAGGAGACTGAACTTCACTGGGATGCTAGCTTAAGCGGATTTGGGGCCGTGTTATTACAGCGACAAGCGGATGGAAAATTCCATCCTGTGTTCTATTTCTCAAAAGCGTACTACCCCCCCTGAAACTAGGTACCACAGTTTCGAACTGGAGACGCTGGCCATTATGTACGCCCTAAGGAGATTCCGGGTTTATTTAGAAGGCATAACGTTCAAAATTATTACAGACTGCAACTCTCTCACGTTAACTTTAAACAAAAGAACTCTTAACCCGTGATCGCAAGTTTGGTGCCAAAGAAAGTCCAGCTTTGATCCGCTAGCTTTTGCACTGCAATATGCGTGGGCTATGGAAAATTGTGCGAGTAAATTTACAAGTGCACATACATAAGAAGGAATATCATAGAAATTAATTAACTGAACATCTTTGCTCTTGGTACCAACCAATATAGAAAAGCTATATAAGGTAAGCTATACAATGTTTGTTGATACGCAATTAAATTTAAATAAATTCAAGTAATTAAAGTTAAATGATCAATTGCAAGATTAAGTTACGTTAAATGGTATTAATTTACAAATTCATTTCTGAACAACCCGAGAATAGCACGTTGGGCTATAGAGCTACAAAATTTTGACGACACAATTGAACATAGGGGTGGAAGCAATATGGGACATGTGGATGCCCTGAGCCGAAGCGAAACCGTTTGCGCGATCAACGAAGACGATATAGAATTTCAGTTGGAAGCAACATAAAGCAGGGATCCTAATATTCTGAGGTTACGTGCTAAGCTAGAAAAAGGAAGTAGTAAACCATTTGAACTAAACAATGGTATAGTATATAGAAACACCAGCGAAAACCTATGCATGTAAGTCCCTAGTGAGATGGAATCGAATGTGATTAGGGTTGTACATGAGAAACTCGGTCACTTAGGGGTGACCAAGTGTTATGACGAAATCAAGTCTCACTATTGGTTCCCTGGAATGCGAATGAAAATTGAAAAGTTGTTGAGGAACTGCCTCAAGTGTATTATGTATTCCACACCAGCCAAGTCCAACGAAAGGAACCTTCATTCCAAAAAAGCCAGTTCCATTCGATACAATCCATATCGATCACTTAGGACCACTGCCTTCGATCAAGTCCAAACGGAAACATTTATTGGTAGTGATTGACGCCTTCAAAAAGTTCGTCAAACAGTTTCCAGTCAACTCCACTAGTTCAAAAGAAGTTATACCTATGTTCACTCAAGAAATATTTCGAGTATTACAGTAGACCTAGAAGGATAATCTCTAACAGAGGAACCTGTTTTATATCTTTAGAATTTAGCGAATTTCTCCTCCAAAACAACGTCATTCATGTAAAGGTGGCTGTGGGTTCTCCCCAAGCAAACGATCAAGTGGAACGAGTCAATCGCATTTTGACTACAATGTTAAGCAAACTGAGTGAGCCAATACAACATCCGATTGGTCTTATAAGCTTACGGAAGCTGAGCTCGCTATAAACAATTCTGTCCATAGCACTACACGGGAAAGCCCATCAGTATTATTGTTTGGAGTTCGCCAGAGGGGGACGGTTATAGACTGGTTGACTGAATACCTGGACGAACAGGCCCCCCATAACCGCGACTTAGCTACTATACGATCAAGCGCTTCAGCGGCTATAACGTCTTCTCACCAATACAGTCGGCATCACTTCGAGAGTAATCACAGACCAGCTGAAGTTTTTGAGGAAGGTGATTTCTTGGTCATTAAGAACGTAGATGTCTCACCAGGTAATAAAAAATTCTCGCCGAAATTTAAAGGGTCATACGTAATTCATAAGAAACTTAATAATGACCGTTATGTCATTCGGGACATTGAAAACTGTCAAGTTAGACAGTTGCCCTACGACGGAATAATTGAGGCTTCTCATATTCGCAAATGGAAAGAAAAGAATAGTTAGATTGTTTGAGATCATATAAGAACTACATCATAAGAAAGGCAATACTACCTTAAACATCTAATAAGTTATACAAAATAAGTAATGATCGAGGCCGAGGCATTTTGTCAGGTCGGCCGAACTGTAATGGATTAGTAGAATTAACTATTTAAAATGTAATGTATTTTTGTAGCGCCATCTATTTGTAAGTTGTAAGTAATTATATTGTAACAAACTTCACTCAGTCACGGAGGTGTTACTGACTTCACACAGAAAAGTGGAATGGAGGACACTTCCGTGTAGACTTGAGGAGAAGACAGAAGCAAGAGAAAGTAAAGAAAAATAAGTCAATTACAAGTTCAAAATACTTGCTAATGATACGTGCAAAACATGTGGTGCAATTGCTTTGAAAATAAAATCAACCATTTCTGACAACAATAAACAACATCTGGGGAACGAGTTAATGCTACATCAGGACAAGGCTGCACTTCATTATGAGGCAAAAAGGGAAGATAAAAAATAAGTCCAGAGAGCTCAGGTAAAACCATGGTGGTTGCATTCGATTTTCAGAAGTGTTTAGCTATATCAAATTTAACAGCAAGTGTATCAATTTATAAGAGAAAGTTATGGACGTTCATTCTTACGATCGGCAATGTCACCAGAAAACGAACATCTTGCTATACAGGGTGTCCCAGTTAAGCAGTATAATCCTTTAAAAGGAAATACATGAAGTTCCGCCGAACAAAAAATTGTATGTTAATCGTATGTAAAAAAGTTGCTTTACATAATTTTGAGAAAATTTTTTAGGGATAAAAATAGGAAAAAAAAAAATAATTACGTAAAATTTTGAGAAAAATGCATTTTAAGCGAAAAAATTGAACAACAAATTTTTATTATTTTGAGTTTAAGGAGCCATAACTTTTTTGTAGCTGCACTGCTGTACCCAGTGTGTTTGAAACTTGTATGCGCTACTAAATTGCTTTTCCAAAATGTTTAAAACTATATACCTATAATAGTTAAGAAGTTATAGCGTTTAAAGTGGTTACACCTTCAAATAAGAGGTCACCCACTTTGATGGGCTATAACTTGAAATGTGTTGAGAATAGACCCCCCATTATAACTTTTACAAAAATTTAAAATATTCAAAGTCAAAGCATCGTATACTCATATCAGTGACAGCGATGAAAATTACGACGTACCAAATTGGTTTCATTAATTTAACTTAAGCTATATGCTCTATATACTGTTTCATTATGCGATTTCTGTAATATAAACTAACAATTGACTGTTTATGATAGATAACTCCCATTTTTGGGCATATTTTTTCTTTGTACGTATTTGGTATTAACATGATAACTGCCACAAATTCTAAAAATACACCGTTTTCAGAAGAATGTGATAATTACATTTGAAGTTTAATAAAATAAATACATGAATTTAAACAAATTATCCCTTTATTTATAAAAATCTTTTTTATAACGTCTCGATCAACTTTAAAATGCCTGTACTGAAAAACATTACTTTTGGAGTTATCAGATTTCTCCCATAAATATTTTTTCTTTGTTTCACAGCTGTTAGCTGTTAAAGCACGCAAAAGTTCAGCTCATCTCAACTTCTGCCTCGGATTAGAGTGTCGTTACGTAGCATTACGTTTTTCTTTACGAATGGAAAAGGGTACATTGATTTCCTATTGTTTAGCTCATAGACGTCAGGCGAAGCCGAGGTCGAGGCGCTATTGTGCTTCAGGCATAAATAAAATAAATTAATTGAATTGCACATCGGATTATTGCGGCTATTAGCAGCGAGGTGCCGTTTAACGTGGGTCATCGATACATATACAGTTGAGCTTTTGCTGCCGTTAGAAAGCAGGGCCGCTATGTGTGGTTCGCACTTATTTAAGGCAAGGGGCCATTAAACGTGGGCGTATACAGTTGAGCTATTGCTGCCGTTAGAAGGCAGGACCGTTACTTGTGAGCTGCACACATTTAAGGCAAGGGGGCGTTAAACGTGGGCCATACATGCGCATACATACGTCGAGCTGTAGCTGCAGTTAGAATGCTGTTAAGTGTGGGCAACACACACAACCATACATAGTCAATGCTACATGTGGCAAATAGCTAATCGTCGGATAGTAGGGTCTTTTTTAAGTGGGAACATTTGCCATCTTATAATGCCACGAACGCGTTCTGGCCAAGGCGAGCAACCAGCGCTTGAAAGAGAATACAGCAACTAGATGGAAGATCTTAATCTCACGATGCGCAGTTCCAACGCGGTGGTGTCAAATAATATTTCTGTTGAAGATAGGGTAGCGACGATGATGCTGCAGATACAGGAGCTGCAGGCAGAGCTCTCTAGAACCAACCAAAGGCTATTGGAAGGCGAGCAGCAGCGTGATCAACAAACCAACTGTACAGTTAGCGTACCACCGAGATTTAATGCAAACAAGGGGGACCTCAAAAACGGTAAACCCTATCGGCGTACCATTAAATAGCGCAAACGAGAAGGAAATATCGGGTGCCATAAGGACAGTCAGCGGGCCACGGTCAATTGGTGTGAATGTGGATGAACCTGAAGCATAGATATGAATGGGGTTCAGCGATGGCGATCAGTTTGGTATTTGAAGTTGAATAACGCATACCTCGGTATGGTGCGAAGAATTGAAGCCGACGGCTGGGAGGGACCCTCAATAGTCTTAACCAAGCTCGGATGGGTGGTTTACGGAGCAGACGCAGGTAACGCGAGAGTACAGAGTCATCGTTTGTTCCTTCCGCAAATCGGCGCAAATCAAGAATACTGCGGTATTATGACCGAATATGACGAAAAGGGATATGCAAGGAAGTTAAGTGCACTCGAGGTAGCCAAGAAGGGCCCTCGAACATGGTACCTGCCCCACTTTGGAGTGAGTAACCCAAAATAAGCCTGGGAAGATACGGCTGGTTTTCGACGCTGCCGTAGAAGTTGATGGTACCTCACTGAGCTCCACCTTGCTCCGTGGACCTGATCAATGTCAAGATCTGTTAGCTGTGCTGATGAAATTTAGAGAAAGGCCAGTGGGCCAGTGGGTGTCTACGCAGATATAGTGGAGATGTTCCATCAAGTGCAAATACGCCAAGAGGACCAAGATGCTCAGCGATTTTTGTGCAAGGCCAAACAGAGTGACACGATGGGCGAATACGTAATGACCGTGATGACGTTTGGAGCTGCATGTTCACCCAGCTTGGCCCAATTCGCAAAAAAATCGGAACGCTCTACAGTTTAAGGACTAATTCCGGACGCAGTAAACGCCATTGTTAAAAACCACTACGTTGACGACTTTGTCCATTGCTTTGCAGATGAAACGGAAGCTATAAGGGTCTCAAGGGAGATAGCATGGATACATAAGCAAGGTGGATTTGAGCTCAATAGATTCAATTCAAATTCAACGCTGTTACATTAAAAATTAAATGAAGATCATCAAAATACATCGATTTTTAGCCTAGATAAGAGTGGTGCAGTACATTATCAGAAGGTGCTGTGCATGCACTGGGATACGAAGCGAGATGTCCTTCGATTCATGTTGGCCTTTTGGAAGGTTGATCCTGGTTTACTAGAACGGAGCAGGCGACCAACTAAGAGCGAGGCGCTCAGCATAACTATGGTATGTCAGTTCTCGACCCCTTCGGGCTGGCTACGGAGTATGCGTTAATAGCAAAGGTGGTGTTGCAGACAATCTGGCGCGATCAGGTGGAGTGGGACGAGTTCATCTCTGACGAAGCTTATGAGCTTTGGGAAAAATGGCTGATGCAGCTTAAGGAGGTAGAGAGAATATGTGTTCCTCGATGCTACGGTGCTGCGTTTGTAAATACCCACGTAGAACCCCATATTTTTGCCGATGCAAGCGAGGGCGCATACGCTACTGTAGGCTATTGGAGAATCCTTGAGCAGGGAAGCGGAGTACGTCTTGCGGTTGTTGGGGGGAAAACAAAGTGTGCAAGTGCACCACTCAAGTTGGTATCAATCCCGCGCCTGTAGCTGTAATCTGCCGTACTGGCTACACGTCTTCGACAAGCTATAGTCCTGAGACATAACATGAAGCCAAGGCGGATTGTGATGTGGAGCGAATTACGTACTGTCCTATCATTTATAACATCTGACCACCGACGCTACAAGCTCTATGTAGCACATCGAGTTAACGAAATTCTTGAAATTATCGACGTAGCAGAGTGGAGATAGCTTTCAAGTGCAGTCAATCCAGCGGACTTTGGCACTCGTCTCAAGAACGAGAAGAGAGAGTCGTTTTAGGTGAGTGGCCCAAGGCTCCTAATGGAATCCGAATCCGCGTGGCCGATTAGTCAGCCGTATACCGGCACCGATGAAGAGCTCCGCACCAAGTTCGCTGGCCTGTTCATTAACGAAGAAAGGGGACACTTTGAAATCTTCTCGAGTTTTACTAGGCTGAAGAGAGTGGTAGGGTGGATCCTGCGTTTTAGAAGCAATTGCCTACGGAATAAGGAATTTGGGGGGTTAAAGGTGACTAAGTTAGAGAAGGCAGAACTAGCCATTTGTCGTAGTGTTCAAATGGATGCCTTTTCGGAAGATTACCACGCGCTGTCGTCGAGCGGTCAAGTAGAAAACAACAGCAAACTGTCGAAACGTACACCCTGCCTGAACGACGAGAAGGTAATATGCGTAAATGGGTGAAGTAATAATGCCGTAGCAGCTCTCCGTACCGACCAATGGTGCTGCCTAAGGACCATCAGCTAAATAATCTGATAGTCAACCACATCGAATTCATATCCATATCGATTTCTGCGATATAGTTTTATTTACCCGCCTATAAAAAATGATTTTGGCTGAACATACATATAGGGATCATAACTTGAAATTGTAAATGAGGATAGAGGGCGAGTCTATAATCGTTGCACTACTTAAGTATTATAGTACCTTAATACTAAAAAAAAAAGTTCTCTAATATACTTAGCCCCAGGTGCCTGTCTGACAGTTGTTTCCCCAAGCACCACCTGACAGTTGTTGTTATTTTTTGTTAGGCGCGGCAGCGCACGCCGGGTACCCGCTATCTATCTGTGTAAAATTCAATGCACCTATGTACCTATGTTTGCATGCTTTGGACTCCGAAACCACTGAACCGATTGATCTAAAATTGTCAGGCAATCGTCGGCCCAAGAGTGTTCCCGTGGAGTTTGGAAAAGAACTGTTTTCTAATAGACTAAGCGTCAGGCGCTGGCGCTGCCTGAAAGTTGTTGCCCCAGGCATTAAATTTTGAGGTATCTAGATGAAATTAGATGGTGGAGGATGAACCCTTAATGGGCCAACGGCAGCGCTCATATCCCTGAAGTGGGTTACCGCCCCCTCGTCCTAGAGGTTGCAAAAAAGGATCTGCTCCTCCAGGTTGAGGGTTATGCCATCGGGTTAACTTCCCTACCACTACGGCGATTGCAACAGACGACAAGGACAGCGCCTATTCGGATGCGGATTTGCCATTGGAGACAGGCTTAGGCAAGAAATCTTGAGTTTACGGCATGTGAACGAGCGCCTCATGACTATTCATATCAAGGCTAAATTCGCCGAGATTAGCCTAATATGCACTCACGCCCCTCATGAGAAGATAGACGACGCGACAAAGCATGAGTTCTACCAGCTCTTGGACAAGACGTCTGAGCATTGCCCTAGGCACGACGTTAAAATTGTATTAGGTGATTTTAACGCAAAGCCAGGAAGAGAGGACCTCTTTAGTAGCATGATACCGCCAAAGCCTTTGCCTATCGAGTTTCTTTTAATCTTAATCTAAATCCTAAGCCGCCAGCAGCAAATGCGGAAGACCAGTGGTAAATAGAATATGCCAGGGTTTCAAAACCAGAACAGAAGCCTGTAGGGACGAAAATGGCAATATAGTAATAGAATCGCAGTCGGTACTGAGGATATGGAAGGAACACTTCTGCAGACTGTTAAACGGCGGTGATGACCAATATTCCGCTGTCAGGCAAAATGAGAAATTCAGCAGTGACGATGACCGTCAAGCTTCCCGTCAACCCGATCAGAATGCAGTGAGGATAACGATATCTAAACTTAAATCCAACAAAACTGCTGCAGCCGACGGCCTTGCCGCTGAACTTTTCAAGGCAGGAGGAGATGAGTTGGTAAGGAGCATGCACCAGCTCATCTGTAAAATCTGGTCGGGTAAAAGTATGCCCGACGAATGGAACCTTAGCATCGTTTGCCCGATCCTGAAGAAAGGAGACCCTCTGAACTGCGCCAATTACAGCGGTATAAGTCGCTTCAACATCTCTAAGATCCTGTCTGCCGTATTATTTGAACGCCTAAAACAGATGGTAATTATCAGTGCGGTTTCAGGCCAGGAAAGTCCACCATTGACCAAATATTCACACTACGGAAAATCTTGGAAAAAGCCCATGATTATAAAATCGATACGCACCACCTTTTCATCGATTTCAAAGTTGCCTATACTATAATAGCTTGTATAGAGACGAAATATACAGAGCCATGTCTAGTCTTGACATCCCTGCCCAGCTTGTCCGTTTATGCAGAGTGACGATGGAGAACTCTCGCTGCTCCATCAAAGTCGGTAAGAACATCACCGAACCGTTCGATGTCAGGAAAGGTCTAAGACAAGGTGAAGCTCTATCATGCGATCTCTTTAGAATAGTACTTGAAAGAATTGTACGAAACTCAGAAGCCAGCACCGGAGGTACAATCTTTTACAAGTCTGTACAACTATTCGCTTATGCCGATGACATTGACATAATCGGAAGAACTTAACGGACCGTCATATAGACAGATATAATTTTGAGGTAGTAAAGGATTTTGTCTACCTAGGCTCTATGGTGAACTCCGCAAATGACATTAGTAGGGAGATCACACGAAGAATTATTCTTGCCAATCGTTGTTTTTGTGGGCTAAGACGGCAATTGAGTAGCAAAGCCCTATCTCGAACTACTAAGGTAACTCTTTATAACATACTAATCATCCGAGTCCTGCTATAGGTGCAGAAGCATGGGCTTTGACAAAACCGTATGAGGATGCCCTTGGTTATTTTGAGAGAAAAGCTCTTCGAGCGATCTTTGGTCCCGTCTGCAAAGACGGTGAGTGGAGGAGAAGGTACAATGCCGAACTATACGGCCAGTACAAGGACATTGACTTCGCCAGAAGAGTTCACATACAGCGACTAAGATGGCTGGGTCATTTAGAGCGGATGGAGCCCAACGTTCCCGCTAAGAAAGTCTTCGAATCCACCCCGGATGGACACCGCAGTAGAGGACGATCTCGTGGTAGATGGCGCAAACAAGTGGAGGGGGACCTCAACCAACTGGAGGCAGCTGGCTCGTAACCGTGCTGACTGGAGAGGTTTGTTAGTTGAGGCCCAGGTCCACCCCGGACTGTAGCGCCACCTAAGCCACATTTTTTTTCAATATTTGGTACTTTTTCGTTTAGACAGGCATTGCTCTGCTCTATAATACACTCACACTTAAGACATTTTCTACAGAAAATATAAAATTATACATATAATTTATGTTAAATGTTATCAAATAGGTGTATACAGCAAGTCTAACGAGCAATTATACAATGCTACTTCTTACCTACTTAGGTGGCGCTACAGTTCGGTATGAACATGGGTTTCAACCAACTAACTTCTCCATTTAGGTCAGTCTTTATCTAATTGCTTCCAGTTGTACAATCCAAATTGGTTGATGTCCGCTTGAACTTGTGCGTACCACCTACGGCGAGGATGCCCTCTACTGCATCGTCCTTCTGAGTCAGATTTGAGAACTCCGCGGACCAGAGCGTTGGTGTCCATTCGCTGTAAATGCTCTAACCATTTCACACGTCAAATTTTTTTTTCGCTATTCCAATGTTGCCGTACAATTCGTCATTGAATCTTCTCCTTCAAAACCCATCAACGCAAACGGAACCGGATATCTTACAAAGAATTTTTCTCTCGAAGCGATCAAGGATATCTTCATCCGCCTTCAATAAATTCCATGCTTCAGCGCCGTAAAGCAGGGCAGGATCTTATATAGACTCTCCTTAGCTGTTGACTCTCCTTGACTGTTGAATTGCCTTATTAGCCCAATAGATCAGCAATTGGCAGAAGTAATTTTTCGCTTGATTTCTGCGCTGATGTCGTTTTCAAAATTTATAGCAGAACCAAGGTAGACAAAGTCTCTTACTACCTCGAAGTAGTAGCTGCCTACTATGACGTTCTGTCCAATTCGTCGGTGTTGATTGTCCCTTCACGTTGACAGCATGTACTTGGTTTTGCCCTTGTTTATCGCTAAACATATTTTTACAGCTCTTGCTTCAATGCTTGCAAACGCATCGGTGACAACCCGCTGAGTTCTTCCAATTATATCAATTGTCCGCGTGTGCAAGCAGTTGTATTGACTTGTGATAGATTGTGCCTCCGGTGTTGGCTTTTGAGTTCCGCACAATCCGTTCAAGTACAGTACTAAAAAAGTCGCATAACACGCGCGTCGCCTTGTCTAAAACCTTTCTTGACATCAAAGGTCTCGGTGAGGTCATTACCAACCTTGATGGAGCAGCGAGCGTTCTCCATCCTCATACTGTACGGACAAACAAGTTTGGTAGGGATGTCAAAGCTAGACATGGTTCTATAAAGCTCTTCTCTATAGATGCTGTCATAGGCGGCCTTCAAATCGATAAAGAGATGGTAAGTATCGATTTTGACTTCTTCAGTTTTCTCCAGGATCTGCCGAAATGTGAAAATTTTATCGATGGTGGACTTTCCTGGCCTGAAACTGTACTGATAGGGTCCAATCAGGCTGTTAAAAGATTTCAAGCGTTCACACAATATCGCAGAAGAGATCTTGCATGCGATGTTGAGGAGACTGATGCCTCTATAATTAGCGTAGTTGAGGGGGTCTAGTTTCTTGTGGATCGGGCAAACGATGCTGAGATTCCATTCGTCAGGTATACACTCGTCTGACCAAATCTTAGAGATGAGTTGGTGTACGCTCTCTACCAGTTGATCACCAGCTGCCTTGAAAAGTTCGGCCGATAAGGCGTCAGGTCCAGCAGCCTTGTTGGATTTTAGCTTGGATATTGCTATCCTCACTTCGTTTTGGTCAGGTGGATGGAAATTTTGACTATTGTCGTCTAAGTTCAATGGTTCATTCTGCCTGACAGCCGGATGTTGGTCTTCGTCGCCGTTATACAGTCTGCAGAAGTAGTTTTTCCATATTCTCAGCATCGGCTGTGATTCTACTACGGGGCTTCCATTTTCGTCTCTCTAGGTTTCTGTACTCTGAAAACGAACGAGAAAAATATTATTGTGCACATTCCGACGCAAAGTGGTGTAGATGCCACAGGAAAAGCTAAAACCCTGTGCTTAGAGCTTTTGCAAACAAACAACACTGCGAGAATTGCATCAGCGCGTGAAGTTCATACCGGCGAGAAGATCGCAAATGTCATAGTGGAAATGAGCCACAAGGATGATGTAGTTCAAATTTTGAAAGCAAAAACGAAACTGCGCGGCATTGGAGTGTCACTGCACAAGGATTATCCGGTTGCATCAAGGAGGCGATTGTTTAAATTAAAAACCGAAATCGCATTACAAAATAAGAATGTAAACACCCAAATCTGCGGCAAAACACTGCATGTCAATGGAAAGTCTTTCTATTTTGACAGGAAGAACATCTTGATTTGTGATGGAAATAATGGGCTCGAGGTTCTGCAACAGCTGGTCGGTGACGTTTCTGAAATGACAGCAACTGGTGTCAAATCAACAAATGCTAATGGTGCTACTACATGTGAGGATCGCATCAAGGGCTTCCAAACTGTTGGTGGTGTTCAGCAAAATTATTTTTAACTTAAATGCCGTCTGCCATGATAAAATTATATATAACAAAAAAGTAGCTAATTATAAAATGCAGAATTATAAAATCTTATCATATAACGTGTCAGGGTTATCGAATAAGAGTTTATTTAGGGACTTTTATAATTTTCTTAATGAATTTGATTTTATTTTTCTATATGAAACGTTTTTAACTAAAGATGATTTTAATAAGTATGAAGCTAAATTTAAAAATTATAAATATGTGTGGATACCAGCAGTAAGAAGTTTTACTAGGGGTAAAGCCAGTGGCGGATGTTTCTACGGTTATAAAAAGGATCTAAAAGGAGTAAATTGTGATTTCAAATCGGAAGATGGTACTACATATTTAAGTTTGCTGTTCGATAATACAAGTTTTCGTTTATTACCCACATACATAAATTACAACCATTGGGATACTGATTTTCCCAAGTTGGAAGATCTAATTTTGCATACACGTACCTCCAATGTACTTTTAGTAGGAGACCTAAATGCGAGACTGGGGACTGAACCTGGCACAAAAAACTCCCTAGAAGGCAAAATTCGACACTCATATATTGTGCAATGTTAGGTGTTTCAAATTGTTGGAGCTCTGTAATTCATTTGGGTTACGAATTCAAAATGGAACAAGTTTATCTGATTATCTGATAGTGCTGGCGAGTTCACGTTTGTGGGGGGGGGGGGGGGCAAGGAACATCAGTAATCGATTTCAGCCTAATGGGAAGAATGTGCTACGGACTTTAAGGTGGAACATGTGCCTTTCTCCGATCACCTCCCAACAATAGTATCATTTAGTCTGAGAACAAATGGAACCGATGTGAATAATAGCTTAATGCTCCTACCCAAACTCCATTGGAAGGAGGATAAAGCTCTCATCTACCGAAGTAACCTAGATACGCTTTTACAAACGCATACCGAATACGATCTCAAGCAAATTGGAGAAGCCATAAAAGCATCTTATCCAGTTTGTAACAGCAGAAGCAACAGGTGGCAGTGTGATGAGCCATGGTTTGATGGCGACTGCAAAAGAGCGAGACAGCTAACATTTGCATGGCTACGAGCATTCCGTGACGCCAACGAGGATTTCTTCAGAAAGTTATACGTGGAAGCCAACAAAGCATATAAAGCATTGTGCGCAAGCAAAAAGAAACATCATTTCGAAATGGAATTTCGTGGGCTCGCACAGTGTAAAAATGTATTTGATTTCTGGAAACTGGCAGCAAAGCTGAATGAGAAGAAATTCATCTTCCACCGTGATTTAACCTTAGACATGCTTCGTACTCACTTTAAGAGACTACTGAACCCTCCAATAAATAACTGCCCTCATCATTAAGCATCACCAGCTTTTGAAAATGAAATTTAGGATGGAACAATTTCTCGGTCTGAGATAAAAAAGGCTTTAACTAGGCTCAAAGATGGCAAAGCGCCTGGCTCAGATGGAATTCCTGTTGAGTTTTATAAGTATGGTTCTCCCGAACTCATAAAGCAGCTACAATGCATTTTTAATAATGTGCGGGAATTTGGAGTAATTCCGAACCATTTTAAAGAAGCACTGATTTTTCCGATACATAAGAAAGGTAGTACGGGGGACCCGTCAAACTATTGTGGCATTTCCTTCTTGAACGCATCATACAAAATTTTCACTTCGATTCTGCAATGCCGATTAAGCACGTGGAAAAAAAAGGCAGCATTTGATACAGTTGATCGCGAGGCTCTTATGTATATCTAAGCTGTATGGCATGGGAATGTCTCAGAAATTTGGCAGAGTAATACAAAACCTCTACAGAGAAACAGTAGCAGCGGTATGGAATGGCGAGACGTTATCTGCACATTAAACCCGTCCTTATTTGCGCTGTTCATCGAAGACATATGGTAACTCATTGCCTGCCTGGAGGTGTTGAGTTCGTGGGTCTCCTCTTCAAGGCGCTTCTATTTGCTGATGACATAGTTTTGCTTGCATACACGCCCGAGTCGCTTCAACTTATGATAAATCGACTGCATCAGTATTGTAAAAAGTGGAACTTAGTAGTTAACTTCGATAAATCTAAAATACTTATTTTCAGGAGAGGTGGTGGAAGATATTGCGCCAATGAAAGGTGGTGTTATATTGGTGGGAGGATAGAAGTAGGTTATAAATACAAATATCTAGGCGTTATTTTTACCAAGAGTTTCTGCATGGAAATGCATCTAAAGGAAAAACTATCTAAAGCTAAGAGCGCAATCAGTGCCACATGGGAGAGATGCTTCGCTAATCGGAACATTGCACACAGTTGTAAGTTTAAAGTCTTTGAAGCAGTATCTGAAGCCATCCTGTTTTATGGAGCACAAATTTGGGGATACAAGCACTACGAAACTGTAGAGAAGCTGTTAAGATATTTCATCGAACGAATTTTTCGCTTACCATCAAGCACACCGAATTATGTGATTATGCTCGAAACCGACTTGTCCCCACTGTTTGTGAAAACTGCAGGTAGATTATATAGTAAAAGTACTAAATATGAGTAATGCCCGGCTATCGAAAAAAACAGCTCTTCAAACTATTCAGGACGGGGCCAGTTGGTACGGCGAGTGTCTGGAATTAGCAAGTGATGCAACTTAATTTAAATATCACAGAAATGGCAGATTGGAAACCAGCACTTTATCAACTAATCGCAGCAACAGACATGCAATATAGAGAGCAATATCAAAATTTAAATTTAAATTTAAATTTAGCACAGGATGATTTACAGCAAATTATGCCATAACCTGCAGCTCAAAAACTACTTTCGAGATGAACTCAGTGTGAACGAAATCTCAATGATGGTCAAGTTACGAGGAGAAATGCTTAGTTTGAATTATACCATATGCCGCATCGTGTGTATCTTCCAAATTTATGCGGTTTATGCAACCTGGAGGAAAGAGAAGACGTTCTACATTTTGTTTGAAGGTGCCCAGTTCTGAAACAAATAAGGAGGTATTTCTTGACATATGATTTAATAAGTGATAATGAAGCCTTAGTTTTACTCAACGAATTGGAAGTACCTAAACTATATCAATACTGTAAAGCTGCCCTAGTGTACAGAGGAAGGATATTAAATGAGAACTTCTAAAGGAAAATTGATTATCTTATTGTGATAGATACATATTATTTAGTTTTGTTTTATTTGCTATTCTTAATATTAAAAACAAGTTATTAATTTAGTTGTCAACTTAGCAGACGGCAGAGCCATGCCTAATGATTTTAATGTATATTGATCATGTATTTACAATGTTCACATCAATAAAATCAATCTAATCTAAATCTAGAATCTATTGCTTCTCTGACAGATTCTTTTTGGCTCTATGCATTAGCTCCGAAGGAATTTACTCAAAAAAATTAAATAAACCCAAAACATGGCAATACAAAGTTAGGAGTTATTACAGACGAAAAAGCGTCTACAATAAATGGTTGGAATTTTTTTTTATCAAAAATAGGATTTATTACATCTTTTAGTTCAAGGAGTTACTTCATCTATGTTTGGAGTTATTTTATTTTTCATAAAATGCATTTCATAAGTAATTTGTAAGAAAATATTGCCTTATAAACAGTGGAGGCTTGGGTTCGGTATCCCGCTTTTTATAATCCGGCATTTAAAATTCCTTTTCCTTTAGTTCCGTTTTTTTTAAATGCCGCTTTTCCAATTAAGACTAGTTGTTTTATTTTAAAAATAAATCGCTGCCTGGGGCTATATCTATCCGAAACACTTTTGTGCCGACAACAAGGGGTAAGTGGCGCACTTCGAACAATTATTTTACTTAAACTCCGCTTTCACGAGTGGTTTAGCCGCTCACTCGACTTTGTCGCTGTGCTAAGGGTATGTCAACAACTGTCAAGCAGAGCTAGGTTTATTCGAGAACAGTTTTGTGCCATAAAACAACGGACAAGTGGCGCCCTTTGCGCGATTCATTTGTTTCAACTCCGCTTTCCGGAGCGGTTTAGCTGCTAACGCGACTTCTTCGCGCCGTTAGGGCATGTCAACAACTGTCAGGCAGTCCAAATGTAAAATTATAAATACACTGCTAAAGCCCTCTTCGATATCAGCACAATGGATGCGCTGAGACGTGGTAGGAATTCACAATACGCGGCGCGGACGACGCGAATTCTGCGTTTGCCGGACAGCCGCCTACCGACAAAATAGAATACATTTTTATATCATGACTTACATGTCGACAGGTATTTCCCTTTTTGATTATCTGGCTGCCCCCCTTGGCAGCTGACCTCCTCGTGGTGGGGGACGGACAACGTGACCGGGATGGGCGGATGGGGTAGGTAGGTAGGTAGGTAAAGTGGCGGTCCAAAAAGAACCCAATTAGCGCTTAAGGTGCGCCGTTTTGTTACCACGGACTCGTGTCTACCTGTTGTAGTGGTTAGTTAAAAAAGAAAAAAAGGGATGTTGAGTTTAAACCCAGCCCGTGGAGTTCAGGAAGAGGATTAGTTCTCCAATCCTCTTGTCCGCTACCTCTCTCAGATCCTCGAAGAAGGGTTTCCAAGTGTTTGTTGCCTGATCCTCGCCAGGGCCGGACATCTGCAAAGGAAATGACATAGAGATTCTTTCTCATTAATATCCTTGCAGCTTGTAACTCTTTGGACCTGGGTTTGTTGAAACTGGGCCACGTCTTCCTAGATATGACACAGCTTGTGAGGTTGTTCCACCCGCGATTGGCTAGCTTGAGGAAGTGAAGGTGAATATAGCCCTTAACGGCACCAAGCGGAATGTCGACTCTTTCTGCTAGAGAGCCGTTAAGGGCCGACCCTCGCCTGGCCAGCTCATAAGCACGCTCATATCCCTCATGGTTCCTCTGCCCTGGGACCCAGATGAGAGTGATTCTAGAGTGAATGCTTTGTTGATTCAATTCAAACCAGCATTGCTCTACCAGTTTTGAAGAGATGCAGACCGCATCAATGGCCTTGATGGCAGCCTGGCTAAATAAAAAAAAATAGCGATATTGTGATTAAATGTTGGAAGATTGTTTAGCAGGCGGCAGGCTTCCCCGAATCGCAAGAAGCTCCGCTTGGAAAACACTAGCAGAGTCTGGGAGACGGAAGGACATTGATATATTCAGCTGGTCAGAAAAGATGCCTGCGCCGACTCCGCAGTCCATCTTCGAACCGTCCGTGTATATCCCTATATCATAGTTGCAGGCAACGCTTCCGTTCTTCTATTCTTCTCTGGAAGGGAATTTTGCTAAGAAGGATTTTCTAAAGTTGAGTTTGGGTATTGTGTAGTCGGTCGAGGGCGCAACCAGTTCACTTAGAATCGTCTCCAGGACCTTGCCGTGACCATATGACCTTGTGGTCCAGTATCCATATTTCCTGAGCCGGACTGCGCTGCACATAGCTGTGTCTATGATGTGTAGTTCGAGAGGGATCAGATGCAAGATCACACTGAGAGCATCTGTTGGACAAGAGCTCATTGCTCCTGTGATACCCACGCACGCCGACCTCTGTACTATTTTTATTCTGTCAATATTGTACTTTTTGCTCAAAGTTGACCACCAAACGATAGCGCCGTAACTAAGAATTGGACGCACAACGGCTGTGTACATCCAAAGGGTCATCTTTGGCTGGAGTCCCCATCTCTTACCGAATGTTTCATTACAGGCATAGAAGGCTACGCTTGCCTTCTTAATTCGCTGTTCTATATTGAGTTTCCAACTAAGTTTCGGGTCTAGAACCGTGCCTAGGTATTTTGCACTGGAGCAAAGCGAGGGAGGCTGACCATCTAGTTTGGGGGGGGTGAATGCCGGTACCTTGGTTTTAGTGGTAAACAGCATCATTTCAGTCTTCTTCGGATTTACTCCGAGGCCACAGCTCGTAGCCCATGAGTGTACCTTATCCAGAGCCCTCTCCATGAGTTGACTTATCGTGGAGAGGAACTTTCCTGATACTAGTATAACCAACGCAACCACCTTAAAACCCTCCCTATCAAGTCGCACCAAGATTTTATTGATCGCCATTAACCAGAGCAGGGGGAGATGACTCTGCCTGTGGAGTTCCTCTGTTTACCGTCTTAGTTGTACTGCTGTTGCCTAGTGTTGCATACATTATACGAGCACTGAGCATAGAAACTATCCATTGGCTAATAAAGCCTTCTACACCTAACTCGGTGAGAGATTCTTGAATAGATTCAGTGAAAATGTTGTTGAAGGCTCCTTCTATATCAAGAAATGTGGCGAGAGTATATTCTTTGTAGTGAAGAGTTTTTTCCACTGTACGCACGACCTCATGAAGAGCAGTTTCTGTGGACCGCCCTTTGATATACGCATGCTGGGATTTCGACAGTGGAGAACTCAGGTTATCGCGGATATTGAAGTCTAGGATTCGTTCTAAAGTTTTCAAAACAAAGGAGGACAGGCTTATGGGTCTAAAATCCTTCGCGGATTCATGTCCTCGCCGGCCCGCTTTGGGGATGAAAACCACTTTGACACGTCTCTAGGTTTGGGGAACATGGCTTAGGTTTAAGCAACTCCTATAAATCGGTAATAGCCAGGGAATTGCTATGTCTTGCAATTTCTGCATCATAATAGGCATGATGCAGTCAGGGCCAGGTGACTTATAGGGAGAGAAGCTATTTATAGCCCAGGAGACTTTATCCTCCGTAATAATGTTTGTGATGTTATCCCAAGCTGCCAGTGGCGTACAGGTGGAACTAGCTTGTTCTACTCTAATCTCACTGCAGCCTGGGAAGTGAGTACTCATCAGGAGTTCCAGAGATGCCGCAGAGCATCTTCCATCGGTCTTTTTAAGAAAGTCGGGTTGCTATGCCCTTTGGACAAAATTTTGCTAAGCCTTGCGGATTCTTTAAGGGACTCGATAGACTGGCAGTAATCTTTCCAGCCCTGTTTTTTGGCCATTCTGATGGACTCCTTATATATTTTTAGGCAGTCCTTGTAGGGCTGCCAGAAGTTGTGAATGTAGCAGATATTGAAGATCGGTTTTGTCATCTTCCTAAGCTTTGATGGTTCATTCTGCCTGACAGCCGGATGTTGGTCTTCGTCGCCGTTATACAGTCTGCAGAAGTAGTTTTTCCATATTCTCAGCATCGGCTGTGATTCTACTACGGGGCTTCCATTTTCGTCTCTCTAGGTTTCTGTACTCTGAAAACGAACGAGAAAAATATTATTGTGCACATTCCGACGCAAAGTGGTGTAGATGCCACAGGAAAAGCTAAAACCCTGTGCTTAGAGCTTTTGCAAACAAACAACACTGCGAGAATTGCATCAGCGCGTGAAGTTCATACCGGCGAGAAGATCGCAAATGTCATAGTGGAAATGAGCCACAAGGATGATGTAGTTCAAATTTTGAAAGCAAAAACGAAACTGCGCGGCATTGGAGTGATACTGCACAAGGATTATCCGGTTGCATCAAGGAGGCGATTGTTTAAATTAAAAACCGAAATCGCATTACAAAATAAGAATGTAAACACCCAAATCTGCGGCAAAACACTGCATGTCAATGGAAAGTCTTTCTATTTTGACAGGAAGAACATCTTGATTTGTGATGGAAATAATGGGCTCGAGGTTCTGCAACAGCTGGTCGGTGACGTTTCTGAAATGACAGCAACTGGTGTCAAATCAACAAATGCTAATGGTGCTACTACATGTGAGGATCGCATCAAGGGCTTCCAAACTGTTGGTGGTGTTCAGCAAAATTATTTTTAACTTAAATGCCGTCTGCCATGATAAAATTATATATAACAAAAAAGTAGCTAATTATAAAATGCAGAATTATAAAATCTTATCATATAACGTGTCAGGGTTATCGAATAAGAGTATTTCTGGAAACTGGCAGCAAAGCTGAATGAGAAGAAATTCATCTTCCACCGTGATTTAACCTTAGACATGCTTCGTACTCACTTTAAGAGACTACTGAACCCTCCAATAAATAACTGCCCTCATCATTAAGCATCACCAGCTTTTGAAAATGAAATTTAGGATGGAACAATTTCTCGGTCTGAGATAAAAAAGGCTTTAACTAGGCTCAAAGATGGCAAAGCGCCTGGCTCAGATGGAATTCCTGTTGAGTTTTATAAGTATGGTTCTCCCGAACTCATAAAGCAGCTACAATGCATTTTTAATAATGTGCGGGAATTTGGAGTAATTCCGAACCATTTTAAAGAAGCACTGATTTTTCCGATACATAAGAAAGGTAGTACGGGGGACCCGTCAAACTATTGTGGCATTTCCTTCTTGAACGCATCATACAAAATTTTCACTTCGATTCTGCAATGCCGATTAAGCACGTGGAAAAAAAAGGCAGCATTTGATACAGTTGATCGCGAGGCTCTTATGTATATCTAAGCTGTATGGCATGGGAATGTCTCAGAAATTTGGCAGAGTAATACAAAACCTCTACAGAGAAACAGTAGCAGCGGTATGGAATGGCGAGACGTTATCTGCACATTAAGCCCGTCCTTATTTGCGCTGTTCATCGAAGACATATGGTAACTCATTGCCTGCCTGGAGGTGTTGAGTTCGTGGGTCTCCTCTTCAAGGCGCTTCTATTTGCTGATGACATAGTTTTGCTTGCATACACGCCCGAGTCGCTTCAACTTATGATAAATCGACTGCATCAGTATTGTAAAAAGTGGAACTTAGTAGTTAACTTCGATAAATCTAAAATACTTATTTTCAGGAGAGGTGGTGGAAGATATTGCGCCAATGAAAGGTGGTGTTATATTGGTGGGAGGATAGAAGTAGGTTATAAATACAAATATCTAGGCGTTATTTTTACCAAGAGTTTCTGCATGGAAATGCATCTAAAGGAAAAACTATCTAAAGCTAAGAGCGCAATCAGTGCCACATGGGAGAGATGCTTCGCTAATCGGAACATTGCACACAGTTGTAAGTTTAAAGTCTTTGAAGCAGTATCTGAAGCCATCCTGTTTTATGGAGCACAAATTTGGGGATACAAGCATTACGAAACTGTAGAGAAGCTGTTAAGATATTTCATCGAACGAATTTTTCGCTTACCATCAAGCACACCGAATTATGTGATTATGCTCGAAACCGACTTGTCCCCACTGTTTGTGAAAACTGCAGGTAGATTATATAGTAAAAGTACTAAATATGAGTAATGCCCGGCTATCGAAAAAAACAGCTCTTCAAACTATTCAGGACGGGGCCAGTTGGTACGGCGAGTGTCTGGAATTAGCAAGTGATGCAACTTAATTTAAATATCACAGAAATGGCAGATTGGAAACCAGCACTTTATCAACTAATCGCAGCAACAGACATGCAATATAGAGAGCAATATCAAAATTTAAATTTAAATTTAAATTTAGCACAGGATGATTTACAGCAAATTATGCCATAACCTGCAGCTCAAAAACTACTTTCGAGATGAACTCAGTGTGAACGAAATCTCAATGATGGTCAAGTTACGAGGAGAAATGCTTAGTTTGAATTATACCATATGCCGCATCGTGTGTATCTTCCAAATTTATGCGGTTTATGCAACCTGGAGGAAAGAGAAGACGTTCTACATTTTGTTTGAAGGTGCCCAGTTCTGAAACAAATAAGGAGGTATTTCTTGACATATGATTTAATAAGTGATAATGAAGCCTTAGTTTTACTCAACGAATTGGAAGTACCTAAACTATATCAATACTGTAAAGCTGCCCTAGTGTACAGAGGAAGGATATTAAATGAGAACTTCTAAAGGAAAATTGATTATCTTATTGTGATAGATACATATTATTTAGTTTTGTTTTATTTGCTATTCTTAATATTAAAAACAAGTTATTAATTTAGTTGTCAACTTAGCAGACGGCAGAGCCATGCCTAATGATTTTAATGTATATTGATCATGTATTTACAATGTTCACATCAATAAAATCAATCTAATCTAAATCTAGAATCTATTGCTTCTCTGACAGATTCTTTTTGGCTCTATGCATTAGCTCCGAAGGAATTTACTCAAAAAAATTAAATAAACCCAAAACATGGCAATACAAAGTTAGGAGTTATTACAGACGAAAAAGCGTCTACAATAAATGGTTGGAATTTTTTTTTATCAAAAATAGGATTTATTACATCTTTTAGTTCAAGGAGTTACTTCATCTATGTTTGGAGTTATTTTATTTTTCATAAAATGCATTTCATAAGTAATTTGTAAGAAAATATTGCCTTATAAACAGTGGAGGCTTGGGTTCGGTATCCCGCTTTTTATAATCCGGCATTTAAAATTCCTTTTCCTTTAGTTCCGTTTTTTTTAAATGCCGCTTTTCCAATTAAGACTAGTTGTTTTATTTTAAAAATAAATCGCTGCCTGGGGCTATATCTATCCGAAACACTTTTGTGCCGACAACAAGGGGTAAGTGGCGCACTTCGAACAATTATTTTACTTAAACTCCGCTTTCACGAGTGGTTTAGCCGCTCACTCGACTTTGTCGCTGTGCTAAGGGTATGTCAACAACTGTCAAGCAGAGCTAGGTTTATTCGAGAACAGTTTTGTGCCATAAAACAACGGACAAGTGGCGCCCTTTGCGCGATTCATTTGTTTCAACTCCGCTTTCCGGAGCGGTTTAGCTGCTAACGCGACTTCTTCGCGCCGTTAGGGCATGTCAACAACTGTCAGGCAGTCCAAATGTAAAATTATAAATACACTGCTAAAGCCCTCTTCGATATCAGCACAATGGATGCGCTGAGACGTGGTAGGAATTCACAATACGCGGCGCGGACGACGCGAATTCTGCGTTTGCCGGACAGCCGCCTACCGACAAAATAGAATACATTTTTATATCATGACTTACATGTCGACAGGTATTTCCCTTTTTGATTATCTGGCTGCCCCCCTTGGCAGCTGACCTCCTCGTGGTGGGGGACGGACAACGTGACCGGGATGGGCGGATGGGGTAGGTAGGTAGGTAGGTAAAGTGGCGGTCCAAAAAGAACCCAATTAGCGCTTAAGGTGCGCCGTTTTGTTACCACGGACTCGTGTCTACCTGTTGTAGTGGTTAGTTAAAAAAGAAAAAAAGGGATGTTGAGTTTAAACCCAGCCCGTGGAGTTCAGGAAGAGGATTAGTTCTCCAATCCTCTTGTCCGCTACCTCTCTCAGATCCTCGAAGAAGGGTTTCCAAGTGTTTGTTGCCTGATCCTCGCCAGGGCCGGACATCTGCAAAGGAAATGACATAGAGATTCTTTCTCATTAATATCCTTGCAGCTTGTAACTCTTTGGACCTGGGTTTGTTGAAACTGGGCCACGTCTTCCTAGATATGACACAGCTTGTGAGGTTGTTCCACCCGCGATTGGCTAGCTTGAGGAAGTGAAGGTGAATATAGCCCTTAACGGCACCAAGCGGAATGTCGACTCTTTCTGCTAGAGAGCCGTTAAGGGCCGACCCTCGCCTGGCCAGCTCATAAGCACGCTCATATCCCTCATGGTTCCTCTGCCCTGGGACCCAGATGAGAGTGATTCTAGAGTGAATGCTTTGTTGATTCAATTCAAACCAGCATTGCTCTACCAGTTTTGAAGAGATGCAGACCGCATCAATGGCCTTGATGGCAGCCTGGCTAAATAAAAAAAAATAGCGATATTGTGATTAAATGTTGGAAGATTGTTTAGCAGGCGGCAGGCTTCCCCGAATCGCAAGAAGCTCCGCTTGGAAAACACTAGCAGAGTCTGGGAGACGGAAGGACATTGATATATTCAGCTGGTCAGAAAAGATGCCTGCGCCGACTCCGCAGTCCATCTTCGAACCGTCCGTGTATATCCCTATATCATAGTTGCAGGCAACGCTTCCGTTCTTCTATTCTTCTCTGGAAGGGAATTTTGCTAAGAAGGATTTTCTAAAGTTGAGTTTGGGTATTGTGTAGTCGGTCGAGGGCGCAACCAGTTCACTTGGAATCGTCTCCAGGACCTTGCCGTGACCATATGACCTTGTGGTCCAGTATCCATATTTCCTGAGCCGGACTGCGCTGCACATAGCTGTGTCTATGATGTGTAGTTCGAGAGGGATCAGATGCAAGATCACACTGAGAGCATCTGTTGGACAAGAGCTCATTGCTCCTGTGATACCCACGCACGCCGACCTCTGTACTATTTTTATTCTGTCAATATTGTACTTTTTGCTCAAAGTTGACCACCAAACGATAGCGCCGTAACTAAGAATTGGACGCACAACGGCTGTGTACATCCAAAGGGTCATCTTTGGCTGGAGTCCCCATCTCTTACCGAATGTTTCATTACAGGCATAGAAGGCTACGCTTGCCTTCTTAATTCGCTGTTCTATATTGAGTTTCCAACTAAGTTTCGGGTCTAGAACCGTGCCTAGGTATTTTGCACTGGAGCAAAGCGAGGGAGGCTGACCATCTAGTTTGGGGGGGGTGAATGCCGGTACCTTGGTTTTAGTGGTAAACAGCATCATTTCAGTCTTCTTCGGATTTACTCCGAGGCCACAGCTCGTAGCCCATGAGTGTACCTTATCCAGAGCCCTCTCCATGAGTTGACTTATCGTGGAGAGGAACTTTCCTGATACTAGTATAACCAACGCAACCACCTTAAAACCCTCCCTATCAAGTCGCACCAAGATTTTATTGATCGCCATTAACCAGAGCAGGGGGAGATGACTCTGCCTGTGGAGTTCCTCTGTTTACCGTCTTAGTTGTACTGCTGTTGCCTAGTGTTGCATACATTATACGAGCACTGAGCATAGAAACTATCCATTGGCTAATAAAGCCTTCTACACCTAACTCGGTGAGAGATTCTTGAATAGATTCAGTGAAAATGTTGTTGAAGGCTCCTTCTATATCAAGAAATGTGGCGAGAGTATATTCTTTGTAGTGAAGAGTTTTTTCCACTGTACGCACGACCTCATGAAGAGCAGTTTCTGTGGACCGCCCTTTGATATACGCATGCTGGGATTTCGACAGTGGAGAACTCAGGTTATCGCGGATATTGAAGTCTAGGATTCGTTCTAAAGTTTTCAAAACAAAGGAGGACAGGCTTCTGGGTCTAAAATCCTTCGCGGATTCATGTCCTCGCCGGCCCGCTTTGGGGATGAAAACCACTTTGACACGTCTCTAGGTTTGGGGAACATGGCTTAGGTTTAAGCAACTCCTATAAATCGGTAATAGCCAGGGAATTGCTATGTCTTGCAATTTCTGCATCATAATAGGCATGATGCAGTCAGGGCCAGGTGACTTATAGGGAGAGAAGCTATTTATAGCCCAGGAGACTTTATCCTCCGTAATAATGTTTGTGATGTTATCCCAAGCTGCCAGTGGCGTACAGGTGGAACTAGCTTGTTCTACTCTAATCTCACTGCAGCCTGGGAAGTGAGTACTCATCAGGAGTTCCAGAGATGCCGCAGAGCATCTTCCATCGGTCTTTTTAAGAAAGTCGGGTTGCTATGCCCTTTGGACAAAATTTTGCTAAGCCTTGCGGATTCTTTAAGGGACTCGATAGACTGGCAGTAATCTTTCCAGCCCTGTTTTTTGGCCATTCTGATGGACTCCTTATATATTTTTAGGCAGTCCTTGTAGGGCTGCCAGAAGTTGTGAATGTAGCAGATATTGAAGATCGGTTTTGTCATCTTCCTAAGCTTTGATGGTTCATTCTGCCTGACAGCCGGATGTTGGTCTTCGTCGCCGTTATACAGTCTGCAGAAGTAGTTTTTCCATATTCTCAGCATCGGCTGTGATTCTACTACGGGGCTTCCATTTTCGTCTCTCTAGGTTTCTGTACTCTGAAAACGAACGAGAAAAATATTATTGTGCACATTCCGACGCAAAGTGGTGTAGATGCCACAGGAAAAGCTAAAACCCTGTGCTTAGAGCTTTTGCAAACAAACAACACTGCGAGAATTGCATCAGCGCGTGAAGTTCATACCGGCGAGAAGATCGCAAATGTCATAGTGGAAATGAGCCACAAGGATGATGTAGTTCAAATTTTGAAAGCAAAAACGAAACTGCGCGGCATTGGAGTGATACTGCACAAGGATTATCCGGTTGCATCAAGGAGGCGATTGTTTAAATTAAAAACCGAAATCGCATTACAAAATAAGAATGTAAACACCCAAATCTGCGGCAAAACACTGCATGTCAATGGAAAGTCTTTCTATTTTGACAGGAAGAACATCTTGATTTGTGATGGAAATAATGGGCTCGAGGTTCTGCAACAGCTGGTCGGTGACGTTTCTGAAATGACAGCAACTGGTGTCAAATCAACAAATGCTAATGGTGCTACTACATGTGAGGATCGCATCAAGGGCTTCCAAACTGTTGGTGGTGTTCAGCAAAATTATTTTTAACTTAAATGCCGTCTGCCATGATAAAATTATATATAACAAAAAAGTAGCTAATTATAAAATGCAGAATTATAAAATCTTATCATATAACGTGTCAGGGTTATCGAATAAGAGTATTTCTGGAAACTGGCAGCAAAGCTGAATGAGAAGAAATTCATCTTCCACCGTGATTTAACCTTAGACATGCTTCGTACTCACTTTAAGAGACTACTGAACCCTCCAATAAATAACTGCCCTCATCATTAAGCATCACCAGCTTTTGAAAATGAAATTTAGGATGGAACAATTTCTCGGTCTGAGATAAAAAAGGCTTTAACTAGGCTCAAAGATGGCAAAGCGCCTGGCTCAGATGGAATTCCTGTTGAGTTTTATAAGTATGGTTCTCCCGAACTCATAAAGCAGCTACAATGCATTTTTAATAATGTGCGGGAATTTGGAGTAATTCCGAACCATTTTAAAGAAGCACTGATTTTTCCGATACATAAGAAAGGTAGTACGGGGGACCCGTCAAACTATTGTGGCATTTCCTTCTTGAACGCATCATACAAAATTTTCACTTCGATTCTGCAATGCCGATTAAGCACGTGGAAAAAAAAGGCAGCATTTGATACAGTTGATCGCGAGGCTCTTATGTATATCTAAGCTGTATGGCATGGGAATGTCTCAGAAATTTGGCAGAGTAATACAAAACCTCTACAGAGAAACAGTAGCAGCGGTATGGAATGGCGAGACGTTATCTGCACATTAAGCCCGTCCTTATTTGCGCTGTTCATCGAAGACATATGGTAACTCATTGCCTGCCTGGAGGTGTTGAGTTCGTGGGTCTCCTCTTCAAGGCGCTTCTATTTGCTGATGACATAGTTTTGCTTGCATACACGCCCGAGTCGCTTCAACTTATGATAAATCGACTGCATCAGTATTGTAAAAAGTGGAACTTAGTAGTTAACTTCGATAAATCTAAAATACTTATTTTCAGGAGAGGTGGTGGAAGATATTGCGCCAATGAAAGGTGGTGTTATATTGGTGGGAGGATAGAAGTAGGTTATAAATACAAATATCTAGGCGTTATTTTTACCAAGAGTTTCTGCATGGAAATGCATCTAAAGGAAAAACTATCTAAAGCTAAGAGCGCAATCAGTGCCACATGGGAGAGATGCTTCGCTAATCGGAACATTGCACACAGTTGTAAGTTTAAAGTCTTTGAAGCAGTATCTGAAGCCATCCTGTTTTATGGAGCACAAATTTGGGGATACAAGCATTACGAAACTGTAGAGAAGCTGTTAAGATATTTCATCGAACGAATTTTTCGCTTACCATCAAGCACACCGAATTATGTGATTATGCTCGAAACCGACTTGTCCCCACTGTTTGTGAAAACTGCAGGTAGATTATATAGTAAAAGTACTAAATATGAGTAATGCCCGGCTATCGAAAAAAACAGCTCTTCAAACTATTCAGGACGGGGCCAGTTGGTACGGCGAGTGTCTGGAATTAGCAAGTGATGCAACTTAATTTAAATATCACAGAAATGGCAGATTGGAAACCAGCACTTTATCAACTAATCGCAGCAACAGACATGCAATATAGAGAGCAATATCAAAATTTAAATTTAAATTTAAATTTAGCACAGGATGATTTACAGCAAATTATGCCATAACCTGCAGCTCAAAAACTACTTTCGAGATGAACTCAGTGTGAACGAAATCTCAATGATGGTCAAGTTACGAGGAGAAATGCTTAGTTTGAATTATACCATATGCCGCATCGTGTGTATCTTCCAAATTTATGCGGTTTATGCAACCTGGAGGAAAGAGAAGACGTTCTACATTTTGTTTGAAGGTGCCCAGTTCTGAAACAAATAAGGAGGTATTTCTTGACATATGATTTAATAAGTGATAATGAAGCCTTAGTTTTACTCAACGAATTGGAAGTACCTAAACTATATCAATACTGTAAAGCTGCCCTAGTGTACAGAGGAAGGATATTAAATGAGAACTTCTAAAGGAAAATTGATTATCTTATTGTGATAGATACATATTATTTAGTTTTGTTTTATTTGCTATTCTCAATATTAAAAACAAGTTATTAATTTAGTTGTCAACTTAGCAGACGGCAGAGCCATGCCTAATGATTTTAATGTATATTGATCATGTATTTACAATGTTCACATCAATAAAATCAATCTAATCTAAATCTAGAATCTATTGCTTCTCTGACAGATTCTTTTTGGCTCTATGCATTAGCTCCGAAGGAATTTACTCAAAAAAATTAAATAAACCCAAAACATGGCAATACAAAGTTAGGAGTTATTACAGACGAAAAAGCGTCTACAATAAATGGTTGGAATTTTTTTTTATCAAAAATAGGATTTATTACATCTTTTAGTTCAAGGAGTTACTTCATCTATGTTTGGAGTTATTTTATTTTTCATAAAATGCATTTCATAAGTAATTTGTAAGAAAATATTGCCTTATAAACAGTGGAGGCTTGGGTTCGGTATCCCGCTTTTTATAATCCGGCATTTAAAATTCCTTTTCCTTTAGTTCCGTTTTTTTTAAATGCCGCTTTTCCAATTAAGACTAGTTGTTTTATTTTAAAAATAAATCGCTGCCTGGGGCTATATCTATCCGAAACACTTTTGTGCCGACAACAAGGGGTAAGTGGCGCACTTCGAACAATTATTTTACTTAAACTCCGCTTTCACGAGTGGTTTAGCCGCTCACTCGACTTTGTCGCTGTGCTAAGGGTATGTCAACAACTGTCAAGCAGAGCTAGGTTTATTCGAGAACAGTTTTGTGCCATAAAACAACGGACAAGTGGCGCCCTTTGCGCGATTCATTTGTTTCAACTCCGCTTTCCGGAGCGGTTTAGCTGCTAACGCGACTTCTTCGCGCCGTTAGGGCATGTCAACAACTGTCAGGCAGTCCAAATGTAAAATTATAAATACACTGCTAAAGCCCTCTTCGATATCAGCACAATGGATGCGCTGAGACGTGGTAGGAATTCACAATACGCGGCGCGGACGACGCGAATTCTGCGTTTGCCGGACAGCCGCCTACCGACAAAATAGAATACATTTTTATATCATGACTTACATGTCGACAGGTATTTCCCTTTTTGATTATCTGGCTGCCCCCCTTGGCAGCTGACCTCCTCGTGGTGGGGGACGGACAACGTGACCGGGATGGGCGGATGGGGTAGGTAGGTAGGTAGGTAAAGTGGCGGTCCAAAAAGAACCCAATTAGCGCTTAAGGTGCGCCGTTTTGTTACCACGGACTCGTGTCTACCTGTTGTAGTGGTTAGTTAAAAAAGAAAAAAAGGGATGTTGAGTTTAAACCCAGCCCGTGGAGTTCAGGAAGAGGATTAGTTCTCCAATCCTCTTGTCCGCTACCTCTCTCAGATCCTCGAAGAAGGGTTTCCAAGTGTTTGTTGCCTGATCCTCGCCAGGGCCGGACATCTGCAAAGGAAATGACATAGAGATTCTTTCTCATTAATATCCTTGCAGCTTGTAACTCTTTGGACCTGGGTTTGTTGAAACTGGGCCACGTCTTCCTAGATATGACACAGCTTGTGAGGTTGTTCCACCCGCGATTGGCTAGCTTGAGGAAGTGAAGGTGAATATAGCCCTTAACGGCACCAAGCGGAATGTCGACTCTTTCTGCTAGAGAGCCGTTAAGGGCCGACCCTCGCCTGGCCAGCTCATAAGCACGCTCATATCCCTCATGGTTCCTCTGCCCTGGGACCCAGATGAGAGTGATTCTAGAGTGAATGCTTTGTTGATTCAATTCAAACCAGCATTGCTCTACCAGTTTTGAAGAGATGCAGACCGCATCAATGGCCTTGATGGCAGCCTGGCTAAATAAAAAAAAATAGCGATATTGTGATTAAATGTTGGAAGATTGTTTAGCAGGCGGCAGGCTTCCCCGAATCGCAAGAAGCTCCGCTTGGAAAACACTAGCAGAGTCTGGGAGACGGAAGGACATTGATATATTCAGCTGGTCAGAAAAGATGCCTGCGCCGACTCCGCAGTCCATCTTCGAACCGTCCGTGTATATCCCTATATCATAGTTGCAGGCAACGCTTCCGTTCTTCTATTCTTCTCTGGAAGGGAATTTTGCTAAGAAGGATTTTCTAAAGTTGAGTTTGGGTATTGTGTAGTCGGTCGAGGGCGCAACCAGTTCACTTGGAATCGTCTCCAGGACCTTGCCGTGACCATATGACCTTGTGGTCCAGTATCCATATTTCCTGAGCCGGACTGCGCTGCACATAGCTGTGTCTATGATGTGTAGTTCGAGAGGGATCAGATGCAAGATCACACTGAGAGCATCTGTTGGACAAGAGCTCATTGCTCCTGTGATACCCACGCACGCCGACCTCTGTACTATTTTTATTCTGTCAATATTGTACTTTTTGCTCAAAGCTGACCACCAAACGATAGCGCCGTAACTAAGAATTGGACGCACAACGGCTGTGTACATCCAAAGGGTCATCTTTGGCTGGAGTCCCCATCTCTTACCGAATGTTTCATTACAGGCATAGAAGGCTACGCTTGCCTTCTTAATTCGCTGTTCTATATTGAGTTTCCAACTAAGTTTCGGGTCTAGAACCGTGCCTAGGTATTTTGCACTGGAGCAAAGCGAGGGAGGCTGACCATCTAGTTTGGGGGGGGTGAATGCCGGTACCTTGGTTTTAGTGGTAAACAGCATCATTTCAGTCTTCTTCGGATTTACTCCGAGGCCACAGCTCGTAGCCCATGAGTGTACCTTATCCAGAGCCCTCTCCATGAGTTGACTTATCGTGGAGAGGAACTTTCCTGATACTAGTATAACCAACGCAACCACCTTAAAACCCTCCCTATCAAGTCGCACCAAGATTTTATTGATCGCCATTAACCAGAGCAGGGGGAGATGACTCTGCCTGTGGAGTTCCTCTGTTTACCGTCTTAGTTGTACTGCTGTTGCCTAGTGTTGCATATATTATACGAGCACTGAGCATAGAAACTATCCATTGGCTAATAAAGCCTTCTACACCTAACTCGGTGAGAGATTCTTGAATAGATTCAGTGAAAATGTTGTTGAAGGCTCCTTCTATATCAAGAAATGTGGCGAGAGTATATTCTTTGTAGTGAAGAGTTTTTTCCACTGTACGCACGACCTCATGAAGAGCAGTTTCTGTGGACCGCCCTTTGAGATACGCATGCTGGGATTTCGACAGTGGAGAACTCAGGTTATCGCGGATATTGAAGTCTAGGATTCGTTCTAAAGTTTTCAAAACAAAGGAGGACAGGCTTATGGTTCTAAAATCCTTCGCGGATTCATGTCCTCGCCGGCCCGCTTTGGGGATGAAAACCACTTTGACACGTCTCTAGGTTTGGGGAACATGGCTTAGGTTTAAGCAACTCCTATAAATCGGTAATAGCCAGGGAATTTCTATGTCTTGCAATTTCTGCATCATAATAGGCATGATGCAGTCAGGGCCAGGTGACTTATAGGGAGAGAAGCTATTTATAGCCCAGGAGACTTTATCCTCCGTAATAATGTTTGTGATGTTATCCCAAGCTGCCAGTGGCGTACAGGTGGAACTAGCTTGTTCTACTCTAATCTCACTGCAGCCTGGGAAGTGAGTACTCATCAGGAGTTCCAGAGATGCCGCAGAGCATCTTCCATCGGTCTTTTTAAGAAAGTCGGGTTGCTATGCCCTTTGGACAAAATTTTGCTAAGCCTTGCGGATTCTTTAAGGGACTCGATAGACTAGCAGTAATCTTTCCAGCCCTGTTTTTTGGCCATTCTGATGGACTCCTTATATATTTTTAGGCAGTCCTTGTAGGGCTGCCAGAAGTTGTGAATGTAGCAGATATTGAAGATCGCTCTGGTCATCTTCCTAAGCTTTGATAGATCTTCATTCCACCATGTTGGGATGGGGTAACTTAAATAGTTATTCCCATCCATACAATCCAGTCACGGCTAACAAAGCGCACACCCCATGATGACAATACGACAGAAACGGGCCTCGGATATTGCCAAACCTGATAAACCGGGGCATCCTTTTGAGCCAGGCCTGAAGGGTGTCAGTATGCGAGCGTCTGGTGGTCGGCTTGTCCCGCGGGCAGCCGGCTGGGTCAAACCCGAAATGGCTACGAACTTCCTGTCAATGGTCTCGCGAACCTTTACGGGCATCCAGGGGTGAGCGCGTTGTGCACCGATAGGGGCACAGATGGACTCTCTGAGTTTCGACAACGGCATCGACTTAGGATAGGCACATGGAACATCTCATCGCTCACAGGGAAGGATCTTGAACTTGTTGGGAGGCTGTTAAAAGTCGACTAGATATAGTTGGCGTCTCTTCAACAAAGCAGAGAGGTTCTATAACTGTGGACCTTTCGGATGGATGGAAGCTCTTCCTGTCAGGAGTCGCACGCTCAGTGTCTGCTCGGGCGGGAGTGGGGATACTCGCAAGTCCCAGGTTGACAGATAGGCTATTGGAGTGGATACCATTAGGAGGGAGAGTTGCGATCTTAAAGCTCAAGCTTGAAAGATCAACTCTGGCATTGGTGCAGGTGTATGCACCGAACGTTCAGTCAGAGTACGCAGCTTTCTTAGATGAAGTTGATTCTGCAATTGAAAAAGTTGCAGATATAGATTCTATTGTCCTGATGGGTGACTTCAATGCTCATGTGGGTGTAGATGTTATGACATGGGGGAGTGTGATTGGGAGGAACGGTGATTGTTGCGGAGTTTTGCGAGCAAAAGCGTTTATAACCTGTCAATGTTTTCTCTCACACAAAAGTGTATTTCCAAGTGCGAATTATCTTTATTTAAAACAAATGTTTCGGTAGGGAAATGAAAAAGAGGAAAAAATTACAAATTAGCAATTTATGGTGCTTGAAGGTGCAGTTATTTTTTCCGCACGCTGCGTCGGACTTGCATGAGAAGCGACTGTGTCGTTTGAGGCATCTTCGACAGAGTTTGCACTCACGAATCACATCCCATTTATCTGCGAGATTTAATTGCACAAACTGATTACACTTCTCCAGAGAAACGCATTTGCCTTTGCATACGAGACGACTTTTAGCTATTGTACCCGGACAAAGATAGGTTTCTGAAATGTAAAGACGCTCCTCGACTCGGGAAGAGAAAGTCCTTACAATGCCAGATTCCTCCAATTGGAAAACGAATTCATGCGATATAAACTGGACATTTTGCGGCTAAGTGAAGTAAGATGGTTAGAAGCGGGCGAGTACTAGTCTCCAACGCGTAACACTGTACTACTCTATTCTGCAGGACCATCAGGAAGTCCGCGGGAATATGGAGTCGGACTACTGCTAACAACAACAGCACGCAAGGGCCTAATTTCCTGGCAGCCTCATGGTGATAGGATTTTGACGGCCAGATTCCGAACTAGAGTACGACGCGTCACCATTATACAGTGTTACGCCCCAACGAATAGTTCGTCTGAGGACGAAAAGGAGAGCTTCTACAACCTCTTAAGTGCCGTCTTCAACACAACACCAAATGGAGACATTGCCATAGTGATGGGGGATTTGAATGCCAAGGTAGGCAATGACAACGAAGGGCTCAAACATGTAATCGGGAAGCATGGACTAGGCAACCGCAATGACAACGGCGAAAGGTTTGTGGATTTCTGCAATGCCAACCGCCTTGTGATAGGTGGCACCATGTTTGAGCACAAGATCTGTCACAAAGTCAGCTGGGTTTCCAACGACAGGCAAGCAACCTCCAACCAAATTGGCCATTTTGCCATCAGCCGCCGCTTTAGAAGTAGTCTCCTGGACGTCCGTTTACAGAATCACGAAAGAGCTGACAAGTGGTCGCAGCTCCAGCCAACACACAGTGAAAATCCTAGACGGCTCCTTGCTCATTTCGGGATATTATTAAAAAAGCTTAATAAGTACGGGGTGAGATCATCCGAATTAAGCTGGTTCAGATCTTTCCTTGAAGGTACTATCGTGAATGAAAATATATCTTCGCCTTTAAGTACTTCTACGGGGATCCCTCAAGGCACCATAATCGGCGTTCTACTATTTTTAGTATTTATAAATGATATGGAAAAAGTAGTGCAATATTCCAAACTGATCCTCTTTGCGGACGACGCGTTATTATACATCTCTGGTAGCAAAATTGAGATTTGCGTTGAAAATATAAACAAAGATTTAAGTGCAATATATAAGTGGCTAAATGTGAATCGTCTAATCCTCAATATGGATAAGTCAAAGTGCATGCTGTTAAACATCGTCTCGTTACCACCACATGTGAACATCCACGTAGAAAATAGTCCGATAGAAATTGTATCTCATGTCAAATATCTCGGTGTTGTGTTAGATAACAAACTTAATTTAAACGAACGTATAAACTACCTGTGCAAAAAAGTGTCTTCTAAATTAGGAGTATTCAGGAAAATAAGAAAAGACATATCTATGTCCAGTGCAATTAAAGTGTATAACGTGATCATTAAGCCCCATTTTGAATACTGTTCTAGTGTACTATACTTTTGTAATTTGTCCCAAAAAACGAGAATGCAAATTTTGCAAAACAAAGCAATGCGTATAATTTTAAAATTGAATAGATATGCTAGTGTAACCCTCATGTTAGATACTTTGAGATGGCTCAGTATAAATCAACGTTTGTTTGTGGCCACAATGACACTCATTTTCAAAATTAGAAACAATATGTGTCCACAATACTTAAGTGAAAGAGCATCGACGAACCACCAGTCACCTTACATCCTACGAAATAGAGACGAGCTGTACATTCAACGAGCTGCTACAACGAGAGGACAGCGATCTGTGTATTACCTAGGCTTCCAATCTTTTAATAACCTACCATCCAACATAAAACAATCAAACAACCTTAATGAATTTAAAAGACTAATATCTGACTACACAAAAAGAAATATTGTATAAGTAGAATGTATAGAAACGTAAAAAAAAAAATGTTGTTCACTATTTAAGTTTGTATATACCTATTAATGTATCCAAAAATGGCTCTCTAGCTAAATAAACTGAAACTAACTAACTAACATTTCGGATGAGGACCAGCTCCAGAGATGGAAAGAGCATTTTGCTACGGTTTTAAACCGTGTATTCGCTAGCGATATGCTCCAAAATCAGACTGAGATGCCCGAAGTGAGAAGCTCCCGAATACGCACCACGACTCCCAGTAAAGATGAGATCATTACCGCGATCAAGGCACTCAAAACCAGCAAGGCGGTAGGACTTGACGGTATTCCAGCAGAGCTCTTACGAGCAGCGCCAACAATATCGGCTGAGCTTCTGCTTCCACTTATAGAGAGAGCTTGGGAAGCGGAAAGCTTTCCTAACGAGTGGAAAAAGGGAATGATCGTCAAGCTTCCTAAGAAAGGAAATTTAATGGAGTGCGGAAACTGGAGGGGTATCTGCGTGCTGCCTGCTGTAGCTAAGATAATAGCTAAAATCATCCTTGAGCGAATCAAACAACATCTCGAAGACACACTTGATGCCGAGCAAGCAGGTTTCCGCTCTGGATCCTCCTGTGCCGACCACATCAACACCCTGCGGATTATCATCGAACAGTGTGTTGAATATCGATCGCCACTGCACCTGCTGTTCATCGATTTTGAGAAGGCGTTCGATAGTGTCAGCAGGGAATTTATTTGGCGTGCCTTACGCAGGAGAGGTATTCCCGATAAACTAATTGCTATTATCAAAGCTACATTTGAAGGCTCCAAATGTCACGTTCTGCACAGGGGACGGTTGTCTGAGGAATTTGAGATCCAAAGTGGGGTAAGACAAGGCTGTATCCTTTCAGCAAAACTATTCCTATTGGTGATTAGCGATGTGTTTCATGCAGCTTTGTCGACGGGAAACGGAGGAATTCGATGGACTCTTACATCTCAACTGAAACATCTTGACTACGCAGACGATGTATGCTTACTCTCCCACAGAATTATGGACCTCCACCAAATGACAGCAGATGTGGAGAGGGAGGCAGGTGTCGTCGGGCTGAAAATTAATACGCCAAAAACTAAAATGATCAGCCTTGGAACAAACCCATCGACTCAAATATGCATTGCTGGACAACCGGTAGAGAGAGTAGAGGGTTTCCAGTAGTTAGTTAGTTAGTTAGACTTTTTTTTAACTTCATATAATTTTCACAAACAGTATATACATAGTCGTTTATGGTTTGGCTTAAGGCCGTCTACCAGATTGACAATATGGTTGCTATTTCTGCTTAAAAATCGCCTTCCCAAATACGGGCTCTGTAGCGGATTGCAGCTGTAGCATAGTTGTACAAAACATCCCAACCATGACTTCCGTTCAGTACAGTCTAGCGGAATTACTCCGAAGTACCTCGCGCGAAATTCTCCTAAAATGGGACATCTTCCGATGAAATGGTAAACATCCTCCCTCTCTTTAAGGTTGCACAGGTCACATAAAATTGGCAGATCGGGTCGATGTGGAATAAAATAAAGACTTGTTAGTTCACCTCTAAGTGTGAATATTGTGCTTATCATATGCAGAGAGTAACGATTGAGGAAGTACGTTGAGTCGCTTTCAATGTGGTTAAAATTCAGCCTACTGTAGATCAGCCTATGTTGCGATGAATGTGCTTCAGCTACAAATCTCTCATACATGGAATTACCTGCATTTTTCAAAACATTTGTAAGCATAGGTTTTATCATTGAAAGTTGCATATCAGATGCAATATTAGCTCGCGCCATAATTTGCTGCCAACTCCTCCCACTTTTGAACCAAGTGCCCTCTTGTCGAAAGTATATACTTACTTACTTATGTGGCGCTACAGTTCGGGGTGAACCTGGGCCTCAGCCAACAAGCCTCTCCATTTAGCTCGGTCTTTAGCTAATTGCCTCCAGTTGCGCAGTCCAAGTTGGTCGAGGTCCCCTTGAACTTGTGCGCGCCACCTACGGCGATGATTCCCTCTACTGCGTCGTCCCTCCGGGTTAGATTCGAAGACTCTGCGGGCCGGAGCGTTGGTGTCCATTCGCTCTACATGTCCTAGCCATCTCAGACGTCCAATACGCAGTTTTTTGACTAGGTCGATGTCGCTGTACAGCTCGTATAGTTCGTGATTGAATCTTCTCCTCCAAAACCCGTCAGCGCAAACGGGACCGAAAATCTTACGAAGAATTTTTCTCTCGAAGCGACCAAGGATATCTTCATCCTCTTTTAATAAGGTCCATGTTTCAGCGCCGTAAAGCAGGACTGGGATGATCAAGGTCTTATATAGAGTCTCCTTAGTTGTTCGAGATAGGGCTTTACTGTTGAATTGCCTTATAAGCCCAAAAAAACAGCGATTGGCAAGAGTTATTCTTCGATTTATTTCTACGCTGATTTTGTTAGAAGAATTTATAGCAGAGCCAAGGTAGACAAAGTCCCTTACTACCTCGAAGTTATAGCTGCCCACGGTGACGTTTTGTCCAATTCGTCGGTGTTGGCTTTCCCTTCTAGTTGACAGCATATACTTGGTTTTGCCCTCGTTTATCGCCAAACCCATTTTGGCCGCTTCCGCCTCAATGCTTGCAAAAGCACCGGTGACAGCCCGCTGAGATCTTCCGATAATGTCTATATCGTCGGCGTATGCAAGCAGTTGTACAGACTTGTAATAGATTGTGCCTCCGGTGTTGGCTTGTGAGTTCCGCACAATCCGCTCAAGTACAATATTGAAAAAGTCACATGACAGCGCGTCACCTTGTCTAAAGCCTTTTTTGACATCAAAGGTCTCGGTGAGGTCATTACCGACCTTGATGGAGCAGCGAGCGTTCTCCATCGTCAGCCTACACAGACGGACAAGTTTGGCAGGGATGTCAAAACTAGACATGGCTCTATAAAGCTCTTCTCTATAGATGCTGTCATAGGCGGCCTTGAAATCGATAAAGAGGTGGTGAGTATCGATTTGGAATTCTTGGGTTTTCTCCAGGATCTGCCGAAGTGTGAAGATTTGATCGATGGTGGACTTTCCTGGCCTGAAACCGCACTGATAGGGTCCAATCAGGCTGTTGATAAAGGGTTTCAGGCGTTCACACAATATCGCAGAAAAGATCTTGTATGCGATGTTGAGGAGACTGATGCCTCTATAATTGGCGCAGTTGAGGGGGTCTCCTTTCTTGTGGATCGGGCAAAAGATGCTGAGATTCCATTCATCAGGCATACACTCGTCTGACTAAATATTAGAAATGAGTTGGTGTATGCACTCTACCAATTCATCCCCAGCTGCCTTGAAAAGTTCGGCCGGTAAGCCGTCAGGTCCAGCAGCCTTGTTGGATTTTAGCTTGGATATTGCTATCCTCACTTCGTTTTGGTCAGGTGGACGGAAATTTTGACTATCATCGTCTATGTTGAATGGTTCATTCTGCCTGACAGCGGGATGTTGGTCTTCGTCGCCGTTATACAGTCTGCAGAAGTAGTTTTTCCATATTCTCAGCACCGACTGTGATTCTACTACGAGGTTTCCATTTTCATCTCTACAGGTTTCTGTACGGGTATTACTTCTCTGACACGTTCTTTTTACCTTTTGGTAAAACTTCCGTACATTGTTCCTGGAGTATAGACTCTCGATATTCTCAAACGCGCGCTTCTCATGCTCTTTCTTCTTCTTTTGGAGAAGCCGATGTTCTTCCCGTTTCTTTTGCTCGTAGAGCTCACGAGCAGCTCTCGTCTTCCGCTGCAGCGCCGCTTTGTATGCCTCTTGTTTTGCTGCATGCACTCGCCGGCATTCTTCGTCAAACCAGGGGTTTCGCGGTGGTGGTCGAGCGAGACCCAACACATCAGTCGCGGCGTTTCTGATGGCATGTTGGCAGCGTTGCCACTGGTCTTCAGTACTTGATGCTGGCGGCAAAGGGGTGATTGAGAGATTTCGGGATACGCGTTCAGCGAAGAGTCTGGCGGTCTCTTGCGATTGTAGCTTTTCGACGTTAAATTTTCTCACAGTAATTCTTCTTTGTTGCTCAGATTGGGATATCCGCATTCGTACCTTGGCTACAACAAGGTAGTGATCCGAGTCTATGTTGGCCGCCCAGAAGGTCCGGACATCCAGAATACTGGAGGCATGCCTTGCGTCGATCGCAATATGATCAATTTGGTTGATCGTTACGTGATCACTGGACCGCCATGTCTGCTTATGAATATCGAGATGAGGAAACCATGTGCTTGCTATGGTGACATTTCGCTCCACAGCGAAATCAATTAGCCTTAGTCCGTTATCAGACGTAGTGTCGTGTAGGCTATGCTTACCGACTGCCCTACCAAAGACGTCCTCCTTTCCTATTTTGGCGTTAAAATCGCCCAATACGATCTTAACGTCGTATTTAGGACATTGCTCGTATGTTTTGTCCAGGAGCTCGTAGAAACACTCTTTGGTGGCAGGGTCCTTTTCTTCTGTGGGGGCATGAACACATATTAGGCTTATGTTAGCGAATTTAGCCTTGATCCGGATAGTCATAATACGCTCGCTCACGTGTCGGAAGCTTAAGACTTCTTGCCTAAGTCTGCCGCGTATGACAAATCCGCATCCGAATAAGCGTTGCCTGTTGCCTCTGTAGCAATCACCGTAGTAGATGTCACAGTTTTTCATCCTCTTTTTGCCCGGCCCATCCCATCGCACTTCCTGGATGGCGGTAATATCTGCTTTATATCAGTCTAGGGCATCTACTAGTTGTTCGGCTGCACGTGGTCTGTAAAGGGACAGAACATTCCACGTACAGATCCGAAGGTCGTTGTCCTTATTTCGTTTGCTGGGGTCGTCATTAGTTGAGTCATCCTTATCCGAGGCTTTTGGTTGTTTCGGAACCATGCGGTTTTTACGTGGTAGGGAAGTTACCCCGACGGCACAACCCCCAACCTGGAGGGCCAGTTCCTTAATTATTCCCCTAGGACGAGGGGCCGGGTACACCGGTGCCAGTAGTCCACTACGGGAGTATGAGCGCTGCCGTTGGCCCATTAAGGGCTCCTTCGCCACCATCTCTATTCCAATGTCCTGACCAACATTGGAAATTCCTTACCGACCTGTGATCCGAATACGTCGAAGCAGCTCGCGCAAGGTGTTCACTAAGTTCAACCTAACTGGAACTATAGACGCCACCGTTGACTCCGTCTAGGGAATTCGTCCGCTGCCGCCTGGAACAGGAAGAAGTGCTCTAGTGAGAAAAGCACTCTTCCCCCCCTCTCTCATCTGCTGCCACCAAGAATCCGCCAAACGCGGTTGGTTACCCATTTCTTGGATTAAGGTACTAGGCACCCGGCTGTCACCGCGTGGAGGTTGAGAGTAGTAGTTGGTAGGCCTCAGCTGAGTGAAAACGCTTGTGTTTTCAACGCTTGTGTCGAAAGTATATGCTTCAGAACAATCCTGGGTAGTCTTCCATCATCCATCTCCACTACTTTTACAATATAATCTATATGCAGCTTTAGGGTATCTAAGAAGAGAGGAGCCACTCCAGTTTCTAGATGCAGTATATAGTTCGGTGTACATATTGGAAGTCGAAAGATTCGTTTCAAAAAGTACCTTAGAAATTTTTCAACTTCTTCAAAAAAGCAATAACCCCAAATTTGGGCTCCGTACAGCAGTATAGAGGCAGCAGTTGTACGAAATAGTTTATTCTTCGCTGTGTGATCGATAAACTTATTGTCGACGCAACGTCCCCAAACTGATTAAATAGCTCTTTTAGCTGCTGCTAGCTGACATTCAAAGTGTTTTTTCATATTGAGGTTGGATGTAATTAGCACACCTAAATATTTATACTCTTTCACTATTTCAACGTTTTCACCTCGATAGTACCACTTTTCGTTGCGAGAGTATCTTCCACCGCCATTTCTAAAAATCATCATCTTTGATTTTGATAAATTCACCGTCAAATTCCATTACTTACAGTAGTTTTCAAGACGGTTCATAGTAAGCTGCATCTCTTCAACTGTCTCCGATAAAAACACTATATCGTCCGCAAACTTTAGCGCCGGTATCCGCACACCACCAAGCTCGATCCCTCCTCCTACTTCTCCTACTATGTCGTTGATAAATATGATGAAGAGTAGCGTGCTTAAGATGCATCCTTGCTTAACTCCCATTTGTGTTCCAAATTCTTCCGATACATTCTCTCCATACCATACGTACGCCACGTTGCTCTCATACATCGCTTTTAGCACATTTATCACTTTACTTGATAAACCAATTTTGTACAGCTTATGGAAAAGAGCTTCACGCGCTATGGAGTCAAAAGCTGCACGAAAGTCAACGAAGAAGACATATAGCTTTTTGCTACTTTGTTTAAAAAACTCTGCAATGTTGGTGAGAGTAAAAATGTGATCCAGTGTTGAATAATGTTTTCTGAATCCCGCCTGGTATTCATTTAAAATTCGATTGTTTGTCATCCATTGTGTAAGCCTATTAAATATCAAAGCACTAAATAGTTTTGCCGAAGTATTCAAAAAAGAAATGCCTCTGTAGTTAGCTGGATTATCTAGTTCACCTTTTTTGTGCAATGGGAAAATTATCGCTCTTCTAAAGCTTTCTGGGACATTGGCTGTTTCAAAAATTTTATTAAATTCATTTGTGAGTGCAGTGAGAAATTCTGTGGAACTGTTCTTGTAGAATTCGAAAGGGATCCGATCGTCACCTGGGGCTTTCCTCGTTTTAGAGCAATCAACTGCGCGTTTCACTTCCAAAAGAGTAAATGGTGAGTCTAAGAGCTCATCTGTGAAGAAAGGGGCTGCATATTGCGGTAACGGAGAAAACTGTGAAGTGTTGAGTCAATTTTTGCAATACTCCCTCAGCTGAGAAGCTTGTAAAGTCGACGAAATCAAGTTAGTTCTTCCAGTTACAGTTTTAACCGCCTTCCAAAAGTCTGCTGAACACCTTGAAGTATTAAGAACTGCAATGACTTCCTGGCTAAATTTTTTCCTTTTTTCTATACAAAGACGCTTGAAATATTTATTTGCTTCTGCATAGAGTTCTTTAACGTGGTCATTATTTTGCTTCCTTAGGCGCCTCAGCAATGCAAATGATCGTTTCCTCGCCTTTAGACACTCGATATCGAACCACTTCTGTTTACTGGCTACAATACGTCTTGCATTGACGTTAGACGGTATAGATCTTTTTATAATTTGCCTTAGGACGTCAATGTGTGGAGCTGAATTATGTTCCATCAGACTCAAAAGTTCCGTATTCAAATTATTTTGATAAGAGGCACGAAAACTGTTATTCCAAACCAACTTCGGAAGGAGAGCCAGCTGCTTTGAGTTAGACGTATCCCCTGCTTTCCAAATAGTGCACAAAATTTCCAACGGCATATGGTCGGAAAATGTTTGAACAGCTATTGAAAAATCGTTGACAATTGAGTTCCAATTACCGTACATAAAACAATAATCTATTACGGAGCACGATGTTCCACGGATGAAGGTAAATTCACCACCTGAGTCACCCCTGCAGCTGCCATTTAAGATCTTACAATCGTACGCATCAGCAATTTCCATAATTTTGGAGCCTTTTCCATCGCAAAAATCATCTTTGGAACTCCGAGTTGCGTTTATAATTGTTGACGCAGGTCCACTTGCAAAATTATTTTGCGAAAATCCTATTCTCGCGTTGAAATCACCAGCAAGAAGAAGGTCCGTCGAACCTAAGATCTGCAGCATATCGGAGAGTTTATCGTAATCTCGCATCCAGTGAGTGCAGTTCAAATAAACAGGTACTATGCAAAAAATTTCGCCATTGATCCTTACATCGACAACACAGGTTCCTTCCACCATCTTAAAATGTATGTCCACCTCTTTAAGAGATTTACGATAACCCATAAGTTCACCACCGCTTCCTCTTCCAAAGACATTAGTTTTAACTGCTGGAATCCATTTCGTTTCGAAGTCCAGAAAAATACTCTTATACCTAATTTCTTCACTGACTAAAACATGTGTTTCATAAAGCATAAATATATCAAATTTTTTAATATAATTAAAAAAATCCGAAAAAAATAATTTGTTTTTCAGGCCTGCAACATTATAACTTAATATTTTAAATGACAATACTTCATGGTTTTTAATTTCTTTTATACTATAATTTTCATTTTCATTGCTTAATGTTTTTCTATTTTCTATTATATTTCGGCAGACGGCATTACTATTAAATATAAGGCTGCGGCGCCAAAAACGAAGAACTGCTACTTGTGTTTCCACCCAATGCATTTCCACCTTCGGCAAGTTCGCTTCTGACAGTTGCAGCTGCCACTGTAGAACTGACATCAACCAGCTGTTGGAGAAGTGTCATCCCACATTCACTGACATAACCCTCACACCGGAGGATGTTATTATTGTCGAAATAAAATCTTTTGTTTCCAATTTTCAGCTTTTGTACATTCACTACGACTTTCGTGTTCTTGTTCTCAATGTCTATTTTTAGCTTTAGCATGCGTTTTCTTCGAGGATTTCCAGTATCTTGGGAGTATTGTCTCGACCCATGGTGGAACCGAACTGGATATAGTCAACAGGATCACCAAAGCAAAGTCCGCGTTCGGGATGTTGTCCAAAATATGGCGAAGCAATGCAATCAGTTTGAGCACCAAAATAAGACTGTTCCGCTCCAACGTTGAATCCGTGCTGCTATATGGTTGCAGCACGTGGAGAGTGGCCACTACTATCACCAGAAAGCTGCAAACGTTTGTTAATAGGTGCCTGCGCAATATCTTACGGATTTTCTGGCCCAATCGTATCTCTAACGAACACCTTTACGAGAGAACGGGCCAGGAACCAATAGGCACAACCATCCAACGGCGGAAGTGGCAATGGATTGGTCACACGTTCCGAAAGGGTGACAGCTCCATAGCGAACCATGCTATGCAATGGAACCCTCTCACTCAGGATGGCAGAAGACCTGGCGGTCCGAGGAGAACATGGCGCAGAACAATCGAGAAGAAGGCACGGCAGTAAGGGAAAAGTTGGGGAGAACTCAGACACATTGCTAGAAACCGTACACGATGGCGCGTAGGCGTAGTAGAGGCCCTAGGACCCACAAGGGGATACAGGACATAAGTAAGTAAGGTGGCAGCTTCTCGACGAGTTCTTGCAGAAGGTTTGAATTATTCAGCTGATTGGCAAGTCCGTATGCCTCCAACGTAGCACAGAAATTCTGCACTGCAACCGCAAACTGAACGATAGTGTATAGCTTCTCAACCCTTGGTGACAGCGTTGCGATTATCTTTTGGAAAAGCGAATGTACGATACGTTCAACACGCTTGGGTGATAAAGAAGGCTTTGTACGGCTTCCAAAGCCTTCCCTTGAGTACTCGCTGAAGACGCACGAGGTTCTCGTCCTCAGAAAAACCGCATAATTCGGTGGTCCGGTTGAAGCCAGAAATGAACAATGGCCACTCTTCGGGGCTGCCATTAAAGTGAGGAAGCTCCTTCATTGTCGTGCGGCTTGGTATGACCCGGTGATGATGCTGCCTGGACGCGGCCTCCATTGGTTGTGTGAGATAGAGCCCCGGTGGTTGATGTAGAAAGTCCCCGACTTGTCCTAGTTGTGCTTGCGAAAAGGTCGGTAAAGCGTCGGCTGTCTGAATCTAAGAAGAATCCGCTACTGGTGTGCCTACAGCTTGTGGCAGTGCTCCTTGAAGGTGGGGTGAATGTCGTTGAGTGATGACAGCTTTCTCTAACTCGCGTTGAATTGCCGAGTACCCCGGTATAGAACTGCCTGAGATAGCTGTAGACGTTGGCTGCGGATTAATCTCCTGCTGATGCCATGGATTCTGCGAGAGTAAGGATCGTTGTTTCTGCTGCTGTTGTGCATTTACACTAGCACCCATCCAATTCGTATTCACATTTGTGTCAATGGATTTGGGGTTAAACAAACGCGGGAGCCCTTCGCTTTCTCCTCCGGTGCAACTATGTGTAGTGTCTCGTGCCTCTTTAAGCCAGTCCTGTACTTTACTACTGGCGTCTGTGGATCCATCATCGTCGCTGTCTAAATTCTCCTCATTCAATTGGTTTAGGAGTTGGTACTTTTTGCTGATGTAGTCTTGGTTAAGGGCCCGTTTCTCATCCAGCTCCTTCAATTCGATCTCCATCCGCCTTCTGCCAAAGCACTTAGAACTTCTTGTTGAGTTTTCATGAGCTTGTGAGAACCGCTGCGTTAAACTTGCAGGACCGACAGAGTGTTGTGGCTGGTTCGAGGTTATTTCTGCTGCATGCGAAGTGATCGACTGCTTGTGACTCTTAGCAACGAAAACTGTGGGAAGATCGTTTGCAGAGACAGAAACTGATGGAAAATTGAAACGATCTACACTCACCTGAGATGCTGGTGGCACAACCGTGTCCTTGGAAGTGCCGATAAAGGAATTCGCTGGTGGATGCCTTTTCTGCGACAAACGTGCTAACTGGCTTGTTCCTGTCTCAAGGATTGGCTGGATATTTTGATATACTGCGTGTACTGGGTGTGTAAGCAGTGACGTCGCATGAAACTGGAGCAATGTTGGTAGCAGAATCGAACGTGACAGGATAGGTTACGGCTGCAATTTGTGTGGTCGATGAGGATGACTGGTGCGCAGATTGAGGCAATCGGGGGCTCAATACTTGAGGTACGACAGTTGAATTAGTGGTACTTGTTAAGCAGCCCGTTGCGAACAAAAACGAAGATTCGGTGTTGGCGTTCAACGTAGTTTGCGCACATGCGGTCGTTCTCGGCAGTGGATTATTGCAGACAGTAGATGTCAGTGCGGAGGTTATGGGCGCCCCCAGGGTTGTCACGAGTGTGAGATAAAGTTTGTTTCGACTGAGATTTCGGAGATTGGCGATTGGCGTTCCTGCACACTGCGCAGATAAACTCGTGCTCGCTGATATAGCTATCCACTCCAGAATGGAAATGGAACCAGAGGTGACATTTATCGCATTCGACCATATCGTCGATCGAATCAGAAGCATTGCACATTTGGCAGTTGTACTCCCTTTATAGATTCGCAGAGTTATCCTTCAGTTGGTGGATTTCTCTCGGCATTTTGGTGAATGAATGGCGATGTAATGCTAAATAATTTGTAAGATGTTGCGGAGTTTTGCGAGCAAAAGCGTTTATAACCTGTCAATGTTTTCTCTCACACAAAAGTGTATTTCCAAGTGCAAATTATCTTTATTTAAAACAAACGTTTCGGTAGGGAAATGAAAAAGAGAAAAAAATTACAAATTATTTAGTTTTTCCTTTTACTTCGTTGTCTTCGCGTGTGCTGCTAGATGCTGCCTATTTGCCGTCCCAGTTCGAAAAGAAGAGGCATCAGGTTGGTTAGAAATTCCAGCCGGCAGAAAATGCGAGAATAAATCGATGTGCGATCCCGGTATTTATTAACAGCTGTCACTTGAGGGTTCGTTCACAACAGTGATCCTAATCAAAATGCGAACGGAAAGGGGTTGTTGGATTTTTGTTGAGAAAATGGCTTACCCATCATTAACACTATCTTTCCACACAAAGACATTCACAAATACACGTGGTACCGTCAGAGTCTTCAGCAGAAGTCGCTGATTGATTTCTTTGTGGTACCATCGTGTCTGAAGAGAATGGTTTGTGATGTTCGCGTATTGAGGGGGGCCGAACTGTCAACTGATTATCACTTAGTGCTGTGCAAATTGTATCTTAGCCACAGAGCGCCTCCCTTACCAAAGCGTAAACTAAGGATGGTAACACGCATACGATGGGAGAGGTTACAGGACGATGAGATACGGAAGACATTTGCGCGGCAAATATCTGAAAGGTTTGAACGAATTCCAACTGTTCCATTAAATGTAGAGGAAGAATGGCAACTGTTTTCATCGGCGGTTATTGCCTCTGCGGGAGATGTTTGTGGAGTGAAGCGGCTTGGTGTGGAGGCTGGTGGTGAGAAAAGGACTGCTTGGTTCAAAACGCCTGGAGTTCAAAAAGCCAACAGGGAGAAGAAGAGAGCCTTTAAGGTGTGAATTCACTTGGGGAACTCCGAGTCTCGAAATCGGTACACTGAGGCGCGAAGAACCTGCACATTAGCTGTGAAAACAGCGAAAGAACAGTCTTGGAAGGAGTTTGGCGAGAAATTGGAACGTGACCACAAATCTGCAAATAAGATGTTCTGGCAGACCGTCCCCCGACTCAGAGGAAAAAAGTTCAGTATCGTTGAAGGAGTCAAATCCAAAGACGGTAGACTTCTTTCCAATGAGGAGGACATCTTACGCAGATGGAGCGAGCACTCTGCAGAATTGCTCAATCCCGAACAGGCACACTGAACATGACAAACCTATTGTCGAGAGTAGGGCGGAAAGTAGTCCTACGGTAGAGGAAGTAACTTTGGCGATCAAAGCGCTAAAGATTGGCAAAACTGCTGGTGTGGATGAAATTCGGGCAGAAATGCTCAAGCCTTTAGGTAAAGAGGAAGTGCAATGGCTCTCGCATGTCAATTAAGTGGCCTGGTAATGCTGTGAAACACCTGGTGATTGGCAAATGGGGGTGATAGTTCCTCTTTTTAAAAAAGGGGACAAAAGAGATTGAGACGTAAACCGCCATGATGTGACTTACAGTCACACATGAAAACATCGTTTTCTTTATACACAATTTTATTTTAATTTATTATTTTACAGCTCTTATTGTTGTTATAAACACAGAAAACGAAAAAATATTAATGTTAATGCTATTATTTAAATTATTTTTAATACTAAGAATTGCAATTACATACCCATTCAAGTTTTGGTTCATTGAAAAATATAGTAAAAAAACAACGGGAAACATTTATTGATTTTTAACGCAAGATAAGAAAACTATTGCTTTCTCAAAATGCTCCTTGCAGACATTCTTTCCACACATACCGCAACACTGTTTAGAAGCTCGTCCTTGTTATGATGGGCAAATGAAGCATCGTCGTCGAATTTTGGCTGGTGGAGGACTAGCAACAGTACCACTTGTTGTTGGCATTCGTAGGGCTTTGTTGATAACGGTCTTCTTTAGACTTCTTATACTTCTTTTTTTGATACTAGGAATGGCCAAATCTTGCACCAGTTTCTTCAAAAATAACTTTCTGCGAGTGGTTTTCTTATTCTTATTCCAATCTGGGTGCTGATTTAACCGTACAACATATGCCGATTCCACTTGCATCAACCAAGTTGTGGAAGTGAGCGACTGGTCATCTTCGTATTTTACGTTTTACGGAAAATGCGTGACACATTTGGTCGAAAGTATCTACTCCACCTTTTGTGGAGTTATAATAAAGATTTATCTCAGATTTGTTTTTATTGTTTGCATCAATTTCTGGAATATGGTGCATTGTCGAAAGCAATAAAATGGCTCTATTCTTCTGCGGGATGTAACTTACTAATGACATTGTCTTCCGAAACCCAAATAAGTTACTATTCACTTCTCGACTTTTGTTGGGGAGAAAATTTGTTGGGACACTTCTTTTATTTTTACGTAAGGTGCCAACGCAAGCAAGTTGCTTTGAAAGCAAGCTTGCTGTCAATTCATAACTTGTGAAGTAGTTGTCATAAGTTATGTTCCTATTTGTCCTTTCATATGGTTCGAATAGTTGTTCGACAACACGCTCTCCCAAATTTGTACCTCTATTAGGTCCTTCTTTTCCTAAATATGGTATTCCATACAGTGGATAGCTGTTTCGACTATCGCAGATCCACCAAATTTTCATACCGTATTTGTCGGGTTTCGATGGTATGTATTGCCGAAAGGAAACTCTTCCCCTAAATGGTACTAACTGTTCGTCGATAGTTAAGTTTTCCCCCGGCATATAGTGCTTTTTGAAGTTTTTGTTTATCATGTTCCATAGGTCTTTGATAGAAGCAAATTTGTCCTGAGATCTCCGAAAGGACCTTGTTGATTTATCATCAAATCGCAAATAACGCGACAAAGCCACAAATCTCATAATTCCTCATAATCACAAATACCCTTTTTTTGCCTTCCCGCTTTCAACAACAAGCCAATAACCGAACCAATCTCTATTGCATCTGTTTGCTTCCACGCCTGGGCAAGATGTTCAGTTGCGTTCAAATTTGTACATCGCACTAATAAATGTAAAACATCTTCATCAAAAAATAAGGAAAACGCATCACCAGGTGTTTCGATATGTTTTTCTGGAGGTACAACGACTTTGTTGACGCTTCCCCTAATCAAATTGTGAACTGGAACTCTGCCTTGAGTGTATAAAAGTGACCTCCATTCTGTACCATCTTTTCCAATGTACAAATCTACTTCGGTGTCATTCTCTGCTTCGAATTCTATACCTTCTGAGCCAGACAACTCATCTTCAACCTCTGAAGCCGCTTCCAAAACATCTCCTCACTATCTGTCGAACACATGTCATTTACGACAGAAATGTTTTTAACGCTTTCGTTCTCAACGTAGTTTTCCATGAGAGCATTATGAATAGCATCTGCTGATAATAATCGCCATACATTTTTATCTAAAATGCAATAGATATGTACATATGTGTATGTAGATACAAATGAATAATGTCATTTATTTCAAAATTTCTCTGACAAACCTTTGTAAACCAAATCAATCAACAACAATATTCAACGAAATACACTCTGTGATCGCTGCAACCGAAGGACTTCTTAGAATTTAGCAGGAATGAGTAAAGGCACGACAGAATTAAAAAAGCACGTATTGAAAACGTCACGAACTGACTTCTGACCACTTGACATTTTGCAACAGAAAATTAAATATGTATATATGTACACTCAGTTTTGCAAAACAGCGAAACAAGCAAAGTGAAATGCATGCACTTTTGTATGGTGTGACTCAAAGTCAAACCATGGCGGCTTACGCCATATTTCCTAATATTAAATAAAAAAAAAAATAGCTAAATAATATATGGTATAATTAAAAAAAACAACACGTATTTTAAAAAGAAATATTGAATGTAGGAATACATTCCACTCTTGATTTAAAATAAGAAAGATCTTGGAAAGGACAGCACTTTAAATCTCAACTGTGACCCAAAGTCACAGCATGACAGGAATACCATAGGGTTAAGGTTCCTTGGAAAAGTCTTCGCTAAGGTGCTAGAAACGCGTTCCAGAGCTGTGGTTGAGGACAGTTTGGGGGATGAGTAGTGCGGTTTTCGTTCCGGTAGAAGCACAACCGACCAGTTATTCACTCTCAGAATGGTTCTTGAGAAGGGTATGCTTAACCTGTCTACACTTGTTTTGTGGATTTGGAAAAGGCATATGATAGGGTTCCTCGAGGCAAACTCTGGAGTGTTCTGCAGGAGTATGGGATTGATGGTTCCCTGTTAAGGTGTTAAATCAATACCTTTCACTGTGGGCGTTGGACTCCGCCAAGGGTGCGTTTTGTCACCTCTCCTCTTCATTGTATACCATATATGGATTGAATGTTGCAGCGCAGCCGTGGCGGGGAATGTTTCAAAGTGGGAGACCTAAGGATTAGTCATCTGCTCTTTGCGGATGATTTGGTCATCCTTGGATCCTCTCAAACCGAACTTCAGCGCACACTCGAAAGGTTTGTAGCCGTTTGTGATGATGCTGGAATGAAGATCAACGTGAACAAATCGGAAGTAATGGTCGTATCCAAAAAACCCATTGAGTGCACTCTGCATGTTAGTGGAGTCCGACTGAAGCAGGTGGAGAAGTTTAAGTACCTCGGGGCTTTATTCGCAAGTGATGGGAGGAGCAATGCCAAGTTATCCTGTAGAATTGGTCAGGCTGGATAAATTTTGAGAGAGCTCGGCCAATCTGTTATAAGGAAGGCCGAACTTAGTGTTCAAGCTATCGGTTTTTAACTCGGTGTATGTTCCAACTCTTACCTATGGTCATGAAATTTGGGTAGTGACCGGAAGAATAAGATCGCGGATACAAGCTGCCGAAATGAGATTCCTTCGCGGTGTTGCTGGAATAACTCGTAGGGATCGAGTGCGCAACACCAGAGTACGCGAGGCGCTCAATGCTGAGCAGCTACTTCTCCGAACGGAACGACCTATGCTTCGATGGTTTGGTCACGTAGTACGAATGTCCCCAGACCGGCTTCCAAGACGTACCATGGTTGCCGTGCCATCAGGTAGGCGACTCCGCGGAAGGCCTAGAAATAGATGGTTGGACCAAGTCCGACATCTCTCCTGGAGCCGCCTAGGGATTCCTCCTGATGAATTGGAGTCAATGGCGGAGGATCGAGAAGGATGGAGGGTCCGCCTGAGCATCCTACCCCCGCGACCCTCATGAAGGATTAGCGGGCCATTGAAAATGTATGTATGTATGTATGTATGATTATCTGGCTCATCAAGAAGTCGAGGAAGTGTTACACAACAAATGTTTACCGCCACTCTAGGACTTCTTTCATATTTTCTTATTAAGATTTAATTCATTCACCCCAATTACGATTACTTCTTTCATTAAAAAAGTCAGGAGTTATTTCATATATTGTTAGAAGTTCCTTCATTAGGAACTATTTCATTAGGAGTAAGTAAATGAGGAGCTAATTCGTAGAGCCGTTCTTTTCACTTTTCGGTAAGACTTGCATATATTGTTCCTGGAGTATGAGCTCCCAATATTCTCGATCGCGCTTCTCACGCTCACGCTTTGGAGAAGCCGATGTTCTTCCCGTCTCTTCTACTCGTAAAGCTCACGAGCACCTCTCGTCTTCCGTTGCAGCGCCGCTTTATATGCCTCTTGTTTTGCTGCTTGCACTCGCCGGCATTCTTCGTCCAACCCGGGGTTTCGCGGTGATGGTCTTTGGCACTTGATGCTGACGGCAGAGGGGTGATTGAGAGATTTCGGGGTACGCGAAGTTAAATTTTCTCACAGTGATTCTTCTATGTTGCTCAGATTGGGATATTTGCATTTGTACCTTGGCTACAACAAGGTAATGATCCGAGTCTATGTTGGCCGCCCAGAAGGTCCGGACATCCAGAATACTGGAGGTATGTCTTGCGTCGATCGCAATATGATCAATTTGGTTGATCGTTACATGATCATTGGACCGCCATGTCTGCTTATGAATATCGAGATGGGGAAACCATGTGCTTGCTATGGTAATATTTCGATCCACAGCGAAATCAATTAGCCTTAGTCCGTTATCAGACGTGGTGTCGTGTAGGCTATGCTTACCGACTGCCCTACCAAAGACGTCCTCCTTTTCTATTTTGGCGTTAAAATCGCCCTATACGATTTTAACGTCGTATTTAGGACATTGCTCGTATGTTTTATCGAGGAGCTCTTAGAAACAATCTTGGCGGGCAGGGTCCTTTTCTTCCTTTTCTTCTTTTTTGTTGAGGAGCTCGTAGAAACAACCTTTGGTGGCAAGGTCCTTTTCTTCCGTGGGGGAATGAGCATCTTAGCGAATTTAGCCTTGATCCGGATAGTCATAAAACGCTCGCTCACGTGTCGGAAGCTTAAGACTTCTTGCCTAAGTCTGCCTCGTATAACTAATCCGCACCCGAAAAAGTGCTGCCTGTTGCCTCTGTAGCAATCACCGTAGTAGATGTTACAGTTTTTCATCCTCTTTTTGCCCGGCCCATCCCATCGCACTTCCTGAATGGCGGTAATATCTGCTTTATAGTAGTCTAGGGCCTCTGCTTATCGTTCGGCTGCACGTGGTCTGTAAAGGGACAGTACATGCCGCGTACAAATCCGAAGGTCGTTGTCCTTGTTTCGTTTGCTGGGGTCGTCATCAGTTGAGTCGTCCTTATCGGAGGCTTTTGTTTGTTTCGGAACCATGCGGTTTTTACGTGGTAGGGAAGTTGCCCCGACGGCACAACCCTCAAGGTGGAGGGCCAGTTCCTTTAGTTATACACCTAGATTGTATGTAGTCCACTACGGGAGTGTGAGCGCTGCCGTTGGCCGATTAAAGACTTGTCCGCCACCATCTATATTCCAAGGACCTGACCACATTAGAAATTCCTTTGCGACCTGTGATCCATATACGTCGAAGCAGCTTGCGCACGGTATTCACTAAGTTCAACCTTACTGGAACTGTACACGCCACCGTTGACTGCATCTAGGGAATTCGTTCGCTGGAACAAGAAGAAGCGCATTAGTGTGAAAACACTCTTCCCCCCTCTCTCATCTGTGACGCCAAAAATCTTTCAAACGGGGTTGGTTACCCATTTCTTAGATTAAGATACTAGGCACCCAGCTGTCACTGCGTGGAGGTTGACAGTAGGAGGTGGTAGGCCTCAGCATGCACTACCGTTTGACCAGCCATGGGTATTATGCATGACAATGCTAGGCCACATATACACATACATATATTGAAACGATCCGTGTCAAAACTTGTGGAGTAGGGGTACAGAGTTTCCTCTGATATCCACTATACCTACCTGACGTTTCGCCTATAGATTATGAAATATGTAAGTTATTTTCTAATTATTACTACATGGAACGTAGTAATTTCGGCCTTCGAAAATTTCATTCGCCTCAAAGCAAAATTTTTTTCGAAACCTCAATTTTCTTATCACCGGCTACTCGGCAACGAACAATCATTGCTATTGGTGATTATTTCGAAGAATAAGCATGTTTTCTTTAAAACCTTAGAAGTTATGTTTTATATATCATGTTATGTTTTATATACCTGTCTTTTAATATTTGTGTGCGAGGCCACAGAGACTTTTTCACGAACTTCGAAGACTTCCAAAATATTTACCTATGCAGGTACACTTCGCGTTACTTGCAAATATCTATAATACTAACGCTTTATGCAATCAGAAAACCCCATCGCAGATGATATGGCGCAATATGTCAAGCCTTCAAACATACCTAGCCTAAGTTGAAATTAATGGCTTCTAATGGGTTAATGTTAATAAATCTATTGGATATTAGCACCAGCATTGGGGTTTTTACGGCAGATTATCTCATATGTCTACGTACCAACAGATCTTGCATCTTTTCGAATGTTTCTGTGAGAGTTGTAGTGGCAAAGGGAAAGAAGAAACAACCCTCCATTTTTTTCAATTACATGTTTTTTTAAAAGAAAATTGAGCCATGAGGAAGAGCTTCACTTTTACAACCTTGCATAGCTGGCGAATATTGATGTCAAAACCATCGCCCCACAACATAAAAAATATGTGACTAGTTTAATTAGCCCTTAGGGTATTTGACATAGCTGTATGTAAAAATGGCATTGCAATCGGTCTTGCAAACTGTGTCTATGCCTAGATGGACAAACTCACACTAAGCGAAAATAACCTACATAAAACAAACCATATTCGAAGGTTTTCTAATGTATCCAATGGAATAATTCAACAATGTGAAGTGCCTGCATGGGTAAACTGGGGCACATTCGCCACAGAAAATGCAAGGCTTAATATTACCGAAATTAGTCAACATATTTAGAAACTTGAAACGCTTGTATGAAACGTTGTTATTTTATCTTTTTTCCGTAGCAGTTATAAAACCCTTCGTTTTTTTTTTTAATTAAAAAAAAAAAAGTCGTTTCGCCGAATGCGCCCCGTCACGGGGCACATCCGTCGATTCCCGTGACACTTTCGGCATAGAAGCTTTGTTGATCCAAAAACAAGAATCAACGTTATTTAAATATTTTTTTTTATTTTCCAAAAACAAAACTAATGAAAAAAAACGTAACAAAAACAATACATAACAATAATAAAATTTGTATCACATAGAAAAAAATTGTAAATTCATAAAAATAAAAGATAAAAAAAAAATAAAAGATTGTATAAGCACGAAATTATTTAACGTAGTAATTATTCAATTTAATGCTAAAACAATATTTTGTCCGGCATCGATATGTAGATGCCGGGTTTGTATGATAAGGTACTTTCAATTTTATTTCACTTTTCAGTGTTACAGAAATGTCTTCAATTAGGGGTTTTAAAAACACCCAAGTTGAAATATTAGCTCTTCGAAGAAAGTTTATGTTGTAAGTTGAATCGCTAAATTTTTCAATTATTTCCCCAACATAATAAGCTTGTTTTTTTTTAAATTACCACTTAACTTTATGAGAACGTGTTCTCCCACTTCGAAAGAATAGTCACTGAAAATATTTTTAGAAATTTCCGACTTTTCTGTCTCACAATTTTCGTCTTTCTCAAATGCACCATCTGACTGATCTAAATCACCATCGCTATCACTTTCTTCAAATGATGCAGCTACTCGTATTACACATTTGTTCTTTTGATTCGCTGGAAACTTCACAACACTTTTCTGGTGGCAAAGGTTCTAATGCGGTAACGTTTGCATTGACCTGAATGTTTGAATCATTTTCTGTTACCAATTTCAATGCAAATTCTTTTCTTGAAGTACCTGCGAATCAAGGTGATATATTCCAGTTGTTCTAAACCCGCCATTTGCGATGAAAATTACTTCTGGAAAGCAGATTAGTCAGTTTGGACACATCATAAATAGTTATTTGTTTCCCTTTGTTAGCGCATAAGAAATCATTGAAAGATATTCGGCAGAATTTCTTCAAAGGGCCAAATACTGCAACGTCAAGCGGTTGAAGGCAACAAATACCGAATGTACCCCAATGTCTTACATTTCCATTTTTAATATATTTTCTAAAAAAAAGTAAAAGCCAAAGCTGATTTAATTGACTTAACTTAAAATGCAATGTTCAATAATACTATTTACAAGATTTCACTTCTATTTACACAAAAACAACATAAAAAATTGCTTACTTACCTGACGTGAGAAATTACAAGCAGGAGCAAAAAAATAAACAACCACTCGTAACTTTTTTTCCCAACTAACTAGAGGTCCCAAACTACATAGCATCGACGATCTTAGTAAAATCTGCAATGACGAATGTGCCGCGATGACGAATATGCCCCAGTTTACATAAGTATTTATTTTACTTAGTTCATTATTTACACTTCATTGTTTTGTACTTACGTGACTGCACACCTCGTCATGGTGTAAGGGCCTAGTAAAGGTCAAAGATTTTCGGGTAGTAGTCTTCCCCAGATTAGATTTGAACCTAAGCTGGAGTCGATGCCATTCCTTCCTCTCATATCCTTTCCTTTCCCCTCTCTCCCCTCTGGTGGGCTGGATCAAGGTGTCATACGACCCGTGCCGAGGATCAACCTGGCTGGGAGCCCATCCCAAAAATAGCTCAGTCGCGAACGGGGTATTCGAAAACCTGGCGACATCCGAATTAACCAGCCTTATCTGTATACTGCGGATCTCTGTACGGACATTCCCTTCTCCGCTACTCGTGGGAAAACAATTATGAATTTATTAAAAACAAAAGACAAACAAAACAAATAAAACCTGAGACCGGTACTCCTTTAAAACCGGACGATAGTACGGCTACCAAGCTGTCTACCGTAACAGCTCCTGAAGTGCTGGATGGTAAGAGGATTGTGGCCTCACATGGTCCAACTACCTCCAAAAGCCGCGTGGAGCCCAAAGGTAGGAATACCACCCCACAGTCCATTAGGGACACGTCGGGACCGAGTCGCGAAGCGTGCGGCATATCGCTCCCTCAAAACATAGCGTATAAAGATCGCCATAAAGCCAGTAGGATTCTCCAGTACTTTGGAAATGCAAGAGAACGGAAAAAATAAAGCCATGATGGAATGGGCCATCAAAAATCGCCGGCAACGAAGCATCTGGGACTAGAAGAAAGAGGTCGATTTGCAAGAAAATAATGCCTAAAAAAACTCGTATCCACAAAAAGAAAATACAGTTAGCCCACATCGCTCACCTAGTCGCGAATATCAGACGGACGAAGAAGAGCTAACACGTGAAACGAATTGGATCGAAAAGAAACGACCTAGCAAAAAACGAAAAGCTGGTTCCTCACCGGAAGTCGAGCCACAAAAAGATGCAAAGCGCAAGGAGTTGCAAGAAAAGCCACAACAAATAAAATTACGTCATCCGCCACCGATAAACGTCGTCGGAATTACGGACTATAATAAGTTGCATTGCCTTCTTAAAGGAACGCTGGCATCGAAATTTAAGGTGACATCTCTCCGAAACAATACGTGGAGAATCAATGTCGATGATGCCGACGGTTACCGAGCAGTCTCCCAAAAATTGAATGACGAGAAGATTCAGTGGTATACTTATGAAAATAAGTTAGAAAGACCACTGCGTGTTGTAGCAAGGGGTCTCCACCCCTAGTGCACTAAAGAAGATGTAATGAACGAGCTTCAAGGCAAAGGCTTTAAAATTCTTGATGCAGTCAATATTAGCAAGAAGGAGAAGCAACAGTCGGAGGGAGATCAGGAAAAAATGGTAAAGCGTGGACTTCCACTTTTCATGCTAACTTTTGATAAAGTCGAAAACAAAGATGTAATATATGGCATTAAGACTATTCTAAACATCGTGGTCAAAATCGAACCTATGCGTAAGAGCTCCAGATCGATCCCGCAGTGTAAGCGCTGCCAAGGCTTCAATCATACGCAGACTTACTGCCAGAAAGAACCACGATGCGTGAAATGCGCAGGTAAACATCTCTCAGGTGAGTGTCACTTAAATAAGCAAACCCCAGCCACTTGCATAAACTGTAAAGGAAAACACCCTGCGAACTATCGAGGTTGCGAAGTGGCGAAAGAGCTCCAAAAAAGGCGTGATACGCTCAAAATATCCATGGGCATGAATCCAAAACCAACTAAAATTAGACCCAAAATAGCTTCGAAAAAAGCAGCGAAAGATAAAAAATCGGTCAATATTCCCTTAAGATCGGGTAACGAAGAAAAACCCAATCGTAGTAGAGAAAAGGTAACAGGAACTAAATCTTCGAATATTGGCGCACAGTCTTATGCTCAAGCGGTGATGATGACAGTTAATGGCAAGTACAAGACCGACAGCTCACGGGAGATCAAAGCAAGAAATACTTCAAGCTTTAACGTAAAGACTCCAGCTCAAGCTGCGACATTGGAAAACATTGTTAGAGGTAGCTCACAAGATCATGTATCCAATGTTTTTTCCCTAATTCTTGCGAAACTTAAAGAGCAATGCACAACAAACAAACTTATTTTCGAGAGACTAGTTGCACTAGAAACCAACATTCATAACAGGCGCACTTCAACCAGTATATGAAAGAAACGCTTAAAATTCTTACATGGAACGCCAACGGGCTCATACAAAGACTCGACGAGTTAGAAATACTTATACGAGAAAAAAGACATTGATATATGCTTGGTCTGTGAAACTCATCTAACAAAGCAATCGAATGTTAAGATAAGGGGTTGTAGCGTGTATCACGCCTTCCACCCATCGGAAAGAGCCAGAGGCGGATCATCTTTGTTTATAAAAGAATGTATCGAACACTCAGCGGAAGTAAAGATTGAATTAGAAGCAATGCAAGTAAGCACGGTACGCGTTAGAAATAGACATTTTGCTTTCAACATTTCGTCTATATATTGTCCACTGCGATGTAAACTTGAAGAAAGTGATTTCACAAACATCTTCAACTTAAACCAAATTTTATTATTGGTGGCGATTTCAACGCGAAACACCCCTACTGGGGTTCAAGGTACGCCTCTCAGAAAGGTAGAAAGCTTTATAATGCGGGTATGTGATTCAGTTGTGATTTTTACTCGACGGGTAAACCAACATATTGGCCGACTGATAGAAATAAGATACCAGATCTGATCGATTTCTTTATTGTTAAAGGTATATCTGGCGACTGCATAAAAGTTGAAGAAAGCTTTGATCTCTCCTCTGATCATTCTCCAATCATTATGACGATAAGCGATGCTCTGATTAAAAAAGTAGGTCCGGCCAGATTAACCAGCACGAAAACGAATTGGGATGGCTTCAAAAAAGATATTGAATCAAATACTGAGCTGAGGGTATCACTTAAAACGCCCTATGAACTTGAAGTTGAAGTTGATCGCTTCGTCGAAATCCTACAGAATGCCGCGTGGAAGAATACTCCGAAACCTAAGAAAACGCCGGCCAGCTATATTCAAAATTATCCGCAGGAAATAAAAGAGATGATTAAGGAGAAGAGGAAATGCGCAAAAAATGGCAACAAACTCGGGCTCCGCAACATAAAGCACATCTTAACCGTTTGTGTAACTTATTAAAAAGATCTATTAAAGACCTTAAGAATAATGAAATGCAAACTCACCTAGAAAGCTTAACGGCAGAAAAAGATTCTAATTATTCGCTTTGGAAAGCTATAAAAGGTATTAAAAAACCTCAAATTCAAGCCGCCCCAATTAGGAAAAATCAAGACGAATGGGCCAGGCATGATAAAGAGAAAGCGCAAGTTTTTGCCGCCCACCTGGAAGAAACTTTCAAACCGCTTTATGGACAGGCTCTTATTCAAAATATAAATACGTCGTATATTGACAATCGTATAATAAGAAATGCAACACTAACCGAACTTAAGGAAGAAATAAAGAAACTTAAACCTAAGAAGGCTCTTGGATACGTCCTAATCACGGGAGAGGTTCTTAAAGCACTTCCGAGAAAAGGTCTAATGAAGCTTCTGTTCATTATAAACGCCACGCTTAGACTAGAATATGTTCCCAGTCAATGGAAAGTGGCCGAAGTCATAATGGTCCTTAGCCCCGAAAACCGCCGAATGAAAAAACGTCTTATAGACCGATTTCGCTTCTTTCAATCATATCCAAAGTGTTCGAGAGAATTTTGATTAGGCGAATACAGCCGGTTATAGAAGAGAGGCATCTCATTCCGGATCATCAATTCGGTAAGCATTCTACAATTGAACAAGTGCATAGAATAACTCATGTAATCGAAAAATCTCTTGAAGAAAAAAGGATTTGTTCAAGCGTATTCCTTGACGTCTCTCAAGCCTTTGACAAGGTCTGGTATGAAGGCTTAAAGTTTAAATTACGACAAGTTCTGCCAGAGCACCTATATAATATTTTGAAGAACTACCTTACGAAGAGGCTACTCCGCGTCAAATGTGGAAATGAATATTCGGATTTCAGGGAGATAACGGGTGGGGTGCCGCAAGGAAGCGTTCTTGGTCCAGTCTTGTATCTATTATACACCCGTGATATACCGCAAGTAGAAGGCACTGAGCTAGCTATATTTGCTGACGACACTGCTATCTTGGCAGTAGGTAAAACGGTCGAAGATAGTACAGAAAAACTGCAAGAAGCTTTGGATAGAGTAAATGAATGGACAAAGGTTTGGCGAATCGCGCTTAATGAGACCAAATCTGTTCATGTCAATTTTACTTATAGGAAAATAAATAATTTGCCTATCTTTTCAAACTCGGTTCAAATCCCGTTTGCAAACGAGGCTAAGTATCTTGGAATGACACTTGATGCAAAGCTGAAATGGAAAACGCACGTTAAGAAAAAACGCAAGGAACTAGATAATAAATATAGAGAAATGTATTGGTTACTTGGAAAATATTCCAAGCTTTTATATAAGCAAGTGCTAAAGCCCGTATGGACATATGGTATACAACTCTGGGGTTGTACCAAAATAAGTAATAATAAAATTTTACAAACTTTTGAGAACAAAGTACTAAGAGGTATTATTAATGCGCCATGGTATATCCGAAACAGCGATATCCACAGAGATCTTGGCATTAAAACTATAGAAGACGAAATCAAAAACTTGGCGAGAAAGCATAAAAGTCGACTAGACTAGTCACGTAAATATTACAGTCCTCCAAGTTTTGGAAGAAAGAACTTTACTGCGCCGTCTACAAAGAACCAAACCTTTAGACTTAGCGCGATAAGTTACCGCGTCCAAACTGCGGAACTAGCAGGAACTTCTAATGGGAAGGCACCTGCAAAACGTCATTATTTCGTGAAATGAAAACTACTTGATAAGTCGAATACTTAGTTGTAGTAAAAAATGAAAACAAGTCTGTTTTGAAGGGAGGTTTTTTTAGTGGGTAAGAATCCCACACTACTATGAGCACGCGCTGTCGATCCTCATAGTGTCTTCTTGAAGATTTTCACCTACCCTCGGAAAAAAAAAAAAAAAAAAAAAAAAAAAAATCTGGGACTAGCGGAGACTTAACGTCGAAGCCAAATAGATCGTTGGAAGAACCCGTTTCGGATTCCAAAAGGGTCAAGGTGCATAACACCAGCATTTCCTCCACGCCCACCAACACCATATCTACGTCCTACAGCGAGGTCCTTAAAGACAAGATCGTGCTGGCGGTGGTTGACAGAAGCGATCCTGACGGTACAATTGCTCCAGAAAAATGGCGTATAATACCGGCTAAACTCCGCACAGTTTTTGTGGAAATCATGCAGGTGTACCCTTGTCCTCTTCCTTTTTGCCGCGACGGTGGATGGCATCAAGGCCATGTCAAGCTGATCGCTTGCACCGATCAAAGGTCGTACGATTTATACAAGGCGGCCATAATGAAATTGGGTGAGGTATGGCCAGGTGCAAAGCTCGAGGTTGTTGCGAGGGAAGATGTCCCGAGTAGACCGAGAACTCGCGCCTCGAGCCAGAGCCCTCCGACCCGGATGTTATCCCCAACATCATCCGCCTTATCAATTCGGAGTTACCAACTCGGAGTTACCTCACTCACAACCTATAGGTGCGCCCTCATAGTGGTCAAGAAGACTGAAGGTGTGATCTACTATGCTTTTAACACTATTACATTCTCGGGCAAATACCCGCATGCTCAACCGCTATATACCCCAAAAACACACTTACTAATGCCCCAAAGTATGAATCCTTTTGGAAGTGTCCGTGATGTCATATCAGTGCTGCCAGATTTTGATCCGTACGATAAAGCGATGAGTTCTGTTCAATTCATTAATAAAATTGAGCAACTCCAAGCTAGTTATAATAGGTATGAGAACATTTTAAAAAAGTAAAGGATTGACGGCATCCAGGTTTGTAGTTGCATTTTTGACAGAATTTCCAACAAATTTCAATGTTGCCGACATACACCGGGAAATGATGGAAACAAGACGAGGATGCAACGAATCTCCAGTAGAATACTACTGTAAAATGCTCGCTTTAGATAGACGCGGAGGTTTAAACGATAGCTCGATTATTACCTACATAATCAGTGGAATTAACGATACCGATTTGCGAAAAAAATGTATCTATCGTTCAGTTTCAGAGTTGCCATCAACTTTTAAAATCCATTAACAATTTTATATCTTTCAATTCGTTAAGATCACCATTTCAACCGCGATCAAATTTGTTACGTCCGCCTGCTCCGCAAAATTTTAATAAAATAGAATTGACCCCACAATATTCCCGCAGTAACAGTAAGGGCAGTAAAAATGTGTTTTGTAATAATTGTTCCAACCCCGGTCACTTTTCAATAAAATGTTCAGCACCACAAAGACGAGATCGTTGTTCCATCTGCCACCGAACGATTCATATTACCTCCAACTCCTCGCTACAATGCAGAGCTAGTCTAAGTTACAATATTAAAAATATTCAGGAGAGCGATTTTTAAAGTTGAAAATGTTTTTACCTACTCCTAAACTATTTTATGAAACACCTTGGCGTAAAAAACATATATATTAATTTGTTTGTGCTGGATTTTAGCGGCACTAGATTTTTTTAAGAAGCATTATTATTTTAGTTGATTTTTGGACATACGATTATTGTGCATATATATTTTGATTGTAGAACAAGCCTATCTCATCAAAGTGGACATATGATTAACTACCTCAGCATATATACATATGATTAACTACCTCTTACTGACAATGTACATAGGATTTAGGAGAAAATATATAAAAAAGTTGAATATAATAAATAAATACAAAATCTTTACTGTTTTCCACTATTTTATTTTTAATAAATCAATATGTAGGTAGCGATAAATTGTTGTACATACATTTTATGTAGGTATGTTCAGTCTAAACAATTAATGTTTTAAACACGAAAAAAATTAACATTCTTAAAAAAAAAAAAAAAAATAAAAAATAATGCATTTATTCTTTGCATTGAAAAGAGTTATAAGGAGTAGTTAACTTTAACTTTTAAGTAACTATCATTTTAAAAATTAGCAGTTATTTGTTTAAAAAATACGAAAATTAAAATCTTTTCATAAAAAATTAATAAAAAAATTCCGTCACATTTAAAAAAAAAAAAAGTTAAAAAATATATATTTGATTAGAAGTTATTCAGAGTCATTGTTATCCATCTCCAGGACATCTTGAGATGTGGACCCTTCTTTAAGATGCTCGTAGAATGGATGATATATTTTAGGAATAACTTTTTCCCGGCAAAGTTGCATAAGATCCTTATGCTTTAATTTTTGTATTGGAATTTGGCTGTTTCTTAGCTGCACAAGGTTGTAGGTGTCTGCATTTTTGAGAGTTCCTCTTTTTTTCTCCATTGTGTTGATAGTTTTCGTTTCACCATCAAATGCATAATTAAACTTTATTAAATTGGGAGTTTCTGGGAATGTTTGAACCACTTTAACCTTGCTCCATTTAACGTCGTTTCCTTCTTCGTCTTTTTTCCAATTTTTGGTCGTGTCTGTAACCATTTTTTTTAAGTCAAAAATGTCGCTCGCATGCATTTCTTTGACTATATACGGCCTAGTCTTGCAAGCAGTCTGCGCAACATTGTACCACTGATCTGGACAGTATATTGGAATATTTTTGGTGGCTCTTTCGATGACACTATGCATCGAGTCGCCCTCGTTTTGTGTGTGGCCAGGCTCTAGAAAACTGTGCTTGATTTCTACATTGAATTTAGCTGTGGAATGTTGGTACAAGCAAAACAAGTATCGGTTTAGATTTTGTCCACTGCAGTTGTCAGAATAAAACCTTAAACTTTTTTTCCCTTCAGCAACTTTGGTTTTTATGAAAGAGAACACACAGCTTCCTATTTCACAAGCCCCTCTCGATGCTATAGCTTCATGCCACATAAAGCAAAAGCCTTGCCGGGATCCAATGTCATACACGGTCAGTTTATAAGTAGACAGCTTGCGCCTGTAATATAATTGGGAGATTTCAGCTTTTGGGGATATAAGAGCTTTTTGCAGGTCAAAAGCAGCAACGCAGAAATCAGAAAAGCTTTCAGATCGGAGTTTATCATTGGTTTTTTCGTTTCTTCATATAGTATAACGTTAGTGCCAGTTCTTTAGCCTTAACGTGATTCGCCATAATTTCTTTCATGTTATCTTTTTCTTGGCCATACGAATTTTTAAATTTGTTGCACAGATCACATTGGTCTTTTTTCGGTACATGAAACGACTAATTAAACTCGGTTAAAAAAACCTGCCGATACACGGCGAAGGATGCATTTCGGGTGATGTTTTCATTTTCTTTGTACATTTCATACAATCTTGTTATGTTCAGTCCAGGTGGTAGATACTCTCTTTGTACAGGAATGGCTTTCTACTCTTTGAATGCTATTAATATGTCCTCGAACGGAGTTTTTTTTACGGAACTTGGAAGAAGAGAATTCATATTTGTGCGCCCACGATTATCGTCCTTTACTACAATGATTCCTTTTTGATAAGATTTATTAACCATAGTTTTAACCATTAATGGCTTATAGATAGTGTATTTATAAAAAAATGTCTGGCACACTTTAATTTTTTGGTCAGTTTGTAGGGTCGGCATGTAGTAATAATACGAGAGATTTCTTCTACTTTCGATGTTTTCTTCATTATCAGAAAATCTATTATTTACCTTTGGTCTTACCCGTACTCGTTTTTATTTGCTGAACTTCAACGTATTTCGTAATTTCGCTGCCGATTAATGTCTCCCAGTTTCCAAAATTCTTTGAAAACTAGTTGCCTAGAAGCTTCGTCGATTTTAGAGTTGCATTTCAGTCTGCATTTTTCATTGTTCGTTCGCAAACCGTTTTGTTTTTAGAATTCACGTACTCCTGCCTACTATTTCTGAGGACTTTTCTCTTGTTTCGAACCCATTCTGAATCTTTGCGAACACGTTTTCTTGAAAGAATAGAATTAGACGCAGACATACTGTTGTTTCCAAGGTTGTGGTCCAAACTTCCATCATTTGTTTCCAAAATATCATGGTTTCTTGAAGCATTACGAATAGACTCACCGGGTAATGCGGCGTTTTCTCTTGAGATGCCAACTGAGTGATCATCGTTCATTGAAAGATGAGGACTTGAATCTTTGTTATTAGATGAGTACAAACTGCTGTTTGAAGGACAATAGTCGGAACCACCATCATCTGTTTCGAAAGGATCGTTTTCGTCCTCTTCACTTAAACCCTCATGAGAGTTATCTAAACAAGAAGTACAGTTTTTCAAAAAGTCAAAAACTGGACTCATCCATTGCAGTTTTAACTGCAACTACTTGTTCTCTTTGGACTTCTCTAGAAGACGAAATCAAAAACTTGGCGAGAAAGCATAAAAGTCGACTAGACTAGTCACGTAAATATTACAGTCCTCCAAGTTTTGGAAGAAAGAACTTTACTGCGCCGTCTACAAAGAACCAAACCTTTAGACTTAGCGCGATAAGTTACCGCGTCCAAACTGCGGAACTAGCAGGAACTTCTAATGGGAAGGCACCTGCAAAACGTCATTATTTCGTGAAATGAAAACTACTTGATAAGTCGAATACTTAGTTGTAGTAAAAAATGAAAACAAGTCTGTTTTGAAGGGAGGTTTTTTTAGTGGGTAAGAATCCCACACTACTATGAGCACGCGCTGTCGATCCTCATAGTGTCTTCTTGAAGATTTTCACCTACCCTCGGAAAAAAAAAAAAAAAAAAAAAAAAAAAAATCTGGGACTAGCGGAGACTTAACGTCGAAGCCAAATAGATCGTTGGAAGAACCCGTTTCGGATTCCAAAAGGGTCAAGGTGCATAACACCAGCATTTCCTCCACGCCCACCAACACCATATCTACGTCCTACAGCGAGGTCCTTAAAGACAAGATCGTGCTGGCGGTGGTTGACAGAAGCGATCCTGACGGTACAATTGCTCCAGAAAAATGGCGTATAATACCGGCTAAACTCCGCACAGTTTTTGTGGAAATCATGCAGGTGTACCCTTGTCCTCTTCCTTTTTGCCGCGACGGTGGATGGCATCAAGGCCATGTCAAGCTGATCGCTTGCACCGATCAAAGGTCGTACGATTTATACAAGGCGGCCATAATGAAATTGGGTGAGGTATGGCCAGGTGCAAAGCTCGAGGTTGTTGCGAGGGAAGATGTCCCGAGTAGACCGAGAACTCGCGCCTCGAGCCAGAGCCCTCCGACCCGGATGTTATCCCCAACATCATCCGCCTTATCAATTCGGAGTTACCAACTCGGAGTTACCTCACTCACAACCTATAGGTGCGCCCTCATAGTGGTCAAGAAGACTGAAGGTGTGATCTACTATGCTTTTAACACTATTACATTCTCGGGCAAATACCCGCATGCTCAACCGCTATATACCCCAAATACACACTTACTAATGCCCCAAAGTATGAATCCTTTTGGAAGTGTCCGTGATGTCATATAAAATTGATTTAATAAAATTGAGCAACTCCAAGCTAGTTATAATAGGTATGAGAACATTTTAAAAAAGTAAAGGATTGACGGCATCCAGGTTTGTAGTTGCATTTTTGACAGAATTTCCAACAAATTTCAATGTTGCCGACATACACCGGGAAATGATGGAAACAAGACGAGGATGCAACGAATCTCCAGTAGAATACTACTGTAAAATGCTCGCTTTAGATAGACGCGGAGGTTTAAACGATAGCTCGATTATTACCTACATAATCAGTGGAATTAACGATACCGATTTGCGAAAAAAATGTATCTATCGTTCAGTTTCAGAGTTGCCATCAACTTTTAAAATCCATTAACAATTTTATATCTTTCAATTCGTTAAGATCACCATTTCAACCGCGATCAAATTTGTTACGTCCGCCTGCTCCGCAAAATTTTAATAAAATAGAATTGACCCCACAATATTCCCGCAGTAACAGTAAGGGCAGTAAAAATGTGTTTTGTAATAATTGTTCCAACCCCGGTCACTTTTCAATAAAATGTTCAGCACCACAAAGACGAGATCGTTGTTCCATCTGCCACCGAACGATTCATATTACCTCCAACTCCTCGCTACAATGCAGAGCTAGTCTAAGTTACAATATTAAAAATATTCAGGAGAGCGATTTTTAAAGTTGAAAATGTTTTTACCTACTCCTAAACTATTTTATGAAACACCTTGGCGTAAAAAACATATATATTAATTTGTTTGTGCTGGATTTTAGCGGCACTAGATTTTTTTAAGAAGCATTATTATTTTAGTTGATTTTTGGACATACGATTATTGTGCATATATATTTTGATTGTAGAACAAGCCTATCTCATCAAAGTGGACATATGATTAACTACCTCAGCATATATACATATGATTAACTACCTCTTACTGACAATGTACATAGGATTTAGGAGAAAATATATAAAAAAGTTGAATATAATAAATAAATACAAAATCTTTACTGTTTTCCACTATTTTATTTTTAATAAATCAATATGTAGGTAGCGATAAATTGTTGTACATACATTTTATGTAGGTATGTTCAGTCTAAACAATTAATGTTTTAAACACGAAAAAAATTAACATTCTTAAAAAAAAAAAAAAAAATAAAAAATAATGCATTTATTCTTTGCATTGAAAAGAGTTATAAGGAGTAGTTAACTTTAACTTTTAAGTAACTATCATTTTAAAAATTATCAGTTATTTGTTTAAAAAATACGAAAATTAAAATCTTTTCATAAAAAATTAATAAAAAAATTCCGTCACATTTAAAAAAAAAAAAAGTTAAAAAATATATATTTGATTAGAAGTTATTCAGAGTCATTGTTATCCATCTCCAGGACATCTTGAGATGTGGACCCTTCTTTAAGATGCTCGTAGAATGGATGATATATTTTAGGAATAACTTTTTCCCGGCAAAGTTGCATAAGATCCTTATGCTTTAATTTTTGTATTGGAATTTGGCTGTTTCTTAGCTGCACAAGGTTGTAGGTGTCTGCATTTTTGAGAGTTCCTCTTTTTTTCTCCATTGTGTTGATAGTTTTCGTTTCACCATCAAATGCATAATTAAACTTTATTAAATTGGGAGTTTCTGGGAATGTTTGAACCACTTTAACCTTGCTCCATTTAACGTCGTTTCCTTCTTCGTCTTTTTTCCAATTTTTGGTCGTGTCTGTAACCATTTTTTTTAAGTCAAAAATGTCGCTCGCATGCATTTCTTTGACTATATACGGCCTAGTCTTGCAAGCAGTCTGCGCAACATTGTACCACTGATCTGGACAGTATATTGGAATATTTTTGGTGGCTCTTTCGATGACACTATGCATCGAGTCGCCCTCGTTTTGTGTGTGGCCAGGCTCTAGAAAACTGTGCTTGATTTCTACATTGAATTTAGCTGTGGAATGTTGGTACAAGCAAAACAAGTATCGGTTTAGATTTTGTCCACTGCAGTTGTCAGAATAAAACCTTAAACTTTTTTTCCCTTCAGCAACTTTGGTTTTTATGAAAGAGAACACACAGCTTCCTATTTCACAAGCCCCTCTCGATGCTATAGCTTCATGCCACATAAAGCAAAAGCCTTGCCGGGATCCAATGTCATACACGGTCAGTTTATAAGTAGACAGCTTGCGCCTGTAATATAATTGGGAGATTTCAGCTTTTGGGGATATAAGAGCTTTTTGCAGGTCAAAAGCAGCAACGCAGAAATCAGAAAAGCTTTCAGATCGGAGTTTATCATTGGTTTTTTCGTTTCTTCATATAGTATAACGTTAGTGCCAGTTCTTTAGCCTTAACGTGATTCGCCATAATTTCTTTCATGTTATCTTTTTCTTGGCCATACGAATTTTTAAATTTGTTGCACAGATCACATTGGTCTTTTTTCGGTACATGAAACGACTAATTAAACTCGGTTAAAAAAACCTGCCGATACACGGCGAAGGATGCATTTCGGGTGATGTTTTCATTTTCTTTGTACATTTCATACAATCTTGTTATGTTCAGTCCAGGTGGTAGATACTCTCTTTGTACAGGAATGGCTTTCTACTCTTTGAATGCTATTAATATGTCCTCGAACGGAGTTTTTTTTACGGAACTTGGAAGAAGAGAATTCATATTTGTGCGCCCACGATTATCGTCCTTTACTACAATGATTCCTTTTTGATAAGATTTATTAACCATAGTTTTAACCATTAATGGCTTATAGATAGTGTATTTATAAAAAAATGTCTGGCACACTTTAATTTTTTGGTCAGTTTGTAGGGTCGGCATGTAGTAATAATACGAGAGATTTCTTCTACTTTCGATGTTTTCTTCATTATCAGAAAATCTATTATTTACCTTTGGTCTTACCCGTACTCGTTTTTATTTGCTGAACTTCAACGTATTTCGTAATTTCGCTGCCGATTAATGTCTCCCAGTTTCCAAAATTCTTTGAAAACTAGTTGCCTAGAAGCTTCGTCGATTTTAGAGTTGCATTTCAGTCTGCATTTTTCATTGTTCGTTCGCAAACCGTTTTGTTTTTAGAATTCACGTACTCCTGCCTACTGTTTCTGAGGACTTTTCTCTTGTTTCGAACCCATTCTGAATCTTTGCGAACACGTTTTCTTGAAAGAATAGAATTAGACGCAGACATACTGTTGTTTCCAAGGTTGTGGTCCAAACTTCCATCATTTGTTTCCAAAATATCATGGTTTCTTGAAGCATTACGAATAGACTCACCGGGTAATGCGGCGTTTTCTCTTGAGATGCCAACTGAGTGATCATCGTTCATTGAAAGATGAGGACTTGAATCTTTGTTATTAGATGAGTACAAACTGCTGTTTGAAGGACAATAGTCGGAACCACCATCATCTGTTTCGAAAGGATCGTTTTCGTCCTCTTCACTTAAACCCTCATGAGAGTTATCTAAACAAGAAGTACAGTTTTTCAAAAAGTCAAAAACTGGACTCATCCATTGCAGTTTTAACTGCAACTACTTGTTCTCTTTGGACTTCTCTAGAAGACGAAATCAAAAACTTGGCGAGAAAGCATAAAAGTCGACTAGACTAGTCACGTAAATATTACAGTCCTCCAAGTTTTGGAAGAAAGAACTTTACTGCGCCGTCTACAAAGAACCAAACCTTTAGACTTAGCGCGATAAGTTACCGCGTCCAAACTGCGGAACTAGCAGGAACTTCTAATGGGAAGGCACCTGCAAAACGTCATTATTTCGTGAAATGAAAACTACTTGATAAGTCGAATACTTAGTTGTAGTAAAAAATGAAAACAAGTCTGTTTTGAAGGGAGGTTTTTTTAGTGGGTAAGAATCCCACACTACTATGAGCACGCGCTGTCGATCCTCATAGTGTCTTCTTGAAGATTTTCACCTACCCTCGGAAAAAAAAAAAAAAAAAAAAAAAAAAAAATCTGGGACTAGCGGAGACTTAACGTCGAAGCCAAATAGATCGTTGGAAGAACCCGTTTCGGATTCCAAAAGGGTCAAGGTGCATAACACCAGCATTTCCTCCACGCCCACCAACACCATATCTACGTCCTACAGCGAGGTCCTTAAAGACAAGATCGTGCTGGCGGTGGTTGACAGAAGCGATTCTGACGGTACAATTGCTCCAGAAAAATGGCGTATAATACCGGCTAAACTCCGCACAGTTTTTGTGGAAATCATGCAGGTGTACCCTTGTCCTCTTCCTTTTTGCCGCGACGGTGGATGGCATCAAGGCCATGTCAAGCTGATCGCTTGCACCGATCAAAGGTCGTACGATTTATACAAGGCGGCCATAATGAAATTGGGTGAGGTATGGCCAGGTGCAAAGCTCGAGGTTGTTGCGAGGGAAGATGTCCCGAGTAGACCGAGAACTCGCGCCTCGAGCCAGAGCCCTCCGACCCGGATGTTATCCCCAACATCATCCGCCTTATCAATTCGGAGTTACCAACTCGGAGTTACCTCACTCACAACCTATAGGTGCGCCCTCATAGTGGTCAAGAAGACTGAAGGTGTGATCTACTATGCTTTTAACACTATTACATTCTCGGGCAAATACCCGCATGCTCAACCGCTATATACCCCAAATACACACTTACTAATGCCCCAAAGTATGAATCCTTTTGGAAGTGTCCGTGATGTCATATCAGTGCTGCCAGATTTTGATCCGTACGATAAAGCGATGAGTTCTGTTCAATTCATTAATAAAATTGAGCAACTCCAAGCTAGTTATAATAGGTATGAGAACATTTTAAAAAAGTAAAGGATTGACGGCATCCAGGTTTGTAGTTGCATTTTTGACAGAATTTCCAACAAATTTCAATGTTGCCGACATACACCGGGAAATGATGGAAACAAGACGAGGATGCAACGAATCTCCAGTAGAATACTACTGTAAAATGCTCGCTTTAGATAGACGCGGAGGTTTAAACGATAGCTCGATTATTACCTACATAATCAGTGGAATTAACGATACCGATTTGCGAAAAAAATGTATCTATCGTTCAGTTTCAGAGTTGCCATCAACTTTTAAAATCCATTAACAATTTTATATCTTTCAATTCGTTAAGATCACCATTTCAACCGCGATCAAATTTGTTACGTCCGCCTGCTCCGCAAAATTTTAATAAAATAGAATTGACCCCACAATATTCCCGCAGTAACAGTAAGGGCAGTAAAAATGTGTTTTGTAATAATTGTTCCAACCCCGGTCACTTTTCAATAAAATGTTCAGCACCACAAAGACGAGATCGTTGTTCCATCTGCCACCGAACGATTCATATTACCTCCAACTCCTCGCTACAATGCAGAGCTAGTCTAAGTTACAATATTAAAAATATTCAGGAGAGCGATTTTTAAAGTTGAAAATGTTTTTACCTACTCCTAAACTATTTTATGAAACACCTTGGCGTAAAAAACATATATATTAATTTGTTTGTGCTGGATTTTAGCGGCACTAGATTTTTTTAAGAAGCATTATTATTTTAGTTGATTTTTGGACATACGATTATTGTGCATATATATTTTGATTGTAGAACAAGCCTATCTCATCAAAGTGGACATATGATTAACTACCTCAGCATATATACATATGATTAACTACCTCTTACTGACAATGTACATAGGATTTAGGAGAAAATATATAAAAAAGTTGAATATAATAAATAAATACAAAATCTTTACTGTTTTCCACTATTTTATTTTTAATAAATCAATATGTAGGTAGCGATAAATTGTTGTACATACATTTTATGTAGGTATGTTCAGTCTAAACAATTAATGTTTTAAACACGAAAAAAATTAACATTCTTAAAAAAAAAAAAAAAAATAAAAAATAATGCATTTATTCTTTGCATTGAAAAGAGTTATAAGGAGTAGTTAACTTTAACTTTTAAGTAACTATCATTTTAAAAATTATCAGTTATTTGTTTAAAAAATACGAAAATTAAAATCTTTTCATAAAAAATTAATAAAAAAATTCCGTCACATTTAAAAAAAAAAAAAGTTAAAAAATATATATTTGATTAGAAGTTATTCAGAGTCATTGTTATCCATCTCCAGGACATCTTGAGATGTGGACCCTTCTTTAAGATGCTCGTAGAATGGATGATATATTTTAGGAATAACTTTTTCCCGGCAAAGTTGCATAAGATCCTTATGCTTTAATTTTTGTATTGGAATTTGGCTGTTTCTTAGCTGCACAAGGTTGTAGGTGTCTGCATTTTTGAGAGTTCCTCTTTTTTTCTCCATTGTGTTGATAGTTTTCGTTTCACCATCAAATGCATAATTAAACTTTATTAAATTGGGAGTTTCTGGGAATGTTTGAACCACTTTAACCTTGCTCCATTTAACGTCGTTTCCTTCTTCGTCTTTTTTCCAATTTTTGGTCGTGTCTGTAACCATTTTTTTTAAGTCAAAAATGTCGCTCGCATGCATTTCTTTGACTATATACGGCCTAGTCTTGCAAGCAGTCTGCGCAACATTGTACCACTGATCTGGACAGTATATTGGAATATTTTTGGTGGCTCTTTCGATGACACTATGCATCGAGTCGCCCTCGTTTTGTGTGTGGCCAGGCTCTAGAAAACTGTGCTTGATTTCTACATTGAATTTAGCTGTGGAATGTTGGTACAAGCAAAACAAGTATCGGTTTAGATTTTGTCCACTGCAGTTGTCAGAATAAAACCTTAAACTTTTTTTCCCTTCAGCAACTTTGGTTTTTATGAAAGAGAACACACAGCTTCCTATTTCACAAGCCCCTCTCGATGCTATAGCTTCATGCCACATAAAGCAAAAGCCTTGCCGGGATCCAATGTCATACACGGTCAGTTTATAAGTAGACAGCTTGCGCCTGTAATATAATTGGGAGATTTCAGCTTTTGGGGATATAAGAGCTTTTTGCAGGTCAAAAGCAGCAACGCAGAAATCAGAAAAGCTTTCAGATCGGAGTTTATCATTGGTTTTTTCGTTTCTTCATATAGTATAACGTTAGTGCCAGTTCTTTAGCCTTAACGTGATTCGCCATAATTTCTTTCATGTTATCTTTTTCTTGGCCATACGAATTTTTAAATTTGTTGCACAGATCACATTGGTCTTTTTTCGGTACATGAAACGACTAATTAAACTCGGTTAAAAAAACCTGCCGATACACGGCGAAGGATGCATTTCGGGTGATGTTTTCATTTTCTTTGTACATTTCATACAATCTTGTTATGTTCAGTCCAGGTGGTAGATACTCTCTTTGTACAGGAATGGCTTTCTACTCTTTGAATGCTATTAATATGTCCTCGAACGGAGTTTTTTTTACGGAACTTGGAAGAAGAGAATTCATATTTGTGCGCCCACGATTATCGTCCTTTACTACAATGATTCCTTTTTGATAAGATTTATTAACCATAGTTTTAACCATTAATGGCTTATAGATAGTGTATTTATAAAAAAATGTCTGGCACACTTTAATTTTTTGGTCAGTTTGTAGGGTCGGCATGTAGTAATAATACGAGAGATTTCTTCTACTTTCGATGTTTTCTTCATTATCAGAAAATCTATTATTTACCTTTGGTCTTACCCGTACTCGTTTTTATTTGCTGAACTTCAACGTATTTCGTAATTTCGCTGCCGATTAATGTCTCCCAGTTTCCAAAATTCTTTGAAAACTAGTTGCCTAGAAGCTTCGTCGATTTTAGAGTTGCATTTCAGTCTGCATTTTTCATTGTTCGTTCGCAAACCGTTTTGTTTTTAGAATTCACGTACTCCTGCCTACTGTTTCTGAGGACTTTTCTCTTGTTTCGAACCCATTCTGCCTCTTTGCGAACACGTTTTCTTGAAAGAATAGAATTAGACGCAGACATACTGTTGTTTCCAAGGTTGTGGTCCAAACTTCCATCATTTGTTTCCAAAATATCATGGTTTCTTGAAGCATTACGAATAGACTCACCGGGTAATGCGGCGTTTTCTCTTGAGATGCCAACTGAGTGATCATCGTTCATTGAAAGATGAGGACTTGAATCTTTGTTATTAGATGAGTACAAACTGCTGTTTGAAGGACAATAGTCGGAACCACCATCATCTGTTTCGAAAGGATCGTTTTCGTCCTCTTCACTTAAACCCTCATGAGAGTTATCTAAACAAGAAGTACAGTTTTTCAAAAAGTCAAAAACTGGACTCATCCATTGCAGTTTTAACTGCAACTACTTGTTCTCTTTGGACTTCATGTGCTTTTTCAGAAAATAAACACACGTTTTAATTAGCTATAATTCTTAGCATAATAGATTGATCACATATTGTGCTAAGAATTATAGATTTTAAAGTAAAAAAACACTAAATATTACAGGCTGTACTTACTATTTTCATTAGTAATGTTTTCAAAGTTAGACTGATTGATTGAATTTTGTTCCAATGTTCGTGGTTCTGTCAGAACTTCGAACGAATCTTTGAACAGTTAAGACAAGTTATAATAAGTTAAAAATGTTATTTTTTTCTTGTTTTATATTGTAAACATTTTTTTTTTTATACTAACCTGTATTACCCCGTCGTTTTAAGACGAGGCTGACCATCTTTTGGCCTCTTGACACGTTGTTAAACATCTTATAGAAAAGAACAAACTAAACCTTTTCACTTTACGTAATGACAAAACTATCCTAAGTCAATACAAAACAATAATAAAGGGGAACACACTTAGGCTATTTGTTTTGTAGAGTAAACAAAACCTAACTCCATGTAGTAGACATAGGTTAGTTCTGGATTTAAAAAAAAAACTTAGGACATAGCATTTTTTTGTACGATTAAAACTGTGAACGAACTACTGCGCGTAGGAACACGGATATCACACAAGCACGCGCAAAATGCGACTGGCTTTCATTCTGATGTAAAAATCGCAAATTTCGAAATTTTGGACTTAGACTAGTTCTGCATTGTAGCGACGAACTGTCCAGAAAAAATAATGTTCCGAAACCGTCTGTAAATAATATCGTCGAATATGATCAACCAACGGTAAACCATTCTGTAAATAAAATCTAAATCAATGGAGTTCAGACCTTATCTTTCGTCGACCCTGGAAGTAACTGCACCCTTATTCGGTGAAGGAAAGCATGTAGCTACCGCGAAAATTCTTGCGTCTTTACAGATTGACAACAAATTTTATTCAACCGATGTGCTAGTTGTTGAAGATCAGTTTCTATGCGAAAACGTGCTGTTAGGACGAGATATTTTGTGCCGTGAAGGAAACCGTCTTATTATCGAAGGGGAAGACTGCTGGATCGAAAGAATAAATAGCATTCAAGCTACCGACAATTCGTTTTGTCGAAACACGCAGGATGCTTTGCTAATGAGGTTCGCAGTGTAGGTAAATTTTCCCTCGTTAAAATGGAAATCAAGCTGACAACCGGTGTCCCCGTTAATTTGAAACCATATCGCATAGCCTTCGCAAGGCGTCCAATCGTTCGGAAAATCGTCGACGAACTGTTGGAGAGTGAAATTATTCGACCACCTGAATCGCCTTATGCATCGCCTATTGTGCTTGTTGACAAGAATAATGGAGCAAGCCGTATGTTCATCGACTTCAGGAGTTAAATAAAATAACCGTCAAACAACCGTTTCCGATGCCTGTAATGGATGAATTATTGGGGCAGCTATCCGCTAATAAATATTTCACGACTTTTGACTTTAAAATGGGCTACCATAAAATTGAAATCGAAGAGTCATCTAAACCGTACACCGCTGTTGTTACCACCGACAGGCATTTTGAGTACAACCGCATGCCATTCGGACTTGTAAATGCGCCTGCTGTTTTTCAAGCCATGATGAAAAAACTGACGAATGAATTTGGACCAGGTTACCTGATAACTTATTTAGACAACGTAGTAATTCCCAGCAACACTACAGATGAAGGCCTCTTAAAACTGGAAGCGTTCCTAAACAAGCTCGAAGACTGTGGTCTCACACTTAGGCTCGACAAAAGGGGGTTTCTGTGAAATAAAATTTCTTTTCTGGAATACATCATAGATGAACGTGTCATTTCGGTATGGCTCACGGTATTCTTTAACTTAACGGGTTTCCGAAGGTACATATGTACCTAAATACATTAAAGACTATATATCAGCGTGTACGTATATAGATTGCTGTTATAATAAATCTAAGAGAGGCAAATCAGACGGATTTAATCGAGCCCATACCATTTCGATTACTACACATAGACCATCTCGGACCATTTATACGCATCAAGCGGCGAAATATGTATGTTGTTGCAGTGTCCGATGCTTTTAGCAAGTACTTAATAGCAGAAGCCGCCCGAAGTACCAAAACAGCTCCAGTTATTACTGTCTTAAACAATTTGACAATTTATTTTGGTCTTCCCAAGCGAATCATCACTGACCGAGGAACATCATTTACATTGAAAGTTTTTGAAAAATATTGTGAAACTAGCAACATTTAATATACCAAAACTGCTGTAAGTACACCGAGGGCAAATGTACAAGTGGAGCACGCCAACCAAACAATAGTAAATTTTCCCCGTACTTCAACCGAAAACCCGAAGGATTGGGACGAAAAACTGCGAGATCTTCAGTGGAGCGTGAACTCGCAGAAAAATTCAACTTTCGGTCAATGAAGTAATTTTTGATTTTAAATTAATTGACGTGCTACAAAATAAAACAATCGCTGCTATACATGACGAACATGACAAAAACATTGATTTAATTTTAGACGCCAAACGAGACATTGCCTGACGGAATATTCAAACTGAACGAGAAAAGTGGAAGCAGAGATTCAATCAAAAACGTTCCGAAACCACGAAATACGAAATTAATGATTTGATTGTAATTGAAAATGAACCGCCTGCAACCGGAAAATCGCTGAAATTAGAACCAAAATACCGTGGCCCTTACGTTGTTACTAAAGTCTTGGGTAACGATCGCTATTTAGTTGAAGACATCGAGGGCATGCAGATTACAAGAAGAAAATTCTGCTGTGTTTATTCTTCAGCCAAACTTAAGTCGTTGTGTAGCAGCTCGCCAGAATTAGATAGCATGAATGAGGGCGGTGATGAAATCGATGACGATTTCAAGTCAGGAACGGTCGAGTTGTCACCATCTAGAACAAACACACACACCCATAACCCGCAGATACATATGCACACGTCCGGACTTACACTCACACATATCGACACATACGATGGGGATATACTTAGGCTAGAAGACATTTGATCATAGTACGCCGCCGTGACCGGAACGTAAATTCGCCATCCTTATTTTGTACATACATATCCGTTGGTCATATACTTATTTTCCCTTAATAAATGGTTTTGTTTTAAATCAAAGAAACTCTTTTCGTAATATCCTGACACATGGAACCTCACGTGCAGTGGTCCGACACACTAACCAGTGCGCGGCGCGCGTCCACAACGTTACGTGAAAGTTTTCACGATTTTTGCAATTTTTTATTCGATCAAGCTGTGTCATTCATACTGTCATGCGAAGCATCTTCATCTCAGCTGCCCTTAATTTACTCTCACACGTTTTGTACATTGTCCAATGTTGTACACCATATCTGAGTGCTGGACGCACAACTGCGGTGTAGAGCATTCCTCCCTGTTTCGGGAACATTTTTCGGTTACAGAAGATAGCAGAGTTTTTCGGCCACTTCACCCGCCCTACGCTTACCCGATGATTGATGCTGTCATCACAAGTAGCTTTGCTATTAATAGATCCGAGATATTTAAATTTTTCGTACTATGGAAGTACTGTTCCACTCAAATAAATGTCAGAAATAGGCCTGAGTAGATCAGAGAAAGGACAGCACAAGTACTCTCTCTTTTTAGTACTAAGGTGATACCCATTTCCTCTTCCTATTGGCCCCATTGCGATCAAAGAATGACTAGTGTGCTTTGGAGTCCATCACTTTACCTTAAAGCGCGTAGTCGAGGGCTGCAAAAAAGAACAAAGGGTCTAAGACACTTTCCTGCACCCCGACATTGATTGAGAATTCTTCGGTTACAGTTCTTAGTTTATTCTCCCATGGAACTCTTCCATTACTTAGTGCCATACATACATATAAAATTTCGTGGTTGTCTGTCGAATGCTTTTTCAATGTCAACGGATACAATATGCAAATCCTTTAAGGAATCGCGAAGTTTTTCCATTATGATCCTTATACTTTGGATTACCTCTGTAGTTGAATTACCCGCAACAAACCCGCACTGATCATCAGATACAAGTTCATCTTCGGTGGGTATAAATTTTCGACTAAGCTCGCGCTTGCATTTGCAATTCAAATCACTGCAAAAAATTTAAAAGCGCGAGCTAATGAGTGCTTGCGCTTGTAAAATGTTGCTACATAAACACACTGCCCTGACAAATATACATAATTTTAAAGCGTGAGCTTGCGCTTGCTAGTGTTAGTATTACTGGCTGGCTACATAACCATAACCTTACCCTTCCTTTTATGCTCAGAGAGAAGGTACCTTTCCTTTTTTTTTTTTTTTTAGATATCAGGGGTATCTCGTCTACCCCAACTGTTTTTGTTTTATTTTTTATTTTTTTAGTATTTCAACGCTTCACTAACTTCTTCGACTGTAATGTCGAGTAATTCTTCACAGTTATGGGTGGCTCTTGAAAAGTATAGCCGGAGAAACTGTTCATTAAAAAGTCCTTTCCACTCCTTTACATCCACAAGAAGCTGGCCCTGAGCTTGGCAAACCCTGATGATCTTTGGCAAGCGAGTATTCCTACTTCTTTTGGCAGCTATTTTGAAGTACTTTTGATTACATCTATTGTATGTATCTGTATCTATATGTATATATATATATATAACAATTACCTGTTCTTACGTGTGCTAAAAACTCATTAGTTGTGAAGTAAGAAATGCATGTAAATCAAAAGTTTTCCGATAGATAGCGCTGAACACCAACATATCAAACTCAAAAGCTAAGTCCGGTATTACACGGTGACTCTTGATTCATGACTCTTTTGAAATCACACAAGTGCAAAAGAGCAACCCGGAGAGTCGTGGGTAGAATTTCGGTGACTCTTTTTGACGTTTCTCCTTCTCATTGTTCGTTATTTTTCTATTTTACTTTATTTCTTTTCATTGCCTGTTGAGCGTAGACATGGAAACTACAGAATAAATCAAATTGAATGTATACAAAATATCTTTTTACATGTTTCACAACTCAAGAACAATTTCTCTATACATTATTCTGTCGGTATTCATACATTTCATAGCTATGTACATACATATATGTTAAATGTTTGTTAAGTGAGCTCTAAGCAATTCACAACGAAAGAAAAAATAAAAGAGAGCTGTCAAATTAGAGTCATGGAAAAGAGTCACCGTGTAATAGCGGACTAACCATCCGATTGAGCTAAATCAAAAGTTTTCAAGATTTTAGATATATGGCGCTGAACACCAAAATCTCAATTTCAAAAACTAACCATCCGATTGAGCTGAACTTACGCAATATATTTGTTGCGAAATGAGAAGTACATGTAAATCAAAAGTTTTCGAGATTTCAGATAGATGGCGCTGAACAGCAAAATCTCAAACTCAAAACTAACCATTCGATTGAGCTGAAACTGACACAAATTATTTGTTATGAAGTTAAAAGTACCCGTTAATCAAAAGTTTTCAATTTTTACGGCAGATGACGCTTAACACTAAAATCTCAGACTCAAAAACTAACCATCCAATTGAGCTGAAACTTGCACAATATATTTGTTATGAAGTGAGAAGTGCACGTAAATCAAAAGATTTTAAGTTTTCCGATAATTGGCGCCTCAAAATGATTATTACAGCACTGCACTGGGACAACTAACAATGAAATGACATTTCTTATGACAAAATCAACACATTCACGTGCAATCACACAAAGTTAATGAGAGGAAGGCTATACACATAGAACGATTAATTTGTTATAGATGTAAACAACAACTTGGAGAAATTGACAAATGCAGCAGAAAATGACAACCAACACTACAATGACATTTCTCACGCCACAAATGAAATATTTACCACACGGTAGCACGAATAAAGAATTTAAATTTATTAATCGTTCAATAAAAAAACATCTATATTTCATTTTATTAAATGGCGTTGCAGCGCACGGAAGTCATCCGCTACATAGTCTTTACATCTATAAAAGAGAACACATTTTTCTGTGTGTGAATAGGGAGTAGGTACGTAACAATACCTCAACAATATACATATATATGTATAAATCGATTTGCTGTGAGAAGTGGTATAATTTAGAAGTAATTTTAATATCCTGAATCCGTTATTGGGCTTTTAAACTCCTTTTATATGTTTTTTAACTGACAAAAATGTAATTACACTAGTCAACACGATTCGTTGCCGTTAATTAAATTATACATTTATGGAATCGTACATGCATAAGTATTAACAGAAAAATATCAGAAATAGTTTACTACATCGAATTATCTAAATACATATACGGCAAAATGCATAAAGGGTGAGCCAACACCTAGTGTGGAGGTTTTCATTAAATTAAACACATATTTATTACGAAATCAATATAGAACTTTATTGATTAATGAAGTCCACGGCAATTATGAATGGATCTCAAGCATAACATCCAAATTGAAATTGCGGCCATTGTCCCACTTATTCTTCAAAAAGTCACCGATAATTTGGACCTTCGGATGGTCGTTTGTAACAGAAGCCATGTGAACACATTAACAATGTTGTGTTCCATTCATAATTGCCATGGACTGGCTTCATTAATTAATAAAATCTTATATTTATTTCACAATAAATATGTGCTCAATTTAACAAAAACTTCCACACTAATTGTTGGCTCACTTTTTACTTGACATTGGTTACTGACATTTTATCGCTTAGGAGTACTATAACTACCATCACTAAAGAATTAACGATAACAAAAAAATATTGCTCAAAGCCCCTTAGTAGAGCCAAGCTACATCATTTTGCCACCCTTACACTTAAAATTGGGACTTATGAACATTTTTATTAAAGCCTTGGATAAAACTGGAGAAGATTTGCTCTATTTAAAAACTTTGTTCCCCAGATTGAGCGAAACTAAATTAAAAGAAGACATTTTTATAGGGCCAGATATAACAAAGGTTATGAAGGACTCCAATTTTTTTGACAAATTAAATATACAGCAAAAAAATGCATGGCTTTCTTTTGTTGAAGTGACACAACATTTGTTAGCCAATACAAAGTCATCAAACTATAAGGAAATCATTTCTTTCGTAAGCTATTACAAAACTACAGAAGCTTGAGATGCAAAATGTATTTCAAGATTCATTTCCTTGATTGAGAGATTTCACCAAGACATAATGGCGATGGAAAAACGATATCAAGGAAAATGGTCGCCGAGAATGCTCGCAGACTTTTGTTGGACCTCAAAACGAGATCATCCATCATATTTGTATAAAAGACAAGCAAAACGCATCAAAAATTCGTCAGAATAAAAGAAAAAAAATTAATATCTACAAGGTTTCACGTATTTTAACTTTTATAAACATTTTCTTCTAAAAATATGGATGTTTCATAAATTTTTTACAGACATATTTTAAACAATTTCATGCCAAGGTATACAAAAAAAACATTTTGGAAGAACGGCAAAAAAGAATATTTTATTTGTTGACCAGTGTTATTTGCGATATAAAGATATCACAGATATGCGTAAGTCATTGCAATCAATGGTCCACCAGTGGAATGCGCGCATATTCATGTTCATCAAACAAACCTTTTTTCTTTCCTTGCACTATTATAGGTTTCTTATGTAATTATGCATCTCTAAAAAAAACGCATCGCAAAAAAATAAGTAGGCTAACGAAACCCCAAGATTATTATACGTCAATAGATTCGTTTTGAAGGGAAGAAGGACAAGAAATAAATTTTAAATTCCAAAATGTCTTTGTTTGCCTTCTGAGCGCATTTATGTACTCTTTTATGTCCTTTCAAAAACATTGTTTCACTTTCCACTCTTCTAACCTAAAAATGGCTAAGCCGATTTGAATGTAACTAAATTCTCTGATTAGTAGTGGAGGAGTAGTGGGCCAAAATATAAATTCTTGTGTCAACGAAAAATCTTAAACAATCGCGTGTCATGGCAATCAACAGATCACCAGCGGCTGAGTGTATACATATGTACATTGTATGTACATGTTTATGTTCATCAGATATATATTTTTTTCTTTTGGTTCACCTACAGGGAAGTGCGATTACACTCCTCAAATGAACTGTAGATAAATGTTTTTTTTTATGTTTGGAAGAATTTGTTTGTTTTACTTATGTAAATAGGTGTTTTTCGAGAAATACTTCAGGTAAATATACGAGTTTTTCAAATGTTGAGATTGAACTTACCATCTCTAAATATTGATACCACAGTCCTAGCTCAGTACTGGCTCTCCGGATTAAACAAAATAAAAAATAGGTGAATTTAGTAAATTCGCCGCTGATCCATTCAAGGTATAAAAAATCCTTCTGCGTTGTTTTGGATCTGAGCAATGATATAAACAACTAATCAAATCATCGCCCAGAGTTTTCCTTCAGTTATGTTTTGATCTTCAGTGTGCGATCTCTTCTAAAGTTAAAATTGAAAAAAAACATTATCAGTGCCAAATCTAAGATAATGTACATTTTAATTTTTTCCTGTATTGCGAGGTACCATTTAATTATGTCTGGAGAAATAATACATTTTGCAGAAAGAAACAGGGAGTAAGAGTACCCGGACACTCCGGGGTAAAAAAAGACCAAGTACTTGGAAAAGCTTATACTGTTCATCTTAATAATGCAGAGTGCTATTACCTCCGTCTCCTGCTTCACGAAGTTAGAGAGCCTACATCCTTCTCAGACTTAAAGACAGTAGCTGGTCAGGTTCATCCTACATTACACTCAGCTTGCAGGGCTCTGGGACTATTGGAAAACGATAGACATTGGGACCAGACACTAGGGAAAAGCCTCCGATTTACCTCATAAGATAAGGGATCTGTTCGCCATTATGCTGGTTTTCTGACTGCTATTCGATCCACTTCGCCTCTGGAAGAAGTACAGAGGGAGTTTGGCTGAAGATCTTAAAAAACAGTTGTAAAAAGAATTTGTGAGCCTGGATGATCAACATAGTATGGATGTTGTCTATAACAAATGCTTGATATTGCTCGAGAACTTAGTAATTGGGGTGGGAGGCCAACATCTTAAGCACTATGGTTTACCGCAGCCCTTAGTATCACCTGAAACTTCTGACAACCGTAGTTACTTAAGAGAAATGTCATATGATATCGACGACCTATCCAAGAGGATTTTGGAAAACCAGCCACTACTCAATTGCGATCAGAAGCAAATTTATGATGAAACCATTGAAGGCTTTAAAACAGCAGATGGTAACATTTTCTTTTTAGACGCTCCAGGCGGGACGGGAAAAACGTTTCTCATTAACCTGTTACTTGCTAAGGTTGGAGAGAATCGTAAAATCGGCATTGCTGTCGCTTCTTCTGGAATAGCTGCAACACTGTTGGAGGAAGGCAGGACTGCGCATTCAGCATTTAAGTAACCTCTTAATCAAAACACTTTCGAAACTCCTCTTTGTAATATATCTAATCAAAGTAATATGGCTCAGGTGCTTCGACAATGTAAGCTCATAGTTTCGGATGAGTGCACTATGTCACACAAGGGAGCCATCCAAGCATCAGATAGAACGCTAAAGGATTTGCGAAGTAATACTATGCGGATGGGTGGAGTCACTGCACTTCTTGCCGGTGACCTTAGGCAAACGTTGCCGGTTGTTCGAAGGGGAACTGATGCTGCCGATATAAGGCCCTACCTAAAATCATCCTACTTGTGGCCAAAGACGAAGCCGAGAGACCTCCAAAAAAATATGATAGTACATTTGGGACACGACTTATGTGGAGAAGAGTTTGCGCAACTACTTATAAAGATAGGCGAGGGAAGTATAGAAGAGAAGGATGGAAGAATAGAATTTCCTAATAGTTTGTGCCGCATCGTAAGCGACATAAAGGCACTTACTGAAAATTGTTACGTGTAAATTTCGCACGAGGTCCTTGGTCCCCTCCGTCCTACCAATTCTCACCCGTCCACCATTTTTGGCCTTCCAATTTTATTCCGTTGTCTTCTTGGAGCAGTGGTCTCGTAAGCGTTCCTGGATGGTTCCGCCATTCAGTGCTTATACCTCTCCACACGCTTCTAGGGGGCAACAAAAGCAGGTACTCCGGGACACAGAGCCCAACGGTCGGTTGGCAACCCTCTGATGCGGATGGACCGTCCGCCAACGATGTAAATCAGATCAGTGACGAGTGAGACGAGCGACGATGAAGAAGAGGGTGGACTACCCTAATATCTTGCCCACACCACCAGGGCATATGTATCGACAACATAAAGGACGAGTACACAACGAGAAACATCCCCAAACACACCAAACACATGCAACACAACTTGTACGACCATGAGCAGCGGTCAACGGACTGAAGGAGGTTCAGTCCAAATTCATAAATTCAGCGATGGCCGAGAGCCCGACTTTTACACTGAATTATTTGTATGGGGTGGCACGTCATCGGCTAGTCCCTTTTCCCCAAATCTGCGTGAGATTCCACCGGGATAGCTAGCTTTCGCGGACTTAATAAAATAATAGGAATACGAGTGGGTACTCAGGCTTCTTCCTCCTCAGGAGTGTCCAACGCAAGGCGTTGTTTGACACATTTACATTTTCAATAACCTCTTTTCTTCTTGCTAGGTCCAACGCCAAACGTTGTCTGACAAATCTCCTTTTTCGTCTCATATTCCTTCGCTTTGGTATTTTTCGCGATAGTGTTTCAAATATTTCATTTTGCGTTCACTAGCCCCTCAATTGCTAGCGTTTGCTGTGAACGTGGCACCAGGGTAAAGAGCGAACTCCGGGAATGCGTAACCCGACCCTCTGAACTGCCAGTTGTTGGTGCGATTTCAGAGAGAGAGAGAGCCATTGGAAAAATGGAAAGAGCTGCTGGATAGCGGCGTTCAAGGAACGGTTGCATGCTTCAGCAAAAGAGCGGAGTACTGCACATAAAGCCGTCCTTGAACTGGTAATGGCTGAATAAGAGTGGCCAATTTACAGTGAGAGGCTCTCGGTCGGTTAGGCAAAGTGCTGAGGCGAGTTCAGCACTTCTTGGTTGACCACGAAAGTGAGCGGAAGAGCGCTAAAGTGATCGAGGAGTTTTTTTTTTAGCAGTGAGCAAGTCCAGAAGGGGACTAAGACTAAAATATATAAGGGAAGGAGAAGGAGCAAATAGGAGCATTTGAGGAAGATTTGAGGAGGAACCCTTTCGAGACGAGGAGAAAGAGGCAGATTACCCACTCAGGAAAAAGATAAGTTGTTTCAATTCTATTTTGAATTCTCTTTGTGCGATTAGTGTAGGATTTTGTGTGTCATAAATCCCGGTAGGGTCTCATACCGTAAATTTCCCGGTGAAAGCGGGACGCGCGACCTAATTCCGGTTTAACGTTTTAAGTTTCGGGACCGGTGATAGCGGGCCACCCCAACGGCTTCATATGCGCAAAAACGGTTAAATTTAACCTTTGTTCTTTTTTAAATACGGTTAAATACAACCCTTGTTTTTTTTACCTTTCACCATTTCCTTCTTGTGGAAAAACTTTTCGAAAATAAATTGGCCGTACTCATAAAGAGTGTTATAACGCACGTTCGTTGTTGCAATTTCCCAATCTTCTTTATATCATCTGTGGCTAGCTATCACTTTCGCTTTATTCCTTCGCGTGCGCAGCCGGCTTAGTTTTTTTTCTGTTTTTTTTTTTTTTTTTTTTTTTTTAATTTTTCGGGAATAATTCTATTGAAGAATTTTATTGCGACAAAATGTTTATCCCGATTTGAAAAACATCAGTAGCAAACCAATTACATGGCTAAAGGAGCGAGCTATATCAACACCAAAAAATGATGCAGTTACTGAAATCAATGCTTGCCTTTTACTTAAGTTTAATGCTCTTGACATGGAATACAAATCTATAGATTCAGTAGTACATATGGAAGAAGTAGTGCATTACCCGCTGGAATTCCTACATACTCTCAATCTCCCAGGCATTCCTTCACATAAGCTTACATTAAAAGTCGGCGCACCTGTTATGCTCTTAAGGAATTTAAACCCTCCCAAAATGTGCAACGGTACTAGATTGCAGATGAAAGTTCTCCAAAAGAATTTGATAGAGGCGATAATTCTTACTGGATGCAGCCAAGGAGAAACTGTTAATTCCTCGCATCCCGCAATTCCCAGCGAAGGTTTAATTTGCCATAACTGTAAATAAGGCTCAGGGTCAGTCCTTAAAGAAGGGTGGCGTTGATTTAAGGGCAGACTGCTTGTCTCATGGTCAACTATATGTGGCATGTTCGGGAGTCTCTCCATTCTACAGCCTGAGGGAAAAACGACGAACATAGTTTATAGAGAGGTGTTGAAGAAATAAGGTAACCCAACGGCAGTTCTAAGATTTATAAAATACCTTGGATTAATTTGACAGCTCCATTAGTATTCATATAAATACCGGGGCTTACAAAAGAACCTGCCAAGGGTGCGTAATGCTACGCAGACTTTACCTCCTCGGCGTGCATTCTTATTAACACTAAAATTGTCTGCTTCAATAGTACGCCTTCAAACTAAATAGTTACACAGTTTATAAAAATTATAGTTTGGCCGATTATTCACAAAAAAAAAACAAGTTGAGCCCTTAGTATCAGCTGAAACACCTGTCAACTACAACTAAAAATCGGCGATCTATTTTGGAAAACTTGTACTTCGCTATATCACACAAGGGGCAAACGAGGCAATGGATTTAACCAGCAGATACACGTTTAAAGATCTACGAATCTCATTCACCGACTGATTTTTGTAATTAATTTACAAGGAACTGACAAGTTTTCTGGAAAATAATTGTAGAAGCCTTCATTTGTTACAGTTTCAGGAGTATACAAAAGATGTTTTTTTAAAGAAATTTTTTTTCGAATTTTTATTTCCTTAATTAGATTTTTCTGAAAATGTATTGTAGAGATTCAATAAAATGAATTAATGATACGTACGATTAAAATAATTAAAAAAAATTAAATGTACATATTTAAGACTTTGCAATTAAAATAGTTTACGGCCACGAGCGATTTTAATAAATAATTTGGAGGTAGTAAAGGATTTTATCTACCTAGGCTCTACGGTGAACTCCGCAAATAACATCAGTAAGGAGATCACACCAAGAATACTCTTGCCAATCGTTGTTTCTATGTCCTAAGACGGCAATTGAGTAGCAAAGCCGTAACTTGAACTACTAAGGTAACTCTTTATAAGACACTAATCATCCCAGTCCTGATGTATGGCGCAGAGGCATGGGCTTTGACAAAACCGGATGAGGATGCCCTTGGTTATTTCGAGAGAAAAGTTCTTCGAGCGATCTTTGGTCCCGTCTGCATAGACGGTGAGTGAAGGAGAAGGTGCAATGCCGAACTATACGGCCTGTATAAGGACATTGACGTAGCCAGAAGAGTTCACATACACGACTAAGATGGCTGGGTCATTTAGAGCGGATGGCGCCCAACGTTCCCGCTAAGAAAGTTTTCGAATCCACCCCGGATGGACAACGCAGTAGAGGACGACTTCGCGGTAGGTGGCGCAAACAAGTGGAGGGGCACCTCAACCAACTTGACGTGCGCAACTGGACGCAGCTGGCTCGTAACCGCGCTGGCTGGAGAGGTTTGTTGGTTGAGGCCCAGGTACACCCCGGATTGTAGCGCCATCTAAGCATGTAAGTAAAGTAAGTATGGCCACGAGCGAAGCCGGCTGGGTCAGCTAGTGCATGAATATTAACCGTTTTTGGCTAAATACGTAAGCTAACATGCCGCGCAAAATCCAACTTTATATGTTGAAACGGGCTCGAAGGACCAAAATGTACGCATATTCGAAATTTCGACGTGGGCCATTAATATCGTTGGATTATTACGTGGCTGAAAATTAAAAAGCTATCGAAAAACGTAAATTTGTAAAGGAAAAATTAAACTCCCGTGTTCCACTACAAAATGAACTTCCTTTATTGGTATCTCAAAACGTAACGAAAGAGAGAACGATATACATAAAATAAAATTGTGCTAACTTGACGAAGAAACGACCATAAGGTGGAATTAAAAGCTTTTTAGACGGGCGAACAGTATCCTTCTGAAAGTCTTTGCTAACGTGTTAGAGACGCGTTCCAGACCTGTGGTTGAGGATATTTTGGGGGATGAGTAATGCGGTTTTCGTGCTGATAGAAACACAACCGACCAGTTATTCACTCTCAGAAGAGTTCTTGAGAAACCCAGGGAGTATGCTTAACCTGTCTACACCTGTTTTGTGAATTTGGCGAAAGCATGTGTTAGGGTTCCTCAAGGCAAACTCTGGAGTGTTCGGTAAGAGTATGGAGTTGATCGTTTCCTGTTAAAGGCGATTCAGTCTTTATACATATGCAAACTGTAGAAGCTGTGTTCGGGTAAATGGCGTTAAATCAATACCTTTCACTGTGGCCATTCGACCCCGCCAAGGGTAGATTCTGTCACCTCTCCTCTTCATTGTATATTTGGACTGGATGTTTCAAAGTTGGAGACTTAAGGCTTAGTCATCCGCTCTTTGCGGATGATTTGGTCATCCTTGGGTCCTCAAGAACCGAACTTCAGCGCGCACTCGAAAGGTTTGTATCCGTTTGTGATGATGCTGAAATGAAGATCAACCTGAACAAATCGGAAGTAATGGTCATTTCCAGAATACGAATTCAGTGCACCCTGCATGTTAGTGCTCCCACTGAAGCAGGTGGACCTCTGGGTCTTATCACTATCGACAGGAAGAGCAGTACTGAGTTATCCTGTAGAATTGATCAAGCTGGATCAATTTTGAGAGAGCTTGGTCAATCTGTTATAAGGAAAGCCGAACTTAGTGTTCAAGTTAAATTATTGTTTTTTAACTCGGTTTATATTCCAACTCTCACCTATGGTCATGAAATTTGGGTACTGACCGAGAGAATAGGATCGCGGATACAAGCTGTCAAAAGAGGTTCCTTCGCGGTGCTGCTGAAATAAGTCGTAGGGATCAAGTGCGCAACATTAGAGCTCAATCTTGAGCAGCTACTTCTCCGAACGGAACGATCTATGCTTCTATGTTTTGGACACGTAATTGTATGCCCCTAGATCGGCATCCAAGACGTGTTATTATTGCCGTGCCATCAAGTAAGTGAGCCTTTGGGAGAGCTAGAAATAGATAGTTAGATCAAGTCCAATCAATTGAAAATGTATGTATGTATGTATGTATGTAAACAATTGCAATGACAAAACTGAGAGTACTCTGAAGAAGTGTACTTGAAATTGCATATTTAAAGACCCAGCGAAGTGGGTACAACCAGCTAGTTTATTATAATTATAAGGAGTAGTACTTACCACCAGCACGATCTATTGACATTTGACAGTTGGGTTAGGTTCAGGCTGGTGCTATGCTGCTCTTACACCCGGGGCAACCCGACGGCAATATGGCAAAAATAATTCCTTTTTTTTCACTTTAGGATATTACGCATATGCTCCGTTCACAATTGCGAGCTTTAAAATTCCCCGGAAAATTTAACGACTTAGCGTTATAATGTTTATTCCTTTTTTTTAATATTATGTTATGCTGCGCTTACATGTTTACGTACTGTTAGATTTAATTTTGGACAAGGCATTATTGGTGTAGTGTAAGTTTATTTATGTCGTAGGTTATTTTACCTATATAATAAATTATATATATACATAGTGATAAATCCAAGAAACAAGAGTAGTCATTGTGAGCGGACATAGGGTAAAAGGGATATTGGAAGGTGGGGATAGTTTCAATGTTCTGAATGAGTGAGGTGCATAAACCATGTATAACAGACAAGGAAGACAAATCAGAGAGAATTTATTAAAATAAGATCACAGATAAAAGAAAGAAAGAAAGAAAAAAAAAAAAAACGGGGATGAGGAAAGGGAGAAAAGAAAGTGGGCCAAAGAGCAATGACCGGCAAGTCACTTGCAGTTTTTAAAGCCAGCAAGCGGTCGATGCCCTAAGGCAACATCCCCCACAGAGGCAGCAGTCTTTTTATTTCGATAATAAAACAACAGTGAGTGAAAGCTCACTCGTAGGAGTTCTAACTTTTAACTAGAGGGTGAGTTGGCACTGCGATTTAAAAGGCAGGTTCTTCAAGTTTTTATTCTAGATACCTCGGTTTCCCCAAATCGTTATCCATAGGCAGTACTACAGCGTATATATTGGTGGGAAATAAACAAACAGAAAAAAAAAAAAGTAAAGTGGTGGTTCGGGAATTCGGTGTCCCCTTAATGATTCCATCCGTACAGAATTACCTAGGTAGTGGGTTGAGTTACTGCTTCTCCGCGGTAAAGCGGCAACCGTTACGGGCCTAGCCGGAGATAAGGTATAATATTATAGCGGTGGAGCCGAGGTACCGAAAAAGCGGTGGTGGTACCATTTGGCCTTAACGGGCATACATATAAACACGTACATACACACACACAACCAAGGACGATCCGACTCATTTACAACAAAGGACACCGATTTGACTATACAAAGGACAACAATACGACAAGCAACAGAAGAACATTCAGCGAATAGCAGTAAGAGTCTGGGTGCTCTACCACGACAGGGCCCAAGAGAGACCCTGAATCTACACTTAACGCCCAGGAAGGTGCTCCGTGGGACAAGGAGTGCTTCTAACGTTTTTTTTTTGTGAATTAAAAGTGAATTTATTCTACATAGTGTTAAGGTTAGATTAGTTTAGTTTAAATCTATGTTAAGGTTAGGGCTTTCTGCTTTAAATTCTGTTTTAGTGTGTGATTCCAGGATAAAAGGAAACAAGGATCCTTCCTTGTGCTGCCGGCAGAACAACGGGGGATTCCCAGAGTAAAACCGTGAGTAGTTTAAGTTAACCTTAAGTTTATTTTGAATTTTTTTTAGATTATTAGTGTTAAGGGCAGAAAGAGTGTTAGTTTTTAGTTTTTAGTTTTTGCTGAAGTTTATATAATAAAATGGTTTACATAGTGACGTTAAATTCAGTGAGTTTAAGTAATTGTAGAGATATGCGCGGATAAATTTTTTTTTGCTAGTGATGTGTGGGTGACGGGTCCTGCCGTCCTTCTATGGACGTACAATGACGTAACGGGACAATTACGAACGCTGACGACATGAACTGACGACAAACTTACAGCAGTGATCGGAAGGTACTTCGAGGGACTATCTCTCACAGAAATCGGGCCAGAGAGATAGCATTTGGTTGGCGTCGGAAGACGTTAAGGGTGGGCTGGCTAACCTTTGCCATTAACGCGGGTTCTTGACAAACCTATATCTGAGGGAGACTGTGGAAAGGAGGAGTTGCTTGTTAGGGTAAGGTAGGGTAGTTTTAAGTTAGTTTAGGGGTAGCTTTAGGGTTAATTGTAAGTGTTAGGTTAGTTTAGGTTTAGAATAGTTTAGTAAGGTTTAGTTCGCGTTTTCTTTTCCACATTTTCTCACGGGTTTAGGCATAAGTCCTTGGACATGGTTTTCTTTTCTTTTTCTTTTCGATCCTCTTTCGTCCGTCCGATGTCGGGTTAGGGTATAGGTTTCTCTTCTCTTAGGTTTAGTTTTATCGCGGCATGATTTTTTGGTTGTTGAGTAGGTGGTGTATGGTGGGGTTGGCAAGAACCAACCCGTCCGACGAGCTGAGCCGCCGCCGCCCTCCGCACCTGCACCGAAGTTGCCTCCGTGGTCCTACCCTTGCTCACAACAAGCATTACTGCAGCAGTTTGATAAATTTAGTAATGGACTTTATTCCCACTACATTTTTTAATTCATTACACGGCAGATAAAACCTCATATGTGGATAAGTACCGTTGAAACACTAATTGCCCACGTGGTCAGCATAATACATAATTGAGATCTGCTAGATTTGGATAGAAAAATCATCTGAATTTGGTCGGACCACATTTCAAACATGGTCCGCAAAAGTGCAATCAAAGCACTTTCGGACATACTTATTTGCCGATATACATACATAATTCGTGTTTGAAGGTAACGGTTTTCTCGGACCAGTGGAAAAGGCTAAATTGATTGCCTCTCCCTTAACTAACTAAACTAGATGCCATACAAGTAGTCATCGTATACGGTAGATACGGCCAGAAATATCGTAGAACGCATCATTTGTCACAGGCTGAAGGCAGCACTTGAAGAGATCGAGGGACTTTCGGAACGCTAATATGGCTTTCAAATGACATGCTCAACAATAAATATTATGAACAAGCTAGATAAAATGGCAGGGGAGAATATATGTACATGGATGAAGATGGAGAGGGGTTCTAAGATATACTGCCTTACCCTAACACTTTATACAAGAGGTAATTCTAAGATGGCAAACTAGAGCCATGTCTTACAGCCACTAAGAGACATGCGTGTACCAAAGTACCTTATCAAAATTGTGACAAGCTATATCACGTGCATGACCCTGTTATGCAGTACCGACAGGAATACATGATCAGTGGCGACGCGGCACAGGACTCTGTGAGGGGTCCACTGCTTTGGAAAATTATATACGACGCTATTTTGCGGCTCTCAGAACCTACTCGTAACCGACTTATTTGTTATAAGTATATAGTAACATTTTTTTTGAAGCAGTGACTATAATGCATAAATAGAGACCAATTTTTATGACACTAGAAGGATTTGTGCATACTTGAAAATAGGCTTAAAAACAATTCTTTTTTTGCTCCATTAGATTTGTCTGCATTGCAAAGAAGTAACCATTTTTTTCTATTCTTACTTGCACTGCACCCCATGTCAGCAATTAAAAACCAGCATCGCTATAATTGTCACTTACGAAGTTTGACAATTTCCCCCATAAAACACACTACCGAATTGAAGAATAAAACCAAAAAGTTCGCACAAGTTTTGCAAGAGCATTTGGGGAACATGAAGTTAATTTCCGCTTCTTACCGCAAAATGCTTTTGAAGTTTTGCTTTCCGAAAGTTCTAATTACCTGCAAAAGTTATGCAAGATGCGTTTGTAAAACTTCTGCATAAAATTATGCGAGATCTCTTTTATATATGCGCATATGTACTTTACGTTCAAACATATGATATATTAATACGCATTCATACATGCATATGTATATATGTATTTACATGTTCACATTCCCAAGTTTAATTCATATTTTAAATTTGTTTTTAAAGACACATTTTGGATTTTTTCAGCTTTTCTATCGAATAATAATCTGATAATTATGTAAGATACGAGGTATATATGGAGCTACTCATGGGTTGGGTTGGATAGATGAGTTTGGCGAATGGAAAATAATATACTCATACTTCTATACTCGTATGTCTATGCCATACTTAAATCAATGTAAACCTATTATGATTCTCATTCGTGGAAAGGAGAATATACTGCACTGTCGCGGAGCATTCCACCAATTTTCGATTGCGTATTGTCCCCGCTTTTTGAAACCAAGCTGAGGCTTTGATGCACCTTCCGTTCATAGAACGCTTTATGAAAGCGCAAGGTACACGTGTCGCTATTTACACCCACAAGTAGTAAGTGGGTGATGTTGAAAACTGAAACCATGCACGATTTTAGCACGTAACATAAAGCAGACAGATCCGCATAGTCGGATCTTTGACTTTTGCAACAGGAGTGCTATAAAAGCACGAAGTTGTATTTGCGTCTCCTCAAGAATAGTGACGTAGCTCCAGCCATGTTAATAGATCCCTAACATCACAATGGGTATGGTTGTTATGCGACAACGACAACAAACAACAACGCGACCGGACTTAATACGACAATCACAACTACTAATAACTATCGACGACGACCAAAAAACTAACAGTAATAGCGATTCGAACTCACTTACGGCAACTTTCCCTCACTCCTTTTCCGGTATACTCCATATCGATAGTGTAGAGGAAGAATCTCTTCTCCCTCCCGATACCGTCTGCGTAAGCCCTGAGACGGAGAACGAATTACTCAACGAATCAGAAACCGATGGGACACTGAAACCAGCTGCAACCCCAAAATCAGATAGGATCCGCGGCTAGATCACGTCCTCTCAAAGGCTTCTGAATAAATTGGGAGAGAAGTATCAGGCTTCCCTCACTGTAAGAGACAAGGCACTGATCAAAAAGCGGAAGATATCGATCCAATTCTATGAACGTCGGGCAGCACGTAGCGCTCCTGAGTCTGCAGAGAAAGGATAAGATCCAAACGAACCTGTTGTAGCTCCGCCCAAGAAGCCAACAGCGACTAAGAGAAACGCACCTATCAATCGAGAAGAGCTTGCCAAATCTGGATCGGTTCCAAAAAATATCAACCAAGAACGGGCGAGTGATCTCGTTTATGGGCAGATGATCACGAAAACTGTTACAAGCGAAAGAGCACTGACGGACGAAACTAAGATGATCCCTAAAAATGTCATCAAAGAACAGGTCGGCAAAAGCTCTACGGTCTCGCTTCAAGCACGTCGGGATCGACTTCTAAGCGTCAGAGACCTGAGGAAGAAGTGCTAGCAAATGCTGGAAAGAAAACTAAGCTGGCGATCTTACTGAAAACCACCCTAACTGAATTAAAAGTAGCTATCGTAGACCTAAAGGACCCCGATGGCAATATTACCGTGGAGATCGTCAAAGCTATGATGCAAGCATTACAAGTAGTAATCCTCTGGATTTCAAGTTCGTTGGCGTCATATGGCTTAAAGCTGTTAAGCTTGTTGGATGCGGATGTGATAAATCACTTGGGTTTTTCACTCGCACAATTGTCAATATTGGTGATCTGTAGGAGGGCGGAAAACTAAAGATTTAACCCACAACCGCGCTGCTTTTACGCCATAAGATCAAACTATGGATACCACCTCCTACTCAGCATGAAAACGAATCCATCCTTAATCTTCAGGCGGTACAGAATAGAGACCTCCAAATTAAAGACTGGAACGTGATCCGCTCAAGGCTGAAAAGAAACAGCGTGGATAAGAAAGGCAAAGAACTTTTGTTGGCAGTAGACAAAAGATTAGTGGAAATGCTAAAGAGTAGATCTAGCGTGGTCAAATTCGGTCTGGGAGAGATCCGGATCAAGATCTTGAATGAAGTCTGCAAGGATGAATTAAAAACTGTCGGTGGTGCAGATTAATCTGCACCACTCCAAAGCAGCCACTGATAATCCCTTGCTCCTTATAAATGAAGAAACCGTGGACGTGGCTTTAATCTAAGAGCTGTATATTTTAAGCAACCGGGTGCATGGCTTAAAGTCTGAAAATTTCCATTTCCACGTAGAAAAGAGGTACGAACGACGAAAATCCACTACCTAAAATGGTTCGAGAACTGGTAAAACATACCCAATCAAGGAAAAAGTCTCTGGTGATGAGATGCAACATCAGATGCAAGGACATCAATAAAAATGCTGAGCATATTTTCCAATTTATCGTCTCGACGAATCTTGTACTATTTAATAAGGGTAATCATCTTACTCGTACATTTCATACCAAAAGGATACTCTGCACTTCCCCCTGAAGAGTAATAATAATAATAATAAGGAGGAAGTTTTAGATCTACATAGTTACCATACCATGATCTACTGTGCTGCTGCTACTGTAGTGAGGATGTGTGGAAAACAAACTTACAACTATATCCAATGCAAAGAGACAAATAGCCCCTTATAATGCAGCACTGCACAGAATCAAAAGTAAGGTCAACGATCTGCGAAGTTCGATTGAGAGAATCAAAGCTTACTTGTCAGGCAAACGCTCGAAGAGACTGCAAAATAGAGTCAACGCAATATGCCTAAACCATAGTAACTACTCTAGGTATGCATCGAATCAAGACAATGCAACCCTCATACTGGACACCCTAGCTCAAAAATTGTCTATACAGATCTCAAAGTAGAGGAAACTCAAAAAATCTCTAAATAGGCGCGAAAATAACAAAGCTTTCAGCACCAAAGAGAAAGTATTTTACAGAAACCTTAGAAGTCGCAACACAATGAACAACATCGAGATTCCTAACATAAGGGATGTCGAACGCTTCTTGTCAGATATCTTACTTACTTACTTAGATGGCGCTACGGTTCGGAGTGAACCTGGGCCTCTCCATTTAGCTCGGTCTTTAGCTAATTGCCTTCAGTTGCGCACTCCAAGTTGGTCGAGGTCCCCTTGAACTTGTGCGCGCCACCTACGGCGATGATTCCCTCTGCTGCATCGTCCCTCGGGGTTAGATTCGAAGACTCTGCGGGCCGGAGCGTTGGTGTCCATTCGCTCTACATGCCCTAGCCATCTCAGACGACCAGTACGCAGTTTTTTGAGTAGGTCGATGTCGCTGTACAGCTCGTATAGTTCGTAATTGAATCTTCTCCTCCAAAACCCGTCAACGTAAACGACACCGAAAATCTTACGAAGAATTTTTCTTTCGAAGCGACCAAGGATATCTTCATCCTCTTTTAATAAAGTCCATGTTTCAGCGCCGTAAAGCAGAACTGGGATGAACAAGGTCTTATACAAAATCCGATTAGTTGTTCGAGATAGGGCTTTACTGTTAAATTGCCTTATAAGCCCAAAAAACTGCGATTGGCAAGAGTTATTCTTCGATTGATTTCTGCGCTGATGTTGTTTTTTGAGTTTGTAGCAGAGCCAAAGTAGACAAAGTCCCCTACTACCTCGAAGTTATAGCTGCCCACTGTGACGTTCTGTCCAATTCGTCGGTATTGGCTGTTCCTTCTTGTTGACAGCATATACTTGGTTTTGCCCTCGTTTATCGCTAGAACCATTTTGTCCGCTTCCGCCTCAATGCTTGCAAACGCACCGGTGACAGCCCGCTGAGTTCTTCCGATAATGTCTATATCGTTTGCGTATGCAAGCAGTTGTACAGGCTTGTGATAGATTGTGCCTCCTGTGTTGGCTTGTGAGTTCCGCACAATCCGTTCAAGTACAATATTAAAGAAGTCACTTTGTCTAAAACCTTTTTGAAATCAAAGGTCTCGGTGAGGTCATTACCGAGCTTGATGGAGCAGCGAGCGTTCTCCATCGACATCCTGCACAGACGCACAGGTTTGACAGGGACTTCAAAACTAGGCTTGGCTTTATAAAGCTCTTCTCGTATCGATTTGGAATTCTTGGGTTTTCTCCAGGATCTGCCGAAGTGTGAAAGTTAGATCGATGGTGGATTTTCCTGGCCTAAAACTGCGCTGATAGGGTCTAATCAGGCTGTTGATAAAAGGCTTCAGGCGTTCACACAATATCGCAGAAAAGATCTTATATGCGATGTTGAGGAGAGTGATGCCTCTATAATTAGCGCAGTTGAGGGGGTCTCGTTTCTTGTGGATCGGGCAAACGATGCTGAGATTCCATTCATGAGGCATACACTCGGCTGAACAAATCTTAGAGATGAGTTGGTGTATGCACTCTACCAACACATCACCAGCTGCCTTGAAAAGTTTGGCCGCTAAGCCGTCAGGTCCAGCAGCCTGGTTGGATTTTAGCTTGGATATTGTTATCCTCGGTGGGCAAAATCGCATCATCACCTCCCCGTGGTGCCCGCTGGATAGCTATCTGATAGTAAACTAACGATGAGCGTATGCTGAGTCTGACGATATATGGGTAGCTGAACATGCGTCTCAGAAGTCTAACAAGAGGTCCTCAGAAGGAGGACGTGCGGCGGATGAATTCTCCCGATGGAATCAACGGTGACGTCTACAGGCCAGCGGAAACCTTACCGGAGCTACTTCGACATATTTGAAGCTGAGGTCTGTAAGGATTTTTAGTACTACGTCAAGGTATTGAAAAAGAGATGGTGGAGGATGAACCCTTAATGGGCCAACGGCAGCGCTCATATCCCCGAAGTGGGTTACTGACATCGGTGTATCCGGCCCCTCGTCCTAGGGGTTGCTAAAAAAGGATCTGGTCCTCCAGGTTGGGGGTTGTGCCGTCGGGTTAACTTCCCTACCACGTAAAAAACCTTCGGTTACGAAGCAACCAACAGCCTTGGATACGGATGAATTTACTGTTGACGACCCATGCAAACGTAAAAAGGACAACGATCTTCGTGTCTGCACGTGGAATGTTAGGCCCTCTACAAACCACGTGCAGCCGAACAACTTGCGGAGGCCCTAGAGTGTCTCAAAGCAGACATTATCGCCATCCAAGAAGTGCGATGGGATGGGCTGGGCAAAAGGAGTATGAAAAACTGCGACATTTACTACGGCGATTGCTACAGACAAAAAGGACAGCGTCTATTCGGGTGCGGATTTGTTATTGGAGGCAGACCTAGGCAAGAAGTCTTGAGTTTCAGGCATGTGAACGAGCGCCTTATGACTATCCGTATCAAGGCTAAATTTGCCAACATTAGCCTAATGTGCGTTCATGCCCCTCATGGGGAGAAGGACGATGCGACAAAGGACGACTTCTACCAGCTCTTGGACAAGACGTATGAGCAATGCCACAGTCACGACGTTAAAATTATCCTAGGTGATTTTAACGCAAAGCTAGGAAGAGAGAACGTCTTTAGTAGCGTGGTCGGAAAGCACAGCCTGCACGACAACACATCCGACAACGGGCTCCGGCTAATCGACTTTGCATCGAGGCGAAACTTTCTCGTAGCGAGTACGCGGTTCCCACGTCTCGATATTCACAAAGGAACATGGCTCTCCTTTGATCGAAAAACTGTCAACCAAATCGATCACATTGCGATCGACGCAAGGCACTCTTCCAGTATTCTGGGTGTCCGGACTTTCCGAGGAGCCAACGTGGACTCGGATCACTACCTAGTTGTAGCCAAGGTACGGATGCGGATATTCTCAACGGAGCGAAATCAACGAAATACTGTGAGGAAATTTGACGTCGAAAAGCTACAATCGCAAGAGACCGCCAGAACCTTTGCCGATCGTGCCTCTTCTAATCTCAACCTAAGTGTTATGCCGCCAGCAGCAAATGCGGAAGACCAGTGGCAGCGTTGCCAACAAGCCATCAGAGATGCCGCCTCTGATGTACTGGGTTTCTCTCGGCCACCACAACGAAACCCCTGGTTTGATGAGGAATGCCGGCAAGCACATGCAACTAAACAAGAGGCGTACAAAGCGGCGCTGCATAGAAGGACTAGAGCTTCTTACGAGCTCTACGTGCGCAGGAGAAAAGAGGAACATCGACTTCTCAGAAAGAAGAAAAAGGAGCATGAAACGCGCTCGATCGAGGAGATTGAGAGACTTTATTGCAGGAATAATGTTCGAAAATTTGACCAAAAGGTAAAAAGAACGTGCCAGGGTTTCAAAGCCAGAACAGAAGCCTGCAGGGACGAAAACGGTAATATAATATAATCGCAGTCATCCTCAGCATCGTTTGCCCGATCCTGAAGAAAGGAGACCCTCTGAACGGCGCCAATTACAGAGGTATAAGTCTCCTCAACATCGCATATAAAATCCTGTCTGCCGTATTATGTGAACGCCTAAAACCGATCGTCAACAACCTGATAGGTCCTTATCAATGCGGTTTCAGGCCGGGAAAGTCCACCATTGACCAAATATTCACACTACGGCAGATCTTGGAAAAAACCCATGAATACAAAATCGATACGCACCATCTCTTTATCGATTTCAAAGTTGCCTATGACAGCGTGTATAGAGACGAGTTATACAGAGCCATGTCTAGTCCTGGCATCCCTGCCAAGCTCGTCCGTTTGTGCAGAATGACGATGGAGAACTCTCGCTGCTCCATCAAAGTCGGTAAGAATATCACCGAACCGTTCGATGTCAGGAAAGGTCTTAGACAAGGTGACGCGCTATCATGCGATCTCTTTAATATAGTACTTGAGAGAATTGTACGAAACTCACAAGCCAACACCGGAGGTACAATCTTTTACAAGTCTGTACAACTACTCGCTTATGCCGATGACATGGACATAATCGGAAGAACTCAGCGGGCCGTCAATGGGGCATTTACGAGTATTGAGAACGAGGCAGCAAAGATGGGTCTAGCGGTCAATGAAAGCAAAACAAAATATATGCTGTCTACAAAAAAGGACACCCAACATCGTCATCTTGGACAGAACGCCACAATAGACAGATACAATTTTGAGGTAGTAAAGGATTTTGTCTACCTAGGCTCTATGGTGAACTCCGCAAATGACATCAGTAGGGAGATCACACGAAGAATTACTCTTGCCAATCGTTGTTTCTATGGGCTAAAACGGCAATTGAGTAGCAAAGCCCTATCTCGAACTACTAAGGTAACTCTTTATAAGACACTAATCATCCCAGTCCTGCTGTATGGCGCAGAGGCATGGGCTTTGAGAAAACCGGATGAGGATGCCCTTGGTTATTTCGAGAGAAAATTTCTTCGAGCGATCTTTGGTCCCGTCTGCATAGACGGTGAGTGGAGGAGAAGGTACAATGCCGAGCTATACGGCATGTACAAGGACATTGACTTAGCCAGAAGAGTTCACATACAGCGACTAAGATGGCTGGGTCATTTAGAGCGGATGGAGTCCAACGTTCCCGCTAAGAAAGTTTTCGAATCCACCCCGGATGGACGACGCAGTAGAGGACGACCTCGCGGTAGGTGGCGCAAACAAGTGGAGGGGGACCTCAACCAACTTGGCGTGCGCAACTGGAGGCAGCTGGCTCGTAATCGTGCTAGCTGGAGAGGTTTGTTGGTTGAGGCCCAGGTCCACCCCGGACCGTAGCGCCATCTAAGTAAGTAAGTTAGTATTGTTATCCTCACTTCGTTTTGCTCAGGTGGACGGAAATTTTGACTATCATCGTCTATGTTGAATGGTTCATTCTGCGTGACAGCGGGATGTTGGTTTTCGTCGCCGTTATATAGTCTGCAGAAGTAGTTTTTCTATATTCTCAGCACCGACTGTGATTCTACTACGAGGCTTACATTTTCATCTCTACAGGTTTCTGTACGGGTATTGCTTCTCTGACACGTTCTTGTTACCTTTTGGTAAAATTTCCGTACATTGTTAGTGGAGTATAAACTCTCGACATTTTCAAACGCGCGCTTCTCGTGCTCTTTCTTCTTCTTTTAGAGACGATGTTCGTCCCGTCTCTTTTGCTCATAGCTCACGAGCAGCTCTCGTTTTCCTTTGCTGCATGCACTCGCCGGCATTCTTCGTCAAACCAGGGGTTTCGCGGTGGTGGGCCAGCGAGACTCAGCACATCAGTCGGGGCGTTTCTGATGGCATGTTGGCAACGTTACCACTGGTCTTCGGCACTTGATGCTGGCGGCATAGCGAAGACTCTTCGGTCTCTTCCGATTGCAGCTTTTCGACGTTAAATTTTCTCACAGTGATTCTTCTTTATTGCTCAGATTGGGATATCCGCATTCGTACCTTGACTACAACAAGGTAATGATCCGAGTCTATGTTAGCCGCTCGGAAGGTCCGGACATCCAGAATACTGAAGGCATGACTTGCCGCGTATGACAAATCCGCATCCGAATAAGCGTTGCTCGTTGCCTCTGTTGCAATCACCGTAGTAGAAGTCACAGTTTTTCATCCTCTTTTTGCCCGGTCCATCCCATCGTATCCTGGATGGCGGTAATATCTGCTTTATAGCAGTCTAGGGCCTCTGCTAGTTTTTCAGCTGCACGTAGTCTGTAAAGGGACAAAACATGCCGCGTACAGATCCGAAGGTCGTTGCCTTTGTTTCGTTTGCTGGGGTCGTCATAAATTGAGTCATCCTTATCCGAGGCTTTTCGTTGTTTCGGAACCATATGTTTTTTACGTGGTAGGGAAGTTACCCCGACGGCAAAACCCCCAACCTGGAGGGCCAGTTCCTTAATTATTCCCCTAGGACGAGGGGCCGGGTACACCGTTGCCAGTAGTCCACTACGGGAGTATGAGCGCTGCCGTTGGCCCATTAAGGGCTCCTCCACCACCATCTCTATTCCAATATCCTGACTAACATTGGAAATTCCTTACCGACCTGTGATCCGAATACGTCGAAGATGCGCGCAAGGTATTCACTAAGTTCAACCTAACTGGAACTATAGAGGCCACCGTTGACTCCGTCTAGGGAATTCATCCGCTGCCGCCTGGAACAGGAAGAAATGATCTAGTGAGGAAGCAGGAGTCAACTGCGTTGAGGTTGAGAGTAGGAGTAGGTAGGCCTCAGCTAAGTGAAAACTTTTGTGTTTTCATATGATTGCATGAACTACCGTTTGACCAGCCTTGTCAGATATCATCAATTCAATTTAATTCTTTCTTTATTTCTTCAAAATTCATTACAATTAACTAGTTTCCCGCGAAGTCGGAGACTTATCTGCAGGAGGTTGTTTTGCAAAGTATATATCTTTAAAAAGTAGTGAGCTTAAGTTTTTTTTATATAAACATATTTATCTTTTAATAAAGGGCTAAGATAAAAAGTGTTTTTTTAATATTTTTTTTCTCAAATTCAAGTTTATGATATTTTTTAGGTTTGGTGGTATATTATTTATTATTTTAGGTATTACGTAGTCTAATTGTCTTTTACCATACTTATTGTAGAAACTGGGCATAAGGAGAAGATTTTGAGCACGTCTTCTTGTGTTGAGCTCGTGGGGGATAGGCAATTGGAACCGCTCATCCTTATAATACTCCAGCGCCACCGTCAGCTTGAATATATTTCTCACGTTCAGCACTTTGAAGTCTTCACTTCCAGGTCGTCTTGTTCGGGATATAATTCGTAATGCGGAGTTTTGGAGTCTGCAAATCATTTATGTACACAGTTGCTGCATTACCCCAGGCCAAAACACCGTACCTGAGCTTTGACTCTATAAGTGCATAGTACAACTGTTTTAGAACCTGCACTGTAGAATACCTACTCAAATACACCATTCCAAAAATCGCCTTTTTTAATTCGGATCTTATTTTTTTAATTTGTTTATCCCATCTGAAGTGCCTGTCGATAATTGCACCTAGGTATTTGAACTCATCCACAACCTCTATATCTTGCGCCATCGTCTTAGGACAGCTCCCTTTTTCGTACCTAATGCAGATGCTCCCAGTTTTGGATCTAGGTCCGTGAATGTGCATTAGTTTAGTTTTTGATGTATTCAAAACTAAACCCATATCGTGGCACCAGTTTACCACTTCATTGAATTCCTCTTGCATTATTGATGTTGAAGTCTCTAAAGATTTGTGTCGTACTATGATAGCGGTGTCGTCAGCATAAGCGAAAGCAGTACTTTTTTTAACACACGTTAAAGTTCATTAGTATAAAGTATGAAGAGGATTGGTCCCAGCTGTGAGCCCTGTGGTACTCCGTGCTTAACAATCTCTTCTTGGCTGCATTCATCTCCAATCTTTACTACTATGTTCCTATTGCTTAGGTAGTTCTGCAACCAGCTAGCTAGTGCCCCTCTTATTCCAGTTCGGCTTAAAACTGCTAATAGTTTTTCGTGGCTAAGAGTATCAAACGCTTTACTGAAGTCCAAAAAAAGGACTAGGACGTGATGATTTCTGTTCAGGTTTTGATTTACTATGTTTGAAAACTCACCAAGCAATTTGTTCGTACTTTTATTCTTTTGGTATCCATACTGGTCTGTAAGGATTTTCAATACTACGTCAGGGTATTGAAAAAGAGATGGTGGAGGATGAACCCTTAATGGGCCAACGGCAGCGCTCATATCCCCGAAGTGAGTTACTGACATCGGTGTATCCGGCCTCTTGTCCTAGGGGTACAAAAAAAAAGGATCTGGCCCTCCAGGTTGGGGGTTGTGCCGTCGGGTTAACTTCCCTACCACGTAAAAAACCTTTGGTTATGAAGCAACCAACAGCCTCGGATACGGATGATCTTACTGTTGACGACCCATGCAAACGTAAAAAGGACAACGATCTTCGTGTCTTCACATGGAATGTTAGGTCCCTCTACAAACCACGTGCAGCCGAACAACTTGCGGAGGCCCTAGAGTGTCTCAAAGCAGACATTACCGCCATCCAAGAAGTGCGATGGGATGGGCCGGGCAAAAGGAGTATGAAAAACTGCGACATCTACTATGGCGATTGCTACAGACAAAAAGGACAGCGTCTATTCGGGTGCGGATTTGTCATTGGAGACAGACTTAGGCAAGAAGTCTTGAGTTTCCGGCATGTGAACGAGCGCCTCATGACTATCCGTATCAAGGCTAAATTTGCCAACATTAGCCTAATATGCGTTCACGCCCCCACGAGGAGAAGGACGACGCGACAAAGGATGACTTCTACCAGCTCTTGGACAAGACGTATGAGCAATGCCCTAGCCACGACGTTAAAATTATCCTAGGCGACTTTAACGCAAAGCTAGGAAGAGAGGAAGTCTTTAGTAGCGTGGTCGGAAAGCACAGCCTGCACGACAACACTTCCGGCAACGGACTCAGGCTAATCGACTTTGCGGCGGGGCGAAACTTTGTTGTAGCTAGTACGCGGTTCCCACGTCTCGATATTCACAAAGGAACATGGCTCTCCTTTGATCGAAAAATCGTCAACCAAATCGATCACATTGCGATCGATGCAAGGCACTCTTCCAGTATTCTGGGTGTCCGGACTTTCCGAGGAGCCAACGTGGACTCGGATCACTACCTAGTTGTAGCCAAGGTACGGATGCGGATATCCACAACGGAGCGAAATCAACGAAATGCTGTGAGGAAATTTGACGTCGAAAAGCTACAATCGCAAGAGACCGCCAGAACCTTTGCCGATCGTGTTTCTTCTAATCTCAATCTTAGTCCTATGCCGCCAGCAGCAAATGCGGAAGACCAGTGGCAGCGTTGCCAAAAAGCCATCAGAGATGCCGCCTCTGATGTACTGGGTTTCTCTCGCCCACCACACCGAGACCCCTGGTTTGATGAGGAATGCCGGCAAGCACATGCAGCAAAACAAGAGGCGTACAAAGCGGCGCTGCATAGAAGGACTAGAGCTGCTTACGAGCTCTACGTGCGCAGGAGAAAAGAGGAACATCGACTTCTCAGAAAGAAGAAAAAGGAGCATGAGAAGCGCTCGATCGAGGAGATTGAGAGACTTTATTACAGGAATAATGTTCGAAAATTTTACCAAAAGGTAAAAAGAACATGCCAGGGTTTCAAAGCCAGAACAGAAGCCTGCAGGGACGAAAATGGCAACATAGTAGTAGAATCGCAGTCGGTGCTGAGGATATGGAAGGAACACTTCTGCAGACTGTTAAACGGCGATGATGACCAATATTCCGCTGTCAGGCAGAATGAGCCAGTCAACAGTGACGATGGCAGTCAAAATTCCCGTCAACCCGATCATAATGAAGTGAGAATAGCGATATCTAAACTCAAATCCAACAAAGCTGCTGGAGCCGACGGCCTTGCCGCTGAACTCTTCAAGGCAGGAGGAGATGAGTTGGTAAGGAGCATGCACCAGCTCATCTGTAAAATCTGGTCCGACGAAAGTATGCCCGATGAATGGAACCTCAGCATCGTTTGCCCGATCCTGAAGAAAGGAGACCCTCTGAACTGCGCCAACTACAGAGGTATAAGTCTCCTAAATATCACATATAAGATCCTGTCTGCCGTACTATGTGAACGCCTAAAACCGATCGTCAACAACCTGATAGGTCCTTATCAGTGCGGTTTCAGGCCGGGAAAGTCCACCATTGACCAAATATTCACACTACGGCAGATCTTGGAAAAAACCCATGAATATAAAATCGATACGCACCACCTTTTCATCGATTTCAAAGTTGCCTATGATAGCGTGTATAGAGACGAGTTATACAGAGCCATGTCTAGTCTTGGCATCCCTGCCAAGCTCGTCCGTTTGTGCAGAATGACGATGGAGAACTCTCGCTGCTCCATCAAAGTCGGTAAGAACATCACCGAACCGTTCGATGTCAGGAAAGGTCTTAGACAAGGCGACGCGCTATCATGCGATCTCTTTAACATAATACTTGAGAGAATTGTACGAAACTCACAAGCCAACCCCGGAGGTACAATCTTCTTCAAGTCTGTACAACTACTCGCTTATGCCGATGACATTGACATAATCGGAAGAACTCAGCGGGCCGTCAATGGGGCATTTACGAGTATTGAGATCGAGGCAGCAAAGATGGGTCTAGCGGTCAATGAAAGCAAAACAAAATATATGCTGTCTACAAAAAAGGACACCCAACATCGGCGTCTTGGACAGAACGCCACAATAGACAGATACAATTTTGAGGTAGTAAAGGATTTTGTCTACCTAGGCTCTATGGTCAGCTCCGCAAATGACATGAGTGGAGAGATCACACGGAGAATTACTCTTGCCAATCGTTGTTTCTATGGGCTAAAACGGCAATTGAGTAGCAAAGCCCTATCTCGAACTACTAAGGTAACTCTTTATAAGACAATAATCATCCCAGTCCTGCTGTATGGCGCAGAGGCATGGGCTTTGAAAAAACCGGATGAGGATGCCCTTGGTTATTTCGAGAGAAAAGTTCTTCGAGCGATCTTTGGTCCCGTCTGCATAGACGGTGAGTGGAGGAGAAGGTACAATGCCGAACTATACGGCCTGTACAAGGACATCGACTTAGCCAGAAGAGTTCACATACAGCGACTAAGATGGCTGGGTCGTTTAGAGCGGATGGAGCCCAACCTTCCCGCTAAGAAAGTCTTCGAATCCAACCCGGACGGACGGCGCAGTAGAGGACGACCTCGCGGTAGGTGGCGCAAACAAGTGGAGAGGGACCTCAACCAACTTGGCGTGCGCAACTGGAGGCAGCTGGCTCGTAACCGTGCTGGCTGGAGAGGTTTGTTGGTTGAGGCCCAGGTCCACCCCGGACTGTAGCGCCATCTAAAGGAAAGGAAAGGATCCATACTGGTTTTCATGTATGATTTTGTTTTTCTTTAAAAAGTCCCATAGTCTTCTAACAACAACTCGTTCCAAACATTTGTCCACGACTGGTAGTATGGAGATCGTCCTGTAGCTTGAAATAAGCTTTTTAGTACCCCCTTTATATATTGGTCGTACTACGGCTGAATTTTAGTAATCTGGGAACTTTATATTGGAGCAAACTGAGGTTCACTATTCTGGCTATTATCGGTGCGAGAACATTTGCATTGTTTTTGAGATCAACAGGTCTTATTTTATCTATTCCAAGTGACTTATTCGTGTTTAGTGTCTGCAGTATGGTGAATATTTCCAGCTCGCTTGTCTCCTCAACGAATATTGTCTGACAGTTAGTATCCGGCGAATCATTTGATGTCACGACATCACATTCATGAATTATTTTTGAGGCTTCTCTTGTAAAATAGTTTGCGAACTCGTTTGTTAGTGTAGTCCTATCTCCAAGTAACGAAATATTTTTTAACAAGGTGTCATCTACTGACGGTTTCTTTCTCCCCATAATTTCATTTATAAGTTGCCACGTCTTCCTAGGGTCCGATTTCTGGTCGACCCCAAAACAATACGACCCAAATACTATCTGGATCAAAAAAGAAAAAGAAAGATTCTGTGGAATACTAGATATGACAAGTGCTATCATGCCAATGGAGACCCTTAAGGAAATTCTCGCAAATGCTCAAAACTGGAAGGCTCCAGGAGCTGATAAAATACAAAATTTCTGGTACAAACGCTTTGAGACTGCATCAAAACAACTGAATCTCCTCAACCAAGCTCTAAGAACACCGACAGAGCTCCCAGGTTTTTGGTAAGAGGAGCTACCTACCTCTTACCAAAAAGCAATGGCTGTAATAGAGATCCCGCAAATGGTAGGCCCATCACCTGTCTCTCAACTCTATGCAAAATAATGACAGCATGTGTGAACGGAATGGTTTACGACCACTTAAGTTCCCACAAAATATTGTACTATGCGAAGATCGGAAAGGATGCATCAAAGGAACTCAGGGATCTAAAGAATAACTCACTGTTGACCAGGTTATTATCAACACTCCGAGCGAAGTATCCACTTTCAGATTTACAAGTGCTTCGGTAATCGCCTTTGGTTTGACATTGTTAAAAGCTCCCTTAATGTCAAGGAAAGCCACCATGGTGTATTCTTTGATGCTCAATGATTTTTCGATGGTGCGCACAAGCGAATGTAAGGCAGTCTCAACCGATTTGCCTTTGCAGTACGCATGTTGGGACGGCGAGAGCAGAGCTTGGCTAATACTTTGCCGAAGATGGATATCAATTAACCTTTCTAAGGTTTTAAGCAGAAATGATGATAGACTGATAGGTCAGAGATCCATTGGTTCCACGTGCGAGCTCTTTCCTGCCTTAGGTATGAATATGACTTGAACCTCGGTCCAAAGTTTGGGAATATAGACCAGATTTGGACAGCCCGATAAGATGACTTTGAGCCATGGAAGCACAATGTCCTCGCGTTGCTGAATTTCAGCTGGAATAACACCGTCAGGTCCTGCGGACTTAAAGGGTTTGAAGCTGCACATGGCCCATCGGATCTTTTCTGTAGTTATCAAGACTAAAGAGTTGCTGCAAGGTTCTATAATTTCTAAAAACCTTCTGATCAGGCAGATAGTCATCAAGATTAAATTGGAGGTAATGGTGGTCTGAAAAAGAGTGCTCTTCCGAGACTCTCCAGTCCTTAACCGAGTTATATAAGTGATCGGAGACAAGAGTAATGATGGTCGGTTTGGACCCCCTGTTGCAGATTACGAGATTAGTACTAAGGATAAAGTCAAAAAGTTGCTCACCTCTTTTATCTATGTCGGAACTGCCCCAGATTGAGTGATGGGCATTCGCATCAAAGCCAATGATAAGACCAGTGTTTCGGCTCTCTGGTTTAGCAATCAAGCTCCCCAAGATGTCCGGGGGGAGTGGGCCCACAAGATCGTTACCTAAATAAGCCCATACCAGCCAGTAATTTCTTGATCGCAATTCCAGGTTGGTAGCGACCTATGTCTTGATTGCTGAAATTAGAGAGTAAAAGAATGTTTAGATGGGTCTTCGCAAGGATACAGGTTTACTTTCCTTTCTTGCGTAGATTAATTTGTAGTTTGGAGTCTTGAGTCCACAAACCCGGTTTCCAACAACGCATGGTTCCTGGATCAAGACTAAGTCTTCCCCGTATTTGCTGAGCCGGAGAATAAGGGAGGCCGAAGCCGTGATGGAGTGATGCAGGTTAATCCGAAAGATCCGCAGCATTGGGGCTACTTCTCGCTACAGATGCCATTACCGCGGTATTATTGGCTTCCTCTGAATCTGATGACAAAAGGTCATCCTCGAGAAGAGAGGCCACAAGGGTCACTGTCCAGGAGTGATGGTGAGGGAGAGGGAGGACCAGAAAAGTCCAATTTCAGGAGAGCGTCAACCATTTCGGTGTCTGTCGACGAGGAGTCAACCCCCGAAAAAAATGGATAGGCGCAAGAGAGCGAGAGAAGGGGCTCGGGAGGAGAGGTGTTTTTAGCTGGTGCAGAATAGACTGCAACCTGCTTGGGAGGTTCTTTCTCGAGCTCCTTCTTGTCACATTTGTAGACTTTCAAGGTGATGGAGCTGAAACCATAATTAACTACCCCTTTAGAAGATGCCAAGGGGGCCAGAGACTCTTCATTGATAACAATGATCACACTTCTGACGTCTCATCTCGGCTCGTCCACTTTGGCAATCTTCCAAATCTTCGATCTTTGGTCCGCGCAGGCAATAAGTTTGACATGCCCTTGATGCCAGCCACCATCCCTGCAGGAAACATCAGGGTCGGGATGGTCACGTAGGATTTGGAGACAATTGCTGACGAGTTTAATCTCCACCTTCCTCCACTTATCCGCCGTAATGCTGCCATCCGGATCGCTATGGTCAACGACCGCGATCTCCAAGTGTGCCTTAAGCACTTGGTTAAAGGGCTTGGTAGTAGCGATGGAAGGTACTACCTTGGTCTTTTTGGCAAGGGTGGGAGACTCATCCTGAGACCTCTGGCGTTTGAACGATAAGTCCTTGCTAAATGAGTCGGGGGGGAGCTGGACACGTTTGAGTGCCCAGCTTAAAGAAGTCTTATGCTTCTGAGTTCTATCCTGCTCAGGAATTTCCTAGATGCGGCGAATTAGCTTACAAGCTAGCCGGCGATCTTGGTAGGAGATCTTGGGGGGAGCGACATTCGGCAAGCTCGAAGCCGAGCCGTCCGTCGCCCCTGAAAGGGATTTGAGAAGGAGATGGGGATCCTTCGAAGTGGAAGGCACAGCGTGCTGTAAGCTCGAGGCCGAACAGTTAGCTGTCCCTGAAGGTGCAGAGATATTAAGGTGTTTGCCCCCTCGCGTTTCATGATCTGGCTTTACGATGGGACCAGGTGTTAAAACCACTGTCCTATCCGCTAGTGTACCAGACGCGCATTCAGCAATCCTGGGGGTGTCCACCTGCTTACAACTGCTGGCAACGCTAGTGATAGGTCTCAAGGCCAATGCGTTAGACGGGATTGTCACAGCAGAGCTTGCGGGTATGCTTCCCAGGAGGCTGGAATACGGTTTTTTAAGAGGACCGTCCTCTTTTTTTATTTTTTTTATACTTTTTATATGTTTTTGGTTTTTATTTTTATAGATAATATTGGACCCACGAGTGGCGGAGAATAGGAGGTCGACCTGCACAGAGATCCGCATTGTGCAGGCAAGGCAGGCTAATCCGGAGGTCGCCAGGTATCCGGATACTCCGTTAGCGACTGGACTATTATTTAAAGTGGGCCCCCAGCCAGGCTGATCCTCGGCACGGGTCGTATTACACCTTGATCCGGCCCATCGGAGAGGAGAGAGGAAAGGATAGGATATGAAGGGGAGGGATTAGGTCGACTACAACTTGGCTTCCTGTCTCATCTGGGGAAATATCCGAGAATCCTTGACCATTACTAGGCCCCCACACCACGGTAGGTGTGTAGTCATATAGGAGCCATATTCAGTATACAAAAGGGACACCTCGAGTAGGATGTGGCTCTTCACCACGTATGGGCAGTCTTAGGGAAAGGCTGCTAAGCAGCTCAATTCCTCTGGTTCCTTTGCCTTGAACCTTGCCTCCCCCTGCGAGACCTTAACATCAATGAAAAGTATATTGGAAAGCACAAAAATCAATAATACTAGATACGAGTACATGTCATATTGTTCGGAAATTTTTAAATTAGAATTATTGGCGCAAATTCATAGTCAGATAAAACTCATTTTAAATTTTTTTAATCATCTAGTTAACTTAAAACCGGTTTTTTGCTATTCATAGTTGTCATATTAAACCTCAAAACCCGTTTCAGGTTTAAAATGAGTCAAACGTAATTTTAAGTAAATAAAATTTTTCAATATTTATTAATGAAGGGAGCTATTAAAATAGGTCTGTTCCTTTACTTGCAATTTCGTACAAATTTGTACGAATTCTTACTCAATAGCGTTTCTTTACTTAAAAAAGTAGTAAAAGAGAGAGGCAACGAGAGAGTAAAAATTTCCCCTCAATGAAAAATCTTACGAATTTTTACTCAACAAATTTCTGCCGGCAAGAGGTGTACTTTCTGTCAAAGTCAGCTGTTACTTTATTTAAATGTTTTCATTTTTCTTCTGCCTTGGGTTATTTTTCATTTTAATTCAATTTGCTGTAAAAGGAAAGGGCAAATAAAAAGGGACCCAAATGAAAGTTGAATATTTTCCTAGGGCATTCCACTGCATTTAAATATGTTAATTCATATTTAAAAGCAATAAAAACGAAATTCAAAGTTCAATGAAAATGTTTTACATAGATGTGGAATACCGAAACGTTGAGAACGTTGCCGTTTACTTATGTTTACTTTTTTGTAGCTTCTCTCTTTGAGAGAGAATTTTACTCTTAAAGTTGATAATTTCTCTTTTACTATTTTTTGCCCAAAAAGTAAAGGAACAGACCTAGTATTTCATGATTACGATTTCGAAATTTTGGAAGATTTTAAATTATTAACAAAATCAGAAAATCTGATAGACCCCATTTGAGGAGTTAGATGAGGAAGAATTTTATTCGAGGTATAGGTTCGACAAAAGCACTGCTAAATTTTTAATTGATATCCTTGATATGAAAGAACCTCAAACGAATCGTGGGCTACCGATTCTATTACATAGACAAGTGTTAGTAACTTTGGAGTCGGTGCGGGTGAGTTTTCCGAATCCCTATACATCTCTAAATCATAAAGGCTTCCGGATTCTGCCAGTGTGTTTACGGTAGAATTACTCGATGTTCGGGAAGCTTGTCGTTAGATCAAAACACACACCAATAAACGCCAAGGCAAAAGATCGATATTTTTATTGATAGCCACACAGCCATCAAAGCCATTGCCTCGGTTACAGCATCCTCCAAGCTGGTGCTTGAATGCCAAAATAAGCTAGCTTCGCTAGATAGCCACCTAAAGGTAACCTTCATTTGGGTTCCACGGCAGAGTAACGTTTATGGAAACGAACTTGCGGATGTACGGGCTAGGCAAGACTCAGCCCTCCACAGCTCTCCACGGGTTATTGGCTAAACTAGGTATACCACACAACACACACTGTCGTTGTTGCAATGTCGCAACTGAGAAAGAAACCATTACCCAGTTTGTATTCGCCTGTCCAGCACTAGCTAAGGCCAGGCAACGAGCTTTAGGAAAACTCTTTTTCGATTCCCTTGAAGAAGTCACAGAGAGAAATCTAAGGATCCATTAGTATTTTCAGGAGCCCTTCATGGAATGTTGCAACTAACTGTTTCAGCCTTATAGGTTCGCCTTTCCCGAGAAAAGATTATATAAAATATATTTGAAAACAAAACATATTCTAATTTTGGCATAAGTATACTTATGCTGTTATGCCTTGTGACCACAGAAATTACCTTCGTTACTTTTTTTGAATCCATTTTTTAGTTTGAATTAGTTTTGTATGTGAATCTACGCAATTTCTGTCAGATTATGTTCGCGTTTGGGTTTGTTTGATTAAAAAAACATTTAAAATACGTTTTAAAGTAGGAACTCGTTAGAGAATGAGAAAAACGTGTCTATGAATAACAAAACTTAAAAAAGGATTTTAAATTTAAAACCGGTTTTAAATGGAATCGGTTTTATACCCTAATCAAAGGCTGACTATGAATTTGCGCCGTTATATTTTTGTTAGTCTTAGGTCCTGAAAATATAATGTAAATATCCGTAACAGCGACTACCTTAAATGCCATAATAGCGTTGCTAAAGTAATACATATTAAAGTATTGAAAGTCAACAATATTATCCCAGAAGAGTCGAAGTACTATCTTTATGAACCAAGCCCAGTCATCGAAACGGATAGCTTGAAAATATACTTCGACAGAACTATATACACAATGCACCGTAGAGAACACAACATACCAGACATCACCATAGTTAACAAGGCAACACGAGAAGGATACCTAGTGGACATAGCAGTGCCGCTCAGTAGAAATGTGGAGAAAGCCTACGTGGAAAAGATAAACAAATACGCTGAACTTGCAATGGAAATCAAAGCACAGTGGAAGCTAGAATCGATCCAGATCATACCAATCATCATATCCAATGTGGGAATTATCCATAAAAACTAAGCTACAAGCATGAACACCTTAGCATTAAAATACAAAATTGTAGGAAATATTCAAAAAGCTAAAATAATTGATACTTGTCAAGTAACTAGAAAATGTTTGTAATGAATTTGTGAAATAACTTTAATATAACATAATTTTACTTAGACTAAAAGTCTCTAAAATTGTTGTAACAATTTAATGAGAAATAAAGGGAATAATAATAATAATACAAAAGCCGAAAACATTTCTTTAGAACGTTAGAGAGTAACGGGGATGAGGCTTCAGCCAGAGAAATGCGGAACATAGAAGTCAATAGAGAACAATTTAGAGAATTCTGGAGCTCGATTTGGTCAGAAAAGAAGCACTACAACAAAAACAGGGAATGGATAAAAGAAGCAAAGAGTAAGCATGACCTAACACCAAACATGCGAGTCGATAGATTTACAATAAAAGATGTATTACAGATCATCAAGAAAACAAACAACTGGAAGGCGCCAGGTTCTGACAAAATACATAACTTCAGGCTGAATTACTTTACAGCTGTTCATGAATCGACAGCAAATATATTCACGGATGTAGTCAACACCCTAAATGTGGTACCCGAACACCTGCCACGCGGAATAATATTGTAATATTCGTGCTGGGGTTCGTTTAAATAAAACCGTCTTTTGTGTATTTTAATTGTTTATTTATTATCAAATACCAACTTTACTTTAACACAATAGTCAATCACTTTATTCTTTATTTATTTCAAAATAAACGGTCGCTACAGATTTATTTTCACAATGTCGCTTGCTTTCACCACTGGTCGAATATCTCTTGTAATCGCTGTATTCACTTATAAACAACTGTGTCGACGTTGGTTGTGGTATGGGTATTTATAGGAAATTGCAAGGGGTTCTAGAACATGCTAGATGTTTCTCCGGGTGAATTGAGGATCATGGAATATTGGGATATTGTGTGGAACAATTGTGGAACGAAAGCACACCAGGTTGGAACGTAAGCACATCAGGTTGGAATATTTACTACTAGTAGGCAATAGATGTCGTTGCACAGTTTGAGATACAGTGTTTTAGTTTTTGGTACACAAACCATCCTGTAGTCAATGCTACAATATATTTGCTGTTCAAAACAGAAGACGAAAGCAAGCCGGATAACTACAGGCCAATAACGCGCCTATCGGTTCCATATAAACTCCTTACGGCACTTATCAGCAATAAAATATATCAACATTGCAGTCAAAATGACATTCTTGGAGAGGAACAAAAATTGTGCGTTAGAGATTCCCTCGGATGTAAGTACCAACTTACAATAGATGCTATTGTCTTAAAACAAGCGCAAATTAAACAGCGAAGCTTGCGCATGTGCTACATTGACTACAAGAAGGCTTTCGATTCTGTCCCTCATGACTGGCTATTAAGGGTATTACAATTATGCAAAATCTGCCCAAAAATAATAAACCTGTCAAGCGCCGTGATGAAAAATTAGAAGGTAAATCTCCAGCTTCAATCAAAAATAAAAAGAGGAATCTTTCAGGGTGATTCTCTATCACCGCTTTGGTTTTGCTTTGTCCTCAATCCATTGTCAACAATGCTTAAGAACACACGTTTAGGCCACAAACTGAACCCAGCAAGTGATAGTAAAGTTTCCCAGCTACTGTTAATGGATGACCTCAAACTTAACGCTGAAAGTCGATACAAATTGCAATCACTTATCGATACAGCAAAAATATTTAGCAAAGATATCAGCATGTCCTTTGGATTAGATAAATGCCCTTTATTCAGTGCCATAAAAGGTAATGTTACTTCCACAATAGAGGCCTTTCAAGGTGTGGAGGAACTAGAAGGAGGAGACCTTTATAAATGCCTAGGTATATCGCAAAATATAAGAATCGATCATGCGAGTTTAAAGACAGGTTTTACTGAAACATGTCGAAAGAGGGTGACAAAGCTGTTAAACACGAAACTAACTGCCAGAAATCGAATGGAAAGTATTAACAGCTGGGCAATTCCTGTACTGACCTACTCGTTCGGCATCCTGAAGTGGCCGGATACTGACCTGAATGGTGAGGGCAGAATGACCAGAAGGTTACTTACTAAATTCCATTGTTTACACCGTAACTCGTCGACTCAGCGAAAAACGAAAAACTATGAAAAACACTGTCTAGGGACAGATAAATGCAGAAAGTGCGAAAGGCCGGGAGAAACTATCAAACATATTGTAGCATTGACTACAGGATGGTTTGTGTACCAAAAATTAAACCACTATATCTCAAACTGTGCAACGACATCTATTGCCTACTAGTAGTAAATATTCCAACCTGATGTGCTTACGTTCTAACCTGGTGTGCTTACGTTCCACAATTGTTCCATACAATATCCCAATATTCCATGATCCTCAATTCACCCGGAGAAACATCTAGCATGTTCTAGAACCCCTTGCAATTTCCTATAAATACCCATACCACAACCAACGTCGACACAGTTGTTTATAAGTGAATACAGAGATTACAAGAGATATCCGACCAGTGGTGAAAGCAAGCGACATTGTGAAAATAAATCTGTAGCGACCGTTTATTTTGAAATAAATAAAGAATAAAGTGATTGACTATTGTGTTAAAGTAAAGTTGGTGTTTGATAATAAATAAACGATTAAAATACACAAAAGAAGGTTTTATTTAAACGAACCCCAGCAAGAATATTACATTGGTGTCAGAAAAGTGGAATAAAACAAATTTTGTGTATTGCTTATTGTGTAAGTGGAAAAAAAAATAAAAAATGGTTCGGAAATTACTAGAAGATTTGTCATTGCCGCAACTAAAGGAAGTACTGAGCCAGCGGGAGCAACCTACGACTGGTACGAAAAGAGAATTGATTATTAAGTTGCGGAAAATAGTGACGGACGAGGGTGCAGATCCTGAAACAACTTTGTTTGACGTCGAAGAAGAACAAGTAAGTACGACGAGTGACATGTCGGCTTTAATGAAATTGCTATCTGAGAAATTCGACGAACAAAAGAATTCTCTAGAAGCTAAGATCGACGAACAAAAGAATTTTCCAAACGCCAAGCTCGAGGAACAGAATAAACAATTTGAGAATTCTCTAGATGCCAAGCTGGATATGCAAAACAAGAAGTTCGAGATTCTCGAAAATTCCTTGGCTGAGCAGAAGAATTCTCTAGACGCAAAATTCGGAACAATTGAAGGACAATTCGAAAACGTACAGGCTAAAATTGAGACATTTGAAACAGCCGTTGAAGGAAGATTCGAGAATGTTGAAACAAAATTCGAGAGTGTTCAAACGAAAATCGAGACTGTCGAAGGAAGATTCGAGAATTTGGCAAAGGAACTCGAACACGTAAAGAAACAGAAAGTTCGGGAGTATTCAACCGACTGCCCGAGAAGGAAAGAGATGCAGCCTCCCGTTTTCGATGGGCAGATATCATGGCCGATATATAAGAGGCAGTTCGAAGCTGCGGCAATGACGAACAACTGGGACGATGAAGAGAGGTGCATTGCCCTCACGCTTGCGCTTAGAGGATCAGCTGCAGAGCTACTACAAACTATTCCCGAGGACAAACAACGCAACTACGACAGTCTGGTGAAAGCCATTGAGATGCGCTTTGGGGACGACCACATGCAGCAAGTATATAGGGTCCAATTGCGCAGAAGGTCTCAGATGAAGGGTGAGACGCTCCAGCAGTTGCAAGCAGACATCGAGCGACTGGCACATTTGTCCTATCCAAACGCCGGCGAGGAGATCATTAACGAGATGGCAACCGAAGCGTTCACCCATGCCATAGCTGACGCGAAACTACAAATGGCGGTAAGAATGGCTGGAAAGAAAACGCTCGCCGAAGCTTTGGCGTTTGCTCTGACAATGGAGGCGGCAGACCAGGCCTGTCAGGGAATCCACCGTGTGAGGGAAGCAGCCGCCATCGAATGCTCTTGCCAGAGGATGGACGCCGAAGACCGAAACAACGCTCGCGGAGGACAAATTCGTTGCTGGAACTGCAACAAAATAGGACACCTACAACGGCAATGCAGAAATCCACCCAGACGCGGAAACTGTCCACATTGTGCGAATAGGCAACGCAACGAAGAACCATCCTACAGGGACAACATCCATCCTATTGGCCATGCTCCGCGAAACCAGGAGTCGGGAAACGCCTAAGAGCCAGCTTCGCGGGGCAAAAGTTGGCTATTGGAATCGACGCCCCCAAGACCACCATCCAGGTCTCCCAAACCAAACGATGCAACAAGAATTTAACAGTGGAAGTAAGCACACCAGGTTAGAACGTAAGCACATCAGGTTGGAATATTTACTACTAGTAGGCAACAGATGTCGTTGCACAGTTTGAGATATAGTGGTTTAATTTTTGGTACACAAACCATCCTGTAGTCAATGCTACACGGCCCCCCTCTTAAACTTGTTCGTCCCGAACAAGATCATCTGGATTACTGCCATGGTAACGATGAAGACGATCCAGGTGGACAATTTTCATCTTGCCTCTTACTCCACGCTGGATCCGGAAGACGACGTCATTGATGCGTGTGACCACTTTATAAGGGCCCTCCCAGTCTTGCTGCAGCTTGGGTGACCTCCCCTTTTGCCGGTGTGGGTTGTACAGCCATACTAGGTCTCCCTCGTGGAAGCTGGACGTTGTTGCCTTTGTGTCGTATCTGGTTTTCATGCGGTCACTCGCTATCCTTATCCTTGTCCTGATCCTCTGATGTATGTCTCGGATCCTTTCCCCCGAGGTCTGCCACATAGTCCTCTTCACATTTGGGCTCATCGTTAGGGGATCCAAACTTCACCTCACTAGGTAGCCGAACTGCTCGACCAAACAAGACTTCGGATGGAGTATGTCCAGTAGTACTGTGCACTGCATTTCGGTAGGCCATCAAGAAAAGAGGAATTTGTCGATCCCAATCGCGCTGGTGGTCTTCTACGAACTTGGAGAGATGTTCGTTTAAGGTTCTGTTGAAGCGCTCTACCATCCCGTCGGATTGTGGATGAAGCGGGGTAGTTCTCGTCTTTTTGATTCCTAGTTGTTGACATACCTCTTGGAATATCTTCGATTCAAAGTTTCGTCCCTGGTCAGAATGCAGTTCCATGCACGCCAAACCTGCTCACCCAGTTGTTGACGATCTGTTCCACGATGGTCTTCGCTTCCTGGTTAGGGATGGCGAACGCTTCCGGCCATTTGCTGAAGTAGTCCATGACGACTAGGATGTAACGGTTACCATTGTCGGTTTCTGGAAATGGACCAGCGATGTCAGCGGCAATCCGTTCAAAGGGTGCGCCCACGTTGTACTGGTGCATCTTGCCTCGCGTTTTCGTTCTGGGTCCCTTGCTGGCGGCACACACTACGCATTTTCGGCATCAACTCTCTACGTCTACCCTTGCGCTGAGCCAATAGAAACGTTCTCGCACCTTCTCCAGCGTCTTGTTTGCACCCAAATGACCTCCGGATGCTCCATCATGCATCTCCCGTAGCACCTCGTGTACTTTTGATCGCGGCAAGACAAGCTGCATTATGAAATCTTTCCCGTCCGGCCTTTCCCATTTCCTTTTCAGTACACCATCTTGCACATGAAGGGAGTCCCACTGAGCCCAGTATGCCTTGAGAGTGGGGCTCCTGTCCGAGATATCTTGTCCATTTGGCTTTTCCATAAACTCCTTCCACGCTAATATCGGCTCGATGTCTGGGTCTTCTTTCTGGGCGTTGCGGATTTCCTCTGCACTCCAGCCGGCGATAGGTTCAGCTCTTACCCTTTGGATGGAAAGAAGGTTCTTCTCTTCCTGCCGCACACAATGCTTGCAGTCACTTTTACATGGTCGCCGGGACAAGGCATCCGCATTAGAATGAAGTTTCCCTTTACGATGCTGTATTTCATAGTCGTACATCTGCAGCCGTTCAATCCATCGTGCGACCTGGCCCTCCGGATTCTTGAACTGCAGCAGCCATTTTAGAGCCGCGTGGTCTGTGCGCAAAAGTAACTTTTGGCCGTAGAGGTATTTATGGAAGTGTTTTGTCGCCAGAAGCAGCGCCAAAAGTTCTCGCCTGGTCACGCAGTAGTTCCTTTCGGGCTTGGAGAGCACTTTGCTGAAGTATGCTACTACCTTCTCTTGGCCATTGTGTACTTCCGAAAGAACCGCTCCGACGCCAACGTTACTTGCATCTGCATCCACGATGAACATTTCTCCGGGAATGGGATATGCTAGTGTTGGTGCTTCGCATAGTTGTTGCTTAAGGTTCTTGAAGCTATTGTCGCACTCACCTGACCACTTGAATTGCCTTCCTTTTTCCGTCAGCTGGTGCAAGCTCTTCGCGATTCCGGCAAAGTCCTTTACGAATCGTCGGTAGTACGTGGCGAGGCCCAAAAAGCTCCTGAGTTCGTGTTTGTCTTTTGGAACTGGCCAGTTTTTCACAGCTTCCACCTTGTCTGGATCGGTTCGCACTCCTTCTGACGAGATAACGTGGCCCAGGTACTTGACTTCGGATCTGAAGAGGTCGCATTTCTTTGGGTTCAGCTTCAGGTGAGCGCTTCGAAGCCGTTCTAGCACATTCTTCAGGTTGTCGCGATGTTCCTCGAATGTTTTTCCTATCACGATCACATCGTCCAGATACACCAAGCAAGTTTTCCAGGTTAATCCACGCAGGACGTGTTCCATTAGGCGCTCAAAAGTTGCCGGAGCGTTGCACAATCCAAATGGCATTACTGTAAACTGCCACAGCCCATTTCCTGCAGTGAACGCAGTTTTCTCTCGGTCCTTTGGATCGATCTGTACCTGCCAGTAACCGCTCTTTAAGTCAAGGGTGGAAAACCATCGAGCTCCTGAGAGTGTGTCCAATGTGTCATCGATCCGTGGCAGAGGGTAGCTATCCTTTTTCGTGACATCATTAAGTCTGCGATAGTCCACGCAGAATCGTGTGCTGCCGTCTTTCTTCTTAACCAGTACAACAGGTGAGGCCCACGGACTCTTAGAACTTTCGATGAGCCCTTCGTTCTCCATCATTGACACCATATCCGCAACCTCCGTCTGCTTTGCCAATGGTAGTCGTCTGGCAGGCTGACGAATTGGTCTGGCATCCCCAGTGTCTATGCGATGTTGCACCAGATGTGTTCGACCATACTCTCCATCCTGTGAGGCAAATATATCAGCGTACTCACCGATTAGCTTTTCTGCCATGGCTTGCTGATCCTGATCCAGTTCGCAGTGCTTGAGGATCATGTCCCTTACTTCGGCCAACCTGGCTGATGAAACGGGCTTCGCAGATTCCTTTTCGGTTATTGTTGAAATTGAACATATCGGCGCACATTTACCAATAACCTCCCCTTGTTTTAGTTTGACGCTATGGCTCTTTAAGTTCATGAGCCTTACTGGGACCAGGCTGTTCTTTGGCTCCACTAAAACTTTTCCCACGATGTAGTTTGGGGAATTCCTTCCTAAATCTGGCTCCAATAGGTAGAATCGGTAGCTCCCAGGATCACCCTCTAGTTTTGTCCAAATGATAGTCTCGGAAGATGGTGGTAAGACTTCGTCCTTGCTGAGTATTGTTCTTAAATGTGCTGCGTTCTCGTTCCCGTACACCATTGGGATCTCTACGTTCCGGTACCGCAGAACTTGCATCCCGATGTCGATGATTACGTCAACTTCTTTCATAAAGTTCACTCCGATGATGCATTCATCACATATGTCGGCCACCAGGACCGCATGAGAAAAGGCCAACCCTGCTAGTTGTAACGTGAGGCGAACTTCTCCGTATACTTTCGCCGCTTCCCCTGTCGCAGTCCTAAGGCAGTAGCAGCTGGTGTTGTGCAGCCAAGACTTCCGGACGAGATCTTTTCTTACAATGAAAGCCGTGGCGCCGGTATCGGTAGCAGCCACGCACTTATTTTTGCCGATGAATGCTTCCACTGTTAGATTCTTGTTGCATCGTTTGGTTTGGGAGACCTGGATGGTGGTCTTGGGGGCGTCGATTCCAATAGCCAACTTTTGCCCCGCGAAGCTGGCTCTTAGGCGTTTCCCGACTCCTGGTTTCGCGGAGCATGGCCAATAGGATGGATGTTGTCCCTGTAGGATGGTTCTTCGTTGCGTCGCCTATTCGCACAATGTGGACAGTTTCCGCGTCTGGGTGGATTTCTGCATTGCCGTTGTAGGTGTCCTATTTTGTTGAAGTTCCAGCAACGAATTTGTCCTCCGCGAGCGTTGTTTCGGTCTTCGGCGTCCATCCTCTGGCAAGAGCATTCGATGGCGGCTGCTTCCCTCACACGGTGGATTCCCTGACAGGCCTGGTCTGCCGCCTCCATTGTCAGAGCAAACGCCAAAGCTTCGGCGAGCGTTTTCTTTCCAGCCATTCTTACCGCCATTTGTAGTTTCGCGTCAGCTATGGCATGGGTGAACGCTTCGGTTGCCATCTCGTTAATGATCTCCTCGCCGGCGTTTGGATAGGACAAATGTGCCAGTCGCTCGATGTCTGCTTGCAACTGCTGGAGCGTCTCACCCTTCATCTGAGACCTTCTGCGCAATTGGACCCTATATACTTGCTGCATGTGGTCGTCCCCAAAGCGCATCTCAATGGCTTTCACCAGACTGTCGTAGTTGCGTTGTTTGTCCTCGGGAATAGTTTGTAGTAGCTCTGCAGCTGATCCTCTAAGCGCAAGCGTGAGGGCAATGCACCTCTCTTCATCGTCCCAGTTGTTCGTCATTGCCGCAGCTTCGAACTGCCTCTTATATATCGGCCATGATATCTGCTCATCGAAAACGGGAGGCTGCATCTCTTTCCTTCTCGGGCAGTCGGTTGAATACTCCCGAACTTTCTGTTTCTTTACGTGTTCGAGTTCCTTTGCCAAATTCTCGAATCTTCCTTCGACAGTCTCGATTTTCGTTTGAACACTCTCGAATTTTGTTTCAACATTCTCGAATCTTCCTTCAACGGCTGTTTCAAATGTCTCAATTTTAGCCTGTACGTTTTCGAATTGTCCTTCAATTGTTCCGAATTTTGCGTCTAGAGAATTCTTCTGCTCAGCCAAGGAATTTTCGAGAATCTCGAACTTTTTGTTTTGCATATCCAGCTTGGCATCTAGAGAATTCTCAAATTGTTTATTCTGTTCCTCGAGCTTGGCGTTTGGAAAATTCTTTTGTTCGTCGATCTTAGCTTCTAGAGAATTCTTTTGTTCGTCGAATTTCTCAGATAGCAATTTCATTAAAGCCGACATGTCACTCGTCGTACTTACTTGTTCTTCTTCGACGTCAAACAAAGTTGTTTCAGGATCTGCACCCTCGTCCGTCACTATTTTCCGCACCTTAATAATTAATTCTCTTTTCGTACCAGTCGTAGGTTGCTCCCGCTGGCTCAGTACTTCCTTTAGTTGCGGCAATGACAAATCTTCTAGTAATTTCCGAACCATTTTTTTTTTTTTTCCACTTACACAATAAGCAATACACAAAATTTGTTTTATTCCACTTTTCTGACACCAATGTAATATTCTTGCTGGGGTTCGTTTAAATAAAACCTTCTTTTGTGTATTTTAATCGTTTATTTATTATCAAACACCAACTTTACTTTAACACAATAGTTAATCACTTTATTCTTTATTTATTTCAAAATAAACGGTCGCTACAGATTTATTTTCACAATGTCGCTTGCTTTCACCACTGGTCGGATATCTCTTGTAATCTCTGTATTCACTTATAAACAACTGTGTCGACGTTGGTTGTGGTATGGGTATTTATAGGAAATTGCAAGGGGTTCTAGAACATGCTAGATGTTTCTCCGGGTGAATTGAGGATCATGGAATATTGGGATATTGTGTGGAACAATTGTGGAACGTAAGCACACCAGGTTAGAACGTAAGCACATCAGGTTGGAATATTTACTACTAGTAGGCAATAGATGTCGTTGCACAGTTTGAGATATAGTGGTTTAATTTTTGGTACACAAACCATCCTGTAGTCAATGCTACAATATGTTTGATAGCTTCTCCCGGCTTTTCGCACTTTCTGCATTTATCTGCCCCTAGACAGTGTTTTTCATAGTTTTTCGTTTTTCGCTGAGTCGACGAGTTACGGTGTAAGCAATAGAATTTAGTAAGTAACCTTCTGGTCATTCTGCCCTCACCATTCAGGTCAGTATCCGGCCACTTCAGGATGCCGAACGAGTAGGTCAGTACAGGAATTGCCCAGCTGTTAATACTTTCCATTCGATTTCTGGCAGTTAGTTTCGTGTTTAACAGCTTTGTCACCCTCTTTCGACATGTTTCAGTAAAACCTGTCTTTAAACTCGCATGATCGATTCTTATATTTTGCGATATACCTAGGCATTTATAAAGGTCTCCTCCTTCTAGTTCCTCCACACCTTGAAAGGCCTCTATTGTGGAAGTAACATTACCTTTTATGGCACTGAATAAAGGGCATTTATCTAATCCAAAGGACATGCTGATATCTTTGCTAAATATTTTTGCTGTATCGATAAGTGATTGCAATTTGTATCGACTTTCAGCGTTAAGTTTGAGGTCATCCATTAACAGTAGCTGGGAAACTTTACTATCACTTGCTGGGTTCAGTTTGTAGCCTAAACGTGTGTTCTTAAGCATTGTTGACAATGGATTGAGGACAAAGCAAAACCAAAGCGGTGATAGAGAATCACCCTGAAAGATTCCTCTTTTTATTTTTGATTGAAGCTGGAGATTTACCTTCTAATTTTTCATCACGGCGCTTGACAGGTTTATTATTTTTGGGCAGATTTTGCATAATTGTAATACCCTTAATAGCCAGTCATGAGGGACAGAATCGAAAGCCTTCTTGTAGTCAATGTAGCACATGCGCAAGCTTCGCTGTTTAATTTGCGCTTGTTTTAAGACAATAGCATCTATTGTAAGTTGGTACTTACATCCGAGGGAATCTCTAACGCACAATTTTTGTTCCTCTTCAAGAATGTCATTTTGACTGCAATGTTGATATATTTAATTGCTGATAAGTGCCGTAAGGAGTTTATATGGAACCGATAGGCGCGTTATTGGCCTGTAGTTATCCGGCTTGCTTTCATCTTCTGTTTTGAACAGCAAATATATTGTAGCATTGACTACAGGATGGTTTGTGTACCAAAAACTAAAACACTGTATCTCAAACTGTGCAACGACATCTATTGCCTACTAGTAGTAAATATTCCAACCTGATGTGCTTACGTTCCAACCTGGTGTGCTTACGTTCCACAATTGTTCCACGCAATATCCCAATATTCCATGATCCTCAATTCACCCGGAGAAACATCTAGCATGTTCAAGAACCCCTTGCAATTTCCTATAAATACCCATACCACAACCAACGTCGACACAGTTGTTTATAAGTGAATACAGAGATTACAAGAGATATCCGACCAGTGGTGAAAGCAAGCGACATTGTGAAAATAAATTTGTAGCGACCGTTTATTTTGAAATAAATAAAGAATAAAGTGATTGACTATTGTGTTAAAGTAAAGTTGGTGTTTGATAATAAATAAACGATTAAAATACACAAAAGAAGGTTTTATTTAAACGAACCCCAGCAAGAATATTACAATATAATAGGAGGATGCCCTGCCTTGGGAAGCACTGTTCCATTCAAATAAATGTCTGGAATAGGCCTGAGTGGATCTGAGAACGGGCAGCACAAGTACCCTGTCTTTTTGAACTAATGCGATACCCATTACCCTCCAGAACGTCCACCCACACATCAAGTGCTCGTTGCAGGGATGTAGGATCCTCACTTATGATGGCTCCATCGTCAGCAAAGAATAACAGATGTACCTTGGGGTCCATCACTTTACCTGCAAGCAGATAATCAAGGACTGTAATAAAGTGCAAATGACTTAACACGCTTCCCTGGTATACCCCGACTTTGATTGGGAACTCTTCGGTTACTCCAGCGGGGCATCTTACTCTTGTCCTTGCTCCTTCGTACATGTCCATGATCATCTGTACATAGGTTTCTGGAACCCCTCGATGTCTTAGCGCCACCCATGTCAGATCTCGTGGTTGTCTGTCGAATGCCTTTTCAAAGTCAACCAATATAATATGCAAATCCCGTAAGGAATCACGATGGTTTTCCATTATGATCCTTATACTTTGGATTGCATCTGTTATTGATTTACCCGAGACAAACCCGCACTGATCATCAGATAGCCGTATTATTTTCGCAGTCGGTCACTTAATACCCGCCCAACGATCTTCATGATGTATGACATCAGCTTGATCGAACGGTAGTTATCACAGTTTCGCGTATCACCATTCCGTTTGTATACAGGGAGAAGGTAACTTTCCCTCCATTGATTCGGCATTGGGTCACCTTTTACAAATTTCTAGATGAGAATTCTGAGCCATCTGAACCCGATGTCTCCCATCTTTTTCCAGAATTCAGAGGGCATCTCGTCTGGCCCAACCGCTTTTCGTTTTTTGGAGTATTTGACCGCCTCACTAACTTCTTCGACTGTAATGTCGGGTATTTCTTCACAGGTAGGAATGGCTCTTGGAAAGTATAGCCGGAGAAACTGTTCATTTAAAAATTCTTCACAATACTGCCGCCACTTCTGCAGAATTTTGTCGTTATCCACAAGAAACTGGCCATGAGCATTGTTAATGAACTTTGGCGAACGAATCTCCTGAGCATTCCTCCTTCTTTGGGCGGCTATATTGAAGATGGTTGCGCTCTTGTTCAGATTGGGTCTTCGCAGCTCCTGGATAGCCTGGTTTGCATCAGCAACCGGGGAAGATATTTTCTCCAGCTCCCGATACAGGTCCTCCGTACACTCTGCTTGAAGCTGGGCGCACTTCTTCTTCGCTTTTTTCTTGCAACATCTGTATTCCATTTCGAGGCGAGCTTTTTCGTCACTATTATTAGAGGGGCACTTTGACCAAGCTTTGAAAACCGCTTTCTTCTCATTTATCACCTTCTTAGCTTCATCACTCCACCACCTTTGAAGCTCCTAGCAGTGATTTGGCCTTCTTTAAGCAAGTTCGCTGTAGGGAATCCCACATATTTTGTGCTCTGCACTCTTCATCCTCAGCTCCGCTGATGGTGTGAGAGAGTTAATTGTTCATTACGAAAACAAAAGCCTCGCCTTTTTCTTTGTCCAGATTGTACCACTTGATATTCTCAAAGACCCTTGTTTGTTTGCTTTTCTTCTGTGTTTTCATAAAAATTTCTGTTAGCAGAAGACGGTGTTGCCGAGCGATTGCCTATCCCAAGATCACTTTGCAATCTTTTACCCGAGGCTTCATGAAACTGGCTATCAAATGGTAGTCAATCTGGTTTTAATCTCCACCACTGCTGCAAGTGATCATGTGTCGGGTTTGTTTGATGAACATGGTATTTAACACGATAAGACCATGTGATTTGCACATGCTTAGGATGTCTTCACCAGGAAGGTTCCTGGTGCCATAACCTAGTCCTCCGTGGCAGTCTTCATAGTCTTCGTTTGACTTCACGACATGTCCATTCAAATCTCCTCCAACAAACAGAAACTCTTCCTTTGGGATGTTCTTTGAAATGGTGGAAAGAAAATATTGCTACATTACATTACAGATTTGACATATGTTCAGACCAATTGAAATTTCGGTCAATTATAACGCCTAGGTATTTATAATTGTCAACACTTTCAATTTTAAAGCTATTGACGTCACAAGCCATGTAGAAATGCGGTGAAGTGGTGGGAAGTAACCTCGCTGATAAAAAGCAAGAAGAAGATTTTTGAAATAAGAGATAACAACGAGATCGGTCTGTAATTCTTTTTTGCTCCCCTTTTTGAAAAGTGATATCGCATTGGCACATCTCAGTTTTTCAGAAAATTTGCCAGTGGTAGTACTCAAATGAAAAAGGTATGTTAAAATATCAACTATTAAGGGCAATTTTTTTAGCATGAGGTTAGAAATACCATCATTACCACAAGAATTAGAATTTTTTAAAGAATTTATAGTTCTTAGTAACTCAAGACCCAAAAACGATTCAAAATAAAAACTGTTGCTGTGTAGAACACTATCCACAGAGCACTCTCTAGAATTACCGTGACGATTATTAGAAAAAACGCTTGGAAATGCCATTTGCCGGAGTGAAGCAAAGAACTCATTGAATTCGTTTGCTATAGCTGATGGATCCGATATAACTTCACTACAGTTGCTTAGTGTTATAGTAGTATCTTGTATCCTAATATTTCGATGAATAATATTGTTAACGACTTCCCACTCTTTTTTAAGGTTTCCTTGGGAATTTCTTATTTGCTTGTAGTAGTAACGTTCCCTACACAAACTGAATTCCTTATTAATTATAGCGATTTTTTAAACGGACATTTAATGGATGTTTGCTACATCTTTTCGCAGTTTCTGTTTGATTTTTTTAAGGAGAGGTTGGGTTATCCAGGGGTTAAGCCTTATTTCATATTTTAAGTCAAGTATCAAATATCTCGGATACCAAATTAAAGCGGGTGAAATTCGACCAAATGCATGCAAGATTCAAGATTGGTTGGTTTACCCCCCGTTATGCACCTAGGTTGGGAGAAAACCCTTGACAAGGTATATGACTACTATTGGTTCAAAAACATGTCCAAACACGTCCGCAAATTTGTCTAAACCAAACAGGCAAAATTCAAACAGAACTGCACCCTATTCCCAAAGTAGACATACCATGGCACACAATTCACGTTGATATAAGGGCAATTTAAATGGGAAGAATGATCTTAAGGAATATATAATAGTTCAAATTGATGCATTTACAAAATTCGTTTATTTCTATCATACAATAAGCATTGACACTGAAAGTTGCATTAGAGCCGTGTAGTTGGCCATATCGTTGTTTGGTTTTTTTTTTCCGATGATAGGTGAAAATCTTCAACAAGACACTATGAGGATCGGCAGCGCGTGCTCATAGTAGTGTGGGATTCTTACCCACTGAAAACCTCCCTTTAAAACAGACTTCTTTTTATTTTTACTACAACTAAGTATTCAACTTATCAAGTAGATTTCATTTCACGAAATAAGGACTTTTTGCAGGTATCTCCCCATTAGAGGTTCCTGCTAGCTCCGCAGTTTAGACGCAGTTACTTAACGCGCTAGGTCTAAAGGTTTGGTTCTTTGTAGACGGCGTAGTAAATTTGTTTCATCCGAAACTTGGAGGACTGTTATATTTACGTGACTTTCTAGTCGACTTTCATGCTTTCTCGCGTAGTTTTTGATTTCGTCTTCGATTGTTTTAACGCCAAGATCTCTGCGGATATCGCTATTTCTGATATACCGTGGCTCATTTACAATACCTCTTAGTACTTTGTTTTCAAAACTTTGTAAAATTTTAATGTTACTTATTTTGGTTCAACCCCAGAGTTATATACCATATGTCCATACAGACTTTAGCACTTGCTTATATAAAAGCAGTTTGTTCTCTATATTAAGCTTGGAATATTTTCCAAGTAACCAATACATATCTTTATATTTATTATCTATTGTAGTTCTTTGCATGTGTTTTCCATTTCAGCTTTGCATCAAGTGTCATTCCAAGATACTTAGCCTCGTTTGCAAACGGAGTTTGAACCGAGTTTGAAAAGATCGGAAAATTATTTATTTTCTTATAAGTAAAATTTACATGAACAGATTGGGTCTCGTTGAGACTAAATCTGCCCAATCATTTACTCTATCCAAAGCTTTTTGCAGTTTTTCTGTAGTATTTTCGACCGTTTTACCTACTGCAAAGATAGCAGTGTCGTCGGCAAATGTAGCTAGCTCAGTGCCTTCTACTTGCGGTATATCAGGAATGTATAATAGATATAAGACTGGACTAAGAACGCTTCCTTGCGGCACCCCAGACATTATTTCCTTGAAATCAGAATATTCGTTTCCATATTTGACGCGGCATAGTCTATTCGTAAGGCAGTTCTTCAAAATATTATATAGGTGCTCTGGCAGAACTTGTCGTAATTTAAATTTTAAGCCTTCGTGCCAGACCCTGTCAAAGGCTTTAGAGACGTCAAGGAATACGGTTAAACAAATCTCTTTTCTTCAAGAGATTTTTCGCGTACATGTGTTATTCTATACACTTGTTCAACTTCAACTTCTGAATCCGAATTGATGATCCGGAATGAGATTCCTTTCTTCTATAGCCGGCTGTATTCGCCTAATCAATATTCTCTCGAACACTTTGGATATAATTAGAAGGAGCGATATCGGTCTATAAGACGTTTTTCCATTCGGCGGTTTTCCGGGCTTAAGGACCATTATTACTTCGGCGACTTTCCATTGACTGGGAACATGTTCTAGTCTAAGCGCGGCGTTTATAGTGAACAAAAGCTTAATTACAGATTTTCTTGGTAGTTCTTAATAACAAATCCCGTGATAAGGTCGTATCCAAGAGCCTTCTTATGTTTAAGTTTCTTTATTTCTTCCTTAAGTTCGGTTATTGTTGCATTCCTTATTACACTATTGTCTATATACGACGTTTTTATTTTTTCAATAAGAGCTTCTCCATCAAACGGTTGAAAAGTTTCTTCCAGTTGAGCTGCAAAAACCTGCGCTTTCTCTTTATCATGCCTGGTACTTTCGTTTTGATTTTTCCTAATTGGTGCGGCTTGAATTTGAGGTTTTTAAATACCTTTTATAGCCTTCCAAAGCAAGTAATTAGAATCTTTTTCTGCCGTTAAACTTCTTAAGTAAGTTTGTATTTCATTATTCTTAAGGTCTTTAACAGATCTTCTTAGTGAGTTGCACAAACGGTTAAGATGTGCTTTATGTTGCGGAGCCCGAGTTTGTTGCCATTTTTTGCGCGTTTTTCTCTTCTCCTTAATCATCTCTTTTATGTGGGATTTATTCCGACACAATTTTACAAAGAGGGAAGAAAAGAAAAACAAACACTACGCGTTTTATTTTTATAATTTATTGCGTTTATAGGATTTAACATATGAAGTTTTAAAAAGACTTCGCAAAGAAAACAAAGCGTTGAAGTCACCACCAATAATAAAATTTGGTTTAAGGAAGTTGAAGATGTTTGTGAAATCACTTTCTTCAAGTTTACATCGCAGTGGACAATATATAGACGAAATGTTGAAAGCAAAATGTCTATTTCTAACGCGTACCGTGCTTACTTGCATTGCTTCTAATTCAAACTTTACTTCCGTTGAGTGCTCGATAGATTCTTTTATAAACAAGGATGATCCGCCTCTGGCTCTTTCCGATGGGTGAAAGGCGTGATATCCGCTATATCCCCTTATCTTAATATTCGATTGCTCTGTCAGATGAGTTTCGCAGACTAAGCGTATAGTATATCAATATCTTTTTCTCGTATAAATATTTCTAACTCGTCGAGTCTTTGTATGAGCCCGTTAGCGTTCCAAGTAAGAATTTTAAGCATTTATTTCATATTCTGGTTGAAGTGCGCGTGTTATGAATATTGTTTTCTAGTGCAACTAGTCTCTCGAAAATAAGTTTATTTGTTTTGCATTGCTCTTCAAGTTTCGCAAGAATTAGGGAAAAAACATTGGATACATGATCTTCTGAACTACCTCTATCACCATTTTTCAATGTCGCAACTTGAGAAGGAGTCTTTACATTGAAGTTTGAAAAAGCTCAAATATCATCCTTACTGTCAACTAGGGGTGATGGTCTGACACCAAAGCTTTCGGTCTCAAAGTACTCGGCGACTAGTTAGTGTAGGGATTCATCGTTCGTTGTGGCAGTGAAGAGACACGATGGAATCGTGCGAGAAATTTTCGAAGTTTGGCCAAATACTACCCAACCTAATTCCATGTTGGCAGCATATGGACCATCGTTGCTTATTTGCTGAGTTGATTTCGGTAGGCCTAAGTGGCAGTGGTCCAAACCAACCAAAAGCGATTTTTTTGTCGGATGAGTTTCACAGACCAAACATATATCAATATCTTTTTCTCGTATAAAGATTTCTAACTTGTCGAGTCTTTGTTTGAGTCCGTTGGTCTTGGAACGCCAACTTTAAGGGCTTCTTTCATATTCTGGTTGAAGTGCGCGTGTTATGAATCTTGCTTTCTAGTGCAACTAGTCTCTCGGAAATTAGTTAGTTTGTTTTGCATTGCTCTTCAATTTCGCAAGAATAAGGGAGAAAACATGGGATGAAGTATCTTGTGAGTTACCTCTATCACCGTTTTCCAATGTCGCAATTTGCGCAGGAGTCTTTACGTTGGAGTTTTTACGGTTTCTTGCTTTGATCTCCCGTGAGTTGTCGGTCATGTACGTGCCATTAACTGTCTTCGCTGCTTGAGCGTAAGACTGCACGCCAATATTCGAAGATTTTGCTGCTGTCACCTTTTCTCTACGCGCTTGGATTTTTCTTCATTATTCGATCCAGTCAATATTGACGGATTTTCTATCTTTCGCTGCTTTTTCGTAGCTATTTTGGGTCTGTTCTTGATTGGTTTCGTGTTCGGGTGCATTCAATTTTTAAGCGTATCGCGCCGCTTTTGAAGCTCTTTCGCTACTGCGCAACCTCGATAGTTCGCAGGATATTTTCCTTTGCAGTTTGGACAAGTGGCTGGGGATTGCTTACTTAGGTGACACTCTTCCGAGAGATGCTTACCTGCGCATTTGACGCATCGTGGTTCTTTCTGGCAGTAAGTCTGCGTGTGATTGAAACCTTGACAGCGCTTCCACTGCGGGATCGATCTGGAGCTCTTACGCATAGGTTCGATTTTGACCACGATGTTTAGAAAACTCTTAATACCATAAATAACATCCTTATTTTCGACTTTATCGAAACGCTTTACCAATTTTTCCTGATCTCCCTCCGACTGTTGCTTCTCCTTCTTGATAATATTGACGGCATCAATAATTTTAAAGCCTTTGTCTTGAAGGTCGTTTATAACATCTTCTTTGGTGTACGAGGGATGGAGTCCCCTTGCTACAACAGGCAGTGGTCTTTCTAACTTATTTTGATAAATATACCTCTGAATCTTTTCGGCATTAAATTTTTTGGATACTGATCGGTAACCGCCGGCATCATCGACAATGATTTTCTAGGTATTGTTTCGCAGAGAGGTCACTTTAAACTTCGATGCCAGAGTTCCTTTAAGGAGGCAATGCAACTTATTGTAGTCCGTAATTCCAACGACTTTTATCGATGGCGGAGGACGCAATTTTTTTTTTTGTTGCTTTTCTTGCAATTCCTTGCGCTTTTCATCTTTTTGTGGTTCGATTTCCGGTGAGGAACCAGCTTTGCGTTTTTTGCTATGTCGTTTATTTTCGATTCAATTCGTTTCACGTGTTACCTCTTCTTTATCCGTCTGACATTCGCGACTAGGTGGGCGGTGTTGGCTATCTGTAGTTTGTTTTTGTAGATTCGTGTTTTTAGGGCATTATTTTCTTGCCTGAGTAAATCTACCTCTTTCTTAAGCTCACGATAGAGTAGCTCCATTTCGGCAAGCTTGGTACGGAGTATGTCGTTTTCCTCCTCAATGCTTTTAGATTTCACTGAGTCCCGTTTTTCACGCGCTTGCGCTTCCGGCGGACTTCTTTTTCCGGAGACGTTCGATCTTGTTGGTGGAGATCGAGATACCCTTGTCCATTTTGAGAAGAGATTTATAAGGTGCAATAAATGGCTCTCCCCAGAATCCGTACAGCCGACCTCCGAAGAGGGTGGATTTTCCAGTGAACCTGGGCTGCCGCCTGGGGTAATATATTGTTTTGTTTTGTTCATTGAATTTTTGTGTATACATTACGCTTGGTATACGGAGGGTGGATTTTAGTCGCCTCTTACGACAGGCATGCCTACCTCGGGTATATTCTAGCCCCTACCCGAAGGGGGCTTGGTGTGTCTATGCGCATAATTGCTGACCAGGGTAGGTGTTTTGCTAGCACGGGTTTTCGCGAATTTTGTTCCACACAAAAAATTGATTTATTGCACATTTAATCGCGACAGGCGCAAGTCGTGCCAACCGCCAGGTAGAGCGCGTCATGGGTACATTAAAGAATATGCTGATGGCGGTCGAAACCAGTCAACGTTCTTGGCAAGATGCTTTGAACGAAGTACAACTGGCTTTGAACTCTGCGGCCAATCAAGTAACTAAGGCTAGTCCATTAGAATTGTTAATCGGAAAAGAAGTACGACCTTTTGGTTTAATGCCAATCAGTGATGAAGGAAATAAAGTAGATGTAAGATATGTAAGAGCACAAGACAAAGAGAATATTGAAAACAACGCTCGTTATGATAAATCTAGAGTTGATAAAAATAAGGCGGAAATTGTAAAACACAAAGTTGGATCCTAAGTTAAGAGGTCCATTTTTGGTCTTGGGAGGAGATAGATACATATGCGCTGAAATCATTGGCAAATAAAATAACTTACACATATTCACATGAATATTTGTGAGCCTTGCCAAGCGAAGAGGTTCGCGCAGAGTTGGATGATGATGTGACAAGTATGAGCACAGAGGGCAAAGGCGATGAAGGAGACGCCAATGCAGAAGTAGATGCACCGGTGAGGGTGTGTGTGAGGTCAGACACAATGGCTAAGGAGCGCACCACAGTTGACATACTGTAAGCACAAGTGCAGATAGAAATGTTTGATCATGGCGTGTGGGGCAGGTGGAATTGTGGCGGGGGTCTGGTTCTAGAAAAGACATACACATACCGTCCATACGTGAGCGAGTATGATGCATAGTATCGTTGTGGGAAGCACCAAGCGCCTTTGAAAGTGTGCTGATTTTAGAATTGTGAGAAGTATGTACATACTGTGAGCGTCAAAATAAAGTTTACACCTCTATGTTTCATGTTTCAAATTCAATTACAGTTTTGTATTAAATGTTTATCTTGCATCTAGATTAACATGTTCGTTTGTATCTTAATTCTTAATCGAACGACATATAGAAGTCAACAAACAAAATTCATAACAGCAATTTTATAAACAAATAACGAAAAATACTTCACATTTTAGGCGTCAAAAGAAAGTTTACACCCTGTGAATTGTGATTTGCGGAGCTCCAAAATGACCGTTATGTGTATTTCCCCGCTTTGCTTTGTTTCTTTTGTTGATCATTATGATAAGGGCTGTCTTTCGATTTCATTCTTTGTTTCTTTGTTTGTAAAAGAAGTAGCGTCAACACTTAACAATTAACGTATTAATAAAACGGATAAGCAAAGAAGAAGGAGAATCTTTAAGAGCAATAGCAAAAATAATTGGCAGAACCCATCAAGGTGTTAAAAAAATTATTGATAAATATACATAAAAATTTTAGACAAGTTGAAGATCGTCCACGCACTGGTAGACCCAAGCGACTTTCCAAATCTGAAGTAAGATCCATTGTGCGAGAAGTGAAGAAAAATCCATCTGCTAGTGCTGTCAAAATATCAGAAAACATTGAAAAAGAGTCAGGTGTTCCCGTTAGTACAAGTACTATTCGAAGAGTACTACATAATGATGGGCTACATGGCAGAGTACCGCGAAAAAAAACAACTCATATCAGCAGCCAATCGAAAACGGCGACTTCGGTTTTCAAAAAAGTATGAAGAAAAGAATATTTCGTTTTGGAAAAATGTGTTATTTAGTGACGAAAGTAAATTTGAAGTTTTAAAATCAAGACAACCACCAAAAATTTGGAGAGCCAAAAATAAGGCGTTCGATGAAAAAAACATTGCCCCCACGGTTAAGCATGGGGGAGGGTCGGTTATGGTCTGGGGATGCATGGTGGCAAGAGGTGTGGGAAACCTGGTGTTTATTGAGTCCACAGTGAACAAAATGGATTACTTAAATATTTTGGGGGAAAACTTACAGCCTATCGTCGCAAAATTGAGTTTGGATCAAACATGGGTAGTCCAGTAGGACAATGACCCTAAGCACACGGCCAAAATTGTGAAAGAATGGTTATGTTATCGGACGCCGAAGCTGTTGGATCATCCTCCGCAATCCCCACATCTTAACCCAATCGAACATTTGTGGGAGTATCTCGACAAGCAAGTTCGAAAAAGGGTCATAACTAGTAGAGACTCACTAAAGTCTGTATTGTTGGAAGAGTGGATAAAAGTTCCATCTCAATTCACGAAAAAATTGGTAGAATCCATGCCTAAGAGGTTAAAGGCCATTATTAAGGCAAAAGAAAAACGAACAAAATATTAAATTCAGGGCTTATGGCCATATTATGTTATTTTTTTTCTAATGTAAACTTTCTTTTGACGCCTAAAATTGATTGTTATGAATTTGTTTGTTAACTTCTATATGTCGTTCGATTACGAATTAAGATACATATAAACAAACATGTTAATCTAGATGCAAGATAAACATTTAATAAAAACTGTAATTGAATTTGAAACATGAAACATAGAGGTGTAAACTTTTTTTTGACGCTCACAGTAGCTGAATGAATGAGTTAACATGCGGAAACTGTTGCTTGAAGAAAGATAATTAAATCCGGCCCAGCAAGACCTTTGTCACTAAAATTAGTAAATTATAAGCATAATTTAAAGTAGTATAATATTTTATGCAAACTTGAGCCAAACATGACGCCAGCGTTTTCTTTTGTATTGTTCTAGATATTTTCACATGACGTGTTAAAGTCAGGAAGGCCGTGTCGTAGTGGATTCCTAGAATTAAGCTTATGTATTAAAACGATATGTGGCTACGTATGTGTTGGTTGTGGCATTCCTGGCATAAAATTGTATCCGTTTAATGATGGGTAAATTAACTCTTTGTATTTTCTCATACAGATGTTCGCTGCTGTTGAGAACAAGGTATGCGAGGTTCGCTGCTGTTGAGAACAAGGCATGCGAGGGGAAGTCACTCTCTGCCGAGTGTGGCCCGAGCGTTGTAGTGTGAGTAGGTAAGAAATAAAAAGGACTGGAGAGGAAAAAGCGATCTCCACAGGGTGTGCATATATGTGTGTGTTCAGTAAGATTACCAAAGGAAAAAGAAAAAGGAGTTAGTTGTCTACTGACTACCAAGGAAAGCACTTCTGAATCAGCAACGCTCTGGGCCTCGCTGTGTTCGCAATGTCAGAGGAGGATAATACGCTATTTGGGGCTGTTCTGACATACAGGGATACCTCGATTTACGTTATTTCGATTTACCTTGTCCGGTTTTTTACTTTCCACTTTTGATTAACGTCGCTACAATTTCGATTTACGGCGTTCCTTGACACACAATTTTCTCACGAAATTCCCCCTTTCGTCATTCTTATTCAACCGAGATGCACATCTCAACGATTTCGTGCACAATATCATTCGGAGTAAGTTCTTTTCAGTCCATATGGACTGTACGAGTATTGGATAATTTTATTTTCGATTTACGTTGTTTCGATTTACATCGCATTTTCTCGGTCCCGAAAACGACGTATTACACTGTATACTTTGTTTTTTTTATCTATAAGGCCTTTTTTAAAATCATTAATGCTTTGCTCTTCTTTATCTTTCTCTTTTTTAGTAATGTATTAAACTGTCAATCTCGGCAGACGGCAAGTTTTGTCATGGCAATTTTTTTTTTCTCTTGTGTATGAATTAATGTTAAATAAGGAATTATTATTATTATTTTTACTGAAGAGTGATAATGAGCAGGTTATGATAGAAAACTGGAAAGTAGCTTCTAAAAATTCCAAGACCATTTTAGAATTTTCCTTCACAAATTCATACACACATACTAGATCCACCAGCCAATGGATACCTCATCCAAGGGATGAAATCCTTCCAAATGGCGCATCCATCGATTCTGCTGTCCACCATAACGGGAAAAATCAACAAAGCCTTTAATAAATCCTATCCCATCTCTCAAAGTCGTAAACCCACTAAGGCCACTTGGTAGACAGACGAACTTAGAAAACGTAGAACAGAGCTCAGAAGGTTACGTAAGAAAGCAAGAACAAATATATCAGAAGTAGACTGGGCCAATAACAAGTCCGTACTTAATCTTTGCATACGTCATATTAGAAGAGCAAAAATAGAGCCCTGGTACAACTATTGTGAATCCATATCCATAATGTCATAATAAAATATCCCGATTATGAAGAGTGGCCAGATTTGAAAGACGCACTAGTCAAGAACTTCAGAAAAACTCGTTCGATACCAGTTATTCATACAGAAATTTTTTCACTTCAGACAAAGATACTCTGAATCGGTCGCTTCATACGCGGAAAGGATTAACTAGCTGTTTGACGAGTTAAATAATGCAAACGCAAATAGCCGTGATGATGCTGTAAATAATGCAATCCGTGCTTTAAACAGCAGCATATTACTGAACAGTTTTTGTAACGGTCTGATACCACAGCTGAAACTCCTCGTCAAAAGCGTAAGATGCAAAAAATTTGACGACGCAGTTGATATACATAGGTATGGAGAAAGAAAAACTCCTCACTGCTACGAGTAGACAGTACCCAAACAAATCGAATATGTACTCTCAGAGATGTAAAACAAAAACACATAGCGCCAGTGAATGTCGTAGGTCTCGAAACAATAGTTCTTACCCCAACGACGCTGAGTGCACTAAATTCATATATCACAGACCATTTCCCAATAATAAATCAACAATTTTCACATAGACACACTTCTAACCACATCCAACCATTGTCAAAAGGGTTAGGTTTTAATACGGTTCAAAATGTGATCTACTGCAAGTACTGCAAGAATCGGGGTCAATCTATTGAAGAATGTCGCAAAAGAGGTTTCAACAATAATGAGAATCCCAGTATTCAAGTTAGCTCTAGTCAGGGAAACTTCCAGCGACCTGCCTCGTCCGGCACGCGGAGCCAGGTGAAAGACATCAATTCATGTGCGTAAACAGCGTTATACCCAAGAAAAATCAATCCCAAAATGAAATACGAAATCGAGGAAATATCCCTTAAATACAATCACTGAATCAAATTCCAAATCGAGAAAATATCCCTGAAATAAAATCCCTGAATAAAATTTCAAATCGAGAAAATATCTCTCAAAATCAATACATGAATCAAATTCTACATCGACGAAAAATTCCTCAAAATCAACACATAGAAGAGTTAGATCTAAGCAAATAGAGCATAAATACAAAAGATGTAATACAAAAAAAGAAAGCTTATGTAATGGTAGATCATAATAATGTATTCAATGTAACAAACATAACAATCATTGTATCAATAATTATAGTTTTAATCCTAGTAATGTAAAACTGCCAATAAACAGAGTAGCAACAAACAATAATCAGGGTTATCGTGAATAAATTTTCTTCGGAATTTTTCCCCCGAACAAAAAATAGGTATCTTTAAGAAAGAGGAAATAATTTCGCGGAAAAGAAATAGGTATCATGAATGACAATTCAGGACAGTTTTCAATGCAATCGCGATATTTAATATTTTCCTGGTGAATTTTTTCCTTTTTTTGAAGATACTTAATTTTTGTTCGGGGGAAAAATCCCGCGGGAAGATTTATTCACGATAACCCTGAATGTAACACCAGAAAATCCTAATAACTAGCTAATGTAAATTTTTCAAAAACCGCTAAAAATAAAAAAATGTAATCGAAAACACACGAAAACACTGAAAAAAGAAAGAAAACTGTATAAATAAATAATGTTAAGTTAGTACCTAAATCTATCAAAAATACCAATGTTAATCTAGCAACTTAAGTCAATCAGAAACTAAGTGTGAACGTAGCCGTAAGCAAACAATTTGTATGTAAACAAACAAAAAAAAAAAAGTTATAAAAATTCATTCATTTTCAGTCTGCTCCACTTATCGTTCGTCGCTTTGCTACTCGTACATGCCGAAAGATCTGACTTATACCCAGTGATGCCGTTCGCTAATTTTTTAGTGAAGTGTTTTCAGGAAAACATTGAAGTGTTTTGTTGAAAAGTGAAGTATCATTATAAAAGTTGATTTTTTTATATTAAACGACTATTTATGGGTACAAAAACATATTTTTTTTTTAATTATGGAGCTTTAATCTAAGCTTTGTGGTATCTTAACAGAACATCTTTTGGCGATACCCAGTTCTTGAAACGGTTTTCAGAAACGATTCCTTTCACAAGCAGCAGTGAACTAACAGTGCTAACCTTTAAGTTGTCTCCGCCTTAACTCTTAATCAATTTAGTTTAGGAAAACACCCTATCAGTAGTTGCACTACTATGAGGAAGACACAACAAGGCTCCTATAAACTCTTTTAAATGAGGGTCCATAATCCGCCCCAAAAGCATTTTTGAGGCAGAAGACAGAATGCTAAAAGGCTTAAAGACTTTCTTCTTTGGGTAGAATTGTAGACTTATAGTTATCGATGTACTTATCAAATGGATGTGTTCGTGGATACGATTTTTGGTTACTTTATGGGAGAGCTCATTAATGAATATATAATGCAATTTCCCAATTAAGAGGGAAAATATAAAGTCCACAAAAAGTGAAGTGTTTTTGCGAAAGAGGAAGTGTCGAAGTGTTGTCTATGAAAACGAAGTAGAATACTTCGATTGAAGTATAAACGGCAACGCTGCTCATACCTCGTGCGCCTTTCGTATTTTAAGGAGGGAGGACTGTTGTGCGCCCAAACGAGAGGCCACACATGACTCTCATTGGGCCATCGCAGACTGGCTGAATGTTACTCCCTGGCAGCATTACCATATTGACAGATTAATCTGAAAATGACAGTTTTTTTGATATCGTGCAGTTTTTAAGTTTCTTCTCCAAAATTAAAGTTTCTTCTAAATTTTAGCAGTTTTATTATATTTTTGTTCAAATATAGTCGGTTTTCAATGGGAATATCAAAAATGCTTATTTTATGAGCTCAGATATTGTACTAGATTACCACATACCTAATACAAAACATACTTTACTTAAGTTCTTAATATGGATTGTACAAATTTTCTTCCTACAAAGAAAATGTTTCAGAAATTTATACAAGAAATATATCTAGAATAAATGTATAAACTTTTATACTTATTTGAATGACAAAATTTTCTATGATGCATGGAATGGACAACACAGACCTTGTTCATTTCTTTGTTACTTTATTTATTGTATCATATAATATTTTGTTTTTTGGAAGTGACAGTTTTTTATTAGAAAACAGTTTTATTTTCTGTTGTGGACAGTTCTCCGCAGAAATAATGGCAACGCTGCTCCCTGGTAACACCGGGGTGACACCGGAGTATTTTTTACTTCAATCGCACACTGGATGAATAACGACGGGGGAAAATTTTGTATACATGAACCGATTTTCATTGTAGTGGTATGACATACTCATTTTTTTTGCATCTCGAAATTGAGAACTTATGTGTGTATTGGCTTATCCCAATGTTAAACCGCCTCATAGCTGGTTGAAGATTTTGCCCTGTTTCATTCCACTGCATTTCATTTCTTACTGTACACTCCACCTGTCTCTCCAATAAACGCGGTTTAACCCCGGGGTAATTCCCCCAGTGTGCTATGGCCCATTTCCACCATCAAACGACACCGCACTCGATCGAGTGACCGAGTGACCATGTGTCATGATTCCAATTCCGAATGACCATTTCCGTGTGTCATATATCTTACAGTGCAACCAGCGATCGACATTGCAATGTGATACGCTATTGTGTGACATAATAAAACGCAATAGCACATGCAATGCGACTGGTGACCGATATTGGCATAATGACAAAATGCAAGACGACACATGTGGGCCACTTAAGTGGGTAATTTCCCTCTGGGCTACTCAAAGAGGTCAGTATTGGAAAATAACACATATGGGCCACCTAAGTGTAGCAGTTCTCATAGTGGAGAGGTCACAAATTAAGAAAGCAGAGGAATGGAGGAAAAGCGAAAACAGCGAATAAGGCAGTCTGGTTTTTGAGCCTATCTCGCGCAGTAAATACGCCTTTTGACTTTCCTTCCGTCACGCAATTTTGTACGTTGTACATCCGAGATACTGTGGGCGCCGTGGCGTAAGTGGTTAGTGTGTCGGATCACTGCGCGTGAAGTTCCAAGTTCAAATTCCAGAAAACACCAAAAAGTTATTTTCACGGTCCTACCTCTTACGAACGTCTGACAAACATCCGAGAGTATTGGGTTCTTGAAAAAGAAGGATCATGCCAAATATTGGAGGACCTAATCATAAGAAGAGGCTGCTCTTAGTGAGAGTTGCGACATCGGTCTACAGAACCCAATGCCTTGAGAACATGCGGCGCCTTTCGAACAATCTCCTACGACGCGGCATGCGTAGTGACTGGAATGGTGCCAATAGACCGCCTCGTTAAAGAAGCCGAAGGGAAATATCGTGTCATCAGAACAGTGGTGTCCACAATGAAGAGTCGAAGTGACACTGAAGTACCACCAAGAACAAGCCTAACAAGAGAGGTGGAACTTTTCTGACAAAGGCAGATGGACGCAGCGATTGATCCCCAATATAGACCCTTGGATAAATAGGAAGCATAGAGAGCTGAACTTCTACCTGACATTCACATGCACATGCTTACTGGTCATAGATGTTTCAAAGCCTTCCTCCACAGATTCGGACACGAAGACAACCCTCATTGCACAACGTGCACGGAAGCAGTCGAGGATGTGGAGCATATAATGTCCCACTGTGGACGATATCATGAAGAACTTAACTTGCTGGCAAACAGACTGGGTGTGGACTTAACACCAGAGAACATCGCCAGACAGATGCTGAGCAAGCAAGAAGCTTGGGAAGCACTAAGAGAAACTGTGGTTACCATCATAAAAGAACAACAAAGACAGGGTCGACAACGAAACGTGCCTCAGACGAACGAGCCGAGTTTCTAAGGCGGAAGCCCCCGTCGCGATGAAATGCTTGACGACAGTGCCACAAGGACCAGGGGTAGGAGGTGAGGTGGGTTTAGTGGGTGGAAATCCCACACTGTTACCGAGTATGGGCTCAGTTTCGTATTTAAAAGATTCCCACCTTCTACCGCAAAAAAAACCATCGGCGGTGAAATCGTTTAAACCTTATAAATCTGCAGGACCAGACAACATCATTCCAGTCATGCTTAAAATCATGTTCTAGCAGGAATGACACCGTGGCTTAAAGTAATTTACTGCAGCTATATAAAGCTAGGTTACGTACCAAACTACTGGAGAGAGGTAATAGTGGTCTTCATCCCTAAGGCGGGAATATCAACGCAGAATTTCGCAAAAGATTTCAAACCAATTAGCCTCTTCTCGTTTCTCTTGAAAACACTGGAGATATTAATTGATCTACATGGGAGAAGCGTTCTCAATGAACACAATTTATGTAGCACTCAGCACGCCGACATAAAAGGCAAGTCGGTAGAAACTGTAATACATGATATTGTCTCATTCATAGAGAAAAACCTTCACTTTAAAAGAGATGAGATGAGTTTGCTTCTCATCAATCGTAGCACGCACGATTTCTATTGCAATAGTGCCGATTGCTTTTCTTAAGCTAATTTTTAACGACTCCAGGTTTGGGGGTCTTTTCGTACAAATCATGCCCTCCAAAACGAACCATAGCTTGTAATCCAAAGGATTATGATTCGAATATGCGCAATAACCGCAATCCTGTTTTCTTTATCGCTCCACTCCATGTTAAAAACTTGCCGAATCTTAATTTAAATTTGCATATGAACAGACAAAATATAGATAGATTAATAGATAGATGTCAATTTTATTAAACAAATTATAACTTGAAATACAAATTTATAAGCATTTTTGACATTGCTTATTGCCGTCAGCCAGAAAGAGAGAAATATTAATGTTACAATAATGGACTAATGGAAAGTTTGATCAGAGCTCATTTCAAAATTATATAACTCTAGGGATTTGGATATTTAATTCATCTGGTTGAATGTTATATTGGTTAGATAATTTTAAAAGGCCTCACTTTAAATTTGGGGTGGTATTTCAAAGCTTCATGAAGCTGTACATCTTGCTCCAATCTTGTCCATTCAGTATCTCCACGACCTCGATAGCAGTTAAAAGGTTTCTTCCCCAATGATTTCGTCTGATCTCCTTTAGAACTATGAAGTGCCGAACGTCTTCTGAAGGTACTACAAGCTCCCCCCTCACCTTAAATATTGTGGATATTTTGTCTAGACAGTGGTGATCGTGGAAATAGTTCGGGGATCTGCATTGCGATTGATCGGAAAACTACTGACTGCCCAAAACTTGGCTTGGGCCAGTAGCGCAACAATCCAGTTCGTGATGAAGTGCTTACTTTACCTCCTAGTGGTGGCCCCCGTGCAACTGTACGTATAAACCCTTATACGTATAGGCCAAAATTGTAAGTGCGGGTTGTCTAGGGCCTTGATTCTAGGCTAGGTAACCTACACTATGCCTCGGATAAGGAATGATCACATGTTGACGACTTTTAGCTATTGTACCCGGACACAGATAGGTTTCTGGAATGTAAAGACGCTACTCGACTCGGGAAGAGACGGTCCTTACAATGCCAGATTCCTCCAATTTGAAAACGAATTCATACGATATAAACTGGACATTTTGCGGGTAAGCGAAGAGGGATGGTTAGAAGCGGGCGAGTACCAGTCTCCAACGCGTAACACTGTACTACTCTATTCTGGAAGACCATCCGGAAGTCCGCGGGAATATGGAGTCGGACTACTGCTAACAATAACAGCACGCAAGGGCCTAATTTCCTGGCAGCCTCATGGTGATAGAATTTTGACGGCCAGATTCCGGACTAGAGTACGACGCGTCACCATCATACAGTGTTACGCCCCAACGAAAAGTTCGTCTGAGGACGAAAAGGAGAGCTTCTACAATCTCTTAAGCGCCGTCTTCAACACAACACCAAATGGAGACATTGACATAGTGATGGGAGATTTGAATGCCAAGGTAGGCAGCGACAACGAAGGGCTCAAACATGTAATCGGGAAGCATGGACTAGGCAACCGCAATGACAACGGGGAAAGGTTTGTGGATTTCTGCAATGCCAACCGCCTTATGATAGGTGGCACCATGTTTGAGCACAAGACCTGCCACAAAGTCAGCTGGGTTTCCAATGACAGGCAAGCAACCTCCAACCAAATTGACCATTTTGCCATCAGCCGCCGCTTTAGAAGTAGTCTCCTGGACGTCCAAAACAGGCGAGCGGCAGATGTGGGGATAGTACGTAATCACCATCTTATGATAGCTACTCTCCAACTACGCACTGCTGCAGTTCGAAGATCCCACGACAACACAAGAATGCCCAGGTTCAACATCGATAGACTTAGTGATCCCTCAGTGCGGCAACAATTAAGGGAGCACTTTTCGCAAGGTGTGGAAGCAATCAGCAGCTCAATGCCCGCAACCATCCAAGACCATTGGTGTGCTGTGAAAAATGTTTTTACATGTGGTGCTGAAAGAATTGTCGGTCGATCGCAGGGAAGACATAGGGCGTGGCTTTCCGAGGATACCTGGAGACGGATTGACGAACGAAAACAGCTGAAAGCTCGCGTTGCAGCTACCCCAGCATCAGGGAGAAGCGAGTTAGAGTCCCTATATCGCATGAAGATGAGAGAAGTTCAGCGTAGCGTACGACGTGACAAGCGCAACTACATCAACGCGCTGGCTACAGAAGCAGAAGAAGCTGCACGGAGGTGCGACAGCAGGACCGTCTACAGAATCACGAAAGAGCTGACAGGTGGTCGCAGCTCCAGCCAACACCCAGTGAAAAGCCTAGACGGCTCCTTGCTCATTTCGGATGAGGACCAGCTCAAGAGATGGAAAGAGCATTTTGCTATGGTTTTGAACCGTGTATTCGCTAGCGATATGCTCCCAAATCAGACTGAGATGCCTGAGGTGAGAAGTTCCCGAATACGCACCACGACTCCCAGTAAAGATGAGATCATTACCGCGATCAAGGCACTCGAAACCAACAAGGCGGTAGGACTTGACGGTATTCCAGCAGAGCTCTTACGAGCAGCGCCAACAACATCGGCTGAGCTTCTGCTTCCACTTATAGATAGAGCTTGGGAAGCTGAGAGTTTTCCTAACGAGTGGAAAAAGGGAATGATCGTCAAGCTTCCTAAGAAAGGAAATTTAATGGAGTGCGGAAGCTGGAGGGGTATCTGTGTGCTGCCTGCTGTAGCTAAGATAATAGCTAAAATCGTACTTGAGCGAATCAAACAACATCTCGAAGACACACTCGATGCCGAACAAGCAGGTTTCCGCTCTGGATCCTCCTGTGCCGACCACATCAACACCCTGCGGATTATCATCGAACAGTGTGTTGAATATCGATCGCCACTGCACCTGCTGTTCATTGATTTTGAGAAGGCGTTCGATAGTGTCAACAGGGAGTTTATTTGGCGTGCCTTACGCAGGAGAGGTATTCCCGATAAACTAATTGCTATTATCAAAGCTACATATGAAGGCTCCAAATGTCACGTTCGGCACAGGGGGAGGTTGTCTGTGGAATTTGAGATCCAAAGTGGGGTAAGGCTGTATCCTTTCACCAATATTATTCCTATTGGTGATTAGCGATGTGCTCCATGCAGCTTTGTCGACGGGAAACGGAGGAATTTGATGGACTCTTACATCTCAACTGAAACATCTTGACTACGCTGACGATGTATGCTTACTCTCCCACAGAATTATGGACCTCCACCAAATGACAGCAGATGTGGAGAGTGAGGCAGGTGTCGTCGGGCTGAAAATTAATATGGCAAAAACTAAAATGATCAGCCTTGGAATAAACTCATCGGCTCCAATATGCATTGCTGGACAACCGGTAGAGAGAGTAGAGGATTTCCAGTATCTTGGGAGTATTGTCTCGACCGATGGTGGAACCGAACTGGATATAGCCAACAGGATCGCCAAAGCAAAGTCCGCGTTCGGGATGCTGTCCAAAATATGGCGAAGCAATGCAATCAGTTTGAGCACCAAAATAAGACTGTTCCGCTCCAACGTTGAATCCGTGCTGCTATATGGTTGCAGCATGTATAGAGTGACTACTACTATCACCAGAAAGCTGCAAACGTTCGTTAATAGGTGTCTGCGCAATATCTTACGGATTTTCTGGCCCAATCGTATCTCCAACGAACGCCTTTACGAGAGAACGGGTCAGGAACCAATAGGCACAACTATCCAACGGCGGAAGTGGCAGTGGATTGGTCACACGTTCCGAAAGGGTGACAGCTCCATAGCGAACCATGCTATGCAATGGAACCCTCTAACTCAGGATGGCAGAAGACCTGGCGGTCCGCGGAAAACATGGCGCAGAACAGTCGAGAAGGAGGCACGGCAGTTAGGGAAAAGTTGGGGAGAACTCAGACACATTGCCAGAAACCGTACACGATGGCGCGTAGGCGTAGTAGAGGCCCTAGGACCCACAATGGGATACAGGACATAAGTAAGTAAGTAAGTGGAAATAGTTCTTATCCTTAAGGTCATGCTGAAGTAATCGATACGAATTCCTTGTATCACTCTGCTTTGTCTTATCATTAAAATTATCGATTGTGCTAAATTTAATTTTGACCAGAAGTGCTTGGAAATCATCTTTCCATAACGACGTACTGCTCTCTAATAGAGAAACGATGTGTAAACTTCCCAGCCTTTCCCATTCCCTGAAAAACTGTAGTTTTTGTTATAGTAAGTGACGTACATCGACGTGGGCACCGTGGCGTAAGTGGTTAGTGTATCGGATCACTACGCAAGAGGTTCCAAGTTCGAATCCCAGAAAACACCAAAAAGTTTTTTCACGGTCCCACCTCTCGCGAGCGTTTGACAAACATCCGAGAGTATTGTTGTCACGAAAAAGCTTCTCAAATCGCCGTTCGAATACGGCACTAAACTGTAGGTCCCTTCGATTCGTGTGAAAAAATATAACGCACACAACATGAGTGGTTGCGAGAAACTGGGCCCTGGCACTTAAAGAGCTTGTTGCGCCAAATATATTTATATATAAGTGACGTACAACAATGTTAGGAAGCAGTCGACCAGGTAGGGCTATTGCCATCATTATACATTAAAATGTAAGCAAAGAGTAAATAAATGTAAAGGTGGTAGTCCAGTTTCAAGATGTATCATATAGGCGGGAGTGCATTCTGGGAATCTAAAGATTTTTTTTATGAAATATCTTAGCAACTTCTCCACTTCTTCATATTGACAAATTCCCCACACTTCCGCCGCATAGCACATGATGGATCTCATCATTGCATCGAAAACTTTATACTTTGCACTTGGGACGATATGTTTCTTGCCAAGGACCCCTCTCCAGTTACAATTGATGGTTGGTTTTGCTTCCCTTAGTTTCATTTAAAGGTGCTTCTTAAACGACAGATTCGGTGTGATTAGGACCCCGAGGTATTTATATTCCTTGACCTTCTCCAATTCAACACTTCCCCAAATCCAATTCTCCCCTCTAGCATACTTGCCTGAGCCGTTAATTTCCATTTTTCTGTATTATATCCATTATTTTCGATTTTTCTGTATTCACATCGAGATTCCACAGACGGCAGTACTGAAACAACTTGTTTATAATGATTTGCATCATGTTCGGGGTGTCTACCGGAATGACTATATCGTCAGCATACAATAGAAGTTTGATAGAAATTCCATTATATAAGATCCCTCCGGTTCCGAAAAGTAGTACGGTCGTCCAAAAAGATTGAGAAAAGGAGTGGAGTGAGTAGTCATCCCTGCTTAACGCCCGTTTTTTATTGAAACCACTTCGACAGTTCAATCCCATTGAGTTCTCGTTATAAAGGCTTTTTATTACCCTCCGCAATTTTGTGGATAATCTCAGGTTGCTCAGCTTGTAGAAGAGGGCGTTCAATCGACGGAATCGAAGGCGGCTCTAAAACTTCTTACCTCTGTCCAAATGCCTCCAATCTGTCAGACGTTCCAGGATGACACCCGTAAAAATTCTCGTTACACAATTCAAAAGTGATATACCACGGTAGTTATTTGGGCTGTTGGCGTCTCCTTTTTCAAACAGAGGTAAAATCATGCTGTTACGGAAGCTTGCCGGCACTTCGCCCGTGTTCAATATAAAATTATATACCACCACAAGTTTTTCCAGTAACTCTTCCGTTGCATATTTAAAAATTTTATAAGTGACACGATCCTCTCCTGGTGCCTTATTTAGACTGCAACGATGTATCACCGAGGTGACTTCTTGGACTGTGATTATACAGTCTAGAGCATCCTTTTCAAGAAGTGGTAACGCATACTGTATTGGACTTGAGTTGACAACAGGATTTAGCACTCTCTTAGACTGCACTTAGCGATCGCATCATCCGAGATGACAGCAGGCAATCTAGTTTTTTGGTTAGGCAGTGTTGCTGTAATTGCAGGGTTGTCTGCAGTAAATAGCTTCATCTTTGTATTTGTAGTGGTACCAACAAATATCGCTGCGCTTTTCGGTGTTTGTATGTGTTGGTCGAGTCGACTCTTGATGGCGTGATGGTGTTGAGTCTCGATGGCGTGATGGGGTTCGGCATTTCCATAAGAAATAGTTTCCATAGGAAATAGTTCCATAGGAAATAGTTTCCATAATAGTGTCCGCAACTCGGACGAGTTTTATGACATCATCGTTCTTTAAGGCAGCCATAATCGCTTGAGCTTCTGGAGGTATGCGTTGCGTCCAGATGTTTTTGAGAAATTCTTCTCCGATAGAGTTTCCAGCTAAGCCTTTTAGCTCGTTAAATAAATGGGACGGTTTATTGTCGCCTAAGTCGACATAGCTGCTTTCGCATTTTCTTCTGTTCGGAGTCTGAAAAACAATCAATTAAGGCTCTTTTCAAGTTTTCATACTTTCCGTTAGATGGGGGCTACAAAACGGCATCCCTGACTTATGCCAAAATCCTTGTCGTCTATAGACCCCATACTGTGTTAAATTTTGAGTAGTCAGAGGTTATCCATCCATGATATGAGAAAGTGAAGGGATGTAACCCCCAAAATATAAAGGACTTGCTGAAAATGCAAATACCTAGTTTCGTACACATACCAATGGAACTTTGCAAAATGGAAATATCTTCACCTCCATGAAGGCATATGCAAATGTTGAAACCTGGAACGTATCCTGGGAATTATGTACAACGAGTGTAACGAGAGTTTTCAAACTTCCATACAAACGGTTGTGAGTATTGCAACTACATAGGTGATGGGCGACAACGACGAGCTTTCCTCGGGATGACACAATTTTCACAGTCATAACCATGTGCATACTCGTAGTTTGTATTCCAAAAGTACATTAAAATTGAATTAGTCTGCTGAGAGTTCTACACCTGTGTATGCACAAGTATGCATACATATGTACATATAAAAACTGTATTTTGCATATCTTGGGGCAATGCAAAACTATGCTGGCTATGGTTTTAAACTTCAAATAACTCCAATAATTGTCTTTAGCGCTCTCGTAATCTTACGGTCTTATTAAGGAAATGTTAGGCAGTTACTTATGTTGAACATCCATATGTATAGGATTATGCTGGGGTCGAAAATAAAACGCAATCGTTTGAAAATCGTATATACCACACACTGGAACGGCTTCAAAACAGAAATAATGAAAATTGCTTTTTCTTAGTTTTGATCATTCATTTAAGTTTCCGTTAGATCTATTTTAGTTTTATTACGAACCTTAATTAATACTTTTAGAAGTACATATATAGACTGCTGGAAATAACAAAGCCGCTGGCTCTAATGGCCTAACCGTCAAGTTTTTTAAATACGGAGGAGATGCTTTAATTGGGTGTATACACCAAGCCATCGCCCAAGCATGTGTGAACAAAAGCATGCCTGATGACAGTAGTATTAGCTTTATGCTCCCCATCTTCAAAAAAGAGAATTCCATGTATTGCAAGAATTACCGAAGCATGTCGCTGCTAAATATGCATGCAAGATCCCATCCGAAGTACTGTTTGAACGTCTTAAGCCTTTCTGCAAAACAACTGACATCATCAGTATCATTTGCGTACCCCAGCCTGTCCTCGTAGAGGCTTATACGGCAATTCAAGATCAGGCAAAATAAAACAAAACTAAACCCGCAAAACAAAACTAGGAAAGACAAATGGCTCTTCATCGTGGGCTGCGATGCAAATGTGCATAACTCGCAATGGGGAAGCAGTGATACGAGTACAACAGGTGAGTGTCTTTTCGATTTCATTCTTTCGACCAAGCTCACCATATGTAATAAGGGATCTAAGCCATTTTTTGCAGTAAGGAATAGACAAAAAGTCATTGATTTAACACTAGCTTCTTGTTCTGATCACAAAACGGTAGAAAAATGGAGGGTTTTGGAGGAGGAATCTCTTTCTGATCACAGATGGATAAGGTTTCATATTAATTTCCAACCCAGGGCTAGCAACAGCTACAGAAACATTAAGAGAACAGACTGGGGCAGGTATACAGAGTTAGTAAGGAAACATCTTAAAGATGGGCATATTCGCAACGGTGATCCTCAGGATATAGATACAACTTAGGCAAAGCAATGAACATGGCATTCGAAATGGCCTGTCCAATAAGGAAGAAGTCCAAGAGGTCCCAACCTCCATGGTGGAGCAAAGAAATTAACTCCAAGGAAAAAAAACAGGTTAGGCATTTCTACAACATGGCCACAGGAATAGGGAACGGTTCTACATGGGATGAATACATAGGGCGCAAGAGGGAGTTTAAGTATTATATTTAATCAGGCAATCTAAAAGAAAGTCGTGGAAGGAATTCTGCGAGTCCATTGCGGATACTAGTGAAGCTTCCAGACTTCGCAAGATGATAAGGACACTTCTGTCCCAAGCTTCATCAAAAAATCTGACGGCTCGTGGGCAGAAAGCAGCGAGGAAGTTTTAGAAATGTTAATTGAAGCTCACTTTCCAGAAAGTAGATCACCAATAGATTCTACTACTGATGGCTACTCGTGCATGGATATGTCAATAAGAGACGATGTAGAAAATCTTATTACATGGGCAGTTATGTCACTCAAAGCACCAGGCCCTGATGGAATTTTCCAGCTATGCTGCAAAATGTTCCAGCCAAAGTTAGCAACAGACTTAGGGAAATTTTTAAACACTGTTTAAGGTCATGTTACGTACCAGTGGCATGGAGGGAAGTGCGGGTTATATTCAAACCTAAAGCAGGTAAACCAAGCCTCACTTCAGCGAAAGACTACAGACCCATAAGTCTCTCGTCATTCCTCCTTAAGACACTTGAAAGACTTCTTGATATTCACATCAGAAGCAAGTGTTGCAACAGCATTTTATGCAAAGCTCAACATGCATATTTATAGCTTTACACGACGTAGTAGGGAAAATATAAGCTAGCTTTCACCATGAGGAATTTGCACTAGCAGCCCTCCTGGACATAGAAGGTGCTTTCAATAATGTAGAAGGAAGAGCCATTAAAAACGCATTAGAATCTATGAATGTCGAGCATACCATTACCAACTGGCCCTGCAATATGTTGATGGGATACTTAAAGAACTAAGCAATACAGGCATAAGCGTCACCGCTTACGCGGACGACCGCGACGTGGTGATTTTAATCCAGGGTAAAATCCCTGACATATTAGGTGAAATGATGGAATTAGCTCTTAATAGTCTCGAGAAATGGGATAGAGGGTGTGGACTGCACGTCAACCCAGAAAAAACAGAATTGGTACTTCTTCAGCAGGAAATACAAGGTACCGCCCTTCAAACTACCCAAGCTAGCACGGGTGGAGCTTTTCCTTTCGGATCGCGCTAGATATCTTGGTATTATGCTGGATAGAAAACTAAATTGGAAACTTAACATACAGTAAAGAGTCCGCAAGGTTTATAATGCTCTCTTCATCTGTAAGGAACCGCGGGGTGAAAATGGTGTTTGAAGCCCGCAATGACGTACTGGCTATACATCATGATAGTTAGACCCATCCTTACGTATGGGGCTTTTGTGTGGTGGAAGGCAACGAATACGAAAAACATACGGGATATGTTGGCCATGGTACAAATAACGGCTTGCATTGCCATCACGGGTGCTCTACGCACGACACCTACGGTTGCACTCGAGATCTTTCTATATCTTTTACCACTTGACCTACAAATCAAATTTCAAGCGGGCAACAGTGTGCTTCGGCTCACTAACATTGGTCTCTTCAAGACTAATACCGTAGGACATAGCTCCATTCTCAAGGAATCTTCTCCCGGAATCCCTAACGAATCGGACGATATTCTTGGTACTTTAGACTTGGACACACCATATGAAGTTATGTATCCTATTAGAGAAGGAAGACAGTCTCTGTCCATACGGATATTGCAATTTACACGGATGGCTCAAAGACCAGAGAGGGCACGGGGTCAGTTATTTACTCCAGTGATACGAACCTACAGGTGGCCCTGAGACTTCCGGACACATGCAGTGTGTTCTAAGCAGAGGTTCTAGCTGTACTTAAAGCTGCAGAATTACTTGAGATGGGATCGATATCCGACAAGAATATCGCCATGTGCATTGCCAGTCAGGCTGCGCTAAAGGCGCTAGAGTCTTACGTCATCAAATCTGATATAATTAGGAATTGCCGCACAATGCTTAAGACATTATGTACGCAGAACCGAGTCTGATTATGTTGGGTACCTGGATACTGGGATTTCGAAGGCAACGAGCAAGCCGACGCGCTGGCCAAAAAAGGAGCAGGGCTCCCACTTAGTGACATAATTAGTACTATTAAGCCACCAGGGTGCGTGGCTAAGGGGATCATACGTGATAGAATCATCGATATGGCCAATCTAAGAGTCACAGAGTGTCTAAGGCCTTGTGGCCTGTGTTAAACCGCAGAAAATCTGGGGAGATCATAAAATTAGAAAGATCACGTCTAAGAACAGCGATAGGAATACTCTCTGGCCACTGTCTCTTAAGGAAGCAAGCTATGAGACTAGGATTATCTAACACAGATGTTTGTAGGTACTGTTATGACCTACATTCCTCAAAGGACATAACACACATACTCTTTGAGTGCCAAGGAATTGCCAGGACAAGGCTAAAGCATCTTCGTAGATACTTGTTCGATAACCTAGAAGAGGTGAAGTCATTGAACCACAGCATGGACCTCTTTAAATTCTGTAGGGAGGTTAATTGTTTGGGTGAATTGGTTTAGGTCTTTTGCCGCGAAGGTTCCCTAGGGATCGCGATGGGGCCACTCTAGTGCCTAGTGTTTTAATGATAACCTCATAACTCTACCTAATCTAACTTAACCTAAACAAAACTAGCTGTACCAAGATGTGGATGTTCTGCAAAAACCTAAGATAGGTCGACTACTTTGGCTCGACCACATCGAGCAAATAGACAACAACGTTCCAACAGCCCCTTGTGAGACGACGAAAACAATCGAACCTCTGGTACAGAGACCAAGTAATCGCGGATGCCAGAAAAGTTGGTCTGCGTAACTGGAAGCGTCGTTCATGGGATCGACGAGGATGGAAGGAAACTATGTCTCAGGCAGGACTCTACATGAGGCAACAACCCATTAAGTAAGTAATAATATTGTGTTGAATTATTTCAATGTCCCACTTACTTACTAAGCCGGTGGTACCTTTCGCGTTGAACCTGGGCATCAATCTATAGGCCTTTCCATTTAGCTCGGTCTTTAGCTAACTGCCTCCAATTGCACAATCCAAGTAGGTTGAGATGTCCTTTGACTTATGCGCGCCACCTACGGCGAGGAGGCCCTCTACTGCGTCGTTATTTTGGGTTATATTCGAAGACTCTGTGGGCCAGAGCGTTGGTGTCCATTCGCTATACATATTCTAGCCACCTCAATCGTCCAATACGCAGTTTTTTGACAAGGTCGAAATCGCTGTACAGCTCGTATCGTTCGCCATTGAATCTTCTCCTCCAAAACCCGTCAACGTAAACGGGACCAAATACCTTACGAAACATTTTTCTTTCGTAGTTACTAAGGATACTTTCATCCGCTTTCGATAAAGTCCTGGTTTCAGCGCCGTAAAGCAGGACTGGGATGATCAGGGTCTTATACACGGTGTCCCAGTTAAACAGTATAATCCTTTAAGAGGAGATACCTGAAGTTCCGCCGAACAAAAAATTGTGTCGCAGGAGGGGTCTATTCTCACCACATTTCAAGTTATAGCCCATCAAAGTGGGTGACCTCTTATTTGGAGGTGTAACCACTTTAAACGCTATAACTTCTAAACTATTATAGGTACAAAAATAGTTTTACACATTTTGGAAAGACAATTTAGTAGCGCATACAAGTTTCAAACACATTGGGTACAGCTGTGCAGCTAAGAAAAAGGTATGGCTCCGTAAACTCAAATTAATGAAAATTTGTTGTTCCATTTTTCCATTTAAAATGCATTATTCTCAAAATTTTTACTAATATATTTTTTTATGTTAAGCAACTTTTTTTCGTACGATCAACAGAAGTTGTAGTAAAAGCAATTTTTTCTCAGACAAAAATGGTTGAAAAAAAATGTGGAGGTACCTACTGAATTAGTCTTAAAACAGAACATTTTATGGAATGTTTATAGCAATTGTCCGAAGTAGCAATTTTAATTTAAGCATTTCGGATTGCAGATTAACGAGCAGCAAACTTATTTCCATCTCTACTGAAACGGCACTCATTTTTTCTTGGAGCTCTTCCAGACTCGACATTTCTCTAAAATAAACTTTTTCTTTTCTAGCACCCCAGAAGAAGAAATCCATGGGTGTTAGATCAGGAGATCTGGGTGGCCAAGGGTTGAGGCCAAATCGACCAATCCACTGTTCGTTAAAAGTATGGTTAAGGAACGAAGTTACTCCGCTGCTACTGAGACAAGGTGCTCCATCTTGTTGAAAGAATATCGCCCTTCTCTGAACAAGAGGAACATCTTCAAGGAGCTCCGGCAATCGTTCTCCAAGGAATTCCAGGTAATAATGGGAATTAACTCTTCGTGGAAGAACGTGCGGGCCTACTAAAGTGTTTCCTATTAATCTAGCCCAAACATTTACGCTAAACCTCATTTAAAATAAGCAACACATTTTAAAGAAGTTGTTCACAATAACTAATTTCTTAGCTTTGAAAGGATGTTGTGCGTATTTAATGGGGATTGGATTCTGACCAATGGTGCAAATTATGGTGGTTTGTTACCCCATCTCTTGCGAATTGCGCTTGGGCAGTCCACAGAATGTTATTAAGGAAGTGCCCATTTTTTGCTTGTTTGCGCAGTAGCCATTGGCAAAAATCCACTCTTCTTTGCGCATCTCCTGGTAGTAAATTCTATACCGGTGTTAAATGGAAAGGTTGTAATCTATTACTCTGTAGAGTTCTGTGAATCCTGGTTCTGGGAAGTTCCAACTGCACAGCTAATCTGCGGAAGCTGACTGAAGGCTGAACATCCACAGCACGCAAAATCCCACTCTCAACTTCTGCCGCCGCTGCGTCTGAATGTCGTTCCCTTTTATTTGGTGCAGCTGACCCAGTATCAACAAGGCGCTGATACGCATCAGCGAACATCCGACTACATGGTGTTCTACGATTTGGGTATCGTCGTTGGTACTCCAATCTTGCCAATGAAACGTTTCCATTGCAGAACCCGTATACAAACACTATTTCCGCGTACTCACGTTTTGAATACATTTTGTGGAGATCGGCTGTTACCTTACAGAGCAAAATGTCGATGGTAAATCAGTTGAAACAAAACTACGGTACATTGCAAATCTGCGATAATTGTTTGTTACGCTTGTTTTTCCTATTCGACAATCAACTGTTAACTGCATTGCTCATAGGTACGTTAGTTTATTATACTCACTTAATTTTGTTTGACCATTTTTGTTTAAAAAAAAATGGCTTTTACTACAACTTCTGTTAATCACACGTAAAAAAGTTAATAAAATAAATAAATATTTGGCGCAACAGCTCATTAAGTGCCAGGGCCTAGCTTCTCGCAACCACTCATGTTGTGTGCGTTATATTTTTCGTACGAATGGAAGGGACCTAGAGTTTAGTGCCGTATCCGTACGGCGATTTGAGAAGCTTTTTCGAGACAACAATACTCTCGGATGTTTGTCAGACGCTCGCGAGAGGTGGGACCGTGAAAAAACTTTTTGGTGTTTTGTAGGATTCGAACTTGGAACCTCACGCGTAGTGATCCGACACACTAACCACTTACGCCACGGCGCCCACGTAAAAAAGTTGCTTAACATAATTTTAAGGAAATTTTTTAGGGATAAAAATTTAATAAAAACATAACATAACATAATTTTAAGGAAATTTTTTAGGGATAAAAATTTAATAAAAAAAAACTATTAAGTAAAAATGGTGAGAAAAATGCATTTTAAGTGAAAAAATGGAACAACAAATTTTCATTATTTTGAGTTTAAGGAGCGACATTTTTTTTGTAGCTGCACAGCTGTACCCAATGTGTTTGAAACTTTATGCGCTACTAAATTGTTTTTCAAAAATGTATAAAACTATTTTTGTACCTGTAACAGTTTAGAAGTTATAGCGTTTAAAGTGGTTACACCTCCAAATAAGAGGTCACCCACTTTGATGGGCTATAACTTGAAATGTGGTGAGAATAGACCCCCCCCCCCCCCCCCCCCCCCCGCCCCCTGCGATACAATTTTTTGTTCGGCGGAACTTCAGGTATCTCCTCTTAAAGGATTATACTGCTTAACTGGGACACCCTGTATAGTCGAGTTTTTCTTCGCTTGATTTCTGCGCTGGCTGGTGTCGTTCTCAGAATTTATAGAAGGGCAAAGGTAGACAGTGGGCGCCGTAGCGTAAGTGGTAAGTGTGTCGGATCACTGCGCATGAGGTTCCAAGTTCGAATCCCAGAAAATAACAAAAAGTTTTTTCACGGTCCCACCTCTCGCGAGCGTCTGACTTCCGAGAGTATTGTTGTCACGAAAAAGCTTCTTAAAACGCCGTTCGGATTCGGCATTAAACTGTAGGTCCCTTCCATTCGTATGAAAAATATAACGCACACAACATGAGTGGTGGCGAGAAGCTAGGCCCTGGCACTTTAAAGAGCTGTTGCGCCAAATATTTGTATTTTGTATTTTTTGCTTTCCAGGTGCCAAAATCTGAGCTATTTAGATTTAAATCCATACCACAAAAGTTCGCTAGTTCCAACCACACTGCGTACCAGCTGTCCCTATTACGAATTGTTTGGAGGGCCACTTTCTTGGGCAACCGGTCGTTGTTCATATTGAGGACTTTCAAGATATAATCAACTTGTAACTTAAGTGTTTTAATAAACAGCGAAGACAATTCCGTTTCCAACATAATCATGTAGTTGGGAATGCTAGTTGGTAGCCGAAATACCCTTTTAACGTAGTAGCTCAGCAACTTTTCGACTGTTTCATAGTGTCTGCAACCCCATACTTGCGCCCCATAAAACAAAATGGCCTCAGACGCTGCTTCAAAAATGTTGTACTTGCTACTGTGCGCAATGTTTTTATTGGCAAAACATCGTTTCGATGTGGCGCTGATAGCGCATTTAGCCTTGTGAAGTTTCTCCGTCAAATGTAAACGCCAAGGTATTTATAGTCATTGACTAGTTCGATGCTGTCACCATTAAAATTCCACCTTTCATTTAAGCAATTTCGTCCTCCGCCCCTTTTAAAAATCAGTACTTTGGATTTCTTCAAATTTACCGACAGATTCCACAACGAGCAATATTGATGCAGGCGATTGATCATCAATTGAAGAGACTCGGGCGTATATGCAAGTAGAACTATGTCGTCCACAAAAAGCAAGGTCTTAATTTGTTGTCCGACATACTCAATACCACCAGGCGAAGAATGAATTACGTCGTCGATAAACAGCGAAAATAAAGACGGGCTTAAAGTACATCCTTATCTCACTCCAGATTTCGTGCGGAACCAATCAGAAAGTTTCTCACCATTCCACACTGCTGCCTGAGTTTCGCTGTAACGATTTTGAAGAACTCTGCCGAACTTCCGAGACATTCCTACGTTATAGAGTTTATAAACCAGCGCATCGCGATCAACTGTATCGAATGCAGCCTCGAAATCGACAAAAAAGCGTATAACTTTTTACCATTCCGTTGAAAAGTTTCTGCGATACTCCTTAGGATAAAAATGTGGTTGATCGTGGAATAACCGGGCCTGAATCCTGCTTGGTATTCGCCTAGTAAGTTGTTGGCTACAGTCCACAAGTTGATTCGATTTTGCAAGATCCCACTAAAAATGTTATACCATGCGTTTAGGAAAGAAATGCCTCGATAATTTGCCGGATCAGTCAAGCTTCCTCTTTTGTGGATCGGTAAGATAAGCGCCTCCTTAAACTCTTTTGGAATTACCCCACGTTTAAAGATACTGTTATAGATGCACAAGCGATGGTTTCCAAGTTCAGCAGAAGCATACTTATAAAATTCGGCAGGTATTCTATTCGATCCCGGGGCTTTACCATCCTTGACTCTGCTTAAAGTTTCCATTGACTCATCCCGAGTGATTGGGGAATCCAATATTTCACAGTGGAAATCAGGTGTAGCATACTGAAAGGTGTATCTATTGAGTACTGGGTTCAACAGGCTATTAAAATGAGCATAAAGACGGTTAGGACTTAGTTCTCGATGGATGATGAACTTTTTCCCATTCAGCTTCGCAGCCAATTTCCAAAATTCGAATACATTACTACAGAACGCCAATCGTTGTGTCTTCAATGCATAATACGTTTTCTTTTTACGCCTACATAATGCCGTAAACGTGCTGTTGGCATCCATATAGCGATTTTTAAAGAATCCTTCGTTGGAGTCTCGGAACGCCCGAAGCCACGCAAAAGATACTTGTCTCGCTCTTAGGTATTCCACATCAAACCATGGCTCAGAAAATTGTTGACTACTACGCCTACTGATGATGTAGATCGGGTAAGACTCTTTGATGATTTCTCCAATTTAGCCGATATCGAATTCCTGATGACTTCGTAACCGCATATCGTGCTGGCTTCGATAAGACCGTGCTTTATCCTGATTCCAATGTAGTTTGGGTAGGAGCTTCATGCATAAAATGCCTTCGAGATGGTCAGAAAAGGGTACATGTTCCACTTTAAAATCATCTTCGTATGCCACCCAATCACCTCCAATCAGACTAAAATCGATAACTAAGGTACCTTGTCTTCCCACAAATGTAAATTCGCCAGCTGAGTCCGATGCACTCGTACCATTCTGAATTCGCAATTCAAACGAATTACACAATTCCAATAACTTGGAACCTCGAGCATTACAAACATTATCTTTGGACTGCCGCGCTATTCCGGATTCGATGTTTTTTGCACCTGCTTCCGTCCCCACTCGTGCATTTAAATGACCTATAATAATCATGTTCGGCATATTCATACACATCATCAACTCCTCCAGTCTTCGAAAGTCGTCCTCCCAATGATTGCAGCTCAAATATGTCGGAATTATCCCAAAATTGTTGTTGTTAAATTGCACATTCAAGTAAGACGTACCACTTATAGTTCTGAAGTCACAAGTGAGACCATTTAGCTCCCTTTTGTATCCATAAAAACATCCGCCGCTTGCTCTTCCCCTAACATGAATTCTACTCGCTGGTGACCAAATAAATTCGTAGCTTGTAACTTCCCTTCATAAGCACTAAAATCATCTTCGGTTAAAAAGGTTTCATAAAGGAATACAAAATCAAATTGATTAATAAAATCATAAAAATCGATATATAATATATACGAGAGCATTTTAAACTCTTGCAACCTATTTTTTATAGTTTGACGTTACATTTATTTTATTATTATTCATTTTATGGCAGACGGCATTAAAATTAAATACAATTAGGAAGAACAGCCTCAATCACATCACTTGTGGTTCCACCTTCAATAGCTTTCGATCTGCCATCTGACAATTCCGAAAAGTCACCAACCAGCTGCTGAAGTGTCAACCATCCGTCATCGCCATCACACCTGAGATTATTGCTTCTGTCAAAAAAGAAAGTTTTTCCGCCGACCTCAAGAGCTTCTCCATGTAAAGACGTGTTTATGTTTGCATTTTTCCTGATGATTTTGGATTTAAGCTTTAGCAAACGCCTCCTTCTTTCCCTTGATGCTGTCGGGTAGTCCTTGTGTAGTGATATTCCAGTGCCGCGGAGCTTAGATTTTGCTTTTAACACGCGTACAACGTCCTCTTTGCTGTGCATCTCCATAATGACGTTTGTAATTTTCTCTCCGGCGTGAATCTGTCTTGCAAATGCTGCCTTGGAAGCGTTATTTGTTTGTAGAAGTTCCAAACATAAGGATTTCGCTTTGTCCACAACATTAACTCCATTTAGCGTCGGAAGGTGCATGATTATATTTTTCTCGTTCGATTTTTTTTTTTCAGTAACTCAACTTGCCGCTCCAGTGCTAAACATCGAGCCTCCATTTGTTGTAGTTGTCCCTTCAATGATAAGTTGTTCTTTAAGAGCGTGAATTTCAAAACAAATGCCCTCTATGTCAGGTTTAGTAGCCATGTTCTGTAATTTGTCATCCAAAAGCCCTGCCATTGTATCAACCATCAAGGATTAAAGATCGCAGATCGTCATACTTCCGACCGCAGTACTTGGTTAGAGGCAGGTTCCCGAAAAGTCTGGTGATATTTCCGTGATTCGCCTTTTTGAAGCAGGTACCGCAATTGATGCACTGTTTGCGGGTACGTTAACTGGAGACTGTTGCATATTTGGCATCGTTCGCCGCAGTAGGTGCTTTTAGATTTATTTTAATACTAAGCGACTCACCTTACTAAATGTCGGTGCAGTTAGATTTAATATTGAGCAATGTATTAGTTAGTACAGGTTTTAACCAATAAAACCAATGAAAACTTTTAAAATGTCGTTTTGTTATGGAGCTACCTTTTCAGGCGACTTGTTCACTAGGTGTTCGCGTTGCCAACCAACAAGGTTATGATCCGAGTCTATGTTGGCCGCTCGGAAGGTCCGGACATCCAGAATACTGGAGGCATGCCTTGCGTCGATCGCAATATGACCAATTTGGTTGATCGTTACATGATCATTGAGCCGCCATGTCTGCTTATGAATATCGGGATGAGGAAACCATGTGCTTGCTATGGTGACATTTCGCTCCACAGCGAAATCAATTAGTCTTAGTCCGTTTTCAGATGTTATATCGAGTAGGATATGTTTAGCAACTGGCCTACAATAGATGTTCTCGTTTCCTATTTCGGCGTTAAAATTGCTCATTATTATTTTAACGTCATATTTAGGACATTGCACGTATGTTTTGTCGAGGAGCTTGTAGAAAGAATGTTTGGTGGCAGGTTCTTTTTGTTCCGTGGGGACATGAGCACATATTAAGCTTTCGTTAGAGAATTTTGCCTTGATCGGGACTTTCATAACACGCTTGTTCACGTATTGGAATCTCAAGACTTCTATATATTCTTTATTGTTCAAAGATTTTTATAATTTCATTTGATTTACCAGCAAAACCATTTGGTTTGTCTGCAGGCGGTTATTTAACAAAAAAATATTAAATTGTTGTGACTTAAGTAAATTAAGGTTCTGAATTATTACGCTATCAGTACTGCTTAAGGGCAAGCATTTGTGACGAATATTACTTTGAACTGAAAGAGAAAAACTCAAAACAGGTACTAAGTAATATCCAGCTTGTCACAGTCATCATTTAGCGTGGTGTTAGTTGTTAGTATTGCGAATATTTATAAAGCCTAACACCTTACACAAAAAGACTGGACAAGTAAACAAAAAGCAGAATGCATACTAAACAAAAGTATGAACTAAAAATGAATATGCTACGCATAAGTCAAAATTACACTAAACACTTTCAACAAAGAAACTAGTATCGTTCGTATAATTTATGTTTTATATATAATTTACTATGGTTGTAATCAAATTTGTCGCGGTTACTATTTACTTCCTTCGCCATACGCGTAAGAGGTTCGTTAGAACCGTAGTTCGTTCTGTGGAAATTTACGCGGAAAATCTGGGTATTTCTGGAGTTGTAGCATCTTACGTTTAAACCGACTTTATTTAAAAGATCCGGCGAGTCAATAAAACCATTTACCAGCTGGTGTAAAAATACTACATCACATACTTCCCTACGTTTCTCCAAAGAATGACGATTTAGGAGAAGAAGGCGGTCGCAATATGGTGGAAGACGTGTAGGGTCATTCCAGTTTAAATGGCGAAGTGCAAATCGGACAAACTTACGCTGTACCGATTCAATACGGTTAATGTGTACTGCATACATTGGAGACCAAATATTACACGCATACTCTAACTGCGGACGAACAAAGGTATTATAAAGTGTGGATGTTATAAGAGGACACTTGAATTCTTTACTTCAACGTTTTATAAAGCCAAGCATTGAATTCGCTTTATTGACAATCTGTTCAATGTGAAAATCGAAGTCGATATTTTGAGAAAAATGCACTCCTAAATCACATATTGATGTGACTTTGTTAAGTACAGATTCATTGAGATTGTAATCATAACTTATTAAATTACGTTTTCTTGAAAAGATTATCGACTGGCATTTAGATACGTTCAAAAATAAATTGTTATTACAGCACCACTCAGCGAACGTATCTAAATCATTCTGCATAGCAATGCAATCAGATTGACTGCGTACAAGTCTAAAGATTTTCATGTCGTCAGCATAGATTAAAATTCGAGTACTCTTAAGTATTGCCACCACGTCATTGATCGCAATGATAAATAAAAGAGGACCTAAGTGACTTCCTTGGGGTACACCGGATGTAGCGAGGATTGCATCGGATGTTATTCCCCGAAATAAAACTTGATAAGTTCGTTCTTCAAGGTAGGAACATATCCATCGAACAAAATGATTTGGAAAGCCCAAAAAGGTAATTTTAAACAGAATTAAGCCGTGAGAAAGTTTGTCAAAGGCCTTGCTAAAGTCTGTATAAATACAGTCGACCTGACCACCCTCCTCGACAACTTTGTTTGTAAAAGAAGTAAATTCCAACAGGTTGGTAACAGTGGATCTTCTATTCATGAACCCATGCTGCTTGGTTGAAAGAAATGGTTTACAAGCAAAATAAAAATCCTTACAAACTATAGCCTCGAACAGTTTTGGCACACATGATAGCTTGGCAATAGGTCTATAATTAGAAATTTCACCTCGATTTCCCTTTTTGTGTATTGGAATAATAAAAGAGTTTTTCCAAATTTTAGGAAAAATGCTCTGCTTTAATGATTCCCGAAATAGCACGGCTAAGGGTGTTGCCAAAGTATTGCAACAATATTTTAGCACAATCGGAGGAATTCCATCAGGGCCACAGGTAGTATCGTTGCTAAATAAAGCTAAATGCTCTCTCACATCTTCATCAATTATTGAAATCTGCCCCATTGAGCTGCTAGAGAAACCTTCAAGGTGGGCAAAATTACTTGGAGTAGGTGAATAGTTGTCGGAACAGAAAGATAGACCAAAGAATGAAGAGAACATATTGCAGATTACAAGAGGGCTGCTGCTTGATTCGCTTAAGTAAGACATATTGGCAGGATAACCATCCGTTTTTTTCTTACTGTTTACAAATTTCCAGAAAACTTTGGGATCGTAAAGAAGTGAGCCACGCATTTTATTAATGTAACTATCATATAGATTTTTCGATAAGATTTGAAAGTCTCTATAGAGGATAGCGAACTGGTTATAATCGCTTGTTCTGTTTGTCGTTAAATAATTTTTTCACGCTTTATTTCTTTTTATATGCAGTTAATAATAATAATTAAAATAAAGTATTGACTTTTTACAGAAAAAGTTAGAACTTAAAATAAAAAAAAGGACACTTCTGATTTTAGTGTATAAAATCATTTGTTTCGAAATGATGGCATATGAAGTAAACCTTGAGCTCGTCTTCGTGTGTTGAGCTCATGAAGAATCGGTACATTGAAACGTTCGTCTACGTAGTACTCCAGTACTCCACCGATTGAACTTTAAAGTTTTCACCGTGTTGGCTTTGTGAAATTAAGCTGATGATTGAATTCTGCAGTCTCTGCAACTTATCTGGGTGGCTTTTAGCTGCGTTGCTCCAAGTTAGGATACCATACCTAAGTTTCGATTCAACTAATGCATAGTACACTTGTTACCTTTTCTATGTGTTTATGCCATATGAAGAGACTGTCAATAATAATTCGGAGGTATTTATATTCCTCGACTATCTCTATTATTTCTATCTGACTATTGGGACAGCTTTGGTTCTCGAACTTAATTTGTAGCTCACTCTCTCTGTAGTATGGCTGGCGAATATGCATAGCCTTCGCACTCCTCTTGTAGAAGGTTTTTTGCTGTCTGAAGCGATTTATTTGAAACGACGATAGCAGTATCATCTGCGAAAGCTATGGAGAAGCTATTTTTTAGTGTTCTCAGTAATTCATTGTTATATAAAATGAAGAGTACCGGTCCGAGTTTTAATCTTCGCGGAGCACCGTAATGTACTTCTTCTACTTTGCCACGCTGCCTTTTGTAATTTGCTAAATATTTTTCCCAATTTCGCTTACAAATTCGTTTATACTATTTTTTGGAGGTCTATATATTGCATAAATATGTTTTTGTTGCGTGTTATATTTAATAGTTATTGATATACACTCGTACGAAAGCGTGTCAATATTTAATCTTTCATATGTGATATTATATTTAATAAACACAGTTATACCACCTCCTCTGCGATTTGATCTATTTAGAAACTCTGCATTAAAACCATTAAGTTTGTAAAAACTATTTTCTTCATTTTTCATATTCGTTTCTACCAAAACAATTAGGCAAATGTTCTAAAATATTAGCTATAGCTATCTGTACAAAAACTATCCCAATTCTTACGCATTGATCTTACTCGTATATTTAAATTCATGCAAAAAAAAAAATCATTTTTTAAATTCGTTTTTATTTATGTCGCTAAAACTATTCATTACCCTATGTTTTACATTTAGTTGCACTGTATCATTTTCTTCCAGATCATTCATTTTTACAAGAGAATACATTTGTGATTCTGTTTCGCTCTTTTTAACTAATTATATGTATTTGATGATTTTATTCAAATCTTCTTCATCCGCTATAAGTAGTACCTTTGTATTCTCTCTCTGTTTAGTTAGTATTTTTCCTGCACTCTCCCACACAAAACTCCAGTTCTCCTCTTTTGCCTTTCATTTTGCAAACCATAACAAACCCTTGTTGACACTGCTCAGTTGGTTGTTTATATATAGGTATACATTAGTATTTACATTCTGAATGTTGTTGTTTGTGGCCATTTCACCTGTCATGTTTTGCTTAATTTTTCCGAGGTTTAGTGATCTAGTTGCCCTTGGTTGTTTCATAAATTTGGTTTTGACGATATTAGTGGCAAATGATGCGATAATTACAGACTTTTCCATGTTTTTCGGTTTAGTTCTGTAAATATCTGCAAGATTATGGTATAAGTGGGGGTGTGGTGGACGACGTAGGGTTTGTGGAGTGGCAAGGCATTCGTTGTAGACACTTGGCGTCCTATAGTCTAGACACGCGAACTCAATACTTCACAATAAAACGCGTCACTTGTAATTCCATACTTTAACATTTTATTTTTAGCAAGAAATTACTTCTTGCACAAGTGGTATTAATTACCACTGATCGCAACTATTTTAAATACCCAACGTCATAGGCAAGGGAACACAAAAAATCTTCAGAAGTGTAGCGCGCTGGGAAACGGACATCTTACTTGTTCCGAGGATGAAAACTAACTCCTCCTTTCTTTTCCAATCGTAGTGTCTGTCTGTTGTCTTTTTGTTGGTTCTTAATTACGCCATCTGTCCTCCACTAGTCGTGTCAGTGTGTAAGTTTTGTGTGAGGCTCTGTTCGGTGGTTGAGTCGCCACAGTACTCCCCCCTTGAGTAATCTTTGGATTATCTCGAACGGTCCTTCGTATGGCGACTGCCATGGCGTTTTAACCGCATCCGTACGTACGAATGCGTGGGAACATGTTCAAAGATATTTGAAAATGAATACTTTATCATTGCAGTGTCTACTGGCTTGCACAGGCGACAATTGATTCATCTGGTTTCTTAACTGAACAACGAAATCATTTTGTGCCTGACTGCCACTGGAAGGAGTGATAAGGTCACCAGGTAACCTAATGTTTTGACCAAAAACTAGTTCAGCCGAAGTCGCGTTGAAGTCTTGTCTGAATGCGCTTCGTAATCCTAACATAACAGTTGGAAGCGTTTTAGTCCAGCTAACAGTATTGTGACATTTGATCGCCGCTTTGACCGTGCGGTGCCAGCGTTCTATAAATCCGTTTGCTTGAGGATTGTAGGGATTTGACCTTTTGTTTTTGAAACCCAAGAGCTTAGCCAACTCTTTAAATAGTTCTGATTCAAATTGTTTGCCCTGATCCGAGACTATTGAGAGAGGCGTGCGAAACCTGCTGATCCAGCCGTTATATAATGCGAATGCCACTGTACTAGCTGCGATGTCAGGAATTGGGAATGCCTCTGGCCACCGTGTATAACGATCAATAACTGTTAGACAGTACCTTTGGCCATCAGACACCGTGAGTGGACCGATTAGGTCTATATGCAATTCTTCAAAGCGGTGGCTAGTCTTTTCGAAATTACCCGTTGCTGGTTTGACGTGGCGTGAGACTTTGTTTTTTTGGCACGCGATACAAGATTGAGCCATTGCTCTCACGTCTTTGTTTAACGATTTCCAGATGTACTTTTGAGAAACCGCTTTTACTGTGCTTTTTACTCCTGGATGAGAAAAACTATGAATTGCATTGAAAACTGTTTTCCGAAACTGTTTCGGAACGTACGGTCTAGCGATATTAGTGGAATTGTCGCATTCGATTGTGTTGCCTGATCCTAACATTCGGACTTGAATGAACTTCAGGTTTGCATTTTGTTTTAACTCACGTAGCTCTATATCGTTTTTTTGTGCCTCGGCCATTTGTTCGAAATCTACCGACGTTGGGATTGTAATTTCTCTAATGCGTGATAGGAAATCCGCGACGTTGTTTTTGATTCCGGCAACGTGTCGAATGTCGGCAGTGAACTGTCCTATAAAGTCGAGGTGTCTCAGCTGCCGTGGTGAACATTTGTCAGGTTTCTGGTTGAACGCAGTTGTGAGCGGTTTCTGATCGGTGTAGAGAGTAAATTCTCGCCCCTCTAATAGATATCGAAAGTGTTTAATGCCTGAGTAGGCTGCCAACAATTCCCGATCGTATGCGCTGTAGCGTTTTCGCGTTTCATTCAACCTCACCGAAAAAAATTCTAATGGCTGAGGAACTTCGTTGATTATTTGATGCACTACCGCTCCTATGGCGTAATCGGAAGCATCCACCATTAGTGCTAATTGTGCATTGTGTACAGGATGTGCCAGAGTACAAGCGTCAGCCAACTTTTGTTTTGACCTTTCGAATGCTTGTGAAGCCACGTCGGTCCACTTGATTTTCGTTTTGTCGTTTTTCTTAGCGCCCTTAAGGAAATCATTAAGAGGGATTTGATCTTCCGCCGTGTGTGGAATGAACCGTCGATAAAAGTTTAACATACCTAAGAATCTTCTTAATTCGGAAATTGTACTTGGCTTCTCATAGTTTGTTATGGCTTTCACGCGATGCGGCAGAGGTGTTACATCATGTGAATTTATTCGATGGCCTAGGAAATCTACTTCTTGGGCCATGAATATGCATTTATTGATGTTAATCGATAAACCATGTTGCCGTAAGCGTTCGAATATGATTTTGAGATGTTCCAAGTGTTCCTCTTCTGATTTAGAAGCGATGAGGAAGTCATCGATATATGGAAAAACGAATGATAGACCGGAAAGAACTTGGTGGATAAATCTTTGGAAAGTCTGTGCCGCGTTGCGCAAACCAAAACACATACAAATCCACTCAAATGTTCCGAATGGCGTACGGATAGCCGTCTTGGGGATGTCACTTGGTTCCATTGGGATTTGATGGAATGCTCTAACGAGGTCAATCGTTCAAAAAATTGTGCAGCCATCTAATTGATGTGCAAAATCCGTTAAATATGGAATAGAGTAACTGTCGGGAGTAGTTTTGGCGTTAAGGCCACGAAAGTCTCCACAAAGACGGCATTCTCCATTTTTTTTCTTTGCTAGGTGCAATGGGCTGGACCATGGACTACTTGATGGTCGTAAAAATCCCAGCTTTAAAAGTTTCTCTAATTCCGTTTTGGCTAATTTATATTTTTCAGGTGATAAACGCCTCGTTTTGCATGAAACGGGAGGTCCAGTTGTGACTATATGATGTGTCACGCTGTGCTCAGCTGTCTTGAAACCGGGATCCTCGGTTGTAATATCTTTGAATTCAGTTAAAAGTGGTACAACCTTCGGATTTAACGACTCCCGTGCAACAGTAGATAATGCAGCGAACTGGCCCTTCGTAATTGTTGCGTTTGAGAAAAGAGCGGTTGACGGATCGATAACACGCCTACCACTCAAGTCTATCCATACCCCGAAATGTCTTAATATGTCTGCACCCAAGATTGGCTTGTCGACATCAGCAATGATGAATTCCCAAGTGAAATTTTTCTTAAGTCCAAGATTCAATACTAGAGTTTTTTTTCCGTAGGTTTTTATTTTAGTTGAATTGGCTGCAAAAAGTGGAATGTCAGATTGAACTTGACGCTCAGTGTAATTGGTAGGTGGCAACACTGAAAGGTCTGCCCCGCTGTCAATTAGAAAATTGTATTTCGTATTTGAGTCGAAAATTGCTAAGCGACACTGTGAATTCAGTCCTTCACATGTCGCTAATTGTGAAAGACCTTTGCGTTTTCCGATTTTGGAAACTGACAATCAACTTTATCACATTTTTTTGCATTTACGCCGAATCTAAAGTGGTACCAACAGTATTTATATTCCGAGTTAGCAGTGCTGCTTCTGCGTCTCGGTGATTTAGACCTACTTCGAACTCTTTGGGTGTTACTATGCACATTGGTTTTCATTTCCAATGAACGTATTCTATCACATAAGTCCCTGAGTTTTTGTTCAATTGAGTTTTGTGCATTCGAAAGGCTTGGTACGCTATTTGCTATTTCGAAAATCCCCGATGGCTTGAGTGCCTCGACAATTTTGTCTGCTAATGCAGCTAAATCGTCCAGTCCCACCGAAGAACCGGCCAGAATTACTTGAGCATCTTTGGGTAAACGATCAATCCAAAGATTTGTCAGAACCTTATCGTCTAATTTAAACTCATTGGCTACCGCGCGCATTTGCCCTAACAATTGGCTTGGTCTTTGATCGCCCAAAACCATGCCTTTGAGTAGCTGAGTAAGACGTGAAGTCACCGAGTCAGACAGATTTTTTATTAATGCTTCGGAAATCCTGTTGTACTTCTCCTCTGCAGGAGGATTTTCCACGATATCACTTACTAACTTAACTAGGTTCTCGTCTAGAGCACTGACAACGTACGCGTATTTTGTTTCATCGGTTTTTATACCACACGTAATGAATTGTGCCTCCAAACTCTTGAACCACAACCTAGGACTACTTTTCCAAAAAGGTGGAGGCTTCAACGCCACCCTCCCGATCTGACAACCGACTTGCTCCGGGTTCACAGGGGCGGAAATACCTGCTTTGGCGGCGTCCTGTTTGTGTTTAGGTGTGTCTTCATTGTCGTTGACCATTTTGAATAAAAAAAAATTTTTTTGGTATCTGTCCCACAGTGCGCTAACACTTTTACAATTTAGATCATATGTACTATGTTAACGTTTATAAAGAAAAAATTTATATTGAAGTAATAATTATTAGAAATTATTAATATGTTATTTAACACACAAAGCAATATAACATAATACGTAAAAATTAGCATGTAAAAATAATTTTATTGGATCCTGCTTGTTGTCTCGTACTGTACTTGCTGTCATCAATGTGAAAATTTCTTTTCGGTGGTGTGCTGGAGTGTTCCACGATCTCGCAACGTTCCTTTTTGAATAACCGTACTTGTTGCGCTTGCTCTGCACAGCTTTTTCCACCGGCGCCGAAAATATGTTGATGCGCAATACTCATATGTACTCACCACCTCTTTTACTTTTTCTGCATGAATTTGATGCGTTGTAGCCAATGTATTTTAGCTAATTGTTGTTTGTGGCGGGAGATTGTTTATTATTTTATTTATTATTATTATTTTTTTTTTAGATTTTTTATTGCTATGACATGCACTGCTGTTTGTTGTATTGTTGCGAAAAGCACTAATATTTTTAGTTTGTAGTTTTTAGATTGTCGCGGGTCACCAATTATGGTATAAGTGGGGGTGTGGTGGACGACGTAGGGTTTGTGGAGTGGCAAGGCATTCGTTGTAGACACTTGGCGTCCTATAGTCTAGACACGCGAACTCAATACTTCACAATAAAACGCGTCACTTGTAATTCCATATTTTAACATTTTATTTTTAGCAAGAAATTACTTCTTGCACAAGTGGTATTAATTACCACTGATCGCAACTATTTTAAATACACAACGTCATAGGCAAGGGAACACCAAAAATCTTCAGAAGTGTAACGCGCTGGGAAAGGGACATCTTACTTGTTCCGAGGATGAAAACTAACTCCTCCTTTCTTTTCCAATCGTAGTGTCTGTCTGTTGTCTTTTTGTTGGTTCTTAATTACGCCATCTGTCCTCCACTAGTCGTGTCAGTGTGTAAGTTTTGTGTGAGGCTCTGTTCGGTGGTTGAGTCGCCACAAGATCATTGGTGTCGACTTCACAATTGATAGATTTACCTATTCCTTTGACAACTTCTGCCAAATTTTCACTTGTTGTAAAGGAATATTTTTAATTTCTGTATTATTTTTTAGTAATTGCTGTTCGAGAATGTTTATTTGTTTTTTCATATTTGAAATAATTTCAGCCTTCATCTTGTTACTTTCTTTTAGTTCTTGGATTTCTTTTGTGAGATTTTCAAGAATTGTGTTATTTTTGGTGATGTTTTGGTTTAAGTCATCATACTTTTGAGCGACAAACTCGTATGAAGCATCTTTAATCTCTTTTCTCATTAAGGTTATTTGCGTTAGGATTTCATTGGCGGTTGTGTCCTTTTGTGCATGTGTTTCTTCTGGGTTACAGAGCTTGAGCTTCTTGTTCTTTTTTTAGGCGGTCTTTTAGGTGTAAGTGGTTGATTATGTGGGGATAAAGGTTTGGTGCGGGGGCTTAATTTGATATGTGTAGTTGGTTGGGTGTGGGTGGCCTGGTATGGGTGATTTGTTGCTTCTTGTTTTCATTGTATTACCTTCTTTCACACAGTATTGACATTTCCATGCAGCTTTCTTTGACGTTGCCATGGTTCGATAGACTTTCTCCGGAAGTTTCTTTGCCCAAGTCTGCTGCGTTTAGTAAATCGGCATCTTAATAAGCGCTTCTTGTTGCCTCTGTAACAATTACCGTAGTAGATGTCGCCGTTTTTCTACCCAGCGGTAGGAGTAGGTAGGCCTAAGGTAAGTGAAAAACGCTTGTGTTTTTATACAATCCCATGCAAATCCGTTTGGCTACATGATCTGCACTCAGTAAAGGTAATATTTATTTTTTTTTTCGCTGTCTCTTCGCTATTTTTAATATCATGGCTGGCTTGGTATCGGAAGAATGATAGTAGTCTTGTTAATTTTATGAAGCTAAAGCCAAAAGAAACCAATTGAAATAAGACATTCGCTTATCGTTATACGAAGTTAAGCTATCGGATAGGGGTATACTATGACTTCTTTGTTTATCATGATCATTTGACTGCCATGTCTGCTCTGCTTGTGAATATTGAAATGAGGATACCATGTGCTTGCTATAGTGACGTTTCGCTCCACAGAGAAATCAAATAGACTTGGTCCGTTGTCAGACGTGGTGTTGTGTAGGGTATGTTTACTAACTACCCTACCAATGACGTCCTCCTTACCTATTTTGGCGTTAAAATCGCCCAATACGATTTTAACGTCGTATGTAGGGCATTGCTAGAATGTTTTGTCGAGGAGCATGTGTTGTAGAAATAATGCTTGGTGGCAGGGTCCTTTTGTTCCATAAGGGCATGAGGCTTATTTTAGCGAATTTAGACATAGAAGATGCCAGTTTTTCATCCTCTTTTTGCCGTGCCCATCCCACCGCACTTCCTGGATGGTGGTTATCTCTACTTTATAGCAGTCTTGGGTAAAGAAGTTACCCTGATGGTACAACCTCCATCCTGGCGATCCAGTTCCTTTTTAATTTCTTCATTTAAATATCTGCTTTATGCCAACTAACAGTATACGCTACACAGTAGACAGCTTGCTTGATCTTGATATACGCTAGACAGTTTGCTTGTGCTTAAATACACAGCTGCGCAAACGTACCTACGCACAAAAAAAGGCTTGAACTCTTACCCTGAGTAAATAGAAAGGAATGAAGGAGCATGTGCCTTGACAAGGTTGGGTTCGGCCATGAACGTGAGTATAAGGGACACATCCATTCTGCCCCCTGATTGGTAAACTGTATAGTATAGTAAACGACATAATAGAGAAAGAGGCCAACGCGTCCTGGCTATCTAAGGAGGAACGTGGCACCTCTGATACATATTGTCCGGAATTAAACAAAAACCCATATTGTGCTAGATGGAGCCTCTATTCGCATTTTAACTGGATTAGTCATAGGACACCGTGGCATTGGAATTATAATGCAGGATTTATGCACAAGCTGCGGAGAATAAGTGGACTCAATCCAACATCTTCTATGTCACTGCCCCGCCATACAAGAACGATGCCTAAGCACCTAAGGATCCAGGTTCGTCGCAAGCACCACAGAGGTTGGAGAAACTCAGATATCATATCTACTTCACACAATAAAAAGTACCAACCGGTTTTCAACTCGGCCATTAACAGGATAGCTTTGTTTCCCTCTCTTTTATTATTTTTCCCATACAAAGGGGATTAACAATGAACCATTGGGCCTCCGTGTGAACGTGATTAGTTCTTATCCATCAAACGCCCTTCCATAGCTTAACTTAACCTACCTTGAGCAATCCATCTACGAAAGTAGTGATGGACAACTGCGAGTTGTCTTTTCTACGGAGCAGTCTGGACCGTGTAAGAAAACACAAGAGCAGACCAAAGCTACGGAGAAGAGAGCAACATTATTATTACTGCATATATTATTATTCAGTACTTTGCTATAAAAACCTTGTACCTCAGAAGCAAAAATTAAAGGATTGACATAGAACGTGACCACATTACGCTATGAAACAAATTAAGGTATTGTTTTACAGTGAGGCCCAACCTTGTGGAAGTGTGCGTCTGGGAAAGAGCTGCTGTCTTTATGTTAAGCTCTGAATGTCCATACGATTCAATGCACCCCCTGTTCAAAAGAAAAGTAGAGCCCTGGTGAAAGGCTGCAAGGACAAAATAAAAGACCCAGTTATTGGTTACCATGCAAATTCTCGTAATATATTATAGTATCGAGTAGAAGCCAGATAGATGAGATAGATAAGAAAGGCCTTACTGGAATGTAGTACGAACATAGTTGTTATTATTAGAAGGTCAGAAACATGTAAAATCGGAATGCTAACGAATTCAACAACTTCGTCAGTCTATTAGTCTGTCACGCTATAACAACCGAATTACCTATAGAGCTGAAATTTTCCGCTTGCATGTCCATTTTGTAGGTACCCGCACAATGGCGATAATGTTCTACATTCTTTAAAAAAAATAACAAATTAAAAAAAAAAAATATTTAATTTTAAATATGAATAAATTGCAATCGAACACCCAGTCGTGGGATTTATTTTAATAGATATGTTAATTACACTTGGTATTAATAAACAAATCTTCGACTATGCTACCTTTTTATAATCTGAACATTCATAATTCATAATTATACAAGTGTAATACATGTGTTTTATATTACATGCATAAATATTACACTTCTTAGACATGAACTAAACGCACTAACTACATATTTCACTGGCTGGCTTACGGACTCGGTTTCTTTCAATGGCGGTGAACTGAAAGTCGCATTGAGTGCTGAGGTTCGGAATTGCTCTCATCGCTCGAAATAGTTGTAATGAATTCTGAAAATTAATGCCAGGTGAAAGAGCACCCTGACGCAAATGAGTCCTTTTGTGTAATACGCTTGGCTGCTCAGGGAATTTCCATTCCAAAAACTTCGAATTGAGATGGTTGCAGCACACACAACATTCATGAAAAACAACCACAACGCCATGCATTGCAAAGTCCTTCACAATGTTGAAGGACCAGCATCTTGGTTTTCTTCTTTCATTTTCAGCATCATATTTATGTTTGTTGCGCAACTACTGAGTTTGGTGGTCGTGTTTCATTACTTGATGCAGTACAACATGATTTGCAATGAAAGGAAAGTTTTTTTTTTTGTAAGAAAAGAGCAAAAACAATTTCTTTGATGAAACTTTCAAATTAACAACATTGAAATTTGTCATTTTTCACTTACTCTTACATCTATCAATAAAATTTGAAATAAAATGCATTGTTACTTGGACCAACAGTTATATTATTCTTCCAAAAACTTTGTCTGGAATATCGACAGCTACGGTTGCGATTCCATATCGATGTCGAGTGCGAGATTTAATGATTAAAATAAAAATAAATGGATTGTTCTTTTTATTTTCAATAAAAAAATTAATACAAAACATTCAACATAACATACGTCGCCTGTTAGCAAATCAATTTAAATTCTATTATGCTTATGGATAATTATGAATTGGGCATTTTCCAACACGAAGTAAATGAAGATTTGTTTTTCATGTAAACTACAAACGTTGCATTCTGATTTTCTCCTTCTCGAAACCGGTCTGCATTGAGACCAATCATTCCTGAGCACATTTTATACGTGGTTAAGCTTTCTACTAGTGTGTAGATACATATATCATATAGGTATACAATGTGTGATATTCTGCGGATTCAGTAAATTTGTTTATATGTGACAATTTCTGATGCTCTTGAGAGTCAACATTGTGTTTTCTTTTCAGGCATCTTCATTTAAGGGCATATCTAACCATCTAACTCCGCCATTGACTTCCAGGCGACACAAGATAAATTTTTTTTTCCAGGATTAATTTAGAAGAGATTTCCGTTAGCTATTAGACTATTTTTTGCTTTTAATTCTATTTCTTTGAGCTGCTCCATAATAGAAAGTACAGGCATCAAAATTACTCCTAAGTATTTATACCTTTTGCCTATCTCTAGTTCTGTACCCCGAAGAACTACTTCTTGTTTTTCGCTCTTTTGCTCTTACTGAATCTTATTATTTTTGATTTTTCTAAGTTTATTATAATTCCAGATTTTTCAGTATTTTTCCAACCTTTGTTATCATTCCTTGAAACACCAGTACATCATCTGTCTGGCAAAAGTATGTCGTCACCACCTAGGCAGTCATATGGATCATTCAACAGCAATGCCTGTTTAACCCTGCTTAACTCCAATAGTCGTCTTAAAATCATACGACAAACGACTGCAGCAGTAGTATTTGTGTACTTACAGGCTTTTCGGTAACGCCAGAAATTTCGTTGAAACTCCCATACTGCTTACTTTGAAGAATAGTGCTCTTCGACCAATTCATTTTATTTCATTCATTTATTGACTTACGAATACTTTTATACATTTTTTTTTACATTAGTACCATTGTCTACAACATTTCCGCGGAGTTATCCCTTCAGTGCTCGATAAAACGTCGAAGACGTTGAAGAGAGTCCGCGTAAAATGATAGTAGAGGATACATAGCATCTTACATTTCTTACATAAATTATTTGAATAAATTTCCGCGAAGCCGTAACGGCTTGACTGCAGAATGTTGTTTACGGAAAGTTTCATATTTTAACAGAATGAATTTCAGAAGAATTTCTAGGAAATGATTGATAGTTTTACTTTATATCATGGATGTATTATACTTTAAATGCACTTCTTAATGTAGGCTAATTCTGTTTTCTAATAAAACGTTTTAAGCCTCTTTTTACGCATTGGTTCAGGCGAAATATGCCATAATTCGCGTGGTAGTCCATTAAATTGAATTCCAACAAACGCAGCCATAAAATCAGCGAAAAAGGTCATAAACCTTTCTTTTCTCACTATTTTTGTACTTTTTCTATCAAGGATTTTTTCAACATACAGTTATCCTTCTCCTGAGTCCATCGGCTCATAGAGGATACATTTGTCTGCAAGATCGTAAATAATTGGGAAGTTCAGCGAACCTGATAAGTAACCATGCGCATCTACATACAAGAATGCTTCAGGAGTATGAACCCACTCAACATAGTAGTTTGAAAATACCCACGGCTAGGATAAACTAAGCCCGACACCAGTTGGTTCTCTGTAACGCTCGCTGACCGAGCGAAATGGTTCCTTGCAAGATTCAGAATGACATTGTCGATTCTGGACACGCCGGAGGCATCCAATAGTTTCTTATTGGAAACATAATGCTGAAAGTCGGAATGAGCACTTCTATACATAGCATGTAGGCTCGAAGACATTTTCTTTCACATAACCTAAGTTTGTGTTCCACCACACTGGATTTGCATAAGTCAGAATTAACCGAACATACGCTTGGTAGTATATGACCTTCACATCGGATCTAAGATAGTTGGAGTAGAAAAGGAGTTTGAGGGACATAAATGCCGCCCTTGCTTTTTGTTACTGTGTATTTACGTGCACATTGTAGTACAAAAACTTATCTAGTTGGACACCTAAATCCATGTCCCTCAGCATATCCGAGATGTAGATGTTGAAGAGGAGCGGTGCTGTAACTGTGCCCTGTGGCACACCATTAATAAATAAATAAATAAATATTTGGCACAACAGCTCTTTAAGTGCCAGGGCATAGATTCTCGCAACCACTGATGTTGTGTGCGTTATATTTTTCACACGAATCGAAGGGACCTACAGTTTACTGCCGTATTCGAACGGCGATTTGAGAAACTTTTTCGTTACAACAATACTCTCGGATGTTTGTCAGACAGCCGCGAGAGGTGGGACCGTGAAAAAAACTTTTTGGTGTTTTCTGGGATTCGCATACCATTGGTGACATTAAAAAATTTAGTCGTCGTTTATTGTCTTTGTGATACAATAAATTTCTTCTCCTAAACCGTAGATGTAAGCATCTTTATAAGATGATGCGGAAATTCATATCGGATAAATTTATATAAAAGCCAGTCGATCCAAACCGTGTCGAGGGCTTTTTCGATATCCACTAGACAAGCAGCTGTACATCTTTTGCCGTTAAGACTCCAATTGACGTCAGAAATCAATTTTTAACCTGGGTGCACCGCCGAATGGTTTTTCTTGAACCCAAATTGGTTCCGCGGTGTAATCTCCTTTCTTTCGCATACGAACAAAATACTAGCAACTACTTCAAAACCCTTCCCGATAGTAGGCAGGAGACTTATTGGCCTATAGTTGGAAGGATCAGAAGGATCCTTCTTCGTTTTGATTATTATTGGAAAAACCTTCGATGTTTTCCCATAATCGGGAAGTAGCAGTTGTTTAACAAATTATTAAATATTACGCAATATTTCCGTATAATTTTGTCCGGTAAATGTTTTAGGATTATATTAGGAATGTTATCTAAACCACTAGACTTTTTTTTATTTAGTTTCCTGAATATGAATATATGAGTCCGTCTAGTGTTGTAAAGTAATTCTCAGTCTGTTCATCTGTTAGTTGGTCCACTTTTAATCGCTTTTTAGGTTTAGGTTGTCCGCTCCACTATCTATAACGAAATGGTTATCGATAATGGGGCAGTGTTGGCTATTAATCTCCGCCTGAGAGAAAAGAGACTGGGAGGACATTGGAACTTTCGATTTTGAGATCTTGACAGTATTACGAGGCTTGAAAATCTGACTAATTTTAGGAAACATATTCCTGGTGGGCGCCGTGGCGTAAGTGGTTAGTGTGTCAGATCACTACACATGAGGTTCCGAGAGTATTGCTGTCACGCAAAAGCTTCTCAAATCGCTGTTCGGATACGGCAATAAACTGTAGGTCTCTTCTATTGGTGCGAAAAATATAACGCACACAACATCAGTGGTTGCGAGAAGCTAGGCCCTGGCACATAAAAGAGCTGGATTCGGACTTCATAATATATTTTCGGCACGTTGGCTCCGATAATCCTTGACACTATTCCGAAACTGCTGACTTAGCAGTGTCCTCACATTTCGCACGAGAGATTTTAACCTTTGCAGCTCTAAATTGGACGATTCCCCTTGAAACTGACGTCGTATTCGATTTATCTGAGTGACTAAAAAGCTTTTATAAATTTGTAGGGTTTTAATGTCACGGTTTAGATAACATTCAACTCCGACTTTGGATTTAATTTTCGGAACTGACGATTCCATAGCTTGTAATACCACCGTATACTCCCGATATAGGAATCGCACCCCTCATTAGAAAGATTCCTATTTCTAGGAATATTACAAGAGAAAGAGCAGTACCTATGTATATTTTCTGATGACGCAACGTTGGAATTTGCACCAATCGGTCTCTTGAAATTCAACTTAGGGACTTCGTGCTGCATTGGGTAGCTAATCGTAGAGTCGCTATCAAACCTCATTGGCATAACTATTGCATTATGATCGTTGTGGAAAAATGCGGTCACTTTAAAAAAAAGGAAAGGCCAAGACTTAATCCTTTGAAAGTACAGTAGCGAATGAAAAGATGTATTTAACGAGAATTACAATTCATGTGAGAAAGAGATAATGTTAAATGTAAGAAGAGTAAAAGAATATACATATTTTCATATTAGGGTAAATTAGCAATAGTTTGCTCTATAGATACAATCAACTGAGCTCCTGAGGGTACAGACTTTTCTTTCTGTAAAAGAAGAATTTCGTTAGAAAATGCATTTTGTTGTATGTACCTGAGCCAATGTGATTCAGCTGCACAAAGTTCGCTAGCGGAGGGTTGAGCAAACTTAAATTTTGCCTCTTTTCTGCACAGTTGTATGAAACGTAAAATGAAAGCTGTGCGCCGCAACAAACCGTTCCAAGAACTAAATTCTTTGTAGGCCAATATAGGCTCAGGTATTGCTGGATCAGGAACTGAAGTTGGCGCTAATAACGTCACTTTTAATACGCTTTCCGAAACAGTAGAATTAACGTCATCATCAAGAGTTACATCGCCTTTGAGCCACGTCGGTTCATGAGCCCATATCAATGAACTTCATAAGTCGTGAGCAGTGACTCCTCTGGTTAGAAGATCTGCTGGATTCTCCTTACCTCGGCAATGTCTCGAGTCCTCTATTGACGCGTAAATCGACGTATCTCCGTTACTCGGCTCTGCACGTGTGGTTTCCAACGATGAGCCTCCCCTTGAATCCACCCAAGCGCAATCCTTGAATCTGTCCTCAGAAAGAATTTATGGCCACAAACCTTTAGTGATTGTTTTAAGTAGGAGCATATTAGCGCTGCCAACAATGCTGCGATACTCATATATGATAGAATTATATAAAATATTTTTCTTTTGCTCAAACAATAAAAAAGATAATTTGATATTACAAAAGTCACCCTCAATGATGCGTGTTCTGTAGCGTTCATGGTGTATTTGTATAGCACGTCCCAACCAAGGTCACCATTCAAAAAAACAAATATTTGGCGCAACAGCTCTTAAAAGTGCCAGGGCCTAGCTTCCCGCAACCACTCATGTTGTGTGCGTTATATTTTTCACACGAATGGAAGGGACATACAGTTTAAGCCGAATCCGAACGGCGATTTGAGAAGCTTTTCGTGACAACAATACTCTCGGATGTTTGTCAGACGCTCGCGAGAGGTGGGACCGTGAAAAATGTTGGTATTTTCTGGGATTCGAACGGAGTCACCATTCAGAATAGACTATGTATCCTCCATCCTCAGTAGGTTTACCCCAAAGAACATTCTCCGTAGTTCACTCAGAATGGTACATTTTGCGATGAAATGAAAGATGTCTTCTCTTTCTCTTGGGTTGCAGAGATTACATTCGATTGGTAGATCAGGCCGGTGAGGTATGTAATTTAAATTTATTAATTCACCTCTGATTTTAAATATCATGCTTATTTTTTCCGTTGAGTTGGTATTTACGAAATATGTTTTTTTCTGCAGATTGTGATTAAGTTTACTGTAATACGCTCGGTACTGTGACGACTGTGCTTCATTGATGTACGAATCGTAGAGAAGATTGCCTGTTTTTTTCAATATTCTGTAAAATTGTCTCTTCAAAAAAATTGACTGTTCGTTGTCTGCAAAACTTAGGTTTATGCCGCAATTACGTGCCAAGATGCCAAATTCATGTACACAGTTAGTTCTCGTTGAAAGTATGTAGGAGAGAACTATTTTTGGCAATCTTCGTTCATCCATCCCCATAACTTTAATCACGTAATCAGAGCGTAATTTTAGTGTTTCCAGAAAGAGGGGAGCCATTCCTGCCTCCAGGTAAATCATGTGATTGGGGCTGTTATTTGGTATCCTGAACACTCGTTTGCAGCAGTATCGAAGACAGGTTTCGACAGAAGTAAAGGGGCGGTATTCCCATACTTGAGCTCCATATAATATAATAGATGTTGCAGTTGCACGTATAATTTTTTGCTTTAAGCTTAAAAATCTATTTCTAATACATCTTCCCCATACTGAGCCGATCGCTCGTTTTGCTTCAGACAATTTTGCTTTAAAGTGCTTCTCCATGTTAAGGTTTGGTGTGATTAGGACTCCTAAATACCTATATTCTCTTACTATTTCAATACGTTCCCCATCATAAGTCCACTGTTCATTTCGCGAGTACCTCCCGCCACCAGTTCTGAATATCATCATTTTTGTCTTCGACAGGTTAACAGTCAAGTTCCATCTCCGGCAGTAGTCTGCAAGTCTATTAATCATAAGCTGCATATTGTTCGCGGTTTCAGCTAGAATGGCAATATCATCCGCAAACATTATACTTTATTAGGAGGTATTATCTGTTATGTCGTTGATAAATAGAATAAATAGCAGCGAACTCAGGATGCATCCTTGTTTTACTCCCATCGTTGTTGAAAATTCTTCAAAAGCGCAGTTTCCATCCCATACCATCGCTACGTTGTTTTCGTACAAGGCTCTCAAAATCCTTATCATTTTGCTTGAGACTCCAGCTCCGTACAGTTTATAAAGAAGTGCTTCACGTGGAATGGAATCAAAAGCGGCACGAAAGTCCACAAACAGAGTATACAACTTTTTATTCTTTCTCTTGTATATCTCGCCTATATTTACAAGTGTAAAAATTTGGCCCACCGTTGAATAACCTGCTCTGAACCCTGCTTGAAATTTATTCAGGATCCTTTTTTGCTTTACCCACTGCGTAAGCTTGTTGAAGAGTAAGGCGCCATATAGTTTAGATACAGTGTTCAGGAACGATATACCTCTGTAGTTCTGTGGATTGTCATATTCTCCTTTTTTATGTAAAGGAAAGATAATCGCCTTCTTAAAACTTGTTGGCACGTTACTAGATTGATATATTGTATTGAATTGCTCTGTAAGAGCTATCGCAAATTCTATTGTACAGTTTTTATAAAACACGAATGGGATGCGGTCTTCCCCTGGGGCTTTATTATTTTTCGCATTTCGAATAAGTATTAGAACTTCGTCTATAGAGAATGGGGCATCTAAAAGGTCATCTATACAAAGAGGAGCTGCGTATAGGTGTATTAAGGATACTTGTTTAGCATTAAGTAGACTACTAAAATGTTCTTTTAACTGTTGGGCATGCAAACTCGGGGTGATGGCAAGTTTCAATCCATTTGACTGTCTTACCGCCTTCCAGAAATCTGCTGTGGATCTAGCGTAGCTTATTGCATGAATTTTTTGTTGCTCGAAGGCTAATCTTTTTGAACGGCACAGGATTTTATATTCTCTGTTTGCCTCTGCATACAAATTTTTAAAGATGTCAAAGTTGTGCAATCTTAAAAGCTTTAAGAGCGCAAACGACTTCTGTCTTGCTTTCAAACATTCAATATCAAATCACGCTTGTTTATTCTTTTTGCTTCTATTTACTGAATTCGGTTTTGATGGTGCAGCTTTCTTTATGACTTCAGTCAGAATTTCCATGCTAGGAGAGACATTTGCTCTGCTTAAATTCTCCAGTTCCTTGTTCAAATTAAGCTGGTACAATTCAAGATTTCGTTCGTTCTATGTGAGCTTCGGCAGCAGATTAAGGGAATTCAAATTGCTTACACTATTTGAAGTACCTGAGACCTCAAACATAATTTCCATAGGCATGTGATCGGAACAAGTTTTTAGACCTATTTGAAAATTGCGAAGCTGTGTGTTCCAGTTTCCAGCAATGAGGCAATAATCAATCACAGAGCATGCTGTACCACGTAGAAAAGTAAATTCCCCATTAAGATCACCATCGCAACTTCCGTTTAAAATTCGACAGTCAAATGCATCAGCCAGGTTGAGGATTTTATAACCCTTTCTATCGCTTATTTCATCCTTTGATCTACGGCTCGCGTGAATAGTCGTCTGAGGGTATCCGCTTGTAAAGTTTTTTTGTGATAGTCCTATTCTTCCGTTGAAATCTCCAATGATCATTAAATCCGATGAATTTATATTATCAACCAAATCAATTAGTTTTTCGAAGTCGCGTTCCCAATAACTGCAGTTTAAGTAAGTAGGTACTATGTACAAAACGCTGTTTGTTTTCTTCAGTTTAAAGATGGGAGTTTCACCAATCTTCTTAGCATCTATATCTATCGCTTTCAAGTTTTTTCGATAGGCAAAAAGTTACCCACCACTACCTCTTCCGAATATGTTTGTCTTTACAGCAGGTATCCATTCTATCTCACAGTTTATAAATATATTTTTAAACATTTTCTCTTCCTTATTCAATACATGAGTTTCAAAAAGCATAAAAATATCAAATTCATAAATATAATTGAAAAATTCGGGATAGTCTAATTTATTTTTCAATCCAGCGACATTATAGCTTAAAATTCTAAGTTTATAAAATAATTCATCATTTATTACTGCTTCATTCTGATAGACATGTAATCTTCAATTAGAGTCCTCGTGTAAACGTGCATCACTTCGCTGAACAAAGCTACAAGTTACAGCGGCTGCTTTATTTGATGGCTCCGGGGAAATTCGACCAGCTGCACTCAAAGTTTTTGACGTTTTAATTTTTTTTTTTTTTCCGTGGGTAGGTGAAAATCTTCATGAGACACTATGAGACCGTGTACTCATAGTAGTGTCAGATTTCTACTGACTAAAAACACCCTCCCCTAGTTTTGTTTACTACGACTAAGTTAGACCTTATCAAGTAGTTTAAGCTTCAGATTTATATTCGCGTGAGGCAGGTAGGTTTTCAATAAAAGCACCTGCTGAAACCGTCATGACATGCTGCTTTTTGCCTTATTGCGCTAATTCGAAAGATTTCGTTCTTTGAAGTCGGCGCGTAAGATTTGTCACATCCAAAGTTTGGAGTATGGCACTGTTGCAATGGCCATGAAGACGAATACAAAGCTTGCGAGCGAAGTTTTTTATTTCGTCCTCAACGGTAGCTATCCCCCAGTCTCTGTGGACATCATTGTTTCTGATATACCAGGGAGCGTTCACGATTATTCTTATAATTTTATTTTGGAGTGATTGTATGAGATTCCTATTGCTTGGTTTGGTACAACCCCAGAGTTGTATACCGTACGTCCACACGGGTTTAAGCACTTGCTTATACAGAAGCAGTTTGTTATATACGCTTAGTTTGGAATATCTTCCAATTAGCCAATACATTTCTCTAAGTCGATTTTCGACTTCGTCACGTTTCTTTTTAACGTGAGGTTTCCATTTAAATTTCGCGTCTAGTGTCATTCCCAGATATTTAGCTTCGTTTTCATGCGGTATTTGTACCGAGTTAATGAAAACGGGAAGGTTGATTATTTTCTTGTAGGTGAAGTTAACATGCGTTGACTTGGTCTCGTTAAGAACGTTTTAATTTGACTGTTTACGGACGTTTCGTACGTATTATTTTGATGAAGAAGTTCATAGACCTTTTCGCCTGCTTGTCAAAATTATGACGTTTAAGTGACAAACCACTTTTGGTGGCCAATGAGTTTTTTTGTGTTGTTTTGCGCGCGAAAGTGAAATTTTTGCAATAAATTGGCCCAGGCCTATGCCGAAGCTGAATTCCAAGCTATACTCATAAAATGCAGTCAACTGGCCAAGGATAAGAAGTTCAAGCAAGCGGTGGAAGTGATGAACAAGTATGCAGCTGAGAATGAGGAAAACTCACTCGCAACCAATATTGCCATCATCCAATTGTTCCTGTTCCGCAGGGGACTGGTACAAGAAGAACAACGTAAGTTGGATCTATTGCTGAATTCTCCGACCGCTTACACTCGTTATTTCCAGGTCAGCAGCGCCGATTTATCAGACATGTGGTGCCAAGCAGCTGAATTCTATTTGCGAGGCGGTGCCACAGACATTGCTGCAAGTTCTCTCGAGGAGCTCCTTAAGTTGAAACCGCATGACATGAAAGTTCTCGCTCAGTTGGTCATCGCATATGATCATATCAATCCGAAGAAAGCCGTTAAAGTCAGCAAGAAACTACCGACACTTGAAACACTGAGTACAACTTCTGAAATCGACGCCTTGGAGGCAGCAAACTGGGTCATGAGTACCAAGGCGGCCAAGAAGTCTGCCGATGCCAAGATCAAATATTCACCAAGCACGCCAGGAGATGTGCGGAAGAAAAAGAAAACCAATCGCAAGAGGAAGGGTAAGTTCACGAAGGATTACAATGTTGAAGTGCCATTAGATCCAGAGCGCTGGCTGTGCAAGCATGAGAGAACTGGTTTCAGAAAGAAGAGGGATCGCAGCGCGAAGGATATCATCAAAGGTTCACAGAAAATGGCCACTGGAGCTGCAGATCAATAGTTAGTTTTTTTTTTTTTTTTATAAATCCATCGTTCAGATTCGTTAACTTATTTCTCCTTTCAGTGACACGTCGAAGGCTTAGAATCTGAGTAAGTACTCTCCCGTTACTCCGGTGTACCAAGAGGTTACACCTGGACCCCGTCAGCAGCACCGTAAAGGGGGCACAACAAAAAGAAGAAGGGAAGACACTAAATCATCTTTTATACAAAAAAAAACATTAAAGTTAACTTGCATTTTAGAAAGTCTGAGTTTTATTGTTACCAACCGTTTGGATAGTCTCCTCTTTGGTTGAGTTTGTGTGAAAAAAAAATGCAAGCGGATCTGTATTCTTAGATAAATCTACTTTTATTGGGCTATCTGGTTAATAACAACCGGTGACGTTTGAGTTGTCACATCCTTGTTTTCCCTTGCATCGTACGAATGATCCTTGAGTGTCTAACCACTCCAACATCGGCTTGTCCTTCTGTTCCGTCGCATAGACGTTGGAATAGATGTACTTCTCGACGAATTCATCAATCTCCAGTTCCAATTCTTACCAAGCGAGTGGTTTGTCGATACCATCCTCACCATAACAATCATAGTGCATAGTGGTCGAGTACCACACCCAATCCGGGTGCCATCGGCAGATCCAACTGTTCCTCTACAAACGCTCGAGCAATTCTCGCCTCCTCTGTTACCCCTGACCATGGCAAAAAACGGCTACACCTACCATTTTTCTATTCTGATGGAACATGAAACTCTGGCCTTTCGCCTTGAGCGTGAGAAATTCAATGCCCTGCGGACTGAGGAATGGTTCACCGCTTGTGAAGGACATTATGAAGCGCTTCGCCGAGGGATCCAAGAAGTTTCTGTAATGGAGAGGGAGTTAAGTTTACCAGAAATTGCTGCAAATTCCTAATTAATTCACTTCTTGGTCGTGAAGAGTTTCATAGTCAAGTTGAGCTTCTCCAGTATATGGGCGGGTTTACGATAGGTCTCCATGTTCAGCTCCTTGCAATGATCCTCAAGCTCCACCGAAGGCAGACTGTGTGTGTATTTCGTAGCATTACACTTGTCCTTTGCATAGTTGGCCACCAAAACACTTTGACATCATAGACGTCAAACCGCGAAAAGGTCTATTGATAAATTTGTCTACACCTGTAGGCAATACGTCTAGAATGTTTCTTAAAACATCAATGCCATTCTCCTTGCCACATCTAAGTCCCTCTGTATTATCCCAAGTAAGTATTTTTTCTTCAACAAGCAACCTATCATCTCTAAGAACAATTTTTTTCTTCGGGTTTCCTTCCGCAGCATTTTCATAATCGCCGCCAGCTTGGCTCTATTTCGACGCATGTTGTATGGCAGATCCTTACTTACACAGTTTTACGTCACTTTAAGTTTTGATGCATTGCGGAGTACTGCCCAGACGGATTCCCGGCATCTCATTTTAACAATTACTTACTGACTTAGAACGTGGGTCTCGGCTGGGCACGCTATAGGCAGTTTCAATTGTATTTATGCAGGTTTGGCCAATTAGTCCAACGCATATGGACTTTGCCCTCTCATTCATGTCGGCGTTCTCCTCTACAGGTAGGCGTACGATGAGATTCGCCTCAGTGTTTTTTTTTCATCAATTTATCCAGTTGCACTTCCAACTGCCTATTTCGGTTTTCCAGTTGGATGAATTTAGAGGCAATCTCTTCGTGTTTTACCTTGATGCTAGATATCTCAGACACAAGCAACTGAAGGTCAGCCTTTGACACAAGCTCCTTGGTAAGCCCTGTATTTTTTTCATCCAGGATTTGTTTAAGCATTTCAATGCTGATTCCTGTAATGTTGTTCGCTGTCATTTCGTTAATAGTAGAGCTAAGATTACGTTTTTCGGCGCTACTCTGTTCAGGGGAGGTTTCTAGAATTTCTCGTTTGCGCATTTAGCTAGGTTACCTTTATGGCAGGATTTTGAGTTGAAGATTTTGTAACTTAATTGCTACCACTTACTCAGATTTTAATCTTTATAGATAGCAAGCACTTTTGAAGTTCACGTAAATCCAAATTTTGAAATATCTTACTCTTTTTATTTAAATAACACAACTTTTTTTTGGAGCTCTTTATTTTGCCGAGAGGTCCTTGTTGTTTGGCACTGGCAGATGTAGGGCTGTACTATGGATGGATGGAAAGCATGAGTTTTCGTTTGATTGAAGAACCTTACCAGCAGAATGCGTTCCCTGTTGCGTCCAACCAAATATTGTTTCGACTGATCTAAGCCCTGGAGAAATTCGTCGCGTTTACTTGTGACCACAGACCAGTAGCGGTCAGAACCAATGAGTATACTTAATCCATTTTCTGTTCCGATGTCTGCATGGTAGGAGTTCGCCAACTGTAGATTCTGAATTAATGCACACGAAGCGTCCGGGGAGTGCAACACATCGATACAAATTTCTGGAACAACCACGGCTTCCAGGTTCATGCTTCTGCCACTAAATTCGCTTTTTATGTGAACATTCACTTTCTTAAATTTCTTATGCCCGGTTTCACAGTGGGAGCTTAAGTCGCAGCTTAGTTAAGTAAAATGCAGAGCTTAAGTTTTTCGGGTTTCACAGCCATTTAAAAAGTGTGGCTTAGCTAAGCCAAGCCTAAGAAGTTGATTGATTGATTGATTTATTTATTTAGCAACATGTTACTATTTACAAAACTACTGTTTACATTGTTTCTTTTATGAATTATTTTTTATGAATTATTTTATAATAATAGTTTTTAACAAAATATAATATGAAATGCAATTAATTTTTACAAATTTAAAAGTTAAGACTTCATAATTTATAATCGAAATCGGGATTTTACAAAATTTAATACACCCCTTTTAAACACATTAATATTTGTTTCACTTTTGATCGCGTTAGGCAGAGAGTTGAAAAGTTGAAATCCCTTATATATCAGCCCATTACGAGTCGCTGTTCGCCGGTAGTTAGGAAGCCTAAAGTCCAAGGCATTTCTTAGTCTATATGGTTGTACATCACCTACGTAGTTAATATACCTCAACAAATACTGTGGCATACAAATATTTCTGATTTTAAAAATAAGAATTAATACATTCATATATATTCTCTGTTTTACACTTAACCACATCAATGCATTAAGCATGAAATTAATCGGAGTGTATATATTACACTTTAATATAGATCGCATTGCTTTATTCTGCAAGATTTGAAATCTGTCCAACATATTTTGATTTCCTAGGAATAGAATAGAAGAACAATACTCAAAATAAGGTTTAATAATGACGTTATAGATGTTTATTGCACAAATAGTTGATAAGTTCCTTCGAATTCTTTTTAAAAACCCGACTTTTTTGGCTATTTTCTTCGATATATATTCTACATGGTCTTCAAATTTTAACTCATTGTCTAATATTACACCCAGATATTTAATTTTTTGTACTGTTTCGATATTTTCGTTGTCGAAGCATAAGTTTACCGCATAATTATTAATGTTATTAATCACCATCGCTTTTGTTTTTGCTACGTTTATTTTTAGTTTATTTGCTTTAAGCCACATACTTAATTGATTTAAATCTTCTTGCATTTTTAATACACCATCATTCAAGTTCTTACACGAAATAAATAAAAGGGCATCATCCGCGAACAGCGATAATTTACTATGCATAATTACACTTTCCATATCATTTATATAAATGTTGAATAACAATGGTCCAAGCACTGAACCCTGTGGTACACCAATATTTACCGGTAAAGGGCTTGATAATTTCCCATTTACTCGCGTTTTTTGGGACCGGCCTGTTAGGTATGTATAAAACCAACGCAGTTCATTATCACGCACTCCATATTGTTCTAATTTTTGTAACAAAATCGATCTATTCACTGTTTCAAAAGCCCTTTTTAAGTCGAGGAATATACATATAATACTATTTTTTTCGTGAAAATCTTGTTTCCAGCTAGTAATAACCATATTAAGCGCACTTTCACATAAATGGCTTTTTCTAAAACACGATTGATTTTCCATAAATAACCCGTGTTGATCAAAAAATAACTCTAACTGAGCATGCACCAGTTTTTCAAAAACTTTTTAATAAAGTGGCAACGCGTTAACCGGCCTAAAATCTTCACACTTAATTGGTGTTAATTGCGATACTTTCCACGTGTATGGGAATTTCCCTTGCAGAAGCGAATTGTTGAAGACTCTTATTAATGGATGCGCGATGATATCGAAAACGCCTAAAAAAATACCTGGAGTTAGGAAATTGAACTCTTTTTTCTTGCAAATGTTTTTTAACACACACTTAACATCACTCAAAGCGATCTCTTTGAACTTAAAAGCGGTAACGTTTCGCACAATATTATTGCAATACCGGACATGCGGAATTGAGTTACTTATTTCCTTAACACTCTCTACGAAAAAAGTATTAAACTTCTCGGCTATAATATGACTGTCGGTATGAGTTACATTATTAAAATCTATTTTATCTTAATCACTTTCCACATCGATTTTTGGTCAACCGCACTGCTGATCTTCCTTTTTATGTACTCACTTTTTGCCTTACAAACTTCTAATTTATAACTGTTCCTAATAATTCTGTAATACGACCAATCACTTTCGTTACGTGTTAACTTTGCCCTCGAGTACCACATTATCTTCTCATGTTTCAAGATCATCAGGCTATTATTAAACCACTTATTAACTCTATCGCTAATAATTTTCTTCACAACGAACTGATTTATAATATGAAGTAATTGACTTTCAAAAGCACTACCCATTCTATCAACATCTTCCATATTATATAAACACCTTATTTCACTTTGGCTTAACAATCTAGCAAATGAATCTCTTCTGTATTTTAAAATTGATATTTCTTTTACTGATTTTGTTTCATTTTTAGATATGTTCAAGTCTAACACTATAGTCTCATGATCACTAATATTCATACTAGTACATGTTCGCGCTTTAATGAGTCTATCGTTCGTTATAACCCAATCAATAAGTTTAGATGTATAATTAGTTATTCTCGTAGGCATTGTAAGTATTTGCTTACAATTATTGCCTACTATGACCGCTTCTAATTCCTTTTTATAAATGTCATCATTTCGAAGCCAGTTGACGTTAAAGTCGCCAACCACAACTATATTATGTGGATCCCCTTCCAGTTCATCCATCCACTCTTTAAACTTAATACAAAAAAATCTATTTGACGCACTCGGAGACTTGTACACCACCACAATAACAACAACATTAGAATTAAATGTATTTTTTGTGGCTAACCACCATATGTCCTTATTTAATTTAATTTAATTTAATTTAATTTAATTTAATTAGCTTAATACAAGCTGTAAAGAACTTAAATCTAATTTACAATGTATACTTAAAAGCTAGTTAAAATTTACAAATATCAAGACCTGAGTGAGGAAGGGGAGTAAAGGGAGTTTCTAAGGGTGTTTTTACTGCACTGGAAATCAAAAAGGTTCTGACAGTCATTAGCAGAACGAAGCATTCGAGACATAGGCTCATTACAGCCGTAGGTGAAACTTGAGGCAGAAGAGAGGTACGGATCTCAGAAAACGTGGCTTGGTGCTGAGTGAAATGGTTTGGAGCAGCATAGGACAATCAATATTGCCTGTTAATAGTTGATGTACAAATAGTATATCGGCAACTTTTCTACGCTTTTCAAGCGACTGCATGTTCAACAAGTTTAACCGATGCTCATAAGGAGGTAGGTTGAATCTGTCAGGCCACGGGAGTCCGCGTAGAGCAAAACGGATGAACCTCCGTTGGACACACTCAATTCGATATGAATGTGTATCGTGATAGGGAGACCAGACTTGACTGGCATATTCAAGAATTGGTCTTACAAATGTGAAGTACAGCGATTGCGTGACGTAAGGATTTGAGAATTCCTTGGACCAACGTTTCACATAACCTAGCGCAGAATTAGCCCTGCTAATAATATTGTCAATATGGCTACGAAAATTAAGCTCACTGTCGCATATGACGCCCAAATCACGGAGAAAAGTAACAGTGGGAACAGGCTCGTCGCAAATCGCATACGTTCTGGGGTCTGTCGGAAGACGCTTCCGGGAATAAGTAATAGCTTAGCATTTGTTGACATTCAACTCAAGACCGTTTTTATTACACCAAGTAGAAAAGCTATTCAAGTCAGTTTGAAGAGCACGGGAGTCAGTGGGTGTGGAGATATGTGTAAAAATTTTCATGTCGTCCGCATAAACTGATAGGCGGGAATATTTAATTATGCCATCAACATCATTAATTGACAAAATGAAAATAAGGGGACCAAGATGACTACCTTGGGGGACTCCAGAGGGGGGCATAAATGGATCGGATACAAATGATCTAAAAAGGACTTCATATTTACGTTCATGAAGGTAGGATTTGATCCACGCGATATACCCAGGCGGAAAGCCGAGAGCTTTGAGTTTAAAAAATACAATTGCGTGCGAAATTTTATCGAAGGCTTTGCTGAAATCGGTAGCAACGACATCAACTTCCTTGCCATCTTCCAATGCGCACAGGGTGCTGGATACGAATTGGGTTAGGTTTGTGGTTGTAGACCTTCCCTTTAAAAAACCATGTTGGTGAGGGGAAAATATAGATTTACAATGGAAAAACATTGCATCGTAAACAATACCTTCGAATAGTTTGGGTATGCAGGAGAGTTTAGCTATAGGACGATAGTTCGAGATTTCGTTTTTTGGACCTTTCTTATGGAGGGGAATAATATAAGAGCTTTTCCAAAGCATAGGAAAGACGCTTTGACAGAGAGACAGTTGGAACAGAGTCGTAAGGGGTAGAGCTAAGGTGTTAACACATTTTTTTAAAACTGCGGCAGGTATACCGTCCGGGCCAGTGGAGTAATCGCATTTAAGTCTTTCGATCTTTTCTATCACGAGAGCCACTGTTATGTCAATTGAAGTTAAAGAGGTTTGGGGACAATCTCTCATGTAAGAGAATACCCTTGAATACCTTCCCAAGATCTCTGTTGACCAATCACTTTTTACATAAAGAATAACTCCACCGGTGTGTCTCGACTCACTATCACATCTTATCACGTTATAATCATCAATGCAAATTTCATCATCGTCGATATTATCTGTAACTCGCGTTTCAGCTAACATAACAAAATCGAAATTATTGTCCTTAACCAAGGTTTCTAGTTCCGAAAAGTTGCTCACTAAGCTTTGAATGTTTAGGTACACCCCTTTTAGCAAGTTTCGTTGCTAAAACCTTGTCTTATTTCTTTCGATTTTAATTTTGTTTAAATACACTTCACATATTTTGTCTCTGCAATCGTGATTAGTGTCTAGTTGCAGACCCAAATTCTTATTGGCTTTCACACAATTGTTGCATTTAAATTCAGACTTTTCGCAAGTCTTACCGTCGTGATTCTCTCCACACTTTTGGCACACAATTTCGTTATTACACTTACTTGCGTTGTGATTAAAACCCCAACATTTATAACATTTTTTAACAGCTACATATTCATACACTGAACATCTATTCCAGCCTATATTTATTTTACCGCACTCCATATTTTTTTTTAAAAATGGTACCATCAACTTCCACTATTGCCTTAAACAATTTTGACTTTTGATCCACCCTGTAAAATTTAACACACTTAACTGTTCCCGCTAGATTGTTTTGTTTTTTTATTGCTTCTGCAAAAGTATCACTATCCACTCTTCTCTAATCTTATTAACTAAAATAGTTGGATTTCTCAATGATTGAACTGTAACGTCGTATTTTTCTCCCAATTTGTCTTTCACTTCTCTCTCTACTGTTTTTCGTGACGTTTATCTTCACAGCTAATCGCGATAGCTGTTTTGTCGATTATAAAGATTATTTACTTTAATAGACAGAGATGAAGGATCGATATGTTTTTTAATGTCATCCTTTGTTGTTTTGTTCTCTTGTTTCTCTTTTGGTTTTATTATTATTGGTGGCTCTTTCCTCGCCATATCCGCATATGATTTGTTTACTCTGTTTGACTTGCCTTCACTTAATTTGTCTACCCGTTTGAGGATCCTCTCAATGTTCGCACTTTGTTTCTCAATATTAACACCTTGTTTTTCAATATTCTCTTTATTATAATTCACTTTTTTTGCGATATCTGCTATGTTTGATGCCATTAACTGGACGAAATCTCTACACTTCGCGCACATAAAAACAATTCCTGGATTTCTATTGATCAACATTGCATCATAGTCTACTAGTTGACCCGCGCACTATACCATTGCAGGCAACAAACTTTTCACTTCTAAGCGCCTTATCGCACTTCCCACAATTACTTGCACTCATCTCCACTTTATAATTAAGAAATATATTTATTTCGAAATGAAAATCCAATATTAAACACGAAATAATTTGTTATTATTATAAAATTTACGGAGCACTATATAAAAACACGTCTTATCACCAAGACTCTCTCTCTCACAAGTGATTGTGAACAGTTTGTGGGTAATATAATAATAATAATAATATAATAGTAGTTATACTGTGAATGGATCAGAGATGTCAAATAGACGAATGCCTTGTTAGTGATGTAAATGCATTTGTTTTTCTTTTCAATAAAAGAAGAGTGGAACATGTGTGACGACAAAAAAAGAAGTGCGAATTTCAGCTCTGCTGAAAGAAAAATAAAAAAAAATAAAAAAAAATATCGCTGCATTTAGCTGCTCCCAAGCAATGGGTATTGCCAGAGAACATTTCTATGTGTCTATATACAACCATAAAACACAAGGGGCGCAGGTCTTTAACGAGATTAATAAGTGAATTCCACACAGGCATGCCTTACTAATTTGCCTCCGTTGTAAGAGAGTAGATATTTATTGAGTAAAGCATTCCACAAATAGAACAAGAAAAAAATTATTTTGCAGGGTTAGGTTCATGTCCATAAATGAAGTAGTTACATTAGACAAAGGTAATGTGCTAATACTGGTAACATCAAATGATGAATTTTGCCCTGACAGTAGTTAAGCCAATACTTAAGCTACCAAAATCGGCGGCTTAAGTTATATCAACACTTAAGTGAAGTTAAGCTCTTAAGCCGGCACTGTGAAACACAAAGATGAGTTAAACCGAAGCTTAAGCTTCAATTGAGGCTTAAGCTCTCACTGTGAAACTGGGCATTAGACTTTTACTTTGAGAGAAAAGTTCTTCGAGTGATCTTTGGTCCCGTTTGCATAGACGGTGAGTGGAGGAGAAGGCACCTATAATGCCGAACTCTGCGGCCTATACAAATACATCAACTTATCCAGAAGATTTCACATAGATGGTTGGATCATGTAGAGTGGATGGAAAAAAAGAAATTATTTTATTTCATAAACAAAAGATTATTTAGTGCATATTATTACATTATACGTTGATAGTGCATATGCAATAACAAGAAGCGCCTTATTTAGCTCATTTCGTATTTAATTGTTCCTGAAATTTTTATTTACTTTTATAATTAGTTCGAAATATCATCATTTCATTTTAGACTGTTTCCCTAGAGATCATTTTAGCTTCAAACACTTTGCTATTATTATAATTTTTTTCCTGGGGCTAAGTCTATTCGAGGACAGTTTTGTGCGGGCCAACAGGAGGTATGTGACGCGCTTTGCGCCATTCATTTATTTAAACTCCGCTTTCCAGAGGGGTTTAGTCGATCACGCGACTTCGTCGCTCCGCTAAGAGTATGTCAACAACTGTTAGGCAGGCGTCTGTGGCTAAGTCTATTCGAGGACAGTTCTGTCCGGGCCAACAGTGGGTAAGAGGCGCGTTTGGCGCGATTCATTTATTTACACTCCGCTTTCCGGAGGGGTTTAGCCGCTCACGCGACTTCGTCGCTCCGCTAAGGGTATGTCAACAACTGTTAGTCAGGCTGGGGCTAAGTCTATTCGAGGACAGTTCTGTCTGGGCCAACAGGGGGTAGGTGGCCCGAGTTACGTACCTCACCTCAGCATCCAGAGAGAAACCTACCTTAACACTTCACCGCCAATTATAAGCTTGAAGAGATGCATTGCCGCGAGTCACGATCCGACAACAACAGCAGTAGACGCCAAGCATGGACCCACGCAGTCATCCCGTGCCAATGCTATAAAGCTTGTATCCATGTAGTCATCAAATGCCAATAAAAAATACAGCGCTTAGCAACAACTCATGGATTGTTATCGATTTGATTGGAGGATGAACCGCAGGGAGAAGAGCAACCTACCAAGCTCAGCATGTGACGTCGCTCTATGTGCTCTGTGCAGACAAGAGATGCTCTCTTTTAATCTCTTGTTAGAAATTCTAAGTTTTGTAGGTTTAAGCTAGCTTTGATAAGAAATGTAGTCTATCTGTCTATTATTGGATTTGGTTAAATAAAGATCGAAAAAATAAGTAAATAGTTTTCTTAATATAACTGGCGCAGTCGGTCTGAAAAAAAATCCAGCCAAGTCTCAAAGTGAATTAAAAAGTTAAAAAACTAAGAAGAACAAAATTTAAAGTTGTAAAATTGAAAAGTTGTGACTTGCATATAAAAACTAAAATCGTGACTTAAAAGACTAAAAACAAAAAAAGAATAACTAAAAAGTGAGTGATAAGACTGAATTAATTGAAGCACATACGATGGATTATCAAGTGGCGAATTTTAATTCCTTGGCTTCGAAGAACCCACGCTAATACATTTGGGTGCTGATGGAACCCGGAAGATTAACAACGCCTGGGAACTGTGTGTCTATTGCCTGGCGGGTGAGTCTAAAAATGTTGATTCTCATATTTGTGCATTTATCGCTTCCCAATTTCCTAACGCTTTTCCTGTGTTGAAAGAAACGAAGGTCAAATCTTTTTGATTTTGGTATTACTGCGGTTAATGCTTGTTACGTATACATATCGGAAACATATTAACAGTTATTAGAGGTTAGCTTGCATTTAAGATGGATCCACCCCGGAGTGAAATCGATATTTATAATTCTTTGAATACCCGATGCAGTTAAGGACTTAGCCACCTTAGATGGTAACCCGCGATTACTATACGATTTTATTTCTAACGTTAAAGAGATATTGTCCTTTATATCTGATGTGAGTGGTACCAGTTACCCGAATATTATCCTTAGAGCAGTTCGAAACAAGATAGTTGGTCAGGGTGGTCAAGCTCTTACTATGTATGGGACATCCTTAGATTGGTCTGAAATGAAGGGCAATTTAATCACTCATTTTTCTGATAAACGGAATGAGACTAGTCTCATTCGGGACCTACATCAATTGAGGCAAAATAGCACAACTGTTGAGGAGTTGAGGAGATAGGGAGACCAGACTTGACTGGCATATTCAAGAATTGGTCTTACAAATGTGAAGTACAGCGATTGCGTGACGTAAGGATTTGAGAATTCCTTGGACCAACGTTTCACATAACCTAGCGCAGAATTAGCCCTGCTAATAATATTGTCAATATGGCTACGAAAATTAAGCTCACTGTCGCATATGACGCCCAAATCACGGAGAAAAGTAACAGTGGGAACAGGCTCGTCGCAAATCGCATACGTTCTGGGGTCTGTCGGAAGACGCTTCCGGGAATAAGTAATAGCTTAGCATTTGTTGACATTCAACTCAAGACCGTTTTTATTACACCAAGTAGAAAAGCTATTCAAGTCAGTTTGAAGAGCACGGGAGTCAGTGGGTGTGGAGATATGTGTAAAAATTTTCATGTCGTCCGCATAAACTGATAGGCGGGAATATTTAATTATGCCATCAACATCATTAATTGACAAAATGAAAATAAGGGGACCAAGATGACTACCTTGGGGGACTCCAGAGGGGGGCATAAATGGATCGGATACAAATGATCTAAAAAGGACTTCATATTTACGTTCATGAAGGTAGGATTTGATCCACGCGATATACCCAGGCGGAAAGCCGAGAGCTTTGAGTTTAAAAAATACAATTGCGTGCGAAATTTTATCGAAGGCTTTGCTGAAATCGGTAGCAACGACATCAACTTCCTTGCCATCTTCCAATGCGCACAGGGTGCTGGATACGAATTGGGTTAGGTTTGTGGTTGTAGACCTTCCCTTTAAAAAACCATGTTGGTGAGGGGAAAATATAGATTTACAATGGAAAAACATTGCATCGTAAACAATACTTTCGAATAGTTTGGGTATGCAGGAGAGTTTAGCTATAGGACGATAGTTCGAGATTTCGTTTTTTGGACCTTTCTTATGGAGGGGAATAATATAAGAGCTTTTCCAAAGCATAGGAAAGACGCTTTGAGAGAGAGACAGTTGGAACAGAGTCGTAAGGGGTAGAGCTAAGGTGTTAACACATTTTTTTAAAACTACGGCAGGTATACCGTCCGGGCCAGTGGAGTAATCGCATTTAAGTCTTTCGATCTTTTCTATCACGAGAGCCACTGTTATGTCAATTGAAGTTAAAGAGGTTTGGGGACAATCTCTCATGTAAGAGAATACCCTTGAATACCTTCCCAAGATCTCTGTTGACCAATCACTTTTTACATAAAGAATAACTCCACCGGTGTGTCATCATCGTCGATATTATCTGTAACTCGCGTTTCAGCTAACATAACAAAATCGAAATTATTGTCCTTAACCAAGGTTTCTAGTTCCGAAAAGTTGCTCACTAAGCTTTGAATGTTTAGGTACACCCCTTTTAGCAAGTTTCGTTGCTAAAACCTTGTCTTATTTCTTTCGATTTTAATTTTGTTTAAATACACTTCACATATTTTGTCTCTGCAATCGTGATTAGTGTCTAGTTGCAGACCCAAATTCTTATTGGCTTTCACACAATTGTTGCATTTAAATTCAGACTTTTCGCAAGTCTTACCGTCGTGATTCTCTCCACACTTTTGGCACACAATTTCGTTATTACACTTACTTGCGTTGTGATTAAAACCCCAACATTTATAACATTTTTTAACAGCTACATATTCATACACTGAACATCTATTCCAGCCTATATTTATTTTACCGCACTCCATATTTTTTTTTAAAAATGGTACCATCAACTTCCACTATTGCCTTAAACAATTTTGACTTTTGATCCACCCTGTAAAATTTAACACACTTAACTGTTCCCGCTAGATTGTTTTGTTTTTTTATTGCTTCTGCAAAAGTATCACTATCCACTCTTCTCTAATCTTATTAACTAAAATAGTTGGATTTCTCAATGATTGAACTGTAACGTCGTATTTTTCTCCCAATTTGTCTTTCACTTCTCTCTCTACTGTTTTTCGTGACGTTTATCTTCACAGCTAATCGCGATAGCTGTTTTGTCGATTATAAAGATTATTTACTTTAATAGACAGAGATGAAGGATCGATATGTTTTTTAATGTCATCCTTTGTTGTTTTGTTCTCTTGTTTCTCTTTTGGTTTTATTATTATTGGTGGCTCTTTCCTCGCCATATCCGCATATGATTTGTTTACTCTGTTTGACTTGCCTTCACTTAATTTGTCTACCCGTTTGAGGATCCTCTCAATGTTCGCACTTTGTTTCTCAATATTAACACCTTGTTTTTCAATATTCTCTTTATTATAATTCACTTTTTTTGCGATATCTGCTATGTTTGATGCCATTAACTGGACGAAATCTCTACACTTCGCGCACATAAAAACAATTCCTGGATTTCTATTGATCAACATTGCATCATAGTCTACTAGTTGACCCGCGCACTATACCATTGCAGGCAACAAACTTTTCACTTCTAAGCGCCTTATCGCACTTCCCACAATTACTTGCACTCATCTCCACTTTATAATTAAGAAATATATTTATTTCGCAATGAAAATCCAATATTAAACACGAAATAATTTGTTATTATTATAAAATTTACGGAGCACTATATAAAAACACGTCTTATCACCAAGACTCTCTCTCTCACAAGTGATTGTGAACAGTTTGTGGGTAATATAATAATAATAATAATATAATAGTAGTTATACTGTGAATGGATCAGAGATGTCAAATAGACGAATGCCTTGTTAGTGATGTAAATGCATTTGTTTTTCTTTTCAATAAAAGAAGAGTGGAACATGTGTGACGACAAAAAAAGAAGTGCGAATTTCAGCTCTGCTGAAAGAAAAATAAAAAAAAATAAAAAAAAATATCGCTGCATTTAGCTGCTCCCAAGCAATGGGTATTGCCAGAGAACATTTCTATGTGTCTATATACAACCATAAAACACAAGGGGCGCAGGTCTTTAACGAGATTAATAAGTGAATTCCACACAGGCATGCCTTACTAATTTGCCTCCGTTGTAAGAGAGTAGATATTTATTGAGTAAAGCATTCCACAAATAGAACAAGAAAAAAATTATTTTGCAGGGTTAGGTTCATGTCCATAAATGAAGTAGTTACATTAGACAAAGGTAATGTGCTAATACTGGTAACATCAAATGATGAATTTTGCCCTGACAGTAGTTAAGCCAATACTTAAGCTACCAAAATCGGCGGCTTAAGTTATATCAACACTTAAGTGAAGTTAAGCTCTTAAGCCGGCACTGTGAAACACAAAGATGAGTTAAACCGAAGCTTAAGCTTCAATTGAGGCTTAAGCTCTCACTGTGAAACTGGGCATTAGACTTTTACTTTGAGAGAAAAGTTCTTCGAGTGATCTTTGGTCCCGTTTGCATAGACGGTGAGTGGAGGAGAAGGCACCTATAATGCCGAACTCTGCGGCCTATACAAATACATCAACTTATCCAGAAGATTTCACATAGATGGTTGGATCATGTAGAGTGGATGGAAAAAAAGAAATTATTTTATTTCATAAACAAAAGATTATTTAGTGCATATTATTACATTATACGTTGATAGTGCATATGCAATAACAAGAAGCGCCTTATTTAGCTCATTTCGTATTTAATTGTTCCTGAAATTTTTATTTACTTTTATAATTAGTTCGAAATATCATCATTTCATTTTAGACTGTTTCCCTAGAGATCATTTTAGCTTCAAACACTTTGCTATTATTATAATTTTTTTCCTGGGGCTAAGTCTATTCGAGGACAGTTTTGTGCGGGCCAACAGGAGGTATGTGACGCGCTTTGCGCCATTCATTTATTTAAACTCCGCTTTCCAGAGGGGTTTAGTCGATCACGCGACTTCGTCGCTTCGCTAAGAGTATGTCAACAACTGTTAGGCAGGCGTCTGTGGCTAAGTCTATTCGAGGACAGTTCTGTCCGGGCCAACAGTGGGTAAGAGGCGCGTTTGGCGCGATTCATTTATTTACACTCCGCTTTCCGGAGGGGTTTAGCCGCTCACGCGACTTCGTCGCTCCGCTAAGGGTATGTCAACGACTGTTAGTCAGGCTGGGGCTAAGTCTATTCGAGGACAGTTCTGTCTGGGCCAACAGGGGGTAGGTGGCCCGAGTTACGTACCTCACCTCAGCATCCAGAGAGAAACCTACCTTAACACTTCACCGCCAATTATAAGCTTGAAGAGATGCATTGCCGCGAGTCACGATCCGACAACAACAGCAGTAGACGCCAAGCATGGACCCACGCAGTCATCCCGTGCCAATGCTATAAAGCTTGTATCCATGTAGTCATCAAATGCCAATAAAAAATACAGCGCTTAGCAACAACTCATGGATTGTTATCGATTTGATTGGAGGATGAACCGCAGGGAGAAGAGCAACCTACCAAGCTCAGCATGTGACGTCGCTCTATGTGCTCTGTGCAGACAAGAGATGCTCTCTTTTAATCTCTTGTTAGAAATTCTAAGTTTTGTAGGTTTAAGCTAGCTTTGATAAGAAATGTAGTCTATCTGTCTATTATTGGATTTGGTTAAATAAAGATCGAAAAAATAAGTAAATAGTTTTCTTAATATAACTGGCGCAGTCGGTCTGAAAAAAAATCCAGCCAAGTCTCAAAGTGAATTAAAAAGTTAAAAAACTAAGAAGAACAAAATTTAAAGTTGTAAAATTGAAAAGTTGTGACTTGCATATAAAAACTAAAATCGTGACTTAAAAGACTAAAAACAAAAAAAGAATAACTAAAAAGTGAGTGATAAGACTGAATTAATTGAAGCACATACGATGGATTATCAAGTGGCGAATTTTAATTCCTTGGCTTCGAAGAACCCACGCTAAGACATTTGGGTGCTGATGGAACCCGGAAGATTAACAACGCCTGGGAACTGTGTGTCTATTGCCTGGCGGGTGAGTCTAAAAATGTTGATTCTCATATTTGTGCATTTATCGCTTCCCAATTTCCTAACGCTTTTCCTGTGTTGAAAGAAACGAAGGTCAAATCTTTTTGATTTTGGTATTACTGCGGTTAATGCTTGTTACGTATACATATCGGAAACATATTAACAGTTATTAGAGGTTAGCTTGCATTTAAGATGGATCCACCCCGGAGTGAAATCGATATTTATAATTCTTTGAATACCCGATGCAGTTAAGGACTTAGCCACCTTAGATGGTAACCCGCGATTACTATACGATTTTATTTCTAACGTTAAAGAGATATTGTCCTTTATATCTGATGTGAGTGGTACCAGTTACCCGAATATTATCCTTAGAGCAGTTCGAAACAAGATAGTTGGTCAGGGTGGTCAAGCTCTTACTATGTATGGGACATCCTTAGATTGGTCTGAAATGAAGGGCAATTTAATCACTCATTTTTCTGATAAACGGAATGAGACTAGTCTCATTCGGGACCTACATCAATTGAGGCAAAATAGCACAACTGTTGAGGAGTTCTACTCAAAAATAATTGAGATTTTTTCAACCATAATGAATTTCATTAAAGCTGACGAACTCCATTCCACCGTCATCAAAGCAAAACAAACGTTGTACGAAGAAATGTGCCTAAACACATTTTTATCTGCCCTAAGAGAAACGTTAGGGTCCACTTTTAGGGCAATGAGACCTAGCAAGCTAGCAGATGCTCTTAAATTTTGTCTTCAGGAAAAAAAAATTCAATATATTTACAAGACAACCAACAAACCAGACCTCCAGCATTCTCCAATTATAGACCATTCGAATCATATCAACAGCGGCAACCTTCTTATCGCCCTTCTCAAAAAATGATCAAACAAAATTTCACTAATCCACAGTACAGACAAACTTTTAATAGTCAACCAAATTACAGAAATATTTCATATGATAACCAACCTTCCTTTAACCAAAACATTAATTACCCACAGCCATCTTCTAGATGGGGAAGTTATAATCGGCCGTAGACATTTTTCTCTTCTCAGAATTTACAACCTACAAGTGTTCCGCCCCCAGAACCAATGGCTACCTATAGCGGTAGAACCAATAGCAGAAAATAAATAGCTCCTCTAGAGGACATAGTTTCAAAAATCTCCGAACAGAAACTTTTAATATAGAATCAAATAATGGTAATAATTACAAAGTATGCAGCCAAAAAGATAGTTATAAGCAGAATTATTCTTATCCCAAAAATTCGGATATAAATCCATTTCACGATGCTTTTCAAGGTGAAGTAGATGAAGAAAATTTTCATTAACAGACCTCGGAGAAAGCATAGGTTACTTAGATCTCAATAACTACAACTCCTGCTTATTCCCCTTTGTAAATATCAAATTATTTGGCCCTTACATGAAATTCCTAATTGATACTGGCAGTAATATGTCATTTATCGATCCAGGTGTCGTCGATAGCAGCGCTATTGAACCCATGGATCCGGTTGAGGTAAAAACAGTTTTCAAAACTCATATGGTAGATAAACAGATACGATTAAAGGGTTTGAAGGAATTTAATACAAAAAAGTTATTATTTTTTCCCTTATTTAAATTCAACAACTATTTCGATGAGCTTATTGGTATAGACATTATGAAATAACTAGGCATGGAAATAGATCTTCAAAAATCTTGCTTAGAAATTAAAAATGTTAGGGTAGATCTAAACTATAAGCCCAATTTCATATTAAAAACCTATACCATCCCAGAAAATTGCAAAATCCTGTTAGTATTAAATCTGGTAGTATACACATAAAGCCCATTCAAATTAAAAGTAATCTCATAATACCTGAGGGAATATACAAATCGGAAAATTGGTATTCGCTAGTAGAAGTTATAAATATAATACATCGGACTGTCCACTGAGTTTTGCTATTAAACAACTAATAGATGCACAATCTATTAATGAAAATGATTTTATCGAAATTTATAACTTCTCCTAAAAGAGACATGTTTTGTGCTATACCGGATATTATGGTCAGGCAACATTGCTTCGGAAGGTTATTCGAGGTAGAAATATTGGACCGCGGAAATTGGTCCAATAGTGTTCCAACACTGGACCCCAAAAGTCTCGTTTGGTTCACCGACGGATCGAAAATGGATTCTTTGGACCCAACACAAAAATGTCGGTACCTATGGGTACGACTCCCACTGTGTTTCAGGCTGAAATCCATGCCATTGAGATCTGCTCCAGGTACAATCTCCGTAAGGGAATCGAGGGCGCTAGGATTCACATATTTTCAGATAGCCAGGCAGCACTTAGGGCATTATCGTCCAACCAAATGGACTCCGTAACTGTAAAATGCTGCTACGATGCATTACAAGATCTTGCCAAACACAACAGAGTAATGCTCGGTTGGGTCCCTGGACACCAGGGAATTGTGGGCAACGAATCTGCAGATGAGCTTGCTAGGGCCGGCTCAGAATCTGCGTTTATAGGTCCCGAATCTTATTGTAGCGTCAAATGGACAACAGCTACAGCGTTGATTAACGAATCAGAGAACAAACTTCGTCTAGATCACTGGACTAATGGGCCCGGTTTAAGACAATCCAAACGTTTAATCAAGCCTTATTCCTATAAGGAAATCCTTAACTTAGATAGGGAAAGCATTAGGAAGCTAGTGAGCTTTCTAACTGGCCATTGCGGCCTAAGATACTACCTTAACAAGTTAAACCTGTGCCAAGAGAAGGACTGTCGGCTATGCCTAGAGGAGGATGAAACATCCGAACACATTCTTTGTGAATGCCCGGCACTACACTGGTTAAGGAAACGTATTTTCCACAAGGAGATACTCACTTCAGTGGAACTGAAATGCTCCACTACTAGAGACATACTCACTTTCATAAGGGAGGTAGTACGTCTGTGAGGTTTACTCCAACCGTTCGATACAATAGATCTTTCAGGTCGCAGTGTCGTTGCCACGCGGGCATGGGCGGGCATGGGTTGTACAAGAGAAAAAAAAAAAAATGATAACCGATTTTTTTTAAACAGAACGTATGGAAATTTATTTGGACGATCTCTGCTTCCAGCAATATGGTGCTACGTGCCATACAATCGATCTGTTGCACAGTAATTTCAATAATCGTGTAATCAGACATTTTGGCGATGTTGCTTCCACTCCGCGGAGCTGCGGGGATGCCGTTAAATGTCTATGTTATGCAGACAATCCAAAAACGATTCAGGTACTTAAGGACAATATTGTGGAATAGAGCCCTAAACCATCGAAAATATACTATAAGATTGGGTTGACAGAATGCGATATTGCCAAATTAGCCGCGGCAGCCATGAATGAATTAAATGAAATTATTTTCCATAAATAATCGGAAAGTGAACTCTCTCTTCAGTAAAACAAAAAAACTTTGAAAAATATTAAAATAAAAAAAAAAATTTTTTTTTTAGCAATTTAAAAGGAAACTAACAGATGGCACACTCTTTCAAACTTAATTATAATATCAATTAAATTAAATTAAAATAAATACTATTTACATTGCTTTTTAAATTTTTGCAGTCAAACATATTCAGTCGTTTTGTAATAATATTAAACCTTATTTTGTATATTCAAAGGATCTTTTTACAATTTTAATTTACTCAGGGTTATTTTTTACAAATTTGTAAAAACACGTTTAATCGAAGTTAAAAGCTGTAAGTAGTTCAGCTTTAATAAATCCAGTGAACGTTTGTTTCTTATATCAGTCCATTTTTAAACTACACTTTTTGCAAAACTGCTAAGTTAGGTATGTTGAAATTTGAACGACAATTTGTTAAGGTGATATCAGATTGCAGTAATTGCTTAAGAAATATTGGAAGATTTTTACAAAAGGTAATTTTCATGTGACTGAAGGTCGTAACATGGAAAAAAGACTGTCCCGTCGGGCCAAACTAGCTTAGGCCTTAAACGCTGGAGTCGCGGGTAAATCGCGGCTAATACCACTGCACATTAGGTAATTTCCTTTTTTTATAATTAATACAAGTAATATTTGTGTATTTTGCAGAATAAGCATTCTTAGCTTTAAGTAATGCATGATCATTTAATACAAATAGGAAAAATTCAATATGGTTATGGAGTCGATTTTAAGCAATCAACATAAGATTTTCTTTTTTCTCAAAGCGACTCTGCTTGGGTTGTTTGATTACGAGTACTTCAATATAATCGATTCCAGAATCGACTTATACATTCAACAAGATCTAGGTTTACGTGCCTAGGTAAAAGCATCCAACCTTAACAGTGTTCGCATAACTATTTCTTTTGTAAGCAATTCTCTCTACTTTCTATATACAGGTTATCTCAGAAATTCTCACGTCAAGGGTAAAAAAGTCTAATGCTGCGATCAAATTTTTTAACAAAATTTCAAGCGGCTGACTTCAAAAGCGATATCACGCAGTGTAATTGTAAGTTTCTTTATAAAGCTTTTAATGACGTTTAACACTAAATTAAAATTTGCCATTTTGCCAACAGTTTAATTGGGCGCAGTGATAATGCCAAACTATTTCATTCCATTTGACACCTTTGGACCGTTTGAGAAAGTGTCAAATACATTACTTTTTATGTCAGTCAACGAAAAGAAAACAACGAAAGAAACGACCAGAAAACGCAATATCAATAGAGAATTGGTTCCCAGACCTTAAGATCTTTCAATAATCGTACGCAAAACTTACCCTTTTTACATTTCTCTACTCAATCCTTCACCTATGCAATGAAAAGCTCCACGAAGATTGTTGGGTAGTATTGCGACAAACATTGTCCTGTCCTTCCAGGAAATGCACCGATACACGATGCAAATATACCCTATCCCATGGGGTATATTAAGTTCTACACATAGGTTAGGTATGAGGGCTGGCGTAGGGGATAGAAACCTCCACACCACACTCAGGTCAATATAGACCCATTGTGATACCCATGGGGGGGAAAGGGGATAGAATAGAGAATACCTTACTCGTGAAAAAATATCGTTTTGTACATATCCTAAGGAAAGCATTTAGTACTTACTGTGCCCGAGATACAAACCATCCCGAGGATTTGATGAAGCTTGCGATGTCATTTATTGGTCTGGACAACTCTTCTAAATCCCCAAAGAAGTGTTGCCAAAGGAGCTTATCTCTTAAATGATAGAGGCCTGGGCAATGACAGAGAAAGTGGGTGGTGTCCTCCTGAGCCTCCTCGTCGCCGCAGCCTCTACAAAGGTCTTCGTTCGTGACACGCAGTTTTTTCATGTGTTACCGCATGGTGTTATGCCCCGTAATGACTCCTATTAGAGTAGAGAGGGATTTTCTATCCCTCTGTATGAGTCTATTGGTTCTTACTCTGTCGAATGCAGGCCACAGCTTCCTCGTGGTGACACAAGTATTTAAAAAGGTCCACCCTTTGTTAGCCTCCGTAAGGGCTTTGCTTCCTGCTTCGAGCTTGAGGGCGCAAGACGGGATGCACACAGAGGGGTCGGATTGGTCCGAGTTTAGTGCTGAGCCTCCTCTACCCAGTTCATCGGCTTTCTTATTCCCTGGTATGTCTTCATGACCTGGGACCCAGCAGAGCTTTACCTCGTGCTGTGTTCCAAGAACACCTTGAGCTCTTCTCTACAACACTTCAAAAGCTTCGATTTTATTTCTATAGCAGATATTGCTTTTATCGCTGCCTGGCTGTCGATGAAAAGGGTGATATCCTCTCATGGTATTGCCCTCATTGCAATCTCACGGGCTCGTATTGTCATTGCTAGGACCTCTGCCTAGAAAACGCTACTGTAGTTCGGAAGCCGGGCTGACATGGAGAGACCAAGCGTTTCAGAGAAGATGCCTGCGCCTACACCTATTTCCATTTTGGATCCATCGGTGTATAGAGCTAAGGATCGCTCGTTAGGCGTTCTGTCATTTTTCCAGTCTTCCCTGCTCGGATAGGTGCTAAAAAATTGTCTTGCGAAGTCTAGGTAAGGCGTTATGTAGTCTGTATTAGATACACTGCCTAGATATCTCTGTAGGATCGTGGTTTGAAGTTCTTCACATAGCTTTTATTATAATACAGATATGTTATGGACACAAATCCCACAAAGTGTATAAATCGTATACGATCAGTACCATTAGTACCACAGTACCACATTGAAAAAAAAATATTGTACATAATATTAATGTACATGGACATGAAATTCAAGATCAGATTAGAAAAATGCTCGCTCAGGGAATAATTCGGCATAGTTTTTCCCCATGTTCCTCTCCCATTTGGATTGTACCAAAAAAGAAAGATGCTACTGGTAAGCAAAAATGGCGGCTAGTCGTAGATTACCGAAAACTTAATGCGAAAACTATTAGCGATAAATACCCGATCCCTACCATTAGCGACATCTTAAATAAACTCGGAAAATGTAATTATTCTAGCACCATAGATATTGCTTCTGGTTTTCATCAAATAGAGTTGAAAGCCGACGATGTTCAGAAAACCGCATTTTCTGTGGACAGCGGACATTATGAGTGGGTTCGCATGCCTTTTGGCTTAAAAAATGCTCCCTCCACTTTCCAACGTGCTATGAATAATGTATTAAAATATCTTTTAGGAACTATTTGTCTTGTCTTCATAGATGACCTAATAGTATTTTCAACATTCTTACAAGAGCATATAGAAAGTTTGGATAAAGTTGTTCATAAACTACAAGAAGTAAATTTAAAAGTGAATGTAGAAAAGTGCGAATTTCTTCGAAAAGAAATTTCCTTTTGAGAGCATTTACTTACAGCTGATGGGGTAAGGCCCAACCCCAATAAAATTCATGCAATTAAAAACTTTCCCATTCCTAAAACAACCAGGCAAATAAAATCATTTCTGGGACTTTTGGGATATTATCGGAAGTTCATCAAGGACTTTGCAAAACCAACGAAACCAATGACTGAGTGCTTACGAAAGGGTAAAAGTATTAAATTAGACTCGACATACATAAAATGTTTCGAGAACTGTAAAACTCCCCTCTGTAACGAACCAATTTTACAATACCCACATTTTTCAAAACATTTCATCGTTACTACAGATGCGAGTAACGTTGCAATAGGTGCCGTGCTTTCTCAAGGACCTGTAGGATCGGATAAACCGGTTTGTTACGCAAGCCGCACCAAATCCGAACATAATTATAGCACAATCGAAAAAGAGCTTTTAGCCATAGTATGGGCTACAAAATACTTCCGTCCATACCTGTTTGGAAGGAAATTTTAAATCCTTACTGACCATAAGCCCCTTACTTGGTTGTTGTCATTGAAGGAACCAAGTTCGAAGCTCATTCGATGGCGATTTATATTAGAAGAGTTTGAGTATAAAATCATATACAAAAAAGGTTAATGTAATACAAACGCAGATGCTCTATCTAGAGTCGAAATAAATATTAATGAGACCATTCATCCCGTTGGAAATTTAGATAATATATTTATGCATTACAATGTCGATAACCTTACCTCGATTCACTCCGCACAAGAGAAACTAGATGACGGAATCCCAATATCGGAACGACCGATAAATGGATTTTTAAATCAATTAATTTTAGAAAGAGATGAAAACGCACAAAATCTTCAGAGTAGATTTCTGATTATGTTTAAGAAGAAAAAACGATTTACTATAAAATACAATAACATAAATGATGAAGACATTATCATAAGTATTTTTAAGGATTATGTCAACCCCAAAAGATCGACAGCAGTACTTACAGGCGACAGTACATTTAAAGTAGTGCAGTATGTTTATTCAAAATATTTTAGTAATTCCCAATTTAAATTAATTAGATGTAACACCAAACTTATAGATTTAGTAGATATAGATCAGCAAGATAGATTAATCCATGAATAGGACCGTAAATCCAACCATCGAGGAATTAATTTTTTTTTTTTTGACGAGACCAGGTGAAAAATCTTCCAAAGACACCATAAGGCCCGACCGCACGTGCTTATGGTAGTGTGAGATTTCTACTCACTAAAAAAACACCTGTCATCAAAATTCAATACTACAACTAAGCCAGTGCTTATCCAGTAGTTTTATTTTCGCTTACGAGAATCGTTATTCTAGAAAAAGATGATCGTGTGTGATTAAAAATAAATGTAGCACTTTAGACAGGTTAAAGGTTAAATTCCAATGAAAGTTCCTGCCTTTTTCACGACCTTCATATGCTATGACGCGAGGTCAAAAGGTTTTGTCCTTTGAAGACGACGAATTGAATTGTTCGCGTCAAGTAGTTGAGTGATAGTACGGTTACAATGGCCGTGAACACGATCTTTGTGTTTACGCCCAAATTTTGTTATCTCTTCGACGACGCAGAGAATTGCCAGATCCCGATGAATATCTTCGTTACGTACATACCACGGTGCGTTAACAATCGTTCTAAGAACTTTATTTTCGAAAGTTTGTATGATGTTTCTATTGCTTTTCATGGTACAACCCCATAGTTGTATACCATACGTCCACACTGGCTTTAGCACTTGCTTATAGATAAGCAGTTTGTTATGTAGGCTCAACTTCGAATGTTTTCCGAGTAGCCAGTACATTTGTCGGTATTTGGTTTCTAGCTCGTCGCGTTTCTTTTTTACGTGTGATTTCCATTTAAGCTTAACATCTAGAGTCATTCCTAGATATTTTGCTTCGTTCGCGTACGGTATTTGAGCCGAGTTAAGATATAGAGGTAATCTATCCACTTTTTTATAGGTAAAGTTGACGTGAGTATATTTGCTTTCATTCGGCACAATACGCCAAGAATTCGTCCAAGCGTGGACTTTGTTAATAGCATGTTGCAGCTTTCCAATTGCTGCTTCAATAGTTTCGCCTGTGGTCAATATCGCCGTATCGTCCGCAAACGTGGCGACGACGCAGTTTCTTTCTTGCGGGATATCACGCGTGTAGAGTGCATATAGAAGCCGGCCAAGGACACTTCCTTGTGGAACTCCGGCCGTAATCTCCTTGAAGTCAAAGTAATCATTTCCGTGCTTAACACGAAAGAGTCTCTCGGTGAGATACGATAGTAAGATTAGAAAGAGTTGCCGCGGCAGTAGTCGTTGCAATTCATACTCCAAGCCTTCGTGCCAAACCTTATCGAAAGCTTGTGAAACGTCAAGAAATACACCACAACAAATCTTTTTTTCTTCCAGAGCTTTCTCAATCACGTCAGTTATTTTGTGGACTTGGTCAATTGTAGAATGTTTAATTCTAAATCCAAACTGATGATCAGGAATGAGACGTCTTTCGTCGATTACGGGCTGTAGACGTTTGGAACAAAGTTTTTCGAATATTTTTGAGATAACCGGCAATATGGAAATAGGCCGATATGATTTCTTCTCATTTAGCGGTTTGCCTGGTTTCGAGACCATTATAATCTCGGCGACTTTCCATTGCCTCGGAACATAAAGCAATCTGAAAGAAGCGTTGATCAAATAGAGCAGTTTGATAATAGCTATATTCGGCAATTCCTTGACTACCTGCGCCGTTATCAAGTCGTAACCCGGAGCTTTTTTTGTCTTTAAATTTTTAATCACTTCCCTCAGTTCAATCAATGCAACTTTTTTTACTTTAAAGTTGTCAGATGTCGTGACTGGGGAATCGGGCGTTAACGAAGGGCCGTCGAACGGCTTAAACGTTTCTTCTAAGTGCAAAGCAAAAAGTTCTGCCTTTTCTTTGTCGCTCTTGGCCCAGTTTCCATCGATTTTCCGAATTGGTGGTGCTTGCATTTGAGGTTTCCGGATGCCTTTTAGCGCTTTCCAAAGCGAATAATTTGATTCTCTTTCACCGGAGAGATTTTCAAGGTAGGTCGCTATCTTTATGCTTTTAAATTCGGGAATACTATCTCTAAGCCGATTGCATAGTCGGTTAAGGACCGTTTTATGCTGCGGTACGCGAGTGAATTGCCACTTCTTTCGTGCTTTTCGTTTCTCCCTCACCAGTTCAACGATTTCTCTGGGATACTTTTCGTTGCGGTTGATCTTATAGCTTCTAGAAGGAGTGTTTCTCCATGCCGCTCTTTGAATTGCTTCCACGAAACGATCAATTTCGTTCTCTAGGTCACAAGGTGTTCTAAGTGATACATTTAAGGCGATATTTGTTTCGCAATCATTTCTAAAGCCCTCCCAGTTTGTTCTATTGCTAGTGAGTCTTGGAGGTGCTTTTTTCTTGATCAGCGCTTCTCCAAGTAATAAAATTACCGGCGAGTGGTCAGAAGGGAGATCAAAACATTCTTTGACTGTAACAAACTTCTCGTAAATGCCTTTTGTAACAAAAAAATCGATAAGATCGGGAATTTTTTGTGAGTCAGTTGGCCAATAGGTCGGTTTTCCTGTCGAATAAAAACAACAACCGAATTCATTTGCCACTTCGTAGAGAATTTTTCCTCTAGAAGATGTACATCTTCAACCCCAGAAGGTGTGCTTCGCGTTGAAATCTCCACCAATAAGAAAATTTGAACCAAGAGCATTGAAGAAACAAAAGTAGTCGTCTTTTTCTAGTTTGCATCGCGGCGGACAGTAAACAGACGCTATATTGTAACTCAGGTGCTTATTTTTAGCCCTTACCGCGCACAACTGAAGTTTTTCCAGCTCTATGCTTATGTCGACCGAATGTTCGATGTTAGTTTTAATGAATAAGGACGAACCGCCCCGCGCTCTATCAGAAGGATGATAGGCGTGATAACCAGCGTAGCCTCTTATCTTCATCTGCGATTCCCTTGTTAGATGGGTTTCGGGGATCAAACATATGTCGATATTTTCTCTTATTAGAAACATTTCTAATTCGTTAGATTTTTGTAAGAGTCCGTTTGCATTCCATGTTACTATTTTAAGCAAAGAGTTCATATTTACTTAGATTTAGATTTATGGTTAGCCATACAAAAGCTTTCGACGTTCGAGAATCCGTTTGTTAATTTCACATTGTTCCTCGAACTTAGCGTAGATGCAGTTTAGAATTTCATTCAACGGATCAAAGGGTGATCCGACGTTTCGTTTGGTTGCTTTGACTGCAGCCTGAGAATACGTGAGACGAATTAATGAGTCTTTTCAGCATCTTAAGAGAAATTATTATTTTCCGGATATGAAAAGTGTTCATAAACAATTGCGAAATATGTCAGAGGTACAAATATGATCGTAATAAAGAACCATTAAAGTTTGAAATATCCGAAACACCGTCCAAACCATTAGAGATATTAAACATAGATATTTACTCCGTGCATAAAGAACATTTTCTCACTATTATTGATAAATTTTGCAAATTCGCAGGCGTGTATTTATTAACATCTAGAAGCAGTATTAACCTCATTCAATCCTCAAAACATTTCTTCTCACATCACGGGGTTCAGAAAAAGATTGTGACTGATAATGCAAGCGAATTTGTTTCATCGATCTTTCGAGAGTTTTTGGATCTTTACGATATTACCGTTCATACTACGTGAGCAAAAAGTTCCACTGGCAGCTCGCCCATAGAAAGACTCCACTCAACACTCACGGAACTGATTCGGATACTTTGCGGTCAAAACAACGTTAAACCTATTGAGGAAATTGTGGATGAAGCTGTCATTACATATAATAATTCTATCCATTCCACAACCAAATTGACTCCGTTTGAGCTACTTTCCGCGCACTACAACTCAAATATACCTCTTCCATCAAGTCCAAAAACTGGACACGAGTACCATAGACAACATATTAAAGATTACGGAAGTCTATGCAAATTAATACACGATCGTAGTATAATCTATAAACAACATGCTATAGACAAACGTAATGAAATTCGCTATTGATTTTCTACCAAACGAAAAAATATACGAACAAGATGACCGAAGGAACCAGCTAGCTCCTAGGTTTAATGAACATCAGGTTCTAAAAAACAATAAAATTACAGTTGATACATTTAAGCGTAAAATTCATAAGCAAAAAATGAAAAAGAGACGCAAATTTAAAAATCAATAAATTACTACTACTTCATACTACGGTTACTACATCGAGGTTGGGTGGGTAAAACTATTTCAACATTTATGCGTGAATGTACAATTATTCATATTTTTTATTTTTTTTTTTCTTCCGAGGGTAGGTGAAAAATCTTCCATAGAAGTGTCAGATTTTTACTGACTAAAAAAACACCACCCTTACGGTATAAATTTGTTAGATATCGCAATTAAGTATTAACTTATCAAGCAATTTTTCTATCATGAAATAAAAACGTTTGGCAGGTTACTTTCCACTGAAAGATCCTGCATATTCTGCAATCTAGACGCGGTTAATCATTATCTCTCTAAGTCGAAAGGTTTCGTCCTTTGTAGTCGGTGCAATAAATTGCTTTCATCCTAAATTTGCAGGACTGTATTGTTGACATGTCTAATTAGTGGGCTTCTATGTTTTCTCGCGAAGCTTCTAGTTTCAGCTTCGATTGTCGGAATTCCGAGATCCCTGTGGATATTGTCGTTTCTACTATACCACGGTGCTTGGGCAATTTCTCTTAGCACTTTATTTTGAAAAGCTTGTCAAATATTTGGATTTAACTTATTCATATTATGTACATCAACTTCTAGGACTAGGTCTTTAAAACTCGCAAACCAACACTTCGAATAACAACGTCTTGTTACTATTTATACGAATTGCAGCTTCAGTAACCTTCATTTTTTCCACATAATCACTATACCTTAATCCATTCCTTTTTAAAAAAAAAAAAAACTTACTGGTCAATACATGCGTGTATCAATTTTGGACAAACTACGTCGAGTAATATAGAGGACGTCAAGCGTAAGCATCAGCATCAGGAAGCAAGTCCATTTCAGGAGGGGAGGAGTTACGTACCTTACCTCAGCATCCAGAGAGAAACTTACCTTAACACTTCACCGCCAATTATAAGCTTGAGGAGATGCATTGCCGCGGGTCACGACCCGACAACAACAGCAGTAGACGCCAAGCATGAACCAACGCAGTCATCCCGTGCCAATGCTATACAGCTTGTATCCATGCAGTAATCAGATGCCAATAAAAAATACATCGCTTAGCAACAACTCATGGATTGTGATCGATTTAATTTAATTTAAGGAGAAGAGCAGCTTACCAACCTCAGCATGTGACGTCGCTCTATGTGTTCTGTGCAGACAAGAGATGCTCTCTTTTAACCTCTTCTTAGAAATTCTATGTTTTGTAGGTTTAAGTTAGCTTTGATAAGAAATGTAGTCTGTCTGTCTATTATTGGATTTGGTTAAATAAAGATCGAAAAAATAAGTAAATGGTTTTCTTAATATAACTCGAGCTTCGCGCGATTAATTTATTTAAACTCTGTTTTTCGGAGGGGTTTAGCAGCATACGCGACTTCGTCGCTCCGCTAAGGGTATGTCAACAACTGTTAGTCAGCTGCCTGGGGCTAAGTCTATTCGAGGACAGTTCTGTGTGGGCCAGTAGGGGGTAGGTGGCGCGCTTCGCGCAATTCATTTATTTAAACATCGCTTTCCGGAGGGGTTTAGGCGCTCACGCGACTTCGTCGCTCCACTAATGGTATGTCAACAACTGTCAGGCAGGTGCCTGGGGCAAAGTCTATTCGAGAACAGTTTTGTTCCAGCAAACAGGGGGTAAGTGCGGCGATTTGCTCGATTCATTTACTTACACTCTACACTCGCTTTCCGGAGTGGTTTAGTGAATATTCGCCCAAAAAATGTTCAGGTTTTTTTTGGCGATTGTTCATTTTTGGAATTTGGTCGATTTTGTTTTGGGCGGTTATTCGCACAGCCTTCTTTAAGTCTAAGTCAAACGCAACAAAATAACTAATTACAAAACAATAGATCTACGTGGAGAGAAAACGAGAAATAACCGTTTTACGAGATAAATTTAGCCTAGGTGGGCAAAATCGCATCATCACCTCCACGCGGTGCCCGCTGGATAGCTATCTGAAAGTGAACTAACGATGAGCGTATGCTGAGTCTGACGATATATGTGCAGCTGAACACTCAGACCTGCATAAGCACATCTGGGTGAACTTCAGCGCGCATATATCTAACCGGACGAGGCATCTCTTGTTGACCTGATCGGCTGAAATATGCGTCTCAGAAGTCTAGCAAGAGGTCCTCAGAAGGAGGACGTGCGGCGGACGAATTATCTCGATGGAATCAACGGTGACGTCTACAGACCAGCGGATACCTTACTGGAGCTACTTCAACATATTTGGAGCTGAGGTCTGTAAGGATTTTCAATACTACGTCAGGGTATTGAAAAAGAGATGGTGGCGGATGAACCCTTAATGGGCCAACGGCAGCGCTCATATCCCCGAAGTGGGTTACTGACATCGGTGTATCCTGCCTCTTGTCCTAGAGGTACAAAAAAAAAGGATCTGGCCCTCCAGGTTGGGGGTTGTGCCGTCGGGTTAACTTCCCTACCACGTAAAAAACCTTTGGTTACGAAGCAACCAACAGCCTCGGATACGGATGATCTTATTGTTGACGACCCATGCAAACGTAAAAAGGACAACGATCTTCGTGTCTGCACATGGAATGTTAGGTCCCTCTACAAACCACGTGCAGCCGAACAACTTGCGGAGGCCCTAGAGTGTCTCAAAGCAGACATTACCGCCATCCAAGAAGTGCGATGGGATGGGCCGGGCAAAAGGAGTATGAAAAACTGCGACATCTACTACGGCGATTGCTACAGACAAAAAGGACAGCGTCTATTCGGGTGCGGATTTGTCATTGGAGACAGACTTAGGCAAGAAGTCTTGAGTTTCCGGCATGTGAACGAGCGCCTTATGACTATCCGTATCAAGGCTAAATTTGCCAACATTAGCCTAATATGCGTTCACGCCCCTCACGAGGAGAAGGACGACGCGACAAAGGATGACTTCTACCAGCTCTTGGACAAGACGTATGAGCAATACCCTAGCCACGACGTTAAAATTATCCTAGGCGACTTTAACGCAAAGCTAGGAAGAGAGGAAGTCTTTAGTAGCGTGGTCTTCTTCACTTCCGGCAACGGACTCAGGCTAATCGACTTTGCGGTGGGGCGAAACTTTGTCGTAGCTAGTACGCGGTTCCCACGTCTCGATATTCACAAAGGAACATGGCTCTCCTTTGATCGAAAAATCGTCAACCAAATCGATCACATTGCGATCGACGCAAGGCACTCTTCCAGTATTCTGGGTGTCCGGACTTTCCGAGGAGCCAACGTGGACTCGGATCACTACCTAGTTGTAGCCGAGGTACGGATGCGGATATCCACAATGGAGCGAAATCAACGAAATGCTGTGAGGAAATTTGACGTCGAAAAGCTACAATCGCAAGAGACCGCCAGAACCTTTGCCGATCGTGTTTCTTCTAATCTCAATCTTAGTCCTATGCCGCCAGCAGCAAATGCGGAAGACCAGTGGCAGCGTTGCCAAAAAGCCATTAGAGATGCCGCCTATGATGTACTGGGTTTCTCTCGCCCACCACAACGAAACCCCTGGTTTGATGAGGAATGCCGGCAAGCACATGCAGCAAAACAAGAGGCGTACAAAGCGGCGCTGCATAGAAGGACTAGAGCTGCTTACGAGCTCTACGTGCGCAGGAGAAAAGAGGAACATCGACTTCTCAGAAAGAAGAAAAAAGAGCATGAGAAGCGCTCGATCGAGGAGATTGAGAGACTTTATTGCAGGAATAATGTTCGAAAATTTTACCAAAAGGTAAAAAGAACATGCCAGGGTTTCAAAGCCAGAACAGAAGCCTGCAGGGACGAAAATGGCAACATAGTAGTAGAATCGCAGTCGGTGCTGAGGATATGGAAGGAACACTTCTGCAGACTGTTAAACGGCGATGATGATCAATATTCCGCTGTCAGGCAGAATGAGCCATTCAACAGTGACGATGGCAGTCAAAATTCCCGTCAACCCGATCATAATGAAGTGAGGATAGCGATATCTAAACTCAGATCCAACAAAGCTGCTGGAGCCGACGGCCTTGCCGCTGAACTTTTCAAGGCAGGAGGAGATGAGTTGGTAAGGAGCATGCACCAGCTCATCTGTAAAATCTGGTCGGACGAAAGTATGCCCGATGAATGGAACCTCAGCATCATTTGCCCGATCCTGAAGAAAGGAGACCCTCTGAACTGCGCCAACTACAGAGGTATAAGTCTCCTAAATATCGCATATAAGATCCTGTCTGCCGTACTATGTGAACGCCTAAAACCGATCGTCAACACCCTGATAGGTCCTTATCAGTGTGGTTTCAGGCCTGGAAAGTCCACCATTGACCAAATATTCACACTACGGCAGATCTTGGAAAAAACCCATGAATATAAAATCGATACGCACCACCTTTTCATCGATTTCAAAGTTGCCTATGATAGCGTGTATAGAGACGAGTTATACAGAGCCATGTCTAGTCTTGGCATCCCTGCCAAGCTCGTCCGTTTGTGCAGAATGACGATGGAGAACTCTCGCTGCTCCATCAAAGTCGGTAAGAACATCACCGAACCGTTTGATGTCAGGAAAGGTCCTAGACAAGGCGACGCGCTATCATGCGATCTCTTTAACATAGTACTTGAGAGAATTGTACGAAACTCACAAGCCAACCCCGGAGGTACAATCTTATACAAGTCTGTACAACTACTCGCTTATGCCGATGACATTGACATAATCGGAAGAACTCAGCGGGCCGTCAATGGGGCATTTACGAGTATTGAGATCGAGGCAGCAAAGATGAGTCTAGCGGTCAATGAAAGCAAAACAAAATATATGCTGTCTACAAAAAAGGACACCCAACATCGGCCTCTTGGGCAGAACGCCACAATAGACAGATACAATTTTGAGGTAGTAATGGATTTTGTCTACCTAGGCTCTATGGTCAGCTCCGCAAATGACATGAGTGGAGAGATCACACGGAGAATTACTCTTGCCAATCTTTGTTTCTATGGGCTAAAACGGCAATTGAGTAGCAAAGCCCTATCTCGAACTACTAAGGTAACTCTTTATAAGACATTAATCATCCCAGTCCTGCTGTATGGCGCAGAGGCATGGGCTTTGAAAAAACCGGATGAGGATGCCCTTGGTTATTTCGAGAGAAAAGTTCTTCGAGCGATCTTTGGTCCCGTCTGCATAGACGGTGAGTGGAGGAGAAGGTACAATGCCGAACTATACAGCCTGTACAACGACATCGACTTAGCCAGAAGAGTTCACATACAGCGACTAAGATGGCTGGGTCATTTAGAGCGGATGGAGCCCAACCTTCCCCCTAAGAAAGTCTTCGAATCCAACCCGGACGGACGGCGCAGTAGAGGACGACCTCGCGGTAGGTGGCGCAAACAAGTGGAGGGGGACCTCAACCAACTTGGCGTGCGCAACTGGAGGCAGCTGGCTCGCAACCGAGCTGGCTGGAGAGGTTTGTTGGTTGAGGCCCAGGTCCACCCCGGACTGTAGCGCCATCTAAGTAAGTAAGTAAAGCATAGACCACTTAACGAAAATACAGAACAAGTAAAAAGCACAAGAAGAAATGCAATATAATCGTGTAAAGAACTGATCGCGCGACAAAGTAAAAAGAAAGACAAAAAAACTTTTGCAGTGTGAATAAAAATGAGTGTAACCAAAACGAAATGATAGTTAACGAAATGAAAATGGCGAGATAATAGGAACCCGGCATAAACACAGCCTAACTGGCCGAACACAATGGTGAAGCTGAAGCTATACGCGTAATCCAAGAGCTCCGGTTTTTTTTCTTTTACACCTTGGAGAATCTATGAAGCATAAACAACTGGGCTCCAAGAACCACTACACCAAAATCTTTCTCTCTCTCTCTCTATCTATCCTTTTCAACGCCCGCACTGTGTGTAAACATTAGAGGTGTAAAAAAGTACTCATTCGGTACAATGTATCCGTTATTGCCATGTACTCATTCGTACTCGTTACTTCCAAAGTATTCATATACCTACTCATTCCATTTTGCACTACCAATACCCAACACACGTAACATTGCAAAGGAATCTTATTCGCCACAGAGATGTATTCAAACAGGTACTCATTCTCGCTTGCACTACCCACACCACAAGTAGCATTTTAAGAGATTATCTTACCCACCATACACCAATACTCTAAACGATTTTTTCTTTTATTTTTCCTTCTTCTTGAGTGAGTATGACAGTGTTTAGATGTTAACTGATGAGTGCGCTATATCGAGTAGGCTATTGGTGAGAAGAGTGAGGGGTTTCTTTACGCTCATTAGTTAACATCTAAACACAGTCTATAGCAAGCAAATTATTTAGAATATTCTTTTCTTTGTTTCGCCTTTGCAAGTAATCGGGTATGACCGTATAAACGTAGTAAGTATCGTATATGCATTGCTGCCATAATATGCTTTGTAGGTGGTACTCGCGAGTATTAAATACTCGTTACTTTTATCCAAGTACTGATGGAAAAGTAACGAATGAGTACGAGTAGTGAAATGTATTCACATTTTACATCACTAGTAAACATGTTAAAGGTACTCGTGTTTATAACCCTCTGAGTGCGCGCAAATTATATAAAAAAAAAAACATGAGGATTACTCAAATCCCATAGAATATTGCACCTCTTTACTAGATCGATTCATTTTACTGTTTACTGATGTGCCGTATCTTTTTTTTTTTTTTTGTATGGAAATGTTAAAAAAGCGCGCTACAGTGAAGCTGAAGTTAACTCCACTTGTTTTACGAATAAGAGGAAAACACCAGAGTTTGGAACACCTTCTGTTGATGGTATCCAATTTACAATAGATTGTCCGATAGCGCAAAATACCTGGGCCTTATACTGGACAAAAAACTCAATTGGAGATTAAATATAGAGGAAAGAATTAAGAAACCAGCAATAGCCTTTTACTCATGTAGTAGAATTTTTGGTAGAACCTGGGCACCCTCCCCCAAAATCGTACTATGGATGTATACGGCTATCGTTAGGCCCGTACTGACTTACGGCAATCTAGTATGATGGCCAGCTGTACACAAATCCACCAACTTCAAGGCAATCACAAAAGTTCAAAGGACTCGAGGCTATTCTCAACCTGCTACCGCTAGACATCTTTATACGCACATCAGTAGCCATTAATGGTCCAACCCCCTAGGTATTACGAAATCCATACGACTTCCAGACCACAGCAGTATTTTCCAAGCAGAGGTCTTAGCAGTGGCAACAGCCGCCCGTGAGTCTGCGGTAAGGGCAATACCGCCAGAAGGTATCACCATTTTTACCGGCAGCCAGGCAGCTATAAAAGCGAATACTGCCATAGAAATCGAAGCTTGTGAAGTGTTGTTGAGAAGAGCTCAGGGTTCTTGGAACACAGCACTAGGTACCGCTCTGTTGGGTCCCTGGACACGAAGGTATCCCAGGCAATAAGAAGGCCGACGAGCTGACGAGAATCGGCTTAGCAGCCCTACCGGAACAAGTTAACCCCCCTGTGTGAATCCCGCCTTGCACACTCAAGCTCGCTGCAGGGATTAAAGAGATTAAAGAGGCAAACACAAGATGGAACTCCATGGAAACTTGTGCCATCACGAGGAAGCTATGGCCATTCTTTGACAAAGCAAGGATCGAGAGAATTACTCGGATAGATAGGAAATCACTTTCCACCCCCGTGGGCATCTTCACGGGGCACAACACTCTGTGGTACCACATAAAGAAACTCCTCCGGAGGAGGAACTCTGTAGAAGCTGTGATAACGAGGAATTTTTTGAGGACACTACCCACTTCCTGTGCTACTGTTCGAGTCTTCAACACTCCAGGAAAAAGTTCCTTGATAAATATTTCTTCCAGGATCTTGAGGAGCTCTCCGGCGTTTCGACAGGAAAGATGCTGAACTTCATCAAATCATCAGGGTGGTTTGTATGCAGATATGAAGTAAGTGACTGAGTTAATAGTTGTTAGTTTCATTGGGTAAGGGATTACTTTTTCCCCATGGGTAACACAATGGGTCAACGCTGACCTGAGTGTGGCAGAGAGCGTCCCTCCCTGCTAGCCCACATACTCGTACCTAACTTAACCTAACTTCACTTCTACTTCAGCGTCAAGCTTCAGCTTCACATTGTGTTCGCAGTATTGAATGTGTGTGTATTTAACTTTCACAGCGCGACGTACTTCAGGGTCAGCTTCAGCTTCACTTTTGTGTTCCTGTAGTAAAACATAATACCCTACCGGGCGGAAAAAGTCTGTATTTAAATACATAAAATCGACATTGAAAATCGCTTACTTATCTAAATTGGGGGTGGCAGGGTTGCAGTAGTAACGTCATTAATATCCACGCTAATGGTTTAAGTCAGTCCGATCAATTGCGAAAGCTTGTGTGAAAACTAGATGTAAGGCATAACACCGGCAAAAGCTTGGTCATATATCTGGAAAAATGGTTCGCTCTGTTGGATGATTGATATGCTCCCATTTAACTGGACGCCACCTCCGGAGTTTTTCTAAAAACATAAAGAACTGCGTTTGAAACCACTACACTAAATTGTTCTCTCTATCTACATATCGTTTCTAACGCTCGCACTCTGTGAAAACATATAAAGGGTATTCAAACCCCCTGAGTGCGCGCAAATTATAAACAAAAAAAAAATTTCAATATAAATGACGAAGGAGGGCGCGAAAACACATTAATCCACACAACTTCTTTGAGCGCGCCACTACCAATCTCAAATTATGAACTTGCTCATGTATTTGATAAAGGATGCATTCGTCGTCATCATCGTTGCCTATTTCAGAGCGCTTCATATTGAAATCGGCTTTGACGAATGTGCCCCAGTTTACCTTACTCGGGGTCTATATCTCTCTCTATATTGAACTTAATATACCCTTATGACATAGGGTATACAAATTAATAACAAAATGTTGGTTGTCGCTAACAGATTTTTGGAGATTTTCTTATTTAGCATTTAAAAGAAGTTGATAATCCGCTTGTAAATGAATTGAATACTTAAGATTGTTAGAATCTTGTTGCGTACTCGGCGCGGTTGCAAAGTTATTCACAAACTGAAAAAAAGAAGCAAAATTATAGATATAATTAAAGTAAGTTCTTACAGAATCGCAGGGTGCGTTTGCAGATGGTGGCTCCTTGAAACCAAAATTGCATATACCATATACAATAACTGAGAATACTTACCTCGCAAATAGTGCATCCATCGATGGGCAAAGCCAGCCAGGATCGGTAATTGCTAATAAGACTAGGAAAAAACAAAAGATTAAACATAAAAAGAAAGAAAACATAATTTAACCAAGACTTACGCACATCCATGTTGCGAATTTAAGGCGAAATGTAAATAAATCTGACATTTTAGATTTCACGAGGACGGTATGTTTTCGCACTCCTCTGGTAAAGGGTGCTCATGTCGGGTGGTTTCACTCATGCGCTAAAGTTTCGCACACTTGTAGGGCACTAGGACTTAGATTGTACTAGATCACACTAGTCTTCACTAATGTTAGACCAGATTAAGCGAATATAATTTAAATGATGAATAGGTGTTGGGGTGGTTTGAATTATAGATAATAATAAATAAATAGTATCTTAAACTAAATAGTAGGCACTTGTAGTTAGGCGTTGTGTATTTTTATAAGACTATGTAGAGCACTCACTAGAAAGTGGTAGACTTCTCCTCCCCCTACGATGCTGTCGCGAAATAATAGACAGACATGCAGAGACAAAGACTGTTCACCAACGAAAAGGAATTTCATGGCCACAGTTATATTTGAAGAGCATCCAAACGGATGCTGGATCCACTGGTATATAGAACCGGAAGAATTTTGAAACGCATCCGAACTTTTAGTAAGGGACGAGTGAAACTGTAAGTTTTCTCTTTTGTTTTTCGGTTTTCTCTTAAATATAAAAATATTTTATAAAGTTTAAGTAAACGTTAAGGGCAGAACGCGGAGTAGGCAAACGCCAGTTTTTCTATATACATATTTGTTACCTAGATTTAGTTGAGTATTGATTAATGTCTCCGTCCCTTCTCCTGGGTGGCCTTGAATGACATTTTCCTGTCATCCTTCTTTATTTTGGAGTCCGTCCGCAGTCTACATATGGTTATTCCTTTTTCCTTTTGATTAGTTTTAGTTTAGATAGGCACAACAATTCTGTTACTGAACAGAAGTCGTATAAGGTAGGGAAACAAGAACTACCCCAGCCCGACAAGCTTAGCTCTGCTTGTACAAGCGTACCACCGTCCTCCTCCCCTGCGACAAAGTAGTCTCTGTCGCCGTACCCTGGTTCATAACAATGTAAATGCACCTACTCCTCCTAGTACCTATTTATTTATGTATTTCATATTAAATTCTTTGCAATTATTGTTACTTATTTATTGATTTATCGGTGTATGCATACGTATCCTTCTTTTTCCTCATATTTTTATATTTTAATTTTTTATTTATATATTAGTTTATTATTTATCTATTTATATTTTTCCTTTATATATTTATTTAATTCTATACAATATTTATTTACTTATTAATTTATTTATTTACTTTTATTTAAGTATTTATTTTTTTTTTTTTTTATTCATTCAGTTGCACTTTTATTTATTTAATTATCAATACTAATTTGCTTATATTTATCTATATTTTTATTTATTTTTTTTTGTATATTTTCGTATTTTCCTTCAAGCTTGTGTCGTTTTAACTTTTTTTCTTTTTTTTTCTCCTCGAATTTTTTTTCCATTTGGTTAAATTTGTTGGCTTCATTTAAATTTTCCTTCATTTTTAATAAATCACCCAGGAAAAGCGCTTGCAACATAGTGCAAATCTTCTGTTTTTTTTTATCTTCATATTCTCTTTTTTTCAGCACTCATTGCTCCACTCACCATTCGCCAAAACCACATAAAAATGTTTCGTAATTTCCTACCCCCTTTACAAAAAAAAAAACGTTTGTTTTGATTTGAACAAATCGCACCCATCCTAGCTGAGCAGCCGGAGAACGAGCGGTGTTATATACTATGCATTTTGAACATCTATATAATTTGAACTCAAATATTTGAACTCTGGACGATCTTTTATCGTTGTAGTCAAAGAAACAGAATAGTATATTATAAGATGTTTTTTTTTTTAATTTTCAAAATGCAGGACGTTGCAAAAAAAACTTTTTCGTTTTCTTATATGAATATCACAAGTTATGTTCACCTGTCCTTCTACTTCATTCATAACAAACAATAACTTTTTCGATTTAACTGAGGGAATGTCGAAATCTATTTTACTTAAAAATAGGAATAAACGTCCTAAGATGTTCACTAAAGAACTCAAACTTCTAGTGTGAAAATTAATGTAAAAACTTTTGAGATAAAACTTTAACCCCCGTCAGCTCAGGTGCGATATTCCAACAGATAAGAGGATAGATACCACTTTTTCCCAATGTACATTCTTTTAGTTTTCTTGAAATAAAAATGTATTTGAAAGTTTTCACATAAATTCATTCAACGTGAGCATCCTTGAATGATGACTAAAGTTTTTACATACATCTATATACATATTTCTAACACTGCACGTTTTCAGTAATAAAATCATACTACACATATCCCAAATAGCCAGTTATTGTTATGTATCCTCTATATGCAGTACGGATATGTGGATTTTCCTTCTGTGCATGGCAGCTCAACGTTTTAGTGTGTATGTACATTTGCAGATTGTCAAATTTCTTCAAAGTCATCAGTCATCAATATTGAGTTCTACGAATTATATGTATCAAATTGCATTGAAGTATTCAGTCTACGCTTTGATGAAGATATGCACACATAAATACATGTATGTGAGATGTTTATCTAAGGAATTTCTGCATCTGAACTTGTTTCGCAAAAAGGCTGAGTGAATTTCTGCAGTCGTTTATATTGAACCTATTGCAATTAAACTAACCCGTGCTTTAACGTAGGCATTGAATGAATTTAGTGGAAGTATATTGAAGTCATACCCACTGAAAAAATATGGTATATCTGTTTCTCAAATAAATTCTGCTAGTAAGTTAAAGTTGGTTAAAAGGGCAAGTCGGCTAAACCGGAGTCGCTCAGAAAGTTAGCGGACAATCAGAGCGGCTTTCATAGAAAAAATTGGTAAGGAGGACTACTACTCCCCAAAAGTTTCAGACCTATAAGTTTTACCTCCTTCTTACTAAATAGTATACAAATACTAGTGGAATTTTACTTACGAAAAGTTGCTTTGAGGCTACATCCACTATCGTAAATGCAGTAAGGGCATCGGCGTGGGAACTCCTGCGAGACTGCGCTTCAAAATCTAGTGGCCAGAATCGAATGAAACAGTTCTGTGTCCACCTGCCTTTATCAGAGTGATCCCATCTCTCCTGCCATTCTTTCAGACTTATTTTTGGTGGTACATCAGTAACACATGGACTCGTCGCTGTTGATGCCGCTTCCTCCTTGCACGGTATTTTCGTTGGACTTCTTTATTTTATTTCATTTAAGCTTAATACCTTCCTTAATTAGAAGGTCTATTGGTACTATTGGTGGGCGCCGTGGCGTAAGTGGTTAGTGTGTCGGATCACTACGCGTGAGGTTCCAAGTTCGAATCCTACAAAACACCAAAAAGTTTTTTCACGGTCCCACATCTCGCGAGCGTCTGACAAACATCCGAGAGTATTGTTGTCACGAAAAAGCTTCTCAAATCGCCGTTCGGATACGGCACTAAACTGTAGGTCCCTTCCATTCGTGTGAAAAATATAACGCACACAACATGAGTGGTTGCGAGAAGCTAGGCCCTGGCACTCAAATAGCTGTTGCGCCAAATATTTATTTATTTTTATTTTTATTGGTACCATGTCAGCCAACTACACATGCTGCGTCGTAGAAGGTTATTCGGAAGGCACTGCATACTCTCAACGCGTGCCTAGGCCTAGCTTATCGCAACCACTCGTAATGTGTGTGTTATATTTTTCGCACGAATGGAAGGGTTCTACAACTTTGTGCCGTATCCAATGGAATTTTTTTTTATTTTGAGAAGGTTTTTCATGACAAGGATACTCTCGGATGTTTGTCTAACGTTCGCGAGAGGTGGGACTATGAAAAATTGTTTAGTGTTTTCTGGGATTCGAACATTGAACCTCACGCGAGTTACATACATACTTCCGGAAAATATGAAATACGATGCCTCGAAGCTAGCCGTTGACCTTCCAAGTGCATATAGAACCAAGCCAAAAGCAAAACCGCTTGCTTGGTAGTTCTGTAGGACACAATTGTCGGTCAGTGGCAAGTACACATATTCGGTCATGTTGTTGACAGTATGTGTTTCGAATAACTAATGTAGAGTACGATAAAATGAAAATGGTAATTGAACGTAATAGTGAAGAAATAAAGTCTAGAGTTACAAAACGAAAATCGTCTTAAAACTTAACTCGCGTAGTGGTCAGACACGCAAACCACTACGTCACGGCGCCCACACCCCCTCCCTTGTGCTTTAGTTCACCGATATTTATGCCTTCTCAGCTGTTTGCTAAAGATGTTGCTTAAAAATGATCCTTACATCTATTGTATTGCCAAGGTACTTCAACTCTGATTCAAAAACTACCGCGTGATCGCCCACGGTTACACTTATAGTCTCCATGACTGGTCTGCTGTGATGAACACAGTTCAGTGAACAGTATTTTCCTCTGCAAGTTGCAGGCCCATATGTACTAGCCAGTGGTGAAGCATCGCAACAGCTTCATTGCAGTCATTGCAGTCCAATTCCTCAAGGAGTTTAGTCACTACAACGACTGCTATGTCGTCGGCCAAGCCTTTTATTTTCGAAGGCCTCGGGATTCTAAGTCTGAGGACGCCATCATACATTAGGTTCCAGAGTAGCGGACCTAGTACGGAGCCTTGAGAACACCACCTGTGACGTTATACTACCTCGTTCCATGATCGGTGTCGTAGTGCAGTGTCCTATTTTTGAAATAGTTCGTCATTATCTTCTGCAGGTAGTCTGGTACTCTGGTGCTTATGATGCGCTCCAGTAATTTCCCCGCGGTATCTGACATGCATAGAGGCCTGTTGGATACCACTGGACACTGTTCTACGGTCTACGCTCAGGCATATGTGGAAGATGTTGCCGTACTTTTTGTTGGGTAACGCCTAGCGACTATTTGCTCTTCGTGTACGTCGCTTCGTCGCAGCTCTCTAGCGGCAAATGATTTGTCTATCTCTGTCGGCTCAAAAGAAGGAGAACCTAAGCAAAACAAAAACAATAACAAACAGCAAACTTTAAGTGAACACAGTGTCGAAATTAACTTAAATCTAATATACAATGAGATCGTTGATTTAAAACGGGTTAACCAGAATTTTTTATCGCGATTAACAGAGCTTCAAAATGAAAACACTCAGCTGAAAATGAACGTTGATGCATTGCAAGAAAAAGTGTACATGTTAGAGCAGTCTCTTCTTTCAAATACATTGGAGATAGTTAACGTGCCGAATACTGACAATGACAGTGCAGTTAAAACAGCACTGAAAGTTGTTTGCGATGGTGTTGGTACCCAAATTTCTGAAAATGACATAGACTCTTGCTATATTAAAAAAGTTAAAATTCGGAAAAACCAAGGGGCGAGTAGTTCAACCTCAAATAAAAATTCAATTCCTGTGACCAATATTCTTGTTGTTAAACTAACTCGTCGGCTAACGAAGGAAAAAATTATGAAGGAGGCCTATGTAAAAAAAAACAAAATAACAACAAAACTCTTCGGTGAACATCATGATGGTGCAAAGATCTTCATCAACGATAGCTTGACTTCTCACACACGGCAAGTCTATAATGCAGCTAAGAATACAAAGCTATCCAAGAACTACAAGTATTTATGGTTGAGAAACGGAATAACATTTTTGCGTAAGAAAGAAGGGGATGGAGCAATAAAAGTCAGGTGCCTTGGGGACCTGGTAAATTTATAATTTAAATTGTTTTATTTTAAATGAATTCTAACCTTCCTTTAAACGCAAAAAATGTACAAAATCCAGTTGAATATGTGCCTATTCTAGCAGTTCATCAAAACATTAGAAGCATGCGAAAAAATTTTAATTCTTTTTTGGCTCATATTGATAGTTTGAGTATTTTAGCTGATTTTTATTTTCTAAGCGAAATCTGGCTGTACGACAATGAATTATCCATCTATAAAATGCCTGGTTTTGATTTGTATGGTAGCTGTAATAATTCCTATAGCGCAGGTGGTGTGCTAGTATTTATTAAAGAAACATATTATTGCGATGAAGTTAAATCTTTTAATTTGAGTAGCGCTGACATATTAAAAATCAGTTGCAAAGTTAATAACGAATATTTTACTTTTCTTTGTATTTACCGACTACATGAATGTAGCAAGAGTGTTTTTATAGACCAATTGGGTGGTATCTTAAAAACTATCAAAGCGAAAAATTTAGTGGTTCTAGGAGACCTTAACATTGATTTATTGAAAGCTAGCAGTGATTCTGACAATTTTTTGCTTCTTATGTCGTCGCATGGGTTAGAATCACTTGTGAACAAACCCACCCGTCTTACCGATGAAGCTCAATCGTGCTTAGATCTCATTTTTGTAAGACTCAGCAAAAATTCTTCATTTAAACCATCGTGCGAAGTAAGCGATCATCAAATTACTGATCACTGTATGGTAAAGCTGACCTTAGAGCATCAAACTTTTTGTAAAGTCCGTAATTCTATGCCTTCTTCTATAAAGCAGAAAATAAACTACACAAAACTAATAGACAGTTTAATATTTGAGTCTTGGGATCAGGTGTATTTTGAAAATGATATTTCGCTAGCTTACGATTCTTTTTTAAATATACTCTTAGGCCATATCACAAAGGCTTCCTACGCTGAGAGGCAGAAGTCTTCTAAAGTAAAACGAATCAGGCCATGGATTGACGAGAAGCTGATTAAGTTAATAAACAAGAAAAACTTTGTTCGGAAAAAATGTAGGCGGCACCCCCTCAATGTGAAGTTAAAGCGTTACCTCAAAAAATTGAACCAGCTTGTGAAAAGAAAAGTGGAAACAAGTCAAGATAACTTTTTTTCTGCAGAATTTCAAAATTGTAAGGGGAATATAAAAAAAGAGTGGAAAGTTGTTAATACAATCCTTAACAAGGAGTCGAATAAAGAAAATATCTTTGAAATTGTAGTCGACGAATTTTTAATTTGTAACCCAGTAGAAATTGCGAATAATTTTAATAGATACTTTGCATCTATAGCCATGAAATCAAAGCCAAACCCCCCCAGAGTAATTGCAGTTGTCCTCTTTATTCGGATATAGCTGCAGATGAATTTCAAAGTAATAGCTTCGTTTTTCAGCACTTTACCTCGTTTGAAATATACAAATATATAATGAAACTCGATAACAAGTGCTCTAGCACTTCGGATAGTATTACGAACTATCTTTTGAAACATGTTGCCTTCTTCGTGGCTGATGTGTTAAGCTTTTTGTTTAATAAAAGTGTTAGTAGTGGTTGTTTTCCGTCTTCATTGAAGGCTGGTGAAGTTCTTCCACTTTTCAAAAAAGGTAATCGAAGGCTAATGAGCCAGTATCGGCCTATTTCCCTACTACCAACGTTCTCTAAGCTTTTTGAAAAATGCATGAAGGATCGTATATTATCCTTTTTGAATAAATTTAATTATTTTAGTAATAAACAGTTTGGTTTTCGTAAGGGAAAATCCGCTGAAGATGCCATTTTGAAGTTATGCAGTGAAATAAATCAAGGTTTTGATAAGAAAAAAAATTGTATGACTTTATTTATTGACATGACAAAAGCTTTTGACATGGTCAATCATTCAATTCTCTTAGACAAACTCTACAAAGCTGGTTTCAGAGATTCAACCTATAATTGGTTCAAGTCCTATCTAACGGGAAGACGTCAGGGGGTGAAACTTAAGGGAGTATTTAGCGAGGAGCTTGAAATAAGTATCGGTGTACCACAAGGTTCTGTTTTAGGTCCCATTCTTTTCTTAATTTATGTTAACTCCATTTTCAAGCAAAAGTTTAACAGCAAAATTACTGCTTTTGCTGACGATATGGCGTTTACGTTCATAACAAACTCCTTGTTCGATTCGGTTGTAAAGCTTGAAGAGGACTTGCAGTTATTAAGGCAATGGTTTGCAAAACACGAGCTTATTATAAGCGAAAAAACAAAGCTCATGATTTGTAATCTAACACACAATGAGCATGTTGATTGCAACACAGTCTTTCACTCCGCTGAATGTTCAAAAATGTATTTATCCAATCACATTTGTGGGAAAAATAACTATTGCAGTCAGATTTTATGTAGTAAAAATTGTTTTAAAATTGAATCTGTAGACCAATTTAAATACCTTGGGGTCTTCATTGATAGACATCTCAATTGGAAGATACATACAACTGAATTAAAAAAGTACATGATAGTTACAACTCGCCAAATGTATAATCTTAGGCCGTATTGCTCAAGTAAGTTACTTACAATGATTTACTATGGGCTTGTAAATTCGAAGATTCAATATGGTATAACAAGTTGGGGAGGGACGTACTTTAATACACTTGAGCCTCTCGTGATAGCTCAAAAGCATATTGTCCGTATCATAGCCAGAAAAAATAGATTATCAAGAAGTTGGCCTTTGTTTTATAACCTTCGCATTTTTCCGTTAAAACATCTTTACTTTTATAAGGTGCTGAAAGTATTCTTTTTGCGAAGTGGATACAGCACGACTCTCCGTTGCTCAAATTTATATGGTTTAAGGACAAATTCAATGATGTTGCTAAACGTACCGGTTGCAAATACAACACATTTCACAAACTTTTTTACAGTCTCAGCACCTAAGCTTTACAATAACTTGCCATACGAAGTAAGAGTTTTAAGAGAAAAGAATTTATTTTTAAAGAAAGTTAAGAAGTGGCTTTTTACGATGGATAACTCAATTGTCAAAAATTTGTTAGTAAATGTTTCTTAAAGATGTAAAAGTTCCTATGCAAAAAAAATAAAAATTTATAAAATTATTAGCTAGTAAATTGTTACAAATACCCCACAACCTTAAACTTATTTATGAATTTTTTAAACAAACGGTTCATTCGCCTCTAGTCACGCTTAGCGACTAAAGAATGATGCCTATTATTTCTACATAATTTGCAATTTTTTGTTTTTGCGAATCTGTCTCTATAGAATTCCAAAGATTAACCAATTTTGTGAGTGTATATAAATATGAATATGAATATGTTTTATTTTAAATAAATGTAACACAAGTATATTATGCAAGCTCTTAGAGCCTAGTTTTGAAGAAAAAGAACAAAAACTTTACATGAATTGCTTTTAGAACCGCAAAGGAAAGTGTTTTTCTTTTCTTATTCTTTGGTTAAATAGTCAATGTTAAAATAAGAAATTGTATGAAATTATGAAAGAAATAAAAAATTATATATATATATAAAAAAAAAAAAAAAAAAAAATTGTGGTAACGTACCGGCGGCGCTAGACACGATTGATTAATAGTGCACTAGAAGTGTTCTCTCGGTGAATCCTCTTAAAACTGAGGTTGTTATATTCACGGCAAGGAGGCTTCTTACCGGTCTGACTCAGCCAGTACTAAACGGTGTCACAATGCGTATTTCCAATGAAGCCAAGTATCTAGGAGCGATTCTGTACAAGAAACTTCTTGGTCTAACCGTGTCGAGTCGAAAACATCCAAGGCGCTCTGAGTTTTCTGGCAGTGCAAGGGTGCTTTTGGCAAGACATGGGGCTTATCACCAAATAAGATACTATGGATCTATACGGCTATGATAAGACCATTCTTCGCATATGCGTCGGTTACTTGGTGGAAGGTGCTTTGGTGTAAACATGTGACTGCTTTTTGGGCCAAACTCCAAAAAACGTCTTGTCTCGGCTGCACGAGAGCTTTTTCGAGTACGCCTGGCTTTGCTCTAGATGCTTTGTTTAAATTAATTCATCTTGATACTTATGATGCTTATCATGGGCTGTACTATCAAAGCCATCAATCGTCTTAGACGGGGAGGTTTTTGGTATAATTCACACTGGAGTTTTGCTGACCTTCCACGACACTTATTATATGACTTCGTTCTCACGAATATGCCGTCTGATGCAATGACACCATAACTTTGGATGTTGCGCAAGTTCAAAGCCGACATTCCTTTTGTTCAGGAACTCGGTCGCAGGGCGGAGTTCCATGTCTCTCATCTAAATCACACGTCATCTTGGGGAACTAGATCGCCGATGAGATTGCTAAACAAGGTTCAGAGGAGTTTTTCTCAGGACCCGGACCTACGTTGGGTCTTCTTGCTTTCTCGGTTAAGGCTCCCATTGACGATTGGGTTTCTCATGAATACAATGGGGTGTGGCATCACTCTCCAGGACGTAGGTTGACTAAACGAATGCTGCTGGACGTCTGTAAGAAATCACCGGAATTCTTGCTGTCTCTTAGCAGAAAAGACTGCAGACAATTTATTGGCGTTTTAACAGGCCACTTCCCTTCCGACAGCATCTTAATGTGCTAAGCTTAAGTGCCAATTACAGTCGCCGACGACACCTTGGAACATTTTCTCTGCGAGTTCACGCCTTTGTCCGTACCTGGTGGCAGATTTTCAGTGCTGATGTAGTGATTCCAGGTACTGTAAGTTCCTCGTCGCTGAAGTGCTTGCTTCGCTTTCTTAGAAAGATAAGACAATTTTAATAAAAAGTGTTCTTCGACACTGACAAAACCTCTGCGTAAGCTTTCTTGTCAATCCTATCCTTCTGGGGCCTCGTTCTGTACTGCTATTCTAAAGTCAAATATATGCGAAAGTGATTTGCGATTGTAATTTTAGCCGGCAGTAAGAAAACATAATCGAATGCAGATATTGCCAATTCGAGCTACAAAATTTGCGAATATATTTTCGAGACCAGAAGTTTGTTTTTTCGTGAGTAGGTGAAAATCTTCAACAAGACACTATGAGGATCGACAGCGCGTGCTCATAGTAGTGTGGGATTCTTACCCACTAAAAAACCTCCCTTGGAGGACTGTAATATTAACGTGACTTTCTAGTCGACTTTTATGTTTTCTCGCGTAGTTTTTGATTTCGTCTTCGATTGTCTTAATGCCAAGATCTCTGTGGATATCGCTATTTCTGATATACCATGGCGCATTTAGAATACCTCTTAGAATTTTGTTTTCAAAAGTTTGTAAAATTTTAATGTTACTTATTTTGGTACAACCCCAGAGTTGTATACCATATGTACATGCAGGCTTTAGCACTTGCTTATATAAAAGCAGTTTGTTCTCTATATTATGCTTGGAATCCCTGGTAGCTAGTGTTTACTGTAAATGATCATTGTAATTTAATTACATGTTGATTAAGTTATTGTAGTTCTTTGCGTTTATTTTCTTTATGTGCGTTTTTCATTTCAGCTTTGTATCAAGTGTCATTCCAAGATACTTAGCCTCGTTTGCAAACGGGACTTGAATCGAGTTTGAAAAGATCGGCAAATTATTTATTTTCTTATAAGTAAAATGTACATGAACAGATTTGGTCTCGTTGAGTGGGATTCGCGAAACCTTTGCCCATTCATTTACTCTATCCAAAGCTTCTTGCAGTTTTTCTGTAGTATCTTCGATCGTTTTACCTACTGCTAAGATAGCGGTGTCGTCGGAAAGTGTAGCTAGCTCAGTACCTTCTACTTGCGGTATATCACAAGTGTATAATAGATATAAAACTCGACTAAGAACGCTTCCTTTCAGCACCCCAGCCATTATTTCCTTAAAATCTGAATATTCGTTTCCACATTTGACGCGGAATAGTCTATTCGTAAGGTAGTTTTTCAAAATATTATATAGGTGCTCTGGCAGAACTTGTCGTAGTTTAAACTTTAAGCCTTCATGCCAGACCTTGTCAAAGGCTTGAGAGACGTCAAGGAATACGCTTGAATAAACCTTGTTTTCTTGAAGTCATTTTTCGATTACATGTGTTATTCGATGTACTTGTTCAACTGTAGAATGCCTATTTCTGAATCCGAATTGATGATCCAGAATGAGATGCCCTTCTTCTATTACCGGCTGTATTCGCCTAATCAATATTCTCTCGAACACTTTGGATATAATTGGAAGAAGCGAAATCGGTCTATAAGACGTTTTTTCATTCGGCGGATTTCCGGACTTAAGGACCATTATGACTTCGTCGACTTTCTATTGACTGGGAACATATACTAGTCCAAGCGCGGCGTTTATAATAAACAGAAGCTTAATTAGAGCTTTTCTTGGTAGTGCTTTAAGAACCTCTCCCGTAATTAGGTCATATCCAGGAGCCTTCTTAGGTTTAAGTTTCTTTATTTCTTCCTAAAGTTTAGTAAGTGTTGCATTTTTTATTACGCTATTGGCTGTATACGACGCATTTATATTTTCAATAAGAGCTTGTCCATCAAACGGTTCGAAAGATTCTTCCATGTGGGCGGCAAAAACTTGCGCTTTCTCTTTATTATGCCTGGCCCATTCGTCTTGATTTTTCCTAATTTGGGGCTTGAATTTGGGGGTTTTTAATACGTTTTATAGCCTTCCAAAGCGGGTAATTAGAATCTTTTTCTGCTGTTAAGCTTTCTGGGTAGGTTTGTGTTTCATTAGTCTTAAATTCTTTAATAGATTTTTTTAGTGAGTTGCGCAAACGGTTAAGATGTGCTTTATGTTGCGGAGCCCGAGTTTGTTGTCATTCTTTACCCACTCTTCTCTTCTCCTTAATCATCTCTTTTATTTCCTGTGTATAAGTTTGAATGTAGCTGGCCGGCGTTTTCTTAGGTTTGGGAGTATTCTTCCACGCGGCATTCTATAGTTTTTCGACGAAGCGATCTACTTCAACTTCAAGTTTATATGGCGTTTTAAGTGATGCGCTCAGCTCAATGTTTGCTTCAATATCTTTTTTGAAGCCATCCCAATTAGTTTTCGTGTTGGTTCTGGCCGGTCCTACTTTTTTCAATCAGAGCTTAGCTTATTGTCATAATGATTGGAGAATGATCAGAGGAGAGATCAAAGCTTTCTTCAACTTTTATACAGTTGCCAGACATTCCTTTCACAATAAAGAAATCGATCAGATCTGGTATCTTATTTCTATCAGTCGGCCAATATATTGGTTTACCCGTCGAGTGAAAATCACAACTGCATTGCATACCCGCATTATAAAGCTTTCTACCTTTCTGAGAGGCTCACCATGAACCCCAGAAGGGGTGTTTCACATTGAAGTCACCACCAATAACAGAATTTGGTTTAAGGAAGTCGAAGATGTTTGTGAAATCACTTTCTTCAAGTTTACATCGCAGCGGACGAAATGTTCAAAGCAAAATGTCTATTTCTAACGCGTACCGTGCTTACTTGCATTGCTTCTAATTCAATTCAATCTTTACTTCCGCTGAGTGTTCGATACATTGAGGCGGAAGCGGCCGAAATGGGTTTAGCGATAAACGAGGGCAAAATCAAGTATATGCTGTCAAGAAGAAGGGAAAGCCAACATCGACGAATTGGACAAAACGTCACAGTCGGCAGCTATAACTTCGAGGTAGTAAGAGACTTTGTCTACCTTGGCTCTGCTATAAATTCTACAAACAAGATCAGCTCAGAAATCAATCGAAGAATAACTCTTGCCAATCGCTGTTTTTTCGGGCTTATAAGGCTATTCAAGAGTAAAGCGCTATCTCGAACAACTAAGGAGACCCTTTATAAGACCTTGATCATCCCAGTCCTGCTTTACGGCGCTGAAACATGGGCTTTATTAAAAGAGGATGAAGATATCCTTGGCCACTTCGAGAGAAAAATTCTTCGTAAGATTTTCGGTCCCGTTTGCGTCGACGGGTTTTGGAGGAGAAGATTTAATAACGAACTATACGAGCTGTACAGCGACTTCGACCTAGTCAAAAAACTGCATATTGGACGTCTGAGATGGCTAGGACATGAAGAGCGAATGGACACTTGCGCTCCGGCCCGCAAAGTCTTCGAATCGAACCCCGAGGGACGACGCAGTAGAGGCCATCATCGTCATAAGTGGCGCGCACAAGTTCAAGGGGACCTCGACCAACTTGGAGTGCGCAACTGGAGGCAATTAGCTAAAGACCGAGCTAAATGGAGATGCTTGTTGTTTGAGGCCCAGGTTCACCCCGAACTGTAGCGCCACCTAAGTAAGTAAGTAAGTGTCCGATACATTCTTTTATAAACAAGGATGATCCGCCTCTGGCTCTTTCCGATGGGTGGAAGGCGTGATGCATGCTATATCCCCTTATCTTTACATTCGATTTTTTTGTCGGATGAGTTTCACAGACCAAACATATATCAATTTTTTTTTTCTCGTATAAATATTTCTAACTCTTGGAACGCCAACTTTAATTGCTTCTTTCATATTCTGGTTGAAGTACGCGTGTTATGAATGTTGTTTTCTAGTGCAACTAGTCATTGCAGTAGTTTCATTGTTTTACATTGCTCTTCAAGTTTCGCAAGAATAAGGGAGAAAACATGGGATAAAGTATCTTGTGAGTTACCTCTATCATCGTTTTCCAATGTCACTTGCACAGGAGTCTTTACATTAAAGTTTTTACGGTTTCTTGCTTTGATCTCCCGTGAGTTGTCGGTCATGAACGTGCCATTAACTGTCTTCGCCGCTTGAGCATAAGACTGCACGCCAATATTCGAAGATTTTGCTGCTGTCGCCTTTTCTCTACGCGCTTGGCTTTTTCTTCATTATCCGATCCAGTCAATATTGACGGATTTTCTATCTTTCGCTGCTTGATTGGTTTCGTATTCGGGCGTATGGAATTTTTAAGCGTATCACACCGTTTTTGAAGCTCTTTCGCCACTTCGCAACCTCGATAGTTCGCAGGATGTTTTCCTTTGCAGTTTGTATAATTGACTGAGATTTGCTTATTTAGGTGACACTCTTCCGAGAGATGTTAACCTGCGCATTTAACGCATCGCTGCTCTTTCTGGCAGTAAGTCTGCGCATGATTAAAGCCTTAACAGCGCTTACACTGCGGGATCGATCTGGAGCTCTTACACATAGGTTCGATTTTGACCACGATATTTAGAATCGTCTTGATACCATATATAATATCTTTATTTTCGTCTTTATCAAGACTAAGCATGAATAATGGAAGTCCACGCTTTACCAATTTTTCCTGATCTCCCACCGACTGTTGCTTCTCCTTCTTGATAATACTGACGGCATCAAGAATTTTAAAGCCTTTGTCTTGAAGGTCGTGCATTACATCTCCTTTAGTGCACGAGCGGTGGAGCCCCCTTGCTACAACACGCAGTGGTCTTTCTAACTTATTTTCATAGGTATACCACTGAATCTTTTCGGAATTCTATTTTTGGGATACTAATCGGTAACCGACGGCATCATCGACATCGACGACAGGATGACGATGGAGAACGCTCGCTGCTCCATTAAGGTCGGTAATGACCTCACCGAGACCTTTGATGTCAAAAAAGGTTTTAGACAAGGTGACGCGCTGTCATGTGACTTCTTTAATATTGTACTTGAACGGATTGTGCGGAACTCACAGGCCAACACCGGAGGCACAATCTATTACAAGTCTGTACAACTGCTTGCATACGCCGACGATATCGACATTATCGGAAGAACTCAGCGGGCTGTCACCGGTGTGTTTGAAAGCATTGAGGCGGAAGCGGCCAAAATGGGTTTAGTGATAAACGAAGGCAAAATCAAGTATATGCTGTCAAGAAGAAGGGAAAGCCAACACCGACGAATTGGACAAAACGTCACAGTGGGCAGCTATAACTTCGAGGTAGTAAGGGACTTTGTCTACCTTGGCTCTGCTATAAACTGTGAGAACGACATCAGCGCAGAAATCAATCGAAAAATAACTCTTGCCAATCGCTGTTCCTTGGGCTTATAAAACAATTCAACAGTAAAGCCCTATCTCGAACAACTAAGGAGACTCTGTATAAGACCCTGATCATCCCAGTCCTGCTTTACGGCGCTGAAACATGGACTTTATTAAAAGAGGATGAAGATATCCTTGGTCGCTTCGAGAGAAAAATTCTTCGTAAGATTTTCGATCCCTTTGCGTTGACGGGTTTTGGAGGAGAAGATTCAATAGCGAACTATATGAGCTGTACGGCCACATCGACCTAGTCAAAAAAACTGCGTATTGGACGTCTGAGATGGCTAGGACATAAAGAACGAATGGACACTTGCGCTCCGGCCCGCAAAGTCTTCGAATCGAACCCCGAGGGACGACGCAGTAGAGGGCATCATCGTCATAAGTGGCGCGCACAAGTTCAAGGGGACCTCGACCAACTTGGAGTGCGGGACTGGAGGCAACCAGCTAAAGACCGAGCTAAATGGAGAGGCTTGTTGGTTGAGGCCCAGATTCACCCCGAACTGTAGCGCCACCTAAGTAAGTAAGTAAGTTAATCGGTGGCGGAGGACGTAATTTTTTTTATTGTTGCTTTTCTTGCAACTCCTTGTGCTTTACATCTTTTTGTTGGTTTTCTTCATCCGTCTGGTATTCGCGTATTTTCTTTTTGCAGATACGTGTTTTTTAGCGCATTATTTTCTTGCCTGAGTAAATCTACCTCTTTCTTAAGCTCGCGATAGAGTAGCTCCATTTCGGTAAGCTTGGTATGGAGTACGTCGTTTTCCTCCTCAATGCTTTTTGATTTCGCTGAGTCCCGTTTTTCACCCGCTTGCGCTTCCGGCGGACTTCTTTCTTCGGAGACGTTCGATCTTGTTGGTGGAGATCGAGATACCCTTGTACTTTTTGGGAAGCGATTTATAAGGTGCAATAAATGGCTCTCCCCAGAATCCGTAGAGCCGACTTCCGAAGAGGGTGGATTTTCCAGTAAACCTGGGCTGCCACCTAGGGTATTAGATCCCTTTGTTTTGTTCATTGCATTTTTGTGTATATACTACGCTCGGTATACGGAGGATGGATTTTGGTCACCTCTTACGACAGGCATGGCTACCTCGGGTATATTCTAACCCCTACCCGAAGGGGCTGGATCTGAAAATTCGTATAAGGCTCCGAATTAACAGGTTTGCTCCTTGTTGTAGTAGGCAGGGAAATCTGCCGTCTATACCTGGTGATTTTAATGGGCTAAAGGTAGGTAGAGCCCATCTGATATGGTTGACAGTAAAGATTTTGCCAAATAGGCAAAGAACAATGAGAACGTCGTTCCTCAGGTGTTCTGGAGGTACACCACAACCGGATGTACAGCCTGGAAAGTGGGTATCAAGTAAAGCTTGACATGTTTCCTCTGGACTGCTGATGAATTCCCCATCTTGTTTCTTTAGGGAGCCAAGGTGCTTGGAGTGACTCTGGGCTAGGGCCTTTTGAAGGCGAGCCGCGGCGGGGAAGCTTTTAATTCGTTCGCAGTGAGTTCTCCAAGATTCGCGTTCTTTTGTTCTTTGTTATAACTTGTTAGAGTTTCTTTGTAAAGTCTCCAATCGCAATTGATTTTAGCTCTATTGAATAGCTTCCTAGTTTCACGCCTAAGTGACTTAAGACGATTATTCCACCAGTTAGCATCCCGGTTGGTCGTTTTCTGTGTTTCGGCATAACTGCCTTCGTAAGCGACGGAAATGGTTTTTCAAAGGTGTTTTGCCTCGAATTCCAACTCTGGAATGGTATGTATAGGATTCGAAGCACGATTTAGTTCTGCCTCGAGAATAAGCCGATATGAATCCCAATTAGTGTGCATATGGTTCCTATAATTTAGCGTGGCAATTCATGGGGATTCCTATATCGAATCTAATGTGGTTGTGGTCCGACATGGAGACTTCGTCAGACACGTGCCAGTTTGTGGTGAAATTGTATATAAAAGGGCTTGCCAAAGTGAGATCTAGTACCTCTTGCCGGATGATGTTAGTAAAAGAAGGAACGTTTCCCCTATTTACCACCACCATGTTGTTAGTACATACAAATTTAAAAAGCGATTCACCTCTTTTGTTGAAGTCCGAACTGCCCCAGGGTGTGTGATGGGCGTTACCTTCACAGCTGAGAAAGTATGCGGAGGCAAAGACAATCTTCGTGGTTCCACATTAGCGGAACTTCTGCAACTATCGCCACCAGGTCCCTAGTAATGAACTCTGTAATGGGAAATATATTATGAGTATTCTTAATTAGAATTGCTGCCCCAGGATTGCTACACGAGTCAGAATAAATTAACTTACAGTTCTTCGTTGGGAGCCCTTTAATGGCTCCCTTGAGCACTAATGGCACTTGCATCAGTGCCAAGTCAATATCTTCCTTGATGAACCGTCTATTCAGCATGGAAGATACTGCCCTAACATGGTGCAAGTTGATTTGTAGGCACTTGAAATGCCTTCTGATGAGTGGTGGAGGACTCATCTATCTATCCCGGTGGGCTGTTTTTCTGGCCCTGCCGCTATTCAGTAGGGCAACTTCCTCGGTGTTTCTTCTCACCCACTTCCTTAACCTTCCAGAAGGAGGGATGTAGCAACTCTCGCTATGTCTAGGGGTGTAATCCACCTCTCGATATGGTTTATGTCTGGATCTAAGGGGCGAGGGTGGATGTGGATGAGGGTTGCGCGGATGCTTCTGTAGCGAGCTTGAAGCTGCAGCTGATGTACCCTTTTGGCGGCCGTTTGTTTGCGGATAGCGCCTCAGCGCTGTTGCTGAGGCCCTGTGTGGCCTCAGTGCCGCTGGTATTAGTTCTGCGCGTACAAGTGTTGGCAGGATTTTCCTTTGCTACCGTGCCTGTCTGGTTTACGGCGGGTCTTGATTGCTCTTTATGTTTACGGCGAAGTTGTACGGACCCGAAGCTGTCACTAAGTTCACCTTCGATTTGGGAGGGGTGTAAGGCTGATGCTGGATCTAGAGCTACGGTGATCTCCACGACGGCTACTCGCTCGGCTCTATTGAGTACTCTCCAGTCGTCCACTCTTAGCCCTGCGTTTTGGCCTTTTATTAGGCCCAACAAACGCTCGTTCGAGTCTTTTCCAGGAAAGTACCCGACAAAAATTCCTGGACGCGGAACTTCTCTCTCGTCCACAGCTTTCAGCTGAGCATCTTTCCAGGGCTTCATTTTGGGCACTGTTGCCTTGAGCCAGTCCGCTGATGCTCTATTTTTACAGCTGAAAAGAATCCAGCTGGGTTTAAAAGTACAGCCGAGGAACTGCGGTTTTGTAGAGCTTTCCCTCTGCTGCAGGATGATGTCCAGTACCTTGTCCTGTTCCTGTCGGAGCTCGACTGTAGTGAAGATGGTGCCCGGGAAGTCTAGTGTTAAGACACCAATCTTCACGTTATTAACGGCATCACTACAGGGATACCTCGATTTATGTCGCCTCGATTTACGTTATTTCGATTTACGTTGTCCGGTTTTTCACTTCCCAGTTCCGATTAACGTCGTTATAATTTCGATTTACGTCGTTTCTTGAAACATGCTTTTCTTACGACATTTCCGAAAAATTGGTGAGGTTAAACTCTCGCGAATGTTTCAGTCGCGGGAATGTGGATTGCGTCCTAAGTGCCGTGAACTAAGGCCATATGAACTAACGCCATAATGGTGCTAATTCATTTCTAAATGCGAATTAACCCCATAATCCACTTATGGTCTTATTTCACTTTCAAATGAGAACTAAAGTCATATGGTGTTAGTTCGTTTTAGAAAGTGGCCTAAGCTCTCATTTGAATGTGAATTAAAGTCATATGAAGTTATTTCTCACCCATAAAGGTGAGGATGAACTTCACTTTCTTATGGGCACTTGGTACACACTGGAAAACACGAAGAGGGAAGTAACCTACAATAACTAATAATGTATGTTTCATAATACATATGTGTATCGACATAGACGCATACATAGGTATATACATTTTACGGCGTATAAACAGTGAGGTAGGTATAGGAGGGTATGCTGCCCCCCTGCTACCCCCCTGCCTGGGGTCACTGTTGGATTTGAGGCGGGTGCGAGGATGGGTGCATGTAAAGTTCCTTTATATCCATGTTTCTCACCCAACCTCGCACCCACCTTAAATCCAACAGCGACCCAAGGCAGAGGGGTTGCAGGGGGGCAGCATGCCTCCCTATACCTACCTCACTTTTTATACGCTGTACAATATATATACCTATGTATGCATCTTTGTCGATACACATATGTATTAAGAAACATACATTATTAGTTATTGTAGGTTACTTCCCTCTTCATATTTTCGAGTGTGTACCAAGTTCGCCTACCTCACTGTTTATGCATTGTGAACTTATGTATGCGCATCTTTGACAAAAAAAAGATCTTGACAAATATATCCCTGCGCGCATATTATATTCATTAAAATAGGACGCCTAATGGAGATCCACAGTTTTTTGAATAGATATTAACTCTCCGAAAATTTGGGACGTATGTCCCATTTTCGTCAAAAAAATGTTGGACTTAATGTCTCGATGGGGCGGGACAAAAGTCTCAAAAGAAAAATTTGGGGCTTATGTTTTTAGGACTTATGTCCCTGCGCAATATAAGTCATAAGAATAGTTTTGAACTTATGGTCCACTTCTTCTTTAAGATTGTGGAACTATGGCCCTAAATGTTGTGGACTGTTGGCCTAAGTAGGTCAAAAATCCATTGTGGACTAAACGTGAGCCGATCGTGGTGTGACATTGGACTGATAAAGTCTTATCAAAACTGTGGATTATGGCGTTAATTCGTATTTGAAAGTGAATTAACGCCATTATGGCGTTAGATCATATGGCCTTAGTTCACGGCACCTGCGTCCTACATGTGTGGAATGTGAATAAAACTTAACAGTTCGCTGAAAAATCGGCGAATTGTTAATTACAATTCAACTTTTTTTATATTAATCGATAGATAAATTAAGCTCCGTTCTTTTGGAATAGTAAAATTGCCAATGGCGTGCTTATAAATGTTGCAAAAACGGTTTGGTCGCAGCTCGGGCGTTTGCAGGCCGATAAGCTGTGAATGACCTTAACATTTTTACTACAAAAGAAACATAGAAATTGATATCGAAAACCAAACAGTGAGCTATGCGCAGGAAAAAACATTGAGTAGGTACTTATTGAGCAATTTAATAATAAAGCGAATGTAACTTTACAAAAATTAATGATATCCGACCAAAAACATAAATGTGAAAAAGGAGGCAAGTTCGATACAAAAAAACCGTGCGGGGTTGTCGGCTCCGGCGATAAAAGAATGAAGATTTGGATCTGCTCTATAGAAGTTCCTTAAATCATAGCTACAAGAATGTAGAACGTTCTTCAATTACTTTAAAAGATAATTTGTTAGGTTCGTTGCAACTAAGTACGTTTTGACACACAAATCACTTATTTGTAGTATCAAATAAGACAACTTGCAAAGTTAAATCTTAATTTACTTACTTAGATCTTTAAACCCTCGGGGGTATAGGGCGTCAACCACGCCTGCAGGCCATCTTGTTCGGAGTTATGGAACGCACTTGAGCTGCCTCCAACTCATTCCTAAAGAGCTCGATTCCACCTTAACCGTTCTGCGCCACATTTACCTAGAGTGCCCCGCTATTCTGCCTGCCTGGGTGAGCAGATTCCACTGCATGCTGTATATCACAATGGAGTTGTCTTCGCGGCGTAGAGTGTGTCAAATCCACTGCCACTTTCTCCTTCATATAGTAATGCTTATAGGTTCTTGGCCCGTTCTCGTATGAAGTTGTTCGTTGGAGATGCGGTTCGGTCCACAAATCCTCAAGACGATCCTTAATCATTTGTTTACGAAGACTTGCAGCTTGCATGTGTTAATGGTGTCCACCTTCCAAGTACTGCACCCTTAAAGCAGCACCGAATCTACTGGAGCGAAACAATCGCAGCTTGGTTCTTAAGCTGATAACATTCCTTCTCCAGATTTTGGACAGCGTTCCGAACGCATCTTTAGCCTTCCCGATTCTGCTGCACACATCCAGTTCGGTGCCACTACGATTAGCCGAGACCGCACTTCCTAAATAAAGAAAGTTATCAACATTCTCGACTTCCTGTCCGGCAATGTTAAGTTGAGCGCGGGTATTAGAAATACTCAGGGCTTTTGTTTTGGCTGTGTTTATTTTTAGCCCACATTGTTTGCCTTAGTTTCTATATTTTGGGCCATCGAATGAAGATCCTTTAACCGATATGAAAGTAGAGAAACATCGTCAGCGTAATCTAGGTATTTGAGGTTAGATGTCATTGTCCAACGAATTCCATAATTACCTTCCGTCAATGCTGCACGGAGTACATCGCTGATAACAACCAAGAACAATATTGGCGACAGTATGTACCCTTGACGTACTCCACCTTGGACTTCAAAATCCTCCGCCACCTTACCATTGTGCACGCCGTGACACTTACCGCCCTCATATGTAGCCTTGATAATAGCTATGAGCTTTTCTGGAATTCCTCTCCTGCGCAAGGCCAACCAGATAGCATCTCGATTCAAGCTGTCGAAAGCCTTCTCGAAGTCGATAAACATTAAATGTAGCGGAGACCTATACTCAACGCATTGTTCGATTATGATCCGTAAGGTGTTTATGTGGTCGATGCAGGAGGATCCAGCGCGAAAGCCTGCCTGTTCGACATCGAGAGTTGAATCTAAATGTTCTTTAATTCGTTCAAGAATTATTATAGCTATTATTTTGGCTACGGCTGGAAGAACGCAAATACCTCTCCAGTTTCCGTATTCTGTCAAGTTTCCCATTTTCGGAAGTTTAAGGATCATCCACCTTTTTCACACCTGCGGAAATTGTTCACTATCCCAAGCTGTCCGTATTAGAGGGTGTAGCAGATCTGCCGGTGTATTTGGCGCCGCTTGGGATGCCGCTCGGCAGGGATCAATACCCACCACCGTGTTATTCTTGAGGGACTTGATTGCTGTTATTTACTGGGAGGTACGGTGCGAATTCGGAAATTTGTTGCTTCCAACTGCTCATTCGAGATCATACCGCCATCGTCTAAGTGGTTTAGCACAGTAGTAAAATTTAATTTCATTCATATCATTTTATTGGTTCAATTCATTACATCTTATGTGCTAACAAAAACGCTTAAAACTAGCTTTATTAACTTAACTATCCTATTCTAACTTACTGGCCCCATGCGGGTGCTCTAAGCTAAACTTAACTCTTAACCTATGTCTTTCGACGTAACCTAACTAAATTTATTTATTGTAACTTAACTAAAATAAGAGTTAAATTAGTAGAATGTTCTCTCCATCTAGTGAGCTGGTCCTCATCCGAGATGAGAAGGTTACCATCTAGGCTCTTAACTGGGTATTGTTTGGAGTTCCAAGCACCAGTCAGCTCCTTAGTGATGCTATAAACAATCCTACTGTCGCACCTGCTCGCTGCTTCTTCAGCCCTTGAAGCCAGTGAGTTGATATGCTGACGTTTGTCATGTCTCACTTTACGCTGCACTTCTTTCTGCTTCGCACGGTATTGGGCTTCTAGCCCGGTTCTCTCTACTGCTGAGGCAGCTGCAATCCGAGCCTTGATTGTTGTACGCTCACCGATCCGTCTCCAGGTGTCTGCAGGTAGCCACGTGCGATTGTTTTCCTGCCTTTTACCGACATAGGTGCGTGCTTCAGCCGTAGAAGCATTTTTCACAGCATTCCAGTGGTCATACAAGCTCTCCTGCATTGTGCTACTAATTGCTTCTGCTTCTAAGGCAAGGTAGTCCCTGAACTGTTGACGCACTTGGCGAACCTTGAGGTATTAAACCTGGTGATTTTAAGTAAGGCTGAGCTGTTGCTATTGACGGATGCAGTACGAAGGCGTATATGAGCTAACATGAGATGGTGATCCCGTTCTAGTCCGATGTCAGCTCCACGTCTGTTTCGAACGTCCAGGAGACAATTTCTAAAGCGACGGCTGATCGCATTGTGGTCGATCTGGTTGGATGTTCGCTGCCTGTGAGTAGAGACCCAACTAATCTTGTGGCAGGTCTTACGCTTAAACAGCGTACCTCCAATGACTAGGCGGTTGGTATTGCAGAAGTCCACAAGCCGCTCACCGTTATCATTACGGTCTCCCAAGCCGTGAACTGCCATCACGTGTTTAAGCATAGTGTTGTCGCTACCTACCTTGGCATTGAGATCCCCTATCACCATTACGATGTCCCCATTAGGCATTTGGTTGTAGACGGAACCTGACTGGCTATAAAAAATTGTCCTTTTCATCCTCAGTCGCGTTTTGAGTCGGAGCATAGCACTATATGATGATAACTTGTCTTAGTCTACTGTAGATTCTAGCCGTTGGACTGCTGGACTTAACACCAGTCCTAGTCCAGAGGCCCGTGCACTTCCAGCTGGTTTACCAGAGTAGAGCATGACAGTGCTTTCTGTTGGCGAGATGTATTCCCCAGCATCGAACCATCTTATCTCGCTCAGCCCTAAGATGTTTATTTTATAGCGTGCGAATTCCCTTTCTGAAGTGGGTCCAATTGAGTCTTGCCGATCCAGAATCCGATCATTGTCCATGTTCGATAGCCAAAGGTCGTCATCAAATTATCCGTCCGTATCCGAGGCGTACGTTTCCGTTTCGAAGTAATTATTTTTTTTACGGTTACGGCTCACTGGGCCACAGACCAACCAACACTTATCCTGTTTTGTGGCGCAGGGGGCTCGCCATTCGTCTTTTTCCGTTCGCAATTTCCAGAGAAATTCCCAAATGGTACCACGAGGTGGTGGGAGTAGGACTTACTAACAGAGCTGCAAGTTGTTCGGCTGCAGTGGCCCTCTCTCAGTGGCAGACCAACACCTATCGGGAGATGCTGCTCCTACGAGGCCTTTGTTAGTCGTTTACCATCTAAAGCTTGTATCATATTTCATGTTAAGGGTTACATGAAATTAAATGACTGTTAAAACTTGCCAAGTTACGTATTTAGTAGCAGGGAACCTAACAAATTATCTTTTAAAGCAATTGGGGAACGTTGTAGATTCTTTTAGCTATAATTTAAGCAACTCCTATAGAACTTGGTATTTATTTAGATCCCAATTCTTTTATCGCCGAAGCCGACAATTCCGCACGTTTTTTGTATCGAACTTGCCCACTTTTTCACATTTATGTTTTTAGTCGGATCCAAATATTACACATAACAGTTGAAGAGAAATTGAAAACATTAGGAACAAACTAGATGGATATGAAAACCATTGCAGGCATTATTTGTGCCCAATCCACTATTATGGGTGGCACTACGTAGTTAGTTGAGAGTTACTGAGTTATAAAATATTGATCTACGAACACTTAAGTTTGAAAGATCTAAGATCATGTATGCATCTACTTATTCTTAAGTCTTAAATGGTTGGAAAATCATTAATGTCCTACTTAATTGAATAAGTGGTTGTTCTGATACATTTTCCATGTAATTAATTTATACGCAATAAATACATTATCTTAAGTTTGGATCTGCCGGTAGCAATTTTCTCGTATAAGTTACATTAATTATAGAAGGATGGAATTCGCATGCAAGCCGTACGTTAGTGTTTAATTATTCAGTGTCCTTCAGTCGTACAGACTAACCCGATTATTTCAAACAATTAAAATTTGGAGTTTGCTTTATCTACTCCTATATGTACGAACATACATACGTCCCAACATTACCTCACTTAGGCTATTTGTATTTCGATGCATAAAATCACATTAGTTTGTTTTAATTAGGTGGTTAACGTCACATTACATTGGACGCACAACATCAGTGCAAACGAATCTTTGCCCGGCTGACTTCAACAAGTGTTTATAATTTGACTGTGATTCTGGTGGGTGATGTATGTACTCATATATGTATGCATACATATGTGTTGGCATGTGTGAGCACGAAGGAGAGTTAAAATGATATGATTACACCTAAAACTGTATGACATTTTGCATGAATTTTCTTTGAATTTCCGATGCGAAAAATAATAATAAAGTATTTTACTGGATCATAGGATCACCCTACATTAAATTACATCACTCGTAAATATGTAGCTATAAGGGTTGAAAAGTTTATTGCCTGAGCTAGACAACAAGCTCAGACGTTTACAAATTACTTTTATTTTTAAACGTAATCTCATTTGATTTTTGCGCTGATGTCATTCTCAGAGTTTATAGCAGAGCCAAGGTAGACAAAGTCCCTTACTACATCGAAGTTATAGCTGCCCACTGTGACGTTCTGTCCAATTCGTCGGTGTTGGCTTTCCCTTCTTCTTGACAGCATATACTTGGTTTTGCCCTCGTTTGTCGCTAAACCCATTTTGGCCGCTTCCGCCTCAATGCTTTCAAACGCACCGGTGACAGCCCGCTGAGTTCTTCCGATAATGTCGATATTGTCGGCGTATGCAAGCAGTTATACAGACTTGTAATAGATTGTGCCTCCGGTGTTGGCTTGTGAGTTCCGCACAATCCATTCAAATACAATATTAAAGAAGTCACATGACAGCGCGTCACTTTGTCTAAAACCTTTTTTGACATCAAAGGTCTCGGTGAGGTCATTACCGACCTTAATGGAGTAGCGAGCGTTCTCCATCATCAGCCTGCACAGACGGACAAGTTTGGCAGGGATGTCAAAACTAGACATGGCTTTATAAAGCTCTTTTCTATAGATGCTGTCATAGGCGGCCTTGAAATCGATAAAGAGGTGGTGAGTATCGATTTGGAATTCTTGGGTTTTCTCCAGGATCTGCCGAAGTGTGAAGATTTGATCGATGGTGGACTTTCCTGGCCTGAAACCGCACTGATAGGGTCCAACCAGGTTGTTGATAAAAGGTTTCAGGCGTTCACAAAATATCGCAGAAAAGATCTTATATGCGATGTTGAGGAGACTGATGCCTTTATAATTGGCGCAGTTGAGGGGGTCTCCTTTCTTGTGGATCGGGCAAACGATGCTGAGGTGCCATTCTTCTCTTCTTCTATGGACTTTACCAATTCATCTCCAGCTGCCTTGAAAAGTTCGGCCGGTAAGCCGTCAGGTCAGGTGGACGGACATTTTTACTATCATCGTCCATGTTGAATGGTTCATTCTGCCTGACACCGGGATGTTGGTCTTTGTCGCCGTTATACAGTCTGCAGAAGTAGTTTTTCCATATTCTCAGCACCGACTGTGATTCTACTACGAGGTTTCCATTTTCATCTCTACAGGTTTCTGTACGAGTATTGCTTCTCGGACACGTTCTTTTTACCTTTTGGTAAAACTTCCGTGCATTGTTCCTGGAGTATAAACTCTCGATATTCTCAAACGCGCGCTTCCCATGCTCTTTCTTCTTCTTTTGGAGAAGTCGATGATTTTCCCGTCTCTTGCTCGTAGAGCTCACGAGCAGCTCTCGTTTTCCTTTGCAGTGCCGCTTTGTATGCCTCTTGTTTTGCTGCATGCACTCGCCGGCATTCTTGGTCAAACCAAGGGTTTCGCGGTTTCGCGTACAACTTCTGTTGATCGTACGTAAAAAAGTTTCTTAACACAATTTTAAGGAAATTTTTTAGGGATACAAATTTCATATAAAAAAAAAAAAATATTAAGTAAAAATGTTGAGAAAAATGTATTTTAAGTAAAAAAATGGAACAACAAATAAATATTTCAAATTTGCTCTCGTCACTAAAAATAACATTTTTGCAGAACGACAAACCCTTATATTTATGCTTTTGGGCGTCAAGCAGTCGTCGCTTTTGTTTCTTTTTGGAAAAGTAAGGTTTATTGCGAGGCACACTGCCATATAACCCACTACTATGTAGCGTCGCGGCGAACAGTGCATGCACTAAAGGGGACTTCAGAAGCTAGGATTATGTCTTCCGCAATTTTCTCTGCACTTGCCGTTGATTTTTTTATTTATTTATTTATTTATCTACGGAGTGATGGACCACAAGGTACATCAGTTATTCTTTGCTGATGATGGAGCCATCATAAATGAGGATCCTACATCCCTGCAACGAGCACTTGATGTGTGGGTGGACGTTTTGGAGGGAAATGGGTATCGCATTAGTTCAAAAAAGACAGAGTACTTGTGCTGCCCGTTCTCTGATCCACTCAGACCTATTCCAGACATTTATTTGAATGGAACAGTGCTTCCCAAGTGCGAAAAGTTCAAATATCTGGGATCTATGATCAATAGCAAAGCAACTTGTGATGACGACATCAATCATCGTGTAAGCGTAGGGTGGATGAAGTGGCGAGAAAATTCCGCTATCTTCTGTGACAGAAAAATGCCCCCTAAGTTGAAAGGAAGGCTCTACACCGCAGTTGTACGTCCAGCGCTCACATACGGTTCACAATGTTGGACGATGTACAAAAAGTATGAGAGTAAATTAACGGCAGCTGAGATGAAGATGCTTCGCATGACAGAAGGAGTGACCAAGCTTGATCGAATAAGAAGTTCGAAGATCCGTGGAAGCTTTCACATCAAGGAAACCATCGTACAAAAATTAGAGCGCGACCGGCTCAGTTGGTATTGCCACGTTCAAAGAAGAGATCATTTGAACCCTGTTAAAAAGGCAATATCTATGCACGTTCCAAAGACATCGCGATGTAGGAAAGGCAGGCCTATAAACGCCTGGATCAGACAAATGCGACGACATCGGCATTTCATTGGCCTCAGTAACCAAGTGATCCAAAATCGGCAGGCCTGCCGATATTTTCTGAGGTCAAATAGGCGAACCCCACAGGCGGATCAGTAGAAATGCAGTGAAGTGGGAGGGCTGTGATCCCTTGTTTTCGGATCATAGCCTCGCTGATAAAAGGAAGAAGAAGATTTATCTACGGAGTTGATCTCTTACAGATTTATAAATTATGCACATATTTGGTGTAAATATTTTCATAGATATATGTACATATATGTATGTATGTATTGCAATAAAATATTAAATAAATTACAATAATTCAAATTGAAGCAAATTTCTAATTGTAGCTCTACAAAGACTAAAGTTTATATAATCGAGTAGATCTAGCAAAAGGCTCATTTAAATGATAATTAAATCTATGATTTTGTTAGCACTTCCCTGACAATAGACCGTGTTTTACCTTCGGACAATCTTTTTGGCCTACCAGGACGAGGTTGATCCTTAATGTCTTTGAACCTCCCAAAATTATCTAAACATTTTTTTAGCTGTGCTATGGCCTATCCACTATATCTGCTAAGTCCCGCAATGATTTTGCTTCCTTTCTTAATTTTAATACAAATTTGCGCGTTTCAATTGAACTTTATTTTCCCATTTTGAGAAATCCACGTGAGATATCTCTTCTTCGACTCTGGCAAAGCTTAAAAAAAAAGAAACGAAACGAGTGTAATAGGTGTTTTCCCGGCTACCAGAATCTGTTACAATGTCTGCCTCTAGTTGTACACTTTTTTTTGACGCGTAGAAAATGAAACAGTTTTGGTTATCTTTTTATTGCTAGTCTTTTTGTAAAGTTTTGTTTGCCAAATATTTCAGAACAGTCTGCTTATAAAATGTTCATAAATATTTCATAAGAGGATACAAACCATTCCTTCAAATAAAATGTTAAATTTGCAACATGGAAGTGTACACTTTCTTTTGACGCTCACAGTATACAATCGATTTGTCGTAAGAAGGGGTATAATATAGAAGTAAATTTAGTATCCTGAATCAGTTATTGAAATTTCAAATCCCTTTTACATATATTCTTAACTGACAAAAATCATTTTCCTATGCCTTACACACATACGGATATGACTACAAAATGACTGAATCGACTTGAATATGACTTGATTCCTCGATTAGTACATTTCCTGCTGAAGAGATTGAGATATAAATCATTATTCTGTGATTCTTATAACGGAAGCAATAAGCAGAAATTTAATTATTTGAGATATAAAGATATTACAGATATGCGTAGGTCATTACCCTGTTTATATGCAGAGTCGAGGAGTCGAGTCAGGTTCGAGTCCAGATTTCGATCTGAGTATTTCTACGCACGGAGTCGGATGGTTGAAAAGTCCAAATGTGGTGGAACTAACAGATGAGTATGGCAAACACTCTGGTTTTGATTGTGTTAGTGTTCTGTTTAGTTCTAGTTTTTGCACTTAATAAATATGAAATAACTGAAAATAAAACCTTACCCGCAGCTAACCATGAGCTCAATCAAAACAAAGCGATTTCCCACCCCGAACAAAAAATCAGGAAAGATCCTCAGCTCTGTTAGCTGAGTCGAGTCGAGTCGAACCCATTCGGACTCGAACTGCGTTTATATGTATTTGGAACCGGTTTGGAACCAGTTCCGACTCTGCATATAAACAGGGTAATTGCAATCAATGGAGTAAACAAAATCAACCGATTAAGGTTAAAAAAAATATTTATTAGGACAATGCGTCGCGAGTGACGACCAACTTAATTCTAAAGTACAATTTTAACTTACACTTCTACTTATAGGCTAAATATGTCTATTCATCGATTTACCAAATGTAAGAAAATATTCCAGACGGGAATATGGTATTACAGAAAATTTAAACAAATACACTTCAATTCTTAATGTAATATGATAGCGCTGAGTCGATGAATATGGGTGCACGCATGCAAGTTCAATAACCTGAACTGCAGCGCGTGTGCTGACGAGTGCTATCATAACTTCTTCCTCCTCAAAGATCTGCGTTCCGTAGATTTATGCAAAGTTGACATTGATTGGAGTTCAGCTCGTACAATGACTTCGATGATTTTCCTAGCTCTGTTGGTGTTGAACTAGAAATTGGAACTATTGATATGAGTGGTGTTACTACATCAACTTTTCTGCTACTCTGGCTTCTAGACTTTTTACAAAAGATGACAAGACTTACAATGACAATAAAAAGTATAATGATGCTAGTAGCTGTAATGATAGAGATTTTGTGATTAGTACTAAACTTTTGCATCTTTAAAACATTTTGCAAATGGAGTTCATGAAGATATTCTAAATTTAGTTTTACACTTTTTTCGGTAAGGTTGGTTTGCAAAATGGGTGGTAGGATATGATATGTCTTGACTTCCTTGTTGGTGAATTCACGTCCATTCAGTTGAATCGTATCATTGAAGAATTGTATCAGATAACTCCCGTTTAGGTGGCGTTCTGACCCTTGATGTATTAGGCTTCCATTTAAATTAGTCAAGAAGATGGTGTTCTCACCGATTTCTTCAATTACTGGGTTCCTGTTGTACTGGAGGTCGCATTCCGCATTCATTCCCTTCAGAAGTTGAGAAATGCAATGTTCCTTAGGTAGTTCTTGTAGTTGTTTGTCCTTACAGATTGTGGTGTTACGAATGACCTTACACCTTTCGATTATTCCAAACTGCTGCTGCTGATTTACCAGTAATTCTATGAAATCCAGATGTATTTGCTTGCATCCCCTTATGGTAGAACGGATTTGCAGATGGTTGTATTCTGCATTGCTGGTTCTCGGCAAGGATACTATATAAAGTAGAGTAGATTTTGAGGCTATCATGGATGGTTCTGCATATTCTATTGCCTCAACTTCGTTGTTGTATGGAAGAATTTCGACTTGAGAAATTATTTGATTAATTTCTTCCCTGTCTAGCACCTTGGTATTGACTATTCCAGTTTTCGCGAGTTGTGCCGCTGATACTATTTCATTGATTTCTTCCTTGATGATTCCCAGTTTATTGTACATTATTTGTTCATATCTTTCGGTATTGTTTCGTTCAAGGTGCTTTGCAATATTGTTGTAATCGGCTATTAATTTATTTACTGTCTCGGTTAGCTTATTGTTAACTTTATACTGCTCGTTATTATTCTCTATTATTTGGTTTTCGTTAGTGAGAATTTTATCCCAATCGGTGGCGTCTGGGTTACCGGCTAGCCACTTCCAAGCTGAGCCAATCCAGCTAATCGATCTCTTACTTCTGCGTGTGTGGACTCCAAGCCTCCCAAGCAGTCCCTGAATTTGTAGTAGCTGATGATTTAATTGAGATTTTAAAATGCTGTCTGGTCTAATTTGATGTTGTATAATTGCTGTTATTTCATTCACCACTTCTTCATAACGCTTCATGTTGATCACGTGGATTAGTTTGTAGCTGCCATCTATGATTCGTCCAGTTCCTTGTTTGACTGTTACTATCGGACTAAAGTACTCAAAGACATCGAAGGATGCTGATCCCGTACAATCTGGAAGAAAAGAAAGTTATGCCTCAGAAGTGTTCTTAATATTCGACTTGTGGATTCTTCTTCCAGAAACAGTTGTAACTGTGACCCTGCTGTCTTTTGCGACTATTTCCTTTTTAAATATTGGTTTTTGCTTCCCATGCCTTTTTTTATCTGCAACATAGATCGTATCACCAGTTTTATACGATTTAGGTTTACTCCTTCTCAAGTTCTCTCGTAGGTTTTTAAGAGTTTGGTGACGCTTAATTTGATCAATTAAATCACAGTTCAACTTGTTCCTAAAGTTGACCAAATTTTGGTAGTTAATGCGTTGACTCCTCCCAAAGAAGATATCTACTGGTTTTTTCTTGGTCACGGAGTGAAAGGTGTTGTTGTATCTATCCACAGATATTTCAACTATTTCCTTCCGGGGTAAGTCTGCGTATTCCCTTTGTAGACATCTTACTAACTCCAAGATGGTCGAATGGACACGCTCCACTGTCCGGTTCACTTCACTTTTTCCAGTGGGTGTTCTGTATATTTGAATACCTAAGGATTTTATGTAGTTTCCTATAATGGGGCTGCTTAAGCTCCCTTCGTTGTCTATAACGAGAATTTTCGGTGCAGTAAAATAATGAAGTATCTTTGTAATTTTTCCCCGGAGATGAAGAACTGATCTGTCTTATATGCGAAAGAATTTGGCATATTTTGAAAATTTATCAACGCATGTAATAAATTTATCATCCTTTATATCCATTATGTCAATGTGTAAAATTTCAGAAGGGTATGTTGGTATTGGTGTAGGTTGGAGCTTGGGCTTGAATGGATGTCTGTCGTACTTACTTGTATTACAAACGTCGCAATGTTTAATATACTTTCTTATTTTATTGGTTAATTGGGGAAAATAATACCTTTCCAGTATCTGGTCCTTATTTTCGGTGGCATTCCGGTGCGCTGGCATATGCTCTTCCTCTATTATACGCATTTGATTGGCTTCGTTGGCTATATTTTCGACAACCCTCTGTGTTATTCGTATTTTTGCTTTCGCAAAATGCTCTTTATAGACTTCTTGGAGCATGTCTAGGTACTGCTCTGGCATTTTAATCCCATTGATAATGTTAAAGTTGAGCGTTTCCTTAAGAGTCCTAATAAGTTCCTGTTTGTTCAAGTTTGAGATTGCTACGTAATGCCGATTATATGAAGGATGCGGCTGTTCGTATGCGTTTACCTTACCTTTCCCAATATGATTTGGTTCTTGAAAACGTTTCTAGGTGCTTCGCAATGGGGTATTAGATCGGTGTTGTCTTCTTCAGCGCTGTGCATCGTCTCTGCTGTATCTGTGCTTTCCGTTAGGGCATTGACTTCGGTTTTCAATCTTGAAAGAGCGTCTGCAACCACATTTGTCCTTCCGACCTTATAAACTAGTTCGTAGTCATATTTCTCTATTCCTGATTTCCATCTTTTTAACTTAGCGTTTGTATTTCTGGCGCTAAGTGCGAACATCAAAGGCTGATGGTCAGTCAGGATTTTGATTTTCTTTGCTACATAGAGGTAATTCCGTAAATTGTCTAGAGCCCAGACAATTGCCAACATTTCTTTTTCATTCGTGGCATAATTTTCCTCTGTCCTATTTAGCGATCGGGAGATGTAGGTGATTGGTTTATCCTTACCGATCTCGCCTTGACTCAAAACTGCACCTATAGCGTGGTTGGAAGCGTCAAAAGGTTTTTCGAAATCAGGAAATATAAGGATTTCAGATGACGTTAGCAGTTCTTTAAGGGTTTCAAAGGCTGTTAGTTCAGTTTTATTGAGTCTTATTTGAATTTTTCTTGACTGATTTGCCTTTGCCTGTGCGATCTCCCCCCTTGTAAGATTTGTAAGGGGTTTCGCAATCTTAGCGAAGTCCCTGATAAATCGCCTATAGTATGATGTTAGCCCTTAAAATCCCTTAAGTTCCTTTAAATTCTCAGGTGCCTTAATTTTTCGAATAGCATCTATCTTTTTCGGAACGGGTCTTATTCCATCTTTCGTAATCAGATAGCCCAGGAATTCAGTTTGTTCCTTAAAAAACTCTATCTTATCCAGATTAACCTTTAGATTTGCTTCCTGGAGTCTGCGAAAAATTGTGTCAATGTTTTTGAGATGTTCTTCTTCATTCTTACCAAATATGATCACATCATCTATATAGACGTAACAGATCTTTCCAATGTATTCCTTAAGTACGTCGTCTATCATTCGCTGAAATATAGATGGTCCATTTCGAAGCCCAAAGGGTAACCTGGTGAACTCATACTTTCCGTTTAGGGTGGAAAAAGCTGTTTTGATGATGTCGCTTTCCTTCATTTTTATTTGGTGAAACCCAGAAGTTAAGTCCAGTGTTGTAAAGTATTTAGATTTCCCTAAACTTGCGATCGTATTTGCGATGTCTGGGATAGGATATGTATCTGGAATAGTTACGGTGTTAAGTCGCTTAAAGTCTATTACCATACGGTGTTTTCTTTCGCCGGATGCGCCAATTTTTTTCAGCACCACCCATATTGGTGAATTGTATGGGCTCTTGGATGGTCTAATGATACCATTATCAAGCAGTTTTCTAATCTGGTTGTCGACTTCTTCCAGCATGTTCACTGGATAGGGGTAGGTTTTGGCTCATCGGTTGTTGTGTGAATTTCTGCCCTTACGTTTGCGTCTATAATGTCTCTATCGTTAATGGGGCCAAAAATAACTTCATATCTCTTAATAATTTTCCTGATTTCTGTCTTAATTTTTCCATGCAAATGTTCGTCCCTTATTTCAAAGCTATTAACTTGGGCAGACTCCTTAGATTTTAATGGCATCTCTATACCCGATTCGATTTTCAAGATATTGTTTTTCCGGTCAATTATGGCTCCAAGTTCACGCAAGATATCATCGCCGATGATACCGTCGAAGGACCTAAGGCCAGGAAGAACAAAGAATGTTATAAGTGTGTTGTTTCCTAAGCAAGCGAAGAATTTCCCGCTAACTTTCCGATTGATTTCCAGTTCCCCTCCTGCAGAATGTATTTTGAACGGTTTCTCCGTTGGTTGTGAATTTAATGCTAAATTAGTCTGAATAAAATTTTTGTTCGCCCCTGTGTCAATAAGAAATTTTAAAATCTTTCCATCCCGAGTCTTATATTCTAGGGAATGCCAGAGAGGCATCCATCATAAAATTTAACTCCGAGTTTCTTCTTCTTGATATTCACTATTCTCAATTTCTTCTTCATACTCCTGGATGTAATCTTCGTATGCCTGAACCTCGTCTCCTTGTTCTTGGGTTTCCAGGTTAAACAGCCTCTGCTGCTTTTGTGGAATGTCGGATGACTCATTTGATGATCTTATCTTCTGAGTCGGTCGGTTAATATAATTCACTTGCCTAGTTTGCACTGATCTGTCGATATCCATTGGGGTTGCTGGCTTAGGCTGCGTAGGCCTAGGAGGTGGATAATTTGGCCTGGGTGCAACATGGCGTTGTTGGTGCTGGATGTTGTATGCGGAATTTCTTTGCTGAGCATTGAGTGCCCTTGTTGGAGGTGGTGGCCTCGGCGGCAAATCTCGCTTTTGGGAATAGATTTGGTTGATTGGCGTCGTTATAGAGTTCACCACTTCCTTTTTATGCACTGTCATATTCCGGTAATCCATGTTTTGAATTTCCAGGCATACTGAGTATGCTTCTGGAAGAGTCTTTGGTCTTTGGATCATTAGGATTTTTCCCAGTTCACCATTTAGACCCCGAATGAAGATGTCTAATGCTCGATTTCGATACATTTCGACTAGAGCATTGACTGTCTCAAGGGAATACTCTTCTGTTTTAAGTTTATTGATTATCAGAGAGAATTGATGGTTTACATTAGCGTAAAATTCATCAATAGATGCATTCCCTTGCCTTATATTGCCTAGCTGATGCTCAAGGGTTCTGATGTCCCTTTTATCTGCATAATGCAGCGATAGGCACTTTTTTATGGACGTCCAGTCGTCATCAAAGATGTTGTATGATATCAGAGCTGCATTCGCAGCCCCTCGTACCTTTTGACGAATAGTTTGTAGTAACGCCGTAGTAACGCATGAGTTTACTCATGTCTTTAAGGTCTTGCTCGGTTTTTGGCGCAGCAATAACCGGCTCGGAGGCTGGTGTGGCTGGTTCTGGAACTGCGGAAGCAGGTTTAAGTTCCATTGCCGTGAGCCGTAGATCGAGTTGTTTAAGAAGCTCCATTTGGGCGTTCAGAGCCCCAGTTATATTAAAAACTTCTACTTTTAATTGCTCCATTATTTAAAGATTTGTGTGCATTTATATACGATTGTAAATGCAAACTTTTACTACGTGTAAAAATTTTTTTGTGTTTTTCGTTAGGAAATTATTCGTGTATAAAATTAATTAAATATTATAAAAGTTGTACTCACATTAGTACATAGACAGCTGCATTCATCTCTTGCTGCTGGACATTAAGTTGGTTTCCTCTTGTCCTGTCTTGCTCCACACGCGAAATAGGCCGTAAATGTCCCGTTTAGTCAAGCACAACAATACGTTTCTTCTTGACCTACTAGTGGTACGCGCTTATTCACACGCGTTTTTTGTATCGCATGCACTTATTTACACGATTTTTTTTTGTCCGTTTTTGAACCCATTTTTTATTTTCGCACTTCACAGATCACGGAAATTTTCTTTCCCTACCGCAATATTCTTATGGGTGATTGGGTATGCATTTTTCTCAGTTGTTAAGATAATGCACTTTTATGGACCCTCGTATTTATTTTAGCACTTCACGAGTCGCGGAAATTTCTTCTTCGTTACCGCAATGTTCTTAGGGCTGATCGGGTACGAGTTTTTGGAATCTCAATGTTCTTATGGCTTATTGAGATTTACGCGATTTTCCCGGATCTCAATGTTCTTATGGTTTGATTGAGATTTTTCGTCAGGGTCCCTGCTCGGCGCCAGTAAACAAAATCAACCGATTAAGGTTAAAAAAAATATTTATTAGGACAATGCGTCGCGAGTGACGACCAACTTAATTCTAAAGTACAATTTTAACTTACACTTCTACTTATAGGCTAAATATGTCTATTCATCGATTTACCAAATGTAAGAAAATATTCCAGACGGGAATATGGTATTACAGAAAATTTAAACAAATACACTTCAATTCTTAATGTAATATGATAGCGCTGAGTCGATGAATATGGGTGCACGCATGCAAGTTCAATAACCTGAACTGCAGCGCGTGTGCTGACGAGTGCTATCATAACTTCTTCCTCCTCAAAGATCTGCGTTCCGTAGATTTATGCAAAGTTGACATTGATTGGAGTTCAGCTCGTACAATGACTTCGATGATTTTCCTAGCTCTGTTGGTGTTGAACTAGAAATTGGAACTATTGATATGAGTGGTGTTACTACATCAACTTTTCTGCTACTCTGGCTTCTAGACTTTTTACAAAAGATGACAAGACTTACAATGACAATAAAAAGTATAATGATGCTAGTAGCTGTAATGATAGAGATTTTGTGATTAGTACTAAACTTTTGCATCTTTAAAACATTTTGCAAATGGAGTTCATGAAGATATTCTAAATTTAGTTTTACACTTTTTTGGTTTGCAAAATGGGTGGTAGGATATGATATGTCTTGACTTCCTTGTTGGTGAATTCACGTCCATTCAGTTGAATCGTATCATTGAAGAATTGTATCAGATAACTCCCGTTTAGGTGGCGTTCTGACCCTTGATGTATTAGGCTTCCATTTAAATTAGTCAAGAAGATGGTGTTCTCACCGATTTCTTCAATTACTGGGTTCCTGTTGTACTGGAGGTCGCATTCCGCATTCATTCCCTTCAGAAGTTGAGAAATGCAATGTTCCTTAGGTAGTTCTTGTAGTTGTTTGTCCTTACAGATTGTGGTGTTACGAATGACCTTACACCTTTCGATTATTCCAAACTGCTGCTGCTGATTTACCAGTAATTCTATGAAATCCAGATGTATTTGCTTGCATCCCCTTATGGTAGAACGGATTTGCAGATGGTTGTATTCTGCATTGCTGGTTCTCGGCAAGGATACTATATAAAGTAGAGTAGATTTTGAGGCTATCATGGATGGTTCTGCATATTCTATTGCCTCAACTTCGTTGTTGTATGGAAGAATTTCGACTTGAGAAATTATTTGATTAATTTCTTCCCTGTCTAGCACCTTGGTATTGACTATTCCAGTTTTCGCGAGTTGTGCCGCTGATACTATTTCATTGATTTCTTCCTTGATGATTCCCAGTTTATTGTACATTATTTGTTCATATCTTTCGGTATTGTTTCGTTCAAGGTGCTTTGCAATATTGTTGTAATCGGCTATTAATTTATTTACTGTCTCGGTTAGCTTATTGTTAACTTTATACTGCTCGTTATTATTCTCTATTATTTGGTTTTCGTTAGTGAGAATTTTATCCCAATCGGTGGCGTCTGGGTTACCGGCTAGCCACTTCCAAGCTGAGCCAATCCAGCTAATCGATCTCTTACTTCTGCGTGTGTGGACTCCAAGCCTCCCAAGCAGTCCCTGAATTTGTAGTAGCTGATGATTTAATTGAGATTTTAAAATGCTGTCTGGTCTAATTTGATGTTGTATAATTGCTGTTATTTCATTCACCACTTCTTCATAACGCTTCATGTTGATCACGTGGATTAGTTTGTAGCTGCCATCTATGATTCGTCCAGTTCCTTGTTTGACTGTTACTATCGGACTAAAGTACTCAAAGACATCGAAGGATGCTGATCCCGTACAATCTGGAAGAAAAGAAAGTTATGCCTCAGAAGTGTTCTTAATATTCGACTTGTGGATTCTTCTTCCAGAAACAGTTGTAACTGTGACCCTGCTGTCTTTTGCGACTATTTCCTTTTTAAATATTGGTTTTTGCTTCCCATGCCTTTTTTTATCTGCAACATAGATCGTATCACCAGTTTTATACGATTTAGGTTTACTCCTTCTCAAGTTCTCTCGTAGGTTTTTAAGAGTTTGGTGACGCTTAATTTGATCAATTAAATCACAGTTCAACTTGTTCCTAAAGTTGACCAAATTTTGGTAGTTAATGCGTTGACTCCTCCCAAAGAAGATATCTACTGGTTTTTTCTTGGTCACGGAGTGAAAGGTGTTGTTGTATCTATCCACAGATATTTCAACTATTTCCTTCCGGGGTAAGTCTGCGTATTCCCTTTGTAGACATCTTACTAACTCCAAGATGGTCGAATGGACACGCTCCACTGTCCGGTTCACTTCACTTTTTCCAGTGGGTGTTCTGTATATTTGAATACCTAAGGATTTTATGTAGTTTCCTATAATGGGGCTGCTTAAGCTCCCTTCGTTGTCTATAACGAGAATTTTCGGTGCAGTAAAATAATGAAGTATCTTTGTAATTTTTCCCCGGAGATGAAGAACTGATCTGTCTTATATGCGAAAGAATTTGGCATATTTTGAAAATTTATCAACGCATGTAATAAATTTATCATCCTTTATATCCATTATGTCAATGTGTAAAATTTCAGAAGGGTATGTTGGTATTGGTGTAGGTTGGAGCTTGGGCTTGAATGGATGTCTGTCGTACTTACTTGTATTACAAACGTCGCAATGTTTAATATACTTTCTTATTTTATTGGTTAATTGGGGAAAATAATACCTTTCCAGTATCTGGTCCTTATTTTCGGTGGCATTCCGGTGCGCTGGCATATGCTCTTCCTCTATTATACGCATTTGATTGGCTTCGTTGGCTATATTTTCGACAACCCTCTGTGTTATTCGTATTTTTGCTTTCGCAAAATGCTCTTTATAGACTTCTTGGAGCATGTCTAGGTACTGCTCTGGCATTTTAATCCCATTGATAATGTTAAAGTTGAGCGTTTCCTTAAGAGTCCTAATAAGTTCCTGTTTGTTCAAGTTTGAGATTGCTACGTAATGCCGATTATATGAAGGATGCGGCTGTTCGTATGCGTTTACCTTACCTTTCCCAATATGATTTGGTTCTTGAAAACGTTTCTAGGTGCTTCGCAATGGGGTATTAGATCGGTGTTGTCTTCTTCAGCGCTGTGCATCGTCTCTGCTGTATCTGTGCTTTCCGTTAGGGCATTGACTTCGGTTTTCAATCTTGAAAGAGCGTCTGCAACCACATTTGTCCTTCCGACCTTATAAACTAGTTCGTAGTCATATTTCTCTATTCCTGATTTCCATCTTTTTAACTTAGCGTTTGTATTTCTGGCGCTAAGTGCGAACATCAAAGGCTGATGGTCAGTCAGGATTTTGATTTTCTTTGCTACATAGAGGTAATTCCGTAAATTGTCTAGAGCCCAGACAATTGCCAACATTTCTTTTTCATTCGTGGCATAATTTTCCTCTGTCCTATTTAGCGATCGGGAGATGTAGGTGATTGGTTTATCCTTACCGATCTCGCCTTGACTCAAAACTGCACCTATAGCGTGGTTGGAAGCGTCAAAAGGTTTTTCGAAATCAGGAAATATAAGGATTTCAGATGACGTTAGCAGTTCTTTAAGGGTTTCAAAGGCTGTTAGTTCAGTTTTATTGAGTCTTATTTGAATTTTTCTTGACTGATTTGCCTTTGCCTGTGCGATCTCCCCCCTTGTAAGATTTGTAAGGGGTTTCGCAATCTTAGCGAAGTCCCTGATAAATCGCCTATAGTATGATGTTAGCCCTTAAAATCCCTTAAGTTCCTTTAAATTCTCAGGTGCCTTAATTTTTCGAATAGCATCTATCTTTTTCGGAACGGGTCTTATTCCATCTTTCGTAATCAGATAGCCCAGGAATTCAGTTTGTTCCTTAAAAAACTCTATCTTATCCAGATTAACCTTTAGATTTGCTTCCTGGAGTCTGCGAAAAATTGTGTCAATGTTTTTGAGATGTTCTTCTTCATTCTTACCAAATATGATCACATCATCTATATAGACGTAACAGATCTTTCCAATGTATTCCTTAAGTACGTCGTCTATCATTCGCTGAAATATAGATGGTCCATTTCGAAGCCCAAAGGGTAACCTGGTGAACTCATACTTTCCGTTTAGGGTGGAAAAAGCTGTTTTGATGATGTCGCTTTCCTTCATTTTTATTTGGTGAAACCCAGAAGTTAAGTCCAGTGTTGTAAAGTATTTAGATTTCCCTAAACTTGCGATCGTATTTGCGATGTCTGGGATAGGATATGTATCTGGAATAGTTACGGTGTTAAGTCGCTTAAAGTCTATTACCATACGGTGTTTTCTTTCGCCGGATGCGCCAATTTTTTTCAGCACCACCCATATTGGTGAATTGTATGGGCTCTTGGATGGTCTAATGATACCATTATCAAGCAGTTTTCTAATCTGGTTGTCGACTTCTTCCAGCATGTTCACTGGATAGGGGTAGGTTTTGGCTCATCGGTTGTTGTGTGAATTTCTGCCCTTACGTTTGCGTCTATAATGTCTCTATCGTTAATGGGGCCAAAAATAACTTCATATCTCTTAATAATTTTCCTGATTTCTGTCTTAATTTTTCCATGCAAATGTTCGTCCCTTATTTCAAAGCTATTAACTTGGGCAGACTCCTTAGATTTTAATGGCATCTCTATACCCGATTCGATTTTCAAGATATTGTTTTTCCGGTCAATTATGGCTCCAAGTTCACGCAAGATATCATCGCCGATGATACCGTCAAAGGACCTAAGGCCAGGAAGAACAAAGAATGTTATAAGTGTGTTGTTTCCTAAGCAAGCGAAGAATTTCCCGCTAACTTTCCGATTGATTTCCAGTTCCCCTCCTGCAGAATGTATTTTGAACGGTTTCTCCGTTGGTTGTGAATTTAATGCTAAATTAGTCTGAATAAAATTTTTGTTCGCCCCTGTGTCAATAAGAAATTTTAAAATCTTTCCATCCCGAGTCTTATATTCTAGGGAATGCCAGAGAGGCATCCATCATAAAATTTAACTCCGAGTTTCTTCTTCTTGATATTCACTATTCTCAATTTCTTCTTCATACTCCTGGATGTAATCTTCGTATGCCTGAACCTCGTCTCCTTGTTCTTGGGTTTCCAGGTTAAACAGCCTCTGCTGCTTTTGTGGAATGTCGGATGACTCATTTGATGATCTTATCTTCTGAGTCGGTCGGTTAATATAATTCACTTGCCTAGTTTGCACTGATCTGTCGATATCCATTGGGGTTGCTGGCTTAGGCTGCGTAGGCCTAGGAGGTGGATAATTTGGCCTGGGTGCAACATGGCGTTGTTGGTGCTGGATGTTGTATGCGGAATTTCTTTGCTGAGCATTGAGTGCCCTTGTTGGAGGTGGTGGCCTCGGCGGCAAATCTCGCTTTTGGGAATAGATTTGGTTGATTGGCGTCGTTATAGAGTTCACCACTTCCTTTTTATGCACTGTCATATTCCGGTAATCCATGTTTTGAATTTCCAGGCATACTGAGTATGCTTCTGGAAGAGTCTTTGGTCTTTGGATCATTAGGATTTTTCCCAGTTCACCATTTAGACCCCGAATGAAGATGTCTAATGCTCGATTTCGATACATTTCGACTAGAGCATTGACTGTCTCAAGGGAATACTCTTCTGTTTTAAGTTTATTGATTATCAGAGAGAATTGATGGTTTACATTAGCGTAAAATTCATCAATAGATGCATTCCCTTGCCTTATATTGCCTAGCTGATGCTCAAGGGTTCTGATGTCCCTTTTATCTGCATAATGCAGCGATAGGCACTTTTTTATGGACGTCCAGTCGTCATCAAAGATGTTGTATGATATCAGAGCTGCATTCGCAGCCCCTCGTACCTTTTGACGAATAGTTTGTAGTAACGCCGTAGTAACGCATGAGTTTACTCATGTCTTTAAGGTCTTGCTCGGTTTTTGGCGCAGCAATAACCGGCTCGGAGGCTGGTGTGGCTGGTTCTGGAACTGCGGAAGCAGGTTTAAGTTCCATTGCCGTGAGCCGTAGATCGAGTTGTTTAAGAAGCTCCATTTGGGCGTTCAGAGCCCCAGTTATATTAAAAACTTCTACTTTTAATTGCTCCATTATTTAAAGATTTGTGTGCATTTATATACGATTGTAAATGCAAACTTTTACTACGTGTAAAAATTTTTTTGTGTTTTTCGTTAGGAAATTATTCGTGTATAAAATTAATTAAATATTATAAAAGTTGTACTCACATTAGTACATAGACAGCTGCATTCATCTCTTGCTGCTGGACATTAAGTTGGTTTCCTCTTGTCCTGTCTTGCTCCACACGCGAAATAGGCCGTAAATGTCCCGTTTAGTCAAGCACAACAATACGTTTCTTCTTGACCTACTAGTGGTACGCGCTTATTCACACGCGTTTTTTGTATCGCATGCACTTATTTACACGATTTTTTTTTGTCCGTTTTTGAACCCATTTTTTATTTTCGCACTTCACAGATCACGGAAATTTTCTTTCCCTACCGCAATATTCTTATGGGTGATTGGGTATGCATTTTTCTCAGTTGTTAAGATAATGCACTTTTATGGACCCTCGTATTTATTTTAGCACTTCACGAGTCGCGGAAATTTCTTCTTCGTTACCGCAATGTTCTTAGGGCTGATCGGGTACGAGTTTTTGGAATCTCAATGTTCTTATGGCTTATTGAGATTTACGCGATTTTCCCGGATCTCAATGTTCTTATGGTTTGATTGAGATTTTTCGTCAGGGTCCCTGCTCGGCGCCAGTAAACAAAATCAACCGATTAAGGTTAAAAAAAATATTTATTAGGACAATGCGTCGCGAGTGACGACCAACTAAATTCTAAAGTACAATTTTAACTTACACTTCTACTTATAGGCTAAATATGTCTATTCATCGATTTACCAAATGTAAGAAAATATTCCAGACGGGAATATGGTATTACAGAAAATTTAAACAAATACACTTCAATTCTTAATGTAATATGATAGCGCTGAGTCGATGAATCTGGGTGCGCGCATGCAAGTTCGATAACCTGAACTGCAGCGCGTGTGCTGACGAGTGCTATCATAACTATGGCCCACCAGTGGAGTGCACGCATATCCATGTTCATCAAACAAACCTTTTTTGTTCTCTTTTCTTTATTTGCACTATTGAAGGTTTCTTATTTAATTATGTATCTCGGGAACCACTCAAGGGATTTGAATGTGGTTTTCGCTGTTATGATTTGCATTTCCAGGGGAAGGTATTTAAAATTGCAATACCACTTACAGGAACTAAGCATTCGAGGTCTAAGTGGCAGAAAGAGGGTCAACATGAAACTAGCACGGTCGTAACTCAACAATGGTTTATTGGATTTAAAAACAAAAAAAAAGGTTTTTAGTAAATTTTGTAAAATTCATTTGAGCTATAAATCATCTTTCTGTGTTATCCTGAAGCTGAGCTATGTTCAAAACAATTGATGAAATTATTGCAATGATTTTTCATCAGTAGAGACCGCAGCCAACAGTCGTTCACAGACTTTCGCAGAGTACAAACGTGTTTCGGCTTCTATTAAAACAGTGTTGACTGATTTTAAGTAGAAAATTATACAGTGTGTAGAAGAAGGCGACATAGCCCAGTGGTAGTGACACGGCCACTCATCGTTCACAGACCTTCGCGGAGATCAGACGTGTTTCGGATTCGCTTGACTAATAGTAGTCACTTTTTTAAGAGGGCAATTAGACAGCAAGTAAATAAGGGACAAGTTAGCCTAGTTGGCGTAATACCGCCAGTTAAGCCAGCGACACTGCTTCGACTCCCGGCCAGGCACACCATTTTTTATTTTTTTATTTTAATTGAAATAAACAATCAGGAAAAGTGAATAAAAGTAAAAACAAGATCAGGTGATGGAATCCGATGAGCGGTTCGCTCTCCCAGTTACGGGATCAGCGGACCAAACAGCATCTGCCGATGACGAAGTGGAGTCGTCAGACCATCAAACCATAGGGTCAGCTGATGGAACATCAAAGCGAAGGAGGAGGTTAAGGCCGATTCCTAACTTGGCAAAGCGCCCCTTAATATCAGTCTCAGCCGAAAAGCTGCCGGTTGGAGTGAAGGGAGGGGCACCAACGAAAGCAACAATGATAGCAGCAAAACATGGTCAGACCACTCACAAATTGGTGTACGTCTCCGATGGTCATGAAGGCCAGTTTCTAAAAGTGGACAACAGATTTGCTGAGTTGGCGACCTCGGAATCAGATGATGAAGAGGAAGAAATGCCAGCATTAAGCAACAGCATCAAGCAGATTCGGGAGAGCATCAATGCGATCAAGGCCAAACAAACGGCCAGGAGGGAGAAAGAGCTACAGCTGATGGTGCAGAATGTGCAGCAAAAGCATTACCACAGCCAGCACAAAGCCAACTGCAAGTGGAAAAAGAGCCGCAGCAACAGCAGCAGAAAAAACAACAGCCATAGCCGCAGCCAAAGCCACAGCGGCAGGCCAATCCAAAGCAACAGCTGCAAAAACAACCCCAACAACAACAGCAGCGGAAAAAGGAGCTACCGCAACAGCAGTAAAAAGCCCAGAGGCAACAACAACAGTAGCAGCAGAAACAACAGCCGCAGCAACAACAGCAGCAGAAACAGCATCACCAGCAGCAGCAACAACAGCAGCAGCAGAAACAACAGCACCAGCAGCAGCAACAACAGCAGCAGCAGCAACAGCAGTCACAGCAGAAGACAAAACAGAGGGTGCCGCCGATCAACACCTTCAAGATGGAGCTGAAGGACACCATCGAACTATGTAGGTCGACCATAAGTAATCATTTTTATATCAAACGACTAAGCGTGGATATGCATGCTTGCCACTGCCCCACAGTGGAGCAGTACCACCAAATTAAAAATTTATTAAGGCAATCGGAGCTCTTCTCCTTCACCCCGAATGGGGAAAAGTTGCAAACCGCGCTTCTGAAGGGGATGGAACCGTCTACCGAACCGGACGAGCTCTTAAAGCTACTCAAAGAGAGAGAGTGCGATGGGCTCATTTTCGTAGGGATTAAGCCATGCATCACAGCTAAGGCCAAAAGGGAGAAACGGAAATTACCGTTCTGCCTGGTTCAGCTCTCACCCAACAGCAAACTGGATGTTCTAAGGAGTATCAAAGTCCTAGACTACAAGGTTGTCACCTGGGAAAAAGTAAAGAGTAGCGAAGGCATGATACAATGCGTTCGCTGCCAGAGGTTTGGGCACACCGCGTCGAACTGCGATATGCAACCTCGATGCGTGAAATGTGGAAAAGACCACAAGTAGAGGAATGCGCGGTAGGTATTGACGGCGCGACTGAAAAAGCCAATTCTCGTGCGCATTATGTAGGAACACGGGGCACACGGCCAACCCCACAGGCGGATCAGTGGAAATGCGGTAAAGTGGGACGGTTATGATCCCTTATTTTCGGATCATAACCTCGCTGATAAAAGGAAGAAGAAGAAGAAGAAGACGGGGCACACCGCAAACTATCGGGGTTGTCCTAAGTTCCAGTACATTAAAAAAGTAAATCTGGCTCGTCAGTAGAAGGTGGAAGTGAAGCGTTCGTCCGTTCCAAGTGTTCCTGCAGAATCCGTCACTCCCAAAGTGACCTGCGCCCAAATGGCGTCAGGCCGGAGGAATACGTTGCAGTCGCAGCCGAAGGTAGTTGCGCAGGCCCCAAATCCGAGAGCCGAGAGAGGATGGCAAACGACTAACAAAGGCCTCGTAGGGGCAGCATCTCCCGATAAGTGCTGGTCCGCTAAGTAACGAGTAGGAGCCACTGCAGCCGAAAACCTAGCAGCTCTGTTAGTAAGCCCTACTCCCACCTCCTCGTGGTGCCATCTGGGAATTTCTTCGGAAATCGCTAACGGGAGAGGACGAATGGCGAGCTTCCTGCGCCAAAAAACAGGATAAGTGTCGGTTGGTCTGTGGCCCAGCGAGCCGCAATCATAAAAAAAATCATTGCTCCGAAACAGAAACATACGCCTCGGATACGGACTGATCATTTGTTGACGACCTTTGGCTATCGGACACGGACAACGATCGGATTCTGGAACGTTAGGACCCTCCTGGACTCACTCAAGGAAGGGCCTTATAACGCCAGATTCCTTGAATTGGAGCGCGAATTCGCACGGTATAAAATCGACATCTTAGGGCTGAGCGAGATAACATGGTACGATGCTGGGGAATACATCTCCCCAACAAAAAGCACTGTCATGCTCTACTCTGGTAAACCAGCTGGAAGTGCACGGAGTTCTGGCGTAGGACTCATGCTAACTCCAGCAGCACGTAGTAGCCTCATATCCTGGAAACCCCATAGTGACCGGATATTGACGGCTAGGTTCCAGAGTAGAGTTAGAAAAATTACCATCATACAGTGTTATGCTCCGACTCTAGACGCGACTGAGGATGAAAAGGATAATTTTATAGCCACTTCGGTGCCGCCTACAACCAAACGCCTAATGGGGACATCGTAATGGTAATGGGAGATCTCAATGCCAAGGTGGGTAGCGACAACACCATGCTTAAGCACGTGATGGGAGTTCACGGCGTGGGAGACCGTAATGACAATGGTGAGCGGTTTGTGGACTTCTGCAATACCAACCGCCTAGTCATCGGAGGTACGCTGTTTAAGCATAACACCTGCCATAAGATCAGTTGGGTCTCTACTGATAGGCAACGAACATCCAACCAGATCGACCACATTGCGATCAGTCGCCGCCTTAGAAATTGTCTCCTGGACGTCCGAAACAGAGGTGGAGCTGACGTCGGACAAGAACGAGATCACCATCTTATGGCAGCTCATTTACGCCTTCGTACTGCATCCATCAACAGCAACCGCTCAAACCTGCTTAACATCACCAGGTTTAATATCGACAGGCTCAAGGTTCCCCAAGTGCGCCAACAGTTCAGGGACCATCTTGCCTTAGAAGCAGAAGCAATCAGCAGCATAGAGAACATGGATGACCACTGGAGTGCTGTGAAAAATGCTTTTGCGACTGGGGCACGCACTTATGTCGGTAAAAAGCAGAAACACCACCGCACATGGCTTTCTACAGACACCTGGAGACGGATCGATGAGCGTACAGCAATCAAGGCTCGGATTGCAGCGGCCTCAGCAGTAGAGAGAACCGAGCTTGAAGCCCAATACCGTGCGAAGAAGAAAGAAGTGCAGCGTAGTGTGAGACGTGACAAACGTCAACATGTCGACTCACTGGCCTCAAGGGCTGAAGAAGCAGCGAGTAGGTGCGACAGTAGGACTGTTTACAACATCACTAAGGAGCTCATTGGTGGTCGAAACTCCAAACAACATCCAGTGAAGAGTCTAGACGGTAACCTTCTGATTTCGGATGAGGATCAGCTCACTAGATGGAGAGAACATTTTGCTGCAGCGCTAAATCACTTAGACGACGGCGGTATGATCTTGAATTCGAATAAGCAGTTCGAAGCAACAAATTCCCGAATTCGCACCGTACCTCCCAGTAAAGCTGAAATAATAACAGCAATCAAGTCCCTCAAGAAAAACAAAGCGGTGGGTATTGATGGCATCCCTGCCGAGCTATTTCAAGCGGCGCCAAATACATCGGCAGATTTGCTGCATCCCCTAATACGGAGAGCTTGGGATAGTGAACAATTTCCACAGGAGTGGAAAAGGGGGATGATCATTAAGCTTCCAAAGAAGGGTAACTTGATGGAGTGCGGTAACTGGAGAGGTATATGTGTTCTTCCAGCTGTAGCCAAAATAATAGCTAGAATAATTCTAGAACGAATTAAAGATCATTTAGATTCAACTCTTGATGTCGAACAGGCAGGCTTTCGCGCTGGATCCTCCTGCATCGACCACATAAACACCTTACGGATCATAATCGAACAATGCGTTGAGTATAGGTCTCCGCTACATTTACTGTTTATCGACTTCGAGAAGGCTTTCGACAGCTTGAATCGAGATGCTATCTGGTTGGCCTTGCGCAGGAGAGGCATTCCAGAAAAGCTTATAGCTATTATCAAGGCTACATATGAGGGCGGCAAGTGTCACGTCGTGCACAATGGTAAGGTGTCGGAGGACTTTGAAGTCCAAAGTGGAGTACGTCAAGGGTGCATACTGTCCCCACTATTGTTCTTGGTGGTTATCAGCGATGTACTCCGTGCAGCATTGACGGAAGCTAATTCTGGAATTCGTTGGACTATGACATCTTACCTTAAACACCTAGATTACGCTGACGATGTTTGTCTACTTTCACATCGAATAATGGATCTTCATTTGATGGCCCAAAATCTAGAAGCTGAGGCAAACAAAGTGGGGCTAAAAATAAACACAGCCAAAACAAAAGCCCTGAGTACTTCCAATACCCGCGCTCAACTTAACATTGCCGGAAAGCAAGTCGAGAAAGTTGATAACTTTCTATATTTAGGAAGTGTCGTCTCGGCTAATCGCGGTGGCACCGAACTGGATGTGTGCAGCAGAATCGGGAAGGCTAAAGCTGCGTTCGGAATGCTGTCTAAAATCTGGAGAAGCAATGTTATTAGCTTAAGAACCAAGCTACGACTGTTCCGTTCCAACGTAGAATCAGTGCTGCTTTATGGGTGCAGTACCTGGAAGGTGGACACCATTAACACACGCAAGCTGCAAGTCTTCGTAAACAAATGCTTAAGAATCATCTTGAGGATTTTTTGGCCGAACCGCATCTCCAACGAACAACTTTATCTGAGAACGGGCCAAGAACCTAAAAGCATTACTATACGAAGAAGAAAGTGGCAATGGATTGGACACACCCTACGCCGCGAAGACAACTCCATTGCGAAATACGCTATGCAGTGGAATCCGCTCACCCAGGCAGGCAGAATAGCGGGCCGCCCTAGGCAAACGTGGCGCAGAACAGTTGAGGAGGAATCGAGCTCTTTAGGAATGAGTTGGAGGCAGCTCAAACGCGTTACAGAACTCCGAACACGATGGCGCGCAGGCGTGGTTGACGCCCTATGCCCCCCCGCGGGGTTGAAGGACATAAATCAAAGCCGAGAGCACCGGAGGCTGAACCTGATTTGTTGGCTATCTTGCTCTCTATCCAGGGGCAGATGGGCAAACTTTAGCGACAAATTCAGGAGCAGGCAACGCGGGTGGACCAGATCTACGCGCTTCTGCCGGGCCTAACGCACCACCAATCGTACTGGGTACGAACATGGCGGAGTAATCCTTAAAGATCCTTGCGGCGAATGTGAATTCACTGATTAGGATCGAATGAAGAGCCGTACTTTTCAAGTTGCTTGAGTACCATTCTCCCGATATGCTTTTAGTTAGCGAAACTAAGCTATCCCAGAAACACAAGTTGAGGCGCAATATGCACAGTATTATAAGAAGAGACCGACCCAACTCTGTACACACACACACACACAGTGGAAAGAGGATAGAGGATGTATATGATCGCGGTCTATGCTCCTAAAGCTACTCAATCCACTTCTTTTACTTCAGGGCTCGAGACACTTTTTCGAATACTAACGCTGGAGTCCGAAGAGAACTTTTACATTTTAGCCGGTGATTTAAACGCCAGGCATATAGATTGGGGAAATAACACACCAAATTCTAGAGGAAACCTACTATTCAATTGGTGGGGTCTGCGCACTGTTGAGTATCGACTTGATTTAAGAGCGACGGATAGTCCGTCGTATCCCTGAAGCGGGTCTTATCTGGATCTAATGCTGTTCAACTTCCGGTTACAACTGACCGGCATGGACCGACAAACGATAAACTGCTTACACGCTTTTGTGTATGAAAGTGACCATTGCGTACTCAGTGCCGAAATAGCGATTAACAATGAAATTGCGGAATTGGAGGAGTTCGTCAAATTGCACGCCTACCACTTCAGTAGAACGCGTAGGACGCGCTTCTCCGGACAGTGGACGTGAGCACTCTCCTCGAACGTGCTCCACCTACCCGTCCAACAGGAATCTCTCAAACGAGAAGATTGATAGATATCTAAAACAAATGGACGAGACAATAAAACGAACGATGGACAGTATGATACCTCGGTATTAACACACTGACAACGTGGACATATACCGCAATCCAACGATTGACGCACTGCACGAAAATGAAAGTAGACTGCTGTCGAGATTAAAAACCTTGTACAGACAGTTTACTGACAGACACAACTCGAAGGAGGTTAGAACGTTGAAGTCGTTGATTAACAACCTCTCGCAATTAATTAAAGAAAATTACAGACTTTCTGTAAAATTGCACTGGGACAGGAAAATTCGGGCTATAAAATCCAACAACCCGAGTATGTTCCCCCAAATATACAAGATATTTTGGAGGAATAATCAAAACGATCTTCCGCGTCGTAAAATCCCCCGAACTACGAACAATGTACAAATACTAGTGACAGCAGGTATAGATCCAGATAACGCAGCTTAGGATGACAATTTCTTTGTGATCGAAGATCCGCAGGAGAAGGTAGAGGCTATATAGACTTTCCAGGACGTGTATAAGGTGAATCAAAGTGTTTGCCCGAACCATGGCCTGGAAAATCAGGGTCTTGTGCACAACTTCTACCTTCGAAATGACATGGAGCACTGGCGATCTGAGAATACTAGTTTTACCGTGTTCAATGAAAGAAATATGGCAAACAATGCCGTCGCCGATGAAAGGGTACATCCCCCGTTTATTTCGAAGGCAGAGCTCCAAGCGATCTTCGAATCACTGAGGAAAAAGAAATCCGTGGGAATCGATGGTATACCCTACATTGTACTTAGACATCTTCCTACAGAAGCTGTGAACATTTACACCATCCTATTTAATAATGCAACGAATAATGCCCACTATCCAGCCCACTATTCCAGATTGGAAAACAGCGGTGGTGCAGCCCATTCCAAAAAGAAATAAAGATAGTTCGAATCCGGGTAATCTCCGGTCGATAAGTCTACTTCCGAACATCAGCAAGGTATTCGAAAAAGTGATCCACAGAGCACTGGCCAAGTGGACTGAGGACATGCACATAATTCCGGATAACCAATTCGGTTCCAAGGCGGAGCGTAATACCATACATTCCGCATCGAAACTGGTATCGGATATCCAATGGAACAAAAGCAAGAAACAATGCACGGGTGACAGCCTAGTTGACTTGGAGAAGGCCTTCGATACCGTATGGTTAGAGGGACTTTTCTACAAGTTAAGCAGACTAGGCATAAGTAAACCACTACTGTACATTCTTTATGACATGCTCACCAGTAAGAAGTTCATTGTGAAGAGTGGCAATGTGACTTCTGCTGGAACTTTTGAAGTAAAAAATGGTCTGCAACAGGGGGCGGTTAATTCGCCGATCCTATTCAATATTTACACGAGCGATCTCATAGGTTCACTTCACCATGCCATAGCGTACGCAGTCGATTTGGTCGCGTAGAGATCAGGGCGTAAGATCGAGGTAATTGCAATACTCTTGCTGCGTGACTTTGATAAGATCAAGAAATACTGCGACGACCGGAAACTGAAGATCAACTTTCAGAAGTCGGAGACCATCCTGTTCAGAACGCCGTTGTCTGTGTCCTCTTGGGACACCAGAAAGAATTGGCGAAAGTTCTCTATTCTCTCGAGTCGAAGTGTGGTCAGATACCTTGGGGTCTGGCTTGATCAGTATATGGTATATATTTTCACAAACATATAGATGCTACTCTGGCCAAAGCTGCTTTCGCCCTTACAAAGAGGCTGTTTTATAGCAGCCAACTCGATGCAAGGGTGAAGGTAATCTGCTACATGGCCCTCTTTCGGCCTATACTCGCATATGGATGTCCCGTGTGGTTCAACGTAGGGTCAGGTTTGGTGGAAAAGATGCGGGTGTTTGAGAGGGCTTGCCTTCGTTTGTACAGAACACCAGGGTCGGAGTACATGAAATTCTATCGTAATGAGATCCTGTACAACCTCGATGAATAGCCTGATCTTTGGGGCCTATTACCCCAACAATCTCTATCACGAGAGTGTGCCGGTTAACGGCTTTATCCCATCAGAAGCGTTCTTATATCTCGATCAGAGAGGTCTGATCCAGGTTAAGTTAGCGGTGCCGCTAATCTTCCACGTCGCCAGAAAAGCTGTGGATAGGCGACTCAACTACAACCGAGACGTCGCACAGAGTAGTGTAGAGCGTCTCCGGTTCAGTCCGCGAGATTTGAAAAAAAAAAATGCACAGCACTTGGCTAAAAAAGAAAAAGAAGAAAAGCACAGCACTTGGCAAAAAAGGGGTGTATTTAACTACACAAATTAGTTAAGCAGAGTAGTTTGTAAGTTTTATTTTATTAAATATACAAAAAAAAAAAAACAGTCCGGACACTTAAGTTTTTCTAAAATTGTTCTTCGTTTTTAATTGTTACTTAAGTTATAAGTTATAACAAATAAATTTAGTTAGGTTACGTCGAAAGACATAGATTAATTATAAGGATTAGCTTAGAGCGCCCAAATGGGGCCGGTAACTTAGAATAAGATAGCTAAGTTAATTAAGCTAGTTTTAAGCGTTTTTGTTAGCATGTAGGTATACTGAATTGAAGTAATAAAATGCATTGAAAATGAAAATGAAAATGAGACCGCAGCCAACAGCCATCCAGCAGTGGGTGACGTCACAGTGTGTGTGGGTGCGATGAGCCAATTGATGTTAAGCAAATGTTCTGCATGAATGAACATGATCAGTTTATAAGGCAAATTTTATTTTTTGTGTGTGTGTATGTATGTAATGTGCCAAATCCAAATCCACTGAACGGATTTGAGTCTGGGTTTTTTTTAGAGCCTGGCTACATTATTATGGGAACGAAAGTGGTGTCTCGAGCCGGGTAGATTTTATGTGAGTCAAAAAAAAAAGGATTGACTGCACCGAAAAACCACCGAAAAGTCTACTCCAAAATAAAATTCTGATCATCGGAGGGTGGACCGTGTGCGGAAGTCGAAAAGTAGAGTGCGGGGCAGATTGAAGGAAAAAGCGAATTAAATATGGAGGCGTGTTGCACATGCTGGTTATGCTGCTGTTATTGGGCTGTAGATTCGAAAATATACCATCATTTTCTAAGTGCTTGGCTACATTATCATGGGAATGAAAGTCGTATGGCGCGAGACCGGTAGATTTTATGTGAGTCAACAGAAGACTGTCATTAAAACAAAGGACAAATCAGAAATGACGGGAAGAGAAATATGCACCACTTCGAGATTTGTACAATATAGTAATTACTTTGGAAAAACTATACAAAACCTAATTGCAGATGAAAAAACCAAAAAAGCTACGAGTTTATACCCAGCGGCAAAAAAAGCGCTTCAGAAGGCTTTGTCAGCACATACAAAGAAGCTCGAAGCGCTTACTCACTATATGTCGCTCCGTTTGCTTTTTACTATGTATATGATGTCCGCAGACGTAAGAACTTACGGACAGATTACTGTGAAGCGTTACTTCAGCGCTTTATGAGAAGGTAGAAGTAAGCACTTACACCCACATCAGTATGAAGCGCTTCTTAAACGTTTCAGAAGAAGGCAGATGTAAGCGGTTTCGACTAGATTGGATAATTTTATAATTATTTATTTATATGAAATAGAATTAAAAGTAAAAAAAAAAAAAAAAAACTGTTCTCCTTAGAACAAAAAAAGAAAATAGGAAATTATTAATTCAATCTTATTTTAAGTGTTTTCATTCAAGGTTTTGTATTTTTCGTCATGTTTTTTTTTTTTTTTATATATATGCCTGTAGTTCTTCAACTTTCGGATACCGGACTTCATTCTTTCCTCCTTCAAAAGCTTTGTAGACAAAGTTTTCATTTTTGAATTCCCCTGAATAGTTTCAATAATTACTGATGGGTGATAGTTAGATGAAATTAAAGCGTCTTACCGTAAACCAACTTATCGAATAAAATTGAGCCTTTTAAGTTAACCTTTTGCTGGTTTCCTTCTCAGTTTACTTTACAAAAATAAACGCACTTTTTTTATTCAGATCAATTTTTCACAAAAATCACTTCAAGAATGAGCTCATATCGGCGGAACGTAATTCATAAAGAACAAATATTACCAGCTAGTCGCTATGAAAATGCTTCGCCATATGAAAATGCTTTCTATGAGCTTCGTAAGCATTCAATACAAAGTACTTACAAGCATCTACCTCCGGTTATGAAGAGTAAGCGCTTACGCACTGCATCCTCTCGAAGCGCTTACTATTTTTCCCGCTGGGAAGTCATAAAAAAGGAAATACATATATCGAAATTTAACTCTTTACAAAATGTCCACCTCAGTTGCATTAAATATGTAGCATACCAGCAGCTACCACTGCTTACATGTCGTCTTCACCATTCGTCTTCTTTTTTTTAACTACAAGGAATGATATCCGTGTGAATATACTACTTCAAGGATATATTACGTGCTTTTTGGTGAGACGTCGCTTCTCAGTGAAGTAAGATTTAGCACGGAATACAAGAACAAAAAGTAACTGGGAACCACTTTAGTTTTTTTTCCCAGTCAAAACTGAGTTGGGATTTTAAGTTTGCGCTCTACTCAATTTCAGAGGGCGCTGAAAAGAGCTTTTTCATTCAAGTTGAATGATTCAGTAGTATTTTACAAATTTAAGCAAAACTTTTTCATATTTTTTAATTAAATTTCAATTCAACCACCAATCTTCAAACAATAAAAAAAATCTTAAAACCAGATTGTTTGAGATCATTTTGTGGAGAAGCTTTCATTTGGTGATATATAATTCTCACCAAAATGCACCTTATATGTTCTAGATTTTAGAGAACCCCATCTGTCAAAATTGCTTTCATTCCAATGAAGCTTTTTTCTGTGTGTAGCCACTGCGTTTATGGGAATGACGTCCATTGGTAGGCAAGTGTGGCCACGCTCTAACAGCAAACAGGATTCGTGCAGCAGTGGCTTTTTTTTTTTTTTTTTTTGTAGGTTGTGCCAAGGAAGTGTAATCTTCATAAATACTAATAGCCAGTGCTACTAGCATGCACGATTCGATTCGCAAACCTGAGTAACTGATTCCAGGAATAAGCCTACGTACTAAACTCACACCCTACGCGGGGCTGGTTAGCAATTATGCCCTAGTCTCCGAGGCCGCCTTTTGGGGTCTTCTAAGGGCTTCTGCTTTTCGCAGCGCGTTCTGCACACATACTATGAATCAGCAGATTTCCATACACTCGCCCTCTGATCGTGTCATGTGACTTACACGATTTCCTGGACTTGGCAGGTTTGCTCTTTCTTCTGCAAAGCGTCTGCAGTAAAAAAAAACTACATGTTCCGCGTCTTCCCCTTCGTTTGGACATTTTGGACACACACAGGGGCGAACTATCGTGTCCAAATCTATGGAGGTATTTCCTGTAGCCGCCGTGTTCGGACAGGAACTTTGTGAGGTGGTAGTTCTCTCTGTCCATGATCTAGTAGTGGGAATGAGCTTGTGGGTCCACCTGCCTTTTGTAGAGCTGTCCCACCTGGTTTGCCACAGCTTTGCTGATGCTGCCCTTTCCTCCTCCTTAATCCTTTTGCCTTTCGCCGGTTCGAGGGACATCTAAGGTATACCCTCTACATCTCATCCGCGAGCATGTCGAGTGGGACCATCCCAGCCAAAACGCAGGCTGCATCGTCGGAGATAGTTCAGAAGCCGCTGATCACTCTGATTGCGCAGAGCCTGTGAGCTGATGATAGCTGCACTTATTTGTCGCCAGTGCACCTGCCCATATCGGGGCCCCCCGATATTCGGGAGCGTTCGGGAGAGTGCTGCCTGCATCGGCGATGCTTTCTTACTAGAGTACTCGACGTGGGCTTAGAAAGCACAGCCTGATGTCGAGCATGGCTCCAAGGTACTTCAAGGATTCTTTGGACCTAATTGTCTGGTTTCCGACCCGGAAGCTGGCATATTCCACCTTTTTGTGGCTGGTTATTAGGACAAATTCAGTCTTGTGGGCAGCTAGTTCCAGACCGGTAGGCTCTAGCCATACCTTTATTCTTATAACTGCTTCATCCGTGGCAGACTCCACCTCGTGTACGTGCTTGGCTACTGTAACCACCGCGATATCGTCAGCGAAGCCAATCACTTTGACTCCCTCGGGTAGTGTTAGTCGCAGAACTCCGTCGTACATAATGTTCCATAGGAGAGGTCCCAGAACCGACCCTTGCGGGACTCCCGCGGAAACACTGCAGTGCCTAACACCACTGTCAGTATGGTATCTTAGCTTCCTATTGCTGAAGTAGTCCGTGACTATCCTCAGCAGGTAGTATGGTGTATCCATCCTGGCCAGGATCTCCTAATGGATGACCAGCTTGCCGAGTTGAACGCCTTTTTGACGTTGATCGTTACTACTGCGCAGTATTTTTTCGTGTCCCCCTTGTATTGCTTCAGTTACTATATCTACTACCGCCTTTATAGTATAGACGGTAGAGCGTGATTTTCTGAAGCCGTACTGACAGTCTGACAGGGCTCCGTTTTCCTCCGCCACCGCAAGCAGTCTGTCATAGATGATACGCTCTAGGATCTTTCCCAGCGTATCGAGCAGGCATATTGGGCGATACGATGATGGTTGTCCGGGCGGCTTATTGCCCTTTGGAAGCAGCACTAAATGTTGCAATTTCCATGGTGTAGGGAATACCCCCTCCTCTATGCATCTTTGCATCGTTGTTAGAAAGATGTCCGGTCTCGGCCGCCTTGATTGCCCTATTCGGGATGCCATCCGGTCCAGGTGCTTTGCTGTTTCCGATTTGTCTGCATGCCCCAAAGAGTTCTTTCGACGTGATTGCCGGGATATGCTCCATGCTGATCTCCCTCGTGCAGCAGTGGCTAACATTGCGATAGAGTGTGTGTGTGAATGTGGTTGTGCACGCCAGTGTGTGTATGGTGTATATTCGTGATCCAGAAATTGAGATCTAATCTAAAATATCTTTTTGAAAATTCAGAATCTAATTTCTTTCTTGATCATGATTTCGAATCTGCACTTAGTGGAGGAATTTATTTATTTTATTTATTATTATTTATCTCCTTTCGCTGTCTCTTCGGAATTTTTAAGAGCAGAACAGACTGGCCGACGGAAGGGGGATGGTATGATACCTGTTTTTTTTATATTCTTTGCTTTGTTTTTCTGTTATACCTACCTGTCGATTGTGTGTGCTCGGGTGGAAGCTATAATTTAGTTTCAGTATTATATTCAGTCGGTTATTATATTTTAACAATTAAATCAGTGCTAACCAAATTGCGGACGAGGCAAGGCGAGCACGAGTCAGCTAGTAATAAATAAAAATAAATAAAGCTTGGCACAAGAGAATATAGAGCATCCAATATCAACTACAGCACTGTACTCCCCTCTTGCTTCACCGCTGCTGGGCTCACTGCGCTCCACTGGTTACATTTCCGTGTGTCTATCACTTATCACAATTTGAAAATAGACGTGTTCTGGTGAGAAGTGTACAGCCACTTTAGTAAATTTTTCCACACAGTGGAGATAATTTAGTCAGTAATCAAAAATGCACATATGTACATGTTTACGAAACATGAATCTAAGATGTTGCTGATCCGAGTTGTTGACAACTATTTGTTTCGTTAAGGTTGGTAAACATCAATTGTTTGCACTGACAGTAGGACATGTTCGCAGATATTTCCCATTTTCAACAAAAGCCTTTGAATTACCTGCTTGGTTGAAATACATTTTTGTGATGTTATTTAATTGTTTATTGTGTTTTGTTACTAGCCTAATTTTACTTGACGCTCATTCACTTATAATAATTGTTAAAATATAATTGCCGACTAAATACAATACTGAAAATGTGTATGGGAATCCTGATCAGAGCACACAGAAGCCCGTACACAACACAAAACTCCTCAAGGAGGTATAACTGACGACCGCACATGTTTATATCCTTTAACCCCTCGGGGGGCATAGGGCGTCAACCACGCCTGCGCGCCATCGTGTTCGGAGTTCTGTAACGCGTTTGAGCTGCCTCCAACTCATTCCTAAAGAGCTCGATTCCACCTTAACCGTTCTGCGCCACATTTACCTAGAGTGCCCCGCTATTCTGCCTGCCTGGGAAAGCAGATTCCACTGCATGCTGTATATCACAATGGAGTTGTCTTCGCCGCGTAGAGTGTGTCAAATCCACTGCCAATTTCTCCTTCATATAGTAATGCTTATAGGTTCTTGGCCCGTTCTCGTATGAAGTTGTTCGTTGGAGATGCGGTTCGGTCCACAAATCCTCAAGACGATCCTTAATCATTTGTTTACGAAGACTTGCAGCTTGCATGTGTTAATGGTGTCCACCTTCCAGGTACTGCACCCTTAAAGCAGCACCGAATCTACTGGAGCGAAACAATCGCAGCTTGGTTCTTAAGCTGATAACATTCCTTCTCCAGATTTTGGACAGCGTTCCGAACGCATCTTTAGCCTTCCCGATTCTGCTGCACACATCCAGTTCGGTGCCACTACGATTAGCCGAGACCGCACTTCCTAAATAAAGAAAGTTATCAACATTCTCGACTTCCTGTCCGGCAATGTTAAGTTGAGCGCGGGTATTAGAAATACTCAGGGCTTTTGTTTTGGCTGTGTTTATTTTTAGCCCACATTGTTTGCCTTAGTTTCTATATTTTGGGCCATCGAATGAAGATCCTTTAACCGATATGAAAGTAGAGAAACATCGTCAGCGTAATCTAGGTATTTAAGGTTAGATGTCATTGTCCAACGAATTCCATAATTACCTTCCTTCAATGCTGCACGGAGTACATCGCTGATAACAACCAAGAACAATATTGGCGACAGTATGTACCCTTGACGTACTCCACCTTGGACTTCAAAATCCTCCGCCACCTTACCATTGTGCACGCCGTGACACTTACCGCCCTCATATGTAGCCTTGATAATAGCTATGAGCTTTTCTGGAATTCCTCTCCTGCGCAAGGCCAACCAGATAGCATCTCGATTCAAGCTGTCGAAAGCCTTCTCGAAGTCGATAAACATTAAATGAAGCGGAGACCTATACTCAACGCATTGTTCGATTATGATCCGTAAGGTGTTTATGTGGTCGATGCAGGAGGATCCAGCGCGAAAGCCTGCCTGTTCGACATCGAGAGTTGAATCTTAATGTTCTTTAATTCGTTCAAGAATTATTATAGCTATTATTTTGGCTACGGCTGGAAGAACGCAAATACCTCTCCAGTTTCCGTATTCTGTCAAGTTTCCCATTTTCGGAAGTTTAAGGATCATCCACCTTTTTCACACCTGCGGAAATTGTTCACTATCCCAAGCTGTCCGTATTAGAGGGTGTAGCAGATCTGCCGGTGTATTTGGCGCCGCTTGGGATGCCGCTCGGCAGGGATCAATACCCACCAACGTGTTATTCTTGAGGGACTTGATTGCTGTTATTTACTGGGAGGTACGGTGCGAATTCGGAAATTTGTTGCTTCCAACTGCTCATTCGAGATCATACCGCCATCGTCTAAGTGGTTTAGCACAGTAGTAAAATTTAATTTCATTCATATCATTTTATTGGTTCAATTCATTATATCTTATGTGCTAACAAAAACGCTTAAAACTAGCTTTATTAACTTAACTATCCTATTCTAACTTACTGGCCCCATGCGGGTGCTCTAAGCTAAACTTAACTCTTAACCTATGTCTTTCGACGTAACCTAACTAAATTTATTTATTGTAACTTAACTAAAATAAGAGTTAAATTAGTAGAATGTTCTCTCCATCTAGTGAGCTGGTCCTCATCCGAGATGAGAAGGTTACCATCTAGGCTCTTAACTGGGTATTGTTTGGAGTTCCAAGCACCAGTCAGCTCCTTAGTGATGCTATAAACAATCCTACTGTCGCACCTGCTCGCTGCTTCTTCAGCCCTTGAAGCCAGTGAGTTGATATGCTGACGTTTGTCATGTCTCACTTTACGCTGCACTTCTTTCTGCTTCGCACGGTATTGGGCTTCTAGCCCGGTTCTCTCTACTGCTGAGGCAGCTGCAATCCGAGCCTTGATTGTTGTACGCTCACCGATCCGTCTCCAGGTGTCTGCGGGTAGCCACGTGCGATTGTTTTCCTGCCTTTTACCGACATAGGTGCGTGCTTCAGCCGTAGAAGCATTTTTCACAGCATTCCAGTGGTCATACAAGCTCTCCTGCATTGTGCTACTAATTGCTTCTGCTTCTAAGGCAAGGTAGTCCCTGAACTGTTGACGCACTTGGCGAACCTTGAGGTATTAAACCTGGTGATTTTAAGTAAGGCTGAGCTGTTGCTATTGACGGATGCAGTACGAAGGCGTATATGAGCTAACATGAGATGGTGATCCCGTTCTAGTCCGATGTCAGCTCCACGTCTGTTTCGAACGTCCAGGAGACAATTTCTAAAGCGACGGCTGATCGCATTGTGGTCGATCTGGTTGGATGTTCGCTGCCTGTGAGTAGAGACCCAACTAATCTTGTGGCAGGTCTTACGCTTAAACAGCGTACCTCCAATGACTAGGCGGTTGGTATTGCAGAAGTCCACAAGCCGCTCACCGTTATCATTACGGTCTCCCAAGCCGTGAACTGCCATCACGTGTTTAAGCATAGTGTTGTCGCTACCTACCTTGGCATTGAGATCCCCTATCACCATTACGATGTCCCCATTAGGCATTTGGTTGTAGACGGAACCTGACTGGCTATAAAAAATTGTCCTTTTCATCCTCAGTCGCGTTTTGAGTCGGAGCATAGCACTATATGATGATAACTTGTCTTAGTCTACTGTAGATTCTAGCCGTTGGACTGCTGGACTTAACACCAGTCCTAGTCCGGAGGCCCGTGCACTTCCAGCTGGTTTACCAGAGTAGAGCATGACAGTGCTTTCTGTTGGCGAAATGTATTCCCCAGCATCGAACCATCTTATCTCGCTCAGCCCTAAGATGTTTATTTTATAGCGTGCGAATTCCCTTTCTGAAGTGGGTCCAATTGAGTCTTGCCGATCCAGAATCCGATCATTGTCCATGTTCGATAGCCAAAGGTCGTCATCAAATTATCCGTCCGTATCCGAGGCGTACGTTTCCGTTTCGAAGTAATTATTTTTTTTACGGTTACGGCTCACTGGGCCACAGACCAACCAACACTTATCCTGTTTTGTGGCGCAGGGGGCTCACCACACGTTAATGAGAATGAAAGTCATATCCAGCGAGATAGGTCGATTTTAAGTGAGTAGATTACTTTCATCAAAAGTCTACCGAAAATCCATTTGCAAAGATAATTCTCGGCGCAGGCATGAATGTTTCATAAAATCTTCATTCTAAATTTGCGTTGAATGAGAGAAGACGTAAATGTAGCTACCCGGACACGAAAATACGAATCGTTCTTTTCAAATCATTCCACTTGCAGAATATTTGTTGAAAACGCATGTGCAGCCGTTAAAAATGATGTACAACGTGCATATACGCAAATAAAATACTCACGCAGGGATTTTTTGACATCCACCCATTTACTCTTATGTGTGTGTTATATTTTTCACAGGAATGGAAGAGACCTACAGTTTAGTGCCGTATCCGAAGGGAAATTTGGTTTGAGAAGCTTTTTCGAGACAACAATACTCTCAGATGTTTGTCAGACGTTCGCGAGAGGTGGGACCGTGCAAAAACTTTTTGGTGTTCTCTGGGATTCGAATTTGGAACCTCACGCGCAGTGATCCGAAACACTAACCACTTACGCCACGGCGCCCTGTATCCTGTTCTTGTACCCCAAAAAAATTGTTTTCCAGTATTTAAAGAAAGTCCCTTCATATACACCCACTTTCACAAAATTATCTTGTATTATAAATGTACAAATAACATCCAGTAAAGTTCACACCATTTCAAAAGAAATAAAAAAAACCGAAGCATTAAAAAATACGAAAACTTTGCGAACGTAGCCATGAAGTTCTTTAAAACGTCAAACGAGTAAAATAATTTTTTTCTTTTAATAACTGTAATAAGACCTTTAATTAAAAGCCTTATTGCTGCAAGAAGTTTGCAAATAATTTATTATACATATTTAACCCTTGTTTCGTTATCCATTTGAGTTTGTAGTTTTTTTTTTTTTTTAACTTATAGAATAATTTTTTCTCTGTGTCGTCAACAGCTGACACCAAATGTCAATAAATGTCACTTAATTTTTATATTTTCAAAATTGGTAGTAACGTGAGTTTAAAAGTGAGTGTGGGAGTTTAGTTGAGAAGTATCTATACACTTATCACCAAAACACGCCTAATAATAAAAGCACGAATGTCTGTAGATAATAAAGATATTATATTATTCTTAGGTCCGATTTTTCAATCGTCATCTAAATATATCTAAATTTTATTTAATTCACTCTCTTTGTTTCTTATAGAGGCCCTAAGCTCTAAGGATTGCTTCTTGGAGGCCGACGGCAAATTGAGTAAGCCTGCACTATACGAGTACACGCCGCTATGTGTTCTGCGAAAAATATCAGTGAAAGAAAATAAGTTTATGCGAATTTCCGCAAACTGGCAAGGCATGTTCATTTCATGTAATACATACACATATGTATACCTATTATAGTATCTTAGTATAATATAATAGTTTTAATTTAACTTAGGTTCATAATTTATATATATTAGTAAATAATTCCAGTCCATTAGTCCTACTATTATAATGTATACATATATACATACATATGTAGTATATTGGATTTTGTTAATTTTTGATTTTGTAATTATCGCCCTTAACACTATCTTTGCTCGAAATTTCAACACTCTAGCTCGACTGGGAGTGCCCTAGATTTATGAGGATCTATCAAAAAGTCAGCGAGTGCCCAAGATTGAAATTCGAAATTCGAAAAGGACTCGAAATTGTTCGTGTAAATATTGAACAGTGCGCGCCTTGTCGGCTTATGATTGAACATTTTTGACGAGCCTTAAAGTATAATAGTATGTTTTTCTTGGCATTTCTACGAATATACAGCTATTTGTGTTATTATACAGCTTATAAATAAATATACCTATAGATGTTGTACTGTATTTACAAAGCATTTTTGTTAAAAAGCTGATTGCTTAATGTTCATCCCGCATGGGACACAAAGTATACGTATATCATCCTAACAAGGAAAACTTTTATCTGACTTTCATCGACTTCCCTCTCGTAAAAAATATATCCCTCACGGAGAATTGCTTGAGATATTGAGAACTTGTCACGAACGCATACCCTTATTTAAATGTTTACTCGTACTTGCAAAACAACAAACCAGTACGGAAATATCTGGTGAAAAGGAATCATAGTGTGAAGAACCTTCATATGGATACGATTTAACTTTCCCACAACATGGCAAGGAGTTGTGTTTTTCAACCCTCGAGACATTTGCATGAATAATTTACCAAGCTAATGTAATGGTGTCTGAGATAAATCTGAGCAAACATTTGTTGTGATATTAACTGATGCTTTGTTGTATAAAATTTTGTTTGCAGTACGTTCCTAAAATGTGTGTATTCCCCGCGGAGGTTGTGTTCTTTGCTTTTAGTTCCCTTATTTTAAGATTCCGGTTCAACATAAAATAGCAACTCTTTATTTAAATGGTGATGCCTTGTGATAGTTCCAATTTATGTACGAGTACATCTGAATGTACATAATATAGTCGTATGTATATTGCTTTGGGCTGTAAGTTAAGTAGTGAAAACTGTGCGGAGTCAAGGACTTCATACAGCCACAAAAAGAAAAATACAATTCGTCCGGAGCGAATAGTGCTATACTCTATTCTTTGTCTTTTAACCCATCCTTATTAAAGTGGGAGTGGCGGTATTGAATAAAGCTTGATACTTAGGTTAGGTTAGGTAAGTGGGCTGGTGTAGGGGGATAGAAAACATCCACACCATACTCAGGTCAGTATAGACCCATTGTGATACCCTTGGGGGAAAAGGAGATAGAAAAGAGAATCCCTTCCTCGTGGAAAAATACCGTCTTTGTAAATATCCTAATGAAAGAACTTAGTACTAACTGTGCCCTAGATAGAAACCATCCAGAGGATTTGATAAAGTTTGCGATGTCATTGATACTTACTTTTTGCTTAATTTCTGTTTAAAGCCGTAGCCGTATTTACATTCGCAAATACTGTATGGGTGTGGGTGCCGTGGCGTAAGTGGTTAGTGTGTCGGATCACTACGCATGAGGTTCCAAGTTCGAATCCCAGAAAATACCAAAAAGTTTTTTCACGGTCCCACCTCTCGCGAGCGTCTGACAAACATCCGAGAGTATTGTTGTCATGAAAAAGCATCTCAAATCGCCGTTCGGATTCGGCATTAAACTGTAGGTCCCTTCCATTCGTGTGAAAAATATAACGCACACAACATGAGTGGTTGCGAGAAGTTAGGCCCTGGCACTTTAAAGAGCTGTTGCGCCAAATATTTGTATTTGTTTTTTTTGTATGGGTGAACTTTAGGGAAAGCAATGCCTACATACACACTGAAATAATTATATCGGACATGCAAAACAAAACTTGTAAAAAACAAAACTTTCCTTCTTCTTCCTTTTTATCAGCGAGGCTATGATCCGAAAACAAGGGATCACAACCCTCCCACTTCACCGCATTTCTACTGATCCGCCTGTGGGGTTCGCCTATTTGACCTCAGAAAATATCGGCAGGCCTGCCGATTTTGGATCACTCGGTTACTGAGGCCAATGAAATGCCGATGTCGTCGCATTTGTCTGATCCAGGCGTTTATAGGCCTGCCTTTCCTACATCGCGATGTCTTTGGAACGTGCATAGATATTGCCTTTTTAACAGGGTTCAAATGATCTCTTCTTTGAACGTGGCAATACCAACTGAGCCGGTCATGCTCTATTTTTTGTACGATGGTTTCCTTGATGTGAAAGCTTCCACGGATCTTCGAACTTCTTATTCGATCAAGCTTTGTCACTCCTGCTGTCATGCGAAGCATCTTCATCTCAGCTGCCGTTAATTTACTCTCATACTTTTTGTACATCGTCCAACATTGTGAACGGTATGTGAGCGCTGGACGTACAACGCCGGTGTAGAGCCTTCCTTTCAACTTAGGGGGCATTTTTCTGTCACAAAAGATAGCGGAATTTTCTCGCCACTTTATCTACCCTACGCTTACACGATGATTGATGTCGTCATCACAAGTTGCTTTGCTATTGATCATAGATACCAGATATTTGAACTTTTCGCACTTGGGAAGCACTGTCCCATTCAAATAAATGTCTGGAATAGGTCTGAGTGGATCAGAGAACGGGCAGCACAAGTACTCTGTCTTTTTTGAACTAATGCGATACCCATTTCCCTCCAAAACGTCCACCCACACATCAAGTGCTCGTTGCAGGGATGTAGGATCCTCACTTATGATGGCTCCATCGTCAGCAAATAACTGATGTACCTTGGGGTCCATCACTTTACCTTCAAGCAGATAATCAAGGACTGTAATAAAGAGCAAAGGACTTAAAACGCTTCCCTGGTGTACCCCGACTTTGATTGGGAACTCTTCGGTTACTCCAGCGGGGCATCTTACTTTTGTCTTTGCTCCTTCGTACATGTCCATAATCATCTGTACATAGGTTTCTGGAACCCCTCGATGTCTTAGCGCCACCCATGTAAGATCTCGTGGTTGTCTGTCGAATGCCTTTTCAAAGTCAACCAATACAATATGCAAATCCCTTAAGGAATCACGATGTTTTTCCATTATGTTCCTTATACTTTGGATTGCATCTGTGGTTGATTTAGGCGAGACAAACCCGCACTGATCATCAGATAGCCGTATTATTTTTCGTAGTCGGCCACCTAATACCCGCTCAACGATCTTCATGGTGTGTGAGTGACATCAGCTTGATCGAACGGTAGTTATCACAGTTTCGCGTATCACCCTTCCCTTTGTATACAGGGAGAAGGTAACTTTCCCTCCATTCATTCGGCATTGGATCACCTCTCACGAATTTGGAGATCAGAATTCTGAGCCATCTGAACCCGATGTCTCCCATCTTTTTCCAGAACTCAGAGGGTATCTCGTCTGGCCCAACCGCTTTTCGTTTTTTGGAGTATTTGACCGCCTCACTAACTTCTTCGACTGTAATGTCGGGTATTTCTTCACAGTTAGGGGTGGCTCTTGGAAAGTATAGCCGGGGAAACTGTTCATTCAAAAGCTCTTCACAATACTGCCGCCACCTCTGCAGAATTTTGTCATCATCCACAAGAAGCTGGCCATGAGCATTGCTAATGAACTTTGGCGAACGAATCTCCTGAGCATTCTTCCTTCTTTGGGCGGCTATTTTGAAGATAGTGGCTCTCTTGTTCATATTGTGTCTTCGCAGCTCCTGGATAGCCTGGTTTGCATCAGCAACCGGGGAAAATATTTTTTCCAGCTCCCGATACAGGCCCTCCGTACTCTCTGCTTGAAGCTGAGCGCACTTCTTCTTCGCTTTTTTCTTGCAGCATCTGTATTCCATTTCGAGGCGAGCTTTTTCGTCACTATTATTAGAGGGGCACTTTGACCAAGCTTTGAAAGGCGCTTTCTTCTCATTTATCACTTTCTTAGCTTCATCACTCCACCACCATGTTTCTTTGGCGTGTTGATGGTGGCCTTTTGAAGCTCCTAGCAGTGATTTGGTCTTCTTTAAGCAAGTTCGCTGTAGGGAATCCCACATATTTTGTGCTCTGCACTCTTCATCCTTAGCTCCGTTGATGGTGTGAGAGAGGTAATTTTTCATTGCGAAAACAAAAGCCTCGCCTTTTCCTTTGTCCAGATTGTACCACTTGATTTTCTCAGAGACCCTTGTTTGTTTGCTTTTCTTTGGTGTTTTCATAAAAATTTCTGTTAGCAGGAGACGGTGTTGACGAGCGATTGCCTCTCCCAGGATCACTTTGCAATCTTTTACACGAGGCTTCATGAAACTGCCTACCAAATGGTAGTCAATCTGAGTTTCATCTCCACCACTGCTGTAAGTGATCAGGTGTCGGCTTTGTTTGATGAACATGGTATTTAACACGATAAGACCGTGTGATTTGCACATGCTTAGGATGTCTTCACCAGGAAGGTTCCTGGTGCCATACCCTAGTCCTCCATGGCAGTCTTCATAGTCTTCGTTTGATTTCCCGACATGTCCATTCAAATCTCCTCCAACAAACAGAAATTCTTCCTTTGGGATGTTCTTAAGGAGATTGTGGAAATCTACCCAAAATGCATCTTTATCTCTCTGATTGCACCCATTTTGGGGAGCATATGCACTGACAATATTCCACACCTCTCCTTGTATTACTAGTTTGAGAGACATCAAACGGTCGCTGGACTTCGAAATGCTCAAGACGTTTCCAAGTAGCTCTGCCGCAAGGATGATACCGATTCCGTTCCTAGCCTTTTCCGTTCCGTAGTAGAACATCTTGTAATCTTTTGTCCTAACGTCCAAGAAACGCGCCCGATTCGCGGTGTTTTTCCATTTCGTCTCTTGGACCCACAAGATGTCCACCCGCCTTCTATTCATCATCTCTTCCAGCTCGTAACTTCGACCGGTCATGCTTCCAACGTTCCAACTCGCGACCCTTAAATTGCGTCCAAACTGTTTCAATATGTTGCTAGCCCCCGGAATCCGTATAGCTCTGACCCGAACATTTCTGCTCGGTCCAGGATCAGTACCATGCACAGCAGTGGTAGTGCCTGGCGGGGTATTATCATAATGATACAGTTTTGCAATATAATTTTTGCACCATATTGCGATGGTGTTTGTTGTTTGACACGTGCATGCTCCTGTTTTAGTATTGTTTGATCTTTCTTTTATGACACCGGTGATCTCCAGTCGTGTCAACCCACGGACTCGCATGCACACTTGTGGGAGGGTTTTTAAGGTAGTATATGTGTCGCTAGGCTCACTTGGGTGTTATATTGCCTAGATCTGATATGTCCCCTTAGTCGCCTTTTACGACAAGCGCTAGTTGTTGGGGGGCGCTGCAGTGATATTCTTAACCCGTCCCTGCACGGAAAAAAAAAAAAACTTTCCTATTATTGTTTAAAATAAAAATAAAAACTGTAAGGAAATTTAGGTTGGCAAAAATCCTCATCCTAACATTCCACGCGGGTGCCAGCCCGTAATAACCACCACAGCAATCTTGTACTATGCCAAGATGGGATGAGCCAAGACCAAGAGACATTGTATAGAATGCTTAGCTCCTCAATAACTTAATTCTTCATTTATGTCATTTGGTCATCGGATAGAGGTACCTGATTTCAGTGAAGGAGTGAGCCCTTTAATGCACGAAACCGTGCCCAAGAATGTAAGGCTTGGGGTTAAACCAGTCTAAAACGAGCTCCTTTGGAAGCACGGGCAGGGTTCGTCATATTCTCGCATTATCCCGATATTACGGCGCTGTCGGGACTGACCGTAATTCCGTATTACTCGTGGGTCCAAAATCCGAAATCCTTTAAAATCAACAACAAAAAAAAAGAAGAAAATGAAAATAAAAATCTCAGAAAAAATCAAAAAAAAAACCAATTTCCGGGCATTTCATCGGAAGATAAACTGTTCGTTTCCAATCAGGAAAAAACAGCGGAGCGAGACGCTTCCCAAACCAGCCACAGCATCGGACACTCGAGTTAGTGCCCACAAGCGCCAAGCATCTAATCCTCACAAGCCAGCCAGCAACCGGTATTATGGGTAAAATTACTAAGGATGAGGCGGCCGGCACGGCTTCCGAACGGGACCAGGCCGATAAAATCAATTACCAGAAGATTGCCGATGAGTATATCAACTCCCGCAATACCCCACAAGAATCAAAAAGCGAGACGGCAAAGCGTAACCGATCCCAGGAGGAAATTAAGCCCGATTCCCAAAGGATCAAGTCCCTAAGCTGTCACCACTCAACTCCAACCACCTTTCGAGCTCCTCAGCATTCCAAGCGACACGAATTGTCAGCGACGTTGTCAGAGACGACGTCAAAGTCGCATTGGTAGATGAGCTCCCTACCGACGGCAAGGCAGTGACTGAACTTTGAGGTGCCATTGAGGTCAAACTATCCGAGATGGTAATGGACCATCTAATTAACAACCAAGGTGGATCGGTTCCCTGCTTTGACTCAGCCGAGGTCATACGAGGGTACAGGGTCATCAAATGTGAGGACGTCTTCTCTAAGGAATTCCTAAGTACCTGCGTTTACAAGATCCGTGATGCATGGGACGGCTTGAAATTTAAGCTGATCCTGGCCAAAGAGATTCCGAGGAGACCGAGCAACCGCATTTGGCTCCCAAACATGGCCATTAAAGACGCCCTGCTGCTAAATAAGCTGAAGCTGCATAACCCTACGATTCCCTTGACTGGAATGTTGCATGAGGAACTCTGCTACAATACCCTTTCCTTCCTTCTTCTAATTAATGAGAACAGTGCTGTCTGTGGTGGATTCAAATATTTTGAGCTGGCAATGCTTCCATCACATTGCTAAAATGAGAAATGTCAGTCAGTCCCATACGAGAGCTAGCGTTGGTCACATGCATAAAGCAAACTCAAACCAACCTTTAATTTAATATAATTTATCTTTATTTTATAATTGACTTATTCTTAATGTGTGAATTCAAATAAATAAAAATTTTAAGTAACAATAACAATACTTTTTATATTGGATTGGAAACAAACCCAATAATTGGTGACCCCGACGACGCACGTTGCATGTGAGCACGTTAAACGCAGCCTCATATACATAAATCCAATAATTCAGGATATCAATCAACAAGGAAATCATTTAGAAACAAACTTCAAGTACCTGAATAAAAGTGCATCGTGCTATATACCTCCAATACCTAAAATTGTTCAAACGCTCCAACCAATATACATACATATATTTGGAGACTGTACCCCTCGACAATCGGTACAGTAGAACAAGTGTTACAGTAAATACATAACCACAGTATGACAGTACATAACCTAACCACGGAACGGTGAACATAATTACACCAGTCGTCACCTCTTCAAACATTATAATTAAAAACAATCAACTCTATCGAGCATCGGACAACTACAAGCGCATCGATTGCCAACATCTACATCGGTCGCCAACATTTACATCGAACATTAAACCCACCAGTCATTACGAAAGGATCGAGGACATTACATTTCATACGAAATATTTCGGCAGCTATAATTTTCTGTGCAATTAGATACTTTTAATTAATTTTATAAGACAGTCAACTCCGCTTATCTGAACTACGCTTTCCTGAAAAAATCGGTTAACTGAAATATAAAATTTGTCACTGGGCATTTCTTCACAATCTTCCTACAAATTACTCCGCTTAACTAAAATCCGCTTAACTGAAAAATCTGGTTAACTGGAAAAACTTTTCCAACAGAAATTATTAATTTATACTCAAACCACTTCGCATAACTGAAATCAAATAACTGAATGCGCCCATCCCTAAAAGTGAGCTGTAAATTAGCATACAAATATTTATTTTTCCTTTTTTTGTTTTTCTTCATTTTAACGTTATCGAAGTTTTGTTTTGTTCCGAATTTGTTTTTTATAAAATATTGACATATTAAAAATTATGTAGTTGGTATTTTTTTGATTATTAGGTTGGATAACTGAAATTATTTCTCAGTTATCCGAACTCCGGTTAAATGAAAGTTTTTTTTTCAGTTATCTGAAGTTCGCTTAAGAGAAAATACCGCTTAAGCGAAAAAATAATTGTGGAAAATAGGTGTTTCAGTTAAGCGGAGTCGACTGTATACATCTTTTTTTTTTTTAATTTTTTTAACTAATTTAGAAATTGTACATGCGTTTGATCACCCCCTTCGGATAGGGGTTAGAATATATCCGAGGTAGGCATGCCTGTCGTAAGAGGCGACTAAAATCCACAAAGCGGAGACGAAAACTTCGCAAAACTTGGAAATAAAAAAACAAATGACCCGGTCTTCCTGGCAGGGGTTTTGTGTGTAGAAATTACTGTACTACCCAATAAAACTAATACGGTTACAACAAATATGGTAATGAACAAAACAAATGATATAAATACCCCAGGTGGCAGACCAGGTAAACTGGAAAATCCACCCTCTTTGGAGGTCGGTCCCATGGATTCTGGGGGGGACCATTTATTGCTACACAAACAAAACTCAAGAAGGAGTTCACTCACGCCAAGAACTCCACCACAAATGATAGCGCCGAAAAGCCTTAGAGCCGAAGAGAGCGCTATAATTGTAAGTATTCCGAAAATACAAAAACAGAAATCTGGAACTGAAACCAATATAATTGAAAGTGAACCTAAAACAGATTCACAAGCGAAAATAAAAACAAACAACTATAACAATGAATGGCAAGCTGAACTTGAAGCAAGGAAAAATCTTGAAATAATAGTTGCAAGTTTGCAAAACCAAATAAGAGAGCTGGAAAAAAGGGCCACCATTCTGGACTGCTCTAACAATTGTCCGGCCCAACCTGCCCAGCAAAATAGAGAAAAGGAATACCTCACAGATGAAGAGGAGCTCGCACTGGAAACAGACAGCCATCGAAAGAAAAACAAAAGGCCTACGAAAAAGCGCAAGGCAGAAGACAGTCCTGAATTATCTGCAAGAAGACAGGATACTCAACAAGCAAATTTACAAGGTAAGACAAGTGACAAAAGGCTTGGAAAGTTAACAACTGGTTTGAAAAAACAGCCATTACCACCACCAATAATGATCTCGGGAGTGGAGAGATTTGGTGAGTTAAAAAAAAGTAATAGAACAAAAACGAAGAAGGCTTGTAAATTCACATTCTATAATAACAATAAATGGAAAATAAATGTCGATGACAGTGACACATATAGAGAAATCACTGAAGAATTGACAAAAACAAAGTTCCAGTGGCACTCATATGAAAATAAAGCTACTAGACCAGTTAGAGTAGAAGCCAGAGGTCTTCACTTCTCGTGTGATGAACACGATATCGTCGAAGACTTGAGTAATAAAAAATTTTGGATTTTGGAAGCCAAAAACCTAATTAAAAAAGAAACCACACAAGGTAGCGATGGGCAACCAATGACAAGAAACAGAAAATTATCTCTTTTTATGCTCTCTTTTCATAATCAAGAAGAAGTCGAAAAGATATATAACTTAAAATCAATAATGGGTATTGTTGTTAAGATCGAGCCACTTCGAAAGAATTCAAACTCAATACCCCAATGCAAACGATGCCAAGCTTTCGGGCATACGCAAAGTTATTGTAAAAGAGATTTTGCTTGCGTTAAATGCGAAGGAAAACATCCCATAAATAATAGTCCTCTTAAGAAGGACGAGAAAGCAAAATGCATCAACTGTCATGGTGATCACCCAGCAAATTATAGGGGTTGTCCGATGGCAAAAGAATACCAAGAAAGGAAAAGTAAAGCTACTAAAATCAACCAACGAAATGCATCCAATAATAATAGCAAGCAACAAGTAAACGCTGAAAACAAGAAACTAGACAAAGTGCCAATTGCTGCTTAAACGAACATACCAACTGTAGAAAGTAAATCGTATTCCCAAATTGTGAAAAATACACGAAAGGAAGAGGAAATATCGGTAAAGGAAATGCTTATTACTATTATCCAAAGATTGGATAATCAGGATAAAATTATTAAACTGCTAAGCAAAGTAGCAGGAAAAAAACAACAAAATATTAATGATTAAAAATAATCTAAATGTCGCAACGTTGAATGCAAATGGTTTACTCCAACACATCCCTGAATTTCAGGTTTTTCTATGTAACGAAGATATTCATGTTTGCCTGATTTCTGAAACTCATTTCAAACAGGGAACTAAGATTAGAATTCCTAGGTATCTTGGGGAGGGAGGGGAGGGAGTGCTGTGATTGTGAAAAGTACCTTGGATCACAACGAATTGCCAAAAATAGCAAAACAAACAATGCAAGTAGCGACAATAAACATAGAAACTAAAGGCAAGGAGTTTAAAGTAGCTGCGATATACTGCCCACCCAAGCACTCGCCTACAGAGGAAGACCTAATTGATCTCTTCCAAATGTTAGGTAACAACTTCATCATCGGTGGTGATTTTAATGCAAAACATACATATTGGGGGTCAAGACTAATAACAACGAAAGGCAGGAAGCTCTACAAATCAGGGCGAAATTTTAACTGTTAATTTATTTCGACTGGATCACCAACTTATTGGCCATCTGACCCAACGAAAATACCAGACGTTATCGACTTCTTCATAGCGAAAGGTATTAATAGAAAAGAAGTTAAAGTTAAAAGCAGTGATGATCTGTCATCGGATCATACACCTGTAATTCTAACAGTCAATGGTTTATCGATAGAACAGATAAAAAACCCACGACTAACAAACAAAAGAACGAACTGGTGTAAATTCAGAGAACTTCTCGAAGGTTTCATTAACCTTAGGTCCCCACTAGTCACAACAAAACATATTGACATTGAAACAGAACAATTCATTGCCGATGTGCAACAGGCAGCAGAAGATAAGTACACCGACTTATCAACAAAAAAAACGGGCTTCGGTGAAAAACCCCACAGAAATCAAGCAACTTATACTTGAAAAGAGAAGAGCTCGTAGAAAATGGCCAGCGACAAGATATCCTGGCGATAAAACCATTTTTAATAGACTCAATAATAGGCTTAAAAAAACTATTATTGAATTCAAAAATGATTCTCTAGCTAAATACCTTTGTAATCTCACGGCTGATAAAGTCAGAGACTACTCCCTCTGGAAGGCTGCTAAACGTTTAAAGAGACCTCAAGCGCAAGATCCCCCGTTGAAAACATCTAATGGAAAATGGATCGGCGATCCAAAGGAAAAGGTTAAACTCTTTTGTCAGCACCTTTCAAATGTTTTCAAACCGTTTCCACCTAGGGTAGCAAATGAAGATCTTGATTTCTATAACAGAGTAGACGAAAAGGAAATTCCTTATGTTTCGTTAAGAGCGATCGAGACACGTATTCATAAACTAAATAATAGAAAATCACCAGGTTATGATCTTATAACTGCCCAAATCTTGAAGGAACTTCCTTCAACTGCTTTGTTGAAACTCAAGCTTATAATTAATGCTTGCTTTAAACAAAGGTATGTCCCACATCACTGGAAGATAACAGAAATTATTGTTATTCCTAAATAGGCCAATCTCACTTCTACCGTTATTTTCAAAACTTTTCGAGAAACTCCTTCTTAAAAGGTTAGACCCAATTATAGAGCAAAGAAAGCTTATCCCTACCCATTAATTCGGGTTTAGGAATAAACACTCGACGATAGACCAGGTGCATTGTATAACCAATGTTATAGAAAAGGCACTGGAAGAAAAGCAAATTTGTTCCGCAATATTCTTAGACGTTGCACAGACTTTTGATAAAGTTTGGCATAAGGGTTTAGAGTATAAACTTCATAGGGATCTACCTAGACAGTACTATGAGATCCTTAAATCTTATATAGGTAATAGATTCTTTAGAGTTCGTTATGGCTCAGCGTATTCTGAACTTTAAGAAATACAAGCAGGTGTTCCACAGGGAAGTGTTCTAGGGCCTACCCTGTATTTATTATATACGAGTGATATACCGCATGCGAGTGATACCATGATAGCCACATTTGCAGACGACACTGCTCTTCTATCAACAGATGGATGTGTGGCTAAAGCTACAGAAAAACTACAAAATTCAATTAACGAGATATTTGATTGGACGCAGCGATGGCGAACTAAACTTAATGAGTCAAAGTCCATCAAGTCCAATTTTACAAATAAAAAAATAACGAATCTTCCCGTGGTTATTAATAATCAAGTAGTTCCTTACTCTAACACAGCTAAGTATCTCGGTATGAATCTGGATGCTAAACTGAAATGGAAGGAACATGTGAAAAAGAAAGTAGAAGATCTAAATATTAAATAAAGAAAACTTTATTGGTTGTTAGGATATAACTCAGAACTGTCCATTGAGAATAAAATCCTATTATACAATCAGATATTAAAACCCGTTTGGACACATGGTATCCAATTATGGGGTTGCACAAAGAAAACAAATGTTCAAATGTTGGAAACATTTCAAAATAAGGTCCTTCGGGGAATAGTGAATGCCCCATGGTACATTAGAAACAGTGACTTGCAACGAGATTTGCAGATCGACCTCGTAGCAGATACAATTAAAAAGTACGCAATGCGTGCCAACGAGCGTTTGCAGATGCATATCAATCCTGAGATAGACGATATCTTAAATGTACGAAATAATATTCGTAGGTTAAGAAGAACCAAGCCCCATGAACTTTTTTGACAATTACGAGAGCCGGTATTTAAATTATAATACCTTCTCAAATCCGACTTAACGTTGAAAATAAAATCTTTGTCGATCACTAGTTGATTGGTCATGATCAAGGAGGTGTTTTTAGTGCGGTTAGAGTCCCACACTACTTTGGGTTTCTAACCCCACTGTGTCTTTCGAGATTTTCACCTTCATAAAAAAAAAAAACTTTTATTGTTCGAAAGGTGAATTGCAAACATGGGTAATGATACACAAAGTCCGGTTGAAAGTGATTCTAAATTTGATGCGATAACAAGTGCTCTAGCTAGAGTTAAAATGCCAAACTTTTGTCATTCATGTCCCACAACTTGGTTCGCGCTGCTAATAAATAATATAAAAAGCGACGAATTAAAGTATCATCATGTTTTAACAGCATTACCTGAGGATTTTTATATGGCAATAATTGATATTATCGATACCCCTCCGAAAACGGACAAATTCACAAAGTTGGAGGAAACGACTATAAGTGGGCATACGGAAAGTGAGAATATTCGGTTAACGAAATTGCTAGGCGGTGTCGCAATAGGCGATTGTACTCCATCTCAATACTTTCGTCAATTACAAGTAATTTCAGGCTATTCTAACATTCTTCCCACAAACGCGTTAAAACAAATTTGGCTAAACAGTTTACCAACACACTTCAAATCAATTTTAGTCGCTGCGACGGACACTGAAATGGATCCACTTATGAAAATGGCTGATAAAATTCACGAAGTAGGCAATATTCCTGGTGTTGCAAGTACATCCGTCGATTTAGTTTCAAATAACTCCAAGCAATAGAACGAAAATTAGAAAAACTCTGTATTTTCGACCAAGACCTACAAGCGAGCACGTTCTCGTAGCATATCCATTTCATGTCGTAGTCATCACAGTCAGAGTAAGGGCAGAAGCAAACAACAGATCTCAAGATATCCGACCTGTTATATTCATCATAAATTCGGCAAAGACGCTAAAAAGTGTCGTAAGCCATGCGATTTTGATTCATAAAACTAGCAGTCGCTTATGCCGCCGTCTATTTGTAAGATGTAGAAATTCTAGGCTCACATTTTTAATAGATACAGGCGTCGACGTATCCACTATTCCAGTACAATTTTTCCCCCGTGACAAGAAGGATTCTGAGTTTGGTTTACGAAGGGTTTTCACCCACGCTTTCATCGTAGCCTCCGTCAGCTATCCAATCATCGGTGCGGACTTTTTGACGAAATTTAATTTATTAGCCGACTTAAAACTTAAACGTCTAATAGATGCGACTACATCACTGACAGTTAGTACGATAACGAGGAACATAAGTACCATAACGCCGAAACTATTCCAACTTTCGGATCCATACGGGAGAATAATTGAACGGTTTAGAAATTTAACATCGCCTCCTAACTACAATCTACTAATTAAGCATGATGTAGTACACCATATTAATACTACGGGTGAATTGCCATACTCAAAACCACGAAGACTAGATAAAGCTAAATACGATCTAGCAAAAACAGAATTCGAGTATATGGTTAGTCTGGGAATATGTTGGCCTTCTTCTTCTCCTGTTTCAACGCCATTGCATTTACTTAAAAAGAAAGGGAGCAACGATTGGAGACCTTGTGGCGACTGTCGTGGTCTCAATGCATGCACGGCTCCAGATCGATTTCCAATATCGCACATTCAAGATGCTAACATGTATTTAGAAGGATGTAGTATTTTTTCAAAAATTGATCTCGTAAGAGCTTTCCACCATATCCCTATAGCAAAAGAAGATATCCATAAAACGGCCATTATAACGCCTTTTGGCTTATTTGAATTTTTATGTATGCCTTTTGGCCTGCGAAACGCGGCTCAAACTTTTCAGCGTCTTATTAATAATGTATTGAAAGGTTTGAGTTTTGCGTTCCCATACATCGACGATATACTGATTGCCAGTAAGTCAGCCGAAGAACATAAACTGTATCTAGAGTAAGTATTTCAACGCTAGAGTGAATACGATATTAAACTGAATGTTTCTAAATGCATTTTCGGCAGTAAAAGCCTCACTTTCTGGCACACACAGTAAGCAAAAATGGTATTATGCCATCCGAAGAAAGAGTAGATACGATCCTTTCCCTAAAACCGCCAACCTCTGTCAAACAAGCGTAGCAGTTCTTAGGGATGATAAATTTGTATAATCCATCCATTTTTAGCTTCCATCACATGTCTCCATTGAGAAGAACGGATACAGACTTCGCTTCGGCATCAGACACGCCAAAGTAAAATATTCCGATCCTCTGGTCTCACTGACGACTCAGACGAAGTCGACGATGCCAACAAATTATTGGAAGACATGAGGATTGAAACCATAGCCCAAACCACAAACAACACCGGTAATACCAATGTTGAAAGTCATTCAGATAATCTAGTGGGTTTTCTCAAGGAAGAAAACATTAACATCAGCATTGTTTAAGAACCATGGGTAAACGGCCCTAATATTAAGGGCCTGAACGACAACCAATACAACCTGTCTTACAATCGGAATAACTTCAATCATGGTATCATGGTATCTCCACAACAAAGACCAACCTGCTTATGGGCTGCGATGCAAATGCCAGGCACGTGCTATGGGCAGTTCTGAATGCAATGAACCAGGTGAGCCTATGTTCGAATATATCTTCGTAAATAACCTCTCGATATGTAACAAAGGCAACGATCCAACCTCTATTTTTCCAAGCACGGATAGTTTCAACGGCTGGGAAGATGTTATAGACGTTACACTCTCTAATAACAATAGTATTATGAAAGTTGAAAACTGCGGAGTATTCAATCTGAAATCTTTTTCTGACCATAATTGGATGGTCTTGAATGTAGATCTCGAGATTGAGACTACCAAAGCCTTCAGACACCCGAAAAGAATCGACTGGACAAAGTTAAGCCAAGTCGTTAGATCCAAGCTATGTAGAACTCCAAACCCTAAAATAACCTCTACTGCAGAACTAGACACAAAAGTAAAGACTTTCGAAAAGGCCTTCAATAATGCAGTTAAAGTTGCGTATTCGGTCAAGTATAGCAAAAAAAACCTTCCCTCCGTGGTGAACGAAAAATCTTCTAATCTCAGGAAACTGACTAGAGATACCTTCAATAACTTCTACAAGGGCACATACTGGCAGCCTTACACAAGAAGCCTTAACATATACAAAAAAAAAACTATCAAAGCGGCCAAGAACCGATCCCTTAAGACTCCACCAGAATTAGTAAGATTCTATCGAAGGATCATTCCAATGCACCTCTCCCGAAAAGTTTGGATAATAATTGGACGGAGTCAACTGCAGTATCCTTAGAGACCTTAATACACACTCACTTTCACGGATGCAAAGACAGTAGCACAGAGCCTAACAGTTCGCTATGCCTGCAATCCGATCCACGGAGGCGGGGATGTAACAGAACGACCACTCATAAGTTGCCTCAACAAACAAAACAAATAGAGAGCGCTCTCTATGGGCTAGAATATGTACAAAGTGTAATTTATTGTATCTTACTTCAAATTGACATTTCTAGCAATTTGCGCCAATTTATTGCATTTCCATTTCATTGTAATTCCAAAAGAGACTAGAGGCGAAACTGCCGTAAGACATTTGACGTAATTTTCAATATGTAACATATTTGAATGTAAACTCTTCCCTTTACAAATAAAACCGTACATACTTTGCGCGGGTTATTTTAAACACTGTGACCTCGAAAAATCAACAACAATCTTTATCTTCATCGACTTGATCAGTTTTGGTATTTTCGTTAAACTGTTGTATATCCACTTCTTGTGGGTTTCCTTCTTAGATTTTGAAAATGAATTTATAAAATCGGTCTTATTCCTCTGATTGCTCCTTGAAGTTGACTTCCTCGATGAATCGAACTGAATATCCAATATGTGCTTATTCTTTGCTTGGTGGTTCCCATTTCGACTTCCTTGCTTTCTTATTTAAAGCGAATGCTCTACATCCAATTCGTCTAAAATGCTTGACTATTGACTTATCATGATTGAGTGTTGTTGGGCATGGGTTTCGTAAGTAAGCTGCGGTGTGTATTAGCTCCGCTCACAGGAACTGCTGTAAATTTATTTTTTTATTTTTTTCGCCGAGTAGGTGAAACATCTTCCAAAGACACCATAAGGCCCGACCGCGCGTGCTTATGGTAGTGTGAGATTTTTACTCACTAAAAAAACACTTCTCTTCAAAATTAATACTACAACCAGCGTTGTCACTTTTGCTACATATGTAGCAAAACTGCTACATTTTGGAGTGCCATGCTACATGTTACATCTTTCCCTCATTATGCTACATATTTCTGAAGTGAATACCTAATTTTTTATTTGTTTTTTTTTTTTTTTTGTTATTTGATTTAGCTTCTTTTCTTCATCTTCTTCCTTTTTGAGCGAGGTTATGGTCTATGGTCCGAAAACAAGGGATCATAACCCTTCCACTTCAGCGCATTTCTACTGATCCGCCTGTGGGCTTCACCTATTTGACATCAGAAAATATCGGCAGGCCTGTCCATTTCGGATCACTCGGTTACTGAGGCCAATGAAATGTCGATGTCGTCACACTTGTGTGATCCATGCGTTTATAGGCCTCCCTCTCCTGCCTCGCGATGTCTTTGGAACGTTAATTGATATTGCCGTTTTAACAGGGCTCAAATGATGTCTTCTTTGAACGTGACAATACCAGCTCTGCCGGTTGCGCTCTATGTTTTATCGATGGCTTCCTTGACGTGAAGGCTTCCACGGATCTTCGAACTTCTTATTCGATCCTGCTGTCATACGAAGCATCTTCATCTCAGCTATCGTTAAATTACTCTCATACTTTTTGTACATCGTCCAACATCGTGAGCCATATGTGAGCGCTGGATGCACAACTGCGGTGTAGACCCTTCCTTTGATGTCTTCATCACAGGTTGCTTTGCTATTGATCATAGACCCCAGCTATTTGAACTCTTCGCACTTGGGAAGCACTGGTCCATTCAAATAAATGTCTGGAATAGGCCTGAGTAGATCAGAGAACGGGCAGCACGAGTACTCTGTCTTTTGTGAACTAATGCGATACCCATTTCCATCCAAAACCTCCACCCACACATCAAGAGCTCGTTGCAGGGATGTAGGATCCTCACTTATGATCGCTCCATCGTCAGCAAAGAATAATTGATGTACCTTGGCGTACGTCACTTTACTTTCAAGCATATAGTCAAGGACTGTAATAAAGAGAAAAGGACCTAAAAGCGGGGCATCTTACTCTTGTCTTTGCTCTTTCGTACATGTCCATGATGATCTGATCATCTTTCTGGAACCCCTCGATGTCTAAGCGCCAACCATATGAGATCTAGTGGTGCCAATGTTGTAAATTGCATCAAAGCTACATATGCCCATTTTGCACATAGCCCCAAGCGACAAGGCCGGTTCAAAGACTTTCAATTGAATTGAATTGACTTTTCATTTGAATTCTCAGGGGCATAAATTATTGCGGCATGTTATAACACATTGGCTGTCTCTGGAAGCCGTAATAAATAGAGTGTTAGAACAATGGAGTTCCTTGTTTCACTATTTCGCATTGGCATCATTTGAGGATGAAAATGAAAAGCTTATTTACGATTTTTTTATTAATGGGGAGAATAAACTTTATTTACTGTTTTTTCGTATTTATTAAAAAACACTTAACGATTTGAATAAATGTTTTCAAACAGAAAAGGTACAAATACATTTATTAAATAAATAAGTAACAAATTTATTAATCGAAATATATATATATATATATATATATATATATATATATTTTTTTTTCGTGGGTAGGTGAAAATCTTCATGAGACACTATGAGACCGTGTATGTCAGATTTCTACTGACTAAAAACATCCTTCCCTTCGTTATGTTTACTACGACTAAGTTAGACCGTATCAAGTAGTTTAAGCTTCAGAAGAGAATATTCGCGTGAGGCAGGTAGATTTTAATAAAAACACCTGCTGGAACCGTCATGACATGCGGCTTTTTGTCTTATTGCGCTAATTCGAACGGTTTCGTTCTTTGAAGTCGGCGCGTAAGATTTGTCACATCCAAAGTTTGGAGTATGGCACAGTTACAATGGCCATGAAGACGAATACGAAGCTTGCGAGCGAAGTTTTTTATTTCGTCCTCCACGGTAGCTATCCCTAAGTTTCTGTGGATATCATTGTTTCTGATATACCAGGGAGCGTTCACGATTATTCTTATAATTTTATTTTGGAATGACTGTATGAGATTCCTATTGCTTGGTTTGGTACAACCCCAGAGTTGTATACCGTACGTCCACACGGGTTTAAGCACTTGCTTATACAGAAGCAGTTTGTTATATACGCTTAGTTTGGAATATCTTCCAATTAGCCAATACATTTCTCTAAGTCGATTTTCGACTTCGTCACGTTTCTTTTTAAAGTGAGGTTTCCATTTAAGTTTCGCGTCTAGTGTCATTCCCAGATATTTAGCTTCGTTTTCATGCGGTATTTGTATCGAGTTAATGAAAACGGGAAGGTTGATTATTTTCGTGTAAGTGAAGTTAACATGCGTCGATTTGGTCTCGTTAAGAACAATGCGCCAAGTTTTTGTCCACTCACAGATTTTAGCCAAGGCTCGTTGGAGTTTTATGGTTGCTGACTCGATTGAACTTTCCATTGCCAGAATAGCCGTATCGTCCGCGAACGTAGCTACAATAGTGCCTTCAGTTTGTGGTATGTCCAGAATATTCAGTTCCGTGCTTGACACGAAAAGGTCTGTTTTTAAGGTATGATTCTACGATCTTATGAAGTTGCTCCGGAAGGATTCGTCTTAGCTTATAATTGAATCCATCGTGCCAAACCCTGTCGAAGGCTTGAGATACGCCAAGAAAAGCGCTAGAACAAATCTTTTTCTCCTCAAGGCCTTTTTCAATTTCGTCGGTTATTCTATAAACCTGGTCAATTGTGGAATGCTTGATTCTGAACCCGAATTGGTGGTCAGGTATTAGGCGTCTCTCTTCAATGACCGGAAGAACCCGTTTCAGTGGGAGTTTTTCAAATACCTTCAATATTATTGGTAATAGCGATATCGGTCTGTACGATTTTTTGTCATTTGGAGATTTCCCCGGTTTCGGAACCATTATGACTTCTGCGACTTTCCATTGATTTGGAACGTATAATAATCTAATGGAAGCATTTATTAAATAAAGCAATTTTAATAGTGCCTTTTTTGGTAATTCCTTGAGGATTTGTCCGGTTATTAAATCATAGCCAGGAGCTTTATTATTTTTCAGGTTTTGTATTGCCTGGAAAAGTTCTATAAATGACACACTTTTTATTCTAAGGTTGTCAGATGTCGTAGTCGTACCGGTAAAATCGTCTACCAATATTTCTCCATCAAATGGCTTAAAAGTCTCTTCTAAGTGCTCGGCAAATAGATCCGCTTTTTCTTTGTCACCTTTTGTCCATTCGTCGTTGTTTTTTCTTATCGGTGGCGAATGTATTTCGGGTTTTTTAATTCTTTCGACAGCTTTCCAGAGCGAGTAATTAGTGGTTTTTTCGGCGGTTAAACCTTCAAGATAAGCTGAAGTCTCTCGGTCTTTTAGGTCTTGGATCGCTTTTTTGAGCTTATTGCATAGGAAATTCGAGTGGGTTTTATGCTGGGGAGCGCGAGTTTGTTGCCATATTTTGCGTGCTCTCCTCTTTTCTCGAATAAGTTCTTTTATTTCCGGCGGATAAATTAGCTTCATTGCATGGGACTTCTTTCCTCCTTAAAGGTGTATTTTTCCACGCGGCATTCTGTATTGATTCAATAAATTTGCCGAGTTCATCTTCTATTTCGAAGGGTGTTTTGAGCGATACATTTAAGACAATATTTTCTTCGCAATCAGTTCTAAAGTCGCGCCAGTTAGTTTTTTTGTTAGTTAATCTAGGCACACCTTCTACTGTCATTAGTCGGTCACTTATTGTCAAGATTACCGGCGAGTGATCTGAGGAGAGATCAGAGCTTTCCTCTACTTTCGCAAAATTTGAAGATACTCCTTTTGCTACGAAGAAGTCTATTAGGTCCGGTGTTTTTGCTGTATCAGAGGGCCAATACGTCGGTTTCCCCGTCGAAAAGAAATCAACCCCGAATTGCATACCGGCTTCGTACAGAAGTCTGCCTTTCCGTGAATTGGATCTGGAACCCCAAAAGGTGTGTTTTGCGGTGAAATCGCGACCTATAATGAAATTCGGTCCAAGTGAGTCAGGGAGACGTACAAAGTCGTTACTTCTAAACGTGCATCGCGGAGGACAATAAATGGACGCGATGTTGAAACACGAGTGCCTATTCTTAACTCGAACTGAACTTGTTTGCATTGTATCGATTTCAATCTTCGTATTTATGGAGTGCTCAATGCAGTCTTTAATGAATAAGGAGGATCCGCCTCTAGCTCTTCCGGAAGGGTGGTATGCGTGATAAGCACGATACCCTCTTATTTTCACTCCGGATTCCTTTGTCAAATGAGTTTCAGAGATCAAGCAAATGTCAATGTTGTCATTCCGCAAGAATACTTCTAATTCGGCGTTTTTTTTGTAGAAGGCCGTTTGCATTCCATGTTAAAATTTTTAGTAACTGATTCATATTCATATGGGAGTTCTTTTTTGGGGAGGTTTTAACTCGAGCTTGCTCAATTTATCAAATATGACTTTGTTTACCTTCGTTTGCTCCTCAAGTTTCGCAAGAATTATAGAGAAGACTTGGGAGACTGGGTCTACCGTAACACCGCTTTGCTTGTTTTCTAGCGACGCAGCTTGAGCATATGTTAGCGTCTCTGGAGATTGTGGCTTTTCCTTTGATTTTGCCGAAGGAACTTTACTTTGCTCGACTCTCGTCTTAACTTTGACGTATTTATTGACGGTCGTTACCCTTGGCATAGCAATTTGACGACTATTTTTAACCGGTTCTGCGTTCTGGCGTTGAATATTTTTAAATGTGTCTCGCCTTTTTTGGAGCTCTTTTGCCACTTCGCAACCTTGATAGTTCGCTGGGTGCTTTCCTTTGCAGTTAATGCAGGTAGCCGGGGCCTGCTTATTTAGGTCACACTTTTCCGAGAGATGGTTACCAGCACATTTAACGCATCTCGGCCCTTTTTGACAATACGACTGTGTGTGATTAAAGCCTTGACAGCGTTAACACTGAGGTATCGATCTCGTACTCATACGCATAGGCTCAATCTTGGCTACGATATTCAGAATAGTTTTGACGTTATAAATATCGTCTACATTTTCGTTCCTGTCAAAGGTAAGCATAAAGAGCGGAAGTCCATGCTTGACCATGATTTCCCTGCCTTGTTCCGTTTGTTGCTTCACCTTTTTGAGAATATTGACTTCATTAAGAATTTTTAAACCTTTAGCTTTGAGGTCGTTCATTACGTCGTCTTTTGTGCACGAGGGGTGGAGCCCCCTTGCTATAACACGTAGTGGTCTTTCTAACTTATTTTCATAAGTATACCACTGGATCTTTTCCGTGTTTAATTTTCGTGATATTGCTCGGTAGCCATCGGAGACATCAACGTTAATTTTCCACGCATTGTTCCTGAGTGACGTTACCTTGAATTTCGATGTCGTCGTACCTTTAAGAAGGCAATGTAGCTTACTGTAGTCCGTTATACAGGCGGAGGACGTGCTTTAGCTTGAGTTTATTTTGGCTTCGACTCATTTTTCTTGTCTTCTTTACGCGGCTCGATTTCGGGCGAAGAGCCGGCTCTGCGTTTTTTGCTAGGTCTTTTCTTTAAGACGCTATTCGTTTCGCGTGCAAGCTCTTCTTCGTCCGTGTGATATTTGGGATTAGCTGCGCGGGGAGGGGAATCTTCGCGTTCTTTTTGTAAAAGCGAGTTCTTTAAAAGCTTGTTTTCCTCTCTCAGCATGTCTACCTCTTTTTTGAGCTCTTGGTAGAGTCGATCCATTTCATTAAGCTTATTGCGAAGTTCGTTATTTTCCTTCTCAAAGCTTTTACATTTCTCTGAGTCCTGTTTCTTGTGCGCTTGCACTTCCGGCGGACTTTTTTTCCCGGAGACATTCGGTCTTGATGGTGGAGACCGAGGTACCCTTGAACTTTCTATAAAGGGGTTTATTAATTGCAATAATTGACTCTCCCCAGAATCCGTAGAGCCTACCTCCGAAGAGGGTGGATTTTCCAGTGAACCTGGACTGCCACCTGGGGTATTAAATCTTTTCGTTTTACTCATTGCATTTTTTTGTATACACTTTAAGCCCGGTATACGAAGGGTGGATTTTAGTCGCCTCTTACGACAGGCATGCCTACCTCGGGTATATTCTAACCCCTACCCTCTCTCTCTCTCTGATGGATGATGATTTTTGTAGAACTGATGGGATCTGATCTACACTTCGATGATCTGCTAAGAGCTGTGATGATCTTCGATGAACTGCTGCAACAAAATTTCACGACGCGGGAACCCGATTTGTACCTGGTCTTTGAAGAAGTCTTAAATTCCACACGCACAAATGTTGTAAAAGTACTTTTTTTTTTTGTTTAATGTCCCGATTCACACACTAACTGCACTGTCTTTTTATATTTTAGTTTAAAAATTATCCGGTTTGAAAGGACCAAATGTTTTCGTATGAAAACGATAGTGTCGCACAATTATAGAAAATTCCTTAATCCGTATCCGTTGGAGAATATGCCACTGTACAAATACCACTTGAAGCCGGTTAAATAAAACACCCGTATCTACCCACTTTATAAAACCACTAAGTACGTTTATTTAATTCGACTCATATTTATAATGTATGAAATTTCTGTTACTGAGCATTAACATTACTTCTTTATATTTAATATATAATAACATTCAATTTAGTTAGCAATACAGGCATATATTTGTTTAGAAATATTACTATTAATTTTGACATTTAGTGTGGGTTAGTTTGTTTAAAGATTCTATGTTAGTTATTATGTTGTATTGCTGTTGAATTATATTTAGTCGCCAACAGAGGTAAAGGTGGTTTTTATACCCAAGGCGGACAAGGCTAGTCACATCACCAATAAGCCTTACCTTTTTCACCCTGAAAAACACTTAAAAGATTGCTCGACATTTACATACGTAGTAGAAAACGCCCGGGGGACTTATCCCCAGCCCAACACGCATACACGAATGGTAAATGTGTGGAAACTGCCCTACATCATGTTGTCGGCTCTATAGAAAAATCACTTAAGGATAAAGAGTTCACACCAGCTGCTTTTTTGGACATTGAAGGAGCCTTCAATAATGTAAATACCGAAGCGGTTAAAAGAACCCTTAGAAACCTAGAAATCGACATCAGTCTAATTAACTGGATTGTTAACATGTTCGAGGAAGGACATATAACCATCGAACTTAAGGGTGCAAAGCTCGAAGCATACGCCTCGAGGGTTACCCCTCAAGGCGGGGTAGTCTCCCCACTGCTTTGGGTCATTGTTCTTAATGTGGTACTACAACAACTAAGGTGCAGTGGGGTCAGAGCTACAGCGCACTCGGATGGCGTTCGGCTGCTTACAACAGGTAAATTCCTGCCTAAACTTAGCGAACAACTTGACGGAGCCCTAAATACTCTTAGCATATGGGCCAGGAACTGCGGACTAAAGCTTAACTCCAAAAAAACCGAACACGTACTTTTTACGAATAAGAGGAAAAAACCAGAGTTTGCAACACCTTCTGTTGATGGTATCCCACTCAGATTGTCCGATAGCGCAAAATACCTGGGCCTTGTACTTGACAAAAAGCTCAATTGGAGATTAAATATAGAGGAAAGATTTAAGAAAGCAACAATAGCCCTTTACTCATGTAGTAGAATTTTTGGTAGATCCTGGGGACCATCCCCCAAAATCATACTATGGATGTATACGGTTATAGTTAGACCCATACTGCCTTACGGCAATCTAGCAAGGTGGCCAGCTGTCAACAAATCCACCAACTTAAAGGCAATCACCAAAGTTCAAAGACTAGCGTGCATTGGCATTACCAGTGCAATGAGGACAACCCCAACCGCAGGACTCGAGGCTATTCTCAACCTGCTACCGCTAGACATCTTTATACGCACATCAGCAGCCATTTATGCTATGAGAATTAGTCAGTCAGCGAACTGGAAACCAAATATAACTGGTCACTCGATGATCCTACTTGATTACTTTGGCCTCGTGCCCGTAACGGATTACATGACGCCATATTTAGACTTTGTAAGGCATTTCTCTACCGCCTACCCTAGCAGGGAAGATTGGAAAAGCGGTCATATATCTACTCGTAATGCTGAATCTATAACCATCTACACAGATGGTTCAAAAATGAGCACTGTTGTAGGATCAGGTATCTTCTCCGACCCTCTAAGTGTATCAAAATCCATACGACTTCCATACTACAGCAGTGTTTTCCAAGCAGAGGTCTTAGCAGTGGCAACAGCCGCCCGAGAGTCTGCGGTAAGGGCAATACCGCCAAAAGGTATCACCATCCTATAGCCAGGCAGCTATAAAAGCGATTACTGCCATAGAAATTAAATCGAAGCTTGTGAATTATTGTCGAGAAGAGCTCATGGTTCTTGGAACACAGCACAAGGTATCGCTCTGTTGGGTCCCTAGACACGAGGGTATCCCAGGCAATGGGAAAGCCGACGAGCTGGCGAGAATCGGCTCAGCAGGCCTACTGGAACAAGTTGACCCACCTGTGTGTATCCCGCCTTGCACACTCAAGCTCGCTGCAGAGAATAAAGCCATTAAGGAGGCGAACACAAGATAGAACTCCATGGAAACTTGCGCTATCACTAGGAAGCTATGGCCATCTTTTGACAAAGCAAGGACCGAGAGAATTACTCTGAAAGATAGGAAATCACTTTCCACCCTCGTGGGCATCATCACCGGGCACAACACTCTGCAGTACCACATGAAGAAACTACGCATGACGGAGGAGAAACTCTGTAGATGCTGTGGTGACGAGGAAGTTTTTGAGGACACAACCCACTTCCTGTGCCATTGTCCGAGTCTTCAACACTCCAGGAAAAAGTTCCTTGGTAAATATTTCTTCCAGGATCTCGAGGAACTCTCCGCCGTTTCGACAGAAAAGATGCTGAACTTCATCAAATCATCAGGATGGTTTGTATGCAGAAATGAAATAAGTGCCTGAGTTAGTAGTTTTTAGTTTCATTGGGTAAGGGATTACTTTTTCCCCCATGGGTACAACATTGGGTCAACGCTGACCTGAGTGTGGCAGATAGCGTTCCTCCCTGCCAGCCCACATACCTAACTTAACCTAACGGCACTGCGGCTCGATGTGGTGGGGGCAGAGTGCGAGGCCTCCTCCGGTGACGTTTCAGTTAATCACCGTTTGCTCATATGCGTGTTGTTGTTGCAATTTTTCGACGAGGTTTTTTGTATTCCATCCACGATTGTTTTCAAAGGCGTTTGAAAGTTCTTAAGCGAAAACTTGATAAGGGAGTCGACTCATCTAGAATTTTAAAATCGGGGTGTAGCTGTATGTTGCGTACACACTTCACACTGTTTCTAATACAAATTATGTGTTAAGAAGTCGGTAGTTTCTTAAAACTTCCGCGAGCGATTTTACTGGTGTTGGCTATCTACAATCCGCGTTGCCAATCACTTACAATAAGTATCTATTATAGCAACGGTTTTGAAAATTGTTAGAAGAAATTGTATTTCACCTTAAGCAAAATCGATTTTTTTAGACTTTACGAGTATAATTTTATATTTAAAATAGTTCGAATAGGTAAGTACTAAAGGATTAAAAAAGAAAAACCTAAAAATACTTCTTTTTCTTCTACTTCCTATTTTGGCGAGATTATGATCCGTAAACAAGAGATCATAACCCTCCCACTTCACTGCATTTCTACTGATCCGCCTGTGGGGTTCGCCTATTTGACCTCAGAAAATATCGGCCGGCCTCCCGATTTTGGATTACTGGGTTACTAAGGCCAATCAAATGCTTGTATCGTTACATTTGTGTGATAGGCCTGTCTCGCGATGTCTTTGGAACGTTCATTGATATTGCTTTTTAAACGGGGTTCAAATGATCTCTTCTTTGATCGTGGCAATACCAGCTGTAAAGCATCTTCATCTCAGCTGCCGTTAATTTACTTTCATACTTTATTTCGTAACGAAGCGTTACACTTCGCCCACTCACCATCGGCGGCCCCGCTATACGCGGGGATAATTATTCCTTCTTCAGGTTCGCATAACGCCCAAATGGCACACACACATAATTATCCGTAACCGAGATCCCACATAATTAGCTGTATAACCTCCTACTGCACCAGAAGCTCATTTACCTTTTCCTATTCTACCGACTCCACTATAAATAAGATCACACCACTCCATTATCCATAGACAAAGACTTCGCCCCGAGTATAACTGCTGCTGACCACAGCCGATCCGACCGTAAATTTTGTGCTTATCCTCCTCTAGGAGAAGCGATTGCCGGTCTCAGCCGTAAACCTTAATTTGGAGGATCCGTTCTGTACTCCTAGGAGCATTTTCGAGACATTTGCTGTCAAGTACCTGCCTTAAGCAGGTGCTGCCAAGTAGCTGCCTTCAGCATCCGCTGCCATAGCTGACGCCCTAAAAAGCTGTCGCTGCCATAGCTGACGCCCTTAAAACCTATCGCTGCCATAGCTGACCCCCTAAAAAGCAGTCGCTGCCATAGCCGATGGCCTAAAAGCAGTCGCTGCCATAGCTGACGCCCTAAAAAACAGTCGCTGCCAGAGCTGACGCCCTAAAAAAAGGTCGCTATCCTGTAGTTAGTTCCTAGTAATAAGAATCTAAGGCCTACGTAGGTAACTCCCTTTTGTTAAGTATTATAGAATTGTTAAGAACAGTGTAAACCGAGGCCAACATATACCCTATGTATTCCAATATTGTTAAGCATGGTGACATTGTTAAGGCTAGTTTAAGTTATATTAATAGTTAATAAAAACATAATATTAGCTCTTTCTCAAAGTTTCGGGTATTTCTTAGGTTGACTCTTGACCCGACGAGCGAAACCTCAGCCTTTGAGAAAACACCCTCACAATTTACTCGTAATTACATGTTTTCGGAAATTTGCTAATTGTTGGCTTTCTATTAACAGCAACAAATATTGGACACATTTAACGACATGGAATACCAAGTGTCATAAAGTTTTCAAGCTGCGAGTTCATGTTTTTGAAAAAATTGCATTTTAAGTTTCAAATCTGAAACAGTTACAAGGGAACACCATAATTGCAAGTATCTGGGACCCAGTCATGTTCTTGATTTTAATAAAAGCACCATCTTACATTTCACCACATTCCGAACATTTTTAAATTGGTAATAACTTCCATAAAAACTTTAAATAAGGGTTAACGTTAAAGTAAATTTTATTAATTTAGTTTCCTCATAACAGTAACAGTACGGAAAAGTCCCCAAACGCAGTTGTTCAGCGTTTCACATCCGAATAACTAATTCTCTGGCTTTGGCTATTTCGATGCAGAACAACAAAAACCGCATCATGTGCTGGGGTAAGGAAGGGATCTGTTGGTATTCGGGATTCAGCGGTTAACTCGAAAGCCATAAATCGTCCGTATCATTCGAATCTCTAATATGAGAGCTGAAAAATAATTACAAAATTACACACGCTTGTCTGCATTATTTTTGCTCTCCGTAGTACCGTAGTAGGTAGATACTTTATTATACTCATATAACTGGTGATTTGATGATTCAAAATTGGGGAATGTGTGCGGTTTTCCTTAATTTAGTTGTTGTGGAATTTGAGGTTTTTTCGGATTTATTTTGAAACATTTCCTTTGTGTAATTTAAATTTTTGGTATAGAAAACTAATTCTATGGATTCATACTGACATTGTAACACACACAAAAACTCGGCCTAGCGGCAGTACTGCCCATAACTACATAAATTTAAATATGTATATTACAAAATTAGAATTCAATATCCACCATATTTTCATTTATTTTAAAGCCGTTTATGATACTCGTAGCATTTATGGAAATGATCTTTACATAGGCAAGTCCAGTTTCCTCAACCCAACCAAGCTCGTCCGTTTGTACAGATTGACGTTCGCTGAAAACTTGTATATCAGAAAAGTTCTAATACAAAAGGCTTGTGCAAGCAATTTCAAAAGTCTGCGCGAGTACTTGCAAATAATGAAAACGTAAAGTTTTGAGGCAGCAAAGAACATCGTCTACATAATCTCACCCGACGAAGACAACTCTTGCCAATCGCGGTTTATTATTATGCTTTTTTTTTTGGGCTACGAAGGTGTAACCAAAAACTCTCACAGGAATAATTACGAAGACTTGAAATTTAAAATGATACTTTCTTGGATATTTTGGAAGAAAAGCTCTTCCAGTAATTTTCGGTTCCATTTGTATTGACAAGGTTGAACGATAATACACATCTGCGTATCTGCAGTCGTCTCTGAGATGATAGGCATATATACCTTACCTAATATTTCGACACAGAATACTTGAAATCGATTATAAAGACCGTTAATTTTAGCATTTTATATTCAATCCCATGTATAGAAATTGTAAATTACACATACAGGCAAAACTCGATTTGCGCACCATGTAAAATTTAGGTCATTTGCGGAAATCGAGAATGTGCGCAATTCGAATGCTAACAAGGCAAGTACAGTATGTGTTCGATATTCTGTAAATATCGAGTGAAAGGATCTGCACACATACACACGCACATCACTTCATGAGAAGTCGACGCGAGTTGGAAGCTGTGGGCAAGGCGGTATCCAGAATCAGGAGAACGAAAAAAGGGGGTCTTCTGATACAACTGAAGGAAGCAGGAGACAAAACGACGGATTACAAAAACGTCATTGGCGAAGCTCTAGGAGAACAGGCTGAAGTCAGAACGCTCACTCATCGTACCACGATCGAGATCAGAGACATCGACGAGGTCACTACTAAGGAGGACGTATGCGCGGTGATCAGAGCCCAATTCGATTTGGGCCTTCTTTGCGGAAGGCGTACGGTGAGACTCAAACGGCAATAATTAATCTCCCTGCAGAAAGTGCGAAGAAACTATTGGAAGCAGGACGCATCAAAATTGGCTGGGTAGTCTGCCGCATTCGTGAGCGGACGCTGCTACAGAAATGTTTCAAGTGCCTCGAATTCGGATATTTGGCCAAGCATTGTAAGAGCGAAGAAGACCGCTCCAAACTCTGTAGGAGATGCGGTAAAGAGGGACATATTGCGAGAGATTGCAGCGAGGAACCATCCTGCATGTTCTGCAGGAAAGTCAACCCGGAAAATGCAAAGCACATAGCCGGCGGCAATAAATGCCCTGTCCCCAAGAAAGCGATCTGCAGCAAGAAACCATGAAGGTTATCCAAATTAACCTCAATCATTGTGAGACAGCTCAGGATATCCTGGCACAAACCATCAACGACGAAAAAGCAGATGTAATCTTGATCAGCGAGCCATATAAAATTCCTGACAACAGCAGCATCTGGCTCAGTGATCGATCGAAGCGGGCCGCAATATGGTCATGTGGGAGACATGCGTTCCAGGATGCAAATGAAGAGTCAGAGGGTTTCGTTCGGGCCAAAATCAACGGTATACACCTCTATAGTTGCTATGCTCGGCCCAGCTGGACTATAATTGAATACCAGGAGATGCTAGATAACCTCGTGGCTGATGCTCGGGAAAGAACTCCAGTGATTATTGGCGGAGATTTCAATGCATGGGCGACGTAATGGGGCAGTAGATTTACCAACGCAAGGGGTCATGCCCTCCTGGAAACATTTGCAGCTCTCAACGTAGGCATCGCAAACGTAGGTAGGGCTAACACCTTCCGCAGAGCAGGCATGGGCTCAATAATTGATATCACGTTAGCGAGTAACTCCATCCTGCGGGGAATTAAATGGAGAGTCAGTGAAGATTATACCCACAGTGACCACCAAGCTGTTATAATTGACATCGGTAACGCCAGAAGCACTCACCGCCCGCGATCGACTGGTCCGAAATGGCAGGATAAGCTCTTCGACAAAGATACATTCGCGGAAGTGGTTGACACCTTCACGCTAGTCCAAGGATCGGCAGAAAATTCAGCTCGCCACCTCACCCAGTCCATCAACGTGGCGTGCGATGCATCAATGCCCAGGAGGGCTTCAAGTAGAAGACGCCTGCCTTGCTACTGGTGGAACGATGAGATCAGGGTACTTAGAGCAGAGTGTCTACGGGCAAGACGCAAAGTACAAAGATCGCGAAACACACCCAACTTTCAGGAGTACCTATCGTCCTTTAAGCTGGCGCGAAAACAGTTAAGCAGAGTTATCAAGGAGAGCAAAGCAAGATGTTTCAGGCAGCTCTGCGATGAAGCTAACGTAGACCCTTGGGGCACGGCGTATAGGATGGTGATGAGAAAGCTTAAGGGCGGCAACTCCCCGCAGATAACATGCCCGTTAATGCTGAAGTCAATAGTAGAACATCTTTTTCCAAGGAGAGCATCTACTATGTGCGCAATCACCAGAGAAAACTTTACAGAGGTAATTCCAGTGATTACAATAGAGGAACTGACAATCGCATCCAGAAAGATAGGTGACAACAAGACGCCCGGACCTGACGGCATCCCTAACAAAGCAGTGAAAGCCGCTGTTCAAAAAAGGCCAGACATCTTTATTGCAACAATGCAAAAGTGCCTAGAAGAAGGAATTTTCCCTAAGCAATGGAAACTGCAACACCTCGTTTTATTGCCAAAAGGAAACAAACCCCCAGGAGACCCATCGTCGTATCGCCCGATATGCCTACTGGACACAATGGGAAAGATCCTGGAGCGAATCATTTACAACAGATTGCTCACAATAGCGGAGGAGAAAGGGGCTTTGTCCAACCAGCAATTCGGATTCCGAAAGTCTCGCTCAACAATTGACGCCATTAAAGCTGTAGTTAATATAGCAGCGGAAGCAATTGAAGGTGAAAGATGGCGATACGGCACCAAGGAATACTGTGCAGTAGTGACGCTAGATGTCAAAAACGCATTTAATTCGGCAGACTGGCCCACTATAAGAAGATCTCTTGCTAGGATGGATACATCATCTTACTTGCTGCAGATAATGGCGAACTACTTTACCAACAGGAAACTGAGGTATGATACCGACGAAGGAGTGAAGTACTACGATGTTACAGCTGGGGTCCCGCAAGGATCGGTGCTGGGCCCATTACTATGGAACATAATGTACGACGGAGTTTTACGACTACCACTGCCACCTAAAGTGAATATAATTGGATTTGCTGACGATATCGCTGTTGTTACAGTAGCAAAACAAATCAGTGAAGTAGAATCAGCTACAAATGTGGCAATCAGTCAAATCAAAAGCTGGCTAGGATCCGCCGGTTTAGAATTAGCTGACCACAAAACTGAAGCTGTTCTAATAACCAGTCGGAAATCTGTGGAATATATGAATGTACAGGTTGGAACCCAAATCATCAGATCCAAAGAAGCAATCAAATACTTAGGAGTAATGCTCGACAATAGACTGCGGTTTAAACAGCATGTTGATTATTCGAGCAAAAAAGCGTCACGACTTCAGGCAGCACTCTCAAGGATAATGCCCAACATTGGAGGACCTGGATACGCTAGGAGGATCCTACTATCCAGAGTTGTCAGCTCAGTCCTTCTTTATGCGGCTCCGGTTTGGGCGGGGGCTCTCGCGACCAAAGAAACAAGGAGGAAACTTACATCAGCCTACAGACTCTGCGCTATAAGGACCATCAGTGGTTTTCGAACTATCTCTGACGAAGCAGCCGTTGTCATAGCAGGAATGGTTCCTATCGACATCCTCGCGAACGAGATGCAGAGAATCTACAATCGGAGAGGCTCGAGCCATCAAGAGGCTAGCGAAAGAAGAAGGGTTATAGAAGAAGAAAAAGCAGCTTCAAGAGCTGTGTGGCAAGATCGATGGGATAATGCGGTTAAAGGCAGATGGACCTATAAATTAATCCCCACCATCGACATTTGGATAAACCGAGCACATGGGAACTGCACCTACCACCTCACGCAGTTCCTGTCTGGCCATGGAGGTTATCGCAAATATCTTTACCGGTTTGGACACGATAGCTCTCCGTTGTGTCCAGAATGTCCAGACCAGGAGGAAGATACGGAGCATGCAGTCTTCTACTGTAGGCGATTTGAAAACTGGAGAAACGAACTTCCCAGTCCCCCATTCCTCATAGATCATATGGTACAATCTGAGGAAAAATGGATGGAAATTTGCGCGTTTATTACGCATGTGCAAATGCAGCTTCGAATTCAAGAACGAGTACGTCGAGAAGCAGAAAGTACAGCATAAATTGCTAACCAGCCCCGCGAAGTAATACCTAACGGCAGTCCCGCGGGGAGAGTGGTAGAAGTGTGAAGGGTGTGTGTTAAGTACGTAGGCGTATTCCTGAAATCGATTACTCAGGTTTGCGAATCGTGCATGCTAGTAGCACTCGGGCTATTAGTATCTATAAAGATTACACATCCCTGGCGCAACCTAAAAAAAAAAAAAAAAAATAAGTCGACGCGACTGTGCACTATCATTTGGTCCTGTGTGTGCGCATGTGGGATCGCTCCAGCGTAGCTATATGTGGGGATTTTTCCCCATTTTGGAAAAAACTGGCTTGAATTTGAATTTTTTGAATTTTTTATCAATTCTATGTACTAAATATAATTCCTACATATTTCATGCAAAAAAAAAATCCACAAATACCGAAAAATAAAAAATAAAGGCGTAATATTTTGAGAACTGAAGAAAGCCATTTGTACATGCGCCAAAAAAATGTTGTTCAACCATGGATATTGAAAAAGATTGTTTGTCCTTACACAACAAAAATATGTACACATCAAATTAGTAAGCATATTAGCTTTAGTGTTTAATTAATATACAATTGTATACCTTCAATCAATGAATTAATTATTATAGTATTTTTCGTGTGTATACTTATTATATTCATTCCAATGTTACTTTATTATTAATACATAAACTATAAACTTGTGAAGTGGGAGGGTTGTGATCCGTTGTTTTCGGATCATAGCCTCGCTGATAAAAGGAAGACGAAGAAGAAGAAGACATACATAAACCATAAACTTAAAAAGAAGTGAATTGTATATTTTTTTATATGCTTAAAAATACTTTTGTATCTAAATTAGAAACAAAGAGAATTGAATTTCATATTTCATATTTATTAATCAATTCAAAACAACATTTATAAAAGATAATGATAATATCATTTTAATAAATGTGATTATTTCAAAATGAAAGAAAAGAAAATGTATACGAGTATATAAAAAAAAGAAAATAGAACAGAATAGCAAGTTAAAAAAAAAAAGAAAAAAAGGAATAATTTAAATTGAAAAGTGAAAAATTAATTAAATTAATTCTCTGCCAGCGAAATGAATTGAGAATATTAATTTTTGTAATAATTAGCATCATTTATACCTATTTATATATTTAAAAAAATAAACTAAATTACTTTGAATTCTTACTATAAAGAATGGGGAGAATCAAAACACAAAATCGGGGGAAACAAATTTATATTTCTGTCTGGCAACACTGGATCGCTCTCTCTCAAACCATTTGTTATCACTTCACAACGAAATTTCAAATAAAGAGGACGTGTTCCAGTGCGTGGTACAATAAAAGAGTTTTTGTGTTTTGCATTGGTTTTTGAAGTAAAGCTGCAATCCAATAGCCCTCCAAATATTGTTCAGTATGTATGCACATATGTATAAGGCATATGTGAGGAAAATAATATTTGACCACTAAAAAGCTAGATAGAAGCTTAGAGCTAGGATTACACGATTGGCGATTTGCGTTAATATTTACACTTTTTTCAAGTCCAATTGACATCAATCGTGCAAATGCACCCTTTTTTTTACGTCAATCTACCCCAATTTGGTTGACCCCCAGATTGTCCCGAATTTCCGTCAAACAAAATTTACGCGATTATGTTAATCGTGTAAATGAATCAATTGAAATACTAGCGTCATTGACATTTGACAATCTGTCAACGTGGATGTGGAAAACGTAAACTCCTACTAAAGAGCGAATAATATTTATTGAAAGCAAAAATAATTACAAAATTTTAGGTAGAAAGTGCTATTCTAAGAAGCCTAAACCTATCCTGAGTAAGTCCTAACTCCTAAGTTAGCTGATTACTAAGTGCACGTCCAATTCAAAACTAACCTCACTAAATGCTCAAAAGAGGATTGGCTGAACTGTCCCCGGAGCACCCGAACAACGAAAAACGTTCATGTTCTAGTCCTGCTTCTGTTCTTAACGAAAAGGGATTGATAATGGAAAACATCACTGGTATAACCATTGACAAGTTAAGAGAAATCTTAGATGAGAAGAATAAGGAGCTCGTCAATACACTAGCATCGAAGTCTGATCTGCAGTTGCTTTGTTCTGAGCTAGCTGGCCTGAAAGTTAGGCACGATGAGATCTCTGCGAAAGTTCTGGTGCTGGAGAATCGAAATAAAATGTTGAAAGACCAGTTAGAAAAGCTCATCCAAAAAAGTACAGAGACCAACGTCATTGTGCACCTCCCTGCTGAATCCGATACCGACATGAAAGAAAGAGTGAAATCTGTGTGTGCTGGACTGTTGGAGCAGAATGACCCTAGCAGGGACATTGAGTCTGCGTATATCGTTTCTACTCGTGACCGACAAACAGCGACCGTAATCGTAAAAATGAAGACACGAATAAACTAAAGGGAACCAGAATTTATGTACGTAGAGATTTTCCACTGAGCATCCGGCGAAGAAGAGCCAAGCTGCTATCGAAGGCTCTCCACGAGAAGAGTCCAAAGTTGAAAACCACTTTGAGGGATGACAAACTCTATGTAGCTGACAAGATGTTCACCTGGGATCCCTCTGAAGGCCTAAAATGCGGAGACGCCAATGGCTGGTTAACCCTCGAAAAGTTGGTTGGAGAGATTTCATCACAACAAAAGTTAATGAATGAATCTTCTAATCAAAATAATGTGTGGCAAACGTCAAGAATGTCATCTGAAGTTGGTGGTGGTTCATCTTGTCATCAACGATCGTCAACAGCAGATGTAGTTCCTAAAGCAACCGCTGGTGTTACAATCAACTTGGCTGGAAACACAAGCACGAGCAAGCGTTTACACGATACGTCTGAATGAGACGTGCCTGTCTACCAGAGCAACGTAAATTTTCCGAAATTAAAAATTATTAGTTATAACGTAGCAGGTTTAAAAAATAAGTTATTTGATTTCTTTAGTTATATAAAAACATTTGATATTTTCCTACTATATGAAACTCATCTACTAATTAATGAAGAAGATAGATTTAAGAATTTATTATTGAATTATAAAACAAAATGGATACCAGCAGTAAAAACAAATACTTTTGGAAGAGGAAACGGAGGCAAGTTGTTCGGCCTTCGTAAGAACCTATCTGGCGTGCTTGTTAATTTTAAGATGATAGAAGAGTCGTACGTCCTCGAAGTAAAAATAAATAACACCACCCTTTGCATAGTACCAATTTACATAAACTGCAGTCACTGGCAGCGCGACTACGACAAACTTAACGACCTATTGAATAGTTTGCAGTCTACATATTTAATGCTTGTCGGGGATTTTAACGCAAGGATAGGTTCGACTCAAAACAATTTTGTAAGCGGATTTCAGTCTGAAACTATGCACTTAACCCGTAAGTCGAAAAATGAAATTTGCGATAGTAAGGGTTTTAGGGTTATCGAATGTCCAGATGCTCTTGACTGCCGGGTTCTTAACGGAAGTTGTGAAGGCGATTCTAGCGGAGAGTACATCTTTATCCGCGGACCAGCGTGCTCAGTAATCGATTATTGCTTCGTATCTGGAAACTGGCATTTTCTCATAGAAGATTTCCGTGTAGCGTCGGAAACATTTTCTGATCATATGGTATGCCCCTTGAATTAACATGCAAAGTATTGCAAAATATGAATATTGCAAATACGAAGCCTCTAGGACAGCTACCGAAGTTAATCTGGAATCCCAGAATTCGCTACCTGTTCCAAAATAATATGAATGGAGAACTCGAGAGACTATCCGCGTTAAACCCCTCACCCAATATTGATGCGCTTACAATAATTTAAAAAAAAAACTCTATCCCAACCATTACGCCAAGAAAAAGTAATCAAACTAGGAAATAGATTTGGTTCGATAAGGAGTGTATGGCGGCTAGAAAAAGGTCGTTTCGTTTCCTAAAACTTTTCAGAGTATTTAACGCTGGAATCTTCAAGGTACTGTATGGAGCAGCAAATAGAGAATTTAAGCGCCTTTGCTTTGCTAAGAAGGTAGAATTTGAGCAAGGAATGTTGCTGCTTTAAACAGCTCTAGATCATCAGCAGAATTTTGGAAAGCCGCCAGGATAATAATTGGTCAAAGAAATGTCATCGCCACAGCTTTACAAGCTCCTCAGCTAAGAGATCACTTTAATATTCTGCTCAACACATCACGAGCATCGGCAGACCTTCTATATGCAGCCCCTCTGATCTTCGACGAGTTTCTGGATGCCCCTTTCACTTTACCTGAAGTTCAACAAGTCATCCTAAGGTCTAAGTTAAAAAAAGCTCCAGGAGTTGATCGCATTCCCTTCGAGTTTTACAAAAATTGTACTACGGAATTTGAGTCAGTTCTCACATCTGAATTTAACCGAATATTTAAAACTGGAGATGTTCCGGAAAGTTTCAGGAAAGCTATAATATTCCCGTTACACAAGAAAGGTGATTACAATGATCCAACTAATTATAGGGGTATTTCTTTTCTAAATACTTCAGCCAAGTTGTTCGGGACCTTAATTTAGGCTTACTCAGTGGGTCGAAAACAAGAGCATTTTACACGAATACCAAGCTGGATTCAGAAAAAACTACTCTACGATAGACCAAATTTTTTCCCTCGTCAATATTGCCGAATTATATAAAAAGAGAGGTAAAAAATTATATGCCTTTTATGTAGACTTCCGCGCGGCATTTCATTCCATAGCCCGTGAAGCTCAGTTCTATAAACTATATAGGTATGGAATATCAAGCAAAGTCATCAATATCCTTAGAGCGATGTATGATAATAACGTAGCTATTGTTTGGGACGGTGAATTTATGTCTGAAGAATTTTCAACATCAATGGGCGTAAAACAGGGATGCATTCTAAGCGCGCTACTCTTCATTCTGTTCATTAATTATATATCAGATGCTGTTGGAGGTGGAATCGAGCTTAGTCGTACAAAAATTCCTGCGCTCATATTTGCGGATGATATGGTCTTCCCCGCCGAAACAGTAGACGGTTTGTAATTAATGATCAATAGGCTTGAGGAGTACTGCAGAACCTGGAATTTAACTGTTAACTTGGAAAAGTCAAAAATAATGGTCTTCAGAAATAGTGGTGGTAGGCATTGCCGAATCGAAAAATGGACCTACCAAGGTGAACACATTGAGATTGTACGAGAGTATAAATACCTGGGAATCTGGATCGCAGCTAATCTTAATATGAAAAAACACTTCACAGCAAAACTAGCAGAAGCCAAGCGAGCAATTTCTTCGGTTTGGGGACGCTGCATCGAAAATAAATATATAGCCCATGCCTCGAAGCAAAAAATATTTCGTGCGACAGCAACATCTGTTCTCCTTCATGGAGCTCAAGTGATTAATTTCGATCTGATATAGATGGTTGATTTCTCTTTAATATGGAAAAATTTGGAGAACTTAGAGAGCTTGTCAACCACCGTTAAGATTTTTTCGTTCTGGATTTTCATTATATCCATGTGGAGAATTTCACATGGTACTTGGGGGGTGGAGTCGTTTGCAATTCGGGAATTGTCGGATGCCTGTCATATTTGTTTGTATTGCATACTTCACACAGAGCAGAGAATTTCCTAATCTGAGCCATCATATGAAGGAAATAAAATTTTTCATGATTTGCTCCCTGTTTTCCCTAGGTGGGCGATGGGCTCTTCTGTGTTCTCTCTCAATAATAAGAAAGCTTCGCTCCTCATCAGCGACATCCTCAACTTCTCTTTGCGGTACCCGCAACCTGAATTTCACAAAATTCTCCAGATAAACTTTCTGAAGCATTCCCAAATAATTTTCCGGGAATTTTATCCCGTTTACCACATGTGGGTTGAGTTTTTCTCTCAATACTTCCACAAGGCTTTCGTGGCTTAGTGTCCGTAGGGAGATGTAATGGCGATTATAGCCGGGATGCGGCTCCTCATGAGAGCGTAAATCAATGCCAATCTTAAGGATCAGCTGATTTCTGAAGACATTGATTGGCGCTTCCACGTGTGGTATGAGATTTGAGCTGTCCTGATCAGCACTATGCACAGTACCAGATTCGGCGTCACTAGGAGAGAGTTCACAAAGTCCTTCTTCAGCAGTGTCGGTTCGATCTTCCATGGAGACTTGACCTTCGCTTGCAGTTTCCGACGCCCCCTCTGAAGGCGAGCTTACCTGGGCTTCACTAGCGGTTTCGGTCCTAGTATTTGACAAGTGATTGACTTCTGTTTTAAGTCGTGAGAGAGCGTCAGCCACAGAGTTTGATTTACCAGGAGTGTAAATCAACTCGTAGTTGTACTCTTCTATCCTCGCTTTCCAGCGCTTAAGCTTTGCGTTATGATTCCTATTGCTCAGCGCAAATGTTAGAGACTGGTGGTCTGTAAAAATTCTTATCTTCCTGGCTCCATACATACCATCGAGAGCCCAGACTATGGCAAGCATCTCCTTCTCGTTGGTGGCATAGTTCTCTTCTGTTCGATTAAAGGAACGGGAGATGTATGCTATTGGCTTTTCCTTGCCATGCTCACCTTGAGAAAGGACAGCGCCAATGGCGTAATTGGAAGCATCTGTGGTTAGATTAAAACTTTTGGAGAAATCGGGGAATGCCAGTACACCCGCAGATGTAAGTAGTTCCTTCAAACTTTCGAAAGATTTTATTGCTTCTTCGTTAAGGGAGATTGGAACGTTCTTTGATTGGTTGGCGCTAACATGTGAAAGGTCCCCACGTGTTATGTTGGTTAGAGGCTTTGCGACCTTAGCGTAGTCCCGAATGAACTGTAGTAGGAGGTTAAACCAAGGAAGCTCTTCAGTTCTTTTAGATTAGTTGGAGGAAGGATATTTTCGATCGCTTTGACCTTTTTTTGGTCCAGGAGAATGCCATCTGGAGTAACCAGGTATCCGAGGAGTTCGACGCTAGTGGCCATGAACTTGGTTTTTTCCAGGTTTACCTTTAATCCAGCATCGTACAATTTGGAGAATACGATCTCGACGTCCCTCAAGTGAACCTCTTCAGATTTGCTAAAGACGATTATATCGTCGATATTTACGAAGCATATCTTGCCGATCATCTCTTTGAGCACATCATCTATCATCCGCTGGAAGATTGCGGGAGCATTCTTGAGGCCGAAAGGAAGCCTCAGATACTCGTACTTCCCATTCATTGTTGAGAAGGCCGTTTTCGGGATATCTTTCTCGTTCATCAAGATTTGATGAAATCCTGACGTAAGGTCGAGTGTTGTGAAGAGTTTTGCATCTCCAAGCGTGCTATTGGTATCCGGAATGGGATACGTATCCGGAATGGTTACAGCGTTCAGACGCTTATAGTCGATAATCATTCGGTACTGTTTTTCACCGTTAGGTTTCGGTTTTTTAGGAACAACCCATATAGGAGAATTGTATGGGCTGTTCGAGGAGCGGATGATGTTTTCTGAGAGAAGTTCTTTAATCTGCCGCTCGACTTCTTCCCTCATGCAAGCCGGATAGGGGTAACTTTTTACATAGATGGGTTCGTCTGTGTTTGTGCGGATTCCTGCTCTAAAGTTAGTTCTTACCTTTTTATTGCCCACTGGACCGAAGAGATTATCGAATTTCTTACAAATAGCTTCCAGTCTAGATCTTGCAGATATTGAAATGTTCCCAACTAAGGTCAGCATCTGGTTAATAGCATTTGAAGGGCTATTCTTTAGGATAATGACTTTGTTGGATTCGATGGTGAGTGTATTTTTATCTCTATCAATCAAGGCTTTTAATTTTTTTACCTTGCCATCGCCGATTATGCCATCGAATGATGTTAACCCCGGGAGAACAAAGAATGTAATATTTAACTCACAGCCTAAATCTGAAAAGAATTTCCCATAAATTTTTTTTTTAATGCGAATCTTCCCAGCAGTGCTATTCACATAAAATGGTTTTTGCCCAGGATCGGGGCGTGGAACCAAACCTGGCCTAATAACATTTTTATTAGCACCGGTGTCCACTAAGAATTTTAGCATGTCCCCTTCCTGCGTAACGTACTCTATATATGGTACGCTGGAAATGAGGCCCCCATCATAAAATTTTCCGATGTTGGCTCTTCGTGGGGGACGTCGGAAGATTCTTCTCAGGGTCTACGGTTGTGAAATGGTACAACCGCTGTTGTTTTCGAGGGTTATAGTTATCCGACCTAGGTTCCCGTTTGAAAGGGTTTGGTCGGTTCATGTAATTTACGTTTTTAGATTGGACTGTACCGTCCACTTCCATTTTAATTGGCGGTTTTGGAGCCCACGGCCTTGGAGGCGGAGATTGTTGTTGGAACCTTGGATTACAATTAGGGCGTGGCCTCTGGGCAAAGTTATTTCTTGCAACGGGTGGCCTATCGATGTTGCTATAGGGTCCTGCGTCGTCCCTTAACTGTAATTTACGGGGGAGGCTATCGTATTAGGTGCCTTTACGTGGACCGAGTTGCTTCGAAAATTCAGGCTCTGCATCTCCAGACAGGCTGAATATGCTTCAGGCAGGGTTTTTGCTTTTGAATGACTAAGAGTCTTGAGAGGTCCCCTCTTAACCCTCATACGAACACATCTAGTGCGCTAAGTTTCCACCAATGCATTCATTGTTTCGGTGGAGTAATCTTCAGCCTTGATTTTATAATAATCAATGAAAACTGATGGTTTACGGTTGCGTAAAAATCATCGACTCTCGAATTACCTTGCATCAGCCGATTAAGTTGATGCTCAAGTGTTCGGATGTCCCTTTTATCAGCATAGTGGAGTGAGAGAACCCTTTTGATTTCGGACCAGTTATCGATAAGATAAGATAAGATAAGATAATTATTTATTTTTCATATAGTATTACAAGGTATTATTCAAATCAAATTCACAAAATAGTATTTTAAGTTTAAGGTACATATGTAAATTATATGAAAAATTTGGGACATTCTGTATTTTGCTTACAAAAGTAATATAATAGTTTTGAATGCCACTTCAATGAGTTAATGAAATTCAATTAAGTTTAAGATTAAGATGGGGTGGCCAAATAAAAACAAATTATGGTAATTCATAAATAAAAAATGCAATTAATAAAAAAGTAAAATTACAAAATGGAGAGAAAAATCAAATGGATTCACAAATAAAAAGCAAAGAAAAGAAAGAAAACATCAGCGAGAGTTAAACCAGAATGCCGAAAGTAATTGATTCTAAACTAGCGTAATTGAAGGTGAAAAGCCAACTTTTGACTGTCCTTAAGAACATTCCAGGTGTTGAAATACTGTCGAATATATTGTATGAGATTAAGGCAGAGTCTGCCTTGCTTTTGACCTTCTGGCGGATATGTTGAAGTATTGCCCTGTAGATGGGCTTATTACGAACTATTTCGTAATCCTTCAACACCGTCTCAACACTGTGGACCCAAGAGACGTAATGCACTGGGTTCCCGTCGATGGTTTGAAGTTCCTTAACGCAATCAGGAAGTTTAGAAATGTCTTCAGGTCTTGTTCACTGGTCGGCCCACACAATGTCTCTACTTGCTCCGATTGCGGATTGGGAATCCTTTCTAGATTCAATTGATCTAAGGCTCAAAGGCGATTCGAGATGTCGGTTAAGTGATCGTTTACTGTTTTAATTGCTTCCTGGGAATTGGATTGTTCAATCCTACCCATTCGGCCTTCAAACCCCCGGAGTTGTTCAAGGACACTATTAACAGCACCCGTGAGTTGGGTTATCGAGTTCTTTAGTTGGTGCATTATACCTTAGGGTGTGTAATTTCGCAACAGAAAAAGATTTAAAATAACTTAGCGTACCCAACGACGGAAGTGGATTTCAATACAACTTTGTATTCTATATTTTTCTTTGCCCTTGAGTTATTATTTTTTACAATTTCTATTAATATAATTTTAATGTTTTTATTTAATTTGACTTTCTTTTTTCTTTCAACGTATTTAATGTTTTTATTCTTTTTCTTTGTTTAATGCGTTATGTTTTATCACTCAACACGACTATTATTTTTCTTAGATGCCCGCTGGACACTCTTCTTAAACTTTCGGGGTAGTCATCTCTGTTTGAAAGGCTCGTGTGTATCCTTTTCGGTCGTTAATGCAATAACATTCGCAGCGATCTACTAAGGTACGAGGATCTTTACCCCAGAATATTAAACTTAATTAATGCTAATGAACCGGCCCCTTTATTCTCGAGTTAGTCCCAAGGCATAATTTGTTAAGCTATGTGTGTCATTTCTGTGCTGAGCTATCGTCTACTTTTCGTGCAACAATATTTTATTTGACAAGTTTCTTTTATCTTTAACATTTATTCAACAAATCTAATTTTACCAATCTTAACTAAATTCTTACTAATGTCCAAGAGTCAACTGCATCTTTCCTTTTGATTCTCCTTCGTCCCTCCTGCTGCTGGGTTCCTAGTTCGCTTACTTGAGTTTTTGTGTTCTTTTTTATTTCATAATCTGGTTTATCTTATTTCACTTTTATTTATCTTAGTTTGTGTTTTTGCTTTGCATAATTTTATATTTTAGAAAATTTCGGCAAACATTTTTTTTCAAATAATGTTAACTTGCACTCAAAAGATTTCTTTTGGTTTTTCTCTTTATCTTATCAATCTCTTATGATCTTTTTTTATCTTAACTTTTCATTATCTCATCTCACTTTCTCATTTCACTTTTCTATAACTTACCATATTTTGTATTTCTAATTTTCACTTTGATTTCACGGATTATATTATTGTTTGTTTTTCGAAAAAGGACATTTTTTTCATGTCCCTGCTCGGGCGCCAGTTAAATCACTCCTTTCCGTATATCATAAAAAAATTACTTTTCAAGGGAACTCCCTCTGTTCCCAAATCAAAGACAAGTTTTATACGTTATAATGATTCCGTTTATTCTATTCAACAGTCCAACAACGAATGCCCTCAACTTAATCTAAATTACAATAATTCACTTAATTCAATCTAAACCTAAAATGCTGCGTTGCAGTTCCCACACAGGCCCATCGCTAACGTTCACGATCAAGTAAGTTGATTCACCTGCCCGACGAATGCGCGTGCACCTAGCGGATGCGCGTGCACCTACCGAATGCGCATGCACAGCAAATCGCATTGATTGCACTTTTATTTTACTCGGTGGAAAGCTGAACGTGTTATAGTTTACAGTAGTAATGTTTTAATAAACATAATAGGCTATCGACTAGTGAAAGGGAATCGATAGCGGAGTTTGGAAAGGAGGAAGGTCTCCACACTATCTTTCCAGTTCCGAAGAAAAGGGAACAAAACATCTATATTAGAGGAGAAGAGAAAAACAGAATAGCGAAAGACTAGAGAATTGAACACAAGAATAATGACGAGAACAAAGAAAATGGAGTGAGACAAAAGGAGCACATAGAGAAAAGACAAAGCGAAATTAGGCCAGAGAACATCGACTACATATACCTGACCTACATATCATCATTCTGGTATATAGCGATCGATCGATGCCCTTCTCAGATAAGATTTCTTTTTTTTTTCTGGTGAGTGGAACTTTTTTTTCTTTTTTTTTTGAGAAATTATAGAATTTATCAATTTAGGGAAAACCCTGATCCGACCGGCGAAAGTGTGTCGAAACTGTATAGTCTAGGTACAATTGACACAGAGGTATGTAGGAAAGACTTTAGAGATCCGTCAAGCCTAAATTGACTTTTTTTGTATATGTAGGCTCTGAGTGACCGTGTGTGCCCTACGGGAACTCAGGCCTCTGCCTTCTTGGGTGGAGCACCGATCAGGACCGGTTCACTGCCGAATCCGGTGTAACGGACAGTGTACGGTGGCAAGTACTGTCATACATACATATATGTATATACCGTGAATGTACATATATTTATAAATAGCGAGTTGTACAGGCGAATGTACTAAGCGGGAAAAGAGGGTAAAGCCACAAACCCATTATATTAAAACCGCAATTGGGTGCTCCGCCGCCATTGGTCGACTCGCAACATAAATCACCAATCGGCCGAAGGGGGACATATCTGAACCACAAGACAGCAAAGAAAATTAGAGACAGTGACTTTATAGTGAATTAAAAAGAAAGTAGTGAATTCTAAAAGCTAGTGATAGTGACCTTTTTTTTTTTGTTTTATATTATAGTATTTCTTTTTATATATAGTAGTTATTTTTGTTTATATAAGCCCTTCAATTAGATGCAAAATTGGTTTTAATTCAAATTGGATGCTCTGTCTTAAGGGCAACTATACGCGAAAATACGCATATTAGCGTAATTAGTTAAGAAGGCGTCTTCCATCAAGTGCTGCCTGCAGGACGATGGGGCATCGCTGAAACAAAAAAAAAAAAGGAAAAAACGTGAGTACAGTACCAAATTTTTTATGTATACATATATGTATATAATATACAAGTGGGGCAGAGCATTTGATTTAACACATATACAATTTATTTGTTTTTTTTATTAAAAGAAATTTGGAATTCGAAATAAATTAAGGTGAATAACGTCAACAGTAATTTAAGAGATTAACTGTATCTTAGAATTAGTATATAATAAAGCTGAAGATTGTTTATACCCCAATTTAAAACGAGAGTTTGAGTCTGCTGACGATGAGCGCGTAAGGAAAGCCTAAGCATAGGTGTGTGGAGGATGAATTGGCCGCCTTTCTGCAGATGGACGAAGACCTGACAGAACTAATACGAACGCTGACGACATGACCTGACACACGTACCTCTACTACAGACTTAGGTTGTGACTGAAGGGAACTTCGAGGGGCTTTGGTTTGCGTCGCAAGACGTGAAGGGTGGGCTGGCTATACCCAGCCACTAACATCTAGCATACCCTGGGTTCCTGACGAACCTTTATCCAAGAGAGACTGTGGAAAAGAGGAGTTGCGTATTAGGTTAAGTTAGGCTAGCGTTAAGGTAGTATAGGGTTTTATTTTAAGTTTTAGGTTAGCTTAGGTTTAGTCTAGGCTAGTTAGGTTTAGTTCGCGATCTTTTCCGCACTTTCTCTTTGGTATATGCATAGGTTCTTGGACATGGCTTTCCTTTTCTTCTTTTCTTTTTTCTTGTCCGTCCGAAGTCTGGTTAGGGTTTAGCTTACTCTTCTACTAGGTCTAGCTTATTTTGGCATGATTTTTTTGTTTGCTGAGTTGGTGGTGTACGGTGGGGTTGGCAAGAACCACCCCATCCGACGAGCTGAGTCGAGCAGCCACAAGCATGCCGCCGCCCTCCTCACCTGCACCGAAGCTACCTCCGTGGTCCTACCCTTACTCGCAACAATGGCGCCCAACGAAATCGTACCAACGGTACACTGGTGCCTACCATTGCCACCTGACGGTATGTCAAACGGTAGTGCATGCGATCATATGAAAACACAAGCGTTTTCACTCAGCTGAGGCCTACCAACTCCTACTCTCAACCTCCACGCGGTGACAGCCGGGTGCCTAGTACCTTAATCCAAGAAATGGGTAACCAACCCCGTTTGGCGGATTCTTGGTGGCAGCAGATGAGAGAGGGGGGGAAGAGTGCTTTTCTCACTAGAGCACTTCTTCCTGTTCCAGGCGGCAGCGGACGAATTCCATAGACGGAGTCAACGGTGGCGTCTATAGTTCCAGTTAGGTTGAACTTAGTGAATACCTTGCGCGAGCTGCTTCGACGTATTCGGATCACAGGTCGGTAAGGAATTTCCAATGTTGGTCAGGACATTGGAATAGAGATGGTGGCGGAGGAGCCCTTAATGGGCCAACGGCAGCGCTCATACTCCCGTAAGGACTACTGGCACCGGTGTACCCGGCCCCTCGTCCTAGGGGAATAATTAAGGAACTGGCCCTCCAGGTTGGGGGTTGTGCCGTCGGGGTAACTTCCCTACCACGTAAAAAACGCATGGTTCCGAAACAACCAAAAGCCTCGGATAAGGATGACCCAACTAATGACGACCCCAGCAAACGAAATAAGGACAACGACCTTCGGATCTGTACGTGGAATGTTCTGTCCCTTTACAGACCACGTGCAGCCGAACAACTAGCAGAGGCCCTAGACTGCTATAAAGCAGATATTACCGCCATCCAGGAAGTGCGATGGGATGGGCCGGGCAAAAAGAGGATGAAAAACTGTGACATCTACTACAGTGATTGCTACAGAGGCAACAGGCAACGCTTATTCGGATGCGGATTTGTCATACGCGGCAGACTTAGGCAAGAAGTCTTAAGCTTCCGACACGTGAGCGAGCGTATTATGACTATCCGGATCAAGGCTAAATTCGCTAACATAAGCCTAATATGTGTTCATGCCCCCACAGAAGAAAAGGACCCTGCCTCCAAAGAGTGTTTCTACGAGCTCCTCGACAAAACATACGAGCAATGTCCTAAATACGACGTTAAAATCGTATTGGGCGATTTTAACGCCAAAATAGGAAAGGAGGACGTCTTCGGTAGAGCAGTCGGTAAGCATAGCCTACACGACACCACGTCTGATAACGGACTAAGGCTAATTGATTTCGCTGTGGAGCGAAATATCACCATAGCAAGCACATGGTTTCCTCATCTCGATATTCATAAGCAGACATGGCGGTCCAATGATCATGTCACGATCAACCAAATTGATCATATTGCGATCGACGCAAGGCATGCCTCCAGTATTCTGGATGTCCGGACCTTCCGAGCGGCCAACATAGACTCGGATCATTACCTTGTTGTAGCCAAGGTACGAATGCGGATATCCCAATCTGAGCAACAAAGAAGAATTACTGTGAGAAAATTTAACGTCGAAAAGCTACAATCGCAAGAGACCGCCAGACTCTTCGCTGAACGCGTATCCCGAAATCTCTCAATCACCCCTTTGCCGCCAGCATCAAGTACCGAAGACCAGTGGCAATGCTGCCAACATGTCATCAGAAACGCCGCGACTGATGTGCTGGGTCTCGCTCGCCCACCACCGCGAAACCCCTGGTTTGACGAAGAATGCCGGCGAGTGCATGCAGCAAAACAAGAGGCATACAAAGCGGCGCTGCAAAGGAAGACGAGAGCTGCTCGTGAGCTCTACGAGCAAAAGAGACGGGAAGAACATCGGCTTCTCCAAAAGAAGAAGAAAGAGCATGAGAAGCGCGCGTTTGAGAATATCGAGAGTCTATACTCCAGGAACAATGTACGGAAGTTTTACCAAAAGGTAAAAAGAACATGTCAGAGAAGTAATACCCGTACAGAAACCTGTAGAGATGAGAATGGAAACCTCGTAGTAGAATCACAGTCGGTGCTGAGAATATGGAAAAACTACTTCTGCAGACTGTATAACGGCGACGAAGACCAACATCCCGCTGTCAGGCAGAATGAACCATTCAACATAGACGATGATAGTCAAAATTTCCGTCCACCTGACCAAAACGAAGTGAGGATAGCAATATCCAAGCTAAAATCGAACAAGGCTGCTGGACCTGACGGTTTACCGGCCGAACTTTTCAAGGCAGCTGGGGATGAATTGGTAGAGTGCATACACCAACTCATTTCTAATATTTGGTCAGAGGAGTGTATGCCTGATGAATGGAATCTCAGCATCGTTTGCCCGATCCACAAGAAAGGAGACCCCCTCAACTGCGCCAATTATAGAGGTATCAGTCTCCTCAACATCGCGTACAAGATCTTTTCTGCGATATTGTGTGAACGCCTGAAACCTTTTATCAACAGCCTGATTGGACCCTATCAGTGCGGTTTCAGGCCAGGAAAGTCCACGATCGATCAAATCTTCACACTTCGGCAGATCCTGGAGAAAACCCAAGAATTCCAGATCGATACTCACCACCTCTTTATCGATTTCAAGGCCGCCTATGACAGCATCTATAGAGAAGAGCTTTATAGAGCCATGTCTAGTTTTGACATCCCTGCCAAACTTGTCCGCCTGTGCAGGCTGACGATGGAGAACGCTCGCTGCTCCATCAAGGTCGGTAATGACCTCACCGAGACCTTTGATGTCAAAAAAGGCTTTAGACAAGGTGACGCGCTGTCATGTGACTTCTTCAATATTGTACTTGAACGGATTGTGCGGAACTCACAAGCCAACACCGGAGGCACAATCTATTACAAGTCTGTACAACTGCTTGCATACGCCGACGATAAAGACATTATCGGAAGATCTCAGCGGGCTGTCACCGGTGCTTTTGCAAGCATTGAGGCGGAAGCGGCCAAAATGGGTTTAGCGATAAACGAGGGCAAAACCAAGTATATGCTGTCAACTAGAAGGGAAAACCAACATCGACGAATTGGACAAAACGTCACCGTGGGCAGCTATAACTTCGAGGTAGTAAGGGACTTTGTCTACCTTGGCTCTGCTATAAATTCAGCAAACAAAATCAGCGCAGAAATCAATCGAAGAATAACTCTTGCCAATCGCTGTTTTTTTGGGCTTATAAGGCAATTCAACAGTAAAGCCCTCTCTCGAACAACTAAGGAGACTCTATATAAGACCTTGATCATCCCAGTCCTGCTTTACGGCGCTGAAACATGGACTTTATTAAAAGAGGATGGAGATATCCTTGGTCGCTTCGAGAGAAAAATTCTTCGTAAGATTTTCGGTCCCGTTTGCGTTGACGCGTTTTGGAGGAGAAGATTCAATCACGAACTATACGAGCTGTACAGCGACATCGAACTAGTCAAAAAACTGCGTATTGGACGTCTGAGATGGCTAGGACATGTAGAGCGAATGGACACCAACGCTCCGGCCCGCAGAGTCTTCGAATCTAACCCCGAGGGACGACGCAGTAGAGGGAATTATCGCCGTAGGTGGCGCGCACAAGTTCAAGGGGACCTCGACCAACTTGGAGTGCGCAACTGGAGGCAATTAGCTAAAGACCGAGCTAAATGGAGAGGCTTGTTGGTTGAGGCCCAGGTTCACCCCGAACTGTAGCGCCACCTAAGTAAGTAAGTAAGTAAGTAGACGGTATGTAACCTCAACGTTTTCAAATTTTACCGGCTAGGAGCAAGTGGCAAGCCCGCTGACACCTTGGGCTTGCTTCTGCTTCCCATTTTAGTTTTTCTTACAGTTGTTTTTACTTTTCTATCCTTTTTACATGTTCAAGGGCTGTTTAGGTTCTTCTTTCTTCGTAGACTAAAGACGGCTGTCCAATCTACAGGCCCATTGCTACTAGATCTCGTGAGGTAGTCAGACGTCTATGAAGAGACAAAGAGCGGGACAGGGTGGAGAGGCCTACTGCTAGCTGCTGCCAGGGATTCAAGGGTACTAGTCAAATTCCTTGTGAGGCGTGAGCAGTGGGTCTTGAAACTTGGTCCGTGTTGGAGTTCACCTTCGAAGTCCTGGCCAGCCTTCTATTGAGTTTACTCGATGGTAAGTTGTGGTAGGGATCGAAAAGATGGACTTCAGTACTCGTCAAGATCCGGGGTAACAGGCACAACCCGACAAGACCAAGAACCAATGACTAACTTAACTACCGACATACTGACATCTATAGAATGTAGCACGAAAACCGATTCAGAGTCCACACACCGAAGCCGCATCCAGTAGAACTCTAGACAATGGAATTTATTATTGCGTCTCACAAATAAATACGCACATATGCATAATCATTTTCCTTTTTACATATTAGTACAGTTTTTGAATAGCGATAGTTTTAGTAATAGCATTAAGTTAGAGTTGAATCTTTTTTTTTTTTATTCATTTATATATTCACTGAACGGATCGATTGGATTTCGATCAGATCACCTTCTTTTTTTTTTTTTAATCTTTTTTCAATATGGTAGGGACGAACAAAAGGTTAGGCGCAAAACCCGTGGCAAGACGAGACTGGAAAAAGAACGTGCGACCGAGGAGTACAACACACTACCCGGTACGGAAAACGTTGACAGACACGAACGCCACCCAACGACCTACAATTTCCCTTTCTTTAGCTACCACGAATCGACTATACATCCGACAACAAAGAAACCGGACGCGACAATAAAAGATGTAGCTACACCTTCTATTGAGGGACGAGCGAGGCGAGAGCAACCTTCACGCACATTAGGACTAGACCAATATGACTTACAAGACATTCCACCTGAAAGCACTTCACTGACACAAGGGGGAAAACGGAACAGGACAGAACACCAAAGACGAGTATACACGTCGACCGAAGAAGAAGGCGCTACCGCCACGACAGCGAGGAGGACAACAGGACAGCAACAACGACAACTTACGGACGTCGAAGACGACTTAGCTTACTTACGAAACTGGATGATGGAAGACAACCACCAATTTCCAAGGCAGTTCAACAGCGTGGTGTCACAGGCTATACACGAGAATAAAATAGAGATTATATCAGTGTTCGCGGAGACCATGAAAGACATGAAAAATATGATGAACACATTCCAAGACAATGTGAAGGAATTGAGTGAAAGGGTTTCTCAAATGGGGGTCTCCGCAGCACCCAAAAGGACACCACCCTGTTCATCTGCCCGACGACAAGACCCAAAACAGCCGGAACTTAACTTTAGCGAACTCTTAAGACAGCCGACTCCAACATTAAACAAACCCAGGGGTGTTCCAAGACCGACGCAGCATTGTGATGACCAAACTACCATTCGCCAGCATTCCACTCAAGAGTCGAATAGGAAAGTAGATATGCACGAATGAGGAATTAAATTTGACAGAACCCCAAAGTCTATGTCAGTACATTAATACATATTTGGCACAACAGCTCTTTAAGTGCCAAGGCCTAGCTTCTCGCAACCACTCATGTTGTGTGCGTTATATTTTTCACACGAATGGAAGGGACCTACAGTTTAGTGCCGTATCCGAAGGGCGATTTGAGAAGCTTTTTCGTGACAGCAATACTCTCGGATGTTTGTCAGACGCTCGCGAGAGGTGGGACCGTGAAAAAACTTTTTTGTGTTTCTGGGATTCGAACTTGGAGCCTCATGCGCAGTGATTCGGCACACTAACCACTTACGCCACGGCGCCCACATGTCAGTCGAAAGTTTTATTTTTAGGATAGAGACCCTACAAAAGAAGAACGGGTTGTCACCGGAACAGCTGCTGACCAACTTTGATCACCTAGTAGCAGGCCCCGCCGAACGTTGGTACTGGTAGTATCCTGAAGAAAATCAGGGCGATGACCTGCTTAACTATTTTGATTTAAAGCAGGAGCTGCTCCACCAATTTAAAGATTCCAAACGTGACCATGAAATCCTTGGGACCATAATGGATAGGAGACAGCTACGCTAACGTACGGACTATGATTCTACAAATGACGAACAGACCAAACGAACTGGACTTAGTTGACATAATACGACACATTGTAAAGGATAGAGTAGCGACGCTGATCTTTGGGTGCTCTATAACGAGCATCCGAGAGTTAAGAGATGAATGTCGGCGCGCGGAAAAACACTTGACGGCCAGGGAATACAAATTTAAGCGACAAGTTAGTGAAGTGGATGAGCATGTAGAAACCAGGACAAGAGAGCCCCGAGAAGACTTAGAGGACGAAGATTTGGAGATAGCGGAGGTTCAACGCCACCGAATAGACAGACCGTCGAACTACGTAAAGACCGGCAAAGGTAGGCGTACGAACTTTACTGACAGACCTGTACAGACTAGGAATGCGACAACGAATTCATCAGCATGCCCTTCTCCCTTTCATAATCTCACATGCTTCAGCTGTGGTCAAAGCAGCATAAATTTCAGCTGCTCTCAATACCAGAAAAACCTGAAGGTTGGCAGTGCGATCGGGACGAACCCGAAAAACAGGACAACACATCCGACTCCTAAAAAGGGAGCCGAAAAGTCTACTCACCGCCACGAAGAAAGAGTCCGCTCAAAGGAAAAGCCTGCTCGAAAGGATCCAGGAGTATGAGGCAGCAAGAAAGAGAATATTTGGAGAAGAAGTGGCACTGCCGATGGCGAAGACTAGGAGCTAGGTAAAAATTGGTAGGCCAAGGGAACGATGTGCAAGTAGCGACTGTGATATCTTTAACTGTCGACAATAGGCCCTATGCGAAGGTTAAAATAGATGACGAAGAAGTTATGGGCTTATTGGATAGCGGAGCTTCTATAAGCTGTCTAGGGAAGGGAGCGCCAGATTTTATAACCAGACACAATATCGAGATGAAAAACATGGCGACGGAAATTAGGACGGCCGATGGGAATCAACAGCAGATACTAGGACGTTTTAATACTACTGTCTCCTGGCGTGGCAGGTCTCATGAGCTAGATTTGTTTGTAGTGCCCACCTTACAACAGTATCTATACCTGGGGAGTACATTTAAGGTCGCTCCTAACATTATCAATCGACACTCCATCGCCGACGGAAGAAAGATCTCCAATCCAGACACTCTCACTAGCACAGGCTCAAGAACTCAAAAGGATTAAGCTGCAGTTTCCATCATTTGCAGGTGTGGGATTGGGTAGGACCAGTCTTGAAGAACATGTGATCGAAGTGGAAGACGGCCAAATCCCCATTAAGCAGAGACACTACCCAGTCTCACCTGCTATTCAAAAGCTCCTGTATGACGAGCTCGATCGGATGATCTCTTTGGGGGTGATTGAGGAAAGCAATAGTGCTTGGAGTTCTGCAGTGGTGCTGGTGAGAAAACCCGGCAAGAATCAAAGACCCAAAGACTCCCAAGAGACTCCGTAGGTTTCTGGGAATGACGGGCTGGTATAGGCGCCTTATTCCTAATTTTGCGTCTATGACAGCCCCAATGACAGACTGCTTACAAAAAGGGCAAACGTTCCACATGACAGACGAAGCACTTACAGCTTTTGAACAGCTCAAAATGAGCTTGGTAACTGCCCCTATACTAACAAATCCAGACTTTTCAAAACACTCTTATATACAATGCGACGCTTCGACTTCAGGCGTAGGGAGTGTACTCTTTCAGATGGATGCGGAGAAAAACGGGCGACCGATAGCATTCATGTCTCAGAAGCTTAATTCCGCTCAGCGGAATTATAGTGTGACAGAACTTGAATGGTATGCGGCCGTTTTGTCGGTGAAGAAGTTCAGAGCCTACGTGGAGGGTTTACTCTTTACTATCATCACAGATCATGCAAGTCTGAAGCAGTTCACATCCGAACTGTTTTCTAGCTTCTTGTGTAAGTATAGTGTTGGACATGTTCGCACCGCGATCTACTCTCCTCAAGCGAATGCATCTGAAAGGGTCAACCGGTCGGTCTTGACAACGATTCGGTCGTACATTGATGGTGACCAAAGAAATTGGGACTTTCATTTTTCTGACCGATTCCGAAACCGCAATATATAGGCAAACACCCGTACGATCTTCAAATATGAGCTGCAATTGTTGATCAGCTCAAGCAGATAGTTGAGGTGCTTACCCTAACAGAGGAGTACTGTTTTCCGGAGTTCTAAATTCAGTTCTTCCTGAGCAAGATGGTTGAGTGATGAAACCGGCCACTCTTCTGGACGCAATTGCAAGAACAATGGACCTGAAAACCAAATTGAATGCTTCAAGCCCTCCACCGGGCATCCTCTAGAAAGCATGTCTGCTGGATTTTCCTCGCTCGAAACATGTCTCCAGCTAACCTCTGCCGATTTTTCTTGAATTTCGGGTATTCTGTTGCCGACAAATATGCTAAGTTTCGACGAGTGAGCAGCGATCCAATGAAGAACGATCTCCGAATCGGTCCAAAAATATACTTTTGAGTAGGATCTAGAGAAAATATGTTGTACCTTTGTCCAAAGCCTTGCTAACAAATGTGCTCCACACAGCTCCTGTCGCGGAAGTTGCTTACGCTTGGCCGGAGCAACTTTTGATTTCGCAACTAGCAGTTTCCTGACTACCTTTCTATTTTGGTCCATGGTGTTGGGAGTAAGGGTAGGACCACGGAGGTAGCTTCGGTGCAGGTGAGGAGGTCGGCGGCATGCTTGTGGCTGCTCAGCTCAGCTCGTCGGACGGGGTGGTTTTTGCCAACCCCACCCCACCCTAAACTACCTTAACGCTAACCTAACTTATCCTAACACGCAACTCCTCTTTTCCACAGTCTCTCTTGGATAAAGGTTCGTCAGGAACCCAGGGTATGCTAGATGTTAGTGGCTGGGTATAGCCAGCCCACCCTTCACGTCCTGCGACGCAAACCAAAGCCCCTCGAAGTTCCCTTCAGTCACAACCTAAGTCTGTAGTAGAGGTACGTGTGTCAGGTCATGTCGTCAGCGTTCGTATTAGTTCTGTCAGGTCTTCGTCCATCTGCAGAAAGGCGGCCAATTCATCCTCCACACACCTATGCTTAGGCTTTCCTTACGCGCTCATCGTCAGCAGACTCAAACTCTCGTTTTAAATTGGGGTATAAACAATCTTCAGCTTTATTATATTCTAATTCTAAGATACAGTTAATCTCTTAAAATACTGTTGACGTTATTCACCTTAATTTATTTCGAATTCCAAATTTCTTTTAACAAAAAAAAAACAAATAAATTGTATATGTGTTAAATCAAATGCTCTGCCCCACTTGTATATTATATACATATATGTATATATAAAAAATTTGGTACTGTACTCACGTTTTTTCCTTTTTTTTTGTTTCAGCGATGCCCCATCGTCCTGCAGGTAGCACTTGATGGAAGACGCCTTCTTAACTAATTACGCTGATATGCGTAATTGCCTTTAAGGCAGAGCATCCAGTTTGGATTAAAACCAATTTTGCATTTAATTTAAGGGCTTATATAAAAAAAATCACTACTATATATAAAAAAAAATACTATAATATAAAACAGAAAAAACGGTCACTATCACTAGCTTTTAGAATTCACTACTTTCTTTTTAATTCACTATAGAGTCACTGTCTCTAATTTTCTTTGCTGTCTTGTGGTTCGGATATGTCCCTCGGAGCATCCCCTTGGGCCGATTGGTGATTTATGTTGCGAGTCGGCCAATGGCGGCGGAGCATCCAATTGCGGTTTTAATATAATGGGTTTGTGGCTTTACCCTCTTTTTCCGCTTAGTACATTCGCCTGTACAACTCGCTATATATAAGTATATGTACATATATTCAGGGTATGTACATATATGTATGTATGACGGTACTTGCCACCGTACACTGTCCGTTACACCGGATTCGGCAGTGAACCGGTCCTGATCGGTGCTCCACCCAAAAGGCAGAGGCCTGAGTTCCCGTAAGGCGCACATGGTCACTCAGAGCCTACATATAAAAAAAAGTGAATTTAGGCTTGACGGATCCCTAAAGTCTTTCCTACATACCTCTGTGTCAATTGTACCTAGACTATACAGTTTCGAGAGATCTGAGAAGGGCATTGATCGCTCGCTATATACCAGAAAGATGATATGTAGGTCAGGTATATGTGGTCGATGTTCTTTGGCCTAATTTCGCTTTGTCTTTTCTCTATGTACTCCTTTTGTCTCACTCCATTTTCTTTGTTCTCGTCATTATTCTTTTGTTTAATTCTCTAGTCTTTCCCTGTCTTGTTTTTCTCCTCTCTTCTAATATAGATGTCTCGTTCCCTTTCCTTCGGAACTGGAAGAATAGTGTGGAGACCTTCCTCTCCAAACTCCGCTATCGATTCCCTTTCACTAGTCGATCGCCTATTAAGTTTATTAAAACATAACTACTGTAAACTATAACATCTACCAGACAATAATAAAATGATAATAATAATAATAATAATAATAATAATAATAATAATGATAATAATAATAATAATAATAATAATAATAATAATAATAATAATAAAAACGCTAAACCGGAATCTACAAAGTACGTACTCCACAAAGATTTCGAAATATACTGCACTGGCAATCGAAATTGGAACAATGTATCGAGCCGAGAGGGTAGATATTACACCGATTGTCATTTCAGCGACGGGATTGATACCGAAACACCTTATCGCCAATCTCAAGAAGCATAATTTGGAAAAGCTGATGGCAGAAATTCAGAAGGCAGTGCTGTTGGATACATGTAATATCGTCAAAAAGTTCCTGCAATTGTAACAAATAGTGTAACAATAAAATTGTAAGGGCGTAGAACCTGGACTACGCTCCATCAGAGCATAATCCCTTTGGTATAAGATACCCGGGATATGTTATCTCCGACACACGTGCTGAGATGTGGTAAACTCTAATAATAATAATAACAATAATAATAATAATATTAATAATACTGATCATCAGGGATAGGATTTTGCTAACTTTGCCTTTTTTTTTGCTTAATCGGAAGATAGTATTGACTTTACACAAACACGTTTCATGTCCTCCTGATTTCAAATATATGTATTTTATTTTGCCTTTTTATATCGTTATTGCCTTTTTTTGCCTTTTTTTGCCGTTGTTGCCTTTTTCTGCCTTTTTTGCCTATTTTGCTTTTTTCTCAAAGTTTGATCGCTAAAAAAATTGTAGAAAAATGCGCGTTTGCATGTATGTATATCTGTGCAAACATGCGTCTTACTTACACTATACTATACGCATACCTAAATTTAAAACGACTAGTCCGTGGGGAGAGTCAACATGGAAATATGTACATGACCACAGACGGTTTGCACTTGTATGTGACCGCAGACGTTAGTGTGTATAGCTCTATTACATATTTCTTGATTGTATACAATACATAATAGAACAGAGCGCGACCGGCTCAGCTGGTATTGCCACGTTCAAAGAAGAGATCATTTGAACCCTGTTAAAAAGGCAATAGCTATGTGCGTTCCAAAGACATCGCGATGTAGGAAAGGCAGGCCTATAAACGCCTGGATCAGCCAAATGCGAAGACATCGGCATTTCATAGGCCTCAGTAACTGAGTGATCCAAAATCGATTTTCTGAGGTCAAATAGGCGAACCTCACAGGCGGATCAGTAGAAATGCGGTGAAGTGGGAGGGTTGTGATCCCTTGTTTTCGGATCATAACCCTTCTGATAAAAGGAAGAAGAAGAAGAAGACATAATATGCGGATTATTTTGCTCGGATTAAAAAAATCGTCAGCGTTCTTGAAGATGATGCAAGCTGTGTTGTGTTTGCAAAGGAATTGATTGAAGATGAAGCAGTACAAGCGCAGCTGGCGTACATCAATGTCAATTTTAGGTTTTTAGTCGACCCAAAAAAAAACGAATTGCCGGTTTTAAAGAACATTCAGCAAAACTTGAAAAAAGCAAAAGGGCCGATTGCAAAAGAAGTCCTGAAGAAGTTTACTGCCGTTTTCAATGCAAATACGGGACTGAAAACTATTGAGCAGATAAATTCTATAATTATATAAACTTCCAGAAAATATTGATGTTAATAATGTTGAAAGCTTTAAATGGGCTCCACTCGTTTCAGCGGAAGTAGAAAGGTCATTTGGCTCTCTAAAGGCGCTTCTAAGAAAGAACCGGAGAAGATTATTACCAGAAATTTCAAAAAGCTCTTGGTAGTTTAATGCTACTATAACTAAATGTGCATTTACTTTCCTTTTCTTATTTTTGAATAAATGCCTTTTTTTTGCCTTTTTAAGTGTTTTGTTTTGCCTTTTTTTACTTTTTTATGTCAACAAAATCCTAACCCTGCTGATCATAATAATAATCCCAATAATGATGACAATAAAATAAAAGTTAAATAACGATAATAAAACACCTAATTATCACTAAAACCAATAATCGATATTAGCTATCGATTTACGTCAATACAAGGCGTGAGCGGTACAACCAGACAAACAAACAAGGACAAAAAGACAACCACGAACGAAGCACAAAAAGGAATAAGAAATGAAAAGTCAAATGGATTCTGACCTACATTGATGGCGGGTGTAAGTTAATTTTTTTTCCAATTTTATTTTTATTTTTTTTTTCAGTGTTGTTTTCTAGGGCATCGGTTTACCGCCCCCACATGACTAGGCTCCAAAACAACGGTCCTCACGTAGATACAACTCCCATATACATTCAAAGATGCATCGCAAAAGCCGTGAATCTGAATATCGACCTTATTTTCTGTCAACACATACCTTGGAGTAGGGAGATTTTGAAGCAAATGCAAATCTGACAGAAATTGCTCCCATTCCGTGTTTAACGCTTGAGGAATAGATTCATCCCAATCAAGTCCTTCAAGCCAAAGCTTCTGCAAGATTATCTTAGCCCTTATGATAATAGGGCTCAATAGACCCATCGGATCGAACAATGAGGATGCTAATGAAAGGATCGACCGATTCGAATAAGTCCTGTTTCGGAAATTGTCGCGCTGCGAGTCCCATGTTATCCCCAACGTGCTAGTGAGATTCTCTTCTACTAGTTTTAAGTCCTTGGTCGAATCGTCTGGTGCTCCCTTTGCAAATAGCTGATGGTTACTATTCCATTTTACCAACTCAAATCCGACAGACTTTAATACTGCACTAACCTCTTCCTTGATCTTGACAAGTGATTCCCAATTATCAGCCCCTGTGAGCATATCATCAACGTAAAAATCTGTTGCTACTACTCTCGATCCGATTTAATGCGTCCCTGCGAATTTATCTGTCAAAAACCGAAGGCAACGTATAGCTAAAAACGGAGCTGATGAAGTTCCATACGTCACCGTGTTGAGCTCGTATATTCTGATGGGCATACAATCGTTTTCTCTCCTTTCTCTTTCTCTGAAACTGGCGTTGTGATGCATCAATCACTACTTGTCGATACATTTTGACTATATCCGACGATGTTGTGCTGCTAGCAACAGGTAAATTTCTCCCAACCCTGTGCGAACAAATTGAAGGGGTGCTGGGAATCATTGACTCCTGGATGGAGAGATATGGGCTGGCGGTTAATCCCCAGAAAACAGAGTTAGTACTATTCACTAACAAAAGAATAATTCCACAATTCGTAACACCTTCCGTAAGGGGCACTCCCCTGAGTATCTCCAGTAGGGCGAGATACATTGGCCTGGTGCTCGATAGGAAACTGAACTGGAGACTAAACATCAACGAAAGAGTAAAAAAACCCACGATAGCTTTTTACTCGTGCAATGGAATATTCGGGAAGATTTGGGGGCCGAACCCCAAAATCATCCTATGGATGTATACAGCTATAGTAAGGCCAATATTAACATATGGCAAGCCTTGTCTGGTGGCAGGCAGCCAGCAAAATAAATAACCTAGCTGCTATCACAAAAGTACAAAGACTAGCGTGCATCGCCACAACCAGTGCGATGAGAACGACACCTACAGCAGGACTCGAGGCCATTCTCAATCTGCTTCCGCTAGACATCTTTATACAAGTATCGGCGGCTCATAGTGCCGTAAGATTAAGCCAAACAGATAGCTGGAGACCAAATGCAATGGGTCACACCACGATCCTGCAGAGATATCTTGGCAGTGTATCTAATACAGACTACTTAACGCCATACCTAGACTTCACAAGACAATTTTCTAGCATCTATCCGAGCAGGGAAGACTGGAAAAATGACAGAACGCCTAACGAGCAATCCTTAGCTGTTTACACCGATGGATCCAAAATGGAAATAGGTTTAGGCGCAGGCATCTTCTCTGAAACGCTTGGTCTCTCCATGTCAGCTCGGCTTCCGAACTACAGCAGCGTTTTCCAGGCAGAGGTCCTAGCAGTTACAATAGCAGCTCGTGAGACTGCGATGAGGGCAATACCACGAGAGGATATCACCTTTTTCATCGACAGCCAGGCAGCGATAAAAGCAATATCTGCTATAGAAATAAAACAGAAGCCTGTGAAGTGTTGTAGAGAAGAGCTCAAGGTTCTTGGAACACAGCACGAGGTAAAGCTCTGCTGGGTCCTTGGTCATGAAGGCATACCAGGGAATGAGAAAGCCGATGAACTGGCTAGAGGAGGCTCAGCACTAAGCTCGGACCAATCCGACCCCTCGGTGTACATCCCGCCTTGCGCCCTTAAGCTCGAAGCAGGAAACAAAGCCATAACGGAGGCTAACAATAGGTGGGCCTCTTTAGATACTTGTGTCACCACGAGGAAGCTGTGGCCTGTATTTGACAGAGTAAGAACCAATAGACTCATACAGAGGCGTAGAAAATCCCTCTCTACTCTAATAGGATTCATTACGCGGCATAATACCATGCGGTACCACATGAAAAAACTACGTGTGACTAACGAAGACCTTTGTAGTGACTGCGGCGACGAGGAGGCTCAGGAGGACACCGCCCACTTTCTCTGTCATTGTCCAGGCCTCTATTATTTGAGAAATAAGATCCTTGGGCAACACTTCCTTGAGAATCTAGAAGAGTTGTCCAACAGACCAATAAATGACATCGCAAACTTCATCAAATCCTCTGGATGGTTTGTATCTAGGGCACAGTAAGTACTAAATGCTTTCTTTAGGATATTTACAAAGACGGTATTTTTCCACGAGGAAGCGATTCTCTTTTCTATCCCCTTTCCCCCCATGGGTATCACAATGGGTCTATATTGACCTGAGTGTCGTGTGGAGGTTTTCTATCCCCCTACACCAGCCCACTTACCTAGCCTAACCTATATCCGCAGTGAGGGCGAATCTATGTAATCGGAAACGAAGCAGAATAATAAAAAGTTTATCCTGGATTGTTGGTCCAACCATAAGGATACCATTTAAAGATATCTGTGAGGACGTCCTACAAGATGCGCCAAATAAAACTCGTAATTTAGTATAGGTACTATTTGGTTTAAGTACACACTGATGCTGTATAAAGTAATGATGATCTTTCAAGCTCGGGTTTTTTACCACCGACATGTGACCTAAATCCTCATATTCTCGTAAAAACTTCGAATAATCGTTTTTCAATCAGTTATTTTTCTGAAGCCTGCGCTCAAGAGACAGGAAGCGCTTAAAAGCAATATCGTAAGATGAGCCTAAACAAGATGCATCCTTCTTAAACGGCAGTTGAACCGAGAGGCGACCACTGGGGAGAACTTTTATTGTTTTCATAAAACTGTTGTCGCAATCTGTTTGTTAGTTGGTCCATTTAAGCTTGCGACTGCTCGTCTCTTCTAACTACCAAAATGTCTGTACATAAGAATGGAGAAAACCATCCTGCGTAGAAAGGTAAGAAATTGAGCTTGACACGTCGACCTGAGTGGTGCATCTTTACTGTAGTATGTTTTTCTTGACACAATTGTCGAAGAATTTATGTATACGAGGTAGCCAATACGAATAAGTTGTGAATTCGCCTGCAAAGGTTAAAGCGCTACACTTATGTGGGCGATTAAAACTGACGTCTATCACTCAGCGAAAATGCGGCGAGTATTTGGAGTATTTGGGTATGATCGTACTGTGAAGCTTTTTATTGATCTTCCATTATGTTTGATATGGTGAAACGCGAAAGCTCTTTAGAATGATGTATGTTCTTTGTTTCATTTACTTATTATTTCATTTTATTTTTTAAAGCAAATTATCCAACACGTTTGATTCAAGTGAGCTTAAGACGAATGCGCGTTTGATGCGAATTTGGACGGTACTATCTGTCTCTTATTATGATGTGTATAAGATACGAATTTGGTCGAAAATCGATATGTAACTGCAACGCACGTTCGTTTTAAGTATTATACATATGTATGCACGTACCTCTTGGGAAGATGTATACTTATCTACCCGTAACTTTCTTTTCTCCCATCGACTCCTTTCTCCACCTGATGAGGTGCAGATATCGTCACTTTGATGTGCTGCTGCGGTTGTCACTGTCGGGCGGTGTGGGTGAGTAATAAGAGTATTACCAATTTTGATGTATGGTACTCAAGCTTAAGGTGTGTAAATGTTTTTTTTTTTCGATAGACTGAGCTTCTGCGAATTCAATTGGAATGCGAAAAAATGGTTAAATCTATAATATACAACTAAAAAGTTTGCCCCACGTTGGGCGCCAAAAATGTATGGTAGGAGATTTTTCCAACCACGCGATTAGACAATTTGCATTCACTTGCAGGAAAAATTTATCGGCGAGAAATGCAAGTCTTGTCCGATGCAAGAACTACTGCCAATGAAACGGAAACGTACATAATGCAACCTTTGTGATGAGCGGAACCAATGAAACAACCGTGATCTTCGATAGTACGTTACCATCTATTTTATATCTCAGCATACTTACTTACTTATGTCCTGTATCCCCTTGTGGGTCCTAGGGCCTCTACTACGCCTACGCGCCATCGTGTACGGTTTCTGGCAATGTGTCTGAGTTCTCCCCAACTTTTCCCTAACTGCCGTGCCTCCTTCTCGACTGTTCTGCGCCATGTTTTCCGCGGACCGCCAGGTCTTCTGCCATCCTGAGTTAGAGGGTTCCATTGCATAGCATGGTTCGCTATGGAGCTGTCACCCTTTCGGAACGTGTGACCAATCCACTGCCACTTCCGCCGTTGGATAGTTGTGCCTATTGGTTCCTGACCCGTTTTCTCGTAAAGGTGTTCGTTAGAGATACGATTGGGCCAGAAAATCCTTAAGATATTGCGCAGACACCTATTAACGAACGTTTGCAGCTTTCTGGTGATAGTAGTGGTCACTCTCCACGTGCTGCAACCATATAGCAGCACGGATTCAACGTTGGAGCGGAACAGTCTTATTTTGGTGCTCAAACTGATTGCATTGCTTCGCCATATTTTGGACAACATCCCGAACGCGGACTTTGCTTTGGCGATCCTGTTGGCTATATCCAGTTCGGTTCCACCATCGGTCGAGACAATACTCCCAAGATACTGGAAATCCTCTACTCTCTCTACCGGTTGTCCAGCAATGCATATTTGAGCCGATGAGTTAGTTCCAAGGCTGATGATTTTAGTTTTTGTCGTATTAATTTTCAGCCCGACGACACCTGCCTCCCTCTCCACATCTGCTGTCATTTGGTGGAGGTCCATAATTCTGTGGGAGAGTAAGCATACATCGTCTGCGTAGTCAAGATGCTTCAGTTGAGATGTAAGAGTCCATCGAATTCCTCCGTTTCCCGTCGACAAAGCTGCATGAAGCACATCGCTAATCACCAATAGGAATAATATTGGTGAAAGGATACAGCCTTGTCTTACCCCACTTTGGATCTCAAATTCCTCAGACAACCTTCCCCTGTGCAGAACGTGACATTTGGAGCCTTCATATGTAGCTTTGATAATAGCAATTAGTTTATCGGGAATGCCTCTCCTGCGTAAGGCACGCCAAATAAACTCCCTGTTGACACTATCGAACGCCTTCTCAAAATCGATGAACAGCAGGTGCAGTGGCGATCGATATTCAACACACTGTTCGATGATAATCCGCAGGGTGTTGATGTGGTCGGCACAGGAGGATCCAGAGCGGAAACCTGCTTGTTCGGCATCGAGTGTGTCTTCGAGATGTTGTTTGATTCTCTCAAGGATGATTTTAGCTATTATCTTAGCTACAGCAGGCAGCACGCAGATACCCCTCCAGTTTCCGCACTCCATTAAATTTCCTTTCTTAGGAAGCTTGACGATCATTCCCTTTTTCCACTCGTTAGGAAAGCTCTCAGCTTCCCAAGCTCTATCTATAAGTGGAAGCAGAAGCTCAGCCGATGTTGTTGGCGTTGCTCGTAAGAGCTCTGCTGGAATACCGTCAAGTCCTACCGCCTTGTTGGTTTTGAGTGCCTTGATCGCGGTAATGATCTCATCTTTACTGGGAGTCGTGGTGCGTATTCGGGAACTTCTCACCTCGGGCATCTCAGTCTGATTTGGGAGCATATCGCTAGCGAATACACGGTTCAAAACCGTAGCAAAATGCTCTTTCCATCTCTTGAGCTGGTCCTCATCCGAAATTAGCAAGGAGCCGTCTAGGCTTTTCACTAGGTATTGGCTGGAGCTGCGATCACCTGTCAGCTCTTTCGTGATTCTGTAGACAGTCCTGCTGTCGCACCTCCGTGCAGCTTCTTCTGCTTCTGTAGCCAGCGCGTTGATGTAGTTGCGCTTGTCACGTCGTACGCTACGCTGAACTTCTCTCATCTTCATGCGATATAGGGACTCTAGCTCGCTTCTCCCTGCTGCTGGGGTAGCTGCAACGCGAGCTTTTAGCTGTTTTCGTTCGTCAATCCGTCTCCAGGTATCCTCGGAAAGCCACGCCCTATGTCTTCCCTGCGATCGACCGACAATTCTTTCAGCACCAGATGTAAAAACATTTTTCACAGCACACCAATGGTCTTGGATGGTTGCGGGCATTGAGCTGCTGATTGCTTCCACACCTTGCGAAAAGTGCTCCCTTAATTGTTGGCGCACTGAGGGATCACTAAGTCTATCGATGTTGAACCTGGGCATTCTTGTGTTGTCGTGGGATCTTCGAACTGCAGCAGTGCGTAGTTGGAGAGTAGCTATCATAAGATGGTGATCACGTACTATCCCCACATCTGCCCCTCGTCTGTTTCGGACGTCCAGGAGACTGCTTCTAAAGCGGCGGCTGATAGCAAAATGGTCAATTTGGTTGGAGGTTGCTTGCCTGTCATTGGAAACCCAGCTGACTTTGTGGCAGGTCTTGTGCTCAAACATGGTGCCACCTATCACAAGGCGGTTGGCATTGCAGAAATCCACAAACCTTTCGCCGTTGTCATTGCGGTTGCCTAGTCCATGCTTCCCGATTACATGCTTGAGCCCTTCGTTGTCGCTGCCTACCTTGGCATTCAAATCCCCCATCACTATGACAATGTCTCCATTTGGTGTTGTGTTGAAGACGGCGCTTAAGAGATTGTAGAAGCTCTCCTTTTCGTCCTCAGACGAACTATTCGTTGGGGCGTAACACTGTATGATGGTGACGCGTCGTACTCTAGTCCGGAATCTGGCCGTCAAAATCCTATCACCATGAGGCTGCCAGGAAATCAGGCCCTTGCGTGCTGTTGTTGTTAGCAGTAGTCCGACTCCATATTCCCGCGGACTTCCGGATGGTCTTCCAGAATAGAGTAGTACAGTGTTACGCGTTGGAGACTGGTACTCGCCCGCTTCTAACCATCTTACTTCACTTACCCCCAAAATGTCCAGTTTATATCGCATGAATTCCTTTTCCAGTTGGAGGAATCTGGCATTGTAAGGACCTTCTCTTCCCGAGTCGAGGAGCGTCTTTACATTCCAGAAACCTATCTTTGTCCGGGTACAATAGCCAAAAGTCGTCAACATGTGATCAGTCCTTATCCGAGGCATAGTGTCGGTTTCAGTAGCGAGCTGGTTTCAGTAACGCAGGTTGCTGGCCCACGTTACCTAGCCTAGAATCAAGGCCCTAGACAACCCGCACTTACAATTTTGGCCTATACGTATAAGGGTTTATACGTATAGTTGCCCGGGGACCACCACTAGGAGGTAAAGTAAGCACTTCATCACGAACTTGATTGTTGCGCTACTGGCCCAAGCCAAGTTTTGGGCAGTCAGTAGTTTCCCGATCAATCGCAATGCAGGTCCCCAAATCTCAGCATGACCTTATATAACATTTAATTTTGGAGAATTCTACTAATGATAAAAAAAAAAATATGGCGTTATCTAAAAATCTTGGTGCTAAGTTTAAAATATTGTAGAGTTTCAAAAAAGTGTTATACAATTTTTAATTCATCAACTCCATTACCATTTAGAGATGCGCAAGTTTATTAATCTTCATATAATTTTGCAAAGGTATATATTATTGAAATAAGGATGATGCAATTTTTTTTTCGAGGGTAGGTGAAAATCTTCAACAAGACACTATGAGGATCGACAGCGCGTGCTCATAGTAGTGTGGGATTCTTACCCACTAAAAAACCTCCCTTCAAAACAGATTTGTTTTTATTTTTACTACAACTGAGTATTCGACTTATCAAGCAGTTTTCGTTTCGCGAAATAATGACGTTTTGCAGGTACCTTCCCACTAGAAGTTCCTGCCAGCTCCGCAGTTTAGACGCGGTTACTTAACGCGCTAAGTCTAAAGGTTTGATTCTTTGTAGACGGCGCAGTAAATTTCTTTCATCCAAAACTTGGAGGACTGTTATATGACCGTGACTTTCTAGTCGACTTTTATGTTTTCTCGCGTAGTTTTTGATTTCGTCTTCGATTGTTTTAATGCCAAGATCTCTGTGGATATCGCTATATCGGATATACCATGCCGCATTAACAATACCCCTTAGCACTTTGTTCTCAAAAGTTTGTAAAATTTTAATGTTACTTATTTTGGTACAACCCCAGAGTTGTATACCATATGTCCATACAGGCTTTAGCACCTGCTTATATAAAAGCAGTTTGTTATATATATTAAGCTTGGAATATCTTCCAAGTAACCGATACCTTTCTCTATATTTATTATCTAATTCTTTGCGTTTTTTCTTTACGTGCGTTTTCCATTTCAGCTTTGTATCAAGTGTCATTCCAAGATACTTAGCCTCGTTTGCAAACGGGATTTGAACCGAGTTTGAAAAGATCGGCAAATTATTTACTTTCTTATAAGTAAAATTTACATGAACAGATTTGGTCTCGTTGAGTGCGATTCGCCAAATCTTTGTCCATTCATTTACTCTATCCAAAGCTTCTTGCAGTTTTTCTGTAGTATCTTCGACCGTTTTACATACTGTCAAGATAGCAGTGTTGTCGGCAAATGTAGCTAGCTCAGTGCCTTCTACTTGCGGTATATCACGAGTGTATAATAGATATAAAACTCGACCAAGAACGCTTCCTTGCGGCACCCCAGCCATTATTTCCTTGAAATCTGAATATTCGTTTCCACATTTGACGCGGAATAGGCTATTCGTAAGGTAGTTCTTTAAAATATTATATAGGTGCTCTGGCAGAACTTGTCGTAATTTAAACTTTAAGTCTTCGTGTCAGACCTTGTCAAAGGCTTGAGAAACGTCAAGGAATACGATTGAACAAATCTTTTTTTCTTCAAGTGATTTTTCGATTACATGTGTTATTCGGTGTACTTGTTCAACTGTAGAATGCTTACTTCTGAATCCGAATTGATGATCCGGGATGAGATGCTCTTCTTCTATTACCGGCTGTATTCGCCTAACCAATATTCTCTCGAACACTTTAGATATAATTGGAAGAAGCGAAATCGGTCTATAAGACGTTTTTTCATTCGGCGGTTTTCCAGGCTTAAGGACCATTATAACTTCGGCGACTTTCCATTGACTGGGAACATATTATAGTCTAATCGCGGCGTTTATAATGAACAGAAGCTTAATTAGAGCTTTTCTTGGTAGTGCTTTAAGAACCTCTCCCGTAATTAGGTCGTATCCAGGAGCTTTCTTAGGTTTACGTTTCTTTATTTCTTCCTTAAGTTCGGTTAGTGTTGCATTTCTTATTACGCTATTGTCTATATACGAGGTATTTGTATTTTGAATAAGAGCTTGTCCATCAAAGGGTTTGAAAGTTTCTTCCAGGTGGGTGGCAAAAACTTGCGCTTTCTCTTTATCATGCCTGCCCCATTCGTCTTGATTTTTCCTAATTGGGGCGGCTTGAATTTGAGGTTTTTTAATACGTTTTATAGCCTTCCAAAGCGAATAGTTTGAATCTTTTTCTGCCGTTAAGCTTTCTAGGTAAGTTTGTATTTCATTATTCTTAAGGTCTTTAATAGATCTTTTTAGTGAGTTGCACAAGCGGTTAAGATGCGCTTTATTTTGCGGAGCCCGAGTTTGTTGCCATCTTTTACGCGCTTTTCTCTTCTCCTTAATCATCTCTTTTATTTCCTGTGTATAAGTTTGAATGTAACTGGCCGGGGTTCTCTTTGATCTACTTCAACTTCAAGTTCATAGGGCGTTTTAAGTGATACGCTCAGCTCAATATTTGCTTCAATATCTTTTTTAAAGCCATCCCAATTAGTTTTCGCGCCGGTTAATCTGACCGGTCCTACTTTTTTAATCAGAGCTTCGCTTATCGTCATAATGATTGGAGAATGATCAGAGGAGAGATCAAAGCTTTCTTCAACTTTTATACAGTTGCCAGATATTCCTTTAACAATAAAGAAATCGATCAGATCTGGTATCTTATTTCTATCAGTCGGCCAATATGTTGGTTTACCCGTCGAGTAAAAATCACAATGCATACCCGCATACCCGCATTATAAAACTTTCTACCTTTCTGAGAGGCGTACGTTGAACCCCAGAAGGGGTGTTTCGCGTTGAATTCGCCACCAATTGTAATGAAGCGTTACACTGTTTATCGCCCCCACTGTGGTTCACTTCCACGGCCGCTACTGTCCATAACTGAGGCAATGTAAACAACAACATCTGGCGATAATCACGCCATGCGAACATGACCACTTCTCTCAATCTCATTGGCCAAGTAGTTTGCAAGCGTGAATTGCATCCACTTGTATAATTCGCATTCGCTTTTTGCACAAAATTGTATAAGGCGGAGATTGGGAGATGTGGTCGAGAGAGTTCCTCACTCAGTGGTTTGGTACCAATTTAGCGTACTTGTGAGTCAACTCTCCGACGTGGTAATACCACAGGAATTTTTTCATCGTTTGTCTCCGGACTTGGACGATTTTTAAATCGGACCTGCTGTTGACCACAGCCGATCCGATCGTAAGCTTTTGGGCTCATCCTCCTCAAGAATAAGCCATTGCCCGTCCTGTATTTAATCCTCGAGTTGGAGGATCCGATCCGTGCTCCTAGGAGTATACCGCGCTGTTGAAAGATAAGTGCCTGCCTTAAGCAAGTGCTGCCAAGTGACGGCCTTAAGCCGTTGCTGCCAAGCGACTGCCACGAGCAGTTGCTGCCCAAGTGACGGCGCAAGACGTTGCTGCCAAGTGATGGCCCCTAAGCCGTTGCTGCCAAGTGACTGCCACGAGCAGTTGCTGCCTAAGTGACGCCGCAGGGCTTCACGGTGGTGGGCGAGCGAGACCCAGCACATCAGTAGCGGCGTTTCTGATGGTGTTGTGTAGGCTATGCTTACTGACTGCCCTACCAAAGACGTCGTTAGCGAATTTAGCCTTGATCCGGATCCGGAAGCTTAAGACTTCTTACCTAATTCTGCCGCGTATGACAAATCTGCATCCGAAAAAGCGTTGCCTGTTGCCTCTGTAGCAATCACCGTAATAGATGTCACAGTTTTTCATCCTCTTTTGCTCGGCCCATCCCATCGCACTTCCTGGATGGCGGTAATATCTGCTTTATAGCAGTCTAGGGACTCTGCTAGTTGTTCGGCTGCACGTGGTCTGTAAAGGAACAGAACATTCCACGTACAGATCCAAAGGTCGTTGTCCTTATTTCGTTTGCTGGGGTCGTCATTAGTTGAGTCATCCTTACGCGAGGATTTTGGTTTTTTCGGAACCATCAATTTTGTATGTGGTAGGGAAGTTACCCCGACGGCACAACCCCTATCCTAGAGGGCCAGTTCCTTAATTATTCCCCTAGGACGAGGGGCCAGGTACATCGGTGCCAGTAGTCCTCTACGGGAGTATGAGCGCTGCGTTGGCCCATTAAGGGCTCCTTCGCCACCATCTCTATTCCAATGTCCTGACCAACATCGGAAATTCTTTACCGACCTGTGATCCGAATACGTCGAAGCAGCTCGCGCAAGGTATTCACTAAGTTCAACCTAACTGCAACTATAAACGCCACCGTTGACTCCGTCTAGGGAATTCGTCCGCTGCCGCCTGGAACAGGAACAAGTGGGAAAGCACTCTTCCCCCCTCTCTCATCTGCTGCCACCAAGTATCCGCCAAACGGAGTTGGTTACCAACTTCTTGGATTAAGGTACTAGGCACCCGGCTGTCACCGCGTGGAGGTTGAGAGTAGGAGCTGGTAGGCCTCAGCTAAGTAAAAACGCTTGGGTTTTCATATGATCGCATGCACTACCGTTTGACCAGACGTTCAAACGATGATCGTCTGAAAAGTTACGTGATTTGGCCCCAGGTTAACAATGAGCACCCTAAGAGTATGCAACCAAATAAAGCATTAAATCGTAACTAGGAAGTCGCCGTCTGCCATATTTTATGTAATAGTTATAGTTCGTTAAATTTAAATTTTCTTAGATATAAGATTTTAGCATATAATATTTGTGGATTAAGTAATTAAGCAATCCATTTCATTAATAAATTTGAAAAATTTCATATTTCATAATTCTTTTTAAAACATTTGTAATTGAGGAGGATTTTAAGAAATATGAAAATAAGTTTATAAATTACAAGTTCAAATGGGTGCCTGCGATTAAGAACAACAGAATGGGGCGTGCATCAGGAGGCTGTTACCTCGGAGTGAAGAATAAATCTACCAATGAACTTCAATGCGATTTCCAAGTAGCGGATAATGGTCTTGTTTATCTGACACTAAAAATTCTTTCACGGCAGCTAGTAATTGTTCCAATGTAGCTTAATTGCAATAGCAACAAATGGCAAAGAGAATTCAATCTGTTAGAAGAGTTTTTACTCATCAACCAAAACAACGACTTATTGTTTATTGGAGATTTAAATGGTAGGATTGGCAGTTTTAAAAGCGAATGTAACAATACTGAAGGAATTCTACGAAACACGAAGGATGCAGTGATAAATTCTCGTGGAAGAAAAATTTTGGAACTGATGGATTCTATGGGGCTTAGAGTTTTAAATTGATGCAGCAAATCAGACAGCAATGGCGAGTATACATTCATAAAACATACATTCAATTGCTCGTCCATTATCGACTACTGCTTTGTAGGAGGTGACCGATGCTCCATAGTAAGGGATTTCGTAGTTAAAGCACTTCCATACTAGGACCATCTCCCTATTATCACCACTTTCGGCCTAGAAATGAGTGCAAGGGATGAGATGCACGAACTGAAACTTCTTCCTAAACTCAAATGGAATAAATCTAATGAAAATTTATAGAGGCTCAACCTTAATCGCCACTTGTCAGAGCTACCTGAGAATAGTGAACTCACTTTAAGTGCCTTGAAGTCAGCAATAAAGCAATCGATTCCCAGTCAGTTGCAAAACACGAATTTTTTTTTTTTTTTTTGGTTGCGCCTGGAGGTGCAGGAATCTTCAAAAGATACCAATGGTCCGTACCATTGGTTATGCCCGATTCATATATCTGACAATGCCATCAGTGCTAGTCAGTATATGCCTACGGGCTAAACCCCACCCCCTCAGAGAGGCACTATGAGAACCGGCTGCGCGTACTCATAGTAGTTGGAAATTCGTTCCTCTCATTTTTTCATTTTTGGTATGACTACGACTAAGGGCCATTTGCTGATTCTCTTCTTAAATTCGTGTCATAGCTAAGTACATCCTAAGTTCTAAGTAGAACATAACCTATTTTCGGTTGTCAGAAAATTTTTATGGCGACGTTAACTAAGTTATACTTAAAGATAAATCGCAGCTAACTTCGTTTGATTGCAAAATGTCAAATAGATGATAACAGATGTAAATTGTGTTCAGTTGTGTGTTTATTTTTTAATGGCAATATAGTTTTCATTAATTTTTGTGCGAAAAATGGCGGAGAAAAAAAGGGGAAGAAACCCAAATTTTTCTATAAATGAAAAAAGAACCCTTCTAGAATGTGTTTTCGAGGAGAAACCGATAATAGAAAACAAAAAAACGGACGGGGTAACGTGGAAGGAAAAGGAAATGGCTTGGGAAAGAATAGCCGTAAATTTTAATTCAAATTCAAATTCAGCTTGCTACCGATCTGTAGAAGCACTTAAAAAATTCTATCAAGGATATAAAAAAGATATTAGAAAGATAGCAGCTGATGAAAAAATATCTATAATTAAGACTGGAGGTGGCAAGCAGCATCCTGTGACAGATCCAAATTTTGACCTCGCCATATCGATAATGAATCCAAAAACAATAAGCGGATTTGAGAATATTTTTGATGGTGATGGTGCGTGTGAGATGATAGATCTTCCTTGTAGCAGTGCAAACATCGTAAGATGAATACGATTTTATTTTTATTTAACTATTAATTTAATACATTTATAGAATGAAGAAAATAATAATGAAACTGCAACAGATTGGGGAACATACAAACCCAGCCAGTTGAAACAGCCCGTGCATCCAAAATTAAAGGCAGGTCATCAAGAGGAACAAGCATCAGAGGAGGAAGATACAACTCTTGAAAGTGCTGCTGCAAATAAAAAAACAACAATTCCCTTGTCCAAAGGATTTAAAAAATAATTTACCACCCCAATTGGGAAAACAGGAAACAGCAGTAAATGGTGCGGACGACGCAGACCAGTTGCTTCAACACTGCCCAGCACTAAAATTACGGAGCAATATTCGCAGCTATCTGAGATAAAAATCGAGCTTGCGAAACTTCAATATGAAACGCAGAAAGAAGAAGCAATTCAAAGAAAGTATTCCAGTTCAATTGAACATGAATTGAGAAAACGTTCATTGGAACTAGACATCGAAATTAAAACGGAGTTGTTGAAAAAAATCAAGAACGAATCCGTAACGATGAATGAAGCATATAGTGTGCTCAAAAGCTTGGAGAACAAAGATCCTCGTTATCAAAACTAGAATTTAAATACAAAAAAATTACTATACATATATATATACTGAATACATACATACTTACTGTAATAAACATTGTGATTTTTTTTTTAAATAATAAGAGTGAATTAAAAAATTGTTTGTTTATTTATGATTATTTAATTGGTTTTAATTCTACAGCCTAGCAAAATAGTTATTAATTAGGTCTTTGCGTTTTTGCATGCCTGGGTTTGCTGAAGTTTCGTTTGTATTATCATTAGTTATGCATGATATGCTTAAATTTATTGCATTTTGAAGGTTTTCTGCGTCAAAATCCAAACTTTCAGGAGGTTCTAATGCCACACCATTCTTCCTTAAAATGTTGTGCAAAATACAAGTCGCTACAATGATTACAAAAACTGTACTTAATTTAAGGCGACAGCCATATGCTAGTACAGGAAAACGTCGTTTCAAAATTCCAAAAGTTTTTTCTATAGGACCTCTTGTCCTTATTTGGGACTCATTGTACAAGTGCTCTGATGTCAAATGGGGATTAAGCAAAGGTGTCATCAAATACGTTTTTTGTGGGTATGCGGAATCACCTGAGATATGGATAAACTCGAGACTTTGTATTTATAAACAAATATATGTATATGTTCCACCCCTTACCCAAAATAAGAGAATCCGCGAAATTAGGATTGTCCATTTTGGCTCTTATGCTACTGCTATTAAAAATTGTAGCATCATGCGCAGAACCAGGCCATCTCGCAACTACATCAGTAAATACCATTTTTGCAGTACATACTGCCTGAACATTAATTGAAAAGTAACCTTTCCTGTTTCTAAATATTTCCGCATCTGACCCACCTGAAGAAAAACTTGTATTTCCAATGCAATGGAATCAAAATATTTTATCTTACCAGGGGACTGAATTTTAACATGGGTTCCGTCAATAGCACCAATGACAGAAGGAAATGATGCAATATCGAAAAAATCTCGTTTAACCGTTGAAATCTCAGATTGTGTAGCTGGAAATTTAATATATTTTCTATAGAGCTTTGCAATTTCTATTGCAACTCTTAAAACGATCCTAGATACTGTGGAAACATGCATCCCACCAAAATCAGCAATACTTAAAAGATGATTGCCAGTGGCAAAGAATCGTAGAGCTACCAAAAGCTGGTTAATAGGTGCGATTGAATTGTTTCTTAAAAAAAGATATGGTCATTTTGAATGTGTTAGAAAACTGATAACAAACCTGTTATAAGGGCGTTCCAAACCTTCATCAATTTGCTCTAAAACATGAAGAGTCATATTTTTGCTCAAACGAAATCGTTTGTGAAAGGCCAATTCATCAAAGCTAAACAAATATTCATTTCTATCATAAACTTGTCGTGGAACACCCACTTCAATCAGTTCAAGAACTTCAACGTCATCTTCCAAAATATCAATCAGCTCGAATTCCATTTTTATTTATGTATTTTTTTTATTTTAATTTAAAAAAAAGCAACTACTAGTTTTCAGAGCACTCAAAATGTCATTATAAAATATAACATCTCAATTTAAGTACAACTTAGCACTTTATTCCTCACTATTTCTTCCCCATAAAATAAGTTCTACTTAGTGACATTTATGTCAAACTTTGAGTTTCGTGCAAACCAATAAGTAGTACTTAGTTGTATAAGTAGAACTTAAACAGTTATGACTCGTATCAGCAAACGGGCCTAAGTTGCCTTAACGAGTAGTTTACGCTCCTGTAGTGTTAATCGCGTTAGGTAGGTAGCCTTCCAGTGAAGGCACCTACTAATACCGTCATTACATGCGGTTTTTCCTTACGGCGCTAGGTCGAAAGGTCTTGTTCTTTGTAGTCGGCGCTCAAGGTTTGTCACGTCCATAGTACGGATTATTTCATTATTGCAATGAAAATGAAGACGGGTACGAAGTTTGCGAGCAAAGTTTGTTACTTCGTCCCTCACGGTAGCAATTCCTAGATCTCTGTGAATATCACTATTTCTTATATACCAAGGAGCATTCACGATTGCTCTTAGTATTTTGTTTTGAAATGCTTGCAGTAGAGCCATATTGCTTGGTTTGGTACAACCCCAAAGTTGTATACCATATGTCCAAGACGGTTTTAGCACTTGCTTATACAGAAGCAGTTTTTTGTATATGCTTAACTTCGAGTATCTTCCGAGTAGCCAGTACATTTCTCTAAATCTGATTTCGAGCTCTTCGCGCTTCTTTTTAACGTGTGGTTTCCACTTAAGTTTTGCGTCTAGGGTCATTCCTAGATATTTTGCCTCGTTTGCGTACGGTATTTGCACCGAGTTAATGGCTATAGGTAAGTTGTTTATCTTTGTTAACGTAAAATTGACATGCGTTGATTTTGTCTCATTGAGGACTATTCGCCAGGTTTTTGTCCATTCGCATACTTTGTTCAAAGCTCGTTTGAGTTTTCCCGTTGATGATTCGACTGACTCATCCGTTACGAGGATAGCCGTGTCGTCTGCGAACGTTGCTACAACGCTCCCTTCGTCTTGTGGAATATCTCTTGTGTAGAGCAGGAACAGGATTGGACCGAGAACAAAATCCGAATATTCACTCCCGTGTCTAACACGGAAAAGTTTATTTTCAAGATAAGATTCTAATATTCTGTACAACTTTTCTGGTAAGATTACCTTTAGTCCTTCGTGCCATACCTTGTCGAAGGCTTGCGATACGTCGAGAAAAGCGCTAGAGCATATTTTTTCCCCTTCTAGAGCTTGTTCAATTTCGTTCGTTATTCGATACACCTGATCGATCGTGGAATGTTTGATCCGAAAGCCGAATTGATGATCCGGGATCAAGTGTCTTTCTTCAATTACTGGTTGCAATCGTTTCAGCAGAAGTTTCTCGAAGACCTTAGATATTATTGGCAGAAGTGAAATGGGTCTATATGATTTCTTGTCATTTGCACATTTCCCCGGTTTTGGAACCATAATAACTTCGGCGACTTTCCATTGCCTTGGAACATATAACAGTCTTAAAGAAGCATTTATAATGTAGAGCAACTTAACCAGCACTTTTTTCGGTAGCTCTTTCAAAATACCGCCAGTGATTAAATCATATCCCGGAGCCTTGTTATTTTTCAATTTTTTTTATTATCATTCGAAGTTCGGACAGGGATACGGTTTTTACTTTAAAGTTGTCGGGTGCCATATTATCAATCGGATCTTCGATCAACGGTTGTCCATCGAACGGCTTGAACGTTTCCTCTAAGTGATCGGCAAATAATTCTGCTTTCTCTTTGTCTTCTTTAGCCCATTCGCCGTTAGCTTTCCTAATTGGCGGCGAGTGCATTACAGGTTTCTTTATGGACTTCAAGGCTTTCCATAGAGAGTAGTTTGAATACTTATCAGCGGTCAAACCCTCGAGGTAAGTAGAAGTCTTGTGATTTTTTAGGTCCTGCAGCACATTTTTTAGCTTGTTACAAAGGTGGTTCAGATAAGTTTTATCCGGTGGCGCGCGGGATTGTTGCCATCTCTTGCGCGCTCTCCTCTTTTCTCGTATGAGCTCTTCGATTTCAGGCTGGTATTTGACTTTATTGTTCCGTGCTTCTGTCTTCCGCAAAGGAGTGTTTTTTCACGCGGAGCTCTAAATGGCTTCGACGAGTTTGTCGATTTCTTCTTCTATTTCGAACGGTGTCCTTAGCGGTACATTTAAAGCAAGCAGCCTTGCAGTCTCTTCTGAAAGCGTCCCAGTTAGTTTTGTTACTAGTTAACACGAATGAAAAGAAGAGATTGCTGAATAAAATGCCATGGTTTGATGAAGATTGTTTGAATAGCAGAAAGCGCACATTCACCCTTCTGCGAGCATTCAGAAAATACAACGGCCTATTATCCAAGATGCTGTACAGTCAAGCTAAGGCCCAGTATAAACAGATATGTCGAGCGAAGAAGGCAGAATTCTTTGTAGCCGAGGCTCAAAAACTTTCGATTTGTAAAAGCTCAGCAGATTTTTGGAAAACAGCTAAAGAATAAAACGAAAATACTTTAAAAATGAATATGCAACTAACAGCTGAAGTCCTTAAAAGACATTTTGAAAGTCTATTTAACCCGATAAGCAACGACCTACCCATGCTGTATGCGAAACCATTGTTTGTAAATCAAACTTTAGATAGTGAAATTTCAACTCTCGAAGTGAGTGAAGCATTAGCTCGATCCAAGGATTTTAAAGCTCCCGGATTTGATAGAATTCCAGTCGAATTCTATAAATATAGTTCTGCCGAATTTGAGGCAACCATAACGCCAGTCTACAACTCCATATTCGAAACTGGAAACGTTCCGGAAAACTTTAAACAAGCAGTAATATTTCCGATTTTCAAAAAAAGGTGACTCGTCAGACCCATCCAACTATAGGGGCATTTTCCTTCTGAATGCATCAGCGAAAATCTTTACAAGTATTCTGGAAACCCGATTAATGTATTGGATACAGGAAAACTCGCTTCTGAAAGAGTTTCAAGCTGGGTTCCGAGCTGGCTATTCTACTACGGATCAAATCTTTGTACTGCAAAACATAGCATAGAACGGAAACAGAAGCTTTATACGTTCTTCATCGACTTTAGGGCAGCCTTCGATACCGTAGACCGACAAAGACTTTTTTACAAATTGTACCAGTATGGATTGTCTTATAAGTTTGGAAATGTACTGGAGAATTTATACAACAATACAAAAGGAGCAGTCTGGAACGGTGACGAATTGTCGAAGTGGTTTTCTACAAAAATAGGAGTTAGACAAGGATGTAATGAAAGCCTGTCAGTATTTCCCCTTTACATAGAGGATATTATTGATTACCTTCCAGGAGGAGTCACATTCGCAGGTACTCTTATTAAGGTTCTTCTGTACGCAGATGATATTGTCTTGTTGGCTAGGTCACCAGAGTCCTTGCAGCTTATGACTCGGCTGTTCGACTACTGCACACTATGGAATTTAAAACAAAACCTGGACAAATCAAAAATTATGATTTTTAGGAGAGGAGGTGGCAGGCTATGTAGAACAGAAAGATGGACATTTATAAAATAATACTTGGGAGTTGTGCTATCGAGTAACTTGAGTTTAGACACTCACTTACTTACTTACTTAGATGGCGCTACAGTCCGGGGTGGACCTGGGCCTCAACCAATAAACCTCTCCAGCCAGCACGGTTACGAGCCAGCTGCCTCCAGTTGCGCACGCCAAGTTGGTTGAGGTCCCCCTCCACTTGTTTGCGCCACCTACCGCGAGGCCGTCCTCTACTGCGCCGTCCGTCCGGGTTGGATTCGAAGACTTTCTTAGCGGGAAGGTTGGGCTCCATCGGCTCTAAATGACCCAGCCATCTTAGTCGCTGTACGTGAACTCTTCTGGCTAAGTGGATGTCCTTGTACAGGCCGTATAGTTCGGCATTGTACCTTCTCCTCCACTCACCGTCTATGCAGACGGGACCAAAGATCGCTCGAAGAACTTTTCTCTCGAAATAACCAAGGGCATCCTCATCCGGTTTTTTCAAAGCCCATGCCTCTGCGCCATACAGCAGGACTGGGATGATTAATGTCTTATAAAGAGTTACCTTAGTAGTTCGAGATAGGGCTTTGCTACTCAATTGCCGTTTTAGCCCATAGAAACAACGATTGGCAAGAGTAATTCTCCGTGTGATCTCTCCACTCATGTCATTTGCGGAGCTGACCATAGAGCCTAGGTAGACAAAATCCTTTACTACCTCAAAATTGTATCTGTCTATTGTGGCGTTCTGCCCAAGACGCCGATGTTGGGTGTCCTTTTTTGTAGACAGCATATATTTTGTTTTGCTTTCATTGACCGCTAGACCCATCTTTGCTGCCTCGATCTCAATACTCGTAAATGCCCCATTGACGGCCCGCTGAGTTCTTCCGATTATGTCAATGTCATCGGCATAAGCGAGTAGTTGTACAGACTTGAAGAAGATTGTACCTCCGGGGTTGGCTTGTGAGTTTCGTACAATTCTCTCAAGTACTATGTTAAAGAGATCGCATGATAGCGCGTCACCTTGTCTAAGACCTTTCCTGACATCGAACGGTTCGGTGATGTTCTTACCGACTTTGATGGAGCAGCGAGAGTTCTCCATCGTCATTCTGCACAAACGGACGAGCTTGGCAGGCATGCCAAGACTAGACATGGCTCTGTATAACTCGTCTCTATACACGCTATCATAGGCAACTTTGAAATCGATGAAAAGGTGGTGCGTATCGATTTTATATTCATGGGTTTTTTCCAAGATCTGCCGTAGTGTGAATATTTGGTCAATGGTGGACTTTCCAGGCCTGAAACCGCACTGATAAGGACCTATCAGGTTGTTGACGATCGGTTTTAGGCGTTCGCATAATACGGCAGACAGGATCTTATATGCGATATTTAGGAGACTTATACCTCTGTAGTTGGCGCAGTTCAGAGGGTCTCCTTTCTTCAGGATCGGGCAAACGATGCTGAGGTTCCATTCATCGGGCATACTTTCGTCCGACCAGATTTTACAGATGAGCTGGTGCATGCTCCTTACCAACTCATCTCCTCCTGCCTTGAAGAGTTCAGCGGCAAGGCCGTCGGCTCCAGCAGCTTTGTTGGATTTGAGTTTAGATATCGCTATCCTCACTTCATTATGATCGGGTTGACGGGAATTTTGACTGCCATCGTCACTGTTGAATTGCTCATTCTGCCTGACAGCGGAATATTGGTCATCATCGCCGTTTAACAGTCTGCAGAAGTGTTCCTTCCATATCCTCAGCACCGACTGCGATTCTACTACTATGTTGCCATTTTCGTCCCTGCAGGCTTCTGTTCTGGCTTTGAAACCCTGGCATGTTCGTTTTACCCTTTGGTAAAATTTTCGAACATTATTCCTGCAATAAAGTCTCTCAATCTCCTCGATCGAGCGCTTCTCATGCTCTTTTTTCTTCTTTCTGAGAAGTCGATGTTCCTCTTTTCTCCTGCGCACGTAGAGCTCGTAAGCAGCTCTAGTCCTTCTATGCAGCGCCGCTTTGTACGCCTCTTGTTTTGCTGCATGTGCTTGCCGGCATTCCTCATCAAACCAGGGGTTTCGTTGTGGTGGGCGAGAGAAACCCAGTACATCAGAGGCGGCATCTCTGATGGCTTTTCGGCAACGCTGCCACTGGTCTTCCGCATTTCCTGCTGGCGGCATAGGACTAAGATTGAGATTAGAAGAAACACGATCGGCAAAGGTTCTGGCGGTCTCTTGCGATTGTAGCTTTTCGACGTCAAATTTCCTCACAGCATTTCGTTGATTTCGCTCCGTTGTGGATATCCGCATCCGTACCTTGGCTACAACTAGGTAGTGATCCGAGTCCACGTTGGCTCCTCGGAAAGTCCGGACACCCAGAATACTGGAAGAGTGCCTTGCGTCGATCGCAATGTGATCGATTTGGTTGACGATTTTTCGATCAAAGGAGACCCATGTTCCTTTGTGAATATCGAGACGTGGGAACCGCGTACTAGCTACAACAAAGTTTCGCCCCGCCGCAAAGTCGATTAGCCTGAGTCCGTTGCCGGAAGTGTTGTCGTGTAGGCTGTGCTTTCCGACCACGCTACTAAAGACTTCCTCTCTTCCTAGCTTTGCGTTAAAGTCGCCTAGGATAATTTTAACGTCGTGGCTAGGGCATTGCTCATACGTCTTGTCCAAGAGCTGGTAGAAGTCATCCTTTGTCGCGTCGTCCTTCTCCTCGTGAGGGGTGTGAACGCATATTAGGCTAATGTTGGCAAATTTAGCCTTGATACGGATAGTCATGAGGCGCTCGTTCACATGCCGGAAACTCAAGACTTCTTGCCTAAGTCTGTCTCCAATGACAAATCCGCACCCGAATAGACGCTGTCCTTTTTGTCTGTAGCAATCGCCGTAGTAAATGTCGCAGTTTTTCATACTCCTTTTGCCCGGCCCATCCCATCGCACTTCTTGGATGGCGGTAATGTCTGCTTTGAGACACTCTAGGGCCTCCGCAAGTTGTTCGGCTGCACGTGGTTTGTAGAGGGACCTAACATTCCATGTGCAGACACGAAGATCGTTGTCCTTTTTACGTTTGCATGGGTCGTCAACAGTAAGATCATCCGTATCCGAGGCTGTTGGTTGCTTCGTAACCAAAGGTTTTTTACGTGGCAGGGAAGTTAACCCGACGGCACAACCCCCAACCTGGAGGGCCAGATCGTTTTTTTTTTACCCCTAGGACAAGAGGCCGGATACACCGATGTCAGTAACCCACTTCGGGGATATGAGCGCTGCCGTTGGCCATTAAGGGTTCATCCGCCACCATCTCTTTTTCAATACCCTGACGTAGTATTGAAAATCCTTACAGACCTCAGCTCCAAATATGTTGACATATTTCACTCATCTAAGTGAAAAATTAGCGCAGTCTAAGAATGCAATAAACTCCACGTGGCGAATTTGTTTCCAGAATCGAAATATACCTCACAGTTCGAAGTACAGAGCCTTTGAAGCTCTATCCAAATCCACATTGTTCTACGGAGCGCAGTCATGGGGTCGTAAGTATTATGGCTTGGTAGAAAAACTACTAAGGTTTTATCTTCGTAGGTCATTTCAACTCCCAAAAACTGCACCAAACTACATGCTGATGATCGAAACTGGACTTGCTCCATTGTTCTTACAGACTCTTAAGCTGAGCGTGGACTACATTCTCAGTATACTCAGGACGCGTGATGAAAGGCTGACAAGAACATCGGTTATGTTCGCAGTGAATGCGCAAAGTCTGTGGTACAAGGAAATGTTAAATCTGGCGGAGGCATATGGATACGACCTTAGCTTAGACTGGAATGCTCAGAATAATTAGAAGGGGATACTCTACGACTTTGTATATCGAGGAAGCAGAGGCATCAACACACAAGGAAATTTATAGGACTCTGCGGTTCAACCTAGGCCGCCTTAATTACTTTAAGGATTCTACCAGCGTAAGATGTATCTCTTTGATTTTTCGTGCCAGAGGAGAGGTATTGCCACTCAACTTCGTGCCACACAGGGAGGATCTTCCAGTTCTCTGCTCAATTTGCAACTTAGCTCAAAGAGAGAACTCTATACATTTCTTGGGAATGTGCCCAATATTCCGGCGTATCAGGAGATTTTACTTTGGAAAAGCCATATTGTCGAGCGAAGAAGTAACTGAGTTATTAAACGGATCTAATTGGAAAGCTCTCGTATCTTACTGTGAATCAACGTTAGGTTATAGAAGAATGATCATTGAAGAAGATTTTTAAAATTAAAAAGTTAGAAGTAAACATCACTGAAAAATTATTAAAATTGTACCAAAAGGTTGATAGTCTTTGGCAGACGGCTTTGAGCCATGTCTTTAAGATTTAAGTATTTTTCTTTTATGTAAATTTTGTACAATCTGAAAATTTAATAAATCTATCTATCTATCTACCAAGGAAAATCTGTAAATTCTTTGTAATTATATTAAATTTATTTCTTGGTTTAAGCTTAAATATCAAGCTTAGAAAAATCAACCAGAGAAACGGAACAACTTTGTTGCGACGCAACATGAACCATGAAATCCCTTTCTCGACATCACACCCACGATGTATTCTCCGTCGGCAAATGACAACGCCAAATAAAAGGCCGACGGCAAATCACAAATGCATCACGCACAAATGATTGGCAAAAGTGGGAGATCAGAAAATTCACCCACAACATAGAAAACTAACATTAAGAAAGTGCATAAAAAAATGCGATGTTTTCTTTATCACTCCGCCCACTGTTTTACCATCTTGGTGTTTGTAATTTGGTTGCATGTATGTATTGGTAGTGGTCAACGACCTGAACGGCATAAAACAACTGGAGCAAAGTAGAGAATCTTGGGCTGGTGCATAGCCTATTGGAAGATCTGCAATCCCAACAGGTCAATGATCTGTGGAACTGGACCAACGGCAGGAAACAGCTGGATTCGAAGGTTTCTTGTGGACATAGAAGAATCATGACAATTATTCCCAATTTGAAAGCACAGAGAGTCGGCAATACAATACTAAAGCTAATTTTTCCTTTCATTGGTCAGTGACTAGTACGATGCATAGTTGTAGCATAGGCTATATTGTTTGTCCGTTTGAGAATCCACCTGGCAGCATAAAGTTCATTTAAAGTAAAGATTGCGGAGTACTTCGTTATCCTTTTTCGCGAGTGTTCTTACGAGACATAGCGGTCCTTCGAACCGGATTAAAGGATTCTGTACAGGATCAGGTCAAAATAATTAAACAACCAAAGGGTGTTCGTGTGCGTCGGTAAATAGACATTCGGTACGGTCGGATTTCCTGTGAGGATCTGGATCTGAAGAAGGTGGTGCACCGAGGGAGCAACGCTTAAGTACAAGTGTGTGGCATTTTTTTTGTAATCTTATAATTTATTACATCTAAATCATTGATCCACGTTGATCTAAATATATAATCGTGTGTGGTGTGTTCTGCGGATTAATTTAATTCCTTGTCTTCATCATGAGTAAACACAAGATTCCCAACTTAGTAGATGCGATTCAAACAATTCCGCAAGGCTTACAGGCTGATTGTAAGGCATATGCAGGTTTAGAAAAATCAAAGAAATCTGCACACATGAATGAGGCGCGCATAGTGGATTTAGAAGCATCATTTGAGGAACCTAGAGCTCTTCATCAATAAATTGTTAAGGCCCCTAGTGAAGAGGCAAAAGTGAATTACATGGAAGCTCTAACGTTCCATAAAATAAAGGAGCTTTTCTTTAAATATTCGTGTGAGTTAAGAGAACAGTTAGCAACCATCTAGACTCAGAGTGTTCCCAACAACTCAGTAGCAGGGTCAAAGACACCGTCGGTCGAATTAAAGCTTCCTCCTATGAAAATCCCTACCTTTGATGGTTCGCTACAACTGTGGCCAGAATTCAAAGGATTATTCATGGGCATTACTGGTCAAACGGTTTCAAAATATTTGATTGTTAAAGGACAATCAATTCAAATTGCTCTTCGATCAACCAAAGCTTACTGAGGAATCATCCGATGATCTCAAATTACTGCTAGTCACAACAAACGAAGCAAGACAATCACTCAAAAACCTTGGAGTGCCTGTGAACGCATGAGAAGATGTTCTTATTTTTCACACAGTGCAGAAACTTCCACTCGAGGACATTGGGAATCCCACATTTCTATGCATGCGGACTATCCGCAATACAGCGTCTTAGAAGATTTCATTCTTATGAGATCAAGAACCTTGGATGTCACTGGACAATCCTCATCAGGTTCCACTCAACCTAAATCTAAAAAATTTGCAACAGGCACAATTCGTGTACACGATTCCACAATTCTGAAGTACTTACTGTGTCAGGATTCACATTCCATTCGCAACTACTTCAAATTTAAGGCACTAACCATCAGGAAAAGACAGGACATTGTGAAGAAAAGGAAATTGTGTTTTAACTGTTTGTCGAGCGCGCATCTTACGCAGAACTGCACAAGCACCTTTACGTGTTCTACGTGCCACCAAAAGCACCATTCGTTACTGCACATAAACGAGCCAGTTAACGCAATGCATGCTAACGAACCCGCTTCAACAGCAGCTGGTTCACTACCCACTCAACCAGGCTCCTCTTCCGTCCAACCTCTTCGAACGGTACCATCAGAGAACCCAACATCCTCTTGGCGTAGGAGAAACCAACACTAGCACCTCCAAGCACAAGGTTTCTCTGACAATTGTCTCGAATGTGAACGAGAATTTCAGCTTACAGCTTAATGCTTTGGTCTTGCCCAAACTTACAACTGTGCTTCCAACGCACAGTATTACATATGCTAATGGGAACCACCCCCGAAATATTGAACTCGCTGATCCGATGAACCAAGTAAGGTCGATATTCTACTTGGCAGCGATGTTTATCCGTCCATTATCCTTGAAGGCATTTTAAAGGGAGTACCAGGGACTCCTATGGCTCAAAGGACGGAATTAGGATGGGTACTTTCCGGAGGCATTTCACCCAGCAAGCAGTCAAGAATAACATCTCTTCACACCACTACAGAAAGTCAAACCATGGACAGCTTGTTGCTGAAATTTTGGGAACTTGAGGAAGTCCAAAGGAGGAATCTGCTTTTACCGGAAGAAGAGGAATGTGAAACACATTTTTGCAGAACGCATCAACGTCAAACGGATGGCAAATATGTTGTTCAACTTCCATTTAAAGGGGGAACACGTCCCTTGATAGGTTTGTCTCAAAGATCAGCGCTTCTTAGGTTCAGGCAACTGGAAAGAAAATTCCAAACAAATGCGTCATTCCATGAGGATTATAAAAGGGTTTTCAATGAATATAGGGAGCTGAAGCATATGACAGAGATAGACCCCAGTGCACTAACCAATCCTCACTACTTCGTTCCCCACCACGCAGTGATAAAGGAATCCAGCTCAACCACAAAGCTACGAATCGTTTTTGACGCGTCTTGCAAATCGTCCAATGGTACGTCACTCAATGATCATCTTCTCGTTGGCCCAAGATTGCAGGATGACATCTTTGATCATATTGCCCGATTTAGGAAATACAAAATCGCATTTGTAGCGGACATCAATAAAATGTATAGGCAAATATGGGTTGCTCCGGCCGATTCGTTATACCAACTTATTGTATGGAGACATGCGGATGGAGAAGAGGTAAAGATATACTGACTTAGCACGGTCACATTCGGCACCGCCTCCGCACCATATTTAGCGGTTCGTACCCTGCAACAACTTGCATCCGACGAACTAGAGGACTACCCAATTGCATCGAAAATTGCCAAGAAAAACTTTTACGTAGATGACGTAATTCATGGGGCCGACTCAGAAGCAGAAGCCATGGAGATGCTATTACAGCTCAGAACAATGTTGCAGCGAGGAATTTTCCCACTACGAAAATTGGCAAGTGACTCTGAACGATTGCTGGCATCCGTTCTAAAGGAAAATCGAGAGGTACACCTACCACTCTCATTTGACGAAGGCAACGCGATTAAAACGCTAGGCATCCAGTGGCATCCTGCAAAGGATCACTTTACCTTTAAAATCACTCTTCAGGATGCAAAGAGGACTACAAAGCGAAGTGTTATCAGATATTGCGCGGCTGTATGATCCAATGGGATGGATTTCGCCTTGCGTCATCGTGGGTAAGATCTTAATGCAAGAAATCTGGAAAGAAAAACAAACTTGGGATACCGAACTCCCACTAACAATCAGTTCTGCGTGGCACACCTTGAAAACCGAGCTGAACGCACTCAACGCCATCGAGATTCCACGCTGGATAAATCTCACCAAGGATTCACAGTACAAAGTCCACGGATTCTGCGATGCGTCAGAAAAGGCGTACGCCACTGCAGTATACCTTCAAGTGATCACTGGAAATACATCAGTTACACACCTGATTGTGTTAAAAACTCGAGTTGCGCCGCTCAAAAATAAATCGCTAGCGCGATTGGAGCTTTGTGGAGCCCAACTGCTAGCACGTGTACTAGTGCATACCGTGAAAACGATGGAGCTTCAATCAGCAAAAATGTTCGCGTGGTGCGACTCACGAATCACACTTGCATGGATAAGAACCGCGCCTTACATCCGAACAACGTTCGTTGCCAACAGAGTGGCGGAGATTCAAGAACTTATAGATCCTAGGTTCTGGAACTACGTTCCTTCTAAGAACAGTCCGGCAGACATCGCATCTAGAGGACTGTCTCCAAGAGATCTCCTTCAAAATCATCAATGGTGGCACGGACCCGAATTTCTGCAAGCGTTTGATGAGCAACTCCATACTCCATATGAAGTTATACCGACGGATCTTGAAACGAAAGCACCAGAGATCTCAAGAACCAAAAACGAGTTTATCGCATCTGGGTACCTTTTAAAAAATATTTGTCAGCCCTGCGTTCACTTCACCGTCTTCGAGGCAAATAAATTCATCAATGGTTTTTCATCTCTACGTCGTCTTCTTAGAGCTACATCGTACTGGCTTCGGTTTTTTACCAACTTGCGATTCAAGGCTCAAAAATTGTAAACGCGGGTGTCAGGATCACTTTCAGTCGACGAAATCTCTTCAGCTCAACGGCGATTGATTACCATAGTACAGAAAGAGTTTTTCGCCGAAGAAATTTCAAAGGTGATCAAAGGTGAAACAGTCCCCAAAAGAAGCAAACTGGAAAGACTTTCGCCAATTATCGACGAGAAAGGGATGCTGCGAGTTGGTGGTCGATTGGAAAATGCTGATTAACCTTACGCACAGCGGCATCCAATAATATTGCCTTCGCAAAATGTTCTAACGTCACTCATTGTTCATCGTGGGCAAGTAAGTAAATAGCAAGTGAGTAAATTTTAAAAATTATGAACATAAGAAAAATGACTTTTTCTAAAAGACAATAAAACAAAAACATATAAACAAATGAATAAAGCTGGTTAGCAAAGATAAGATATATTAATTTTTACTTAATACTTTGTCGGCTAGCCTATTTTACCAATACAGCCCTACATCTAGAGGGCATTGAATCTGCCAATGCCATACAAGTACTTTTTTAGTATAGCACACCAAGCCGACTGTACTTTTTGCCACAACTTTTCCTTGGTTTTTAGTTTTATTGGCCCAATTTGTTCCTTAACAATCCCCCACTAATTCTCAATTGGATTTAAGTCAGAGGATTGCGCAGGCCAAGTCATGAGATGTACACCGTTTTCGGAAAACTACTTCTTGGCTAGACCCGAAGTGTGTTTCGGTTCATTGTCTTCTTGAAATTTCCAAGACAGTGGCATTTCCCACTCGGCCTAAGGCAGCATTATGTCTTTAAGTAAGTTATTTTATTTTTTTTTTCTAAGCTTGATATTTAAACTTAAAATAAGAAATAAATTTAATATAATTACAATGAATTTGCAGACTTTCTTGGGTATATTACGCAAAGTATGCTGGTGACCCTATTTTACTGTCCATAACTGTATATGGACTTTATAACCCTTGGCTTCTAAAGTTACTATAAGAGTGAACACCACTCACCTCCTCCTGTATTTTTTTCTTGTAACCATCCATCGATGGATTGACACAAGCAAATCTCATATGTAGCTGATGCAAACTATGTATATGTACGTATAAAAATTACAATTTCTGTATGTACAATGTACATATAAAATTAGAGATCAACTGGCCCTGGACTCAAATCAAAAGCATTCAAAAATCGAAGCTCTACTGAAGTTTTACTTTACTGAGCTTTTACAAACAACCATATGGGGTTGAATAATCCAATGAATTCAAAGAACTGCTAGTACACGGAAATGTTTCATCTCATCAACAGCATTGCAAAGAACAAGACCTGGAGTAAATTCAATTTCGTTAATGGAATGTGAATTAATTTGCCACATGTGATAATTTCAATGCTACATATATCGGTTCAAAACACAGCACCGTACGGAGTTCCCTTGACTCTCATACCAATAATCATTGAAATTTCATTCATTCAATGACATCGTTCTAAAGGACTTGCCACAATCACTCCAAATTCAGACTTTTCCATCCACGTCCGCAGTAGTTTGTCTTCCCGCAATTCTCAAATCAAATCAGATGCGAGGGAAGGGTGGAAAAATGCAATAAATTCGAAATAGCATGTAGTCGGGTAACTTGTAACTTTTTGTCTCCCGCCATATTGTCGCAAGTAGTCTACTTGTGAATATTTAACTAGAACAAATTCAACCGTGCACTTAAACGACGCTTGATTGAACATACAAGAAGTATGTGTATAGTATGTGTTGTGCAGTAGCAGAAGTTGTAGTTTCTCGTACATAGAAGCATACCGGATAGGAAGGAGTAATGTATGACAATAAGTGGATGGGATTGAAGCTCGAGGGAAACTTACATCCTTGTTGGCTTTCTAATTAATGGAAGTGACGGTTGCACCTGATGTTGCACAAGCGCTCGTTTATATGTAATTTGTTTTAGGGAAGAAGATTTGTGAAAATGGCATCGTCAGGAAGCATTTAAAGCACACCTACACATTCATGTACGCTGAAGTTTATAGTTCTTAATAGTTTCTGTGCGATAAAGACATCTGGGATATATGCACATGTGGTAGCACGTTCATACGAATATTTGGCCTAAGAGGCTTGAAGAAGATCGCTATCAATAAACTTTGTTACTCTGTGTGCAACTTACCAGTGCAGCGTTGATAATATTGGATTTTGCATACAAATTAATAGCTGTATGAAATGGTAAGGTCAATAGATCTTAAGGATATGTACAAAAGAAGAATATAATTAAATAGAAGTTCGGGCTTTTATAAATTTATCAAGTACCACTTCCGGTGGGAGTAGACACGAATAAACTAAAAGAAGGTAGTTTTGGATCAGCTGAAATAAACTCTTAACTATTCAAAAGTATCGTAAAACGTGACCATTGCTATTACATATACTCATACATATATCCAACGAACGTCAATACATCCGCTTTTTTGTAAATAAAATACATATTCTACGAGGGAGCATAGGAAATTTGTATAATGTCTTAAAGTTGAATTATTTATTAGAAGAAACCTTTAAACCGTACGATGGTCAAGTGGTTTACGATAACGTCAAAAGGCAGGATTTACCATCTGGCAATTTAACACTCACAAGTGCAACGCTTAGGGAACTCAAAAATGAGATCGAGATTCTAAAACCTAAGAAATCTCCTGGTTATGATTTAATCACCGGAGAAATTCCCAAAGTTTTACCTAGTATAGCTTTGATTAAGCTTCTCTATATTGTAAATGCTGCACTCAGATTAAAACACGTTCCGAGCCAATGGAAAGTTGCGGAAGTAATAATGGTCTTAAGTTCTCCCTGTCTACTTATACGATATTCTAGTATCATATCTGGGGAATAGACTCTTCCGTGTTAGACATGGAAACGAATACTCGCAGCTCAAAGAAATTTCGGCCGGCGTACCACAAGGAAGCGTTCTTGGGCCGCTTCTATATCTGTTATATACTCGAGATATACCGAAAGAAGATGGCACTATCCTAGCTACGTTTGCCGATGACACCGCTATCCTAGCAGTAGGTAAAACAATCGAAGAAACGACTGAAAAACTGCAAAACGCGCTAAATAAAGTAAATGAATGGACGAGGGACTGGCGGATTGCCCTCAACGAATCTAAATCTGTTCACGTGAATTTCACTTACAAGAAAACTAATAACTTGCCAATTTTCCTAAACTCGGCCCGAATACCTTTTGCAAACGAGGCCAAATACCTGGGAATGACACTCGACGCAAGACTGAAATGGTATTCGCACGTGAAAATGAAACGTAAAGAACTCGAAATCAAATATAGCGAAATGTACTGGTTACTCGAAAAACATTCCCAGCTTAGTACTGAGAACAAACTGCTTTTATACAAGCAAGTGCTAAAGCCGGCGTGGACCTACGGTATACAACTTTGGGGTTGTACAAAGAAAACAAATGCCAATATTTTACAAACTTTTCAAAATAAAGTGCTAAGAGAGATTGTCCAAGCACCGTGGTATATTAGAAACGACGATATCCAAAGGGATCTCGGAATTCCGACAATCGAAGCTGAAACTAGAAGCTTCGCGAGAAAGCATAGAAACCGACTAATCGGGCATGTTAACAATACAGTTCTACAAATTTTGGATGAGAGCAATTTATTGCGCCGACTACAAAGGACGTGTTCACGTGTAAGTGTAAATTTGCTACTTTATCGACGTTTGATTGCTTTCAATTGTTTGAAGTAAGAGGTCGCCCTCATAGTTTGCACTTTATTATATCAAATCCACCTACTTCCCTTTTTCTACTAACCTAATACTTCCTTCTTGTAATAACCCTCAACGAGGTAAGATCAACTTGCTGTCAATAAAGGACTGAAACTTAACCCGTTTTTTTTTTTTTTTTTATTCCTCATTACTTTCCGTCCCAACTCCTCCACGAGGATTTCCAATCAGCAAAATAGGGTCTAATCTACATGCACCCTAACATTTGGTCCGGATTTTTTTTGATAAGCACCCAATTATCAATTAAATAATTCAATTAATCACGGTAAGATCCCTATATCTTACACGGATTTGTGAAGTCTACGACCATCACTCTACAATAACCCATCGACGGTCATCCATCCTTACATCGTGCCCGCACCGAGATCATCTACCCAAAATCAAAAATCCACGATCTTATCATCAAAAGATCGTCGATCAACACGTGCAAGATCCCTACATCTTGCCCGCACCGAGATCATCCACCCAAGATAAGAAATCCACGATCTTATCGTCAAACGATCGTCAATCAGCACATGCAAGATCCCTATATCTTGCCCACACCGAAATCATCCATCAATGTATACATCTCTAATAAATTAATTAATTATTCGTCCATTCGATCAGCAGAAGACGACAACAATTTACCACACGCAGAATTGAGTACAGTCATCACCACACATGAACGCGCTGAATCCAGTTGCAGTCGAGATCAGTGTGTAACAGCTACGTGAACTATTTTTATTGATCAGTGCAATTGTAATATTTTATCGTGTGTTAAATTTTGTGCATAAGCAAGGTGTTAATGATCATAAATATATACATATGGTATGATAAATAATAAAAATTTCAAAGTTCACCGTATTAAAGTTAAGTAAAAATTTCTATAAGTCTGTGATTCGTGTCTCGTGCTATTTGGTCGGGGTGAGTTCCTCTCAGTTTTTTTATTTCGCATTTTACGAGTGCGTACAGTTCTCTTAGTGATTTATCAAAATGATCGGGTTAGATGAATTTGTCATAGCCACCGACCACTTGACTGAATTTCACAATCAGTTTAAAGAAATCCCAATTGTGGATCAAACCCCTATAACCTTAGAAGCCACGAAAATAGAGCTAAAGGAATTGTGGTGTGAAATTAAGAAATCGTTTTCCTTCTGCTTAAAAGCTAATGAATCGGCATCAGATCAAGATGTACAGGCCATTAAAGGTAAATATCGTTCCTCGTCAGCCACATACATTACAAATTTGATTGAGATAATTGATTTAATTCGGAAACTTGAATTAATTCAATCAGAAACTAATGGTACATCCACCAAACTAAGTCAATCCAATTCTATCAGTGTCCAAAACACAGATTCTGCGTCCTGCATAAAAGTCCCTCCATGTGACACCGAAGTCTTTAATGGAGATTATATCTCCTGGCCTTCTTTCAGGGATTTATTTACGGCTATTTACATCAATCATCCAAAATTGTGTGCGGTACAAAAATTATTTCATCTCCGTTCTAAGACTAAAGGAGAAGCGCACAATATTGTCACTAAATTCCCGCTTACGGCCGATAATTTTGACCTTGCTTGGCAGGCTCTGTCCGACCAATACGAAAACAAACGAGTCTTGGTCAATAGCCAATTAAAATCTCTTTTCAATTTACCTGCAATTATTACTGAATCGGGAAAATCCATTAAAAAACTTCAAAGTGATATTAACGATTGCCTCTCAATTCTAAAATCATATAACGTGGACACCAAATCGTGGGATCCAATCCTAGTGTTTCTGTGTTCAATTCGTCTTCCGGAAAAAGTGCTTTCATTGTGGGAACAATCACTTAAAAAACCGCGTGACCTACCCAAATGGTCAGAAATGGATTTGTTTTTAACAAACCAGTATCAGATACTAGAGTCAGTCTCAGATCTTAAGGAGTCGAATACGATTCGGGTGCAAAAGAATAAACCCGCTCAAGCTCCTGCACAACAACAACATAAGCGTACTTTCCACACTAAAGCTAATAACTTCCCTTGCCAACTGTGTCAAGGGTCTCATCCAATTCGTTTATGTTCAAGGTTCCTACAACTTTCTATCCCAGATCGAATCTCGAAGGTAAATTCCCTAAATTATTGCCGCAATTGCCTTGCCTCGACCCATTTTGAAAAAGATTGTCAAAGTGTTCATACCTGCCTGCTTTGTAGACAAAAGCATCACACACTTTTACATCTTCCCTCTCAACCTCACGCTCATCGCGCTTCTTCTACAAGTTACAGTGAAGTCCCTACTCAAAGTGCACAAGCTCAAACACCTACTTCCAACATACAGTCCACTAACAAACCAAACCCTTCACAGATCCAGTCCTTTTTCGCTCAAAATAATAAAAGCATTCTTCTCGCTACTGCTTTAATCGACGTCCATCATCTTGGTAACAAGTTTACGTTACGAGCTCTTATTGATCCTGGTTCAGAAGCAAGTTTTATCTCTGAAGATATGCAAAGAAGATTACGTCTTCCTGTGAAGCCTATAACAGCTGATATTTCCGGGATGAGTGCGGTTGTTACGGCAACATCTTCCAAATTATGCTCTCTAGTTTTGGGGTCAAAGTGTTTAAATTCATGGACTATGCTTGTTAACGCAATTGTTCTAAAACGTCTAACGGGTAGTTTACCGTCATGTACTATTAACATTGAAGAAATAGCAGGTGAGTTCGACTTTCAACTGGCTGATCCTTGTTTCTATGAAAGTTCTAAAATCGACTTCGTCATCGGTGCTGATTTATATCCTTCCATAATCTTAGAAGGTCTGAAACCAAATCTTTTCAAGTCTCTAATAGCTCAGAATACAGTATTTGGTTGGGTTTTTTCAGGACCTTTCCCACGAGAAAATGTTAATTCTTTTTCTACATCATTATCGTACTTAAATGAATCCTCTATCGATGAACAGATTGCAAAGTTTTGGGAGCTCGAAGAAGTGCCAGATTCTAAGCCCCTCTCTCACGAAGACGAGTTATGTGAAAAACTCTATTCTGAATCCACATCGCGTGACCCCAATGGTCGCTACATTGTGCGACTCCCTTTCAAGGATCCCTTACCGGTACTGGGGACCTCTAGAGACATAGCTTTCAAGCTACTTTCGCGCATGGAGAGAACTGTATCCAAGAATGCAGATTTACATCTCAAATATAACGCAGTGCTCGAGGAATACCTTACTCTCGGGCATATGGAAGCCGTACCGTCAAAGGAAATTATTCGAAATCACCAAATTGCCTCGTATTACTTACCTCATCATGCAGTAATAAAACCTGAAAGCATTACCACTAAAATAAGAGTTGTATTTAATGCTTCAAATCCATCCAGTAATGAAGTAAGTTTGAATGACATGCTTTATGCAGGTCCAGTTCTGCAAACCGATCTCACGAGTCTTATTTTAAGATGGCGTTTTTATCGATATGCTTTAAGCGCGGATGTCGAAAAAATGTATCGACAAATTTTAGTTCATCCCGATCACACCTCGTACCAACGAATTCTTTTCCGAAACACCACATTGGATGAGTGTCAGGACTATCAGATAAAAACTGTCACCTTTGGGGTAAATTGTGCACCATATCTCGCTATACGAACATTAAAACAATTAGCACACGACGTACAAGAAACGTTTCCTGTGGCATCTGATATTTTGAAAAATGAATTTTATGTTGATGATGTTCTTTCGGGTTCTCACGACCTCTCCTCAGCCGTACGGAAACAAAAAGAACTCTCGTTGGCCTTAAATTCAGCAGGATTTTCCCTAAGAAAATGGACGTCAAATAGTATCGATTTTCTGGAACATATTCCACCATCCTTTCGTTATGATAAAGATTTCCTTAAATTTGATCACAAATGCATTACTAAAACCTTGGGCATCCAATGGAATGCCAAGCTCGACTCTTTTTATTTCTTTGCAAGCTTTGAAAATCGAGATCACCAAGTTACCAAACGAGCGGTATTATCAGTCATAGCTAGACTGTTTAATCCTGCAGGTTGGCTCGCGCCTATCATCATTATGCAGCAAATCTGGCGGGATGGGACGTCTTGGGACATGCCGCTTCAGCCCCTTACGTGTCAACGCTGGAAATTGTTCTTTGCTGCGCTGCCCGATATTCAAACTATTCAAGTTCCTCGGTGGATGCGTTATACTCCAAAAGATACAGTCCAAATTCACGGCTTTTGCGACGCATCCGAGAAAGCTTTCGCAGCTACTTTGTATTTGCGCATTCAACATAACACGGGTAGCTGGTCCTCTCACCTACTTTGTGCTAAAAGTAAAGTAGCCCCAGTCAAACAGGTCCCACTACCTAGACTCGAACTGTGTGGAGCTGTTCTTCTATCCAAATTAATTACGTTTATTCTTCCACAGGTAAATTTACAAGATAACGAACTTATCCTTTGGACAGATAGTTCAATCGTTCTAGCATGGCTAGATAAACCTCCATGCACTTGGAAGACGTTTATAGGAAATCGCGTTTCTAAAATCCAAACTAATTTGCCTCATTCCAAGTGGCTACATGTCCGGTCAAAGGACAACCCTGCCGACTTGGCCACCCGAGGATTGTCACCTAAAGATCTCCAATGTAGCAGTTTATGGTGGAATGGGCCACCATGGCTTCGCCAGCCCCAGTCCTTTTGGCCTTTATCTTTTTCTCAAAAACCTGAAGATAAGGATATGGAGCGACGTCCCATTAAAGCCAATCTTACTTTATTATCCTCTAACGGAGACGAGATTTTTCAAAGATTTTCGTCTTGGTCTAAAACACTACATGCCATGTGTTACTTTTTGCGTTTCTCCTGCAGAGCACGTTCTCGACATAAAGGCGAGTTCAATTTTAAATCGGTTGCTATTTCTCAGGACGAAATATGGCATGCAAAACGTTTCATTATTCAATTAACTCAAAAATCATACTTTTCAAAGGATTACTTATTCCTTACTAGGAGAGAACCTGTATCAAATAAAAGTTGTCTTTTAAATCTCACACCAATGATTGACTCTAATGGAATCATTCGAGCTAATGGAAGGTTAGCTAATTCGTCGCTACCCTACAGTGAAAAATTTCCTATCATACTGCCATATCAAGCCCATATTTCCAAACTTCTTGTTCAGTTTAACCACGATCTCTCCATGCATGGTGGAAATCAGCTTGTAATCCGCTTAATTCGATGTGAGTTCTGGATACCTCGAATTAAGAATCTTGTTAAAAAATGTATGCAAAACTTGTATCATACATAAAAAACAACTCCGTACTCAATTAATGGCTGCATTGCCCCCGGAAAGAACTACTATTTCTCGCCCGTTCACACACACGGGTCTAGATTTCGCTGGTCCCTTCACAATAAAGAACTTCTCGGGACGTAGTTGTCGGATATCCAAGGGATATGTGTGTGTTTTTGTTTGTTTTGCTACCAGAGCGATCCATTTGGAAGCAACCAGTGATCTGTCCACTCCATCATTTATAGCCGCTCTAAATCGCTTCATTTCCCGACGCGGTATGCCGAAAGTCCTCTATTCCGATAACGGAACCAACTTTGTGGGAGCTACCAAAACCATTTCCAGAGATTTTGCCTTATTTCTTCAAACCTTCGCCTCAGACGTGGCTGAGAGGTTTAAGGATCGAAGATTGGAGTGGAAATTTCTTCCCCCTGGTGCTCCACACATGGGTGGTCTTTGGGAAGCTGCCGTTAAAAGCTTTAAAACCCATTTTCGGAAAATCGCCGGTGACCATAAGTTTACTTTTGAGGAATTTTCTACCCTCCTAGCAAAAATAGAGGCCTGTCTCAACTCGAGACCAATATCTCCAATCTCAGAAAGTGCAAGCGACCTACCGCCTTTAACTCCAGGTCATTTCCTGACGGGCGCTCCTCTTCTCGCTCTACCCGAACCAAATATCTGCGATACATCCCTAAGTTGCATAAAGCGATGGGAACGGTTGAAGTTGCTTCACCAACAATTTTGCCAACGATGGAAGGAAGAATATCTCAAAGAATTACATAAGAGATATAAAAGGAAACATCCGCAAAGAGATATCTCTATCGACGACGTGGTCGTGGTTAAGGATGAGAGACTCCCCCCGAACGAATGGCGCTTAGGACGAGTGACAAATGTTTATTTGGGACCTGACGGAAGAATTCGCGTTGCAGATATTAAAACTCAAAATGGGGTCATGACACGACCTATTGTAAAGCTTTGCGTTCTAATAGATACTTAATTAAAAAATTTAAATATAAAAAGATGATTATACCTTGCATATACACAAACAAATTTATTACTATTTCGTAAAACTTCATTTGTCTTTATTTGACTTACGAGTAAGAGGTGCATTGATCCATAAGATAGTTCACGGATTTGGAAACACATAATTTATCTATTAAGTCTCTACCATATATATTTTTATCTTATGATACGTTTAAATTGTATAATTTTTACAAAGTTCAATCTTCCTCTACTAACATTCCTTCCCAAACGGAGTGAGTGGAGCCCCTCCGAAAAAAAAGGATCCCCTTATTATTACTATTTGTATCTAAGCATGTACTTGAATTACTTGAATTCTAACTCAAAAATGTGAGTTTAATAATTTTTTGCAGCGATTGCTGCAAGGCGGCCGGCAATGTTCACGTGTAAATGTAAATTTGCTACTTTATCGACATTTGATTGCTTTCAATTGTTTGAAGTAAGAGGTCGCCCTCATAGTTTGCACTTTATTATATCAAATCCACCTACTTCCCTTTTTCTACTAACCTAATACTTCCTTCTTGTAATAACCCTCAACGAGGTAAGATCAACTTGGTCTCAATAAAGGACTGAAACTTAACCCGTTTTTTTTTTTTTTTTTATTCCTCATTACTTTCCGTCCCAACTCCTCCACGAGGATTTCCAACCAGCAAAATAGGGTCTAATCTACATGCACCCTAACAGGACGAAACCCTTCGACTTGGCGAGATAATGATAAACCGCGTTTAGATTGCGGAACATGCAGGATCTTTCAGTGGAAAGTAACCTGCCAAACGTTTTTATTTCGTGAAAGAAAAATTGCTTGATAAGTTAATACTTAGTTGCGATATCTAACGAATTTATATCGAAGGGTAGTGTTTTTTTAGTCAGTAAGAGTCTGACACTACTATGAGCACGCGCTTGCTATTAAAAAAAAATTATTCTTTGCTGACGATGGAGACATCACAAGTGAGGATCCTACATCCCTAAAACGAGCACTTGATGTGTGTGTGAACGTTTTGGAGTGAAATGGGTATCGTATTAGTTCAAAAAAGACAGATCCACTCAGGCCTATTCCAGACAGTTATTTGGATGGAACAGTGCCTCCCAAGTACGAAAGTTCAAATATCTGCGATCTATGATCAATAGCAAAGCAATCTGTGATGACGACATCAATCACTGCGTAAGCGTAAGGTGGATGAAGTGGAGAGAAAACTCCGCTATCTTCTGTGAGCGAAAAGTGCTCCCTAAGTTGAAAGGAAGGCTCTACATCTCAGTTGTGCATCCAGCGCTCACATACGATTCACAATGTTGGATGATGTACAAAAAGTATGAGAGTACATTAACGGCAGCTGAGATGAAGATACTTCGCATGACAGCAGGAGTTACAAGGCTTGATCGAATAAGAAGAAAATCCGTGGAAGCCTTCACATCAAGGGAACCATCCTACGAAAGATAGAGCACCGCCGGCTCAGCTGGCATTGCCACGTTGAAAGAGAAGATCATTTGAACCCTGTTAAAGGCAATATCAATAAACGTTCCAAAGACATCGCGAGGCAGGAGACGCATACCTACGAGTATAAATGCCTGGATCACACAAATACGACAATATCGGCATTTCATTGGCCTCAGTATCGTAGTTATCAAGTTTTATTTCGGGGAATAATATCCGATGCAATCCTCGCTACATCCGGTGTACCCCAAGGAAGTCACTTAGGTCCTCTTTTATTTCTCATTGCGATCAATGACGTGGTGGCAACACTTAAGAGTACTCGAATCTTAATCTATGCTGACGACATAAAAATCTTTTGACTTGTACGCAGTCAATCTGATTGCATTGCTATGCAGAATGATTTAGATACGTTCGCTGAGTGGTGCTGTAATAACAATTTATTTTTGAACGTATCTAAATGCCAGTCGATGATCTTTTCAAGAAAACGTAATTTAATATGTTATAATTACAATCCCAATGAATGTGTACTTAACAAAGTCACATCAATATGTGATTTAGGAGTACATTTTCCTGAAAATATCGACTTCGATTTTCACATTGAACAGATTGTCAATAAAGCAAATTCAATGCTTGGTTTTATAAATCGTTGGAGTAAAGAATTAAAGTGTCCTCTTATAACATTCACGCTTTATAATACCTTTGTTCGTCCGCAGTTAGAGTATGCGTCTACCATTTGGTCTCCAATGTATGCAGTACACATTAACCGTATTGAATCGGTACAGCGTAAGTTTGTCCGATTTGCACTTCGCCATTTAAACTGGAATGACCCTACACGTCTTCCACCATATTCCGACCGCCTTCTTCTCTTAAATCGTCATTCTTTGGAAAAACGTAGGGAAGTAGGTGATGTAGTATTCTTACACCAACTGGTAAATGGTTTTATTGACTCGCCGGATCTTTTAAATGAAGTCGGTTTAAACGTAAGATGCTACAACTCCAGAAATACCGAGATTCTCCGTGTAAATTTCCACCGAACGAACTACGGTTCTAACGAACCTCTTACGCGTATGGCGAAGGAAGTAAATAGTAACCACGACAAATTTGATTACAACTATAGCAAATTAAATCTAAAACATAAATTATCCGAACGATACTCAGTTCTTTGTTGTAAGTGTTTAGTGTAATGTTTGACTTATGCGTAGCATATTCGTTTTTAGTTCATACTTTTGTTTAGTATGCAATCTGCTTTTTGTTCAGTCTTTTTGTGTAAGGTGTTAGGCTCTATAAACGAACGAAAGAAGATTATTATTATTATTCTAAAAGTATTTATAAGCATGGCATAAATTGCCGCCTGCCGATAATTGACTTCATGATTAGTTATGTTATACCTATAATTCAAAAATAAATAAATAGTGGATTCCATAATATATAAATAATATAAATAATAAAAGTTACGAGTTACGACTAATTACGATATTTCAGTAATAAATATAGTTACCAGCATTTTTAAATTTATGAAACTGTTGCGATAGTTATGTATGCAATTACAGCAGAATGTCATTCATATGACCACCATGTTGGTACGCAGGCAGTCACCTGAAATTAAAAACATTTGATGACAGTTTGCAGCAAAAGTCTAACTATTGTTATTCGAATGTTGCTTTTCAAGTGGTTGTTCGAAAAGATGGCGTTTTTTTTATGATTTGCGTGCACTCAAAGTGTTATGAATACCCTTAAAATTCTTTACACAGTGTGGACGTTGGAAAGGGTAGACAGAGAAAGTTTGGTGTAGTAGTTTCAAACTCAGATGTTAGGTTTCAGAAAAACTCCAGGGATATCGTCCTTTAACTGTGGAGATTTGTTTTGCTATTTCGTCTTTTTTATTAGGTCTCTTTTATTTAGGGTTTTTATTATATAGGCATATCAATCATCCAACAGAGCGAACAATTTTTTCACCCATATGACTATACAGCCAGTGTTATTCCTTCGCAATAATGTTGACATAAGCTTTTGTAATTGATCGGACTGACTTTATGTGCATATTTCATGAGAAATAAATAAATGCTTGCTGACATCAAGATTTGAACAATGAACCATTACCGTGGCAATCGATGACGTTACCACTACACCATCGCCACCCCAAAATAGATGGCGTGAATGACAACATGAATCAAAATTATTATTGATTAATTAATTAATCAATTTCAATTATGCTTCAGATTGTAAAATAAATAAAGGCCCTGACTGGTTCACCCGTACGTATTTATACTTATGCAACATTTTTCTTTGTTACTGCTTCGGGCTTGACAGTTGATAACTAAGAAAAAAAGAAAAACAATTTTCCAAAACCGAAAATAGAAAATCAGCACAGAAATTATTGAGTAAAAGCGTATAAATCGTGCGTCGTTCATTCCCCTTAACAACCATTTGTTTGCATTGTTTATGGTGCAATCCTCCCCTAGCTGTGAATGCATGTGAGTGGAAACAACAAACAAAAAGTCAAATAGCTTAGCACACAATCAGCAGAAGTGAAATATGTCATTTAAGGGACTTAAACGAAACAAAAACAAAACACTTGCTTATTACGATTAAGATCTGAAATGGAAAATTTCTATAAAATTATCTCTGCAGTACAGCGTCAATTGTCATTGGTTTGTCGTCATAGACCAGTGACTCAACATATCCCCATAAGAAAAAAATAATTCGTGACCAATTATAAGAATTGTGCCATGTCACGGAAGAGAATGTAGTTTTCAAAAAACAATCCACTTCGAGTTGATTTACGCTCCAAGTACTGAAATGATGCATTTAACACAGTCAGTGTGTTAAATGCATCAACGTTTCCTTTTTATTTTTCAAGTCTGTAAAATAAAATAAAAGAAAAGAAATAAAAAACTCGAATTTAGAAAAAACATTTTCGAATTCTTCAAAAAAAATTATTCTTTCTAGATTTTTATGTTTTCAATATTTTGTTACTTTCGAGATTTGTGGAATTAGCATACCCTAGATTCCCAACTGCTGCAAGTGTAGATTTCCTTCATATAAAACTGAAAATCGAGATCGAACATAATCTAAAAGTAAATATGTATGCTACCCCAAAGTGAGACCATTAAATTAGGTCAGCGTTGACCCATTGTGGTACCCATGGGGGAAAAAGTAATCCCTTACCCAATGAAACTAACAACTATTAACTCAGTCACTTACTCCATTTCTGCATACAAACCACCCTGATGATTTGATGAAGTTCAGCATCTTTCCTGTCGAAACGCCGGAGAGCTCCTCGAGATCCTGGAAGAAAAATGTATTAAGAAACTTTTTTTCTGAGTGTTGAAGACTTGGACATTGGCACAGGTAGTGGGTGGTGTTCTCAAAAACTCCCTCGTCACCACAGCCTCTACAGAGTTCTTCCTCCGTCAGGTGTAGTTTCTTCATGTGCTTCCGCAGAGCGTTGTGCCCCGTGATGATGCCCACGAGGGTGGAAAGGGATTTACTATCTTTCCGAGTAATTCTCTCGGTCCTTGCTTTGTCGAATTATGGCCATAGCTTCCTAGTGATGGCACAAGTTTCCATGGAGTTCCATCTTTTATTCGCCTCTTTAATGGCTTTATTCCCTGCAGCGAGCTTGAGTGTGCAAGGCGGGTTACACACAGGGAGGTCAACTTGTTCTGGTAGGGCTGCTGAGCCGATTCTCGCCAACTCGTCGGCTTTCTTATTGTTTGGGATACCCTCGTGTCCAGGGACTCAACAGAGCGATACATTGTGCTGTGTTCCAAGAACTATGAGCTCTTCTCGACAACACTTCGCAAGCTTTGATTTAATTTCTATGGCAGTAATCGCTTTTATAGCTGCCTGGCTGTCAATAAAAATGGTGATACCTTCTGTCTGTATTGCCCTTACCGCAGACTCACGGGCAGCTGTTGCCGCTACAAAGACCTCTGCTTGGAAAACACTGCTGTGGTCTGGAAGTCGTGTTGATTTCGATATACCTAGGGGGTCGGAGAAGGTGCCTGATCCTACACCAGTACTCATTTTTGAACCATCTGTATAGCTGGCTATAGATTCAGCATTACAAGTAGGTATATGACCGCTTTTCCAATCTTCCCTGCTAGGGTAGGCGGTAGAGAAATGCCTTACAAAGTCTTAATATGGCGTCATGTAATCCGTTACGAGAACGAAGCCAAAGTAATCAAGTAGGATCAACGAGTGACCTGTTCTATTTGGTTTCCAGTTTGCTGACTGACTTATTCTCATAGCACTAATGGCTGCTGATGTGCGTATAAAGATGTCTAGCGGTAGCAGGTTGAGAATAGCCTCGAGTCCTGCAGTTGGGGTTGTCCTTATTGCACTGGTAATGCCAATGCAAGCTAGTCTTTAACCTTTGGTGATTGACTTTAAGCTGGTGGATTTATTGACAGCTGGCCACCATACTAGATTGCCGTAAGTCAGTACGGGTCTAACTATAACCGTATACGTCCATAGTATGAGGTGTGGTGTAAAATATCGTCCGCGTTACTGGATCTCGTCTGGAACAGTATGCACATCCAAATTCTACCTGTGCAACTGTATCCCGTCTAGACCTGTATGCACGCGAGACAAGTAAAGAAACCCATAGTTGCATTAATCATGCCGTGCGAACTTTTAAGTTCCCACGACGTGTGTTTGCCTGATCGCTACGACGACACCACATTGCACTTCGTTTTTGAGTAGGGAGTCGAGATGAATTTGGGAATCGAAGAAGTAGTTCATTCATTTTGTGCGTAGTTAATTTTATACCTCAGAGGGAGGGTCCTCAGTTTCTACCAAAAATTCTACTTCATGAGTAAAAGGCTATTGTTGCGTTCTTAATTCTTTCCTCTATATTTAATTTCCAATTGAGCTTTTTGTCAAGTACAAGGCCCTGATATTTTGCGCTTCGAACAATCTGAATGGGATACCATCAACAGAAGGTGTTCCAAACTCTGGTATTTTCCTCTTATTCGTAAAAAGTACGAGTTCGGTTTTTTGGGGATTAACCTTTAGACCGCAGTTCCTGGCCCATATGCTAAGAGTATTTATGGCTCCGTCAAGTTGTTCGCTAAGGGTAGGCAGGAATTTACCTGTTGCAGCAGCAGAACGTCATCCGCGTACGCTGCAACTCTGACACCACTGTACGTTAGTTGTTGTAGTACCTCATTAAGAACAATGACCCAAAGCAGTGGGGAGATTACACCGCCTTGAGGGATAACCCTCGGTGAATACCTTGCGCGAGCTGCTTCGACGTATTCGGATCACAGGTCGGTAAGGAATTTCCAATGTTGGTCAGGGCATTGGAATAGAGATGGTGGCGGCTGAGAACTTAATGGGCCAACGGCAGCGCTCATACTCCCGTAGTGGACTACTGGCACCGGTGTACCCGGCCCCTTGTCCTAGGGGAATAATAGGCCCATTCTATGGCGTTGTTTAGGTCTTTAAAAATACTACCAATAAGACATTTATTTTTTTTAGAGTTTCTAAGATATTTTTTATGAGGGGAGGTTATATGCAGAGCCCAATATATAATACTCGTAATCTACGTAGCACTACACGCTATGTTGTTGAAATTCCTATTTTTCGTACTACTCACTACAGAAACTCCTACCCAGCTGTATCCTGTAAGCTTTTTAATCGTCTTCCTTTCGATATAAGATCCATAAGCACTCATCAGAAATTTATTAAAAAAATTAAATCATGGCTTCTTGATTTCGATCATAATGAGATTGAAGTATTACTCGCTTATCTTGTATAATTGTTTATTCAACATTTAAAAAAATCGCACAGGCACTTGAGTTCCATTATTTTTCGTTTACTACGTATATTTTTCTGTTATTGTTACCTCTTGTGATAAGGAATTGTAATATTGTCATGCCACAATTAATGAATTTTATTTTTAAAGTGGCATTTAACACTATTTATCGCTTTTATTAGAAGAATTAAAATGTCACTATCTATTCTCTATTGTTTATAAACATGTCTTTATGAAACATTTGTTAGCACAGTTTTTGTAAAAGAGAATAATGAATTTAATAAAAAAAAAAAAAAAACCAAAAAAAATTAAGGAACAGAGGCAACAGGCAACGCTTATTCGGATGCAGATTTGTCATACGCGGCAGACTTAGGCATTAATCTTCCGACACGTGAGCGAGCGTATTATGACTATTCGGATCGAGGCTAAATTCGCTAACATAAGCCTAATATGTGTTCATGCCCCCACGGAAGAAAATAACCCTGCCACCAAAGAGTGTTTCTACGAGCGCCTCGACAAAATATACGAGCAATGTCCTAAATACGATGATAAAAGCGTATTGGGCGATTTTAACGCCAAAATAGGAAAGGAGGACGTCTTTGGTACGGCAGTCAGTAAGCATAGCCTACACAACACCATCAGAAACGCCGCGACTGATGTGCTGGGTCTCGCTCGCCCACCACCGTGAAGCCCTGGTTTGACGAAGAATGCCGGCGGGTGCATGCAGCAAAGCAAGAGGCATACAAAGCGGCACTGCATAGGAGAACGAGAGCTGCTCGTGAGCTCTACGAGCAAAAGAGACGGGAAGAACATCGGCTTCTCCAAAAGAAGAAGAAAGAGCATGAGAAGCGAGCGTTTGAGAATATCGAGAGTTTCTACTCCAGGAACAATGTACGGAAGTTTTACCAAAAGGTAAAAAGAACGTGTCAGAGAAGTAATACCCGTACAGAAACCTTTAGAGATGAAAATGGAAAGCTCGTAGTAAAATCACAGCCGGTGCTGAAAGTATGGAAAAACTACTTCTGCAGACTGTATAACGGCGACGAAGACCAACATTCCGTTGTCAGGCAGAATGAACCATTCAACATAGACGATGATAGTCAAAATTTCCGTCCACCTGACCAAAACGAAGTGAGGATAGCAATATCCAAGCTAAAATCCAACAAGGCTGTTGGACCTGACGGCGTACCGGCCGAACTTTTCAAGGCAGCTGGGGATGAATTGGTAGAGTGCATACACCAACTCATCTCTAAGATTTGGTCAGACGAGTGTATGCCTGATGAATGGAACCTCAGCATCGTTTGCCCGATCCACAAGAAAGGAGACCCCCTCAACTGCGCCAATTATAGAGGTATCAGTCTCCTCAACATCGCATACAAGATCTTTTCTGCGGTATTGTGTGAACGTCTGAATGGACCCTATCAGTACGGTTTCAGCCCAGCAAAGTCCACCATCGATCAAATCTTCACACTTCGGCAGATCCAGGAGAAAACTCAAGAATTCCAAATCGATACTCACCACCTTTTTATCGATTTGAAGGCCGCCTATGACAGCATCTATAGAGAAGAGCTTTATAGAGCCATGTCTAGTTTTGACATCCCTGCTAAACTTGTCCGTCTGTGCAGGCTGACGATGGAGAACGCTCGCTGCTCCATTAAGGTTGGTAATGACCTCACCGAGACCTTTGATGTCAAAAAAGGTTTTAGACAAAGTGACGCGCTGTCATGTGACTTCTTTAATATTGTACATGAACGGATTGTGCGGAACTCACAAGCCAACACCAGAGGCACAATCTATTACAAGTCTGTATAACTGCTTGCATACGCATACATTATCGGAAGAACTCAGCGGGCTGTCACCGGTGCGTTTGCAAGCATTGAGGCGGAAGCGGCCAAAATGGGTTAAGCGATAAACGAGGGCAAAACCAAGTATATGCTGTCAACAAGAAGGGAAAGCCAACACCGACGAATTGGACAAAACGTCACCGTGGGCAGCTATAACTTCGAGGTAGTAAGGGACTTTGTCTACCTTGGCTCTGCTATAAACTCTGAGAACAACATCAGCGCAGAAATCAAGCGAAGAATAACTCTTGCCAATCGCTGTTTTTTGAGCTTATAAGGCAATTCAACAGTAAAGCCCTATCTCGAACTACTAAGGAGACTCTGTATAAGACCCTGATCATCCCAGTCCTGCTTTACGGCGCTGAAACGTGGACTTTATTAAAAGAAGATGAAGATATCCTTGGTCGCTTCGAGAGAAAAATTCTTCGTAAGATATTCGGTCCCGTTTGCGTTGACGGGTTTTGTAGAAGAAGATTCAATCACGAACTATACGAGCTGTACAGCGACATCGACCTAGTCAAAAAACTGCGTATTGGACGTCTGAGATGGCTAGGACAAGTAGAGCGAATGGACACCAACGCTCCGGCCCGCAGTGTCTTCGAATCTAATCCCGAGGGACGACGCAGTAGAGGGAATCATCGCCGTAGGTGCCGCGCACAAGTTCAAGGGGACCTCGACCAACTTGGAGTGCGCAACTGGAGGCAATTAGCTAAAGACCGAGCTAAATGGAGAAGCTTGTTGGTTGAGGCCCAGGTTCACCCCGAACTGTAGCGCCACCTAAGTAAGTAAGTAACTGAAGGTAGTCCAGTCGGTCTTCCTATAGTTTCTATGGGGTTTGGGAAAGTCACATCTATCATTAAGATTAAATTCAATAAATCTGTGATCGGAATAGGATTCTATTCCCAAAGTATTCGAATTGTCTATAGAGAGGGTATTCGAATTACTTGCTAGTAGTAGTAGTAGTATTGTGATTTTATTTTATGATAGAAAGAACTTAACAAATGTTTGTAATTTCACAAATTTTAACATTGGCATTTGCCGTCAGCCAGAAAAGAGAGATTTATCTTTTATAATTTATAATCTAATTGCAGCACATAAATTAATTTTAGGTTTCATCTAATATTTGTTTGCGGTACTTTCCAGCAATCCTTAGGTAATTGTACAAAACTTTCCAGTCTTGGCCATTTAGAATAGCTCTAATCTGGTTTGTCGGTAGCTCGTTTTCCTCCCAATGCGCTCTTCTTATTTCCTTTAGGATGGGACGTATTCCGATGAAGTGACGGATGTCTTCGCTAACTCGTAGATTACACAAAGAGCATTCATCATTGCGTTCGGATCTGTATGGCTTATAATTTAAATTTAGCAGTTCGCCTCTAGCCTTAAAAATTGTGGAGGATGTTTCTACGCTGTTTTGGTCGTTGAAATAGTTTTTCTCCGCTAGGTTGAGTTGTAGCGTTCGATACGTATACCGGGTTTGGGGTTTCCGACAGGATGACGATGTCGTCTGCGTACATAAGAAGCTTTATTCTAAGCCCGGCGAACTCGATTCCTCCTGGTAGAAACATTGGTAGATCATCTAGAAATAATAAAAACAGTAGGGGACTCATAAGGCAACCCTGCTTTACACCCGAGAGCGATTCAAACCAGTGAGACATATTTCTTCCATCCCAGACATTTGTTCTATTCTTCTCGTAGAGACTTTGTATTACCTTAAGGACTTTTGTCGACACTCCCCGATTACTAAGCTTGTAGTAAAGCGATTTTCGGTCAATGGAGTCAAATGCTGCTTTGAAGTCCACAAAGAACGCATATAGTTTTTTTCTCTTGTCTAAATAGGTTCTGGCAATACTTGTCAGCGTAAAAATATGGTCCACTGTGGAATATTTTTTTTTGAAACCAGCTTGAGCCTCGCTTAGTATGCCATTCATTTCAACCCAATTTGTCAAACGTTCCAAGATGATTCCCGTAAATAATTTGATTATTGCGTTTCGGAACGATATACCTCTATAGTTGTTCGGGTCGCTAGGCTCTCGTTTTTTAAATATTGGGAAAATTATGTTTTTTGTGAAGCTTGCCGGAACCTCACCTGCCTCGAAGATATAATTGTATACAGCTATCAGTTTTTCGAAAAAAATCATTCGTCGCATGTTTAAAGAATTCGTATGGTATTCGATCTTCTCCTGGTGCCTTATTTAAGCGAGCTCGGTATATGACCCTCTAGACATCTTGAAGCATAATTTTACGATCAAGTACTTCGACTACCACAAATGGCAAGGCATACTGCAGTTGAACTGTGCTACTCAGAGGATTGAGTAGTTGTTTAAAATGCTCAGCTAATACCGGTGCTTCGATTTGGATGCTCCGTGCAAAAGTCAAACCGTTAAGGGACTTAGCAATTCTCCAGAATTAACCACTGTCTCTAATATCCGTTAGTTTAAAAGCTAGGTGGTTAAAGTACGTTTTTTGCTTCTGTTTGCACATCATTTTATACGCATTGTTGGCCTGCTGGTACATGGATTTTGCGAAGCTGGTGCCTGCTGCTCTTACAAACCACAACAAGGCGAATGATTTTTTCCGGGCTGCCGCACATTCCCAGTCATACCATATTTGTTTTCTCTTGCACCTTTTTGATTTTTGACAAGGTTTGGTGGCAGCTGATATACAGGAAGTAAGTACGTCTGGACCATGGATGGAGTGCAAATTGGTTTCATTTAAAGAGCTGAGTTTGCCGTTGAGGATGGTCTTGTATCTGCTTGTGAATGCATTCCTCCATTGGAATTTCGGTAACAGCCGCATTGGTGGTGCCGATGTTTGGGGTCGTGCTTCGAAATAAACCGAGATTGATAGGGGTAGATGGTCCGAGTATATAAATTCATTCACGCTTAGATCAGTTATGCAATCTATCCATTTCTCGCGTACAAGACAGTAATCGATGGTAGAGCAGGCAGTACCTCTGATAAACGTTAAATGACCTGAGTTTGAACGCCCATTTAAGACTATTAGCCCAAACGATTCACACATTTCTATAAACTTTTTACCATTTGTATCTATTTTTGCGTCTTCTGCGCGTCTAGTTTCGCATTTTGATCCATTTAAGAGCTCCGGTTCCACTTCGAGTACCTGGGTATAACCTATCCTCGCGTTGCAGTCGCCAACCACCATTAAGTCTTCTTTTCCGCATTCCAACAGGAAATCATACAGGCTTATAAAGTCGTGCATCCACTTCTTGCAGTTAATGTAAACCGGAACGGTGTAGGTTCTAACGTTTTCCGCAATAATTTCTACTAGAATTCGATCAAGTTCCCTTATGAATCGACATCCAATATAATCGTTGATCCTTTTTTTATGCCAAATAAGTAGCCCCCACTAGTCCGGCCGTGTATAAATGATATAGTTGCTGGGATCCACTGAAGGGTATAGTTGCAGAAGAAAGGTTCAAATTGTTTTTTTCAACGTAGGTTTCAAACAAAAGGAAAATATCAAAATTGTTTACATACTTAAAGAAATCGTTAAAAATTAATTTATTGCCTAAACCCGCTACGCTGTAAGAAATGATGTTAAACTGAAAATTACTTTTATTATTACTTAGACTAGAATTTAATTTTTTATTTAAAAGGCTGATGGCATTGATATTAAAATCTATTTCCCTGAACGTCGCTGTTTTTAACAGTTTGGGAGGCACCGTCGGTAGTTGCGCCTAAGGCTTCGAAACTGTACTTGTCATCTGTTATCTGTTGCAGAAACGACATTCCGCCTTCTTGATCACACTTCAAATTGTTTGCCGTATCAAAATAGAATGTATATTCTCCAACTTTCAGTCTTTCTCTGCGAATTTCCGTTCTTATGTTTTTGTTTTTTGTGTTAGTATCGTTTCTTAGCTTGATTAGCTGCATTCCCCGTATACGCGCCGCCGTCGGGTAATCCTTGTGAATTGATATGCCCGTACCTCTCAGTTTACTAGCCGACTTAAGAACCCGCTACACAACATCTTTGTTCTGCAATTCCACGACAACGTTTTGGATATTTGAGTTTCTAGAACCGATCGCTCTCACTGATGAAACTGCTGTTTGATTTTGTGTCTCCAGCAAATCTAAGCACATTCTTTTTGCCTTGTCAGTTGCAGATACTCCAATTTGAGCTGGAAACTGCATGATTGTATTGTTTTCGTTCGCTCTTCTTGAGAGGACCTCAACTTGACGTTCCAAAGAGACACAACGAGCCTCCATTTTTTCCAATTGGCTTTGTAGGGCCAAGTTGTTCTGCTTTAGCTTGCGGATTTCGGTGGCAATTCCTTCCAGATTAGATTTTGCGGGCATATCTTTTAGCTTGACGTGGGAAGATTGGAGAGGTTTCCGCTAGCCTTCTTTTAGTTGCGCACGGTTGTGTTATATTATTATTGGCACCGTTCTTGCTTGGTGTCTGTTGCATTGGCATATTTTAGCGCTTTTAAACTGCTTGCTGTTTCTCAAAAAGCAGAGCAAATAGTTGATTCACCTTCAAGTTTCCCACACAGTACGAGGTTCGGAGCACTTAATTTGGTTTTATTTGCTTACTTTAGGTAATAATTTCAACTATTTTTTAACTTTTGCCAGAGCTAAGGGAAAAACACGACTAGTCACGCACTCGCTCTCTCTCTCTCTCTCTCTATTTGCTAGTGTAATGTCAATTACCTCCTGCCTGTTTCTAACTACGAATGCGGGTTCAGAACCCCTATTGGCTACTAAAAGATTGTGTTCGATAATAAATTCGAAAATCAACTCACCGCGAGGGTTTGTATACCCATTGCGTGTGGTGTGCATTCGCATCGCAGCTTAGTAGTAGGTCCTATCTCTCGAGTTCCGCTTTCCTGGTTAAGGCGCGGGTAAGTTCGGATGGCGGTCCATCATATCCGTCGCAAGGCATGTAAACGGCTGAGATAATCAGTGGAGCGAGTGCCCTCCCAGTCAAGCCTTACTACCGTCTGGTCTTACTCGTAGTTGCTGTAGGTAGATAGAAGAAATAAGTTAATATATTTCCTTGCTATGACAGAAGTTCTGTTTTTACAGTCTGCGTTTAGCGGTTCGCTGCTCTACAGTACTAAATCCTTATGATTTAGCCCACAAATTTTGCCACGGGAGATCCATGGGTCTTGTACGAGAGATATATCTATATTCCTTTCGCCTAGAAGATAGACAAGATTGGCGCTAGCAGATATGCTGTGGTATAGGTTTATTTGAACAAAGTTTTGCTTACCTTGTCACCCGCCCCTCTTTCCTTGCCCTCTGTCCTATCCGTAAATGGTCAGACTTTACACCGAACCTTATTATTGTACCTCCATAGCATAGGCATTGATCAATGATTGAGCAGGACCACAAACTCCGTGCCCTTATCTGTGTGCTCGCCTACCTCTAGCACCTCCCAGTCGTCATGAGGACCACCGGGCTAAATTGCCGCAGGTTTCTTTCGATTCGCTACTTGGGAATATGAGGGGCAGGTATCAGGATACGCCCCTTTGGCCTAGTGAATTCTAGCAGGTCCTTCTTTTCGACGAGTCGAATGTCGGCGTTTGCCCATGGAGCCTGCGTGTTAGCCACGAAAGTCTGGAGCCACTTAAAAGTGAAATCGTTGTCACATGAAAGGAGCTTTATAGTGGTCAATTGCTCAAAGGGGGGAATTGTCCCTCCTTCTCGAGAATGCGCAACCCGATAAGCCTCCACCGATTTCTGATAAGTCTTTTTTGTGGGCCACCTATAGATCAGCACTAGCAGATGCGGCCAGCCTGGCCTTCTCGCTGATACTGTTCGCAGGCGGCCATATCGTCCCCCTAGTCTGTCCTGCGTTGCGTTCTCTAGCGTCTGCGTATGCCCTAGAACTTCTCACGATGGGGACGGCTTGTATCCCTTTATCCCGAACAGTCGAGAGCGGCGTAGGTCTGTTCGTAGCTGAGGAGGGTGGCAAACGGCATTCCCCCCTCCGAGCAATCTGACCCTTGCCCGATCGTAGTTCTGTGTCGTCGTCCTTTCTGTAGGTTGCCTTCTTGGAACAGCCTGCAGCCGGCCCTACCGCAGATGTGTAAGAGTCGGTTGCTGACCGAAGACCAGCCACGGTCGAGATGGGGAGCTGACAATTTCCCGCTCTTACCGTAGGAGATCTTCTTACATTCCGGCCCTGCTGATCAGTACACCTAGTCGACCCTATGAGCTTAAGCGTGTTAATGGCCCTGTCCAGAGCCTCCCTTCCCTTGTCCGTGAAAGACTTTGGATCACACTTTTTAAGCCGCCGAATTAGCCCAATGGCATAGCGCTTTCTGTTTCTTAGCGTTGATGTCTTGTTGTGTGTCTTTACCTGTCTAGTCTTATCGGACGTGGATGGTGGTCGGGCTAGTCCCAGGCCAAGTCCACCCGCGCTGACTACTGTCGCGAAACTACAGGTAGTAGAATTTCCATTGTCAGCAGGGCTATATTCACCATCCGGTATGGGTGCTGACGGGGCTGGCTGCGGCTTTCCCCGTTCGGATCATCCGTCTTCGCCTCACCGACATCAACATCTTCATTACTATCCTCGGGCGGTTTCTGTGGCTCTGTTGCAATGGGAAGCTGCTCCGAGATTGCCAATGTGATCGCCTCAGGTCTAAATTGAGTTCGGCTTATCGTAGACTTTGGCGGTCCCATCGGTTCTCCCACGCTCGGGATAGCTGCAGGAGTCTTCCCCATCGGTGAGCTTGTCACTGACGAACGCTCCCATAAGGCCAGCTCCTGCAGGTAGGCCCGTGCGTTGTGGAGTCTCTTCCTATCTGGCTCTGAGAGCTCTTCCCACCTCTTTGTCCCTAGTCTCTTGACAGTCAACTTGCAGTTCTTTGCTCGTCGGGAGCTAGTTGACGCGTTAGAGAGGGATCAGCTAGCGATGGAGCAAGCGACATCTAGAAAGAGCCTTTACAGGTTCAAGTTGATCGCTTCAACGCTTTCTTCATCCGAAGTTCGAAGCAGAGATTCCTCTGTATCTCCTATCATCTGGTCGGTTTTTATAGAGCTAGGAGTGCCCGACCGGTTTATACTCTGCGCTTTTTGAGTTTCTGATTAAAAAAATTGGCGTATAGGGTCTCACGAGTAAGGGGAAGAAGATGTCCGCCTGTCCTCACCCCCTGTATACTGGTAAGGGGAATTTAATCGGGACTGGAGGTCCCCAAGGTACCCAGAGTCCACCGTTAGAAGACACCGTAACGTGGTGCCATTCATCCCATAGGCCATAGTTTATACCTGGGATTCCGGGTTTTTTCAAGTTTTCCTCTTTAGATCCGCCATATTTCGTTAACAGCAGCGGCACCTCGTGTACGATATGGCTCTTCACCACGTATGGACGGTCTTAGAGAAGAGAAACAGTTTATTCCTAACCCTCTGTCCCCTTTGTCTGGAGACCTTGCTGCCAAGTGAGACCATTACTTCCAACTCAGATGAAGTAAAAAATCAAAACAGTAAAATAAGCCTGCCATTTTGCGTATTAAAATTTTTTAAATAGAAATACTGCCCTCATAAAAAGCGTTACTGTCGGGTTTTCATCGTTTTCTAACTCTGTGTCCCTTATTAAACACTGATTTGTAGTCCTAAATCAGCACACTGCTCGATACAGAGCCGCCTTCTATTCCCAGCACCGTGAAATCATCACGGTTTTGTAAGCTGTTGTAAGCAAACAGTAGTTGAAGTTACCAAAAATAACAGTGAATTTAAGTTGGAAAAAATAACAGTGCATTTATATGCAATAAAAATTTAACAGTGAAAACCATAAGAAGTGAATAATAGTGTATTTAAAGACGTTCATCATCATCGCTAGCAGGTTCTAAGAATTTCCTCTAGTGAACCCGCATTAGGAGTCAACGAGGGAGCTCGAGTCACCGCAAAGAAACAGCGGACAAAAAGGAATCAATCCCAGTGACCAGCGTGGAGATGTGGCGTCTCATGTAAGATTAGTAAATAAGAAAAATAAATTCAAAATAAAATCTTAGAAATTTGAAGAAAAAATTGGTGAACCAGAATTTGTGAATTAAAAATAAAGTTTAAGCAAGTTTTAAGAAAAAAGTTACCGAATAAGAAATATAAATTGATATCATACAAATTTGAAGAAAAATAAGTTAATTAAAAGGAAAAGATATAAAATAAAGATCAAACAAATTTTAAGAAAAATTTGAAAAAGAAAATATAAAAATTTTTTTAAGAAAAATATATAAATTGAAAATAAAGAAGACTAGCGAATAAGAAATATATTGGGAAAAGGTTATTGAAATCCCAAAAGCACATTGCAAAAAGAAAATTTATATATTACTATCGAATTTTAATTATAAGAGTTATTGCAAATCATTTTAATATTATATACGTAAATTTCATAATTTCTACTAGTAAATACAAAGCATTCATTTACAATGCCTACTACTCGATCAGGGAACCAGGGAGCCAGTGGCAGTCAGCCTGCTCCAAGTGAAGTAAATCCTAGTTCCTCAATTATTCATAACCCTAATCCAACTCCCTTAGTTCAAATTCCATCCGACCATAATGCCTCATACCAATCCACTTCTTCTCATGTTGACGCAACTAATGAAGTAAGGTCAACTCCAGCATTGGATACAGTTGTTTCATCAATCGTTCAAAGAATACTCGAAAAACAAGGTCGTAGCATAATTGAGAGCGTACTTAATCCTAACGCGGAGCAGTTCAAGGGCTCCGACCAAACCATATCACCCGAGTTTATGAATAGATTAGATGATATGGATAAGATACCGGATATAGTCCGTTGTCTAAGAAACTTTTCAGGCGATCCCGCAGAATTTTCCTCTTGGAAAAAGAGCGTTGATCGTGTCTTACAACTTTATGAACCGATTAGGGGTACACCAAAATATTTTGGCATACTCAGTGTCATACGCAATAAGATTATCGGCCAAGCCGATGCTGCTTTGGAGTCCTACAATACTCCACTAAACTGGCATAATATCTCACGGTGTTTAGCCATGCATTACGCGGACAAACGCGACGTGACAACATTGGAATGCCAAATGACGTCGCTTGTCCAAGGCAATAAAAGCATCCAGGAGTATTACCAAATAATATACTCACATCTTTCATTAATCCTCAGCAAGCTCTCATGCATGGACATTGGTTCTGAATCCATGAGCTTACTAACCCAAACCTACAGAGACAAAGCTTTGTATACGTTTATCCGAGGACTTAGAGGTGACTTGCCTAGGCTTCTGGGAATAAAAGAACCGGTAGACCTCCCTCAGGCGTTGCACCTCTGCCTGAAATTAGAAAACCAAAATTTCAGGGCCAATCACGCCTATGGCAATCAGGGAACGTTAAAGAAACCGCATCATCGGTACTCATCGTTCACCCCTCAGAGGCACAACATGCCACCAACACAACCTCATTTTAACAGACCTATGTATTCCCAACAACCTTTCCGACCACCCCAACTACAGTCGAATCAGGAATCGGGAAACAGCCCAAATTACTCTCAACGTCAGGCCTTTAATCAAAACCCCAATAACGTGCGATTTTCGCAGCCAGGTCCACCAATAAAGAGGGAACCCATAACTCAAGGACCCAGTATTCAGGCTAGGGACGTTCACAACTAAAATCGTCAAAGGTTCAATACCGCCTTCGGAAGAAACAGGGCACCTGTACATCAAAGTTCCCAAAGACAACAAGCTAATTTCCACATTGATTCAACTGAGGACGAGCTGAGTGCATACTACCAAAATTTAAGCCTTGAGGAAGAGCAACCCGAACAAGAATTTGATGATTACCTTGGTAGTACGGATGAGCCCTCTTGTTCTACTGAACCCATCGGCTCAGAGCTAGAACATTGTGACATTAATTTTTTAGGCTAAACGACTCTTCCTTGCCCTATTTTGAGTGCAAGATGAAGAGTGGCGATATGTTAAAATTTCTGATTGATACAGGTTCCTCTAAAAATTACATTCATATCTTGTCGAACATTCTTTGCAGAATAAACAACGTTTCTTCGCTAAATCTATAGCGGGAGATATCGAAATAACCCAGCATACATTGATTAATCTCTTTAATCTCAAAAACATAAGCCTTAAATTCTTTTTTTCGCCGACTTTGACGACCTTTCACGGTATCCTTGGCAATGATAGTCTTAGAGAACTATCGGCTGTCATACACACAAGGGATAGTTCTATGACAATTCTGAATTCCATCAAAATTAGAATCAGACAGTTAAGCTCTCCGTCGGTAAACGCACTCAACATTAAAACTAACAAAATGACAATAGCACAACAAAATCTCCTAAGCTCAGCCGTTAATCGCTTCCAAAATTTATTCTCTGAACCTGATGAGAAGCTTACCTTCACGACGAAAGTCGAGGGAGAAATTCGGACCTCGACTGGCTCACCTGTTTATAGTAAATATTACCCATTCCCTATGTCTCTCAAGTCAGAAGTTGAGAAACAGATTCAAAAGCTGTTAGAGGACGGAATCATTAGGCCCTCAAGATCGCCCTACAATTCACCGGTGTGGATTGTACCAAAGAAACCGGACTCTACAGGTACAAAACAGTATCGGATGGTGATCGATTATAGGAAGCTAAATAGTGTTACTATAGCCGATCGATATCCCATTCCGGAAATCAATGAAGTACTTGCGCAGCTTGGTAAAAACAAGTATTTTACTGTCCTTGATTTAAAAAGTGGTTTCCATCAGATTCCCTTAAAATAATCTGATATCGAGAAAACAGCTTTTTCTATAAACAATGGAAAGTATGAATTTACAAGACTTCCATTTGGCCTTAAGAACGCGCCATCAATTTTCCAAAGGGCACTCGATGACATCCTTCGAGACCATATAGGTAAAACTTGCTACGTCTATATCGACGATATAGTTATATTTAGCAAGAGGGAGGAAGAACATGCCCAGCACATAGAAGACATTTTCAGAACACTTTCTGATTCTAATATGAAAGTGCAGCTTGATAAATGTCATTTCTTTAAGCAGGAAGTAGAATTCTTGGGTTTTATCATTTCATCTGATGGAATAAAAACCAACCCCACAAAAATCGAGACAATCCAGAAATATCCATTACCACAAACTCTGAGAGACCTACGTTCTTTTCTTGGCCTGTCAGGCTACTATCGCCGCTTTGTCAAGGATTATGCAAAGCTTGCGAAGCCCCTAACAGCCCTATTAAGAGGGGAGGAAGGACGTATGTCCAAAAACCAATCCGCTAAAAAACAAATTTTTCTCGATTCCACCGCAATAGACTCTTTCAATAAATTAAAAGCTTCTCTCATCTCTAAAGACCTAATGTTATCATACCCGAATTTTAGTAAACCATTCGAGCTGACCACAGACGCATCCAACTTCGCCATTGGTGCTGTTCTGTCGCAAGAAGGGAAGCCAATCACTTTCATTTCAAGAATGCTTAGTTCAACTGAGGAGAACTACGCGACGAACGAGAAGGAAATGCTAGCCATTATATGAGCTCTGAGCTCGTTGCGTAATTACCTGTACGGTTCCGCGCACGTTAAGATTTACACTGACCACCAACCTCTCACTTACGCACTTAGTAGTAAAAATAATAATAGTAAGATGAAGCGGTGGAAGGCAATTCTAGAGGAACATAACTATGAATTGCAGTATAAGCCCGGCAAAAGCAACATCGTTGCGGATGCACTTTCTCGACCTCCTCAAACGTCAAAAATAAATTCCCTAACACCTACAGTCCATAGTGACGAAAGCTCGTCACAAAATCTTATCTCAAGCATTGAAGTACCCATCAATGCTTTCAAAACCCAAATACTTCTCCAGATTGGTACAGTCTCTGACCACAAATTCGAAATAGTATTCCCTACATACCATTGACATACGGTAATCGAACCTGATTACAACTCAGTGAAACTTAAGGAAATATTAAAAAAATTCCTTAACCCTTCGGTCATTAACGCCACAAAAACTGAAGAACATGTCATGGGTATGATACAGCAAATCTATCAAGATAATTTCAGTAATTTCAAAATAAGGTTTACACAGATGCAAGTAACAGATGTGATTAGTGAGCAAGAACAGGAGAACATCATTATCCAAACTCACCGGCGAGCACACAGAAATGAAAATGAAAACAGAATCCAGATCCTCGACAAATATTACTTTCCAGCAATGAGAAGCAAGATTAAAAGGATTATCAGATCATGTACTGTCTGCAAAGAAAATAAGTACGATCGTCATCCAAATAAACCTGAGATACAGGCTACACCAATTCCACAATACCCAGGACAAATTGTCCATCTCGATATTTTCCTAACAGAAGGCAAAACAGTTCTGACGGCTCTCGACAAATTTTCTAAGTATGCTCAAGTCAAAATTCTCAAATCTAGAGCCTCAGAAGAGTAAAACAGCCCCTTAAAGAAATCCTCCTTTCATTCGGTATTCCAGAAACAATAGTCGTCGACAACGAAAAATCTTTCAGTTCAGCATCCATTAGCTTCATGATCGAAGACGAACTCGGAATCAAAATGTTTAAAACACCACCGTATACTAGTTCAGTTAATGGACAGGTGGAACGTTTTCATTCCACACTTATAGAAATAATGAGATGTCTACGAACCAATAAGACACACCGATCCTTCACGGAACTTTTAGAAAAAGCAGTGATCGAATACAACTACTCTGTACATTCGGTAACAGGGAAAAAACCAGTAGAAGTTTTCTTTGGCAGAATAGTAAGCTCTAATCCTGCCTTGATAGAGAAAGCCCGTCAAGAAAACATTGACAAAATTAAAGCTAAACAAGCCCTCGATCTCACGACTCACAATAAAAATAGGCAACCGATCAAAGAATATGCACCAGGAGACATCGTCTACGTTAGTAAAAATAAAAGAATAGGCTCTAAGCTCTCTTCGAGATACCAAAAGGAAATCGTAGCCAAAAACCAAACAACTACCATTATAACCCAATCAGGCAAAACTGTTCATAAATCGCATATACAAAATTAAAACCCTTATTTTCAGATTTTTTATCGCAGCTTGCGCTGCCGACGTCCGAATCCTAGACTACTCTAATTCGCAGCTAGTTACCATCAATAAAGGACATGCAAGAATACAGTCAGGAACATTCAAAATTATTCATGTCATCGACCTGGAACAGTATCAGGAAATAGTAGATAAAGTCGAAGAAAAGCTTTTGGAGAACGTCAACTCAGGCAATCCCATCCTTCCTTTCCTAACAACTGAAATTTCCCAAATCCGTTCCCACCTTAATAGACTTATACCAAAAAACCGAACTAAACGGTCATTAGATTTTTTGGGTACCACCTGGAAATTTATTGCGGGAAGCCCTGATCGACATGATTTTGAAATAATTAAAGAAAAAATAAACAACGTATTGACTAATAACAACAATCAAGTTGTAATAAATAAAATGTTAATTGAAAAAATAAAGGAAATAACGAATGTTACAAATAGTTTAAGCAAACACATAGAATTTAGTGAAAAATATAAAGAAGAATTAGCATTGAAAATTAAGTTACAATTAGGAATCATTAAAGAAGAAATAATTAATACAGAATATGCATTGCATTGGCAATATTGTTAACACATATATTCTTTCCAATTTAGAAATAAGTAAAGTTGAAGAAATGTTGAATAAGGAAGAAATGCCCTATGTTAATATTATAGAAGCAATAGAATTTGCTCAAATAAAAATTGCCGCAAACAACTCCTTAATCCTGTATATACTTAGCCTACCAACTACCACTTTAGAACCTTGTCAATCAATTGTAATTGAACCTGTTAAGAAAGGTAAAATTATTAATAAAATTAATTATGAAAATATTCTTGAATGTAAAAGTAAAATTTATGGGGTAAAGTCCCCTTGTAAAACATTTGATAAATTGTCCATATGTCATCACAATAGTATAATAGATATAAGCAATTCTTCCTGTATACCCAACCTACTAAAGAGTCGTGCTCCCAACTGTTCAACGATAAATAACTAGCATGTTCCAGCGTTTGCAGAAGTAACACCAGGTATCCTGTTCCTTAACCAATTTAAATTACCCATCGAGATAGATGAAGATACAATACAGCTAGACGGCACCTTCCTTGTCCATTTCCACAACACATCAATAAGAATTCGAGACCAGGTTTTTAAGTCATCTGAAATAACCACATACAAACCCTTGCCGGCCATCCTGCAACCAGCCTCCGACCCAAAAAGGGCTGAAAAGTTATTGTCGCTGCAAATGATGAAAGAACTCCACATTAACAATACGCAGTACATCGAATTATTGGAAACTCGGAACAAGTTAAATACAATGGCTGTTTTCGGTACATCAATCCTACTGGTCGTATTAGCCCTCTTCACAATTTACAAACTCAGAAGAAGAATTAAGTTCTCAGTTACCTGGCATGGATACCGCTGACTGTGCGTCTATGCTGTACCGAACATGATTCGTCGTCATCGCTGAACCCGCATTCTGTCACGTACGGAAGAGTACCTGTGGGAGCATGCTGTCGTTGGATGATCTACTCAAATAGCATTAAGTAGTATTTAAGCATTAGATTTTAAGTAATTCAGTTCAATTGTTATTCACATTTTTTGTAGGCAGAATCGCTGCCAATCGGTTTGATAAATAAATAATGTTTTTTTTTTAAAATAAAATTGCGTAAAGTAATTTAATTTATATGTATACCTACATATGTATGTATACCTACATATGTATGTATACCTACATATGTATGTATACCTACATATGTATGTACATTAAATTAGGGTAGGTTAAGATCAGGAATAATTTTAATGCGATCTGCGATGATGTTAAGAATTTGTAGGTACGGTACAAAAAAATTAAATAGTAGGTACTGTAGGTATTGTAGGCTAACTTTATTTTACTTAACTTCATTCATATGTATGTAGGTATGTACGTATTATAAGATTGAGGCTGAGACAAATAATTATGTTTATTTATTTCCTAATTGTTTTTATACATCTGTCTTTTACAAATCCTTGTGGTACTCCTACTCTCATTTGCAGTATATTTGATGTTTGGTTCTTACATTTGACATAAAAGAAGAGGTCTGATAGGTAGCCATGGCTACTCTTTTATTATTTTTTTGTTCATGCACGTTAAACAATAGGAAACAAAATCAACTCTGCTCTTAGCCCACTTTAGTTAAAGGCATTTATGTGAAAATGCATTTGCAAAATATTTTTGTCCTTAGACATTTACGTAATACATATTAGAAGTACGAAAAAAAAAAACAATTTCATAATATATAGTAGAGTCATGAGAGCTACCGAATAGACGTGTTTTTCCCCCACTGGCAATTGTTCGTAATCAATCTGATCAAAAAGTGCTCTAATTGAAATAGTCCTATAATCAACAGCTAAAATAATTGTCACTCGTCCCTTTCTTAATCGGTTTGTGGCAAAATAATTAGTTAATTTGTTTTCTTTTTTCAATTATTAAAAACTTTAAAAAGTGATTGTAAAAATCTTAAATTTCGCCGTACCAATTCCAATTTGTTTGCTCTTGCTGTACTCACCATCTCTCTCACCACCACGCACACATAACACCTCCACAAAAATAAAAACTGTATTGCGCTCACATTCGAAGATCGATACCGCAAGAAATTCGCCCCAAAGTTCTTTGTCCTCGACGAACAGAAATTCTGCGCAAAAATATATGGACGGTAGCAACATCAACATTTTGTATAAGATGGATGAACAATTATATAAACAAAGCGAATTTATAATTTCCTTGCTCTCCACCAAATTATCAGAAACCGAATCTAATATTAAATTAAAAATTGATCAAGAAATCGGTGATATAAAGCTAAGCATCAGTGGTATAAACACTAGAATATCGCAATTAGAATCCGCACTTTCTTCTTTTAATACCGATGATGTTTCGATTAAATCAGAATTAAAAGACTTAAAATCGTCCCTTAGTCACGTCACCAAAGAATGCAGTGAAACTAAAACAAACCTTGCGGCAAAAACAATCGAACTAACTGATCTAAAAAGACAATTTGATCGTACATCCAATGAACTCAAGGAAGTTAAAAAATCAGTTGACACATATGAAAATCGAATGGTCGCGAGTGATGCATTCTTATTTGGTGTACCGCGCTTACCCAACGAAAATTTAGTGATTCTTTTCAATTCACTGTGTGATACAATAAACGTCACTCCACCTGTGTTGAAAAATATTTATCGCACACGTGCTAAAAACAATTCACGCAACTCTGCGATTATGATAAAATTCAACACGCCTTACGACAAAAACTTCCTTTTAAAATCAATCGCCGCTTATCGAAAAGTAAACAACCAACAGCTGTGTTTACATCATATTGGTCTCAGCTCCGCAAGTTCCGGTACTGCTATCTACCTGCGAGAAAGCTTATCATTTGAAAATCGACGCTTAATGAAACGCGCCCTTCAATTGAAGAAAAGTAAACAACTCTCATCTGTCTATACCGTACGTGGAGCTGTGTACGCTAAGAGTCATCTGCAAGAAAAAGCTGTACTTGTCGACTGCATCGAGATGCTCGAGGGAATTGCCAGATCAACAGGAAATAACGATCTTTTGTAGTATTATTATTATTATTATTAATATTATTATTATTATTATTATCATCTATCATTATATTTATTTCTTTTTCTTCTTGTTTTAAAACTTGTTGTGGTCTTATTTTTCTATCAGGATGAATAATAATGGAGCAATGCACTCTATGATACGGATTTTGAGTAGAATGAAAAATGGCCTTCAGATTTGTCACATTAATGCTCAAAGCTTAATACCTAAAGTTGATGATTTTCGAGATCTGTTTGAGGAATCCAATGTCGACGTCAGCTGTGTCTCCGAAACATGGTTTACGGATTACCTCAACGATGAGATGTGTCGTCTAAGGGGATATAAGGTTTTTCGTTTAGATAGGAGTGGTCGAATTGGTGGTGGTGTAGCGACATATGTTAGGAATAGTATAAGGTGCAAGCTTAGGTGTGTAGCCCAAGTTGATAGTGAGATGGAGTACGTGTTCGTGGACTTAGTCGGTGATGAAAGTAAACTCCTGATCGGCGCAGTTTACCGCCCCGATCAAACCATAAATATTTCTCCTCTCATAACTGTATTGGAAGAAATCACATTAGTAAGTTCTAATATAATATTGTGTGGGGATTTTAATTGCAATCTTCTAAATGAAAATTTGCTAGTTGATAGCATGAGTACTTTCAATCTACGACCCGTCAACACCACCACCCCTACTCATTATTCCATATATCAACCGACGCTTCTTGACCTTTTTTGGGTGAGCGACATGGGCAAAGTGTCTCTTTATGACCAACTCTCCGCTCCTGCGTTTTCACGGCATGACCTGATATATCTCACGTATAATTTTAATGTTACATCAGCTGTTAAAACAATTCGATATAGGGACTTTGCAAATGTATATTATGCACTATTGGAAGCAGATACCAGGAACATAAACTGGGAAACTATCCGCTACATGTCATCATCCACGGAAGAAGTTAAATTTCTAAATGATAAAATAGTAAATCTTTTTAATAGTCATGTTCCAATTAAAACTAAGACCTCTCAACCTCATAACCAGCCATGGTTCACCCATCAAATTCGCGCACTAGCATATCAACGTGATCAAGCTTACAATAATTGGAAGAGATTTCGCTTAGAGGAGCTTCGACGCACATACTGCTCCCTCCGCAACAAAGTTGTTATGGAGATTCGTAGAACAAAATCCCAATTTTTTTCTAATCAGATTCGCCCTTCTTTGGGCGGACGGCAGCTGTGGAAAAATTTACTCAACATCGGCATCGGTAAGGCTAAATCTAACCCTTCTGATAACATTGATCCTAATTCACTCAATCGGAAATCCATATCATTGTCGATACCTCAAATCTCGAATAACGTGGAGACTTCCCCTACTTTTTTTCTGAGTCACTCTCCCATAACACCAATTTCCAGCTTTAGTTTTAGAACCGTGGATTGTGCTGATGTTGTAGAAAGCTTCCTTTCAATCAAATCGAATGCTGTGGGGCTAGATGAAGTGAGTCCCATATTCTTGAAGTCGATTTTGCCAATACTTCTACCGTACATTACACATATTTTTAATACTATTTTGACAACGGGCTCATACCCCTCACAGTGGAAATTGGCCAAAATCCTTCCAATTCCTAAAAACTCAAAGAACGATGACTATAGACCGATTTCTATTTTATCATTTATATCCAAGGTTTTTGAAAAGATTCTTCAAAAGCAAATGAGCTTGTACCTCAATAACACAAATCTGCTTACAGCTAAACAATCGGGTTTTCGTAAGAAACACAGCTGCACTACGACCTTGATTAGTGTCACGGAAGACCTACGTCAAGCCCAGGACGAAGGTAAAGTGACATTTTTAGTGCTCCTTGATTTCTCTAAGGCGTTTGACACTGTCGATCACTCAAAATTGTGCACTAAACTTCATCTGAAATATAATTTCACTCCTTCCGCTGTAAAGTTACTCTCTTCCTACTTGGCCGATAGAATGCAAGCAGTTGAAATCAATGGTACCTTGTCAGATTTTCTTCCAATAACTTCCGGTGTACCACAAGGATCAATTTTAGGTCCACTTTTATTTTCGCTATATGTAAACGACCTCCCCTCAGTTACTAAATACTGCTCCTTTCACATGTATGCTGATGACGTTCAAATATACATGAGCTGTCCACTTGGTATGATTGAGCACTGCGTCGCCTGTGTTAATGAGGACCTCGACAACATTGCGCGTTGGTCTCAAAGAAACGGTCTTTTATTGAACCCTACAAAATCAAAGTGTCTAGTAATTTCAAATACACCCTTGGACCTTTCTTACTTTCCTTCTATTGTACTAAACTCTGATCCCATTGAATATGTTGAAACCGCTAAAAACCTTGGTATGATTATGAATCGTAATCTAACATGGGATAATCATATAAACTAAATAGTTGGCAAAATATATGGCAGACTTCGTACTCTTTGGGTTTCACAAGCATACACCCCCCTGAAAACTCGGCTTATGTTCGCAAAAACTCTGGTTATTCCAATCCTTACATATGGCTGCGAAATTTTCTATTCCTGTAATTACGTCAGTAAAAGAAGGCTTCAGGTAGCATTCAACAGCACAACTAAGTATGTTTTCGGATTACGTAGATATGACAGGGTGTCAAACTTTTCTCGGCGCTTGTTTAATATGACGTTTGACAGTCTCCTTCAGTTTCGAACATTAACTCTCCTCTGCGACATTTTGTTATCACAGCAACCGCCCTATCTCTACGAAAAAATAAGAATGGCTTCCTCAAACAGATCTAGTCAGTTGAACCTCCCAAGGTATTCATCCCTCACTTCTGAGCGTCAATTTTTTGTATTTGCAATCCGTTTATGGAATACATTACCGCGGTATATTAGAAGAATAGGCAACATAACAAGTTTTAAAAGAGACCTTAAAATATATTTGTCACAAATTAGATGAACTATTTATTATAACTTATTTTTGAACTCTTATATATCTTTCAGTTGAATTTTTCTTTTTTCTTTTTATCTCAATATTTAATATCATTTTCTCATCATTCTCTCATTTCACATTTCTTATTTTTAATTATGATTTATTCTCTCTAGCTTATCACTAATTTATAAGATATTGTATATTACTGTGTATAGGCATGTCATAGTAATAAATAAATATATATATATTTTTTAATAAGTTTGTCTTGCGAATTCAATGGCTGCTTTTTTAAATATTTTCAAATTTAATTCATTTTTCACATTATTAGGCAGTTCATTAAATAACTTAAATCCTTAATAAATTTGGCAGTCTTATGTCATGCATATTTCTTAATGAATATGGTTGTACTTCTCTAACATACATTACATATTTTGATAGATACTTTTGCATTAAGTTATATTTAATCTTATACACGGAAACTAATACATTCATTACAATTCTTTGTTTAACGGACAACCATTTCAACGTGTTTAACATAACATTAATGGACACATATCTATTGCACAGTATTGGATTTTCATTCGAGTGTTCATATTCTTTCAATTTTATCAATATTTCCTTGAGATCGAAATTGTTTTTGTCCTTTGTCATTTCTTTGACAGAGTTCTCACAAACTGCATTAATTTTTTTAAGTGTTTTAAAAAAAACAGTAACCTGCAAAATACCTTGTGGCTATGACATTCATTTCTGTCATTTTTATTGAAATTGTGTCTTCATCTGGTAATTCTATCGCTAGAAGTTCGGATTCACAATATTTGGCTAGATCGAATATGTTTTCATTTTTCTCTTGCTCCTGTGTTAGGACAATCTTTGTTTTATTTTCAGTATCCAACACAGCATTCCAATCTAACTGTAAATATTTTGAATCTTCTTCTTCACAATTGGAAAATTTTGACTTAAACAAAAATTTAAGAGCCATGATTTTGGCCAGTAATGATGAGATTCAGACGCGTTTGGATTATTTTTATTAAAATTTCTTGCTGTTATTTTTCCAGAAAAGTTTTCAAGTGGGTCCTGATTGAACTTGTTAACGTATATATAATGTAACCCACAGTAATCATTGAATAATTCTTTTTTTATCATTAAAATGCTTTCAATTGTCATAATCAGGCCCTTAAAGCAGAAGGGTTTACATTTTGCATTGATTGGCTGAATTTGTTTTAAATATGCTTGCATTTCTTTTAAAAATCCAATATTTGCGTCATTTCGAATAAGTGCAGGTCTTCCATTCAATAAATCAAATATTTTATTGATTTTATTTATAAATTCTGCTGTTGGTTGCGCAATCTGTGCAATTTTCTCTGGAAATTTATTCAAGCGCTGTAATGCATTAATTGCGCAAGCCACGGATCTGCTAAGTACTTGTGCCGCTAGTTTCACGTTTATTTTTTGAAATTTTGTGGGATCTATATGAGCATATTTTAGTTTTGGACACATTTTTGTGGTATTATTTCTTTCTGTATTATAGATATACTCAATTAATTTCAAGCTTACAACTCCATCCAGAGTTTGTAAGTCTGATCTTAAAAGACTGTTTCTTACACTTTTGATTAAATGTGGCACATCATACATTTCATACACTTTTTTTTCTTTATAAAAAAAGGAACTGTTGTCCTCATCCAGCTTTACTTTATTGAAAAGGCTTCGATTCGTAGGGCCTTGGTCACAGAAAATGCCCCTTACGTTTAGTCCCAGATTTCTACATATGTATGTCAATACAGTTGTATATTTCAATTTCGAGCTGCTTTGTTGGTATATTGCTTGGACAGGTCACATGATAAAGCACTTGTTTATATTTACCACATATACCACGAATCATGAACACGCATGATTTCGCACACAAATCTAGTCTTTGATTTTCTCCATAATCAACGAAGCCATCGATTATGTCTTTATATTTGTTGTATGCTAAATTCGCCGGATACTCATCTCATCGAATATTAAAATAACTCTTTTGGTTCCAATGTTAAAACATTTTCGTTTAAACCAGGAGATAAACTTTTAAGTTTTATCCATCTATGCAATGAAGCTGGGTGTGGCAAGTGCAATTGCAGCTGATCGCGAAGAAAATTATATCCAGACGACGAGCGGAAAAATATACATTGGCAAATCCACCTTTCTTCTTGGGTAAATTGTCGTTTGACTTGTGATAAAATGAGTTTGCAAAATGTTTTCGAATTTTTATTTATATCATGTAAGAAATCTATTTTTTCTTCCATTGTTTGCTTTTGATATTCTCTAAGCTGTACTTTATCTTTTTTTAACCTGCGGACTTTAATTGCCAGGATATTTCTAAATTTTAGACATTTTTTAGCTCTCTCTTTGAGGACTTTGTTAATTTTTTTCAGTCTACTTATTTGTTGAATATAAAAAAAATTGCTTTTTTGTGTTCCCTTCGCATTTCTTGCATACATATCCTATGGAATCTATAGATCTGTTGCAGTCCATAAGTGCTGAAACTTCATTTAGTTCATCAATGGATATATCGGTACTCTTTTGCACTTTTAATCTTTTGTGATTAGAGTAGTCTATTTTGACTTTCTTAGGATCAAAAGCAAGTTCATTGTCATAAGATTCCAAAAACATTTCACTCCTTTTCATAAAAAGTGTAGAACAGTGTCGTTTTATTTTTTTTTTCCCAAAAAATTTCAAATCGAAATGTTTACTACAAATGTATGGCCGTTTATGATTTTCAACATTATCACGGGATTCTTCTGCCTGTTCTAGCCAGTCATTATATTTCTAAGTTCCCTTTTTAGGAAATCTAAGCGTTTTCCTTTCTGGAAATTTTGTTGCATTGCAGCATACAATAGCGCACTCTATTCGCCACGACATTTCCTCTAAGTCGATTTTTTTTCGCAACTTTTTTGTATTTGTAAGTACCAAGGTACCTAATCAACCTGAAATAAATTTAAATAATATATTTTACCTTTCCTAGATTAACTCTTCAAAATTTTTACTGAACACACACAGTAAAATATCACTTTTCACTTCGAAAAAATACAATTCAGATCTATTTTACCACACCAGATCTACACAGATCGAAACTTCGGTCAATATAGCAAAATGAAAAGGGAAAATACGTACCTACATATAAATATATGTACACACATATGTATGTATAAATGAAATTGTGTCTCGCAGTCGCAGGTCGCAAACGGTACAAAGAGTAGCAAAAGAAAAAGTTTTTCGCACAGAAAATTTATTTTCCGTTTTTTTCTTTGCGAATCAGAAATGCTTTTTGTTTGCCCATCGTTGTTTGCTCATCGCAAAAAAGATCAACATTTTTTTGTATGGGGATGCGACATCTGGGTAAGTTTATTATCTGTGCTATAAGGATCGACAGCGCGTGTTCATAGTAGTGTGGGATTCTTACCCACTGATGAGGGGTGCCGTCGGCGATCCGCACTCGTGGAAGGATTGGAGGATAAAACAAAGAAAAACACAATTTCTCACACGGGAAATATACAAAAACTTTATTTTATGTTGGCTTCGTTGATCTTACCTCGTTGAGGTTATTTACAAAAAAAAGAACTCGCCAACTCGTCGCCTCGCAATATATGTGTGTATATTTATCGGAGTGAAGTGAGTGGAGATTAACAACCATGTTTGTTTGTGGCGCAGGCATTCGAGGTACACACACTCTAGGAGCGAGTGGAAACCAAACTCCTCCGTAATCTCCGTTCCCTCAGTATGCGGAACACTTGACTGGGATCGAACTCATCCATTCCTGCAACCAACTGGACACGCCCTTAGCTAGCAAATGTTCTTCGACTCTCGTTTGTTTGAAAGCAGACAAACTTCGATTTCTGTTCGTCTCAACCGAAACCGATGAGATCATCTTTTCATTGCGACCCGAATATTTCAGTTGGATTTCACCACCTGCGGCAACTGTTCAACCGATCTTGCTTTTTTCCTCATCTCACATTTTTGATATTAAATAAAAGTTAAATTAAATATTCTAAGTAGTGGTGTCGTTTGTTTATTGTTAAAATAAAACCGCGACTTCAACCCCTACAATTGGTGACCCCGAGTTAGCTCAATTTCCTACAATTGGTGACCCCGAGTTAGCCCAATTTCCTACAATTGGTGAACCCGAGTTAGCCCAATTTCCTACAATTGGTGACCCCGAGTTAGCCCAATTTCCTACAATTGGCGACGAACAACACTTCGCTGCCACGACCTGCAGACACATAGCTGAACTGGTGGCATCTCCTCGTTTGCTACACCCGTAACTTTTAACCAGATAAGCGAGATGACAAACCCGACAGACGCGGGCGATCTACCGCCAGAACAGGAGGCCGACAACGCGGCGCCATCATCGAATGCTCCGGGCGCCGACAACACAGCCGCAAACGAGGTCAACGCCCTCGCGTCGGTCAAACTGCCGACCCCCTTCTGGAGGGATAACCCAACGCGGTACTTTACCATGGCGGAAATGCGGTTTGACCTGTGCCGCATTTCATCAGACATCATGAAATACCGCATCATCGCTACTCACCTGGACGCGAACACTCTGGACCTGGTCGGGGATTTGATCGATAATCCCCCAACTCAAGGAAAGTATAACGCACTAAAAAAAAGAATCATTAATGCACTCTCCGATTCCCAGGACACCCGCATCCGAAGGTTACTGCGAGGCCAACACCAAGGCGACGAGAAACCCACTGTGTTTCTCCAACACCTCCGCAACCTCGCCGGTGGACACTGTAACGAGACAGTTCTCCGATCGCTTTTCCTTGAGCAACTCCCTGAGAGCGTCCGAGGCATCCTGGTTGGCAGCAGGATCGATGATCTATCCCAGCTAGCGGAGCAGGCTGACCGCATCTTTGACGCCCTTCGACCGACCATCGCCGCGGTCAGCGGGCTAGCCGAGCCTCCTCCATCATACACCAAGGCACCTCCACGGTCAACGTCTGCAGAGAGATGCCCCCCTAACGTCGTAGACGAGCTGCGAGCCGCGATTAAAGACCTCTCTTCGAAGGTCGAACGGCTATCCCGGAACCGCGGCAGGAGCCAGAGTCGTCCCCGTATAGCAGCTCCAGATCAGCCCAAATCTAACGAGAGGACCGGCCCGTGCTTTTACCACCGGAGCTTCGGTGCCGAGGCCCGCAACTGTCGCAAGCCGTGCAGCTGGGCCAAGACGCCGGAAAACTAGGTGCGCCGGCGTGCGTTGAGGCGACCGCCGGCAGCCACCTCACCTCAAAACGCCTCAAAGTTAAAGACCGTAGGTCGGGCACTTGGTTCCTTATCGACACCGGAGCCGACGTATCCGTGCTGCCCAAGCCAACCACCGTCAGTAGCGGAACCACCGCAGGAAAACTCTTCGCTGCAAACGGAGTTCCTATCAACACATACGGCATTCAGCACCTAACACTTGACATCGGGCTCCGCCGGGACTACCCTTGGACCTTCATCATCGCTGATGTCACCCACGCCATCCTCGGAGCCGACTTCCTCTGCCACTATGGGCTCTCAGTTAGCCTCAAGAAGCAGCAGCTGGAAGACACGACCACAACACTCAGCGCTGCACTGTCGCCTAGCAGATCGACGCAGAGACCATTCTTCATCGTAGACAACAACATCGCCTATGCCGACATCATACGAAGGTTCCCCAACGTCGCCAGGGAAACACCCCGACCCGCACCTGAACAGTCAGTAAGCCACCACATCGTAACCCAAGGTCACCCTGTCGCCGAACGCCCCCGCCGACTCGCAGGGGACAAGTTGAAAGCAGCTCGCGACGAGTTTAACCTTATGGTCCAACAGGGCATCTGCGAACCTTCCAACAGCGAGTGGGCGTCTCCCTTATTGATGGTCAAAAAAGAAAACGGAACGTGGCGTCCATGTGGGGACTATCGGCGACTCAACAACATCACGGTGGCGGATAGGTACCCGATTTCCCATCTTCAGGAGTTTACCCAGCGGTTAGCGGGTTGCACCATCTTCACGACGCTGGACCTCAAACGCGCATATCATCAAATCCCTCTCGCACTCGAAGACCGACCCAAAACAGCCGTCATCACCCCGTTTGGACTCTTCCAGTTTAACGTGATGACGTTCGGGCTCTGCAACGCAGCCCAAACGATGCAGCGTTATATGGATGCCGCCCTGCGAGGAGTAGAATGCTGCACATGCTACATTGACGACATTCTAATCGCCTTCACTAGCGAGCAGCAACACCGAGATGATGTTTCTGCAGTTCTCCACCGCCTAGAGAGTTACGGCCTACGCCTCAACCTAGCCAAGTGTGTTTTTGGCCGTCCAGAAGTGCGCTACCTGGGCTACACAGTCAACAGCGAGGGAATCAAACCGCCCCAAGATAGAGTGGATGCAGTCACCAACTTCAAACGACCCGAAACGATCGACCAACTGCGAAAGTTCCTCGGCGCTTGGAATTTTTATCGAAGCTGCATTCCCAACGCGTCCCAAACCCAGGCTCCTCTGGTGGAGCTGACAATAGGGGCGAAGAAGAAGGACAAACGGCCAATCAAGTGGACTTCGGAGGGAGAAAAGGCATTCGACAAATGCAAGTCGACACTTAGGGATGCCGTTCAGCTGGCACACCCGAGGGCCGACATTCCTCTAATACTTCGATGCGATGCTTCTAACGTGGCGATTGGAGCTGTTCTCGACCAGAAAACTGAATCCGGACTCCAACCACTGGGATTTTTCTCTAGAAAGCTTTCCGAGCGAGAGACCAAGTACAAGGTGTACGACCGTGAGCTGCTGGCAATTTTTCGAGCGGTACGACACTTCAAGCACCTCGTAGAGGGGCGAGAACTGGTCATCCTCACTGACCACAAGCCCCTGGTGTACGCCTTCTCTCAAAGGTCCAACCACCCCTGCGACCGTGTGACTCGCCAGCTCGAAGAAATTAGCCAGTATTCGACCCGCATCATCCACATTTCCGGCGAGGACAACGTTGTAGCGGATACCTTATCACGAATCGAAGCGATCAACTTTCCAGTGGCCATTACCACGGAGGAGCTCGCCGAAGCACAGAGGAACGACACCGAACTGAAACAGCTTTTGCTATCACCTGAAAGCTCTTCCCTGAACCTGAAGAAACTTCGCATCGATGGAACCGACATTGTGGTGTACTGCGACATCGCAACCGACAACATTCGCCCATTCGTCCCGAGCCCGCTGCGAAGGAAGATATTCGACAACGCACACAACTGTTCCCACCCTAGTGGACGCGCCACTAAGAAGACCATCGCCCGAAACTTCATCTGGCCCAGGATGAATCGCGACATCACCAGTTGGGCATGTTCCTGCTTGCCGTGTCAACGAAACAAAATTAGCCGTCACGTCAAGAACCCGCCGCAACACATAGCCATGCCGAGTGACCGCTTTCGTCACGTGCATATCGACATCGTCGTCATGCAACCATCGAACGGTTACCGTTACTTGCGAACGATGATCGACCGCTTCACCCGTTGGCCAGAAGCCGTGCCCTTGAAGGACATGACAGCAGACACTGTTTCCAGCGCTTTCTACGCAGCTTGCGTCTCCCGCTTTGGCGCGCCTGCTACCATCACATCCGACCGAGGCAGCCAATTCGAAAGTCAACTATTCGACGCCCTTGGAAAGCTTATCGGAAGCCACAAAATCCGGACCACTGCCTACCACCCCGCTTCAAATGGGATGATTGAGCGTTGGCATCGTTCATTCAAAGCTGCAGTTAGATGCCACGAATCTTCACCATGGACCGAATTGCTACCGACCGTTCTACTTGGACTTCGCACAGCCTGGAAGGAGGACATCAAAGCAACCGCAGCTGAGTTGGTATATGGTACCCCTCTTCGCCTACCTGGAGAATTCTTCACCGACGAGGAAGTCTCACCGGATCCTCAGCATTTCGTGGAGAAGTTCCGCGAGCAAATGCGGCAGGTTCGAGCGGCACCAACAACCCACCATACCAAACGCAAGCTTTCGCCAACGAAACGCTGTACTCCTGCACCCACGTCTTCGTCAGAGTGGACTCGGTGAAGCAGCCCTGCGAACAATCTTATGACGGCCCATTCGAAGTCATCCATCGGATATCGGACTACGTCTTTAAAGTCAAGGTAAACGGCATCGAAACCTGCATCTCGACGGAACGTCTAAAGCCAGCTTTTTTCGAGAAACCAGAGCCATCTTCAACACCAACTACACTTCCTAAGCCGGACCAAATCAAAACTTACCCTGCACCAACGAGGAAAGTCAGTTTCGCATCTCAACCAGGGTTGTGACACTCCGGGGGGAGTGGTGTGGCGCAGGCATTCGAGGTACACACACTCTAGGAGCGAGTGGAAACCAAACTCCTCCGTAATCTCCGTTCCCTCAGTATGCGGAACACTTGACTGGGATCGAACTCATCCATTCCTGCAACCAACTGGACACGCCCTTAGCTAGCAAATGTTCTTCGACTCTCGTTTGTTCGAAAGCAGACAAACTTCGATTTCTGTTCGTCTCAACCGAAACCGATGAGATCATCTTTTCATTGCGACCCGAATATTTCAGTTGGATTTCACCACCTGCGGCAACTGCGCAACCGATCTTGTTTTTTCCTCATCTTACATTTTTGATATTAAATAAAAGTTAAATTAAATATTCTAAGTAGTGGTGTCGTTTGTTTATTGTTAAAATAAAACCGCGACTTCAACCCCTACATGTTATCGACACGTGCTGCAATCTATGCGCTGAACTAAATATCTTCAGTGGAGTAAGCTAAGGTGGTACTGACATTAGTTTTGACTTAAACATTTCCGCCCGCCTTGCAGATATCCACTCTGCAAAATATTGCATAAAAACTAAGAATAATCCAATCTATCCCGAAGGTCTCCACTTACTCCATACTCCATCTTATCTACAAGTATTGTTACGTTAACATTATGCATTTGAAAAAAATAAAAAGAAATACTCTAGTAGTTATGTGCACGATAGATACACATGTTCACAAAATTATTCGCACAAGACCATATATACATAAAGATTAAAATGAAATTAAACCATTTTCTTTGATTAAAATTCAAAATATTATATTAAAAAAATGTTTCTGACTTCATTCTTAACACGTAGTTAAAAACAAACAAAACAAAATATTTAATTCATAAATATAGAGAAGCTAACAAAAAAATAACTTTAATAAAACGTAACACAAAATTATTCGCACAAAACAAAACTGAAACAGAAAATTACAAAATTCAGAGCATGGGGTGTTGTGCCACCGCTAGCCTCAATTACGGTTCGCAAACGTCTTGGCATACTACCCACAAGTTTATTAGTGAAGTCTGGGCTTATAAGCTCCCATTCCTGCTTGAGGGCTTCTTTAAGAGAAGCTTTGCTGGTGATAGGCCGATTTCTAATATTTTTCTCAAGCTGAGCCCAAAGATGTTCGATGGGATTTATGTCGGGTGACTGTGGGGGTGTTTTTAGTTGCGAGGGTGTATTATAAAGTAACCACATTTTAACGTTATAGGCAGTATGTTTTGGGTCATTGTCCTGTTGGAAGATGTAATCTGACCCTAGAGCCAATTTTGTGGCGCTTTGCTGGAGATTTCTTTTCAGGATGTTCATGTATCCATATTGATCCATCTTATAATCAATAAACTCCATTTGTCCTACCCCACTTGCAGACATGCACCCCCACATCATGACGTTACCACCACCGTGTTTCACGGTTGCTTGGAGATTAGCTTGTTTTAGCTCAGTATTTGCTTGTCGCCATACCGTATGCTTGCCATCATTGCCAAACAAATTAAACATACTCTCGTCGCTAAAAATGACGGACTTCCAAAACTCTGAGCTCTTGTTAACATACTGTTTGGCGAAATTAAGTCTTTTTTTCTTATTGGTTTCAGAAATGAAAGGTTTGCGACGTGCAATTCTGCCATGAAAACTGTGCGATCTTAAAGTCCGTCTTACTGTTTCAGTAGAGATTGGTTTATTAATTATTTGAGACATCTCCGCGGTCAGTAATTTTACAGGTGTCTTCGGATTTTTCTTTATTTTCTTGATGATGTGCCGCTCATTTGCTGCTGACAATATTTTCTTTCGCCCCGTACTTGGCTTATTCTCTAAATTTCCTTCATTTCTAAACTTGTGGACAATATCCCTAACCACGGTGTAAGATCTCGCAACAAGATCATCACTCTCGCGGTATGTCTTTCCTTGGCAAACTAGCTTAAGGATGAGCTTTCGTTCTTTCAAAGATGATTCCGATTTTTTTCCTCCCATAGCGCTTTTCTCGAGTTTTTTCTCACTGTATATATTCGCAAATATTCTACACTCAACGCTAGATTACAAAATATACCTTGTGCTTGTGCGAATAATTTTGTGTCTGCTTTTTCCATACAAAATTAAGAAAACAGTGGGCACACTACCGTTAGCTTAGATTTCGCTCTTTCAGCATGAATTCAACTAGTTGAACATACAGAACAAATGTACAACATAAAAAAAAATATTTTTTTTGTGTTGAAAACCAAGAAAAAGGACGCATATTTGACTTAAAAGTATTTGTGCGAATAATTTTGTGAATGAGTGTATATACATATGCTAATGCATTTCTTAAGATTACGATAGAATTATTATTATAAGCAAGTACCAATAAAATTCAAATGTCCCTGTGACTTTATGCTATTAAGAAGGAAGGACGCAAAGCTTAACGATGGGTCGGATTATATCACCCTGTTGGGTTCGAATACTCGCGACGCGGATTTTCCCAGCGTTTCCCGGAAACACGTTTACAACGCTGCCTAATCGCCACTCCGAGGGTGGTAGATTTTCTCGTTTAACGACGACAATGTCCCCGATCTAAATGTCCCTCTGCGGAAATTTCCATTTGAACCGTTTATGCATTTCTTTTAAGTACTCTTCTTTCCATCTCTTACAGAATTGAAGATGAAGAAGCTTCAATTTTTCCCATCGGTTCACGAGAGAAATTGAAGCCTCTTCCGGAACCGGCTCCGGTAAAGACACAAGAGGCCTCCCGATTAGGAAATGTCCTGGGGTTAGAGGAACAGGTGCATTTGGATTTTCGGAAATCGCTAAGATTGGCCGAGAGTTTAGACAAGCTTCTATCCTGTATAGGAGAGTTGAGAACTCCTCGAAAGTGTATTTGGAACCAGCTGCGACTTTCCTAAAATGTGTTTTAAAACTTTTCACTACGGCCTCCCAGAGCCCGCCCATGTGAGGGGCACCCGGAGGAATGAAATGCCAAGCAACGCCTGGACTTTGAGACTGAGACATTTCGGCGGCAGTCTCCTGTAAATACTTTTGAAACTGTTCTTTGAGGACCCGGTCGGATCCTAGAAAATTTGTCCCATTGTCAGAGTTAACATCTTGAGGTAAACCTCTCCTGGCAACAGATCGGAAAAAGGCTGCAAGAAAGGCCGCCGTGGATAAATCAGTTGTTGCTTCTAAATGTATGGCTTTAGTACTAAAGCATTCAAATACACACACGTAGCCCTTGGTTATACGGCAGTTTCTTCCCACATATGTTTCTATGTCAAACGGGCCAGCGAAATCTATTCCAGTCTTGGAAAAGGGTTTGGAAAAGTTTGACCGTTCAGGAGGAAGTGCAGCCATGAGCTGGGAGCGAAGATGTTTCTTGTGAATCACACAAAGTTTGCACTGGTTAATTCCTCGCTTTAATTAAATTTTTAAGTTTAGGAATCCAATATTCTTGACGGATAAGAACAAACATTACTTGGTTTCCTCCATGCAGCGTTATCTTATGGACAAAATCTGAAAGAAGTTTGGCAAACGAAGATTCGTAAGGCACACTAATTGGATATCTTTCAGCCCATGAGAGATTGGAATTAACCAATCGACCATCTACCCGCATTATTCCATTTGCGTCAAGTTTTGGATTCAGCGTAAGAAACTTACTGGATCGTTTGATCTGTTTATTGTCGGCTAAATGCTCATACTCGGATGTGAAGTATATCTTCTGAGAGAGCATTATAAGTGTCTGTTTGGCAGCGAGAATTTCTTCTCTGCTAATATTTTGTATTTGTATTTTTTGTATTTATTCATTTATTCAGCATACATATAAGTAATTTCATGCTATTTTTAATACATTTATCTATAATACTATCTAAAAATTATTTCGTACAAATTGAGTAGCATTGCGTTTAAAAATATAAGCATTTGTTTCTAATTTTGTGTCTTCAGGCAAAGTGTTGAATATTTGAAAACCTTTAAATACAATACTATTTTGAGTTATTGAACTTCTGTAATTTGGCAATCTTATATTACTATTGCTTCTTAAATTATATGGCTGGAAATACGTAGGCATATTGCCCATCCTTATCTTTTGTATAAACATAACAACATCTAACACAATTTTTTGCTTAACACTTAACCAATTTAAACGACTTAACGTACTTAAAATGCTTGTGTAACGATTACAGTTTAATATATGTAGCTCTCATAACTTTGTTTTGCAATTTTTGCAGTCTATATATTTCACTATTATTTAACAAAAACAGGACCGTGGAACAATATTCAAAATGTGGTTTAATAATGACACTGTACACTCGCATGGACGCATTTATATCTAACTTATTTTTAATTCTACGAAAGAAGTTTACTTTTTTTGACACTTTTTTTACCACATAGTCTAAATGCCTGTCAAATTTTAGTTCGCTGTCTATAATGATACCTAAGTATTTTATTTGATTAACTTGTTCTATAATTTCTGCATCAATATTTAAATTTAGGTTGTAATGCGATTTAAAAATCATGGCTTTCGTCTTCTGTGCATTCATATTTAATTTTTTTGCCTTACACCAGTTACTACTGTTATCCAAGTCCTCTTGTAGGTTTCTCTCCATTTGAACTGCATTATTACCCGATATATACAACAGGGCGTCATCAGCAAACAGCACTATCGCGCAATGTTGTGTTATTCTGCTCACATCATTAATGTATATATTAAACAGCAGAGGCCCAAGTACCGATCCCTGTGGTACGCCCAGTGAGGTTGGTATTTGGTTCGATACTGTACAGTTCACAGATGTCCTTTGCGTTCCTCCACTAAGGTATGACTCGAACCACTGAAGCTCAACATCACGAATGCCGTACTGCCGCATCTTATTTTTCAATATAGCTCTGTCTATGGTCTCAAAAGCCCGTTTTAAGTCTAAGAAGACCGCTATTACAGTTTCGCCGACCGCAAGATTCTCTTTCCAATTTAGGAGCACGTAGTTAAGCGCAGTTTCACAAGAATGATGCCTTCTGAATCCGAACTGATTCCCCATGACGAGGTTATTTTGGTCAACATATTCTTGTAGCTGCGTTTGCACAATCTTCTCAATGATCTTTTCGTATAGTGGTAAAGCGTTTACCGGCCGAAAGTCCTCACAACGTTTTGAACACTTTACCTTTTCGATCGGTGTCACCATCGACTCTTTCCAAGAATTGGGAAAGCATCCAAAACTTAAAGATTTATTTATTATTTGAGTGAATCTACTACCGATAATCTCAAATGCGTCTATTAATACTTCAGGGTTCATTAAATTAAAATCTCTTTTTTGTTTCATTACACTTATTACTTCTAGTATATCCAAAACACTAAGCGGGAAAAATTTAAAGCGACACGTAAATTCTTCGATTCGTTTTACATATTGAACAAATTGGATTGACTGATTTATTTCTTTAACACTATTGACAAAGTACTCATTAAATTTGTTCGCAACTAGTTTTGTGTCCTTAACTTTAGCTCCATTAAATATAATTTCACCTTCTATTTCAGCTTTCTTTTCTCCAAGCACATACCTTTTTAAAACTCTCCACATACCTTTCTGATTAGATTGTCTTAGAAGTTTGTTTCGCACAAAAGCACTCTTACTCAGTTCCATTTGTTTTTTATACCTATTCCGATTTAATTTATACATCTCCCAATCACAGAGTTCACCCGATAGCAAGGCTCTATGGTAGCATATATTTTTTTCACTTTTTAATGCCCTTAGCCTTTCATTGAACCATTCCACACACCTTGAATTAACACTTTTAATTTTTACGAAACTATCAACAATTCTCAACAGTTCACTTGAAAACATACTTGCCATACAATTCACATCAACGTTATAAAAACAAGTATTATTTAACGGACTTTGAACAACACAATTTATAAATCTAAGCCGGTCGTACTTTAAAAAATTCACTGTTTTTGTTTGCGCATTATTTATCACATTTTCTTTTATTTTCATTTTTACTGCAATCGTTTCATGGTCAGAAATCTTTAAATCAGTATTTATTTTCGCCGATACTAAAACCGAATTTGTTATCACATAATCTACAAACGTTTTTGAATCTCGGGTTATTCGTGTTGGATCACTGATAATTTGCTTTGAATTGTTTTCTGTAATGATTCTTTCAATTTCTTTTTTATATAAAAAGTTATTATTTAGCCAATTTATGTTAAAATCACCAATAATTATAAAATCCTTCATTCTATCAGTTAATTTGTCTAGGAAATCAGCAAATCTATCACAGAAAACCCTGCATGATGCACTCGGCGAATTATACAAAACTACCAATAGAACAGAACAATTTTTCGTTTTAATATTTATTACAATCCACCAATGTTCATAATCAAATTTAGTAACTTCAATAATATCGAAATTGATGTCCTTTCTAATGTAAAGGCAAACTCCACCTGTTTTTCTTGAATTACTGTCACTTCTTATTAGATTATATCCATGCATTTCAACTTCTTTACCGTCAATTTCATCAGTTAGATGCGTTTCCGACAAAGCAATTACATCATAAGTATTTTTTTCGAATGTAGTCTCTAATTCATTAAAATTACCTGTCAAGCCTTGAATGTTAAGGTATACGCAATTTAGGTACTTTAATCGCTAGAAAGAAACACGTTTTTTCTCAATTTCAATTTGCTTGAGATAAACTGGACGTTCAGTATTTCTACTGTCATGATTATAATCGAGGTTTAATCCATATTTATCATTTGACCTAAGACAATTTATGCACTTTAGCTCTACTGAATTTTGCATTTTGCATTTTGCCCACACTTTTTCTCTGTTACATTTACTCGCAATGTGTTTGAAGCCCCAACAAATATAGCACTTCCTCATAGAAATAAATGCATATAGCTTGCACCTATCCCATCCAATATTCACTTTCATCTCTTTCATCACATTTTTATAATCCACCGCTTTTAACTCTAGTACCGCATTAAATACTTTTGGGTTTTTTACACTACGGTAACACTTTACACATTTAAGTTCTCCTCTAATATTATCTCGCTCTTCTGATACATCTCACTCATCCCAGTTACTAAAATTTGTGGCACTGTAATCTTTGGGTTATCCACATCATATTTCTCATTTAATTTCTCTTTCACTTCTTTACTTAATTTTTCACTTGATTCTTTATCGGAACACACAATCGCGATGGTACCATCTTTCCTTGAATTTATATTATCAATCTTTAGTGGCAAGGTAGATGGTTTGATATTTACTTTTACATCACTTTTGGTTTTGTTTATGTTTTGCTTCTCTTTTGGTTTTACGATAACAGTCGACTTCGCAACTTCAGCAAATGATTTTACTCTCTTCGATCCTTCAACTATTTTCTCTTCACTTAATTTTATTAAGCTCTCTTTAATTAAATTTACATTTTCTTCTTGTTTTTCTAATATTATTTTATTTTCTTCAATTTTTTCATTTAAATGACTTATTTTATCACTAAATAATTTCATTTCATTTAAGCACTTATTACCAGGGTTAGGATTTTGTTGACATAAAAAAGTAAAAAAAGGCAAAACAAAACAATTAAAAAGACAAAAAAAAGGCATTTATTAAAAAATAAGAAAAGGAAAGTAAATGCACATTTAGTTATAGTAGCATTGAACTACCAAAAGCTTTTTGAAATTTTCTGGTAATAATCTTCTCCGGTTGTTTCTTAGAAGCGCCTTTAATGAGCTAAATGGCCTTTCTACTTCAGCTGAAACGAGTGGAGCCCATTTAAAGCTTTCAACATTATTAACATCAATATTTTCTGGAAGTTTGGAATCCAAGTCGCCGTTCATTACAGAATTTATCTGCTCAATAGTTTTCAGTCCCGTATTTGCATTGAAAACGGCAGTAAATTTCTTCAGGACTTCCTTTGCAATCGGCCCTTTTGCTTTTTTCAAGTTTTGCTGAATATTCTTTAAGACCGGCAACACTTCGCCAATTGATGTTCCTTGATCAGAATAATGCTAGTTAAAAATATAAGTACAGACTCTTAAAAATACTTGTTTTTTGTAAGTCTTGGTAAATTCATTTTTGTTGGGTCGACTAAAAACCTAAAATTGACTTTGATGTATGCCGGCTGCGCTTGTATTGCTTCATCTTCAATCAATTCCTTTGCAAACACAACACTGCTTGCATCGTCTTCAAGAACCCTGACGATTTTTTTAATCTGAGCAAAATACCATAATCCGCATAATATGTATTGCATACAAACAAGAAATATCTAATAGAGTTATACACAGTAACGTCTGCGGTCACATACAAGTGCAAACCGTCTGTGGTCAAGTACATATTTCCATGTTGACTCTCTCCACAGACTAGACGTTTTAAATTTGAATGCGTCTAGGAATTTAGGTATGCGTATTACGTAGTGTGAGTAAGAAGCATGTTTGCACAGATATACATACATGCAAACGGGCATTTTTCTACAATTTTTTTAGCATACAAACTTTGAGAAAAAAGCAAAATAGGCAAAAAAGGCAGAAAAAGGCAACAACGGCAAAAAAGGCAAAAAAAGGCAATTATGACATAAAAAGGCAAAATAAAATACATATATTAGGAATCAGGAGGACATGAAACGTGTTTGTGTTAAGTCGATACTATCTTCCGATTAACCAAAAAAAAGAGGCAAAGTTAGCAAAATCCTATCCCTGCTTATTACACATATATAAGATGTTTGGGTTTTTGTTGATCACATCAACATCAAAATTGGATAATTTTAAGCACTTCATATGAAAAAGTTTACCGCAAACACCACTGCATCTAACCATATCCGTCTTTACCGGTCGAGTGCAGTCTCCGTAGTCTGCACTCATATTGTAATTTTATAGAAACAAAGCTCAAATAGTCAAGTTATTTCAATGCACTAATAGTTTTTATCACTTCCAAAATATGTATTTATAATAATTTTTTATTTAGTTTTCACAGCAAATTTGAAAACAATTTTGGGAGCAACGCAAAACTCAACTTCACTCTTTAATATCTCGCTCTCTGGTAATAGGCAGATCCTGCCGATCTCGCTACTAGGGGAATAGCTCCTAGTCAGCTTCTAGATAACAAGCTCTGGTGGCATGGTCCTAAATTCTTGAGGAAAGCCGACAATCTTCGGCCTATTTCCAGTTCACTCTCTTTCGATGAGACTGACTTAGAGGCAAAACCTGTCAAATCATGTCATACTCAATTCACTCCTCTCGAAGATGTGCTCACGAGATTTTCATCGTTATCGCGAGCTTTGCGAGTTATATCTTACATTCTACGATTTTTCCATTCAACAAATTCTCGTTTTAAGTCAAAGTATTTTTACCCAACTCAAAATATAATATAGCAGCAGCGTAAGCTTGCTCAGACGAGTCGCAAAATCCATGAATTTGTATAGGGACGTGTAAGGCTGTCCCAATCCACCGAGGAATTTTAAGCTTTGAAAGATCGGTAATAGTCTCTGTAAACGCTTTCCAGGTAGCTAAGGATGAAGTGGTCAGATTTTCATCCCACTGAGTCTTATCTTCCCAGATGGTCTGTAAAAGAATTTTGGCTTTAATGAGGACAGGAGCTGTCCAACCGGCTGGATCAAAGAGCTTGGCTATGTGGGAGAATACCTCTCGCTTAGTACATGTGTTCGAAAAGGGTATTGGATTAATTTTAACATGAAGAGTGTCAGACTTAGCGTTCCAAAAGACGCCAACCGTTTTAACTGAGCTTTGATCGTTTAAACTGAGGAATTGATCATTGAGACGATGCTCGGATGGAATATTCTGCAACAATGAGAAGTGATTAGCCGTCCACTTATGTACATATTGGATGGTAGGGTGAGCATTTGACGCCAAAGGTGACTGTTCAAAATCTTGTATGGGTTGGAGAATTTCTAAAGAGAATTCTTTGAAATGGACTATGACTAGGATGCACGCAAATTTGTCGATACATCTGTGCGATGTCCGCATTTAAGACAAATCTATGCCTTCGCCACTGCAGTATTAACGAAATCAGATCTTGCTGTAAAACTGGACCTGTATGAAGAACATCGTTCAAACTGTTTCCATTTTCCGAACAACTTGATGCGTTGAAAACTACTCGCGCCTTGGTCGTGGAGCTTTCCGGCTTGACTACTGCATGGTGAGGCATGTAGTACGACATAACAACGGGGTTGTTCTTAGCCAACTCGTCAGACTGGACATGTTTCATGTGACCTACCCGAAGGTATTCAGTTATAACTGCGTTGTATTCTCGCTCCAGGAGCGGATTCTTCTTCAGGCGACGTTCCAAGTAGACTAAAGGTTTTTCGCTTATTCGCCGTGAAGCGCCAAGACATAGGTCGTGAGGAAACTTTGTGTTGAAAGGTAACTTGACTACATATCTTCCATTCGCTTCACGGTATGTCGACACCGCATAGAGCCTTTCGCAGTACTGGTCTTCATAAGAGCGCGGTTTGGGATCGGTTATCTCCTCCAATTCCCAGAAGCGCTTTATCTCATCATCAAGAGAAACTTGATTAAAATATGACGCGAATAATGTGACAGTTGATGAATGAATGTTTGGAAGTGGACCTGATAGGATCCAACCGAATATGGTATTTTGAGCGATAAGTTCTCCTGACAGGTTGTGTTGAACACCCTCCAAAATAATATCTGGGTACAAATCGGCACCTATGAGTAAATCTACACGAGAGGGTTTGTAAAAGTGAGGATCAGCGAGCTTTAGCCCGGCGAGATCTGTCAAATCAAGGGAGTTCGCGTACTGGGACGGAAGCTGTCCCGTCGGATTGTCGACGACAAGAGCTTGAGCAGAGATGCGACCTGGGCTTAAGTCGGAGCCTAAAGAAAAGTGACACAACAGCTTCGAAGTTGTACTTAAGGCTTTGTTAACTCTGGATATTTGGACATTAACTTTGGTAACAGGCAGGTCCAATCGAACTTGGGCAGCTTTGGATATCAAACTTATTTCGGAGCCAGGATCGGTGCCGTGAACTAAGGCCATATAAACTAACGCCATAATGGCGTTAATTCACTTTCAAATACGAATTAACGCCATAATCCACTTATGGCTTTAATTCACTTTCAAATGAGAACTAAAGCCATCACTTAATGTGAACTAACGCCATATGGTGTTAATTCACATTCAAATATGAACTTATGCCATAAAATGTTTTTGAGCTCTGAAGCACAGCCAGTGCAATGCAACAGTTTTAATAAAACCTTATCAGTCCAATGTCACACCACGATCGGCTCACGTTTAGTCCACAATGGAATTTTGACCCACCTGGGCCAACAGTCCACAACATTTAGGGCCATGGTTCCACAATCTTAAAGAAGAAGTGGGCCATAAGTTCAAAACTATTCTTATGACTTATATGGCGCAGGGACATAAGCCCCAAATTTTTCTTTTCGGTCTTATGTCCCACCCCATCGAGACATTAATTCCAACATTTTTTTGACGAAAATGGAACATAAGTTATATACCTATGTATGCATCTATTTACAAATATTCATAGGTATATACATTTTACGGCGTATAAACAGTGAGGTAGGTATGGGGGTGCATGCTGCCCCCCTGCAACCCCCCTGCCTAGGGTCGCTGTTGGATTTGAGGTATTAAGAAACATACATTATTAGTTATTGTAGGTTACTTTCCTCTTCATGTTTTCGAATGTGTGTAGCAAGTTCCCATAAGAAAGTGAAGTTCATCCCCACCTTTATAGGTGGTGAATTAGCACCATTATGGCGTTAGTTCATATGGCCTTAGTTCACGGCACCCCAGAATCTATGAGAGCTCGTAGAGTGTATTTGTTACCCTGGCAGTGAATAGATATTAACGCTGTTGCTAAAAGTATCTGTTTCGACGAAGTTGAAAAGTGAGTATTCACGTTGGGTACAAAGGGTGAGTGAATGGACTGTATAAGTGGTTGGGGTTTTGTGTCGGTTGCTGTAGTATTGGATGAATCTAAGTTCTCTGGTACGTGTAGCAGTGTGTGATGGCATTTCTTGCACAAACTGCAATTCAATTGACTTTTACACGATTGAGAAGAATGATTATAAGCCAAACAGTTTGAGCAAAATCGATGAGTTCGAACTGTCTGAACTCGATCCTGTACTAACATTTGTGTGAATGCTGATCAAAAGCACAACAAATGATTTCCCTGATATACTACACAGATAGACCTAGACAGTTTAGCATGGTGCGTGTTGTGCTTTCGACTTGTTTGTGGTTGGAACGTATTCGAACCTTGCTTAGGATTATTGGAAAGTCGAATGTCGCTTATGGTTTCAAGTGTTTAATACCGCGCTACTAAGAATTGGTTCATATCTTTCCAAGTTGGAATTTCTGAAGGATTTTCTTAGCTATGCTCCCATAGAGACAACGTAGTTTCTGGCAAACGATTTGAAATAAAGAAAGTGAGGAACGAATCCCAGGAATCCGTATTGATTCCATGCGATTGTAAGCCCGAAAGGCAATCATTCACATTACGCAAAAGTTGTTTGAGCGACTTATCAGTCTCCACCGAAAGATTTGAAAGATTAAACAGAATTCTCAGTTGGCTATTCACTAAAATCCGTCGATTTTGATGTTGAGAATTAAGAGCTTTCCATGCAAGAGCAAAGTTAGCGTCGGTCAGGGCAAATTTCGCCACAATATTAAACGTGTCTCCTCGTGTCTTTGCCCGAAGATGAAATAATTTTTGTACAGGGTTTAGCGTGGTCTGGTTATATTGCCGAAAACATATACCGAAACGATGGCCACGATAGGTAGACCCCGTAAAATATTTCACAATCACATGGTGGAAGAGTGAACGCATGATCTGAGTAAGATTTGTCTAGTAAAGGCGAAGTTGGATTGTGATTAGCGACTGAAGGATCAATCGAATCAACACTTTCTTTAGTGGAATCAGGAGCACGAAGCTTGTCTAAACAACTCAGGATATACTCCAAACCGGTCTCAGTTGATAGGGTGTATTTTGACTTAACTGCACTTAACTCTTCTTGTGATAACGGTTTGTCTTTATCACGCACACAATTCGCGTAGGCGACCTTTACCTCCGACCATAAAACTTTTAACTCGATTTCCCGCGCTTCTAAAGAATTTAACGTTAACAGATTCATTGGTACTTCTTTCAAACCCGCGAAGTACTCAACCAGACAATCTGCACAAAAAATGAAAAGATCCGCACCACACTGGTGTGTGGTGACTGCGAAGGGTTGTTGCCCCTGCACTGAAGAAAAGTGTTTGAAGAAAGTGATGTACGCCGGCTGACGTGTGGTGCAACTGCTACTTTGGTCGATGTGTTTTCCACCCTGGAGACACTTTGATGAAACTGGTGATGAGTAGGTCGACGTATGGTATGACTGCTACATGCGACATTTGTGTTCTATGGTGGTGTGATGGGACTGTAGGTAGGCAGTTTGACGTGTGGTGCGACTACTACTGCGACATGTGTTTTCCACGCCGAAAAAAAACTTGATGGAAATGTGTGTGAGCAGGTCGACGTGTGGTGCGTTTTCCACCCTGGAGAAACGTGCGATGTGTTTATTGGTAGGCAGGTCGACGTGTGGTGCGACTGCTACTGCAGTATGCGTTTTTCACGCTGGAGAAACGTGTGATGAACTTGTTGATGAGCAGGTGCGTCTGCTACATGCGATGTGTGTTTTCCAATGCAAATCTTGATGGAAATGTGTGTGAGCAGGTCGACATGTGGTGTGACTGCTGCAGCGACATGCGTTTTCCACCCTGGTGGTAATTTTTGGTGTGTTCCAATCCGGTTCGATTGGACCAAATGATGAGGGGTGCCGTCGGCGATCCGCACTCGTGGAAGGATTGGAGGATAAAACAAAGAAAAAAACAATTTCTCACACGGGAAATATACAAAAACTTTATTTTATGTTGGCTTCGTTGATCTTACCTCGTTGAGGTTATTTACAAAAAAAAAGAACGCGCCAACTCGTTGCCGCGCATTATATGGTATGTGTGTATATTTATCGGAGTGAAGTGAGTGGAGATTGACAACCATGTGTGTTATCGACACGTGCTGCAATCTATGCGCTGAACTAAATATCTTCAGTGGAGTAAGCTAAGGTGGAACTGACATTAGTTTTGACTTAAACACCCACTAAAAAAACCTCCCTTCAAAACAGACTTGTTTTTATTTTTACAACAACTAAGTATTCGACTTATCAAGTAGTTTTCATTTCATGAAATAAGGACGTTTTGCAGGGATCTTCCCATTAGAAGTTCCTGCCAGTTCCGCAGTTTAAACGCGGTTACTTATCGCGCTAAGTCTAAAGGTTTGGTTCTTTGTAGACGGCGTGGTAAATTTCTTTCTTCCAAAACTTGAAGGACTGTAATATTTACGTGACTTTCTAGTGGACTTCTATGCTTTCTCGCGTAGGTTTGAATTTCGTCTTCTATAGTTTTAATGCCAAGATCTCTATGGATATCGCTATTTCTAATATACCATGGTGCATTAACAATACCTCTTAGCACTTTGTTTTCAAAAGTTTGTAAAATTTGAATATATTTGAACAGGCTGTAGCACTTGTTTATATAAAAGCAGTTTGTTCTCTATATTAAGCTCGGAATATTTTCGAAGTAATCAATACATTTCTCTATATTTATTATATATGTAGTTCTTTGCGTTTTTTCTTAACATGCGTTTTCCATTTCAGCTTTGCATCAAGTGTCATTCCAAGATACTTAGCCTCGTTTGCAAACGGAATTTGAACCGAGGTTGAAAAGATCGGCAAATTATTTATTTTCTTATAGGTAAAATTTACATGAACAGATTTGGTCTCGTTGAGTGCGATTCGCCAAACCTTTGTCCATTCAGTTACTCTATCCAAAGCCTCTTGCAGTTTTTCTGTACTATCTTCGACCGTGTTACCTACTGCCAAGATAGCAGTGTCGTCGGCAAATGTAGCTAGCTCAGTGCCTTCTACTTGCGGTATATCACGGGTGTATAATAAATACAAGACTGGACCAAGAACGCTTCCTTACGGCACCCCAGCCATTATTTCCTTAAAATCTGAATATTCGTTTCCACATTTGATGCGGAATAGTCTATTCGTAAGGTAGTTCTCCAAAATATTATATAGGTGCTCTGGCAGAACTTCTCGTAATTTAAACTTTAAACCTTCGTGCCAGACCTTGTCAAAGGCTTGAGAGACGTCAAGGAATACGCTTGAACAAATCTCTTTTCTTCAAGTGACTTTTTTTTCTATACAATTTGCGCGCACTCAAAGGGTTATGAACACCTTTAACATGTTTACACACCGTGCGGGCGTTGGAAAGTATGGATAGAGAGAGAGAAAGATTTTGGTGTAGTGGTTCTTGAAGCTCAGTTACTTATGATTCAGCTATTCTCCGGGGCTGGAGTCCAGATAACTGAGGAAATTTTTGTTATTATTGTCTTTGCTTCTGATTCACAGCCCGACCGGCTCAGCAGGTATTGCCACGTTCAAAGAAGAAATCATTTGAACCCTGTCGAAAAGGCAATATCAATGCAAGTTCCAAAGACATCGCGATCTAGGAAAGGCAGGCCTATAAACGCCTGGATCAGACACATGCGAAGACATCGGCATTTCATTGTCCTCAGTAACCAAGTGATCCAAAAATAAGCGAACCCCCCAGGCGAATCAGTAGAGATGCGGTGAAGTGGGAGGGTTCTGATTCCTTTTTTTCGGATCATAACCTCGCTGATAATATGAAAAAGAAGAAGTACTTTTTTCCCGATAACCGATGCCTTCGCAGTAGTGTTCACAGAAGCTTTTGCAAATGATCGGACTGACTTTATATATTTCATCAGAAATATGAACCATTAGCGTGGCAACTGACGACGTTACCACTACACCATTACCACCCCAACTTTTCGATTACATGTGTTATTCGATGTACTTGTTCAACTGTAGAATGCTTACTTCTGAATCCGAATCGATGATCCGGAATGAGATGCCCTTCTTCTAATCAATATTCTCTCGAACACTTTGGATATAATTGGGAAGCGAAACCGGTCTATAAGACGTTTTTTCATTCGGCGGTTTTCGGGGCTTAAGGACCATTATGACTTCGGCCACTTTCCATTGACTGGGAACATATTCTAGTCTAAGCGTGGCGTTTATAATGAACAGAAGCTTCATTAGACCTTTTCTCGGAAGTGCTTTAAGAACCTCTCCCGTGATTAGGACGTATCCAAGAGCCTTCTTAGGTTTAAGTTTCTTTATTTCTTCCTTAAGTTCGGTATTTGTTGCATTTCTTATTACGCTATTGGCTATATAAGACGTATTTATATTTTGAATAAGAGCTTGTCCATCAAACGGTTTGAAAGTTTCTTCCAGGTGGGTGGCAAAAACTTTCGCTTTCTCTTTATCATGCCTGGCCCACTCGTCTTGATTTTTCCTAATTGGGGCGGCTTGAATTTGAGGTTTTTTAATATCTTTTATAGCCTTCCAAGGCGAGTAATTAGAATCTTTTTCTGCCGTTAAGCTTTCTAGGTAAGTTTGCATTTCATTATTCTTAAGATTTTTAATAGATCTTTTTAGTGAGTTGCACAAACGGTTAAGATGTGCTTTATGTTGCGGAGCCCGAGTTTGTTGCCATATTTTGCGTGCTTTACTTTTCTCCTTAATCATCTCTTTTATTTCCTGCGGATAAGTTTGAATGTAGCTTGCCGGCGTTTTCTTTGGTTTGGGAGTATTCTTCCACACGGCATTCTGTAGGATTTCGACGAAGCGATCAACTTCAACTTCAAGTTCATATGGCGTTTTAAGTGATACTCTCAACTCAGTATTTGCTTCAATATCTTTCTTAAAGCCATTCCAATTAGTTTTCGCGCTGGTTAATCTGACCGGTCTTACTTTTTTAATCGAAGCATCGCTTATCGTCATAATGATCGGAGAATGATCAGAGGAGAGATCAAAGCTTTCTTCAACTTGTATACAGTTGCCAGATATTCCTTTAACAACAAAGAAATCGATCAGATCTGGTATCTTATTTCTATCAGTCGGCAAATATGTTGGTGTACCCGTTGAGTGAAAATCACAACTGTATTGCATACCCACATTATAAAGCTTTCTACCTTTCTGAGAGGCGTACCTTGAACACCAGAAGGGGTGTATTATAGTCCGTAATTCCAACGACGTTTATCGGTGGCGGGGGACGTAATTTTGGTTGTTGTTGCTTTTCTTGCAACTCCCTGCGCTTTTGATCTTTTTGTGGCTCGACTTTCGGTGACGAACCAGCTTTACGTTTTTTGCTATGTCGATCCAATTCGTTTCACGTGTTAGCTCTTCTTCGTCCGTCTGGTATTCGCGACTAGGTGAGCGATGTGGGCTAACTATATTTTCTTTTTGTAGATACATGTTTTTTATGGCATTATTTTCTTGCCTAGTAAATCTACTTCTTTCTTAAGATCAGGATAGAGTAGCTCCATTCCGATAAGCTTGGTACGGAGTACGTCGTTTTCCCCCTCAATGCTTTTTGATTTCGCTGAGTCCCGTTTTTCACCCGCTTGCGCTTCCGGTGGACTTCTTTTTCCGGAGACGTTCGATCTCGTTGGTGGAGATCAAGATACCCTTGTATTTTTTGAGAAAGGATTTATTAGGTGCAATAAATGGATCTCCCCAGTATCCGTAGAGCCGACCAACGAAGAGGGTGGATTTTCCAGTGTACCTGGATTAAATAATAAAACACCAAAATAATTTTAACTTTAGATATTTAATCTTAATCTTTTTTTAATTTCTCCACATAATTCCCATTTATTTCCATACATTTCTTCAGCCGATAGATCCGTCTTTCAAAATACCTTTCAAAATCTTCTTTTTGCAGCTTTTCGATTTCGACATTGACTGTATTAATAATCTCCTCATTAGATGTGAAGATTTTTCCTCTCAAATCTTTTTTTATTTTCGGAAACAGCCAAAAGTCACACGGCGCTAGATCCGGAGAATAAGGTGCTGTGCGAATTTCATTGCTGCCCGAGAGCGCAAGAAAGTTGTTGGTTTTTTTCAGTAGTGTACGCAGGCGCATTGTCGTGGTGCAAAAAGTAGCGGCGCAGCTCCTCTTTTTGTCGGTGTCCTAGAAAATTTTGGAAAACTTGTGGTTTCCCAGTACCAGTTTCAGTATACCAATTAGCAGTGACTGTCTGACCAGTTTTAAGTGGGATGACGGCAACCATTTTCGCCCTGGTGAAGTACATCGACATTGGGCCCTATCGGGAATCTCCCAGGGAATTTCATTTCCCACGGAAAGTTTAATTCCCAAGAAACATTTCTAGTTATCGTGAATTTCCCTCGGAATAAATTTTCCCAGGGAAAAAACTACCAACATTAAAAAAACGAAATTATTTTCAGAAATCAATTTCGAATTGTTTTGTTTCTGTTTTGACAGCAACATTTCTTGTTGTTTGGAAATTTATTTTTTTTTGATTGGATCGAACTTTAAATATTTAACCATTTTAAGTTTAAAAATGTATAGCATAGGATTTGTATTACTGGCGGTGGAGGAGGAAGGAATAAAAAAAAAGAAATCCGTTCAATAAGACGCGAATTGAGGGATAATTCCAACCCCTTGGAGTTACCACAAGAATTGTGAGTAAAATTTAATGTGCCAAATTATGTTTTTAATTTTTCTTGTTCCAGATTTATCAAGAATTACCGAGTAAATAAAGTTTTATTCAAGTATTTACTAGATGCCCTCTCCGATTCTTTCCTCATGGCAAAAAAATCATTCGCTGTGCCTAAAATCGTCAGACTAAGTGCATGTCTGCGTTTTTTGCTGAAGGTGGGTACCAAAGAGGAGTCGGAAAGGACCACGATGTAGGTCTTGCCCAGTCGACATTCTCGGAAGTATTGTCGAACTTCCTTAACATTTTCGAAGAAAAGCTTTGTCCAGAATGGATCAAAAGCGGAAGAGCAAAGGAAGACGAATTTGTACTTTTACGAAAAATATAAACTTCCGGGAGTGATCGGCTGTATAGATGGAACGCACGTAAGGATTGTTGCACCGCATGCATTTCAGCACTTGTTCTTCAACAGAAAAGGATTCTATAGCCTAAATGTTTTACTTGTAAGTGGTTTAAAAGTTATCTATAGGTATAGATACCCATATTTAAATACGATAAAGTACTAATTTATATTTATAGATTTGCGATGAAGAAATGAAGATTCGTTTTGTTGATGCTACACATCCAGGAGCATGCCACGACTCATTGGTGTGGAAAGTGTCGGAGTTTCGTTCCCATTTGCTCCAACGATATCTGAACGGTGAAAGAAATTTTTGGCTATTGGGTAAAAATGCGATATTTTTTTTTGCTTAACATATAATTTTTGTTTCTTTTAGGTGACGCAGGATACCCATTGGCGCCATGGCTACTTACTCCGCATAGAACATGCCAGGAAGGATCACCAGAGAGTAAATTTAACAAAGCGCATAAAGCCGGTCGCAAAATAATTGAGCAAGTAAATGGAGTTGTGAAAGGTAGGTGGAGATGCATTCTAAGCGCCAGAGAACTTCACTATGAACCCCAAAAAGCAATCCAAATCGTTAATACATGCTGCGCTTTGCATAACATGTGCATATTTTTTAAAAGTAATCTTCCAATGGAGTACGAGGTTGACTCAACGATTCTGGACGATATCACTGAATATTCGGGTGGATCTGAAAGCGACCTACAACCAGCGGGCGATGTGGAATATTTAGCCGTTGGGCAGGCAATAAGAAGAGACATTGGAAACAGCCTTTGAAACATATTTTTTTTATTTGATATATCACATCAATTTTCTTTAATTCACAGTCATAGGAACTTAATTCACAAACATATCCTTATGTATATATTTTACTCAAAAAATAAATAAAATAAACAAAAAATAAACATAACAAATATTTCATTACATAAAATGAATAAACGAACGGCTGGTCAAACGGTAGTGCATGCGATCATATGAAAACACAAGTGCTTTCACTCAGCTGAGGCCTACCAACTCCTACTCTCAACCTCCACGCGGTGACAGCCGGGTGCCTAGTACCTTAATCCAAGAAATGGGTAACCAACCCCGTTTGGCGGATTCTTGGTGGCAGCAGATGAGAGAGGGGGGGAAGAGTGCTTTTCTCACTAGAGCACTTCTTCCTGTTCCAGGCGGCAGCGGACGAATTCCCTAGACGGAGTCAACGGTGGCGTCTATAGTTCCAGTTAGGTTGAACTTAGTGAATACCTTGCACGAGCTGCTTCGACGTATTCGGATCACAGGTCGGTAAGGAATTTCCAATGTTGGTCAGGACATTGGAATAGAGATGGTGGCGGAGGAGCCCTTAATGGGCCAACGGCAGCGCTCATACTCCCGTAGTGGACTACTGGCACCGGTGTACCCGGCCCCTCGTCCTAGGGGAATAATTAAGGAACTGGTCCTCCAGGTTGGGGGTTGTGCCGTCGGGGTAACTTCCCTACCACGTAAAAAGCGCATGGTTCCGAAACAACCAAAAGCCTCGGATAAGGATGACTCAACTAATGACGACCCCAGCAAACGAAATAAGGACAACGACCTTCGGATCTGTACGTGGAATGTTCAGTCCCTTTACAGACCACGTGCAGCCGAACAACTAGCAGAGGCCCTAGACTGCTATAAAGCAGATATTACCGCCATCCAGGAAGTGCGATGGGATGGGCCGGGCAAAAAGAGGATAAAAAACTGTGACATCTACTACGGTAATTGCTACAGAGGCAACAGGCAACGCTTATTCGGATGCGGATTTGTCATACGCGGCAGACTTAGGCAAGAAGTCTTAAGCTTCCGACACGTGAGCGAGCGTATTATGACTATCCGGATCAAGGCTAAATTCGCTAACATAAGCCTAATATGTGTTCATGCCCCCACAGAAGAAAAGGACCCTGCCACCAAAGAGTGGTTCTACGAGCTCCTCGACAAAACATACGAGCAATGTCCTAAATACGACGTTAAAATCGTATTGGGCGAACGAACGAACGCCAAAATAGGAAAGGAGGACGTCTTTGGTAGGGCAGTCGGTAAGCATAGCCTACACGACATCACGTCTGATAACGGACTAAGGCTAATTGATTTCGCTGTGGAGCGAAATGTCACCATAGCAAGCACATGGTTTCCTCATCTCGATATTCATAAGCAGACATGGCGGTCCAATGATCATGTAACGATCAACCAAATTGATCATATTGCGATCGACGCAAGGTATGCCTCCAGTATTCTGGATGTCCGGCCCTTCCGAGCGGCCAACATAGACTCGGATCATTACCTTGTTGTAGCCAAGGTACGAATGCGGATATCCCAATCTGAGCAACAAAGAAGAATTACTGTGAGAAAATTTAACGTCGAAAAGCTACAATCGCAAGAGACCGCCAGACTCTTCGCTGAACGCGTATCCCGAAATCTCTCAATCACCCCTTTGCCGCCAGCATCAAGTACCGAAGACCAGTGGCAATGCTGCCAACATGTCATCAGAAACGCCGCGACTGATGTGCTGGGTCTCGCTCGCCCACCACCGCGAAACCCCTGGTTTGACGAAGAATGCCGGCGAGTGCATGCAGCAAAACAAGAGGCATACAAAGCGGCGCTGCAAAGGAAGACGAGAGCTGCTCGTGAGCTCTACGAGCAAAAGAGACGGGAAGAACATCGGCTTCTCCAAAAGAAGAAGAAAGAGCATGAGAAGCGCGCGTTTGAGAATATCGAGAGTCTATACTCCAGGAACAATGTACGGAAGTTTTACCAAAAGGTAAAAAGAACTTGTCAGAGAAGTAATACCCGTACAGAAACCTGTAGAGATGAAAATGGAAACCTCGTAGTAGAATCACAGTCGGTGCTGAGAATATGGAAAAACTACTTCTGCAGACTGTATAACGGCGACGAAGACCAACATCCCGCTGTCAGGCAGAATGAACCATTCAACATAGACGATGATAGTCAAAATTTCCGTCCACCTGACCAAAACGAAGTGAGGATAGCAATATCCAAGCTAAAATCCAACAAGGCTGTTGGACCTGACGGCTTACCGGCCGAACTTTTCAAGGCAGCTGGGGATGAATTGGTAGAGTGCATACACCAACTCATTTCTAATATTTGGTCAGACGAGTGTATGCCTGATGAATGAAATCTCAGCATCGTTTGCCCGATCCACAAGAAAGGAGACCACTCAACTGCGCCAATTATAGAGGCATCAGTCTCCTCAACATCGCATACAAGATCTTTTCTGCGATATTGTGTGAACGCCTGAAACCCTTTATCAACAGCCTGATTGGACCCTATCAGTGCGGTTTCAGGCCAGGAAAGTCCACCATCGATCAAATCTTCACACTTCGGCAGATCCTGGAGAAAACCCAAGAATTCCAAATCGATACTCACCACCTCTTTATCGATTTCAAGGCCGCCTATGACAGCATCTATAGAGAAGAGCTTTATAGAGCCATGTCTAGTTTTGACATCCCTGCCAAACTTGTCCGTCTGTGCAGGCTGACGATGGAGAACGCTCGCTGCTCCATCAAGGTCGGTAATGACCTCACCGAGACCTTTGATGTCAAAAAAGGCTTTAGACAAGGTGACGCGCTGTCATGTGACTTCTTCAATATTGTACTTGAACGGATTGTGCGGAACTCACAAGCCAACACCGGAGGCACAATCTATTACAAGTCTGTACAACTGCTTGCATACGCCGACGATATAGACATTATCGGAAGATCTCAGCGGACTGTCACGGGTGCTTTTGCAAGCATTGAGGCGGAAGCGGCCAAAATGGGTTTAGCGATAAACGAGGGCAAAACCAAGTATATGCTGTCAACTAGAAGGGAAAACCAACACCGACGAATTGGACAAAACGTCACCGTGGGCAGCTATAACTTCGAGGTCGTAAGGGACTTTGTCTACCTTGGCTCTGCTATAAATTCTACTAACAAAATCAGCGTAGAAATCAATCGAAGAATAACTCTTGCCAATCGCTGTTTTTTTGGGCTTATAAGGCAATTCAACAGTAAAGCCCTATCTCGAACAACTAAGGAGACTCTGTATAAGACCCTGATCATCCCAGTCCTGCTTTACGGCGCTGAAACATGGACGTTATTAACAGAGGATGAAGATATCCTTGGTCGCTTCGAGAGAAAAATTCTTCGTAAGATTTTCGGTCCCGTTTGTGTTGACGGGTTTTGGAGGAGAAGATTCAATCACGAACTATACGAGCTGTACAGCGACATCGATCTAGTCAAAAAACTGCGTATTGGACGTCTGAGATGGCTAGGTCATGTAGAGCGAATGGACATCAACGCTCCGGCCCGCAGAGTCTTCGAATCTAACCCCGAGGGACGACGCAGTAGAGGGAATCATCGCCGTAGGTGGCGCGCACAAGTTCAAGGGGACCTCGACCAACTTGGAGTGCGCAACTGGAGGCAATTAGCTAAAGACCGAGCTAAATGGAGAGGCTTGTTGGTTGAGGCCCAGGTTCACCCCGAACTGTAGCGCCACCTAAGTAAGTAAGTAAGAACTGATTTTAAAACATTCTTCACTTAAAAGAATACTACTTCTTTCCGAGCATTTCTTCCTCAATTTTAATGAGATCTTGTTTAAATTTTATCTTGGATTCGATTTCTGTAAGTCTCAAGTTTTCCATTTTGTTGTTGTGGCGTTTAATTTCTTCATAGAGTCTATCTATAGACCGGCACATTTTCTTAATGCCTTGAGATGATTCTTCTTGATGAGTTTCCAGAAAATCGGTAGCTTTTTTATTTTTTATGTTTTCTGACATTTTATTCCGAATATATTTTTTCTTGTCGAGCCATACCTGTACGTATAAAAAAAAAATTTTAGAACCACAAGCAAATAATTTTGTAAGTAAATACTTTTTTCCAATCGGATAAAGATTTGATTGGTGGACCAAGACTATTGAGCTCCGTCTCCATTTTTTTCCAGAATTTTGCCAAGTCATACCATGGACTGCTGTTTGGTTTGCGGGTCGTACTTGTAAAACCAAGATTCATCACCTGTAACGATCTTATTGACGTAGCTTGACTCTCCGTTTTCAAACGTATCCAGGAAATATTGAGCAAAACGAACGAATTTCTTCCTGTGTTCGTGGCGGAACTTCAACTGAGCTTACGTCATTAATTTTTCTCTTTCTCATCTCCATTTTTACCTATTGTTTTGACATTTGGAAATAAATATTGTTAGACTATAAGCTACAGAAATGCACTTTTTTTTTTTAAATCTATTAAACTGACACTTAAAAGAGTATTTTAAAAAGAAAGGAAGCCACGCAGATTTGTGGAGACCAAATCCGCATCATTCGACAGAAAACAATTAGTATATGCATATCTACATACGAGGGTAGTCCTAGAAGTACCCGACCTATGTATTAAAGAAAACCATCGCGATGACGAATGTGTGAACTGGTGCATTGTCTTGATAAAATAAAACTTTGTTTTTTTTTCGCCGTTTTTTCTTGATTTCATTTCTCAAACGTTGCAATAAGTTCGAATAATACTTCCTTTTTATATCCTTTAACCCCTCGGGGGGCATAGGGCGTCAACCACGCCTGTGCGCCATCTTGTTCGGAGTTCTGCAACGCATTTGAGCTGCCTCCAACTCATTCCTAAAGAGCTCGATTCCTCCTCAACTGTTCTGCGCCACGTTTGCCTAGGGCGTCCCGCAATAATGCCTGCCTGGGTGAGCGGTGTGGCATCAACATTGTAACCAATCTCGTCACACACCCTCAATTACTTTTTCTGGTGAACACACCCTTAATTATAATATCCAAACACTTCCTTTTTGGCATCACCAAAATAGGAACACTTTTTGTAATATAAAAGAGACCTTTTACAAAATGGTGGTCTTTTTTATATTACAAAAAGTGTTCCTATTTTGAAAAGAGTCTCTTTTTCCACTGCATAGCGTATTTCGCAATGGAGTTGTCTTCGCGCCGTAGGGTTTGTCCAATCCATTGCCACTTTCTTCTTCGTATAGTAATGCTTATAGGTTCTTGGCCCGTTCTCGTATAAAGTTGTTCGTTTGAGATTCGGTTCGGCCAAAAAATTCTCAAAATGATTCTTAAACATTTGTTTACGAAGACTTGTCCACCTTCCAAGTACTGCATCCATAAAGCAGCACTGATTCTACGTTGGAGCGGAACAGTCGTAGCTTGGTTCTTAAGCTAATAACATTGCTTCTCCAGATTTTGGACAGCATTCCGAACGCAGCTTTAGCCTTCCCGATTCTGCTGCACACATCCAGTTCGGTGCCACCGCGATTAGCCGAGACGACACTTCCTAAATATAGAAAGTTATCAACTTTCTCGACTTGCTTTCCGGCAATGTTAAGTTGAGCGCGGGTATTGGAAGTACTCAGGGCTTTTGTTTTGGCTGTGTTTGTTTTTAGCCCCACTTTGTTTGCCTCAGCTTCTAGATTTTGGGCCATCAAATGAAGATCCATTATCCGATGTGAAAGTAGACAAACATCGTCAGCGTAATCTAGGTGTTTAAGGTAAGATGTCATAGTCCAACGAATTCCAGAATTAGCTTCCGTCAATGCTGCACGGAGTACATCGCTGATAACCACCAAGAACAATAGTGGAGACAGTATGCACCCTTGACGTACTCCACTTTGGACTTCAAAGTCCTCCGACACCTTACCATTGTGCACGACGTGACACTTGCCGCCCTCATATGTAGCCTTGATAATAGCTATAAACTTTTCTGGAATGCCTCTCCTGCGCAAGGCCAACCAGATAGCATCTCGATTCAAGCTGTCGAAAGCCTTCTCGAAGTCGATAAACAGTAAATGTAGCGGAGACCTATACTCAACGCATTGTTCGATTATGATCCGTAAGGTGTTTATGTGGTCGATGCAGGAGGATCCAGCGCGAAAGCCTGCCTGTTCGACATCGAGAGTTGAATCTAAATGATCTTTAATTCATTCTAGAATTATTCAAGCTATTATTTTGGCTACAGCTGGAAGAACACATATATCTCTCCAGTTACCGCACTCCATCAAGTTACCGTTCTTTGGAAGCTTAATGATCATCCCCCTTTTCCACTCCTGTGGAAATTGTTCACTATCCCAAGCTCTCCGTATTAGGGGATGCAGCAAATCTGCCGATGTATTTGGCGCCGCTTGAAATAGCTCGGCAGGGATGCCATCAATACCCACCGCTTTGTTTTTCTTGAGGGACTTGATTGCTGTTATTATTTCAGCTTTACTGGGAGGTACGGTGCGAATTCGGGAATTTGTTGCTTCGAACTGCTTATTCGAATTCAAGATCATACCGCCGTCGTCTAAGTGATTTAGCGCTGCAGCAAAATGTTCTCTCCATCTAGTGAGCTGATCCTCATCCGAAATCAGAAGGTTACCGTCTAGACTCTTCACTGGATGTTGTTTGGAGTTTCGACCACCAATGAGCTCCTTAGTGATGTTGTAAACAGTCCTACTGTCGCACCTACTCGCTGCTTCTTCAGCCCTTGAGGCCAGTGAGTTGACATGTTGACGTTTGTCACGTCTCACACTACGCTGCACTTCTTTCTTCTTCGCACGGTATTGGGCCTCAAGTTCGGTTCTCTCTACTGCTGAGGCCGCTGCAATCCGAGCCTTGATTGCTGTACGTTCATCGATCCGTCTCCAGGTGTCTGTAGAAAAAGTTCGAATAATACTCGCCGTTCATTGTTTTTCCTTTCTGAAAGTAATCAATGAAAATTATTCCACGTGCATCCCAAAAAACTGACGCCATGATCTTGCCTGCAGACGGAATGTAGTACGTACATATTGCTATTGATAACATCCCGCTGGATTCGCTGTGGAATAAAACTGAATAATGTACATATGTAGATACTCGTAAACCAAATTCAGAAACACTTTAAACTCCTAGGTAAATATCTACAAATCGATAGAAGCTTTTCTTTGCATTTTTTAAACAGCGTATCCAAATTAGTTTTAAGTAGGATAAGAGTTCTTACTCTTGCATACACACATGTTAAGTTGACATAACCTCTTTAGTGAGCTCCCATTAAAATGCTTCCCATCTTAATGCTTAGGTATACCTATTTATATCATGTAATTCATCAGATAAGCACTAACGAGTGATTGAATTTTACAAAATTGCTTGTGATGCCAAGCGATGAATTTCATTAAAATTATTCCTGTGTTGTCAACCATGCCTTACACTGCCAAAGCCCTTTTGGGGATAATATTTTGAAAAGAAAATTAATTAAAAATTTTAATTCTGCTTTAACTGAGGGATAATATTTTTTGACCATTCAATTGGCGAGGGTTACCCCAAAAAATCAGCGTTATGGTGTTGGAAATATTAAAATGTGTTTTCATAAATTTATTCAATTAAAAAGGGAACCGAAGCACTTTGTGCGTTTTGCGCAACCACTGATTTTTTTATTTCAATTTGCATAGGTCGTTTGTATACGTTGAGGTAAAAGTATGTAGAAGAAGTGCCCCATCGAATCATGTACGAGTATGTATTTCCTTTAACACATAACTTACTGCTATTTACCTTTATACAGAAGATAGAGTTTAAAAGTTGTGTTGATTATGATAATAGTGTATTGTATTTATGTACATGTATTAAATGCGTTCCATAAAAATGCGGAAATAGAAATGATAAAATGAAATGTGGAAATTAAAATGTGGATATTGTGAATACATCATACATACTTTGACAGTTGTTTGGCTATTGTTTTCGTAATTATTTATTTGTATTTAAAGTACTCGTAATTTTAAAAAAATGAGTTCAGTTGTGTTTTGGAAATAATAAAACATTCTACCAAATAATATTTAAAATAATAATAACAATAAAAATATTTTTTTTTTTTATGAAAGTGGAATACCAGGTGTAATCGGTTCACACAAACACACAGTATATCAGGATTTGTTTTCATAAGTGAAACCAGAAGTTCCAATTGTTTTTTGTTTGTAACCTGCGTCGGCCTGTATTTGAATTCATAAGTATTTCATAATTTTTTGTTTAACATAAATACATAATTTTTATTAGAATTACTTACATTTCATACACACAAAACTCATTCACTTTTCTCCAACACAAAGCATCGATCAGAAGTTTGTGATCGACTGTCAAATCGACAATTATCAATCACAATCACGATACACAATGCTAAAATCTGCAATCGACGATCGACAAATGTCGCTCATCGATCAATTATCGACACTCACAATAGGGGCCGTTGTTATAACTAGTACGCGGTTCCCACGTCTTGATATTCATAATGGGGCATGGCTAAATTTTGATCGAAAAACCGTCAACCAAATCGATCACATTGCGATCGACGCACGGTACTCTTCCAGTATTCTGACTGTCCGAACTTTCCGTAGAGCCAAAGTAGTCTCGGATCACTACATAGTTGCAGCCAAGGTACGGATACGGATACCCAGAACGAAGCGAAGTCAATGAAATACTGGAGGAAATTTGACGTCGGACGGCTACAATCGCAAGAGACCACCAGAGCTTTTGCCGATCGAGTTTCTTTTAATCTTAAGCTGAGTCCTATGCCGTCAACAACAAATGTGGAAGACCAGTAGCAGCGTTGCCAACAAGTCATCAGAGATGCCGCCTCTGATGTACTGGGTTTCTCTCGGCTACCAAAACGAAAACCCTGGTTTGATGAGGAATGCCGGCAAGCACATGCAGCAAAACAAGAGGCGTACAAAGCGGCACTATATTGAAAGGCTAGAGCTGCTCACGGTTTCTACGAGCGGAGGAGAAAAGAGAAACATCGACTTCTCAGAAAAAAGAAAAAGAATCATCGATCGAGAAGATTAAGGGATTTTATGTAGGATTGGTGTTCGAAAATTTGGCCAAAAGGTAAAAGGAAAATACCAGGGTTTAAAAGCCAGAACAGAAACCTACAGTGACGAAAATGGTAACATAGCAGTAGAATCCCATGGGGCGCCGTGGCGCCAGTGTCGAACCGCTGCGCGTGAGGTTCCAAGTTCGAATCCCAGAAAACACAAAAAAGTTTTTTCACGCGAACGTCGACAAACACCCGAGAGTATAGTCGTCACGGAAAAGCTTCTCGAATTAAATTGCCATTCGGATACGGCTCTAAACTGTAGATCCCGTCAGCACACAACACAAGTGGCTGCGAGAAGCAAAGCACAGGCACTTAAAGAGGAGTTGCACCAAATATTTTATTTTATTTTATATATTTATTTATTTTTTTAGTAGTAGAATCGCAGTCGGTGCTGAGGAGGAAGAAACACTTCTGCAGACTGTTTAACGGCGACGATGGCCAATATTCCGCTGTCAGGCGGAATGAGCTGTTCAACAGTGACGATGATAGTCAAGATTATTGACCATTGACCAAATATTCACACTACGGCAGATCTTGGAAAAAACCCATGAATATAAAATCGATACGCATCATCTTTTCATCGATTCTAAAGTTTCCTATGATAGCGTGTATAGAGACGAGTTTTACAGAGCCATGTCTAGTCTCGGCATCGCTGCCAAGCTCGTCCGTTTGTGCAGGATGACGATGGAGAACTCTCGCTGCTTCATCAAAGTCGGAAAGAACTCCATCGCACCCTTCAATGCCTGGAAAGGACTTAGGCAAGGTGACGCGCTATCTTTTTAACAAAGTACTTGAAAGAATTGCACGAAACTTATTGCACAATCCAACACCGAAGGTGCAATCTTTTGCAAGTCTGTACAACTACTCGCTTACGTCGATGACATTGACATAGTCGAAAGAATTCAGCGAGCCATCAGTGGGGCGTTTGCAGGTATTGAGATCGAGGCAGCAAAGATGGGTTTAGCGGTCAGTGAAAGCGAAGCAAAATATATGTATGTATGCTGTTTAGAAAAAATGACACCTAACATCGGCGCACAGTGGTCGATTTAGAGTCATTAGCTGGACTTAATTCGGATCTAATTTTTTTATAATGTTTCATTGGAAATGTGTTTTATAAATCAATTTAAAATCATTTCCATGACTTCCCGGGGTAGTATTTTGTGTTGTCGAGTTGGTAGATGTCGGAATTCGCTTATCTTTGGATCAGAAGATATAAACATGGCATGGAGCACATCAGTATTTGTTGCGATTTGGGATATCTTTCTTGAAAACGCGCTTCGGAAAATTTTGTAATCTTATTGACGGGCTTCTAAGACATCTTCCGAAAGCTGTCCGATAGGGATTGGAAAACTTTCAATGATGTCAGCACCGTGCAACTGAATTTCGTGGACACTTACAGGCATTTTGTAACTTTTGCAACTTTAGTTTGACAGAATTGTCACCCAAACGTAGTAGAGAAAAGGTGACAGAAGCAAAATCTTCGAATATTGTCGCACAGTCTTATGTTCAAGCAGCGATGGCAGCTAATGGCAAGTATACGACCGTCAACCCACGGGAGATCAAGGCAAAAAACCGTCCAAACTCTAACGTAAAGACTCCTGCTCAAGTTGGGACATTGGAAAATGTTGATAGAGGTAGCTCACAAAATCCTGTATCCAAAGTTTTCTCCCTAATTCTTGCGAAACTTGAAGAGCAATGCAAAACAAACAAACTTATTTTCAAGAGACCAGTTGCATTAGAAAACAACATTCACAACGGGCGCACTTCAACCCGAATATGAAAGAAATGCTTAAAATTCTTACATGGAACGCTAACGGCCTCATACGGAGACTCGACGAGTTAGAAATATTTATACAAGAAAAAGATATTGATATATGCTTGGTTTGTGAAACTCATCTGACAAAACAAACGAATGTTAAGATAAGAGGATATAGCGTGCATTACGCCTTCCATCCATCGGAAAGAGCAAGAGGCGGATCATCCTTGTTTATAAAAGAATGTATCGAACTCTCAGCGGAAGTTAAGATTGAATTAGAAGCAATGCAAGTGTCAGGATCAGGACGTATATAAAATAAGAAACTATTTTACTAAGGGTATGGCAAATTCAATTAACTTTGTTCACTAAAAAAAGAACGTTTGTACATATGTATATAAAAAAAGGAAATAACACCACGCTACTCGTAAACCAAAACACGACTGCACTCGTTCAAAGTCGTTTCACAACTGACTTGACTACTCGCTACAAAGGATGTCGCATACCAGTCAAGTCCTCGGCTGCAGTGCAGTGTGTTTGGTCGTGACAGTCGGTCAATTCTGACTACAAATCGTCCTGGATTTCGTGGGGCTGATTCTCAGGATCTGTGTCGGAATCATCTTTGTAGGTGTCTTCGTCGAGTTCAATAAGATTTCGGCACCAGGGCTTCATTTTGTCGGAAGCATAGACTGAATTTGAGATGATCTATGCATACCTGGTGGATCTTCGATTAAATAGCGATCATTTCCAAGGTCACGGACGATGATATATGGGCCACGAAACTTTGGCTCGAGCTTACGCGATTCACCCGTGGCGGTTGGCTCGTTCTGGATTACTACCAAATCATTTTCGTGATAGTGGACGGGCTCGGCGTGTTTGCGATCGAACCTACTTTTCCACTTATCTCGTTCACGGCGAATATTTCCAGCGGCTTCTTCTCGTTTCTGGCTGGCTTTCAGGCTTTCTGTACTTTCGGCGTTGTCATCTTGTATAGCGGCGACGAGTCGGTTTTGGATGATGTTGTTGAGCTGGAAATCGAACACAAGCTCATTCGGTGTAAATCCAGTAATCGAATTTATTTGAGAGTTGACGGTCCATTGGAGATCCCTCATCGTGAGATCCCAATCTTTTGGATTGTCAACTGTTGTCCTAATATACGACAATATAGTTCCGTTTGCTCTCTCGACCTGTCCATTGACTCTCGGTGTACGGACAGCAGTCTTCGTGTGCTGGATATTGTTATCGTTGCAGTATCTTTCAAATATTTTCGAGGTGAAAGCAGTACCTCGGTCTGTGACGATGCGTGTTGGTAAGTCGAAATAACTAGTGATTTCGTTCGGAGCATTGATTACGGGGCAGTCTTCGTATTTTTAACAGCTTTAGCGATGAGAAATTTGCTAAAGGCATCGGATAAGGCATATGCGTATTGCCCTTTCGAGATCGAATGAAAGGTCCCAGATGATCTAGATGCATTAAGCGGAATGGAATCGGTTCCACGTCGTCGTAGTGTAATCGACCTTCAGGCTTTCCTCCACGAGATTTGTTATAACAACATTGGATGCATGCAGAAATGTAGTCTTTAACGTACTTACGCATTTTTGGGAACCAAAATGTCTGCTGGATGCGTTTCAGAGTTTTATCGAGGCTAAAATGACCCATGTTGTTAAGACTGTACTGAACAATTCTCCATCGGATTGTTTTTGGTACGACGAATTTCGGAGTATTGCCTTCCTTTCGATAAAGACGGTGATTTTGTCGTTGGTACTCGTTCTTTAGCTGCTTATCTCGCTGCGATTTCCGTTCTCCCTTTAAAATTGCTATGATTTCGCGAATTCGTTCATCTTGAAGCTGCATTGAAAGTACCCAATCATTTACGTCCATGATCACATTAAAAATAAAACCAGCGGGCTCGACAGCAGATGACGGTTCGTCAGGGGAACGACTTAGAGCATCGACGTGCGCTAAGCGACTGCCTTGCCGATGTATGGTTTCGAAGTCGAATTCCAAGAGTTTCAACCACCACCGCGCGATTTTGGACTTCAATTCTTTGTTCTCCTCAACTGTAGCGATAGCGGAAAAGTCGGTAATTAGTCGGAAGGTTTTACCCAATTCAGATACATTTTTGGCAAGACAACGACGACCTGAATTCCTCAAATCATTTATTTCAGCCAGCGTTAAGTTTGACGAGATTCTTATTTTCCCGACGGTTTCTATGTAGCAGTCATCACCTTCAATGATGAGTCGGTTACCCTTCCGGCATAGAATGTCTCGGCCTAGTAGAACGTCTTGACTTATATAGTCGTCGTCAACGATGAGGAGATCGGTGGTATAAACGTTGCCATCAATTTCGAGATCTACCATAACTTTGCTCGTGCAAACATATCTACCTCCCGCGAAACCAATGAGAGATTTCGTACAATTTATGATCCTATCAAAATTGTTAGCAAATGTCTTACGTGCAAGCGTGTATTGACTACCAGGGTCGATGAATGAAATAGCATCTAATCCGTTGACTTTGATGGGTTTCGTAATTATGTCGTTGGATTTCTCGCAAGTTGATCGTGAAGATTTTTCCATTTTGTGAACGTTCGATTTAGATTTTTGTGAAAAAAAATTACTTGTATGCGTAGTACGTTGACAATGAATACAGCGTTCCTTCCGTTGTGGCTCCGAACAGTTTTTCGAATAGTGTCCCAGTTGAAAACAGTTGTAGCATTTCACGGCACGGTTTTGCACTTTTGTTTCGCTAGACACTTTTATATTTGCGGGTTTGCCGATGCTGATTTCCGGTGTTTTACTCTCTGGTAAATTATATTTACTGTTCGACACGATTCGAGTGGATTCGCTTTTTATCTCATTGTAACTACAGTAATTATTGATGTCGCGTATAAGTTGATTACATGTCGAGTAATCATTTGAAATCCTTTTCTTCAGATCAGGCTCGTTGATGCCATTTATGATATGTCGGACGATGGCTGTATCCGGTAATGCACCTTTGTTTCCGATGGACACCATTTTGTAGAAGTATTCTTGTGGCGTTTCACTTTGGCTGCGTGTTGTATTTGCCATCTTTATGTGTACATCAGCCACATTTTCACTACACGGAAAGTCAAAAAGAAATTTGTCCACGAATTGTTGCCACTCGGTGAACACTTCCTGCGAATCGACCAAATATTTCGCTGGTCCTTGCATTTTCTGTTGCACGGCAAAAAGTACTGATCGATCGTCCCATTTGTATGCACTTCTTAACATGTCAACCCGTTTTAAAAATTGGTTTGAACTTGACGATTTGTCCGACGATGGGTCAAATTCCGGTAAAAGGTTAATTATATCGCGCACGTCTGCATAATGGTTGAAAACTGGTTTTGTTTGCACATCACTGTACGGCTGCGATGCATACGGTGTAGTAGTATTGTTACACATATACGTCGGATTAGTGTGTGTGAATGAAACCGTATGTGTAATAAACGGCACACTCCCATAATTACTCGGCGTTGCATATGCGTAATCGTTTCTGGCGTCACTATACGGTTGCGATGGATACGGGGTTGTAAAATGATGATGCGTAGATGCTGCATTTGTGTTAGTGTACGATGTTTGAACTTCACCAAACGGCTGTGAAGCAAACTGTACACTCGGATTTACGGTCGGTTGTGTATACGTATAAGGGTACTGATTTATACCTCCACTATACGGCTGTGGAGCGAACGATACAGTCGGGTTATGGTGAGGATTATTTGTCGTCGTATGGGTAAAGGATGTTTGCGGTGTATACATATGTATTTGTGTTGGCGACGTATTCAAACCAGACACAGACGGTACGAAATGAGGCGGAGCCAAAGTATCAATAGCAGACACGCATGGCGGAAAGGACGAAGCGAATTGTGAAGACGGTGTAGTGTGCATGAGTGTATTTTGGCGACATACTGGCGGGCGACGAGCGTCGTGCTCTCCGACGAGAGAATGATTTGGCGACGATATTACTGGTGGCGGAAAATGCGTTTGAAGGTAAGCTGGCGCCGGCGAGCCGTTGTTCGAAGCGAGCTTCGCCATGCAATTCTCCAGACTATGCAACCGATTTAACACATTCTGCGGTACGTGACCACTAGTATATTCGACATCACTAAACTCCTCGAGACGTTGTATGAGAGCTGCCTTTGTACCCGTTGTTGGCAGTCCCGCTTCCTCACACTTTTTCCGTAGAGCGAACACTTTCATACTGCGCAAATTCAACATGTTTTTTTTTTCGAACGCGAACACGTACATAATATTGCAAAGTATTTATTTTTCTCGATGTCTTTTTTTTCACGAATTTAGAAATTTGCCACGATCTCACTTCTGATTATGTCAGGATCAGGACGTATTTAAAATAAGAAACTATTTTACTAAGGGTATGGCAAATTCAATTAACTTTATTCACTAAAAAAAAGAACGTTTGTACATATGTATATAAAAAAGGAAATAACACCACGCTACTCGAAGACCAAAACACGACTACAAAAACAAAAAATACTAATATTTGGCGCAACAGTTCTTTAAAGTGCCAGGGCCTAGCTTCTCGCAACCACTCACGTTGTGTGCGTTATACCAAAACACGACTGCACTCGTTCAAAGTCGTTTCACAACTGACTTGACTACTCGCTACAAAGGATGTCGCATACCAGTCAAGTCCTCGGCTGCAGTGCAGTGTGTTTGGTCGTGACACAAGTAAGCACGGTACCTGTTAGAAGTAGACATTTTGCCTTCAACATTTCGTCGATATATTGTCCACTACGATGTAAACTTGAAGAAACTGATTTCACAAACATCTTCAACTTCCTTAAACCAAATTTTAATATCGGTGGCGACTTCAATGCGAAACACCCCTTTTGGGGTTCAAGGTACGCCTCTCAGAAAGGTAAAAAGCTTTATAATGCCGGCATGCAATTCAGTTGTGATTTTCACTCAACGGGTAAACCAACATATTAGCCAACTGATAGAAATAAGATACCAGATCTGATCAATTTCTTTGTTGTTAAAGGAATATTTAGCAATTGTATACAAGTTGAAGAAAGCTTTGATCTCTCCTCTGATCATTCTCCAATCATTATGACGATAAGCGAAGCTCTGATTAAAAAAGTAGGACCGGTCAGATTAACCAGCGCGAAAACTAATTGGGATGGCTTTAAAAAAGATATTAAAGCAAATACTGAGCTGAGCGTATCACTTAAAACGCCATATGAACTTGAAGTTGAAGTTGATCGCTTAGTCGAAATCCTACAGAATGCCGCGTGGAAGAATACTCCCAAACCAAAGAAAACGCCGGCAAGCTACATTCAAACTTATCCGCAGGAAATAAAAGAGATGATTAAGGAGAAGAGAAAAGCACGCAAAAAATGGCAACAAACTTTGGCTCCGCAACATAAAGCACATCTTAACCGTTTGTGCAACTCACTAAAAAGATCCATTAAAAACCTTAAGAATAATGAAATGCAAACTTACCTAGAAAGCTTAACGGCAGAGAAAGATTCTAATTACTCGCTTTGGAAGACTATAAAACGTATTAAAAAACCTCAAATTCAAGCCGCCCCAATTAGGAAAAATAAAGAAGAATGGCCAGGCATGATAAAGAGAAAGCGCAAGTTTTTGCCACCCACCTGGAAGAAACTTTCAAACCGTTTGATGGACAAGCTCTTATTCAAAATATAAATACGTCTTATATAGCCAATAGCGTAATAAGAAATGCAACACTTACCGAACTTAAGGAAGAAATAAAGAAACTTAAACCTAAGAAGGCTCCTGGATACGACCTAATTACCAAGAAAAGCTCTAATTAAGCTTCTGTTCATTATAAACGCCGCACTTAGACTAGAATATGTTCCCAGTCAATGGAAAGTCGCCGAAGTCATAATGGTCCTTAAGCCCGGAAACTGGCGAATGAAAAAACGTCTTAAAGACCGATTTCGCTTCTTCCAATTATATCCAAAGTGTTCGAGAGAATATTGATTAGGCGAATACAGCCGGTAATAGAAGAAGGGCATCCCATTCCGGATCATCGATTCGGATTCAGAAGTAAGCATTCTACAGTTGAACAAGTACATCGAATAACACATGTAATCGAATAGTCACTTAAAGAGACAAAGATTTGTTCAAGCGTATTCCTTGATGTCTCTCAAGCCCTTGACAAGATCTGGCACGAAGGCTTAAAGTTTAAATTTCGACAAGTTCTGCCAAAGCACCTATATAATATTTTGGAGAACTACCTTACGAATAGACTTCCATGTCAAATGTGGAAACGAATATTCAGATTTCAAGGAAATAATGGCTGGGGTGCCGTTAGGAAGCGTTCATGGTCCAGTCTTGTATCTATTATACACCCGTGATATACCGCAAGTAAAAGGCACTGAGCTAGCTACATTTGCCGACGATGCTGCTATCTTGGCAGTAGGTAAAACGGTCGAAAATACTACAGAAAAACTGCAAGAAGCTTTGGATAGAGTAAATGAATGGGCAAAGGTTTGGCGAATCGCACTCAACGAGACCAAATCTGTTCATGTAAATTTTACTTATAAAAGAGTAAATAATTTGCCGATCTTTTCAAATTCGGTTTATATTCCGTTTGCAAACGAGGCTAAGTATCTTAGAATGACACTTGATGCAAAGCTGAAATGGAAAACACACGTTAAGAAAAAATACAAAGAACTAGGTAATAAATATAGAGAAATGTATTGATTACTTGGAAAATATTCCAAGCTTAATATAGAGAACAAACTGCTTTTATATAAGCAAGTGCTAAAGCCTGTATGGACATATGGTATACAAATCTGGGGTTGTACCAAAATAAGTAATATTCAAATTTTACAAACTTCTGAAAACAAAGTGCTAAGAGGTATTGTTAATGCACCATGGTATATTAGAAATAGCGATATCCATAGAGATCTTGGCATTAAAACTATAGAAGACGAAATTCAAACCTACGCGAGAAAGCATAGAAGTCCACTAGAAAGTCACGTAAATATTACAGTCCTCCAAGTTTTGGAAGAAAGAAATTGACTACGCCGTCTACAAAGAACCTAACCTTTAGACTTAGCGCGATAAGGAACCGCGTCTAACCTGCGGAGCCGGCAGGAACTTCTAATGGGAAGATCCCTGCAAAACGTCCTTATTTCATGAAATGAAAACTGCTTGATAAGTCAAATACTTAGTTGTAGTAAAAAAATATGAACAAGTTTGTTTTGAAGGGAGGTTTTTTAGTGGGTAAGAATCCCACACTACTATGAGCACTCGCTGTCGATCCTCATAGTGTCTTGTTGAAGATTTTCACCTACCCTCGGAAAAAAAAAAAAAAAAAGAATTGTTAGCCAGTATGACGAGACCAACAGCATAACGCAGTACCTTAATCGAAACCTCACAGAACTTTACAACACCGGGCAAGTTATTAGACATATCATTAACAAAATGAGCAAACAGAGTTGAACTTGGAACACAACTTTGAGGCAGACCTGACTCAGTACTTAAAATAAGTTGATATCGAGCTGCCATTCCACAAGCTGCCTTAAAAATACTAAGGTGATTATTCTCTTCCACCCAGTTTACCGGTTTGTGATAGAGACACTGATAAATAACTTCTGAAGAGAACTGACAATGGAGATATCTCTGTAATTGTTCGCGAAGTTACAATCATCCTATTTGTATATTCCACAAATTAAGGGTTTAAGAAAATGATTCCGTTGAAGATTTTGTTGTTAAGTATAAGAAGAACATTCGCAAAATCCACGCTGGGATTTTAATGAAACTCCTCTGGTATCCCATCAAACCAAGGAGCTTATTATTTTGTATTTTTTTTAATGTTTCCTGCAGCTCAGCATCACTACTTGTGCATCTATTTCTGAAGCGGACAGTTTAAAGAACACATACTAAAAGAATACTTGATTTGTCGCAGGACTATGGAGTCCTTTGAAATGCGCTGCGAGGGACTCAACGCCGATGGCCGATGAAGAGAGAAAAGTTTTGCATCCACCCCAAAAATAACTTTGCGTTATTGAGCTTTGGTTTTTTTACCATTCCTTCCAGGTCATACTGGAAGTAAGATGTTTTCACTCTGTAGAAGATGAATCGATGCATTACACTAAATGACGGCTCAAAAACAAAAAAACGGGGTAAGTGGAGGTGTCTTCTCTGACAGGCTTAATCTTAACTTCTCCTTGCGTCTACCGAATCATTGCAGCGTGTTCCATGCTGAAATAATGGCGATTAAGAAAGTCTTATATTGGCAAAAGAAAAGCGTGATATCCTTTAGATATATCCGCATCTTTTAAGCAGCCGAGCCGCAATCAAATCCTTAGAATCGGTCTCTATAAATTCATTAATAGCCCCAAACTGCCGATCGTCTCTCAAAGAGATGGCGGAGTTGTAAATATTCACTTCTGTTGGGTCCCGGGGCGAAGGTAAGGATATTCCGGAGAATTATAAGGCTGATCCATTTGACAGAATAGGAACAGCTGTACCCATCCTTCCACACCAGGATACTCTAGGTATATCAATCGCTATTTGCAAATCTAAATTCAATCTGGATGCAATCGAAAGAAGTAATCTCAAAGCTGGATCTAAAACGCTCTAAGAATTTGATTTCTCTCAACTGATTGCATATTATCGCTGGAATAGGTGTGATCACAGGACGCTGCCTAATAAGCAAGCGTGCAACAAGGCTTGGCATATATTCGAAAAATGTTTGCAGAAGCTGCATGAACGAAGAAGAAGAGAAAACTATTCCTCACCTTCCATGTACATGCCCAGCTCTTTACCGTACAAGGAAGCTTCACTTAGGAGCTTTTTATTACATCGATTAGGCGATCTAATAGACTTTAATAGACATAGACTGTGGGATGATTAACATGTATCAATCCACGCCCTAAGTCCGTAGTTTACAAGTACCATTACAACTACCTTGACAACATCGGTTCTTAACAAGGACCTATTTGGAGAAAGAGCAATCAACTATTATGTAAGACGGGTTACGGTTTGTACTTCGACACGGTCGCCACGCATTTCGAGACGTCTCCCCCACAATTATTCGATACGGCAACGCTAAATTGGTTTTAACTTTTTCTTGAAATACATTGCATTTATTTATTATGCCCTTCCCATGTTAAATTACTTATCTAGAGTGAATTAAACTTATTAAACCTATTTGAAAGTGTTTAAGGGCTAGGGCAAAGTACCCTAGCACCCCCGAGAAGTGTCGGTTTATCGGTTGTGAATAAGAATATTAAATTATATAAAGTGCCAGTGTATCAAAACCAAGCAGTGCTGTAAAAGAAAAAATGCAAAGGAAAAAGATATAAGAATAAGTACCACTGCATTTAACGTAAAACTCTCTTGCATCCATGCATGTTATCTAAATAAGCATTACTAAAAGAGAGAGCGCTTTCCTACAGCTGCAGGCTAAAGAAGGACTGAGCCGAGCGCTTAGAAAAATTTCCAAGGTCAGATTCAGAAGATCCTTCGAAAAATAGAGAACTTATTGAAGTTAATCTGTAGAAAGCGACAGTTCTAGCGCTAATAAACATCGTGTTTACAGCTCGGCCAAAATAACAGTTTTGTATTTAAAGACGTAGAGGATTCACTGGAATCGTTTAACGACGAAACTAGTAAAAGTGTTAGCACTGGTTGAAAGAATTCGGTGATATCTCTACGGTTTGCGGTTGGAACGAAATCCAAAAATATCTATACACTCGAAGACTCTTGAGGGGGGCAGAAAAATTGGTTGTAGAATCTACGAAAAAAGTGCATAGTTGCGAGGAGCTAAAGAATTTGTTAGAAAAAGAGTTCGGTCACTCAGTTTCAAGCCTCACAGTGCACCGTGCACTTGAATCCCGATTTAAGAAACAGAACGAATCTTACCTGGAATACATATTCCAAATGAGACAAATTGCCAAAAGGGGTAATAGCCTATATTATTGTGGGTATCCAAGACAGAGTTATAGACAAAACAGTGCTTTACGAAACTAAAAATAAAAGTGTATCAAGAAATTTCATTTCAAAGGACTCAAAGTGCCTTTAGAATTCAGAAACCCATTTCTGCGGTTCAACAGGAACCTTGAAGTTCAGCGAGACGATGCGTTACGTGCGGTGCAAAGGGACACTCCGTCGACATTTGTCCCCATAAACGCAAAGGCTTCAACTGCACATTTGTCAAAATACTGTCCAAAGAAAATTTCGAATGCGTCCCAAAATATCTCGCAGGTTCGTCGTATCACTGTATCGTCAGTATACGTGCACATTCTTATGGGCAGCTTAAAAATGAAAGCACTTTTTGACACGGGAAGCCTGGTATCACCTATAAAACAATCGGTTTTAAAAAAAACTTAACAAAGAACTGGAACTTCCGGGTTCCTGTCTAAATAGACTAGGTCAAGAAGTTCGTGTATCAAAAGGTTCTTTTCGTATGAAAATTGTGCACAATTTAAGTCCATGCAATTTTACATTTAATGTAGCGCGTGACGACTGGTTAGCAGATGAAGTGCTTCTCGGCACTGAAATATTGCAATATGCCACATAGAAATTTCGAACGGCATTAATTTTAAGACGACATGTGAACAATCTAACGAGTGAAAATTTCATAGCTGAAATCGATACGGACAGCCTTTTTTTAAAAAAGCAACGAAGTGTTTTGTATAGAAGAAATCCCTAACTTAGAAACTATAAAAAACTGTTTTAGACATCATTCAATCACCCCAAAAAACCCACCAAAGCCTGTGTTGAAATGAACATTGTCTCAAGAAACGAAAAACTAGTATTTCATCGCCCGCGTAGACTAGCGCCAAAAGAAAAAGATGTTGTTCGCGTAACAGATTTCGGAATGGTTAAAAGATGGAGTGATTATAAATAGCAACTCAGATTTTTTTACCCCAGTTGTCTTAGCAAAAAAGAAAGACGGTAATTATAGATTCTGTATCGGCTATCGAAAGCTTAACTCCAAAATAATTAAAGATAGATATCCTTTCCCTAAAGTCCCATTTGGACTTTGTAACGCGCCATCCGTCTTTCAATGGTTTATTAGTACGGTTTTCAAAGGCTTTATATGGGGAAATCGTGTTTTAATATATTATACATGGACGACATAACAATTCCATCACAAAATGAACTCGGGAACGTCGCTACGCTTAGAGCAGTGTTGAAGGTAGCTGCCGAAAATGGTCCACTGGCTGGTGAAATTTTTTAATGATTATTTTGTCAACAAAGTGTTGCTTATTTTTTGGTTGTCGTAGGCGGATACATCACAGATGTGAAATTCTGGCGGACCTGGCCCGGGGGCTTTAGGAGATATAGGGCATCAAAGTTGCAAAAAATCTGGAAAAAATAAAATAAAATACTATAGTGTCAACTCTGAATCTTTGCTTGATGAATCACAATTAAAAATCATACTGCGTAGTGAAATTGCCAGACTGATTGGGCGGTCGCAAGCCCCTGCCAGAGCGCCCGAAACATGACACAGAAAAAATGTTGGTATATCATCTAGTATATACTGCTGAATCTAGAACTGAAATGCCAGATGAAAATGCCGGTCGCAACACCTTGCCAGAGCGCGTCAAAGCGTATTGTGCGCGAGGGGGCTTTTTAATGATTTGTATAAGGAATTGTTGCATATCTTCAAAAATATGCAAACGATTGGAAATATTTTAACTGATTCTGAAAGATTATTTAAAGATATCTTTAGAGATCGTGTATTAAGTTCATTTCTAGCATTTATACTTTCGGAAATATTTAATTTTAAAACCCAACACTTCGAAATGAACCAAATACTTTCTCTGCTCATGATGTTTCTACACTTAAAGTAACATAAGAGGGATATTTTTTTTGTTTTTATTTTCAGTAATTCCAATCATTGTTGTAAAATTTGTAATCGAGAGAAAAGTCTTTACCTTAAGTCAAAACACATTGCATTGTTGACTTTAAACTATAAGTAAACATGTAAACATGAGATGAATTTATTGAGAAGTACGAATAAATTTCTCTGTTCAAATTGCAGCAATTTTAATCTGTCTGTCAATGCAATCGAAAAGTCATGCCATACCGGTTTAAAAAAAAAAACGGGATATAACTGCTGATTTGCAAATAAATAAAATCAAAAATAAATGCAGAAATTCATGAAGACTGTCAGCAAAATATAGATCCATTTGCATTCAACCATAATAAAGAACATTTTTATAACACAGGTTTAGGTAGAACCGCATCAGAAACAATAGCTAAAATTTTATTAGATGTTGAGGTCCTAGGCAACGATTTAAAAACAATTTTTATTACCAAATGTGAGGTAAATGCAAAACGTTTTGAAAAACCTTTAAAGAGAAATGCAATTTGAATTTCTGAAGCGGAAGCAAAAAGAAAAAAGTAAAAATTATCGGCAAGATATAAGAAATCAGAATGCAGGGAGATTTGTTTGGACGCTTGTAGGGCGTATTAACTGAGCAAAATATAGACATTGCTAAGGTATTGTCGTATCCCTTGACACCAGTCAAAACATCTCTATGTCATTTAGATGGAACCATAAGCAAAAGTCACAAATTTGCTTTGATTAAATTATTGAAAAGAAGAGTAAACAGCCAAGCACCGACAAATATCGATGTCATTGTTCTCGATGGATTTTTTATATTGCGTTTTATGAAAGATATTCCAAAAACGTTTGGGAATATGTATATCAAAGAAAATTTTGCAAACGATCACGGGGCTCAGTGCTGACGAAATAGATATAAATTTCGATCATTATTTTTCGCCGTCAATTAAGGACTATGATTACTACGGGAAAATTCATTAGGATATCAAACAGCGCTCACTAAGCTAGGGGAAACTGATTCTGTGTCTAGAGAAGCGGGCTTTAAAGTTATAGATATCTTTGCGTGCCACATGTATAACATCGAAAATAAGAAAACGGTAGACGACGCAATATTCGAAATATTTAATAATACGTACATATAAGGCAAAGGCTCTCAAAGAAGAATTTTTCGTCAAACTCAAAAGTTTCGATGCTTGTCATCCTGTCGATCTGAAATACGACAACAGCTCTTACGCACCCAATATACATATGTAGGTATAACTTCTATTTTTTTTTTTTTATAATTTGTGCGCGCACTCAAAGGGTTATGAATACCTTTAACATTTTTACACACAGTGCGGGCGTTGGAAAGAATAGATAGAGAGAGAGAAAGAGAAAGATTTTGGTGTAGTGATTCTTGAAGCTCAGTTGGTTATGCTTCAGAGATTCTCCGGGGGTGGCGTTCAGATAACTGGGGAGATTTTTGATATTTTTTGTCTTTGCTTCTAATTCACAGTACTTATTTCCCGATAAGCGATGTCAAGGCCAAATCACCATCAACAGAGCGAACAATTTTTCCAGCCACATAACCAAGCTACTGCCAGTGTTATGCCTTCGCAGTAGTTTTCACAGAAGCTTTCGCAAATGATCGGACTGACTTTATATATTTCATGAGGAAGAAATAAATGCTTGCTGGCATCCGGATTTGAACCATGAACCATTAGCGTGGCAATTGACGACGTTACTACTACACCATTACCACCCTATCTGGAATAATGCTTTTTCTAAAAATCCTACTGCTTTGGTAGCAAAGCAGAACGGATGGCTAGAAAACAGTGGAAGTTATGATTTTGTGTGTTTCGAAGGAGATCAATAAACAGCATTTTTAAACGATGTAATCATTCAACCTTCAAATGAGAAAGACTTTGAATTAGGTGTATCTTAATTTCACATCCGCTGACATGTACATTACTGATGATTATTTAACTATATTTCCAGACAACGAACGTAACTATTGCAGTGACGAAGAATGAATTGATGAGGGAAGTCTCTTCAGCGAAGGAGATTAACGAAAAATTGAGTTTGTTAATTATTACTAGAAAAAACGTTTTAATTTTACAGTTCAATTACAATTGCATTAACAGACAGATTAAAACTGCTGCAATTTGAACAGAGAATTCCTTTTAATTTATTCGTACTTCTCAATAAACTCATCTCATGTTTAAGTATAGTTAAAAGCAATGCAATGTTTTAACCTTTTTTTCATTTTTTTCCCGATTGCAGATTTTACAACTGAAAATAAAAAAAAATAAAATAAAAAATATCTCTCTTAGGTTACTTTAGGTGTATAAACAACATGGCCAGAAAATGTATTTGGTTCCTTTCGAAATGTTGGGTTTTAAAATCAAATATTTTCCAAAGTATAAATGTTAGGACTGAACTTAATACACGATTTTAAAGATCTTTTAATAATCTTTTAGAATCATATTTCTAATCATTTGCGTATTTTTTAAGATATGCTTTAATTCCTTATACAAACCTTTAAAAAATCGATTCACGCACAACACGCTTTGACGCGCTCTGGCAAGGTGTTGCGAGCGGAATTTTGCTCAGGCATTTCAGTTCTAGATTCACCAGTAGATTAGATTAGATTAGATAGATTTTTATTTTTTTACTAAAAAAATTTAACAAAACAGTGTATAAACAAAAATCGGTTAGCATGGCATTGCCGTCTGCCAGGTTGACAAATAGTTAACAATTATTATTAAATTATTAATTATAGCCTAATAGCACAGAAATTAATTAATTCTTTATTTTTCCTATTTTTCTTTTCCTTTTTCTTCAGAAGTTTCCATTCAAAACTCTTTCTCTATATTGTAAAGCAATTTTGCACCTGGTTAGTGTTGTGACGTTATTTTCATTAAGGATTTGCAAGACTTGGCTCTCCGATAAGTCATCGTTTCCAAACACAGATTTCCTTGTTTCTCGCAAAATTGGGCACTTGCCAACAAAATGAAAAGTATCCTCCCTCTCAGATAAATTGCACATGCCACAGACTATCGGTAGCTCATCCCTATGGGGTACATAATCCAGTTTCAGAAGCTCTCCACGCAGTTTCAGGACCGTTGATATTTCTTCTATGCTGAACTCATCCCGGAAGTAATTATTGTGCTGCAAGTTGTGGCATAACCGGCTGTAGACTCCTCTATGGAGTGACCCTGATGCCTCCTCTAGAAATCTTTCCCTGATCTGCTCATCCACACGCGTGATTAATTGGTAAAGTTTAGGCTTCCAACTCCTCGCATCTTCCACACTAAGCTCCATTCCACATCCACTAGCTAGTTCGAGCCACTCTTTGTACCATCCAGTTTTATTTCTTATAGATTGTAGAGCTGCTTTCTTCGGAGGTCTATAGTCTGGCATGTTTAGTACTCTAAGCACGTAATCCACTTGTAGCTTTAGGGTTTTTACAAAGAGTGGTGATGTCTCCAACATGAGCATGTAATTTGGCGTGTTCGGTGGCAGATGAAATGCTCTCTTTATATAGAACCTTAGGAGTTTTTCCACCGTTTCAAATTGTTTTCCTCCCCATACTTGAGCAGCGTAGAAGAGAATGGATCGCGAAACTGAATCAAAAACTTTATATTTGCTGCTATGAGCTATATATTTGTTGTTGAAACATTTTCTCCAAGCAATGTTGATGGCTATTTTCCATTTCGACAATTTCTCTTTGAGGTGCCTTTCCATATTGAGATTTCTCGTAAAATATACTCCGAGGTACTTATATTCCTTCACCACTTGGATAGTTTCCCCATTAAAGTGCCATTTTTCATTCGCGCAGTTTCTGCCTCCACCTTTTTTAAAAATTATTATTTGCGACTTACTCAAATTTACCACCAGATTCCACATTTTGCAGTATTTGGAGAGTCGGTTTATTGTAAGCTGTAGAGATCCGGGTGAGTACGACAAAAGCACTACGTCGTCTGCAAAGAGAAGGGCTTTAATCAATACACCTCCATATTCAACCCTTCCAGGTAAAAAATCCACTATATCCTCAATGAAGAGTGCAAATAAACTTGGACTGAGAGCACAACCTTGCCTTACCCCTGATCGCGAACGAAACCATTCTGATAAGCCCTCACCATTCCATACAGCTGCTTTGGTATCCTAGTACAGATTTTTAATCACACGTCCGAACTTCAGCGACATGCCCATGCCAAAGAGTTTGTAGAATAAAGCATTCCGGTCCACTGAGTCAAAAGCTGCCTTGAAGTCCACGAAGAATGCATATAGTTTCCTATTCCTCAGGAGAAAGGAATCCACGATACTATTTAAAACAAACACGTGATCAACAGTGAAATATCCTGGTCGGAAACCCGCTTGATATTCTTTGATCAGATTATTGGTATCTATCCATGCACTTAGTCGACTTTGCAATATCGATGTAAAAATTTTATATGACGCATTTAAGAATGAAATGCCTCTATAGTTCCCTGGGTCCGTCATACAACCTTTTTTATGAATCGGAAAGATCAGGGCTTCCTTGAAGCGCTGTGGTATTATCCCATTTTCCAAAATGTTGTTGAACTAGTAGGTAAGATTCGTGTTCAGTTCGTTAGAACCATATTTGTAGAATTCGCTGGTATCCCGTCCGATCCTGCAGCTTTACCATCCTTAAGACTACTAAGTGCCTCAACAACGTCCTGCAATACAATTAGCCTATCCAACATTTCGTTCTGGAAGCCAGGCATGGCATACTGCATTTTAAGCGTACTGCCAGATGGGTTCAGAAGCCTCTCAAAATGAGCTTGAAGGACGGTTAGGTTTAGTACCCTGTCTATGACATAATTTCCACCATTTAGTTTTTTAGCCAGTTTCCAGAATTCTGAGGGATTATTACACTGCACTAGTCTTTGAGCCTCTGATTCATAATGCATTCTCCTTTTTGCTGTGCAAAGCTCTTTAAACTCTATATTAGCCTTAATGTATGAATTTTTCATTGCAGATTCATTAAAAATCCGGAATAATTTCAGCCATCTGAACGACAGTCGCCTCGCCTTACTGCACTCATTATCAAACCAAGGTTCTTTGTATCGTTGATTTTTGTAATTTTGTTGGTTGTTGATTGGAAACAATTCCTTTATAATATGTTCAATTCTGTCGAAGTCCACATAATTCCGGGATTGTAGCTGCTCCTCCAATTGCCTTCTATATGCCGATGCTTTAGCCTTGTTCCATATTAGCTTTGGGAGAAGATTCATATTCCTTGTACCCAAGTCACCCGTTACTATCAGCTCAAAGGTCACAACAATAGGGAAATGATCTGAATATGGAACTTGCATCATTCTTCTTCTTTGCCCACTCTTGCGTTCAGATCTCTTATCACACAAACGTGTCGGTTACCGCAGCACATCGCTACTTCGTGTAGCTTCTCAAAATCACTATGCCAATGATTGCAATTTAAATACGATGGTACTATACAGAATATTTCCGGACCATATTTGAAAGAAACATATATCCCATCCTCTAAAATTTTGAATTCCCTGTTGATGTTATTAAGATCTCTTTTGAATCCAAAAAACACCCTCCACTGGCTCACCAGTATATACTAGATGATTTACCAAAATTTGAGTGTGGATAAAACAACTTAAAAATTTGAGTTTCTCTGTCATGTTTCGGCCGCTCTGCCAAGGGTTTGCGGCCACCCAATCACTCTGGCAATTTCACTACACAATCTTCTTCATCTTCTTTTTATCACCGCATTTCTACTGATCCGCCTGTGGGGTTCGCCTAGTTTCACTACACAATACGATTTATAATTGTGATTCATCAAGCAAAGATTCAGACTCGACATTATCTTTTTTTTTCAAATTTGTTTACAACTTTGATGCCCTATACCCCCTAAAGCGCCCGGCATAGGTCCCCCACAATTTCACATCTTTGATGTATCCGACCACGATAACCAAAAAATAAGCAAAATTTAGTTGACAAAATAATCATGAAAAAATTTCACGAGGTCTTAGTCTATGATAAAATGGGAGAAATGTAGATTTGTTCAAACATCGATTAAGTTTCTAGGCCACATCGTCGAATCCGGTACTGTCAAAAAAGAAAAAAACAAAGGCTGTACGAAATTTCCGACAGCCAAAAAACTGTAAAGAAATTCAGAGCTTTTTAGAGTTAACTGGATTTTTTAGAAAGTTTATTTCCCAAGTGGCAAAGCCTCTGTCTGATCTTACATGCAAAAATTCAGATTTTGTTTTCGGTAACAAAAAGCGCAAAGCATTTCAAACTTCAAAAAATTTCTTATGCCAAGATCCAATGCTAAAACTATTCAACTCAAAAATACCAACAGAACTGCACACTGATGCTAGCCAAGCAGGACTTGGGACTTATTGCAACGCCACGAATATAACGCTCTACACGCTACACCCAGTTTTCTTCAAAACGTCTGCTACAGAAGAAAAATACAGCTCCTACGAACTCGAAGTATTATCTATAATACGATCACTGAAAAACTCAGAGTCTACTTACTAGGAAATGAGTTCAAGATATTTACAGATTGCAAGGCATTCCAACTATGAAGAAAAAAAGAGTTATATGCCAAAGTTGCCAGGTGGGCACTGATGCTTGAAGAATTCGATTGTTCGGTTCCCCACAGAATATCTAAATCCGATAGAAAAAATTGATACTCCGTCAAATACCTACCACATGAATCACCTTGGTCCCATGGCATCTACCGCAAAAAAATATAGACACCTGTTTTTAGTAATGGACACATTCATTGTACAAAGTTCGTATGGATCTACCCCGTCGAAAACACGACAACAAACGAAGTCCTAAAAAAGCTGTAATTTCAAGAAAATATCTTCGGCAGTCCCCACAGAATCATAACCGACAAGGGCTCCGCATTTACGGTAATCAACTTCAAAGAATTTTGTGACAGAAGAAACATCATTCATATCCAAATAACAGCGGGCGTTCCACGCGGCAACGGACGGGTGGAACGTATGAACTCTATCATTAAAGCGATGCTTACCAAAATGTCGATCGATAATCCCTTAACCTTCCCTCCTCCCACTGGGGTATGAGGTACCCCGCAAAAAATTTCTAACCGTGCCGTTACCATTACAATTTTTTTTTCAGCCTTAGCATGCGTATGTAAATTCAATTCATCATTTTTTGCAGTGGTAGGCGGTGGTTTTGAGCGATTTGAAATTTTTTTACATATATAATTCTGTGGCAATACGACATAATAGCTTAAGTCGACTTAAGCCAAAATTGAGTTAATTATAGCAAAATGTTCACAATTACATAAAGCAGTTTCCCCAAATTTTTTAGTTGCATACCTGTAAGGACGGCTGAGTTATGGCGGTAAGAGTAGAGGTGCAATTCAAAAATTTCATACGGTTTTCGCGTAAACCACAACTTTAAACCCTTCTCCTGAAAAATCGTACAAATAGACATAAGCTATTATGTCGTATTGCCACAGAATTTTACTTTAACATTTTATATTGAGTATTATACATATCATGTTTAAGTGTTGTTATTTCGTTTTAAGTAGTTTATCCAGCACTTGAACTTTTGTAGAGCCTTGTTGAGCCACAACTGTAAAGAGGGACTCAAGTGCCAAGTCTAAGATGGGGTTTGAAACAAATTATCGAAGGAGTGAATCACAAAATGAAACGACAACCAGTTTTGAAGCACGACACCAACAAATATAGAAAAACATGTTCAATGCAACTTTTGTGACAGGAAAAAAGACAGAAAAACAAAAAAAAGTGTATGCGGCATGTCAACAGCCTACGTACGAAGAGCATCGCTCGCTGCGTTGTATCGAGTGCAGTAAATAAAATTTGGTTTTTAATACATTCATTTCATTCACTCAAACACTCCGCTTACAATGGTTTGCAACAAAAAATGCGTAATATTTTACATTATTATATAACATCATTTCGCACAACATAAGTGACATGTGTTTTATATACATATGTATATAACTTTGAGAAATTTGACTTTTACTTAACACCTAATATTTTATGATTTTTTTATTAGTCTAATTTTTAAATAACATTGTTTTCTTTTATCAATTTTTTTTTTAAATGAGTGTGAGGACCGCGTAAATAAAACATAGGTGTGAGGACGGAAGGTTAAAATGGTTCCAGAACCTTTCAAAGCTTCAAAAAACAATCAATGCAACTGCGTCAAGAGCGACGAACAGAAAACCAGACAACATCCAGTTGTCGATAAGCGGTTCTTAACAAAGACTTATTTGGGGAGAGAGCAATCAACTATTATAGTAGTGGGTTTAGGGGGCTTCTAGGACAGGAGCTATGGGGTGCAATGTGTTAGAGTGAGAGCCCTTGGGGTGCTGAGGTGCTATTCGTGCAATGGGTAAGAGTGAGATGGAAGAGATCGATTCCTGGAATTGATTCATCATCGGAGCGAGGTGTCATATTTCACGTTTGTTTATTTATTTGTTTTTGCATTGAGATCAAAATTTGGGAGCGAGGTGTCGTATTTCACATTTGTTTATTTATTTGTTTTTGCATTGAGATCAGAATTTGGGAGCGAGGTGTCATATTTCATAGTTGTTAGTGTTTAGCTGGGGGAATCATCATCGGAGCGGGGTGTCATATTTCACATTTGTTTATTTTAGCTTTTGGATTGAGATCTGAATTTGGGAGCGGGGTGTCATATTTCATATTAGTTAGCTTTGACTGGGGGATTCGTAAGATCAGAGTCAGGGAGTGTGTGTGTGTGTGTGTGTGTGTGATTGGTTTGGCTGATTCCTGACGAATTGATTTTAGAGGGAATTGTGAACATGTTCAATCATGTCTATGAATTCGATTTGGAATTTCACAATGATTTCGTGGAAAAAAGTATGAGTCATCGATATAAACGGCAACGGTTTGTATATGTTTATGAAATTGGAGAACGGAATCAGCAAAGGGTTTGATTGGGGAGGGAGAATCGATCGATCGATCGATTCCTGGAATTGAGTTTCGGGGAAATGTGTGAACACGTTCATGACGAATGCTCTCTTCCAACAATCGACAAATTCTTTAATAAAATGACGGCAAAAGAATGTCAGGAAGAAGATTATAATCATGCCATCAAAGTGTGAAATCACTTCAAATGTAACACCTTAAAAGATTATTTACTATTATATCTACAAAGCGATGTCTTATTGTTAGCAGACATTTTTGAAAATTTCCGCAAAGTTTGTATATCGATTTATCAATTAGATCCATGTCATTATTACACTGCTCCAGGCTTATCCTGGGATGCTATGCTTAAAATCACTAAAATGAACTTGGAACTTTTGACCGACATAGATATGTATAATTTCTTTAAAAATGGTATAAGAGGAGGCCTTTGTCAATGTAGTCATAGACATGCGCAAGCAAACAATAAATACATTACAAACTATGATCCAAATAGATTAAGTGAATATCTAATGTATTTCGATGCTAATAACTTGTACGGTTGGGCAATGTCACGTAATCTTCCACACGGCAATTTCACCTGGGAAGATCCAGAGATCTACACAAATGAATATATCGCCAATTTAAAAGACTCCAATGTTGGATATGTTTTCGAAGTAGACTTAACTTATCCAACATCTCTTCACGATATTCATAATGATCTCCCATTTTGCCCAGAAAACACAATTACTCCGGGGAGTAAATTTTCTAAATTGACAGCCAATCTGAATTCTAAAAATAAATATGTTATTCACTTAATGAATTTGAAACAATGCATTGATAATGGCCTTATTTTAACCAAAGTCCATAGAGTTTTAAAATTTAGTCAATCTAATTGGTTAGATAAATATATTTCATTGAATACCGAACACAGAAAAAATGCTAACAATGAGTTCGAAAAAGATTTCTTTAAACTCATGAACAATAGTGTATACGGAAAGACAATGGAAAATGTTGAAAAGCGACGCGACGTAAGAATCGTTACAAGTTGGGAAAATGAGGGGAGACGATTTGGTTGCCGAAGCTTAATCGCTAATCCAAATTTTCATAGTCGCACCATATTTACACTAAATATGTGCGCCATTGAAATGAAGAAAGGCCAATTAGAACTTAATAAACCCATATATCTCGGCTTCACCGTACTCGAATTATCCAAATGGCTCATGTATGATTTCCATTATGATTACATGAAACCTAAATTTAATAGCTCAATTAGGTTAAACTACATGGATACAGACTCTTTTATATACTCAATCGCTACCAATGATTTCTATGCTGATATCTATGATGATGTTATCAATTCAAACAAATCTAGATTTGACACATCTGAGTATCCTATAGACAATCCACACAATTTTCCGCAAAGAAATGGCAAAGTGCTTGGTCTTTTCAAAGACGAGGTTAATTGTCAGAAAATATCGGAGTTTATAGGACTCAGAGCAAAAATGTATTCCTTCAGCATAGATAACGGTAGGGTTACAAAAAAAGCGAAAGGTATAAAAAAGTCTGTAACCAATAACTTAGATATAAGACATTATCGAGAATGCTTAATTAAGAAACAACTTATTTTTAAGCCTATGTATATATTTAGAAGTAAGTTGCACAATATTTATACACAGCACATAAACAAATTAGCTTTAAGTTATAATGATACTAAACGGTATATTTGTAGTGATGGTATTAGCACCCTAGCTTGGGGCCATCACAAAATACCAATAGATTAAGTAATTTTAATTTGTAAATAAAAAAGAAAAAAGAAAAAATAGTTTTTTTATTTTTATTAACTTCACAAACCACTTTGCAGAGCGCAGCATTTGTTGTGATATAAACATTTCTATTCCTTGGGATAGAGAGACATAGATGGCATCGCGGAATATTTCATGTTGAGATCGAGGGGTCATATTTCTGAGATTAATTCGTTTGCCGAATTGGATTGTTGGGAGCGAGGTGTCATATTTCAGAACTTGATTTGATTGCCGAGTTGAATAGTTGGGAGCGAGGTGTCATATTTCGAATTGGAATCCATAGATGGTCTATTGACTGCTGTTTATGTTTTCGATGGTGGACCGAGGTTTCGTATGTTTAAAAAGAAAAGAAGTGTTTAGTTTCAGCATCGCGGCTGGATGATTGTTTAGATTCAGAAGTAAGGTTCTGAGTTGACTAGTGTGGCCAGTATAACTGTTTGTTTATATTTCCAACGATCTGAACTTCTTCTTCTTAGAGAAAAAAAAAAAAAAAAAAAAACCTTGATTAGTGTCGATGCTGCAAATGATTGTTTATTTTTGATGCTGGACCAAGAATCAGACCCAATAATTTGGTGATCATCAATTATGAATCAATTGTTTATTATTTTCTTTCCAACACATTAGATTATAGAATACAGCGTTTGATATAGAAACTTAGCCATCTCCTTCAATAGAAATTTGTATAAATACACTAGGAACTTAGATGGGTTAATTCAGTCATCACCAGCCGTATTATGGCGACGAATAACCGACCAGTGGATGGACTCATCCAATTTTTGAAGAACTTCGAGCAATTCGAAGAATTTTCCGAAACAACAGAGCTGGCTTGGTGCTACACCAAGCTCTTCTTCGAAGGCGGGCGGCTGTGGCAGGGGCAGGCGGCTGTGCACCTAGCCCTCGGATTGCGGTGTGCAGCTCTGGCGATGGGGTACGGGGAGGAGGAAGTACCCCAGCTATCTGAATTGGCGCAGGGCCTAATAGGAATTCAACCATGAATTCCTATTATAGTAATAAAAAAAAAACAAAAAAAAATAAATAAAAAATATATAAAAAATTATATCGTAAAAAAATATTAAAAAATGTTTCATTTATTTAGCTTGCTTAATTTTTCTGCAAACTTCATCGGGAAGAAAAAATTCTTTTACTTCCAATTTCAGCATTTCATATTTCAGCACAGGAGAAAAATAAATAAAAAGATTCAAATCATCTTTTAACTATTTGTGTTTTATTTTTTTCTTTTATTAAATTTACAGCCATATTATATATAAATATTAATTAATATAATATAAGAAAGAAAAAAAAAGGTGTTTTATTTTACTGACTTCCAAGTAAAAATTTTTCTAGCAGGCAAACATTTTGCAGTGCACAACATTTATTGTGGTATACGCATTTCTTTTCCTTGGGATAGAGACGTTTCAATTCTTTTAAAGCCGGGCAGCCGATTTCTTCGATATTCATTAGTTCGACATCTTCATCCTGAAGTAATTCTTTCAGCCATTGGACTTTTTCAAAGCCCTTAACATAAACAATAGTATCTTTGATATTTTCTCGAAGGTATTTCCTAACATTGTGAAATTCGGTGAATCCTCCATCCCAGGCTAAGCCATGATGATTTTGATGCAACCATCGAGCTTGTCTTCTTAATGCTGGTGATAATTGATTAAAGCTGAATGGTGGCTTTACAAGGAAATGTTTATGTTGACCATTGCGTAGTATTGCTATTTCTTTTGCAATGAACTTGTTGTGGGCCCCTTTAAATCCTTGGATGTCAATAACAAAGAACATTTTAGCTTATGTTTATGTGCAAGTGTGTTATCTCGGCGAAGATCTTCAGGCAACTGTCAACGATTATATTTCTCGGGAAACTATTTGAGTCAATGGGTTATAGTTCACAAGGCGATCGTGCAACATCAAACAATATGCAGACGTATTGGGGGGAATTATTTTTGCTGTTTTGATTTCAATGCGAATATCAACTGGGCCATTTTTAATTATTTCACTTTGATGTCTGCAATCTATTAAGAAAATTGTCGCTTGCGATTTAAAGGCATCTCTTGACAATAGTGGCTCAGCAACCAGGCGATTATAGAAAGTTTTTTGAAAATCACAGTACATATTGTACAGCAAACTGTAGTTATTTTTATCAAATGAAAGATTTAAATCCTCACATGGATAAGCATCTGAATTTAAATAGGCTTTTAGGTTCGTAACATTGCAATGGTCAAAAACTGTTGGATTTTCTTTCAGCAAATTACGTTTGTTGGTTTGCAAAGCAAGGATTATGTAGCGAGGCTTTTCCATTTGAGAGGTTGTCTTCACATTCCATATATGATGATTGGTACTAGGTAATGCTGGATATTCATATAGGTCCCAGTTTCGGAAGGCAATTTTCATAGTTTGACCATTATTTATGGGTTTGTAGAGTTGCAATTTGTAAGAATCAGACAGTGTGATATGAGGAATTTTCCACTGTACTTTAAGCAATTTTATTTTTGCTTTTTCATCCTCGTCTGCAATTAATGAATTTTCATCTGTGCGTGAGCGTGTTAGAATCAAATCATGACGCCCATTTGGTATCATTCTCTTGTAGTCTTCCGCAAATCCCAGTACTTTATTAAGGGGTATGCAAAAATTAAAGTATAACCCATCTAAATTGATTGAAGAATTGGGAGACCAAGAAGCATTCAACATCATATCGCTTTCATTTTTGTTTAAAGAAATATAATTTTTAATAGTTGATGTGATGCCAACATTGCGATTGCTATCAATTTCTGAACCATTTAATTCATAGCGAATTTCATAGAATAAGAAAGCTATTCCATTATTTACAAGTTTTGTTTTCGCAGCTGCTGATCCATCATTTTTCAATACAGTGCCCTCAATATAAATATAACTTTCAGAAGGGAGAATATTAAGATTTTGATGTTGGACGCAAATCTGAATGATATCATTTTTCTCGAAATTATTCAAATACGGGGAGTATGTGTGATATTCCAATTTTGAGATAGTCTCCTCAAACGCTGGTTCTTCGAAAATATTCAACATGTCGTTGTCTTGGGAGCGTTTTGATTTAATTTTTCAATCTGTAGCCCAGTGATAATAGAAATTGTTGATTTTGTGGAGCAAGTTTTGATGTTCTCCCCTCGGAGGTTGATTGTGTACTGATAGAGCTACTAGCGGTAACTGCTCTTTTATACTTTGCGGGGTAAGACGAACTGTCATATATTATCATGGTTGAGGTTTAAGATGTAATCGAGCTGTTACGGTTTCACCTCGAAAGTTTATTAGATTTTCGTCTTGGTCCAGGAGATTCAATGTTATAGAACTTATCCTCTTGGAGTTCACCGGCAAATAGATGACATTGCGAGGAACCTCGACTATTTTATACCATGGGCTAACGTTGACCGAAAATTCATGTAGTATATGAACAGGTCGATTATTGATATACGTTTCATCAATTAAATTACATTCAATTCGAACGATATTCACTCTATTTATGTTGACGTACAGATCCGATTCATGTAACTTGTTTGCAGCTAGCTTTTTCTTGCTGAACCCCAATAGTGATCCAATCGAGTTTGGTTGTGAGAAATCAATCTCTATGCTACTATAAATTTCACATTTTAATGTGTTATTATTTGCTTTGATCTTAATTGATATTTCATTGGATTTATCCTTATTATGGGGTTTGAGAGCCTCCTGAATGCAGTTATTTATGTCTTCAATCTCATAGGAACCAATTGGAAATGTTATTACGGCATCACCAAAATGAAATAAATTATTAAAAACATCCACATTTGGTATAGAATTATAGGTCTGGAAGTTAACCAAGCCGCATACGTAGCCAGAATTTAGGATAATTGGAGGAAAATACTCTGTAGTGAGAGTAGATTGGTTTCCGCTTAATGTAAGTGTTATCGACATCGCTGTTGGAACACAAATGAAACACATTTTTTGATTTTGCTCTATTTATTTCTTATTTTCAGTGATTAGAAACTTCAAGCACAGATGACCACATATAAATGTATTATAATTTTGACAATTATTATAATTATAATGAATATTTTCACCCAGATATCTTACAATTTCTAGAGGTGGTCTTAAATTACCAAAACTATCGAAATATTTTACAAAGATTTTTTTATGTTTTATATATGCTACCCAGTGTGTTCCGGGACCACTCTCATTGTCCAAGTTCATTACACCACATTCTTTGTCAAATGACCTTCTGGGCAATTTATCTCTCATGTAAACACCACGAAAATTAGGTATATGGATTTTTCCAAATTTCATAATATCAATATTGGTGAGAGGACGATTGGGTAGCAATTCCATTAGTTTTTTGTGCTCGTGGGCTGTGGTTTTAGAAAAAGTCCGAATCCTTTCTTATGGGGTTGCAAGTAAAGTCCCTTGCCTTGTTTGATTTTTATTCCCTCGACGGCTTGATTGTGACGTTTACTCTCCTCCAACTGTTGCTTGGCTACCTTTGAAGCATTTATAGTTTTAACAACGCCCGCAGCTCCTCCAGTTAGAGCACCAATTGCTGATAGCGCTGCCATGATAGGTGCCAGTGGCAAGAAACCGGCAATTTTGGGTATTGGTATTACTCGAGGAACTCCAATGTTCTTTCGTTTGTTTTTAATGATCTTTTTAGCTGCACGTAAAGCGGTTATTGCAATAGACTTTGGATCATCGTTTATTGTTTTCTTTATGGCATTTTTGGCCTCCATAATGGCTTTTTTAAATAAATTATTTTTTTTACGCTTGATGCGTCGATTTTTTTTCCCCGGTTTAGATAGGCAACCCATGCCGAGTTTTGTTTAAGCCTTCATCATATTCGTAACCAATAGACTATTTAATTTCTCTGGTATTGATGAGTCTTTCGCTTTAACCCTCAGCCAGGCCTTTTCAGTTAGAATTTTATCGGCTATTTGTCGATCGAGCAGGTTTTTATTATTAGCATATGCAATGTCGTGTTCACGACAAGCTTCATCCAATGGATTAATTCCTTGATCTCCTCTAGCCAGACGTTTTTTTCAATTTAGTTCCAGGCCCACAGAAATTATATGAGGGAAGATGTAATTCAATTGGCAACTTATTGATTAAGGAATTTACCAATCCACGCCCTTTGGCTGATCGTTTAAAACTGGGGGGATTCACTTTATGATCAATCATTTATATAACCTTCTTATTGCATGGACAGAGCAATTCTGAATTCCCTGACTATAAAACACCTTCTTTTATAGTGATTGGATTCATTCGACGTTAGTATGCGGTTCATTAATCAACTAGACTGTATTAAAGTGCAGAACTTTGATACGAAAATTGTCGAGAAGAAGAAGAAGAAACATGGAGCATTATTTCCAGATAGTATTCGAGGAATAATTGTGGGTCCATCAAATTGTGGAAAAACAAATGTCATGTTAAGCATTCTCCTCGATGCTAATGGTTTGAAATTTCAAAACCTTTACATATACTCAAAGTCTTTGCATCAACCAAAGTATGCATACTTGAGAAAATTAATAAAGACAATCAAGGGAATGGAATACAACGAATTTTCAAATAATTGTGAAATTATTGAGCCTTCAAAAGCAAAACGAAATTCTATATTCATATTTGATGATGTGGCGTGCGCTAAACAAAACAACATTCGAGAATATTTTTGCATGGGTCGGCATAACGATGTGGATAGCTTCTACTTGTGCCAGTCGTATACGCATATACCGAAGCATTTGATACGAGACAATGCAAACTATATAATTATTTTCAAGCAGGATGAACTTAATCTGAAGCATATATACAATGATCATATAAATTCCGATATGACATTCAATCAGTTCAGAGAATTGTGCGCAAAATGCTGGAAAGATGCATATGGATTCTTGGTTATTAACAAGGATTGCAATATAGAAAAAGGGCGCTATAATAAATCGTTTAAGGAAACTGTAACTATATAAAGAGCTCAGTCATCAATCAACTTTGGAATCGAGCGGTCGCAACTGTCCAGTTTAATACTGCCCAGTTTGATACTGCCCTGTTTAATACTGCCCAGTTTAATACTGCCCTGTTTGATACTGCCCAGTTTGATACTGACCAGTTTAATACTACCCTGTTTGATACTGCCCAGTTTGATACTGCCCAGTTTAATACTGCCCAGTTCGATACTGCCCAGTTTGATACTGCCCAGTTCGATACTGCCCAGTTTGATACTGCCCAGTTTGATACTGCCCAGTTCGATACTGCCCAGTTTGATACTGCCCAGTTTAATATTGCCCAGTTCGATACTGCCCAGTTTGATACTGCCCAGTTCGATACTGCCCAGTTTGATACTGCCCAGTTTGATACTGCCCAGTTCGATACTGCTCAGTTTGATACTGCCCAGTTCGATACTGCCCAGTTTGATACTGCCCAGTTTAATACTGCCCAGTTCGATACTGCCCAGTTTGATACTGCCCAGTTCGATACTGCCCAGTTTGATACTGCCCAGTTTGATACTGCCCAGTTCGATACTGCTCAGTTTGATACTGCCCAGTTTAATACTGCCCAGTTCGATACTGCCCAGTTCGATACTGCCCAATTCGATACTGCCCAGTTTGATACTGCCCAGTTCGATACTGCCCAGTTTGATACTGCCCAGTTCGATACTGCCCAGTTCGATACTGCCCAGTTCGATACTGCCCAGTTTGATACTGCCCAGTTTGGATCCGACATAATTCTCAAATATGGAGCTCAATGAAGATTTACTTAAAGAACTTATAAAAACTAAAAATATTTTAAAGAGAAAATATAGGCTTCTCAAAAGTGGACAAATCATGGAGGAGACGGGAATTGAAAAAACATTTAAACCCATAGTTGAACCCTTAAAAGAAATCGCCAAAAATGTCAAACGTCGAAATACAGCCGAGAATGATTTAATAGCAAAAGTAAAGACTCGAAGAAAGTTGCAATTCCAAAGTCCTCCTCCAGAAGAAGAAGAAGAAAAACATATTGATTCTCCAGAATCAATCATTCAGCCAGTGAGGACGACGGCGATGACCACGGTTGATAAAGATGTTTCATTTCGAACTCCCGAAAATTTCGATGTTGCTAATCTGGATCAAAGTACTCCATATAAAACAACATGGTCATCGCCAGCAGAATCGAATTTGGATAACATCTATGGTCCATATTTCGATGTACAATCAAATTCAACAAAACTGGGCAGATCGAGTTTTGTAATTAATGAACAAAAGAACTTCGCGATTGATGGTGAAATCTTCCCCGGAACAGAGGGTCTTTATGAATTAATTTTTCGGAAAAAACTCAGAAAAGGACGATATACTATTAAAGATTTAGATGAATATCTTAAGATATTGCAAAAGACAAATGTGCACATGAAAAAATATGATGGCACCTCGCAAATTAAGGCTAACAGAGGTCATAAGTATAAACATATTATTCGACCTTTACTACAAGGTCTAACGCCACCGCTGGAAGTCATAAAGAAAACTGGGAAAGCATACAACAATAATTTCAAAGATATGAGCTATTCTAATAATCCCGTTGAATATGTGTATTGGAATGACCCCAATGAGCTCGTTGATAGACTACGACTTTTAATTGCATCGCAAAATGCTGGCAATAATAATCATCAAAATGAGATAAATTCAATTATAAAAGAGCTACGTGAAGCAAATATCATATATTAAGACCGGTCCTAGCACACATAAATCAAAAGCAAAATGAGTGTTGACAAGTTCGGAAGGAGTTTCAATCGGCTTCACAGCTCAACAACTGGTCCTCAAGGACCTCCTGGAGAAGGATTTAAACTATTGCCCAGTGGTGATTTTGATATGGAGGGAAAATGTCTAAATAATGTTGGGAGGCCAACATCATTGCAACAAGCTGTCAACAAGGAGTACATGGATGATTGTATAGAATTTCAAAATAAATCCATATATATTCTTCATCAGTATGTGGACAATACGATGGACGCTGTTCACACAGAAATCGCAAGGAGTTTAAAACTGCACTTAAACGGATACTTCGATGCTGATCATAAAGCATTGAAGAATATTAAAGAACCAATTGATCATGATGATGTTGCAACAAAAAACTATATTGATAATCAAATTAATGAGCAATTTCATAGATGTCTTCTGGCCATGGACGCAAAACATGAAAAAAATGTGAAAATATTACGTGCATACATCGATGAACAAAATTTGAATGTACTTGAACTGTTGAATAAGTTTCGAAACTATTTTCTCGATATACTTGAGAAATTTAAAGACAGTAATGATCAGAAGCTAGAAGAGAGCATTGCGGAAGTTAATAAGAAAAGAGAGAATTATCCACCTATTTAAAAGAATCGCTCGAAGAGAATTAATCATCAGTATACGCCTGAAATTCAATCTGAAATCATGTCCAATATAAATACTGGTGCGGTTTTCAACGAAATTTTACAATTTTTAAAAATCAATCAGCACACACTTCTTGAGGAGCATTACGAAGAAATCCTAAATTGTATTGCATTTCTAAGGAGATTTGAAAATGTGACGTCCACAGAGTCTATTCACGGATTTCATTACACCAATTGTGTTTGGTCTTCCAATACGTGTAAATTGGGTCCGGATACATGTGCTTGTTATTTGGTTGAAAATAAAATGTTTAGAATTAAGAAATTGATGTCTCTGTATAATAAACTACAAATAAAATAAAAGAAATTATATAAAAGAACATGTTTTTTTGCTTTTTTATTCATTATTGTATACGATGAGTAAGCGCAATGTTGTTGAGGAATTGCATAAGCCCGCTCGAAGACATTTCATCAGACGTCGAGTTGTTATTAAGGGACTCGATGACTTGTGGCAAGCAGATTTGGTGGAAATGATTCCATATAACAAGGAAAACAATATGCATAACTACTTGTTGACCGTAATTGACGCATTTTCAAAGTATGCGTGGGCTCTTCCTTTGAAGAATAAGACTGCATCCGCCACTACAGAAGCTATGAAATCAATTTTCAATAGTTCTCAGCGTATACCAAAAAATCTACAAACTGACGACGGCAAGGAGTTTTTTAATAGCAAATTCCAGGAATTGATGAGACTGTACCAGATTAATCATTATTCAACATATAGTACATTGAAAGCGTCAATTGTTGAACGATTTAATAGGACTCTTAAGGAGAAAATGTGGCGAGAATTCAGTTTTAATGGCAATTACAAATGGCTATCGATTCTAAGGGGTTTGCTCCACGCATATAATAACTCTATACATAGAACGATAAAGATGCGGCCGATTGATGTGAATAAGAAAAATGCCAAAGATCTACTAGCATCGGCTTACAATCGTATTAAAATCGCCCAAAGGGGAAAATTTAAAGTTGGTGATCAAGTTCGAATAAGCAAGTTTAAACATGCCTTTGAGAAGGGTTACACACCCAATTGGACAACAGAAGTATTCGCAATAAGAAAAGTTAACAGGACTAATCCTGTTACATACTTACTGGATGACTTTCAAGGGCAACCCGTCCAAGGTTCATTCTACGAATTGGAACTACAAAAAACCAAACACCCCGATGTATTTCTAGTGGAAAAAATGCTGAGAACTAGAGGTGATCAAGTATATGTAAAGTGGCTTGGATTCTCAAAAGCTTATAATTCTTGGATAAATAAAAGCCAACTGTTGTGATTAAAGACTTTAGTTGAGAACACATAGCAGAACCCATAAAATCAAGAGCATGGAACTAGAAAAAGACTCAATCATAGAGTGCTGTGTCATAAAAACACTTGGAGTGGGCTATCTAGTTCGTTTGCCCAATAATAAAGAAGGTCTATTAAATTGGATCAACTATCAAAGAAGAATATATAGACCATTTGCTGGCGAAAAAATTAAATGTAAAATTGTAAATGAGAAGAATGGATACATCGACCTGAATAATATTGAATAATAATAAATAAAATGCATAGTTTTTTTTTTTTTAAAGATATATTCTTTTTAATACAATTTATTGTTGAAATGTTCAAAACATAATAATAAAACATTTATTTATTCAAAAGATTTATTGTTTTTTTTTTTGTATATTTATTTCAAGACATTTTTTTTTCTTGTTTAATAAAATGTTAGGAAAGTTTGTGAATATTGGATGTCTTCGGCTGTAGCTTCCTCAGCTATTGGATGGAACTGCACTTCGTGGCTATTTCCAACTGCTTGCACCACAACCATTTCAGCTTTTGATAGTTGCTTCAAAATGTCTTCAGCCGCCGTGTTGAATCGAATTGGTAGGAAAACTTTGCAATGCTCTAACTCTACGAGCACTCTTGGCCCGAATTTAGTTTGGCATTTTGTAGCCTTAATTATTGGGAATCGTTTTTTTTAACTCTAATGTCTTTAAAGGCAATAGAGTCTTGACTTTACCCAAATTGTTTAGAAATTCCATTGTATATATATATATATATATAGGTAACTTGATTTGAATTGATTTGATTTGATTTGATTTGAATAAAACTGAGAGAGAGAGATGTTTTTAAAACTTCAAAATCTGTTTGATGACTGATGTTTAATGCCCCTAATGCTCGCTCTTTTATACATGTCATCCTACATCCAGTTCGTTTCCAATGAATTCCACTCTCTCTCTCACGTACACACACACACACACACACACATTCAGCTGGTTTCAAACACATCATCCCCACTCCAATCCGCTTTCAATGAATTCCAATCTCTCTCTCACATACATTCAGATGGTATCCAACTTGATGACTCATCATACCTTTTGCCAGGAAATCATCGTGAAATTACAAATCGCCGCCGGCCGTTTCCAACACACAATTCATAGACATGATTGAACGTGTTCACACATTTCCCCGAAACTCAATTCCAGGAATCGATCGATCGATCGATTCTCCCTCCCCAATCAAACCCTTTGCTGATTCCCTTCTCCAATTTCATAAACATATACACAACCGTTGCCGTTTATATCGATGACTCATACTTTTTTCCACGAAATCATTGTGAAAATCCAAATCGAATTCATAGACATGATTGAACATGTTCACAATTCCTCTAAAATCAATTCGTCAGGAATCAGCCAAACCAATCACACACACACACATTTCCTCGTTCCCAAATTCAGATCTCAGTCCAAAGACAAAAAAATAAACAAACGTGAAATATGACACCTCGCTCCGATGATGATTCCCCCACAGTTAGACACTAACAACTATGAAATATGACACCTCGCTCCCAAATTCAGATCTCAATGCAAAAGCTAATATAAACAAATGTGAAATATGACACCCCGCTCCGATGATGATTCCCCCAGCTAAACACTAACAACTATGAAATATGACACCTCGCTCCCAAATTCTGATCTCAATGCAAAAACAAATAAATAAACAAATGTGAAATACGACACCTCGCTCCCAAATTTTGATCTCAATGCAAAAACAAATAAATAAACAAACGTGAAATATGACACCTCGCTCCGATGATGAATCAATTCCAGGAATCGATCTCTTCCATCTCACTCTTACCCATTGCACGAATAGCACCTCAGCACCCCAAGGGCTCTCACTCTAACACATTGCACCCCATAGCTCCTGTCCTAGAAGCCCCCTAAACCCACTACTTATTATATAAGACGAGTTGCGCTTTGAACTTCGACAGGATCGCCACGCTGTTCGTGACGTCCCCCCACAATCAAACTATACGGCAATCTTAAATTGGTGTTAACTCTTTCTTAAAATACATTGAATTTACTTATTAAACCTACTTGGAAGTGTTTTAAATTCCGAGTTTTAGTTAGACTTTGTATAATTTATTATTATCTTTTTAAATACATAATTCAATGTAAAGTTACTTTAATTTAAAGAAAAAAGAAGGAACTGAAAATCTTGTTTACGTGCTAGGTCGCTGTCGTCGTGGCAATCGGTGCTTTTGTCCTGTTCGAAAAAATCTGTCAAATCATCGGCATTGCCAGCTTAGCACACTTCCTCATTCTTTTACCTTTTGCTGGCAATGTCATCGACAGTGTTACCAGGTTTGGCAACACTCCCCTGGTAATCTGGAAACTCTGTCCGGGTTACCATCACGTCCAAGCCGGTGTACGCCAAGAACCGCCAGTTTTGTTGCGGGTCGGGTATAGACCCCCGTCGCAGTTTGTACAACAGCTGACCCTGCCTGCCCGTCGTTGCTAATATGAACTTGTAGGCCCTTTCCTTTGGACAGGTGCTCCTTGGGCTTTTCGGGTCTACTATGATGACGATATCTCCTTCAGTAGCGGCTTCGCCGGGTGAAACCATTTTGCCCTCCTTGTGAGTGAAGGCAGGTATTTCTGTACCCATAGCCCCAAATTGTTCACAAGTTATCCAGTTCTTCCGGAGGGCTAACCAATCATCGTAAAGTTGGCCGGTAAGCCTCACCCCATTCGATGAACCCATCAAAAACTGGTTCGGCGTTAACGCTTCGTCACTGACCTCCTCTAAAGGCACGTATGTCAATGGCTTCGATTTAATAATACACTCAACCTCCACTATCATAGTCAGCAAAACCTCGTCTTTCGGATCTCTACGCATATGCTTTTGAGCTAGGGTTTCCTTTACGGAACGAATAAGTCGTTTCTAGCTCCCCCAATATGAGGTGACACTGGGGGAATAAAATTCCACTTTAAACCTTTTGCCACAAACGTCTCCGACATTTTATCTCCATTTAACTGCGCTATGCTGTGTTTAAGCTCTTGACTTGCTGCTTTAAAATTCGTACCAATATCGCTCTACATTTCGATCGGTGTACCTCTTCTCGAAACGATTCGCTGAACCGGCATAATACACGCATCACTGGATAGGCTATGTGCAATATCGATGTGAATCGCTCTGACTGTTAAGCATGTGAAGAGTACTCCCCATCTTTTCACCGTGTGTCTTCCAACTGCTAGCAAGATTGGACCGAAGTAATCTATCCCAACTAAAGATAACGCTCTAGTGAACGACATCAGGCGAGCTGCAGGCAGATCGGCCATCAATGGAGGTATCGGCACAGCTCCTCTATTTTTGCACTCCTGATATGTTTTTTGGACATGTTTCAGAACCATTCGTAGGTATGGGATGAAATAAACTTGCCGAACTTCGTTTACTACCATTTCAGAATAGAGATGCATGCATTTTCGGTGAAAGCCGTCGACTGGGTGATATAATGGTATCTTGGTAGAATAATAAGCCTTTTGCAATCAAAGGATACATTTTTTGAGGCATCGATACGACCTCTTACGCGCATTATACCATTCGAATCTAGGTATCGACTCAGTTTCCATAATGGATTAGACTTGAGTATTGAAACTTCTGAAATGTCTTCTTCTTCTAAAGACATAATGGTTCTTCGTTTTCTTCGCCCTCTTTTGCTAAATATATCGTAAGAACGATAAACACACCCCATGGTTCCACGCAATTCTTTCCAGGTCGAAAATTTCGAGTACTCTATTAATTTTGTGACTTGACACGCAGTATGAGTGAGTACTTCAAATTCATTTACTGTAACATGAGGTGTTGGAACGCTTGATGGCCACGTATCTTTGGTTTGATGCAGGCATTTTGACCCACGATACCACCGGCTCATCGGCGCAAGTCTATCTTTGGATTCCACTTCGAAGCGTCATCACCCACATTCTCTTTACTGGGTATCCACCTCCATTCGGCTTCGTTTGAGCTCTCTAATATCTCGCCCACTCTGAACATCACAAATTGTTTGACTTTCTTATTCACACCACAACTCAAATTGAACAGAGTGTATTCGTTCAACCCGCTCAGTACGTTCACGCCAAATTTCTTGCAGAACAATTTTTAGTAACACCAGAAAATGCGCTATAAGCCCTAACGGATCGAATATGCTCATGAGAATCCTCAGAACTTGTCTTTTTGTTGGAGGTAACTCTCCGTTTACGAGTAGTACCTGTTCACTTAGGATTCCTGAGTTATATAAGAACGAAAATTCATCAGTGAGGAGACCACCACATCCCTACAACCTTTTCAGACTTGTACAGGCCCGAGTGATTCGTGATTTTTTTTTTCGCAGTTAGCTGCTCTCTCCCCTCAAGTCACTGTAGGAGAGTTGCTGATAAAATTCCTAATCTCGAATCCACCCTGCTGATGTATATACCATATGTACCTATTTATCACCTACTTCGCTAAGCGCAGCGTTTCTTCTTCGGTATCTAGGCCGTCCAGAAAGTCGTCGACAAAATGATTTTTTGTTTTGGCTTCTACGGTCCTGGCAAACTCGGAAGCATATTCAACCGCGTTCTTGTTTTTAATGAATTCTGCGCAACATGGCGAACATGTAGATCCAAACGTTGATACTTGCATCACATAGTCTTCTACGATTCCTCTTTTTGCATTTTTCCAGAGAAATCTTTGTGCAACCTGATCAGTCTTATTGACCATTACCTGGTGAAACATTTCACAAATATCTCCGCATATGGCTATCCTCCTTTGGCGAAAACGAAACAATACTTCAGGCAGTTGCTGTAATTCCTCTAGAGAAAACGCATACCCGAGCTGCTGCATCCCACACAATGCGTATCTTCGATGGTATATATGCATTTACAACTGGGAAAATGCGTAAATACCAAATTGTTTTGCTTTTGCCGTCTTGTAGTTCGACATTCGTCAGTTTACGGGCATATCCTTTTCTCACGTAGTCTTGGATCTGCAGGTTAAGAGTAGCTTCTAAATGCTTTCTATTGCAAAATAACTTCGAACAAGCTCGTAAAGCTTTTCTTGGCATTCACACATATGGTCATTGTGATACTCTACTTGTGTTCTTTGAGTTTCGGCTCCGTTACATGGGCCAAACACAGTCCGCCCCAATCTTGTTTTAATTGCTGCTGGTTGACACATGCTTCCTTCACGATGCTTAAGCGAATTTGACAACTTCGCATGATCAAGACCTATCAATAATCTTGGCTTAGCATTGTGATACGAGTCGATTGGAATACCACTCTTCTTCTTCTTCTTCCTTTTATCAGCGAGGTTATGATCCGAAAATAAGGGATCACAACCCTCCCACTTCACCGCATTTCTACTGATCCGCCTGTGGGGTTCGCCTATTTAAACTCAGAAAATATCGGCAGGTCCGCCGATTTTGGATCACTCGGTTACTGAGGCCAATGAAATGCCGACGTCGTCGCATTTGTGTGATCCAGGCGTTTATAGGCCTGCCTTTCCTACATCGCGATGTTTTTGGAACGTGCATTGATATTGCCTTTTTAACAGGGTTCGAATGATCTCTTCTTTGAACGTGGCAATACCAGCTGAGCCGGTAGCGCTTTATTTTTTGTACGATGGTTTCCTTGATGTGAAAGCTTCCACGGATCTTCGAACTTCTTATTCGATCGAGCTTTGTCACCCCTGCTGTCATGCGAAGCATCTTCATCTCAGCTGCCGTTAATTTGCTCTCATACGTTTTGTACATCGTCCAACATTGTGAATCGTATGTGAGCACTGGACGCACAAGTGCGGTGTAGAGCCTTCCTTTCAACTAAGGTGGCATTTTTCTGTCACAGAAGATAGCGGCATTTTCTCGCCACTTCATCCAACCTACGCTTAGGGGTGATTGATGTCGCAATCACAAGTTGCTTTGCTATTAATCATAGATCCCAGATATTTGAACTTTTCGCACTCGGAAAGCATTCTTCCATTCAAATAAATGTCTGGAATAGGTCTAAGTGGATCAGAGAACGGGCAGCACAAGTACTCTGTCTTTTTTGAACTAATGCGATACCCATTTCCCTCCAGAACGTTCACCCACACATCAAGTGATCGTTGCAGGGATGTAGGATCCTCACTTATGATGGCTGCATCGTCAGCAAAGAATAACTGGTGTACCTTGGGGTCCATCACTTTACCTTCAAGCAGATAATCAAGGACTGCAATAAAGAGCAAAGGACTTAAAACGCTTTCCTGGTGCACCCCGACTTTGATTGGGAACTCTTCGGTTACTCCAGCGGGGCATCTTACTTTTATCTTTGCTACTTCGTACATGTCTATGATCATTTGTACATAGGTTTCTGGAACCCCTCGATGTCTTAGCGGCACCCATATCAGATCTCGTGGTTGTCTGTCGAATGCCTTTTCAAAGTCAGCCAGTACAATATGCAAATCCCTTTAGGAATCACGCTGATTTTCCATTATGATCCTTATACTTTGGATTGCATCTGTGGGTGATTTACCGGGGACAAACCCGCGCTGATAAACAGATAGCCGTATTAAAGCTTCTCAAATCGCCGTTCGGAGTCGGCATTAATCTGTAGGTCCCTTCCATTCGTGTGACAAATATAACGCACACAACATGAGTGGCTGCGAGAAGCTAGGCCCTGGCACTTTAAAGAGCTGTTGCGCCAAATATTTGTATTTGTATTTGTATTTTTGTATTATTTTTCGTAGTCGGCCACCTAATACCCGCTCAACGATCTTCATGGTGTGTAACATCAGCTTGATCGAACGGTAGTTATCACAGTTTCGCGTATCACCCTTCCCTTTGTATACAGGGAGAAAGTAACTTTCCCTCCATTGATTCGGCATTGGTTCACCTCTCAAACATTTTTAGATGAGAGTTCTGAGCTATCTGAACCCGATGTCTCCCATCTTTTGCCAGAACTCAGAGGGCATCTCGTCTGGCCCAACCGCTTTTCGTTTCTTGGAGTATTTGGCCGCCTCACTAACTTCTTCGACTGTAATGTCGGGTATTTCTTCACAGTTAGGGGTTGCTCTTGGAAAGTTTAGCCGGGGAAACTGTGCATTTAAAAGTTCTTCACAGTACTGCCGTCACCTCTGCAGAATTTTGTCGTCATCCACAAGAAGCTTGCCATGAGCATTGTTAATGAACTTTGGCGAACGAATTATTTATTTATTTATTTATATTTATTTATTTTATTTATTTATATTTCATCACATAGTTCAAATACATACATTGACAATTTATTGAGTAGGTTTATTCAAATTAAGTATCCTGTTTACGGATATTACTCTAAAAATTAATATTATTAACATAAGAAAAAAAAGAATAAAAACCAGAAAAGCAAAAAAATAATTCAGGGTATAATAATCATGAACTAACCTCGTTAGCATTCCTCCTTCTGGGGCGGCTATTTTGAAGATGGCTCTCGTTCATAGTGTGTCTTCACAGCTCCGGGGAAGATATTTTCTCCAGCTCCCGATACAGGTCCTCCGTACTCTCTGCTTGAAGCTGGACGCACTTCTTCTTCGCTTTTTTCTTGCAACATCTGTATTCCATTTCGAGGCGAACTTTTCGTCACTATTATTAGATCGGCACTTTGACCAAGCTTTGAAAGCCGCTTTCTTCTCATTTATTACCTTCTTAGCTTCATCACTCCACCACCATGTTTCTTTGGCGTGTTGATGGTGGCCTTTTGAAGCTCCTAGCGGTGATTTGGCCTTCTTTAAGCAAGTTCGCTGTAGGGAATCCCACATATTTTGTGCTTTGCACTCTTCGTCCTCAGCTCCGATGATGGTATGAGAGAGGTAATTTTTCATCACGAAAACAAAAGCCTCGACTTTTTCTTTGTCCATATTGTACCCCTTGATTTTCTCAGAGACCCTTGTTTGTTTGCTTTTCCTTGGTGTTTCTCCTGTTAGCAGGAGACGGTGTTGCCGAGCGATCGCCTCTCCCAGGATCACTTTGCAATCTTTTACCCGAGGCTTCATGAAAATGACTACCAAATGCTAGTCAATCTGAGTTTCATCTCCACCACTGCTGAAAGTGATCAGGTGTCGGCTTTGTTTGATGAACATGGTATTTAACACAATAAGACCATGTGATTTGCACATGCTTAGGATGTCTTCACCACGAAGGTTCCTGGTGCCATATTCTAGTCCTCCATGGCAGTCTTCATAGTCTTCGTTTGACTTCCCGACATGTCCATTCAAATTTCCTCCAACAAACAGAAACTCTTCCTTTGGGATGTTCTTAAGGAGATTGTGGAAATCTACCCAAAATGCATCTTTATCTCTCTGATTGCACTAATTTTGGGGAGCATATGCACTGACAATATTCCACACCTCTCCTTGTATTACTAGTTTGAGAGACATCAAACGCTCGCTGGACTTCGAAATGCTCAAGACGTTACCAAGTAGCTCTACCGCAAGGATGATACCGATTCTGTTCCTAGCCTTTTTCATTCCGTAGTAGAACATCTTGTAATCTTTTGTCCTAACGTCCAAGAAACGCGCTCGATTTCCGGTGTTTTTCCATTCCGTGTCTTGGACACACAAGATATCCACCCGCCTTCATCTCTTCCAGCGTGTAACTTCGACCCTCGAATTTCGACGAAACTGTTTCATTATTTTGCTAGCCCCCGGAATCCGTATAGCTCTGATCCAAACATTTCTGCTCCGTCCAGGATCAGTACCATGCACAGCAGTGGTAGTGCGTGGCGGGGTAGTCCTTTCCTTTTAGCAAGTATTACCATAATAATACAGTTTTGCAATATTACCATATTGCGATGGTGTTTGTTGTTTGACACGTGCATGCTCCTGTTTTATTGTTTGTTTAATCTTTCTTCTATGACACCGGTGATCTCCAGTGGTGGTAACCCACGGACTCGCATGCACACTTGTGGGAGGGTTTTTAAGGTGGTATATGTGTCGCTAGGCTCACTTGGGTGTTATATTGTCTAGATCTGATTTGTCCCCTTAATCGCCTTTTACGACAAGCGCTAGTTGGTGGGGGGCGCTACAGTGATATTCTTAGCCCGTCCCTGCACGGGGCAGTCGATTGGAATACCACTCAAGTATTGAAAATATGATTTCAACCCTTTGAGGTTCACTGATTGTGGTGGAAGACTCAAGGATTCCATAGTGCCGATGTTGGAAAGGCGATATTTGCTTGGGCGACTTGTGCCGGAGACTTGCAGGCTTACTTTTTATGAGTGTTCTTCTGTTCGACGTGTATCTGACGTCCACTTTAAACACAACTTTTCTGGTTTGCCTTCTAATTGAAGAACATGTGCGAGATCCCTGTCTATGAGTGTTATAGAAGAACCATCATCGAGTAGGGCGAATGTGTCTACTTTGATGTCATTGTTGTAGAGTGTAACTGGCAAGATCTTTCAATAGTAGAGTTGGTTCGGCGTGTTTCTGCACGAGTGTATGCCCACTTCCTCCACTACGCGAACCTGACGTGCTCAGTATTTCTTCGCGTTTGTGTAAAAGCTTATGATGTTTATAGGAGCATATGTTTACTCCACATCATCTATTTGATGTACACTTACGATTAAAATGAGGTGCTAAATATGTGCAGCAAAGGGCATGTCTTTTTACCTCTTCCCACCTCTGATTAAGGTTCATACCGGTGAATTAGGTATATCGCTCTATGGATTTGCACTTTTTTTTGCAAATGATGTAAAGGTGATGCTCCCGATCATTGTTAGCAATTCATCGAGGTACCCATTCAGAAACGATGTATTTGTTAAACATCTTCTTTCGGACTTTGTTCCGATTGACCTAAAAGTTGTCATATCCGTCACTTCACATGCTGCTTAAGCAACTTGACCCAACCAAGTACTAAACTTTGAAAGATCAACGGCCTCTGTTTGGATCCCCATTTTGTACATACCCCAGTTTAAACGGGTTTGATATGGCAGCATTTCAGTCAGCTGTTTTAGTAAACAGGGGTTCTGTAGGTGATACGTCAACCCAGCGGACTTCATCACATCAACAATATTCTGCACCGACAGTTCGAAAAACACCAATGAATCTAATCGATCCGCCTTGGGCAGGGGCTCACTCTTTATTTTCGCAATTAACTTGTTGATAATAGCAATTCGTGATGTAAAATGAAGATGCAAAATTCTCTTTCTACTATGAGTTCAACTACCGGCGTACATACCACGCGCGAATATCTGCAATTCAACCCGAAACTGCGAAAAGCGACCACAGGCCGAAACCCCGTGAAATTTGGAAGCGAGTCACCTTACAACTTACTTACTTCCTTAGGTGGCGCTACAGTTCGGGGTGAGCCTGGGTCTCAACCAACAAGCCTCTCCATGTAGCTCGGTCTTTAGCTAATTGCCTCCAGTTGCGCACTCCAAGTTTGTCGAGGTCCCCTTGAACTTGTGCGCGCCACCTACGACGAGGAGTTTCACTACTGCGTCGTCCTTCGGGGTTAGATTCGAACACTCTGCGGGCCCGAGCGTTGGTATCCATTCGCTCTACATGTCCTAGCCATCTCAGACGTCCAATACACAGTTTTTGACTAGGTCGATGTCGCTGTACATCTCGTATAATTCGTGATTGAATCTTCTCCTCCAAAACCCGTCAACACAAACAGGACCGAAAATCTTACGAAGAATTTTTCTCCGGAGCGACCAAGGAAATCTTCATCCTCTTTTAATAAAGTCCTTGTTTCAGCGCCGTAAAGCAGGACTGGGATGATCAGAATCTTATATAGAGTCTCATTAGTTGTTCGAGAGAGGGCTTTACTGTTGAATTGCCTTATAAGGCCTAAAAAACAGCGATTGCCAAGAGTTATTCTTCGCTTGATTTCTGCGCTGATCTTGTTTTTCACCTTACACCTCCACCTTACAACACACCTTGTCGGACAACTGCGACATACTGTGACGACCTGGTGAGTGCAAATCGGACAGGGACAAGCCGTGAGGGAGGTTTTAGGCGAGTGCAGCCAAGCACCAGGCAGACAGCATCTACGAACTCAAGGAAGATCCCTGAGCTGTCAAAAACAACAGCCCGTTTGGAATGTGCCAAAACGGAGGGCGGGAGCGAAGTTCTAGACCCCCGACTCTTGGGCAGGGTAGCTGTGATGGTTAATGAGGCAAGGAGTTCGGGCATAGCTCGGACACCTACAGCTCCCTAATTCAATGCCGCTCCGGCCAAGAGGAAGGGAGCTTGCCCGCCAATGCCGCTACCTGGGCAACCGAGCCAAATGTTAGCGCTGTTTCAACTGGTAGAAGCTATGCTGAGGCTGCTGGGGCAGCTCCGGCTGCCCGACGTCATGCTGAGGCCGCGAAAGCTGAGCAGGTTGCGATACTTCCTCTGAATTACCCACAGGAAATGCTCGATGCTGAGGACCTCGAAGCACTCAAGAACGCCATCGTGGCGGAAATGGTCCTGGGATGAAAGCATAAGCTCAAGTTTCAGGGCGTTCATTTTAGAATGGCATGCTACTGGTCGACTGCGAAACTCCGCAAATCGTAGAATGGCTGAAGACCGTAGCGCCCAAACTGAAGCGATGGAAAGCGGTGGGCCTTACTGCATGTGGCAGTGCGGAAATACCACGTGCCCATTCCATCACCATCTTCCTACCACGCAGCGTGGATCGGGACTACCAAACCTCTTTGGCACTCCTAGAAGCGCAGAATGATGGCCTGAACATCAAGGCATGGAAGGTTCTGCATGGTCGTAACGAGGGGACTGGGCAGATACTGGCCCTCGGGATTGACCAAGAGTCTTTTGAAGCCATTAAGGCTCAAAACTGCTCTCTGAGCTACCCGTTCGGCAGAGTGTCGGTGGATGGACTCAAGAAGCAGGAGGAGAGCGCAGTGCACAGTACCAGCGTGAAACCAACCTCAGAGGGGACAATACCGGAAGTGGAGCATCCAGTTCCGCTGACGGTCGAAGCACCAACTCCGAATGTAGAACACGTCGCTCGGAGCGCAGAGGAATTTATGTCCATCTCAGATGACTCGTTATCTGAGGGAGACCTAAACAGTACAGTAATCTCTCTCCACCTGGACATTAATTTGGAGGAGGAAGAGATTCTTCTGACGTAGGGTGGGGCAACAGCCCCCGACGAGCACTAGCTCGATGACCTTCACCGGTAAAATAAAGGTCGCCCAGGTATACATCCACCATGCCATAGCGGCATCAGCCGCAATAGCTAGGATGTTTACCAAACAAAACATGGCCATTATATTGATTCAGGAGCCATGGATCTTGAAAGGAGGATTCAAAGGACTGTCATGCAAGGATGCAAAGGTAGTTTGGGATATAAGGGTGACCAATCTAATGGCATGTATCCTTATCAATAACAAAATTAACTTTCTCACACTTTCAGAATTTGCGAGACTTGGTGCCATTGCAGGTTTCCTTGAACATCGACGGAGTACACCGCACCGTCATCATCGCTTCTGCAGACTGTGCTGGGAAACCAGCTGTCCCAACAGAACTGCAGCGCTTAGTGGAGCACTGTAATAAGGTCCAAATGCCGTTGCTGATTGGATGTGACGCCAATGCTCACAATGTTATATGGGGGAGCACCGACGCCAATACCAGGGGTGAGTCTTTACTAGAATTCATTCTTTGTTCATCCCTTGATATATATAATGTACCCCAACATTTGTTACTAGAGTTAGAAAGGAAGTTCTTGACCTCACGATGGGTAGCCCGAGCATCAGTAGGTTAGTCAGGAACTGGAAAGTATCAGATGAGCCGTCTTTATCTGACCATAGAATTATTGTGTTTGAGTTAGATAGTGCATGTATCATAAGAAACCCAGTCAGAAACGCAAGAAAAACCAATTGGGAGGTCTTCAAAGAAACTCTAGACAGTAATCTGGAGCATATTGATCTGAGGAGGGCTCCAGCACACTATCTAGATTTAGAAACGCGCTAGAGGGCATTAGTACCGCAATTACAAATGCGTTCGAATCGAGCTGTTTCATAAGCAATAGAAAGGGTGAGAAAGATGTGCCATGGTGGAGCAGCAATCTAACAAAGTTGCGTTCTAATACACGCAAGTTGTTTAACAGAGCAAAGCTACAGGGCGGCACTTACAAATTACAACAAAGAGCTACGAAGGGCGAAAAAAGAAAGCTTCAGGAAGTTCTGTGAGAGTAAACCCTGTTATTATACAAAGAGGCCTAATAGTAACTCAAGAATGTTGCAGCACGGCTGGGCTCAATATAAACCCGGCTAAAACCAAAAAAGTACCGTTCACGAGAAAGAGAAAACTTGAACTGAAGCCAATCCGACTGTCGGGCACGATACTGACACCGGTAAAGGAAGTGAAGTATCTAGGACTACACCTAGATAGTAAACTCTTGTGGAAGAAACACACAGAGGAAATACCCAAAAAGGCTACCCGTATTCTTTTGATATTAGATTAGATTAGATTAGATCAGATTTATTATTCAAAAATTCCTTATATAAATTCAGCATTACTTCACAATTCGAAAAATACACATGATAATAGAACTTAAAATAAATATAAAGTAATAAAGTATAAGAAATTCATTTGGTATTCTGTATTTTTTATACGTAAGTAATAAAAATAGTGTTGAGTACCACTTCAATATGTATTTAGATATTTCAAAAATTAGTTTATTTGGGTGGGGTAACCCTTGAAGAAAATTAGAAATATTGTATTTTTATTAAACAATATTAAGAAAGCATTTACTCTATAACATAAAAAAGTGTGTAAGAAAAAAAAAAAACTTAAGATTTAACTTAAACCAGATAGTCAGAAAGAATAGAATCTATGCCATCTAAGTTGAACTTAAGAAGCCAATTTTTTACTAGTTTCAGAAACATTCCAGGTAAAGTGATTGTTCTGAACGACTGAGGAAGTTTGTTGAATAAACGATGAGACGAAGTGTGATAAAAATTACGATAGGCAGTAGTATGGAAAGTAGGAACAGATACAGAGTACAAAAAGTTTCCACGTAAGTTATAGTTAGAAATTAAACGAAAATTACGATTACCAGATTTCATAAAAAAACACTTTAGCACCTTAAAACAATACAAATGACGAACAGGAATAATTTTTAGGTCACAGAACAAGGGGTAACTAGGATGTCTCACAGGTTTACGGCATAATTTTCGTAGGATATACTTCTGTAAGATCAACAGAGGATATATTTTGTTCTTAAAAGTACCTCCCCAGCAAACAATACCATATTGTAATTTTGAGTGAACAATACCATAATAAATAATTTTTAAGAGCATGCTTGAACAGATATTACGCATATGGAAAAAATGCCTAAGTGTACAACGAAAATAATTCCTCAAAGCATCTACATGATTCGAGAAGCTCATTTTCGAGTCAATGATAAGCCCCAGATATTTAAATTCACTAACGTTTTCAATCAGAAAACATTTATCACTACAGCTTAGACTATCATTAAAGGTACGAGAAGATAAGCCAGAATTACAATTGCAGACAGGAAGTTGGAATTTTTGGCACTCTGGTGAATGAAAGTAGACATTAACTCCAAGATCCGGAATAGAGCACAAACTAAAAAACATAATCTTAGTCTTGGGACTTATGACCAGGTTGTGTTTGGAGAACCAGATTCTTAGAAGATGAAGGTCCATATTAATGTCTGAAATCAGGTCTAGGCGGCTGTCAGAACCATATGAGAAGCCTACGTCATCCGCAAAAGCAGTCGGTGTGCCTTTGAAATTAAGTGCAAAAATAGAGTTGATATAAATAAGAAAGAGAATAGGACCTAAGACAGAGCCTTGAGGTACCCCTAAGTTGAAGACTATAAGGTCGCTCCTGATTTCTTCGATCTTCACTCTATGAGACCTATTTTTCAGATACGACCTGAACCATTCTAACATGAAGCCACGAAATCCTGCTTTTTCAAGTTTATTGAGAAGAATGAGGTGATCGACCATATCAAACGCTTTGGTGATGTCAATAAATAGACCAGCAGTGGACTTTTTACTATCAAGGTTAGACATCACATTACCACAAAACTGTAGAAGTGCATCTTCGGTTGATTTCCCTTTTTGAAAGCCAAATTGAGATGAATTAAAAAACTTGGTTTTTGAAAGATAACTCACTATCCTATTCTTTATCAGCTTTTCGAAAATTTTACTTATAGCTGGAAGAAGAGATATAGGCCTATAATTGCACATTTCTATAGGAGAACCCTTTTTAAACAACGGAACAACATCTGCACACTATGCAGGAGCCTAACGGGTAAGTCTTGGGGGTTTAGTCCAAACATTCTAAGATGGATCTAGATTGCCATTGTGAGACCAATAATCACTTATGGAGCAATAGCATGGGCAAAGCGAACTAGTCTAGTCTCAATGAGGGAGACACTCACTAAAGTTCAAAGACTTGCGTGCCTCTGCATCACTGGGGCCATGCGAACATGTCCAACTGCAGCCATGGAAGTACTCCTGGAGCTAACACCGCTCCATCTTGTAGTGGAGCAAAATGCACAGCGGACGATCATAAGGATGCCAAAAGAAGGTATTGGAAGGGAGAAATGCGTTGGTTCGAGAGAATACGATGCACTTCTCAAAAAACTTCCCCTTCTGGCAGTCCCCAGGGACGACAGTATCAGCAAATTTTACTTGGGGAAAAACTTTAGTACAAAGTTAAGTAACAAGAAAGATCGGAGCAACTAATCCACGATATGCGCATTGGGCAACCACACGATAAAGTGGTATACAGACGGTTTGAGACATGGAGAAGGCACAGGGGAGGGTGAGTTTGGGCCAAGGACGAAGCACTCAGAACCCATGGGCAAGAGTATCAGCATCTTTCAAGCTGAAATATGTGTTATAGATATTATAGATGCATCCAACTCAATCTCGAAAGAAGATACAGCAACTGCGACATAGCAATACTGTCAGACAGCCAAGCAGCTATCAAGGCACTTGACTCCTATGTCATTAAGTCAAAACTTGTGTGGGAATGCCTATACAAGCTTAATGAATTGGGCAGAAACAATAAAGTTACGCTTTACTGGATACCCGGTCATGACGGGATAAAAGGTAACGAAGCAGCAGACGCCTTGGCAAGACAAGGGGCTGCAGAACCCTTCATTCGACATGAACCATTCTACGGAATGGGGGAACATACCATACGCGAGGAATTCAGGAAAATGGAGAAAGAAGACAGGGCAAGAACCTAAAACAACACTACAGGCCTGAGGCAAGCTCAGAAACTACTGAGATGTTACAACCGGAAAAGATTCGGTATCTGCCTGTATCTGCCTTAGCACGAATAACCTACGGATCCTAACGGAGCACTGCAAACTCAGGGAGCATTTACGGAAACTAGGTATAACAAATGAAGGCCTTTGCGGATTCTGCAATGAGTCAAGTGAGACTCCGGAATACTTTCTGGAATCTTGTGGGGCACTGACCCACAAAAGATTGAAATACTTGGGCAAATACGAAATATCAGAAGAGTATATGGCAACCATGGACCCACTTCTCATTTTCAGATTCTTAAAAGAAACTGGTTTGGAGAAAGAGCTCTAAGGTGAACTATTCTCGTCAAGGCAAAGAATTGCAATGCGAGGGAAAGTCTAACGAGGGAAAAAACCTCTCCAAGGTATTAGCAGGGGCCATCTTCGTCGACTACGTACCTTGTCGCAGTGAAGATGCTTACTAAGGACCCAATGATCCCGAAGGGCGATTGCAGTAGGGCCACCCATGCTGTATGGTCTTCGGGGAAGGGTATCTGAAGCTAAAGTGTAGTCAACCCATTCTAACGGGTGGAGTGAGCGTTTCATGTAAACCGTGCCCAGGGATGAAAGGCTGAGGGTTTTTATCAGTCGCTAGCGAGCTCCGTCAGGTGCCCTGGCAGGGCCTGTCGTAAATAGCCTTACCGCCAGTAAAACGGGCTATGCCGGCGGTGGACACTTCTCACCGGCTTACTCGTGGGAACATGCATACAATTTCAAAAACAAAACCTAACAAAAAAACAAAAACAAACACAACTACAAATTCCGACGCTTTGCCTCCAAACCTTACGAACAAGGACAACGAACAGACCGACAAACCTATATACGGAGAGACGACGAACAACGACACCTACACGAACCCTTCGGATTCTGATACCAGATCCATTGACAATTCCGCTTCAGATGCGGAGCCCCAGGCAAAAGCCGTATCGGCACGTTGCGGGTGCGCAATCCAGAAGAGGAATTCCCCCAGTGCTAAAAAGTACAGAAACCTTCGCTTGGCAAAGCACCTGCTCGCACGGATTCTCGAAAAACCAGAGAAATCGTGGGAGCAGAAGGACAAGGAGTCGCTGCGCTGGGCGATTAGCGTTATCGTTGAGAAGACCAGTCAACCCGAGTCGGGAGGGCAGGCCCCCTCAACGAGTAAGAGTGTGCCACTTGATAACAAGAGGCCACCCCCAAAACGCGCTCGCCCGACAATACATAACAGGTCTCAGCCTGAGTCGGCGAGACCTGCGAATGGCAATAGGCGTGCCGTGAACTAAGGCCATATGAACTAACGCCATAATGGTGCTAATTCATTTTCAAATGCGAATTAACGCCGTAATCCACTTATGGCCTTATTTCACTTTCAAATGAGAACTAAAGTCATATGGTGTTAGTTCGTTTTAGAAAGTGGCCTAAGTTCTCATTTGAATGTGAATTAAAGTCATATGAAGTTATTTCTCACCTATAAAGGTGGGGATGAACTTCACTTTCTAATGGGAACTTGGTACACAGTCCAAAACATGAAGAGGGAAGTAACCGACAATAACTAATAATGCATGTTTCTTAATACATATGTATATCGACATAGATGCATACATAGATACATATATACATTTTACGGCGTACAAACGGTGAGGTAGGTATGGGGGGGCATGCTGCCCCCCTGCAACCCCTCTGCCTGGGGTCACTGTTGGATTTGAGGTGTGTGCGAGGATGGGTGTATGTAAAGTTCCTTTATATCCACCCAGCATGTGTGGAGTTAGAACGCGAGGGGAAAGACAGGCTATGGATATCGTCAGCGTATATGCCCTATGATGACACAGGCCCACTACCAACACCAAATATACGCGAGACGATAAAGTCAGCCCAAGTAAGCAACATCCCCATAGTGATGTTGCTTACTTGGCGTTGACGCCAATGCCCACCACAACCTTTGGGGAAGCAGTGATACAAACAATCGAGGTGAGTGTCTTTTTGATTTCATCATAGAAACTAACCTCGTAGTATGTAATATAGGTTCTGAACCTACCTTTACTAACAAAATTAGACAAGAAGTAATAGATATTACTCTAGCAACCAACTCCCCAAAGCTAAACATTAGCAAATGGATGGTGTCGAAAGATATCTCTTTTTCGGACCATAACTATATCCAATTTAGTTTGGAATTTACCAAACCTCCATCAAAATCCTTTAGGAATCCTAGGAATACTAATTGGCAGGTTTATAACACATTTTTAAATAAAGAGCTTAGCACCGAGATAACTCAACCTTGCTCACCATCCGAAATCGACCAGATGGTGGACAAAGTCTCCGGAACTATGAACAAAACCTTCTTGAAAGCTTGCCCAATTAGCAGGCACAGAAACGGCAATAAACCACCTTGGTGGAATTCTAACATAGCAAAACAGTAGGAAACAGTTCAATATAGCAAAGTCTTCACGATCCCCAGAAGATTGGGATAACTATAAGAACAGCCTCAGGGTCTTCAAAAAAGAGATAAGGAAAGCTCAGTGAGAATCGTGGAGATTATTCTGTAGCAATATAGAAAGGGCAAACGATTCTAGCAGATTGAGGAAAATTCTTTCCAAATCTCCTCATATCCCTAGCTTTATCCAGAAACCTAACGGAGACTGGACTAAGTCCACAGAAGAAACATTAAACCTTCTTATGGACACGCATTTCCCAGGAAACTCTATAGATACGAACATATCTATACCCCAACACTACTCTATCATGGACGTTCCGGCAGGAGTAATAAACACCCTCACTATTCATTGGGCTGTTAATAGCTTCCTACCATATAAATCTCCAGGTTTAGATGGTATCTCACCAGTGGAACTGCAGGAGGGCATAAAACCCTTAGCCCCCTGGCTCCACGTGATTTTCAACAGCTGCCTTAAATTCAGCTATACCCCATCCTCGTGGAAACGAGTTAAGGTGGTTTTCATCCCGAAATGCGGTAAGACCTCCCACTATAATCCGAAAGATTTCAGACCAATCAGCCTCTCCTCCTTCCTTCTGAAAACGTTAGAAAGGCTAGTCGATAACCATATCCGTTCAAAACTCAAGGTGCAAACCTTATCTAGCTCTCAGCATGCTTACCGGAAAGGTTTTTCAGTCGAAACAGCTCTACATTCGTTAGTAGGCACCATTGAAAAATCTCTTGCCGTTAAAGAATATACTATGGTGTCTTTCCTTGACATAGAAGGCGTCTTTAATAACGTCAATACAGAATCCATCACAAGAGCGCTCGCGGACCTGAAGGTGGACTGCTGCCTTTGCATCTGGATAGAGCGAATGCTGAACAGCAGGCAGATTCTATCCGAGCTCAGGTGCTGCTCAACCAATAGGCTAGCGCACAGGGGCACACCCCAGGGGGGTGTTCTCTCTCCGCTACTTTGGATATTAGTAGTGAATGAGCTACTCACTTCACTAGAAAATAAAGGCTATAAGGTCGTAGCATATGCTGACGATATTGCCATAGCCATATCAGGTAAATTCCCCCAAACCCTAAGAGATGTAATGAACTCGGCGCAAAACTGAACTAGTACTTTTTACTAGGAAATACAAAATCCCGTTCGTAGCCCCACCTAAGCTTAGAAACACGGAACTCAGCTTTTCAAACAAAGCAAAATACTTAGGGTTGACCCTCGATAGTAAACTTAACTGGAAACAGAACATTCTAGATCGAACCAAGAAAGCGGAAATCGCCATCTACACCTGTAGAAAGGCTATAGGTCCTAAATGGGGTCTTCAACCTAATATAGTCCACTGGGTGTACCTGGCGGTGGTCAGATCAATCCTGCTTTATGGCGTTCTCGTCTGGTGGCCTGCACTAGAAACAAGGTGCAACGCAAACTCTATCGAAAGAGTACAACGATTAGCATGCAAATGCATCACAGGGGCTTTCAGGTCCACTCCCACAGCCGCCTTAGAAACCCTACTTAACATATATCCCATTGATATCTTTGGGAAAATGGTAGCATCTAAAGCAGCCCTAAGACTTAGAGAACCTCTCCAGTGGTCAAGCTCACAAATTGGCCACATGAAAATCTTACAAAACTCCAATCTCAGAGTAACAGATTACATATCCCCATCTATTGAATTCAATATCAAATATAACACCACCACCCTGACAGATCCGCATGGGAGGAAGGTATCATTCTAAATGACGCCGCAATCGAAATCTATACAGATGGTTCCAAAACTTTGGAGGGCACAGGACTAGGTATATTTTCCGAATCACCTAGAATAAACGTAGCTCTCCGACTTCCGGACCACTGTAGCATCTTTCAGGCGGAAATATCGGCCGTTCGTGAAGCAGCGCGCAGACTCTCTATATACCCGATAGATGGTTTTTTTTTTTTTTTTTTTTTTTTTGCCTAGGGGGTAGTGGAAAAACGCTAATGCGCACGGGAAACAGTCCCGCTCTGTTTCTAGTAGTGTGAGACTCACTACTCACTACTCACTAAAAAACCACCTTTAACCCCTTCTTTCTACTTGACACCATCCACTCCGGAACCGCTTATCGCATTACTTCAGAGTGGTGTCGTTTTCTTTCCCCTCTGGGGACCGGCTTTTTCATATTCAGCTCCTGGTGCGGGTTTATTCATTCTTGCCGGTAAGGCTTTTATCTACTTTATGTAATTTGTGAGGGAATGTTGGCGTCTTCCTCTCTCTTTTTGGATCTTAGTTCCGTCTCGATAAAGGAAGATATTCTATTCCATGTGTCGGTACTCGAGATCATCTTGCTTATAGCATTTTCCGGGGAAAAATCGCCTATTTCCGACTCCAGTCTACTCCTCTGCTCTGTCCATCTGCTACAGGCGAAAAAGGTGTGGAAAGCGTCGTCTTCCGCTGAGTCTCCATATTGGCAGGCTGCGCTCTCTACTTTACCCATTTTGTGGAGGTATCGGTTGAAATACCCATGTCCGGTTAGGAATTGAGTGACAAAGTAGTTCACTTCGCCGTGTTCCCGCTCTGTCCAAGCCGTGACGTCTGTAATCAGCCTCGCTGTCCACCTCCCCCTCGTTTCAGCGCTCCACCTTCTCTGCCAAGCCTGCTTGGTAAGCTCTTTCGCTTCAGCGACTGCCAGTTGAGCCCCTACTTCCGCCTTCTTGTCGTGGGCGTACTTCCTCTCTGTCGCTAGGAGGTCGATGGGGGTCACACCCGCAACTACGAGGACGGCTGGTTCCGACAGCTGGTTGCGATAGGAGCTTGCAACTCGGAGAGCTCCTCGCCTTTGTACTGCGGCAATTTGCTTTCTGTACTTCTCCTGTCTTAATGCGTCTGCCCAGATCTCACACCCATACAGAAGAATGGCGTGGGTGATGGACATGAGGAGTCGTCGCCTACTCATTGTTGGGCCTCCGATATTTGCCATAAGCTTACTCAGCCTTGACGTGACCTTCGCAGCTCGCTCAGATGCGGACTTAATCTGTTGCCAGAAAGAGAGTTTAGAGTCCAGGGCGATTCCTAGATACCTTACTGCTGGTTTGCTAATTATAACTTCTGGGCCTACACGGAACTCGGCAATGGTCGGGATCCGTTTCCTAGTCAGAAGAACTATCTCTGTTTTTTCCGCGGCGAGACTAAGGCCATGGGCTTCCATCCAGGCGAGTACTCGTCTCATTACCTGGTTCAGTTTCAGCTGGGCCCCTTCGATGTCCCTTGCGGTAATCACCGCACCGATGTCATCTGCTGGAGCAGCACAGGGCTCAATCCTTGGACCCGATCTGTGGAATATCTCATACGATGGAATCCTTCGCATGGAGATGCCCGACGATACCTTCTTAGTCGGGTACGCAGATGACACCCGATAGATGGTAAGTCTATCGTCCTTTATATAGACAGTCAGTCAGCGATTAAAGCTCTGGAAACGCCAACAATAAGATTTAAGTTGGTCAAACATTGTCGCGAATCTCTTAACGAGATTGCGGACAGATGCAACATTACTCTGTGCTGGATCCCAGGACACAGAGATATTCCAGGCAACTGTAAAGCGGATGAACTAGCTAGACAAGGCGCCGTACTTCCTCTCGATGTAAATAGAGAGGCACCGGCACTACCAATACAATTAATGAAAATCCGTATGTTTAACGAAGCGCAATCTAGTGCAAACAACAGATGGAGTAACCTAGCTACGTGCGCATCGACCAGGAAGATCTGGCCCTTACTTGACGCAAAGAAAACCAAAAATCTCCTCTCATTAAATAGAAGGAACATAAGCCTCACAGTAGGAATAGTCACAGGACACTGCTTGTTAGGTAGACACGCCACTAGAATGGGTGTCCCAGCAAACGATTTCTGCAGAAGCTGCAGAGATGAAGAGGAGGAGGAGAATAGTCTCCACCTCCTTGGCACATGCCCAGCGCTAGCCACACTAAGAAAGAAGCTACTAGGCGAATACTTCTTTGATGACCTAAGTGACCTGTCTAACATAGACATTAGAAACTTAAATAGATACATAGGTAAATCCAACTGGTTTAGCTGAAATGCCCCCCCTCCACATCACCACCACCCCTCCTCCCTCGTTATTGGTTACTATCAATCCCCAAGAGGTACTGCAACAGACACCTCCCAAGATCGATAGCTAACCCTCCCATGGCACTAGACCAGTGCCTGTAAATAACATTGCTGCATAGAGGTAACAGAGATTGATTGAGTCAATCAATCCCCCTATTACTCACATGCACACTACCTACACGGTGAACTAGGTATTAAGGGTTTGACTGAAGCAGTCACACTACCTAGTCAAACCATCCCCTAAAGTTCGACTGCATACTAGTGCAAGATTGACTGCATCAGTCATCTCGCTATACTTTGCATTCCCCACTATTTCCACGGTCCACCTAGGTACGGGTTCGATTGAAACAATCACCCTACCTAGTTCACACTTTATACATAGCAGTACTTAGAGTTCGATTGAATCAGTCACTCTATGTACGCTTATGCTTCTCTACACCTACACGGTCCACCTAGGTATGAAGGGTTTGACTGAATCAGTCACCCCACCTAGTCAATAGCATGCATAACAGTAATTAGAGTTAGACTTAATCAGTCACTCTACTATACGTATGCACCTCTACGCCTACACGGTTTATGGGACCTGCAAATAATAACTTGCACACACAGTATAGGAGGTTCGATTGAATCAATCACCCCCCATCACTTGCTGAACACTATACCTTCTCGGTACACCTTGACTTCAGGGTTGACTGAGTCAGTCACCCTCTCTACCATGAGAAAGGTTAAGAGCAAACGACCTAAGTGGCTCCCTTGGGGGACACCAGTTTTTCAGTGTAAGTCGTGACCTGGCATGGATGTAGGAACACGTATGCGAATTAAGTCGTTCGCAGAAGAGGAACTCCACTCGTTCTCCCATACTTCGTTGCGCTGAAGTTATTGCATTTACGAGTAAGTTCTAGTGCCAATCTTAGAAAAGGGCGCCGTGATTTAAGACGAGATCTTACACTAGAGTCGATGTCGTTGTGGATTAGCAAGAGTAAGTTGGCATTGAGTTTGTTGTATGCTGGACGTCGACTTTGTTGGTGTGGGCGCTATTTAGCCAGACGGGGGCGCAATATTCGGCGGTGGAAAATACCTACCCCAGGGAGCGTAATGTTTTAGCGGGAGCACCCTAAGTCTTTGTTGCCAACTTTTGTATGACGTTGTTGCGGGAGTTGAGTTTCGCTGCGGTGTTAATGAGGTATTGTTTGAACGAGAGTGTACGATCCAGAGTAATTCCAAGATATTTGGGTACAAAATTGTGGGTAAGCTGAGCGTCGAAAAATTGTTCTGGCAGTTTAGTATTGGCATACTTGTGCACAGTCTCTACTTTTTAAGTACGAGTACGGCAAGGTCTTTCGTTAGCGTTGCTTCCATTTTAAACATGGACCGGTGTTGTGTGGCTATGGGAAGGTCGTCCGCGTATGCAAATTTTCTTGATTCTGTACTTGGGAGATCATGAATGTACAGGTTGGAAAGCAGAGGTGCCAGCACTGATCCTTGAGGGAGTCCGTTGTTCAGTTTTCTGTGTGAACTATGCTCCTCGTTCAGGAAAGCTTGGAATGGTCTGTCGTTAAGCATGTTGTTCAGGATGGTGGCTATCTTTGTGCATGGTACGACTTGAAGAAGCTTCAGGATCAAACCGTTTCTCCAGACTGTATCATACGCTGTAGTCAGGTCGATAAATGCCACTGATGTTTTTAGGGTGACCTGGTAACCTGCTTCAATGTGGGTCGTCAGTGCTAATACTTGATCCGAACAGCTACGCACAGATCTGAACCCAGACTGCTCTATAGGTACCACTGCGTTGATGGCGGGTTCTATTCTGTTGTATATCAGCCTTTTAAGAATCTTGTACGCAACGCTGAGTAGAGCGATTGGGCGGTAGCTCTCTGGCTGGTCGTTGGGCCTACCAGGTTTGAGTAAAGCGATTACTTTTGATTTCTTGAGGTTAGTGGGAAAGTGCCCTGTTTCCAGTATGTTTGAAAAGAAACGCGAGAGCCAGTTCTTAAAATGGATACCGCTGTGAATAAGAAATTCCGGGAACATCCCATTTAGTCCAGCGGCCTTGGGTGATTTGAGTTTTTTAAGTGATGCTTCTACTTCCTTCAGTGTGAACGGGTTTGCGAACTCTGCTAGCGCGTGTGACTCTGATTTCAGTAGCTTAAGTTTCTTTTTGATGAGTTTGGTCTCGATTTTATCCGGGGGACCCTTCGAAAGCTTTCCTATTCTAGAAACTATCGCGTTCGGGCTGATTGAAGGTTTTGGGGCTGCAATTGGCATGCTGCTGCCGAGTTTGCGGACCAGGCTCCAGGCGTTACAGCTGGAGTGGACGAAACTTGTATTCTCGACTGTGGATTGCCATTTTTCGCTACGTGCCTTTTATTTTTTATTTTTATCTAAGCTTAATACAAGCAGGTATTCAAAGCTAAAACTTAAAAACTAACAAAAAAGGGGACTTAACGCTAAGCTTAAAACTATTATTATTATTATTATTATTATTATTATTTTTCGTTTTTTGTTTTTTTTTATTTTTTTTATTTTTATTTTTTATTTTTTTTGTGTTGTTGGGACCCTAAGGACCCACATAATCTTAATCAATCTAAAAGAAAACTTAACTTAAAACTAACAGAGTATGGAAAAGTTAGGAATAGAAGGGAGAGGGTAGAGGTGAGAATAGGAGGGGAGCAATTTGGGTGTGGGGGTGGCAAAATCGAGATAGGACTAGGTGGAATTGAGGCGGAACTGAAGATCGTTTCGAAGGGTGGTTCTGCTGCAGTGGAAGTCAAATGTTTTTTCCATATAATTAGCCAAGCGCAACATTCTGGACAGTGGTGCATTATAACCATAATTGGTGCGATGATAAGAGAGACGGAAGAGGGGAATGGGCCTTAGGTTACGGGGATTGGTGTTAAATGAGACTAATTCAAGAAGCGCGGGGCAATCAACTTGACCATTGATTAGCTGTTGGAGGAAGAGTAAGTCGGCAATATCGCGACGAGTTTCGAGAGACTGAAGATTGATGAGCTTTAAGCGTTCAGAGTAGGGAGGTAAGTCTTATCTATCAAGCCAAGGGAGACCGCGAAGGGCAAAACGGATAAACCTGCGCTGGATGGCTTCAATACGTCGGATGTGTACAGCATAGAGTGGCGACCAGGCTTGGCTAGCATATTCGAGGATAGGTCTAACGAAGGTTATATAAAGTGATTTGGTGAAGAATGGGTTCGAAAATTCACTTGACCAACGTTTTACAAAGCCAAGCGCAGAATTGGCTCTATTTATTATGTGGTCAATATGGGAACGGAAGTTAAGTTCCCTATCGCAGATTACACCTAAATCACGCAAAGAAGAAACTTGTGGGACAAGCTCGTTGCAGAGTAAGTAGCTCCTATGGGTTGATGGAAGTCGTTTACGGGAGTAGGTGATGAATTGGCATTTGCTGGCGTTAAGTTCAAGATGATTTTTCTGGCACCAGAGAGAAAATGTGTTTTGGTCATCTTGAAGTGGGCGAGAATCATTGGGAGAAGATATGTATCTAAATATTTTCATATCATCGGCATAGACAGAGAGATACGAGTCTTTGATGATGTCGTTGACATCGTTGGTGGTCAGGACAAAAATTAAAGGCCCAAGGTGACTGCCTTGAGGGACACCCGAAGTGGCCTTAAAGGAGTTAGAGACAGAAGATCTAAATATAACCTCGTACTGCCGACCTTCCAAGTAGGATTGGATCAAATTGATAAAACCGGGTTGAAAACCAAGAGCTTTCAACTTAAGAATAATAATTCCATGGGAGATTTTATCAAATGCTTTACTGAAGTCGGTGGCAATTACATCGATTTCGCTGCCATCTTCAAATGTACACAGCGCCTGAGAAATGAATTCAGTTAAGTTGGTGGTTGTTGATATACCTTTAAGGAACCCCTGTTGGTTGGAAGAGAATAAGGGTTTGCAATGACAAAATATCAAGTCGTAAACGATGCTCTCGAAGAGTTTGGGTATGCATGATAGTTTGGCGATAGGTCGGTAGTTAGACATTTTATTTTTAGGACCTATCTTGTGAATTGGGATAATAAATGAGTTCTTCCAAAGGATAGGGAAAGAACCTTGGGAAATGGACATAAGAAAAAGAGAAGTCAATGATTGTGCCAAGTGGGTCACGTCTGTAATCAGCCTCGCTGTCCACCTCCCCCTCGTTTCAGCGCTCCACCTTCTCTGCCAAGCCTGCTTGGTAAGCTCTTTCGCTTCAGCGACTGCCAGTTGAGCCCCTACTTCCGCCTTCTTGTCGTGGGCGTACTTCCTCTCTGTCGCTAGGAGGTCGATGGGGGTCACACCCGCAACTACGAGGACGGCTGGTTCCGACAGCTGGTTGCGATAGGAGCTTGCAACTCGGAGAGCTCCTCGCCTTTGTACTGCGGCAATTTGCTTTCTGTACTTCTCCTGTCTTAATGCGTCTGCCCAGATCTCACACCCATACAGAAGAATGGCGTGGGTGATGGACATGAGGAGTCGTCGCCTACTCATTGTTGGGCCTCCGATATTTGCCATAAGCTTACTCAGCCTTGACGTGACCTTCGCAGCTCGCTCAGATGCGGACTTAATCTGTTGCCAGAAAGAGAGTTTAGAGTCCAGGGCGATTCCTAGATACCTTACTGCTGGTTTGCTAATTATAACTTCTGGGCCTACACGGAACTCGGCAATGGTCGGGATCCGTTTCCTAGTCAGAAGAACTATCTCTGTTTTTTCCGCGGCGAGACTAAGGCCATGGGCTTCCATCCAGGCGAGTACTCGTCTCATTACCTGGTTCAGTTTCAGCTGGGCCCCTTCGATGTCCCTTGCGGTAATCACCGCACCGATGTCATCTGCTGGAGCAGCACAGGGCTCAATCCTTGGACCCGATCTGTGGAATATCTCATACGATGGAATCCTTCGCATGGAGATGCCCGACGATACCTTCTTAGTCGGGTACGCAGATGACACCCGATAGATGGTAAGTCTATCGTCCTTTATATAGACAGTCAGTCAGCGATTAAAGCTCTGGAAACGCCAACAATAAGATTTAAGTTGGTCAAACATTGTCGCGAATCTCTTAACGAGATTGCGGACAGATGCAACATTACTCTGTGCTGGATCCCAGGACACAGAGATATTCCAGGCAACTGTAAAGCGGATGAACTAGCTAGACAAGGCGCCGTACTTCCTCTCGATGTAAATAGAGAGGCACCGGCACTACCAATACAATTAATGAAAATCCGTATGTTTAACGAAGCGCAATCTAGTGCAAACAACAGATGGAGTAACCTAGCTACGTGCGCATCGACCAGGAAGATCTGGCCCTTACTTGACGCAAAGAAAACCAAAAATCTCCTCTCATTAAATAGAAGGAACATAAGCCTCACAGTAGGAATAGTCACAGGACACTGCTTGTTAGGTAGACACGCCACTAGAATGGGTGTCCCAGCAAACGATTTCTGCAGAAGCTGCAGAGATGAAGAGGAGGAGGAGAATAGTCTCCACCTCCTTGGCACATGCCCAGCGCTAGCCACACTAAGAAAGAAGCTACTAGGCGAATACTTCTTTGATGACCTAAGTGACCTGTCTAACATAGACATTAGAAACTTAAATAGATACATAGGTAAATCCAACTGGTTTAGCTGAAATGCCCCCCCTCCACATCACCACCACCCCTCCTCCCTCGTTATTGGTTACTATCAATCCCCAAGAGGTACTGCAACAGACACCTCCCAAGATCGATAGCTAACCCTCCCATGGCACTAGACCAGTGCCTGTAAATAACATTGCTGCATAGAGGTAACAGAGATTGATTGAGTCAATCAATCCCCCTATTACTCACATGCACACTACCTACACGGTGAACTAGGTATTAAGGGTTTGACTGAAGCAGTCACACTACCTAGTCAAACCATCCCCTAAAGTTCGACTGCATACTAGTGCAAGATTGACTGCATCAGTCATCTCGCTATACTTTGCATTCCCCACTATTTCCACGGTCCACCTAGGTACGGGTTCGATTGAAACAATCACCCTACCTAGTTCACACTTTATACATAGCAGTACTTAGAGTTCGATTGAATCAGTCACTCTATGTACGCTTATGCTTCTCTACACCTACACGGTCCACCTAGGTATGAAGGGTTTGACTGAATCAGTCACCCCACCTAGTCAATAGCATGCATAACAGTAATTAGAGTTAGACTTAATCAGTCACTCTACTATACGTATGCACCTCTACGCCTACACGGTTTATGGGACCTGCAAATAATAACTTGCACACACAGTATAGGAGGTTCGATTGAATCAATCACCCCCCATCACTTGCTGAACACTATACCTTCTCGGTACACCTTGACTTCAGGGTTGACTGAGTCAGTCACCCTCTCTACCATGAGAAAGGTTAAGAGCAAACGACCTAAGTGGCTCCCTTGGGGGACACCAGTTTTTCAGTGTAAGTCGTGACCTGGCATGGATGTAGGAACACGTATGCGAATTAAGTCGTTCGCAGAAGAGGAACTCCACTCGTTCTCCCATACTTCGTTGCGCTGAAGTTATTGCAGTTACGAGTAAGTTCTAGTGCCAATCTTAGAAAAGGGCGCCGTGATTTAAGACGAGATCTTACACTAGAGTCGATGTCGTTGTGGATTAGCAAGAGTAAGTTGGCATTGAGTTTGTTGTATGCTGGACGTCGACTTTGTTGGTGTGGGCGCTATTTAGCCAGACGGGGGCGCAATATTCGGCGGTGGAAAATACCTACCCCAGGGAGCGTAATGTTTTAGCGGGAGCACCCTAAGTCTTTGTTGCCAACTTTTGTATGACGTTGTTGCGGGAGTTGAGTTTCGCTGCGGTGTTAATGAGGTATTGTTTGAACGAGAGTGTACGATCCAGAGTAATTCCAAGATATTTGGGTACAAAATTGTGGGTAAGCTGAGCGTCGAAAAATTGTTCTGGCAGTTTAGTATTGGCATACTTGTGCACAGTCTCTACTTTTTAAGTACGAGTGCGGCAAGGTCTTTCGTTAGCGTTGCTTCCATTTTAAACATGGACCGGTGTTGTGTGGCTATGGGAAGGTCGTCCGCGTATGCAAATTTTCTTGATTCTGTACTTGGGAGATCATGAATGTACAGGTTGGAAAGCAGAGGTGCCAGCACTGATCCTTGAGGGAGTCCGTTGTTCAGTTTTCTGTGTGAACTATGCTCCTCGTTCAGGAAAGCTTGGAATGGTCTGTCGTTAAGCATGTTGTTCAGGATGGTGGCTATCTTTGTGCATGGTACGACTTGAAGAAGCTTCAGGATCAAACCGTTTCTCCAGACTGTATCATACGCTGTAGTCAGGTCGATAAATGCCACTGATGTTTTTAGGGTGACCTGGTAACCTGCTTCAATGTGGGTCGTCAGTGCTAATACTTGATCCGAACAGCTACGCACAGATCTGAACCCAGACTGCTCTATAGGTACCACTGCGTTGATGGCGGGTTCTATTCTGTTGTATATCAGCCTTTTAAGAATCTTGTACGCAACGCTGAGTAGAGCGATTGGGCGGTAGCTCTCTGGCTGGTCGTTGGGCCTACCAGGTTTGAGTAAAGCGATTACTTTTGATTTCTTGAGGTTAGTGGGAAAGTGCCCTGTTTCCAGTATGTTTGAAAAGAAACGCGAGAGCCAGTTCTTAAAATGGATACCGCTGTGAATAAGAAATTCCGGGAACATCCCATTTAGTCCAGCGGCCTTGGGTGATTTGAGTTTTTTGAGTGATGCTTCTACTTCCTTCAGTGTGAACGGGTTTGCGAACTCTGCTAGCGCGTGTGACTCTGATTTCAGTAGCTTAAGATTCTTTTTGATGAGTTTGGTCTCGATTTTATCCGGGGGACCCTTCGAAAGCTTTCCTATTCTAGAAACTATCGCGTTCGGGCTGATTGAAGGTTTTGGGGCTGCAATTGGCATGCTGCTGCCGAGTTTGCGGACCAGGCTCCAGGCGTTACAGCTGGAGTGGACGAAACTTGTATTCTCGACTGTGGATTGCCATTTTTCGCTACGTGCCTTTTATTTTTTATTTTTATCTAAGCTTAATACAAGCAGGTATTCAAAGCTAAAACTTAAAAACTAACAAAAAAGGGGACTTAACGCTAAGCTTAAAACTATTATTATTATTATTATTATTATTATTATTATTATTTTTCGTTTTTTGTTTTTTTTTATTTTTTTTATTTTTATTTTTTATTTTTTTTGTGTTGTTGGGACCCTAAGGACCCACATAATCTTAATCAATCTAAAAGAAAACTTAACTTAAAACTAACAGAGTATGGAAAAGTTAGGAATAGAAGGGAGAGGGTAGAGGTGAGAATAGGAGGGGAGCAATTTGGGTGTGGGGGTGGCAAAATCGAGATAGGACTAGGTGGAATTGAGGCGGAACTGAAGATCGTTTCGAAGGGTGGTTCTGCTGCAGTGGAAGTCAAATGTTTTTTCCATATAATTAGCCAAGCGCAACATTCTGGACAGTGGTGCATTATAACCATAATTGGTGCGATGATAAGAGAGACGGAAGAGGGGAATGGGCCTTAGGTTACGGGGATTGGTGTTAAATGAGACTAATTCAAGAAGCGCGGGGCAATCAACTTGACCATTGATTAGCTGTTGGAGGAAGAGTAAGTCGGCAATATCGCGACGAGTTTCGAGAGACTGAAGATTGATGAGCTTTAAGCGTTCAGAGTAGGGAGGTAAGTCTTATCTATCAAGCCAAGGGAGACCGCGAAGGGCAAAACGGATAAACCTGCGCTGGATGGCTTCAATACGTCGGATGTGTACAGCATAGAGTGGCGACCAGGCTTGGCTAGCATATTCGAGGATAGGTCTAACGAAGGTTATATAAAGTGATTTGGTGAAGAATGGGTTCGAAAATTCACTTGACCAACGTTTTACAAAGCCAAGCGCAGAATTGGCTCTATTTATTATGTGGTCAATATGGGAACGGAAGTTAAGTTCCCTATCGCAGATTACACCTAAATCACGCAAAGAAGAAACTTGTGGGACAAGCTCGTTGCAGAGTAAGTAGCTCCTATGGGTTGATGGAAGTCGTTTACGGGAGTAGGTGATGAATTGGCATTTGCTGGCGTTAAGTTCAAGATGATTTTTCTGGCACCAGAGAGAAAATGTGTTTTGGTCATCTTGAAGTGGGCGAGAATCATTGGGAGAAGATATGTATCTAAATATTTTCATATCATCGGCATAGACAGAGAGATACGAGTCTTTGATGATGTCGTTGACATCGTTGGTGGTCAGGACAAAAATTAAAGGCCCAAGGTGACTGCCTTGAGGGACACCCGAAGTGGCCTTAAAGGAGTTAGAGACAGAAGATCTAAATATAACCTCGTACTGCCGACCTTCCAAGTAGGATTGGATCAAATTGATAAAACCGGGTTGAAAACCAAGAGCTTTCAACTTAAGAATAATAATTCCATGGGAGATTTTATCAAATGCTTTACTGAAGTCGGTGGCAATTACATCGATTTCGCTGCCATCTTCAAATGTACACAGCGCCTGAGAAATGAATTCAGTTAAGTTGGTGGTTGTTGATATACCTTTAAGGAACCCCTGTTGGTTGGAAGAGAATAAGGGTTTGCAATGACAAAATATCAAGTCGTAAACGATGCTCTCGAAGAGTTTGGGTATGCATGATAGTTTGGCGATAGGTCGGTAGTTAGACATTTTATTTTTAGGACCTATCTTGTGAATTGGGATAATAAATGAGTTCTTCCAAAGGATAGGGAAAGAACCTTGGGAAATGGACATAAGAAAAAGAGAAGTCAATGATTGTGCCAAGTGGGTCACGCATTTTTTTAGAACAATTGGGGGCAACCCATCAGGACCAGAAGAATAGTCATCTTTGAGTTTATTAATCTTCTCTGCGACAAGTAGCGAGGTGATACAAACCGAAACTAATGACGTTTTGCCGCAATTGTCCATATAAGAGTAGTAATCGTGGTCGGGCTCAAGGATGCGGTCAGTAGACGACTGGCTAAAAAAGTGAGCGAATAGGTTTGCAACAATTTTAGGGTCGGACGAAGAGGTGTTGGCGAGTTTAAGCGTAGAAGGATAACTATCAGATTTTCGTTTGGCATTTATGAAATGATAGAAACGCTTAGGATCAGTAATGAGACTAGATTGCATTCGATCAAGATAATCCTGGTAGAGAGCTTCGCAGAGTTCGGAGAAGTGTGTATGTGTGTGGTGATAGATGGAGTAGTCATAGCCAGAACGGGATTTTAGGTATGCTCTCCAAAGTTTGTTCCTCTTGTTACGAAGTGAGCGCAATTGTTTATTATACCAGGGTGGGGATGAAGTACTGTTTTTTTTTTGGAGCGAAAAAGGAACAGCTTGCAGAAGACAATCAAGCATTGTAGTATAGAAAGATGCAAGAGCAGTATCCACAGTAACGTGTGCGTAGTTAAAATTTGCATTACTGAGCAGGATGTTAAGTTTGGTGAAGTCAGCTTTTCGAAAGTTAAAGCTATATGAGTTCTGAGAATAAATACCAGAATTTTAGTCACCGTAGGAACACGATACAAAGAGGGGAGGATGGTATCTGTCTAGAGTAGAGAGAAGATGGTTGCTTGCTGTAGCAACACAATTATCAGCATCAGATGAAAAGATAAGATCAAGTTGTCTGCCAAGGCTGTTGGTTATGCCACAGATTTGATGGAGACCAGAGTTGGAGAGACAATCTGTGAAGAGGACTTCTTTGTATGAGGTTGCATTTGAAGTGACAAAATGAGACTCATCCTCAGACTGAACCCATTGGAGAAAAGGAAGATTGAAATCCCCTAAGATAATGACATCATCGTTGGGATCAGTAGCATCAAGGAGAGAGTCTATAGCATCTACAGCAAGTTGGTAGCCTTGAATTGGTTGAGAGGGGCGAATGTAGCAGCAAAGTAGATACAGATTACGTTTAAGGATTGTAATTCTAGCGCAAATAAACTCAAAATTAGCGGTATGCGACGACTTGTAAAGTGCGGAGTCATAGCGGTTATGTATAGCCAGGAGAACTCCGCGGCCAGAAGAATTATCGCCTTTGTCAAGACCATCATCGCGGAAAACGTTAAATTCAGGGGTAAATAACTCATTACTATTGTAGGCGGGGGAGAGATTAGTTTCAGTAAGGGTGAAAACATCGTAAGGCAATGAATTTGCGAATTAAGGAAGACAGCGGAGGTTTTGTTGCGTAGACCGCGTACGTTCTGGTAGTAAACAGATAGGTGTTTAACTGTGCTATTATCTACGCTAGTAGGGCATGGCATTGAGGTATTTGGAGCGAAAATGCGTTTGTCGTTAGGAGCGGTAGAAGTTTTTAATGTCAGTACGCGATCTCTGAAAATGGGAAAGAGGTTTTGAGCTAACATAGGAAGCAAATGAAGAGAGATCGTTAGAGACATCAGTGGGCGAGATGTTGAAGCACTCATGAAAACGGATGAATAATTGCATTAACTCCTTAGGATTAGTAGGAAAACCTTCTTGGTTGATTGAGACCATTACATTAGTTTTTGTTTTACCATCGATACAAATGGAATCATGTTTGTTGTGCAGGTATGCAAGATACAAACAAACGTTCTCGTAGATTTTACGATCTCTCAAGCGAGACATTACGTAACGGCCATCATCGCTCTGATCAACTAATTGTTTAGTTTGTTTAACCTTAGGGGGAAGCATTGTATCCAAAAAGGTAGATGGGGCGTCGGGAGAAGCTGCTTTAATAGAGTTGGAAGCGCTAGTGGGGTTGGTTGGGTTGCCAACGGAGGATGACGGTGGAGATGGTCTAGGGTTAAGAATGCGCGAGTGAGAAAAATTAGGATACTTGGTTTTAGTGTTGGAAGAAGTTTGCTGTGACGAAGTGGCAGGAGCTGGTGTTAGGTTGAAAGAGACGCGGTTACGTTTAGGATGAGGAGTAACATTAGAAAGAGCATTAACTAAAGGCGAAAAAATAGGAAAAATGTTAGTTTTAAAACTCCAGTCAGGGTCAGGATTTGACTGAGAGTAGGACTTAGAAGTGTGATAAGATTTCCGCTTAGGCTTGGACTTAGACTTAGTGTTAAGTTTAGGCTTAGAGCTAGTGTCATTGGTTTTGGCGATCCATTTTTTGAAGCACAAATCACCTAAATTGAAAGCATTGTCAGTGGGGCTCGAAAATAACCAGTCGTATCTGGAATTTGCTGGTGAGATTTTGTGGCAGTCCGTAATTGTGATGCCAAATCTTTACTGAAGAAGATTCGTAGCCATGAGCGGTCGACAAGACGAGAAGTAACTTTTACGGTAAAGGTCGAAAGATTGCTTTTATTCAATTTCTCAAGCCTTTCGTTCCAATCGGATGGGGTCCAAAAGGCTCCAGTCGTTTAATGAGGCGAGGTGGTGATGGGAGACTCTGTGATCCATCGGTGGAAGGTATGGTGGTAGCGGAAGTTGAAATAACTTGAGCGGCAGGTTGAACGGGCGGTTGTTGGATCCTTAGAGGCGAATTAGCAGCATTTTCGAGTTCAGTGAGTATGGATGTGTTGTAAAGCACGTACGATTCTTTACAGGATGGTTGTACGTCATCGATATTGCTGTTGATCACCCGCATTTCTTCACCCATATCACCGATGATAAGCTGAGTAGATAGTATTTGGTTGCTGATACTCCCCAACGTAGTTACTAGCTCGGCAAAAAGTGGATCGGGTTGGCCAGACGATGAAGTTACAACGGATGGCCTTTGGAAATGGACTTCGATGTCGGATCGCAGGGAGTTGATACTCTCGCAAATGCTCGATTTGATTGCTTGAGAGTAAGATGACCTCGCTTAAGGTCATCAAGATGACTCGATTTGCTGAGAGTTTCACAAGGGGGTTTGTGGTCGATTTCACTGTAAGTTTTAATTGATTTTCAATGTTTTTTAGCAATGGCTTTCATGTAAGTTCAGAGGATTCAACGGTTTTGTTAAGATCCTCGACACATTTAATCACGTCATCGAACTTGGACGAAAGTTTGAGAACCGTTTTACAGAAGTTTTTATGGGATGCTGGCAAGTTATTCGTAGAGTCATTTTGACACTTGACCGCGAGCAAGACATGGGATAGGGTGATCACTTTGCACTCATCGCAGTAGAAAATAAAGTTCTTAAGATAATCTTTAACATGAGTCGCAGATCGTTTTGATAAGCCGGTGCATGAAGGGTGAAAGAATTTGCCACAGAGGCCACTGCAGTTAATCAGTTCCACGTTGCTCATTTCACTTGAACAATTTACGTTTCCACAGATATAAGCCATATTAAGTTGAAAGTGGGATAGGTCAGTATTACGAAATGAGACACAAATAAAGAAAAAAAAAAATTCTCGAGGGCACTAATTGAAATTGTGACACAACTTGGGTGAATAAACCGAAAAGTGCTGATCAGGAAGATTGCAGAAAATGCACGAGAAGTACGTCGACTAGCGAGTGGTAAGGTAAAGAACAACCGAAGAAAAAAACTGGGAAAAATTGCGGTAGAGAGACAAAAAATGCATGTTAACGGTTAGGCGGTCGAAAGACAAGTGAGTTAACATTTCTCTACCACAGTTGGTTGTCCACTGTTAGTTGTATAACGCCTAAATGCATGTAAACTTTTGACGTTTGCGGTTTTTGCTAGAGTTCAAACATACATTTAGGCGTTGTTGAGAGAAAGCAAGCGTTTTTGTTTCCCTGATATTTTTTATCGCCGAGATAAAATATGATTTCCGATGATGGAAGAAATAATTAAAGATTAGGTGACTATGAACAAACTCAATGACTTTATTGAATGAAAAAGTAAAGAATAAACCGGAAGGGTTTGACAGGAAAAAGAAAAGAATTACAGTTCAATTGGAAAAAGGTTGATAAACAGTACAGTGGTTTTGTCATTGTAATATTATACTAAAATAAAGCAATTACGTCTTAACATCCTCCCCCACCTTGAAGGGCCCTTCAATAGGAAGATGGCGGATTTTGGCTGTCGCTCGCTGAGTATCTCCGCTGCTCGTCTTTAAGGTAACCATGCGCACGACCCCGTCCTTGCCAGGATGCACCTGCACTACTCGGCCAAGCTTCCACTTAAGGGGTGGAAGGCTATCGTCCTGAATTACCATGATGTCGCCGATTGATATCGGTATACCTTTCTTCACCCAATTGGTACGGAGTTGAAGACTTTGCAAATACTTTCGTGATCACCTCGCCCAAAACTGCTGGAAGAACCATTGCAACTGCTGATCACGATTGAGAGAACTGACATTGGCGACGTGCTGCAAATTCGGCTCCACTGCTGCATTTAGGGCTGTACCTATGATAAAGTGCCCAGGTGTAAGGGGCTGGATATCATCAGGGCTTTCTAACATTGGTGTAATTGACCAGGAATTTAAGATAGATTCAATTTGGATTATTAAAGTATTAAGCTCAGGGTAAGTGCACGAAGAATTTTGAGGGATTCTCTTCATGTTAAATTTTGCACTTTTGACAGCAGCCTCCCACAAACCGCCGCAGTGCGGGGACCTAGGAGGTATTGTTTTCCATTCGATCCCATCAGCTGTACACGCTCTGATTATCGCGTCGCTACTTTCACGCTTAAGGATCATCTGATACAATTCATGCAACTCGTTGTGACCCCCGATGAAATTTGTTGCATTGTCGCTGTAGATGACAGAGCATAAGCCACGACGACCGACAAAGCGCTTTAGAGGAGCAAGGAAGCTCATCGTAGTCAGATCTTCCACTAGTTCCAGATGGACGGCTTTCGTCACAAAACATACGAAAACAGGCACATAAGCTTTGACAGGCGATGTCCTACGACGACGGAAATGGATTTGGAATGGGCCGCAGAAATCAACCCCGACAAAGTTAAATGGCCTTGATTGTTGCACACGAAGCTGAGGTAAATCACCCATAATTTAATAGCAATTTACGTTTCCACAGATATAAGCCATATTAAGTTGAAAGTGGGATAGGTCAGTATTACGAAATGAGACACAAATAAAGAAAAAAAAAAATTCTCGAGGGCACTAATTGAAATTGTGACACAACTTGGGTGAATAAACCGAAAAGTGCTGATCAGGAAGATTGCAGAAAATGCACGAAAAGTACGTCGACTAGAGAGTGGTTAGGTAAAAAACAACCGAGGAAAAGACAAAACTGGGAAAAATTGCGGTAGAGGTACAAAAAATGCGTGTTAACGGTTAGGCGGTCGAAAAGACAAAAAAAAAACCTCGTCAGCAGCTTCGGGCAGGCCATTCACTTCGAATTCTTTGTAAAGGCGATCGCACTCATCCGACCAACCAGGGATGTATTGTTCCAATATCCTTTCGGAACGTGTTTCTTGGCTGTAGAAAAGTTGGTGCCGACGAGTCGTTCGTAGTTTTTGGCTAGCGGGTGGATCCATCTTATATTGGCGTCCAGGTCTTTTATGTACTCGTCCAAGGAGGCTTTGGTGAAATTTAATCTAGGTTGGGCAACAGATTCAACAATAGGTGTTGTAAAGGTCTTTCTTGTTGAAGGCTGAGGTGAGCTCGCCGGCTCCAGGGTAAACCCAAAGAAATACCCTAAAACTTTGGGAAAGAGGTAATTTATTAGTTAATGATTGGAATATTATCAGCGGTCCTTTTAACAATGCAAGTTGTTTTCATTAACAATTCTTATGCTTAAAAATAGGCTGATAATGCTTAATACTGCTTTACAATACTTAATACGGCGTGACAACACTTAACCCCGAGCTCCGGCTAGGGCTGGCACTGACAAGGCCCGGGCCTGCGGCTAGTCCGTGCAGAGCACGGGCTGGTTGGCACGGGCGTGCTGCGGGCGTCCGTGCAAGGCGCGCCCTCCTTCCCAAGAGGAGGAAAGTCAAGCGTAAGCTTGGAAGCGGGAAGGGCTAGCGGCAAATTCCGCTAAATGCTGCCCTGGTTAGGTTATCCCAAGGAGAGGGAGGAAACTTATCGGAGGACGGGGCGGCTGTGGTCAAAAGCGGACCCGTGTCGGGATGCTCACTCACTGATGTGAAGGCAAGAAGGTCAAGACCAAAATGACAATTCGGAGATCGAATTCAGGGAGAGTCTGTTCACCGTACACTGGATTGGTACGCTTACACCACTGATTAGGCTCTCAGAACTGCCACTTACGTTCTCTTACTTACCATATGCGTTGTTCTTGTAAGAATGAGATGTGAATTCTTAAAAATCCTTCGTCTTTTGTTGCTGTTTGTGTCTCCTTGTCTTTATTCATTATTTCTGGCTCTATTTCATTGCGAAGTGCCTAAGAGTATGCATTACTCTGCCCCTAACAAAGTGGTAGTCCTCGGCATTCGCAAAAGTGCCCCAAGATATGTAACATTTTTGCTGGCGTGGCTCGTCCTCCGCAAAAGTGCCCGGCTGTATACTCCGTTCTATCTCTACTTTCGTCTCGGTTGGGAGTTAGATGTAGGGAAACATGTCACTTCGTTACATTTCCCCCTTTTTTTGGCAGACGAGAACCTTCTCGTCGTTGACTCGCGGCTCCTGTAAGAGGAAATATTAATTCTTTAACTTCATCAAAACTATTATAAATTATAATTCAGGATAACAAAACAAAACTACTAAATTCTTTTCTTCTTTCGTGTTTACTACTTGTTTGTTTGGGAATGGGACGGTGGAGAAGATGAAATTTGTTGAGTGGCTGTCGGGTGAAGGAGTGGGCAACGAAGGGAAACAGGTAGGGATTTTAGGATTCTGGTGCCACTATCTTGCGAAGTCGTCCTCGGCGTAGGATTATGCGTCCATTGTCCTGGTAAGCTACTGACACTGCGCCCTGTGGTCCCTGGATGGCGCGTTCGTCTGGCTTTAGAGCAGGTGTGTTTCATCAGGCGAATAGGTCTTTCTTTTGTTGTTGCCTTTTTCGTAGTCGTTGTTCGGTTTTTAATTTGTTTCGTTTCTCGCGGGTGTCTTGTCGTTGGTTCTGCTCCTCGCGTTGGCTATGTTGGTATCTTTGGGGTGTTGTGGTACCCGAACACGCGCAGTTTGCGGAGGAATGTTTGATATTTTTGTTGGTCGATGTTGGGCCTCGCTCGCCCGTGGGGGAGTGTTTCTGGAAATGGGGCAGACGTGCCGCTTGTGGATGTCCCTAGTGTTAGACAGGTTTTGCGGCTAACCTGTCGATACGTCAGCTCATCCGATTGCGTGGTTATCTGCTGGAACCGCCTTTCTTCCGCCTGTTTCTTCTGCTCCTGATGGCGTGGAGGCGGGCTTGGCCTCCCAGGCGGGGCATGACTCGCACGGGGCTTGGCGGCGGCACTCGAGGGGAGCTGCGTATTTTCGGACTGCCCTTTGCTGTCCCGGGGATCTTACGTTTTGGCGGTGGTGCTTGAAACTTAGCTGGGGCAGTCGGCGGTCGAGTGCATGGATTTTGTGACTTGCTATTTGATTTAATCTGCGGGAGGAGGTAAGCCTCCTTTACGGAAATGTCGTTGACCTGGCGAAAATCTACGCCGAGCTTCCGAGTTCCGGTTTTCTTCTCAACCAAGACACTCGGGGAACTGTAAGAGCTATTCGACGGCTCGAACTTGTCTAATTGGTGCAATTTATCGATCTCGTTATCGACAATCTTCTGCCTGGCGGGATTTCGGGGAGAATAGCGCTGCTTAAACGGCTGGTCGGTGGTGAGTCGTATCCGCTTTTCAGGACTTCGAACTTGGGCAATTCCTGCGCCAGGAATGCCTCGAGGTACTGACGTTCCGGTCTCGGGGGGGTATTCGGCTCCGCGGAGGACGGGCACTGAGGGTAACCCTTCTGGTGGGGAGACGGGGATGTGCGTTACGGCTTGTCCGACTATCGTCATCTGAAAATCGGTTTGTTCCAGGAAGTCCATTCCGAAGATGGCGTCTGCGACCAGGTTCCTTATATACGCGGGCTCTATGGCGATTTTCCTGCCGAGGTAGTCCAGCGTGACCGTGTAGTACTCGCTGGTGGTCATGATTTGACCGTTTGCCAACTGTACCTTTTGTCGTGTCAGACGCTTCGGGACCCCATCTTTTGCAGGCTGCCTTTCAAAGCGGTGCCGATAAAGGACTGGGTGGCACCGGTGTCGAGTAATGCTTGGAAAACACGTCCTTGGACGGATATGGGAATAAAATATCTGCGATCGTCCCACACGGGCTTGGAGATGATGGCCACTGGGTTCTGGTGGCACGGACAGTCTCTCGTCAGTCTCCCGTCGGCATCGCATCGGGGGCAGAATAGTCGAGATGTTTGCCGGCACTCTTGCGGCTGGTGTTCCCGTTGTTTGCAATTCCAACAATGGGTGCTTCGGTCATAGTTGGTCTGGACGGCCAGTGTATTAACGACTGGCGGTCTCGCTGGCGGGTTTGGGACGGAGGTTGGTCGACTCTCTTCATTGAGTACGAACCCGCAATCTTCCGTTGGCCCCATGAGTTCCTCCAGGGTGTCGAAGTCTCGTAGCTTGAAGCACAGCCGATACTCGGGCCGGAGGTTATCGTAGATTCGGTCCACGTTCTTAGTACCCTCCATTTGGGGATGCTGCCGGATTAGGTATTGGTATGCCCGTATATACTCCTTAGCTTTCTCACGTGGCCCTTGTTTTCTCCGCATGATGTCGTCTTCCAGTTTGTTGACGAAGCGGGCTGGGAAGTAGTACCGGAGGAAAGCCTGGCGGAAATCTTCCCAGGTCTTCCAATTTCCAAGTTCATCGAAGCGAGCTGGTCATCCGCTGCTGGTTCTCGGAGTGTTGGGGTATCATCTTTTCCGCACGCCATGCCTCTGGCACGGTCCGGTTTTGGTTGTGGTTTGGTCTGGTCCGGCTTACGGTGGTAGCTCTTCTTCCCTGCAGTCCGTGCAGGGCACGGGCCCCCTAGTTGGTCCGAACAAGGTCCGGGGCTGCGACTAGTCCGTGCAAGGCACGGGCTCCCTGGCGATTCCGGAAAAGGTCAGTGCTCGCTGGCAGTCCGGGATGGACTGCTTCTCAAGAGGAGGAAAGTCAAGCGTAAGCTTGAAAGCGAGAAGGGGTAGCGGGAAACTCCGCTAAATGCTGCCCTGGTAAGGTTATCCCAAGGAGAGGGAGGAAACTTATTGGGGGACGGGGCGGCTGTGGTCAAAAGCAGACCCGTGTCGGGATGCTCACTCACTGATGTGAAGGCAAAAAGGTCAAGACCAAAATGACAATTCTGAGATCGAATTCGGGGAGAGTCTGTTCACCGTACACTGGATTGGTACGCTTCCACCACTGTTCAGGCTCTCAGAACTGCCATTTACGTTCTCTTACTTATGTGATGTTCTTGTAAGAATGAGATGTTAATTCTTAAAAATCTTTCGTCTTTTGTTGTTGTTCGTATCTCCTTGTCTTTGTTCATTGCTCCTGGCTCTATTTCATTGCGAAGTGCCTTAGAGTATGCAATACTCCGCCCCTTACAAATTGGTAGTCCTCGGCATTAGGGGGTTCACACGGTCCAACATATCTGACAGACTTGGTCGAATGGATGCCGGACAGACCAATGTCGTTAGTGTTCACATTGTCAAACATGTCGCTAGACTTCACTTTTCAAGTGAATTTCAATGATGGTGGACAATACAATTATTTGGCGCAACAGCTCTTTAAAGTGCCAGGGCCTAGCTTCTCGCAAACACTTATGTTGTGTGCATTATATTTTTCACACGAATGGAAGGGACCTACAGTTTATGCCGAATCCGAACGGCGATTTGAGAAGCTTTTTCGTGAGAACAATACTCTCGGATGTTTGTCAGACGCTCGCGAGAGGTGGGACCGTGAAAAAACTTTTTGGTATTTTCTGGGATTCGAACTTGGAACCTCATGCGTAGTGATCCGACACACTAACCATTTACGCCACGGCGATGGTGGACGTACGCTGGTGATAAATAAAATTTTAGAAGGAAAAGATATCGATCTTTATACTGTTCACTTTTTATCTTCCAAGTCTCCGGTACACTTCTGTATATTTCAGAAAATTCTTTCCAGAATTGCACATTTCGCAAACAGCTATTTTTTAAATTCAGTTTAATTTTCCGCGAACAACCACACAGCGTGAATATCTTTTCGGAAATGAAATTGCCTCCAGGTCGAACAGACACTCGTTCACACTATCAGATATGTCTGTCCAACCACCAAAATATCAAAAATATTTGAAAACCATCCGACATGTCTAACAGACCGTCGTTTCTTGCGTTCACACGATCAGATTTGAGTCTGTCAGACCATTTCTGTCAGATATGTTGGACCGTGTGAAGACCCCTATTCGCAAAAGTGCCCGAAGATATGCAACACTTTGGCTGGCGTGGGTCGTCCTCCGCAAAAGTGCCCGGCTGTATACTGCGTTTTATCTCTACTTTCGTCTCGGTTGATAGTTAGAGGGAGGGAAACATGTCACTTCGTTACAGTATTTGTATGCCGATGTCAATTGCCGTTTTTTTTTTTAAACCTAGCTACCCAGTCGTTCATTTAAACGATTTGCCAGCCGATTTTATACGAACATATCTCTAAGAACCAAGCAACCTCGCAGTGACCTGAGCCACTGTCTGGAATGAAATTTTGGTAATATACAGTGATCACATTAGATACCGAAGAAAACAATAAAGAGGAATTAGAAGAATTCTCCTCATTGTTTATATATTTTTTTATTTTTTTAAGTTTCGCTGGAAGGAAAAGTTATCAAAAGAAATCGCAGTGGCGTATACGCGAGGGAGCCTTCTGCAAAAGTGAGGGACTTTAGTTCTCTAAAAAACATCCCGATGACTGGCTAACGCCTCTCTTCGCGGAATTGCACCTAGTCATTGGACTAATCAGCAATTTATTCTTATGTCATGCTAAGAAAAATTATTTAGTTAAAAGGAAAGCCACTGTTTATCGGATTTCTGCACTTTTTTGTTTGAAAGGATTAATTTTTTGAGATAGAGTAAAATCAGGTACACATGTTACTTTTATGACTATAACAGGCAAACTATTCTGTCAATTTCAAGGAAAGTGTGCATACTTAAAGATTTATATATTCCTCACTATATCCTGCTTGAGTTTTAACATTAACATTTTGAATAAAGAAAATATTGATATAAAAGTGGAACCACCCGAAAAGTTACATCTTATGAAGAGGCTGGGTAATGTGGTATACACGGGCAGTCAAATGTGGTATACTATACAACAGTACCAATTTCGAAAAATTTCCCAATCAAATAGTATCGAGTAATGTGGTACACTTACCAGATTAACCAGTCTCAACTATACCACATAAGCCAATTATCTCTTTTTGCGCCAAAATGCAAAATAATTAACTTATCCAACGATTGAAAAACTCACTTTTGTTTCATAAAATTCCACTCTTCAAAGGGCAGTATTATTCAAGAGTTTTACAATAACGTTAGTTTTGTACATAAAAAGAATCAAATTTGTTTACCTATAAAAAAGAGTCAGCCTATTGAGTTAACACCTTTCACACAACTGAGAGAAAAATTACAGTAATTTTAACACGTTAAAACAAATCATGCTTTTTCTTCTGGTTGCACAGCTATAAACATGTACATGCCACTATATTAGCAGACTATACCACGATACCCGGTTTTACTCTACTATTCAGTTTTGTTTTATATCGCTAGCTAACTACTACAGATCAAGGGCTTTTACCTGTCTTAATCTAGTGATTATATTATCAGTACTTAATAGTTGTGTTTTTTGTTTTTTTTTTAATTTGCGCGCACTCAAAGGGTTATGAATACCTTTAACATGTTTACACACAGTACGGGCGCTGGGAAGGATGGATAGAGAGAGAGAGAAAGATTTTGGTATAGTGGTTCTTGAAGCTCAGTCGTTTATGCTTCAGCTATTCTTCGGGGGTGGCGTCCAGATAACTGGGGAGATTTTTGTTGTTATTGTCTTTGCTTCTGATTCACAGTACTTTTTCCCGATAACCGATGTGAAGGGCAAATCATCATCAACAGAGCGAACAATTTTTCCAGCCACATAACCAAGCTACTGCCAGTGTTATGCCTTCGCAGTAGTGTTCACGGAAGCTTTTGCAAATGATCGGACTGACTTTATATATTTCATGAGAAATAAATAAATGCTTGCTGACATCTGGATTTGAACCATGAACCATTAGCGTGGCAATTGACGACGTTAGCACTACACCATTGCCACCCCCAAATTAACGTGGTTGAGAAGCCTAATTCTGTGTCTTTGAGCAAATTTTTTAATTTCATCTTCAACAATTTCAATACCTAGATCTCTATGCAGATCAGCATTTCGTATGTACTGTAGGGAATAAGAATTATTATCCCAAGAACAGTGTCATCATTTTTGTTCAACACACTGCGCTTTTCTTTAATTTAGTAGTAAATAGAAACCGATATTATTTGTTCGGAACAGTTGCTTATGATCTTATGATACTCCCGCTAGTACATGCTACTACATCCCTTATTTTTATTTAATCTTAAATGCAGCTTTCAATTGCTGCTTGAGATTAGACCTGAATAAACTGTCGTAATGTGAATGACTGTCTTTTAATTGCTTGGGAAATCCGATCGCCTACAGTACCAAGGTGCATTAACTATGTTTCTCGGTACTTTGTTTTGGAATGTTTGGATTTTTTCTAAATTTGTCTGCCATGTTCATTCCCACAACTGGAGCGCCTAGGTCCATACTGGTTACAGAACTTGCTTATACAGCAACTAGCGGGCATCTGGTGTGCGTTGCTGCGCCTCACAGAAAAAAAAAAAAAAAAAAAAAAAAAAAAATGTCAGGGGGCTAAGTCTTTTAGAGAACAGTTTTGTACCGGGCAACAGGGGGTAAATGGGCCACGCTTAAATATATGTGCATATCGAAATTTGTAGTACTAAAATACTTTACTAATAAATTACTACTAAAGTAGTGGGCCGAACGGACGAGCTTGGCATGGATGCCAAAACTAGACATGGCTCTGTATAACTCGTCTCTATACACGCTATCATAGGCAACTTTGAAATCGGTGAAAAGGTGGTGCGTATCGATTTTATATTCATGGGTTTTTTCCAAGATCTGCCGTAGTGTAAATATTTGGTCAATGGTGGACTTTTCCGGCCTGAAACCGCACTGATAATGACCTATCAGGTTGTTGACGATCGGTTTTAGGCGTTCACATAATACGGCAGACAGGATCTTATATGCGATGTTGAGGAGACTTATACCTCTGTAATTGGCGCAGTTCAGAAGGTCTCCTTTCTTCAGGATCGGGCAAACGATCCTGAGGTTCCATTCATCGAACATACTGTCGTCCGACCAGATTTTACAGATGAGCTGGTGCATGCTCCTTACCAACTCATCTCCTCCTGCCTTGAAAAGTTCAGCGGCAAGGCCGTCGGCTCCAGCAGCTTTGTTGGATTTGAGTTTAATTATCGCTATCCTCACTTCATTCTGATCGGGTTGACTGCTATCGTCACTGTTGAATGGCTTATTCTGCCTGACAGTGGAATATTGGTCATCATCGCCGATTAACAGTCTGCAGAAGTGTTCCTTCCATATTTTCAGCACCGACTGCGATTCTACCACTATGTTGCCATTTTCGTCCCTGCAGGCTTCTGTTCTGGCTTTGAAACCCTGGCATGTTCGTTTTACACTTTGGTAAAATTTTCGAACATTATCCCTGCAATAAAGTCTCTCAATCTCCTCGATCGAGCGCTTCTCATGTTCCTTTTTCTTCTTTCTGAGAAGTCGATGTTCCTCTTTTCTCCTGAGCACGTAGAGCTCATAAGCAGCTCTAGTCCTTCTATGTAGCGCCGCTTTGTACGCCTCTTGTTTTGCTGCATGTGCTTGCCGGCATTCCTCATCAAACCAGGGGTTTCGTTGTGGCGGCTGAGAGAAACCCAGTACATCAGAGGCGGCATCTCTGATGACTTGTTGGCAACGCTGCCACTGGTCTTTCGCATTTGCTGCTGGCGGCATAGGACTTAGATTGAGATTAGAAGAAACACGATTGGCAAAGGTTCTGGTGGTCTCTTGCGATTGTAGCTTTTCGACGTCAAATTTCCTCACAGTATTTCGTTGATTTCGCTCCGTTGTGGATATCCGCATCCGTACCTTGGCTACAACTAAGTAGTGATTCGAGTCCACGTTGGCTCCTCGGAAAGTCCGGACAGCCAGAATACTGGAAGAGTGCCTTGTGTCGATCGCAATGTGATCGATTTGGTTGACAGTTTTTCGATCAAAGGAGAGCCATGTTCCTTTGTCAATGTCGAGACGTGGGAACCGCGTACTAGCTACGACAAAGTTTCGCCCGCTGCAAAGTCGATTAGCCTGAGTCCGTTGTCGGATGTGTTGTCGTGCAGGCTGTGCTTTCCGACCACGCTACTAAAGACGTCCTCTCCAGCTTTGCGTTAAAATCACCTAGGATAATTTTAACGTCGTGGCTAGGGCGTTGCTCATACGTCTTGTCCAAGAGCTGGTAGAAGTCATCTTTTGTCGCGTCGTCCTTCTCCTCATGAGGGGCATGAGCGCATATTAAGCTAATGTTGGCAAGTTTAGCCTTGATACGGATAGTCATAAGGCGGTCGTTCACATGCCGGAAACTCAAGACTTCTTGCCTAAGTCTGCCTCCAATGACAAATCCGCACCCGAATAGACGCTATCCTTTTTGCCTGTAGCAATCGCCGTAGTAAATGTCGCAGTTTTTCATCTTCCTTTTGCCCGGCCCATCTCATCGCACTTCTTGGATGGCGGTAATATCTGCTTTGAGACACTCTAGGGCCTCCGCAAGTTGTTCGGCTGCACGTAGTTTGTAGAGGGACCTAACATTTCATGTGCAGACACGGAGATCGTTGTCCGTATCCGAGGCTGTTGGTTGCTTCGTAACCGAAGGTTTTTTACGTGGTATGGAAGCTAACCCGACGGCACAACACCCAACCTGGAGGACCAGATCCTTTTTTAGCAACCCCTAGGACGAGGGGCCGGATACACTGATGTCAGTAACCCACTTCGGGGATATGAGCGCTGCCGTTGGCCCATTAAGGGTTCATCCGCCACCATCTCTTTTTCAATACCCTGACGTAGTTTTGAAAATCCTTACAGACCTCAGCTTCAAATATGTCGAAGTAGCTCCGGTAAGGTATCCGCTTGTCTGTAGACGTCACCGTTGATTCCATCGGTAGAATTCATCCGCCGCACGTCCTCCTCTGAGGACCTCTTGCTATACTTCTGAGACGCATGTTTCAGCCGATCAGGTCAACAAGAGATGCCTCGTCCGGTTAAACATATGCGCGCTGAAATTCACCCAGATATGCTTACGCAGGTCCGAGTGTTCAGCTACACATACCATATATCGTCAGACTCAGCATACGCTCATCGTTAGTTTACTATCAGATAGCTATCCAGCGGGAGGTGATGATGCGAGTTTGCCCACCATTTATATATAATATAACTTATTGTAGTTGGACAGGGATAAATGCCTCCCAATAGCCATCATTGATAACACATGCAGGAACACCAAAGCAAAAATTAATAAGCTTAAATGACGACAGGTCACCATCTCTTTTGTAAAGCGGAAAACAATAGAGAAGATTTACTGTATTCATTCCGCTTTTATGAAAATGTGGAGAAGCGAGAGAGATCAAGCAATTTCTTTACCGATATTATCTCAACGAAGTCTTTACTGATGATTTTCACCTTTTTTTATGTTCGGTTTCCTATTATTCACGGTATTCCACTGCCGATTCATCGGTTCAATCAAATCGTTAGAATTAGCGTTGGATGAGAGGTCAGTGACGTTTACAGAACTAACAGGAGGTTCTTCAGGAACAGTATTGATCTATGCTTGTTGGCATAAGCTGGCAGCCACTTCAACTTAACCTTAACCTATACCTACCGTTTGTTTGAAGTATTCGCTTATTTCTATATGCTTGCTTGGGTTCTTTATTGGGGATTATGTAAAATGCTTTTAAAAAAACATTTCCGTTGGTGTTTTAAACACATTAAGGAACGATAATGGTTTTCTTCTGAGTTTACAATCAAAATTAAACCATTCGGCAACGCAGGAGGGTCTTCGGGAGTAGACGATCAATACAGCTGTTTGTTTAATGACCTGCAGTATTTCCTCTGCTGTCTGCTCACAATCACAGTTTGCATGATCGGGGAGAAGGCAAAGTTGAGCGTCAAGGATACACCTGCTGAAATCTGTCCTATCCTCAGCCCAGATCAGTTTTTTTAATCGAATCTTGCTGCGGCTCTGACTCGACGTTCTGAAACTTGGGCGATGTTACTATAAGGAGATGAGAAGCATAATTTCCCGATAGTATCTCATAACCTCAATAATACTGAGCCACTGGCTCTTAGAAACAGCAGCCCCACTCAGAGATAAATGTGAGCTCCCATCTATTGTTGTTTTTAATAACACCATTCATCACAAACAGACCATAAACCTAAAATAAATCAATAAAATACCTTGTAAAGCCATTTAGTGTCTTGTCTAAGGAACCTCTCACACTACCGAAACCATTTGCTGCATGCTCAACCAAAGATGTTGGGTTCTGGAAATAGCTTATTCCACTTGTTCATACATTTTCCCGGTGCTATTTCATTCAAAATTATGTTTATTCACTCAATAATTATTAATTTTAAATCATAAGGAAATAATTGGAATAAGTATTTTCGTTCAAATCCACTGTTATATGCATAATTCCAATGCAAAGAAAACATAGTAGTTCATATTCTAATCGGGCACCATGAGTTTTGACAATTTATCGATAAAATTGTAACCTAGCGAAGAATAGTGCGAACTAATTTCTAGATTACTAAAATGGATCCTGATAAAAAGCAAGATCTCGTATTGTTGTTGTAATGGATGCAAACCAATAAACTATATGTACCATCGTTGATAATAATCCGCGGCTTCTGTTGAAAAGGTAAAACATCTTAAGTTGATTTATATAAAAATTCGTTATCTTTGTTCAACCAATAGGACAGAAGAAGCTTTGCGACGATTTCGCGAGCATCACAGCCAACAAAGATCTATTGTTATTGTTGCTAATTTTTTTGGATGCAAAGATATGCTCTATTCTATAGGGAAAATAAATCCTTTTGGATCACTATGGTGCTCGAAAACAATTATCTAATCCTATTAAAATTGCTTCCACAATTTCAATTTGCCTCTTTTGGTCAAATAAAATTTCTTCTTTGGTGAAATTTTGAAATTTCGTCCGCGAAATTAGCATTTCGTTTCAGTGGAAACGTACTGTGTTAATAAGCTACCTATACAACAACAGAACTTAAAAACTGCAAAATTTGTTTTAGGTGAAGAACTGTGATGCCTAGTGCTTGTGGTGGAAAGTGGACCGTTAATTTCCTTGACTGAAGACTTTTGCAACAATATTTAGCTTCAGTCAACAGCGGAGCACTTTGCACACCATCTTTTAAACAAAAATGAATTTCTAGCTACGTTAAAATTTGATGGAGAACTTCAAACCTTAAGGCTGAACTATAATAGGAGAATGGCTTCGCGCGATCACTTCTAAGACAGTGTGAATACAAAGGATTTGAATTGTGTGACCATAATAGCTTTTTGCTTCGATTCGTTAAGTTTTCATTTACTTTTGGTCACTACTTACGAAAATTTGACAGTTAAACAGCTGTGAATGGCTATGAACCACACAATTATCTTTTTAATCGTGAAGTAAGTACAATTAATATAATTTTAAAATTAAGACACACAAGTAAAAATATTTAGAAAATAGCACAACAGCTTAAATGACAGCCAAATCGATTTGACAGTTGCTTCCGTACACATACGCCTATCATGGGCAACTTGAGCAATTGACAGTACTGAAGGAAACTTAACGTAGAATTATGACATTAGCTTCCGATTGCTTTCAACTATTATAGTTCAGCCTTTAGACATGCATATTTCTCTTACAGTCGAGTAAGACATGTGAGCAACATTGGATTTATCCACAAATGTGCGCAATAAATAATAATGTTCTAAACATTTTATTATTTTTCAGCCAATGAAACCTGTTTTAGTCTTATGCATTTTTAAAATAAGCAAATTTTTTTTTTTTTTCCGAGGGTAGGTGAAAATCTTCAACAAGACACTATGAGGATCGACAGCGCGTGCTCATAGTAGTGTGGGATTCTTACCCACTAAAACTTTACTACAACTAAGTATTCGACTTATCAAGCAGTTTTTGTTTCACGAAATAAGGACGTTTTGCAGGTACCTTCCCATTAGAACTTCCTGCTAGCTCCACAGTTTAGACGCGGTTACTTATCGCGCTAAGTCTAAAGGTTTTGTTCTTTGTAGACGGCGTAGTAAGTGTCTTTCATCCAAAACTTGGAGGACTGTTATATTAACGTGACTTTCTAGTCGACTTTTATGTTTTCTCGCGTAGTTTTTGATTTCGTCTTTGACTGTTTTAATGCCAAGATCTCTGTGGATATCGCTATTTCTGATATACCATGGCGCATTTACAATACCTCATAGCACTTTGTTTTCAAAAGTTTGTAACATTTTTGTATTACTTATTTTGGTACAACCCCAGAGTTGTATACCATATGTCCATACAGGCTTAAGCACTTGCTTATATGTATAAAAGCAGTTTGTTCTCTATATTAAGCTTGGAATATTTTCCAAGTAACCAATACATTTCTCGATATTTGTTATCTAGTTCCTTGCGTTTTTTCTTAACGTGCGTTTTCCATTTCAGCTTTGCATCAAGTGTCATTCCAAGATACTTAGCCTCGTTTGCAAACGGACTTTGAACCGAGTTTGAAAAGATCGGCAAATTATTTATTTTCTTATAAGTAAAATTTACATGAACAGATTTGGTCTCGTTGAGTGCGATTCGCCAAACCTTTGTCCATTCATTTACTCTATCCAAAGCTTCTTGCAGTTTTCTGTAGTATCTTCGACCGTTTTATCTACTGCCAAGATAGCAGTGTCGTCGGCAAATGTAGCTAGCTCAGTGCCTTCTACTTGCGGTATATCACGAGTGTATAATAGATATAAAACCGGACCAAGAACGCTTCCTTGCGGCACCCCAGCCATTATTTCCTTGAAATCTGAATATTCGTTTCCACACTTGACGCGGAATAGTCTATTCGTAAGGTAGTTCTTCAAAATATTATATAGGTGCTTTGGCAGAACTTGTCGTAATTTAAACTTTAAGCCTTCATGCCAGGCCTTGTCAAAGGCTTGGGAGACGTCAAGGAATACGCTTGAACAAATCTTTTTTTCTTCAAGTGACTTTTCGATTACATGTGTTATTCGATGTACTTGTTCAACTGTAGAATGCTTACTTCTGAATCCGAATTGATGATCCGGAATGAGATGCCCTTGTTCTATTACCGGCTGTATTCGCTTAATCAATATTCTCTCGAACACTTTGGATATAATTGGAAGAAGCGAAATCGGTCTATAAGACGTTTTTTCATTCGGCGGTTTTCCGGGCTTAAGGACCATTATGACTTCGGCGCTTTTCCATTGACTGGGAACATATTCTAGTCTAAGCGCGGCGCTTATAATGAACAGAAGCTTAATTAGACGTTTTCTTGGTAGTGCTTTAAGAACCTCTCCCGTAATAAGGTCGTATCCAGGAGCCTTCTTTCTTTTAAGTTTCTTTATTTCTTCCTTAATTTCGGTAAGTGTTGCATTTCTTATTACGCTATTTGCTATATATGACGTATCTATATTTTGAATAAGAGCTTGTCCATCAAACGGTTTGAAAGTTTCTTGCAGGTGGGTGGCAAAAACTTTCGCTTTCTCTTTATCACGCCTGGCCCATTCGTCTTGATTTTTCCTAATTGGGGCGGCTTGAATTTGAGGTTTTTTAATACCTTTTATAGCCTTCCAAAGCGAGTAATTAGAATCTTTTTCTGCCGTTAAGCTTTCTAGGTAAGTTTGTATTTCATTATTCTTAAGGTCTTTAATAGATCTTTTTAATGAGTTGCACAAACGGTTAAGACGTGCTTTATGTTGCGGAGCCCGAGTTTGTTGCCATTTTTTGCGCGCTTTTCTCTTCTCCTTAAACATCTCTTTTATTTCCTGCGGATAAGTTTGAATGTAGCTTGCCGGCGTTTTCTTTGGTTTGGGAGTATTCTTCCACGCGGCATTCTGTAGGATTTCGACGAAGCGATCAACTTCAACTTCAAGTTCATATGGCGTTTTAAGTTATACGCTCAGCTCAATATTTGCTTTAATATCTTTTTTGAAGCTATCCCAATTAGTTTTCGCGCTGGTTAATCTAGCCGGTCCTACTTTTTTAACCAGAGCTCCGCTTATCGTCATAACGATTGGAGAATGATCAGAGGAGAGATCAAAGCTTTCTTCAACATTTATACAGTTGCCAGATATTCCTTTGACAATAAAGAAATCGATCAGATCTGGTATCTTATTTCTATCAGTTGGCCAATATGTTGGTTTACCAGTCGAGTGAAAATCACAACTGTATTGCATACCCGCATTATAAAGCTTTCTACCTTTCTGAGAGGCGTACCTTGAACCCCAGAAGGGGTGTTTCGCGTTGAAGTCACCACCAATAATAAAATTTGGTTTAAGGAAGTTGAAGATGTTTGTGAAATCACTTTCTTCAAGTTTATATCGCAGTGGACAATATGTAGACGAAATGTTGAAGGCAAAATGTCTATTTCTAACATGTACCGTGCTTACTTGCATTGCTTCTAATTCAATCTTTACTTCCGCTGAGTGTTCGATACATTCTTTTATAAACAAGGATGATCCGCCTCTGGCTCTTTCCGATGGGTGGAAGGCGTGATACACGCTATATCCCCTTATCTTAACATTCGATTGCTTTGTCAGATGAGTTTCACAGACCAAGCATATATCAATGTCTTTTTCTCGTATAAAGATTTCTAACTCGTCGAGTCTTCGTATAAGCAAATATGTTCGAGCTCACTACCTTTAATAATTCTGCTTGGGGTAGATCCCCAGCTTTTCATTTATCTAGAGAAAAATAGTTTTAAAGAAAATACAACAAAGTGACAATTGCAGAATACGAACTGGTGCCATTAATTTCTACCAATTTACTAAGCCAATGAAAAGGTTCAATAAAACTGCTTTCAAAACCCCTCAGTTAAAGTATAATAGCTTAACTTGAGTCCATCCAATTTCTTTGAATTCACCGAAAAAGTATAATTACTGAAATCTGATGAACGTGATTCACTCGTTTTCATCTATGGGGAAATCGGTCTTAATTGGATGCTATTCTGTGCGAAAACTTCACAAGTTACAGGAGCATGAATGTCAATTTTGGGGTGGTTGAGTATGAATCCAATTACAACGTGATTTCTCGTTTTCGGTTTAATTGAGATCAATATTCGCTTTCAATTATTTACGAACATCAAGCCAAACTCAAAATGTATAGATCGAAATTTGTCAATAGCAGCTAAAAGGTATTTAATCACTCTTTGTAATTTCTTGGATGTGTGCAAATTATGGCTTCACAAACTTTTGTCACGTCCTATTTAGTTTTCTTCCGGTATACACTCATAAGGTAGATTGTACTGGTTTGCTGTTAAGTCTATATATATAGAGCTGTATATTAAATAATGTGAGATAAACTCTATAATCTGCATATGTGTACCTATATATGTATGTACGTATAAATGAACAGTACCAGCCGAGTTAGTAAAGTAATGTCTGCGCAAATTTAAACTGTAAGCTCTATGTGCACTACCTAAAATTTATTTTTTGCAGCATTGGCTAGAAATCGCAAAGCCCTTTTTTTATGATGCGTGGATAGGGGTAAAAATCCTTTATGGATACTTGTAGCCCGTGCTACGAGTTATGCCCGACTCCATGCTCCTGCATGGTTACGTGGTAAAAAAAACCTGTCCGATTTCTCTGTCCTGTTGTTCCCATGCGGCACCGCCAGCCAAGGCATTCCTTCGCAGGGACAGATTTGACATTTCGTCACTTCTTTTTAGCTGCCAGAGCTGGCAGAATCTTCGATTCTCGCGTTTCTCGTTACTCGTTCCTCTATACGCGGTTGCTGCATCATACTCATGATAACTTCATTTGCAGTCTCCCAGCCTTCGCTCCTTGTCAACATAAATAAGGCCAGGCTTCTTGGGGTCACTTGCCCACCAATGCTTTTGGCCCTGGTATAATTTTGGCATTCCATCAGTACATGCTCTGCGTTCTGCACTTTTCCCTCACAGTGCTGGCAGTATGGGTAATCCACGTGCTTGAACTCCCGGAAGCATCCGTGCCCCGATAGAAATTGTGTTAGGTAGTAGTTTACCTCCCCGTGCTTTCTGCTAATCCATTCATCAACTTCGGGGATCAGTTTGTATGTCCATCACCCTTTGGTTGTGATGTTCCACCTATGTTGCCATTCTGCTTTTATTCTATAGCTGTTGTTCCGTCATCGAGCTCGTTTTCGCGTAGGGTCGCAGTCTTGTTCGCGTCTAGATCGATAGGCATTCGGGCTGATATTATGCTTATCGCATCCGCTGATACAGTTCTAAAAATGCGATTCTATGCGCCGAGTTCATCGTTCTAATGTATGACTTACGATACGTCGCTGATGCCCATATATGGGATTATTGACCTACTCACGGTTGTTAGGACATTTCTGATTGGCTGCCTTAAAAAAAATGCCTTGGTCACCCAATATTTGGCATTAGTCTCCATAGTGCCGCTACTGCCCAGGACGCCTTCTCACCTGCGTATATTAGGTGGTCCGTGAAGCTGAGTCTGTGGTTCAGCAACACTCCTAGGTACTTGATGTACGGCTTCGATTCGATAGTTTGCTCACCGACCTGTATGGTGAGATGCTCCACTTTTTTACGGCTGCTTATAAGAACGGCTTTGGTTTTGTGGTCCTCTAGCTCTAAACCTGATGTCTGTAGCCATAGCTTCACGTTTGCGATTGTTTGAGTGCAGTTTTGCACAACTTCCTCTAATTTGTTGACCACTACCACAATCGCGATATCGTCAGTATAACCGATGATGTCTACTCCGTTCGGCCTTTGTGTTCCTAGAATGGCATTGTACATTATGTTCCATAAAATTGGTCCCAGGACCGACACTTGTGAAACTCCTTTGGTCCCTCTTCTGTGTTATAGTAAAGGGTTCTGTCTTCGAAATAGTTCACAATTATCCGCAGTAGGTACTTTGGTACCTGCAGGTCACTCAGTGCTTTTAGTATACAGCTCCAGTTGGCTGAATTAAACGCGTTCTTGACATTAAGTGTCACCACAGCACGGTACTGTTTTGCTTCTCCGAGGCATCTTTCTCCCCCATTACCTCACGTGCTATATCGCACACAGCGATATTGCATCGAATAGTTTCTTTCAGAATGTAAACTGTCAGTTACAAAGCCCCGAGTCCCCTTCCCTGTATTGGTCTAGTCTTGTCCGTATAATTTTCTCGACCACTTTCCTCAGTGTAACTAACATACACAACGGCCTGTACGACGATGATTGCTCAGGTGGTTTGTCGCCCTTTGGTACAAGGACTAGCCGTTGCCGTTTCTATTGGAATGGGAATTTTCCTTCTGTTAGGCATGCTGTGTAGAGAAATCTGGTCTAGTTTTGATCGCTTCCTTCAGATCAAGGTTCAGGATCCCGTCCATCCCTGGCATCGTGTTGTTTTTGATAGCTGCTGCGGCTTCTTCCCCGTGCAGTGATGGGTTAAGAATATCACTGCAGCGCCCCCCAACAACTAGGTCGCGAGTTGGAACGTTGGAAGCATGACCGGTCGAAGTTACGAGCTGGAAGAGATGATGAATAGAAGGCGGGTGGATATCTTGTGTGTCCAAGAGACGAAATGGAAAAACACCGGAAATCGGGCGCGTTTCTTGGACGTTAGGACAAAAGATTACAAGATGTTCTACTACGGAACGGAAAAGGCTAAGAACGGAATCGGTATCATCCTTGCGGCAGAGCTACTTGGTAACGTCTTGACCATTTCGAAGTCCAGCGAGCGTTTGATGTCTCTCAAACTAATAATACAAGGAGAGGTGTGGATTATTGTCAGTGCATATGCTCCCCAAAATGGGTGCAATCAGAGAGATAAAGATGCATTTTGGGTAGAATTCCACAATCTACTTAAGAACATCCCAAAGGAAAAGTTTCTGTTTGTTGGATGAGATTTGAATGGACATGTCGGGAAGTCAAACGAAGACTATGAAGACCACCATGGAGGACTAGGATATGACACCAGGAACCTTCGTGGTGAAGACATCCTAAGCATGTGCAAATCACACGGTCTTATCGTGTTAAATACCATGTTCATCAAACAAAGCCGACACCTGATCACTTACACCAGTGGTGGAGATGAAACTCAGATTGACTACCATCTGGTAGCCAGTTTCATGAAGCCTCGGGTAAAAGATTGCCAGATTGATTGCCCAGATTGATTCTGGGAGAGGCAATCGCTCGGCAACACCGTCTCCTGCTAACAGAAATTTTTATGAAAACACCAAAGAAAAGCAAACAACCAACGGTCAATGAGAAAATCAAGGGGTACAATCTGGACAAAGAAAAAGGCGAGCCTTTCGTTTTCGAAATGAAAAATTACTTCTCTCACACCATCAACGGAGCTGAGGATGAAGAGTGCAGAGCACAAAATATGTGGGATTCCCTACAGCGAACTTGCTTAAATAAGGCCAAATCACCGCTAGGAGCTTCAAAAGGCCACCATCAACACGCCAAAGAATCATGGTGGAAGAAGAAATGCGTTTAGCTTCAAGCAGAGAGTACGGAGGACCTGTATCGGGAGCTGGAGAAAATATTTTCCCCGGTTGCTGATGCAAACCAGGCTATCCAGGAGCTGCGAAGTCACAATATGAACAAGAGCGCAACCATGGCCAGCTTCTTTTGGATGACGACAAAATTCTGCAAAGATGGCGGCAGTATTGTGAAGAACTTTTAAATGAACAGTTTCCCCGGCTATACTTTCCAAGAGCTACCCCTAACTGTGAAGAAATACCCGACATTACAGTCGAAGAAGTTAGTGAGGCGGTCAAATACTCCAAACGACGAAAAGCGGTTGGGCCAGACGAGATGCCCTCTGAGTTCTGGAAAAAGATGGGAGACATCGGGTTCGGGCTCAGAATTCTCATCTCCAAATTTGTGAGAAGTGACTCAATGCCGAATCAATGGAGGGAAAGTTACCTTCTCCCTGTATACAAAGGGAAGGGTGATACGTGAAACTGTGATAACTACCGTTCGATCAAGCTGATGTCACACACCATGAAGATCGTTGAGCGGGTATTAGGTAGCCGACTGCGAAGAATAATACGGCTATCTGATGATCAGTGGGGTTTGTCTCGGGTAAATCAACCACAGATGCATTCCAAAGTATAAGGATCATAATGGAAAAACATCGTGATTCCTTAACGGATTTGCATATTGTATTGGTAGACTTTGAAAAGGCATTCGACAGACAACCACGAGATCTGATATGGGTGCCGCTAAGACATGGAGGGGTTCCAGAAACCTATGTACAGATGATCATGGACATGAAGGAGCAAAGACAAGAGTAAGATGCCCCGCTGGAGTAACCGAAGAGTTCCCAATCAAAGTCGGGGTGCACCAGGGAAGCGTTTTAAGTCCTTTGATCTTTATTGCAGTCCTTGATTATCTGCTTGAAGGTGAAGTGATGGACCCCAAGGTACATCAGTTATTCTTTGCTGATGGTGTAGCCATTATAAGTGAGGATCCTACATCCCTGCAACGAGCACTTGATGTGTGGGTGGACGTTCTGGAGGGAAATGGGTATCGCATTAGTTCAAAAAAGACAGAGTACTTGTGCTGCCCGTTCTCTGATCCACTCAGACCTATTCCAGACATTTATTTGAATGAACCAGTGCTTCCCAAGTGCGAGAAGTTCAAATATCTGGGATCCATGATCAATAGCAAAGCAACTTGTGATGACGACATCAATCATCGCGTAAGCGTAGGTTGGATGAAGTGGCGAGAAAATTCCGCTATCTTCTGTGACAGAAAAATGCCACCTACGTCGAAAGGAAGGCTCTACACCGCAGTTGTGCGTCCAGCGGTCACTTACGGTTCACAATGTTGGACGATGTACAAAAAGTATGAGAGTAAAGTAACGGCAGCTGAGATGAAGATGCTTCGCATGTTAGCAGGGGTGACAAAGCTTGATTGAATAAGAAGTTCGAAGATCCGTGGAAGCTTTCACATCAAGGAAACCATCGTACAAAAAATAAAGCGCGACCGGCTCAGCTGGCATTGCCACGTTCAAAGAAGAGATCATTTGAACCCTGTTAAAAAGGCAATATCAATGCACGTTCCAAAGACATCGCTATGTAGGAAAGGCAGGCCTATAAACGCCTGGATCATACAAATGCGACGACATCGGCATTTCATTGGCCTCAGTAACCGAGTGATCCAAAATCGGCGGGCCTGCCGATATTTTCTGAGGTCAAATAGGCGAACCCCACAGGCGGATCAGTAGAAATGCGTTGAAGTGGGAGGGTTGTGATCACTTATTTTCGGATCATAACCTCGCTGATAAAAGGAAGAAGAAGAAGCTGCTGCGGTTTTTTTTTTTATTCATTCATTTATTTATTCCATTCAATGAATTCATATTAACATTGTTAACTACAATAAACTTAAATGCACAAATAAACTTATCTTCTAAAAAGCTATAAAAACGTTGCTTAACAATGTCATTGAGGAATATTAAAGATCCATCCTTTAGTTACGAAAACTAGTGGCGGATGAAACGAGTAAAACAAATTAAAAAACAAAACTAATTCAAATACAATGATTGAGGGGTGGTGATATTGTAAATTCCAAGTGTTCAATAAAAAGTAATATAAAAATAACAACAAGAAAATTAATGATTTGAAAGATATAAAAACTACAAGAAAACTGCAAGATCCTTTAAATAATTACCCTTATTAGGTTATTGATTTCAAGAAAGTCGAAAGACATTAAAATCGAGTGATCAATGCAATCAAAAGCCTTTGAAAAGTCCAGAACTAGCAAAAGACCAATTTTGTCCGCATCCAACTCCATACGCAAATCTGTAGTGACTTTAATGACCACTGATTCACAGCTATGTTTATTACGAAACTCGGACTGCCATGCAGATATCATATTGCTACTATTTAAGTAATTAAGCATTTGACTGTGAATGACTTTTTCAAAAACATTAAATAAATACTGTAATAAGCTTATTGGTCTGAAATCTGCTGGGTCAACAGGTTTCGTCTTTTTACGAATGGGTATTATTTTAGCTGCCTTCCAGTGTGTAGGAAAAGTACTAGTACAGATGCATGCATTGATAATGTGAAGTACAAACCTTATAATTATAGGCAAAATAAGTTTGATAAATTTTGGTGAGATATTATCAGGGCCCACAGCATCGGATTTTACAGAGCGGACAGCACAACAACGGACAACACAATCGAAAGAAAAGTGCGCCATGGGATCAGGGTTATTCGAAGCAACTTCAGGCAAAGAAGAACTGATTTACAATAGATAAACTCATTCGGTCGCAAAAATAATAAAATATTCTTGCCATGCTATTGTTAACCAATATGTTTACATTAAAATCGCCGCCAATTAAGATGTCTCTATACTAAGGGCCTAGGTTCAGCAAAGTATCCTACAGTTCGTCGAGATTTACGTCATAAAAATTATCAGGTGGGGAATATATGACAACTAATAAGTATTTTTCGTTGTTCCCGTTACTGATCTCTACACATAAGAACTGAATATTAGACCTAGTTGAAGAGTAAATTATTTTTGCCGAGATATGTTCCCTAACATACATAGAAATGCCACCTCCTATGCGATCAGCACGATCATTCCTAAACAAATTAAAACCAGGAAGATCTACAAGTTGTGAAAAAATATCTCCATTAAGCCACGATTCTGATATCATAACCACTGTAAAACTGTGTATTTGGAACGAAAGCTACCGGGATTTATATGACAAAAATTAAGCCCACTATGTGCATTGCACATCACATTGAGAGCGACCCTAACAATGTCAGGATTTAGACCAAAAGCCATGATGACGAAAAACAACATCAAACAGAGCCATCATCAGTTCAGAGAAAATTATATTCACAAATAAAGAAGCCAGAGAATATCTACTAAAATCTACAAGGAAGCAAAAAATTATAAAAGTGCTCATAGGTACAAACAATGTGTGATCGTGCTACGTTATTAAATTCATAATTTCATTGAAATGATTTACCAATGCATGAACATTAAAAAAAAAGAAATCAAAAACAAATTAAACTAAATCAATTAATTGTGCAGTAAATCAAGAATGTATGCAAAATTAAAAAAGAAAGAAAAGAATAACAATAAATACAATATAACATACATTCCATTAGAAAAACAAAAGAGGGAAAAAAAACCGAGTAAAACAAAAATAAATGAACAGCTAATCACCCAGGTCGAGCCCCTCAGCAGCAGCATCATCTGTCGTGTTGATATCACCAACGGTTTTTATATTTGCGGCGGGTGCATTACTTCTAACAGAAGAAGATCGAAGACATATGTAAAGGATAATACTATTATTGTAAAGGATAATACTATTGAGGAGTAAGAGCTCGATACAATGCTTCTTGGCCTTGGCTAACCCCATCTTGACAACGTACAAGACTGCTGTGGTGGTTATTACCGGCTGGAGTAGAGGGTTTAGGAGAGTTCCGGAGCCGGAGCTATTTGGAGCTATGTGTTAGAGTGAGAGCCCCGTATGGAGCTATGTGTTAGAGTGAGAGGTAAGATGTGGGGTTAGGCTTTTTTCCCCTTCGGGGTGTCATATTTCATGTTTGTTTATTTTAGTTTTTGGATTGAGATCTGAATTTGTGGCGCGAGGTGTCATTTTTCACATTTGTTTATTTATTTGTTTTTGCAATGGGATCTGAATTTGGGAGCGAGGTGTCATATTTCATAGTTGTTAGTGTTTAGCTGGGGGAATCATCATCGGAGCGAGGTGTCATATTTCAAGTTTGTTTATTTTTTGTCTTTGGACTGAGATCTGAATTTGGGAACGAGGAAATGTGTGTGTGTGTGTGTGTGTGTGTGTGATTGGTTTGACTGGGGAAATTGCGCCGTCCCTCCGGTGTGTGTCGATTCGCTTTACATGTTCTAGCCATCCCAGACGTCCAATTCGCAGTTTTTTGACTAGGTCGATGACGTTTCTCACCCAACCTCGCACCCACCTCAAATCCAAAAGTGACCCCAGGCAGGGGGGCAGCATGCCCCCCCCATACCTACCTCACTGTTTATACGCCGTAAAATGTATATACCTATGTATGCATCTATGTCCATATACATATGTATTAAGAAACATACATTATTAGTTATTGTAGGTTACTTCCCTCTTCATGTTTTCGAGTGTGTACCAAGTTCCCAAAAGAAAGTGAAGGTCATACCCACCTTTATAGGTGAGAAATAACTTCATATGACTTTAATTCACATTCAAATGAGAACTTAGGCCACTTTCTAAAACGAACTAACAACATATGACTTTAGTTCTCATTTGAAAGTGAAATAAGGCCATAAGTGGATTATGGCGTTAATTCGCATTTGAAAATGAATTAGCACCATTATGGCGTTAGTTCATATGGCCTTAGTTTACGGCACCTAATTTTCCACGGGGTTAGTATTTTCTGATAATTATAATTGGAAATATAAAAGCTTTGCTGACATTACTACTTTATAATTTATCGTACCTTGAAACATGTAAACATTTGTAAAGTTGCACAATTGTGATGTACAAAGTTCATATCCATACAACATTTGAGTGCGCAGCTGCGGCAGACTTTTAGAGATTTCATCAAAAGTCATACATTTTGGTTACAGATGGTGGTACGCATGCTTACTTGTTTTAAAATATAAAATACGACTATATTGTGAATTTATTTGTTCGTTTATCTCGGATTCAGGATTTGTTAATATATACATATACACATACCAAATTTAAGAATGACGATGTCGATCTTAATCAATTTGAATAAAATTTTATTATTGTTTAGTAAGCAGAGACTTTTGTGTGAGCGCCGTGGCGGAATGGTTAGTGGGTCGGACCACTGCGCTTGAGGTTCAGTGTCAGAATCCCACAAAACACCAAACGTTTTTTCACGGTCCTACCTCTCGCGAACGTCTGATAAACATCCGAGAGTATTCTTGTCACGAAAAGGCTTCTCAAAAATAAAATAAAAATTGCCCTTTGGATGCGGCACACAACTGTAGGTCCCTTCCATTCGTGCCAAAAACATAACGCACACAACACAGGTGGTCACAAGAAGCTGGCCTATGCACTCCATGGGCTGTTGCGCGAAATATATATGTACATATGTACGAATATTTAAGCAGAGACCTTTTTATCAAACCATAATCATCAATTTGTGATCATTGGATTTCATCGACAATATGTTTTCGTCTGAATTATTTCATTTCAGACGATCTTGTTTGGAAATCTTTTTTTTTTTTTGCATAAGTAGCATAAGCAGTTAAAAACTGTTCAAGCAAAACTGTTCTAAGCTCCATCTATGCAAACGCAATCGTTAACCAAAACAAAAAAAAATGTTTATGTGGATACAAAAATGAAAATCCTTAACGAAATATTGTAAAAACTTGGTTTTCAAAATTTGAAATTTCGTTTAGGCAGCACAAAACTACATATTTTTGATATATCTTAAGCCGATTATTGAGAGTCTGAATTTAAAATTTCGAAACATCGGTATATTGAAATTGAATGACATATTTGAGGGAGAAAACTCCGCTCTGGAAATATCATTGCTTATATCTGCTGTTTTCTACTCATACAATTATTACCGTTCTCACGTTAAAAAGTAATCAGGCTTTGCTTCCCTAATACAGATGGTGGTAATAGTAAGATTGTTTTCTCAAGTATAGCAGGGAATGCTTTTATCCTCGCGCTCTAAATGTGACATTATTATTCACTTTTTCCAAACCAGCGCTATAGAGAATCTCGTGTAATGAAAAAATCTACCTACCTACCTACCGATCTTTACTGTTCTATGGAAACCACTTTGTTTTCATGGAGAGATAGGACCTACAACTAGATCTCTCTAAAACACAAAGGGCACTTTTTGCAAAGAACTGTAAGGCGCCAAATAGGAGGCGCAATGCCAATCTGGGTTGTACTCCTTTCTAGGTTTATCAAATATTCAGGCTAAACGATATATCTATTGCAGACACAAAGCTTAGGGCATAGATAAGCTAAATTATGATAGATAAAATTCCAAAGGCGATTGGCCATTCTAATAATTTGAAATTCACGATCTGAAAGTCTATCTAAAATCATAGTCCTAAAGATACAACTTTTACCAAGTTTATAAGCCTGAACCCTAGTTAGATTATACTTGTATAATTTATTGTATAATGAAAGTTAACCTGCAAAGGTCTACAAATAGATGAGCCAATGTGTAAAACGATCACAAGAGTAAGTAAATGTGTTCTTATGGATATCAAAATGGATACGCTCAATTTAAATTAAACTATGGTAATAGACTCTAATTTGGTTCTCGAGGAACTACGAGTTCTGAATCCTTTAGATTTGAACTGGTATCAGGATATCCTATCTATATACAATACGATTATTACAAGTTCAAAAAAGAGTTAGTGCGATAGTTAGCTTATGCAAGAACTATGTTTGGTTAGTTAGTAGTTCAAGTATACAGTTATCCTGCCTACATGTTAGTACCAAAACAACCATTGTTAGCGGACATAATTTCCCAAAACAGTACCTTCTTCCGGACAAGCAAGCTCATCCGATCGATCTTCACAATCGGCATAGCTGTCGCACACCTGATAGCACTGAATGATTAAACCATCACCACACTGAAAACCACGCCGTTCGTTTATTTTACAATCGTATGGCTCTGGCTCAGGTTCTCGCTCATTTTCATTACCATTTCCTTCTGGATACGTATGTATGGGATTTTCAGGTGGGGTATCGGAACCTGTACCTCCGCCATAATCAGGCTCGGGTTCACCTTCACCCTGACCATCAACAGGTGATGAAGCAAATGGACTCTGGGTACTGCTCTTCACAAAGTATATATTATCATTGATTGGTGGAACGTTACGAATATCTGTCGGCATTATACCATGAATAGATCATGAAATCTGATAAATGTAAAAGGATTTCCAAAGAAACTCACCACTAATATGACGATAGACATAGTTGTCATCTAACTCGGCACCGACATTACCAATTTTTGAATAATTGGTGATTTGATTTTGGATGTAGTTGTTGAAGGCATCACCCATGGTACCAGTAATTTCAAGTTGCACTGTCACATGAACCTTGAAGGGCTCATTTGTGCGACTAAGGGGCGACACAAGATCATTAATATAAGGAATTGTTGAAAGATAGACAATTTGACTTACGAAACATCAATGAGACTGGCTTTGATGGTATCATCCACTTCGAGTATTTCAGGCCAGTTATCGAACAAGTCCCTGAAACCAACTTCCAATTCGCGATGCAATTCCATGTATTCATTACTGTCCTTCCTACGAAACTCATCAGACCACATTTCATTCGCAATGAACATTACTCGGTCTAGAAGAAAAGCAGATACATGAGATACACATTCTAGATACAAAAAGGATTTGACTCACAGTACGAAACTTCACTACCCAAATCAGTCTCAGCATCGACAGGAAAGTCATCTCCAGATCCATCAGTATCACCATATTCATCATAAGCATCTTGACGCTTTGGACGCACTGGCTGTGCGTTTTTTAACAGAGCAGCTTTGCGCGACCTGTTTGTTGAATTCACTGCATCACCACGAGCGGCTTTTCGTTTTTCTCCCATCGCGCCGGGTGTGGCACGCCTTCGATGACCCTTCTTTTTAGGAACTGTTACCTTGGCGGTTTTATGTTTGGCTCCATCTTCCACTGGATTGCCAAGTAAACGATTCAACTCACGTCGGACACGCTTAACGCTCTTCATCAGCCAACCATCACTACTTGCGTTTGATTCATCGTCGGTATTATCAGCACCAACAATCTCAAGATCTTCGTTGATATCTTCGACGGGTTGCAGTTCGTCTTCGAGTAAATCGGATGCATCCAGCAGTTCATCGTTGTTATTGAGAATTTGCTGGGTGTCTGTTGCGGTTCGCCACCGTTCGTTTAACTGTGAGTCTTTGATATCGGCATCGGCGAGTTCATCGAATATCAGATCAGAATTTGAGTTGATTTGCTGGAAAATAGATACGAAACGTTATTTGAAATAGTTAAGAAATAAAATTCTAGTCGATTGAATAAAAAAATATAAGGCTACGTGTATGTGCTATATGTATATTCATTCCTATATAAACCTACTTTGTTGTAGATACCTACATTCCTAATAATATTTGCATTCAAGAAAGATACTTATTTTCCATATTCTTGAATATGGTATGTTTAAAGAAGTAATGTGCAGATAGATTTCTATACATAACATATTTTCTAGGTAAGTGTATTTCAATATTTGTTCAAGAACTGAGAGGTTCTGCCATTGAAGTTACGTAAGATTAAGAAGGTACATCTTCAGTTATTTTTAAAACAGAATTATTTTTCCATTCTTCTTTGGCATTTCCATACAAAACAAAAAAAAAAGATACGGCACATCAATAAATAGAAAAATTAATCGATCAAGTGAAAAGGAACAATATTTTATGTGATTTGAGTAATCCTCACTAAGAAAAATACAAAAAGAAAGCCAAGGTGTGAAAAAAAATTCCGAAGCATTTGGATTACCAACAACAAACATTTACACCATTGTGTTCGTACTCAGCTTCATCAGTGCGAGATTGACAGCGCTACAGGCGTATAGCGTCAGCTTCACCATTGTGTTCGGCCAGTTAGTATATTAAGGGGAAATTTCCAAAAACCCATTTTTTGCATTTTCGGAATGTACACTCAGTCTCACTTGATTACGAACAGGCAGTTTTTTTTTTTAATTTTACGATATTTTTCAAACCCTTCGCTAATTTGGGAAAAAGCAATTGCACAAGGAATGAAGGATACATTATGTTTATATTGTAAAAAAAAATGGAATTAAGTTGATAAATGCAACTGTTATGACGCTTTTTCCAAAAAGGTCATAAAATTTACCTGTTTTTTTTTGTCTCACTTGATTACGAACAGTAGCTTAATCTACCTGTTACCGTGTTTTAAATCAAATAAAAGGATACTTCGAGTATTAGGGAGCTTAGTTCAAGAAATAACTTCATACAATCTACAACTATGGATAAAGGAAAGACATTAACCAAGGAGGAAATAGGCCAAATTCGAGCTTACCGGGAACAAGGAAAATACATCCGTTTCATAGCCAGCAAGATTGAAAGAGGCACCACTGTTGTACACGGCTTTATTAAGGACCCGGAGAAGTATGGAAAAACCGCAAAGGAAGAGTCAGCAAAGCAACAACATGTCAGGAAAGGCTGGCGATACTGAGAGCTGCTTCAAATTCAATGCTCTCTCTATGTAAAATTAAGGCAGAAACTGGAATTACAGCTAGCAGATCGACTGTTCTTCGCGTGATACAGAAGGCCAGCCATATTCGCCATTAAAAAATGAAGAGGAAACCACCATGGCATACCGTCGTCTTTTCTGATGAAAAAAAATTGAATTTGGACGGGCCTGATGGATACAGCTGTTATTTCCATGATTTGAGAAAAGAAGAAATGCATCTTCAAATGCGGCACAGCAAAGGAGGTGGTGTAATGGTATGTGGAGCAATAAGCTATTACGGTACTGTGGAGCTGGATTTCCAAAGCTCCAAAATGACGGCAATCACTTACAAATCCATACTGTAAAGAGCTTTTCCGCAGTTTTCGGAGATGTTTGGTGGACAGCGATGGACTTTCCAACAAGCCAATGCACCGATACATACCGCACGGACAACAAAAGCCTGGATTCAGAACCAAAATGTAAACCTACTTGCATGGTCGCCATATTCACCAGACCTGAACATCATGAAAAACGTGTGGGGTTGGCTTTCAAGAAAAGTCTACGAAGGAGGAAGGCAATATGATGAAACGGAAGAGATTATTGGAGCCATAAAACGAGCCTGGTCCGAAATTTCGCTAGATTATTTGGCAGTACTCTATGAATCTCTACACAGCAGGCTACTTGAAGTGATTCAGCGATCAGGAGGTAGTACCCATTACTAAAAACTCTTACTACTCTTTGAATAAAACCAACATTTATTTATACAAACAAATTTTGTATGGTTTTTTTACCTTTTAAGCTTCTAACAGGTAGATTTAGCTACTGTTCGTAATCAAGTGAGACAAAAAAAATAGCTAAATTTGATGACCTTTTTGGGAAAAGCATCATAAAAGTTGCATTTATCAACTTAATTCCATTTTTTTTTTACAATATAAACATAATATATCCTTCATTCCTTGTGCAATTGGTTTTTCCCAGATTATGTTTAATACTGCCCAGTTTAATACTGCCCTGTTTGATACTGCCCAGTTTGATACTGCCTAGTTTGATACTGCCCAGTTACTGCTCAGTTTAATACTGCCCTGTTTAATACTGCTCAGTTTAATACTGCCCTGTTTAATACTGCCCTGTTTGATACTGCCCAGTTTGATACTGCCCAGTTTAATACTGCCCAGTTTGATACTGCCCAGTTCGATACTGCTCAGTTCGATACTGCCCAGTTTGATACTACCCAGTTTGATACTGCCTAGTTTGATACTGCCCAGTTACTGCCCTGTTTAATACTGCCCTGTTTAATACTGCCCTGTTTAATACTGCCCTGTTTGATACTGCCCAGTTTGATACTGCCCAGTTTAATACTGCCCTGTTTAATGCTGCTAAATAAATTATTTTTGTTAAGCTTGATGCGTCGATTTTTTTCCCCGGTTTAGATAGGCAACCTATACCGAGTTTTGTCTTAGCCTTCATCATATTCCTAACCAATAGACTATTTAATTTCTCTGGTATTGATGAGTCTTTCGCTTTAACTTTCAGCCAGGCCTTTTCAGTTAGAATTTTATCGGCTATTTGTCGATCGAGCAGGTTTTTATTATTAGCATATGCAATGTCGTGTTCACGACAAGCTTCATCCAATGGATTAATTCCTTGATCTCAAACTGGGCAGTATCAAACTAGGCAGTATCAAACTGGGTAGTATCAAACTGGGCAGTATCGAACTGGGCAGTATCGAACTGGGCAGTATCGAACTGGGCAGTATCAAACTGAGCAGTACCAAACAGGGCAGTATTAAACTGGGCAGTATCAAACTGGGCAGTATCAAACAGGGCAGTATTAAACTGGGCAGTATTAAACAGGGCAGTATTAAACTGAGCAGTAACTGGGCAGTATCAAACTGGGCAGTATTAAACTGAGCAGTAACTGGGCAGTATCAAACTAGGCAGTATCAAACAGGGCAGTATTAAACAAGGCAGTATTAAACAGGGCAGTATTAAACTGAGCAGTATTAAACAGGGCAGTATCAAACTGGGCAGTATCAAACTAGCCAAGCAACAGTTGGAGGAGAGTGAACGTCACAATCAAGCCGTCGAGGGAATAAAAATCAAGCAAGGCAAGGGACTTTACTTGCAACCCCATAAGAAAGGATTCGGACTTTTTCTAAAGCCACAGCCCACGAGCACAAAAAAACTAATGGAATTGCTACCCAATCGTCATTTTGGTGATGCCGTAATAACATTTCCAATTGGTTCCCATGAGATTGAAGACATAAATAACTGCATTCAGGAGGCTCTCAAACCCCATAATAAGGATAAATCCAATGAAATATCAATTAAGATCAAAGCAAATAATAACACATTAAAATGTGAAATTTATAGTAGCATAGAGATTGATTTCTCACAACCAAACTCGATTGGATCACTATTGGGGTTCAGCAAGAAAAATCTATCTGCAAACAAGTTGCATGAATCGGATCTGTACGTCAACATAAATAAAGTGTAAATCGTTCGAATTGAATGTAATTTAATTGATGAAATGTATGGTATATCAACAATCGATCTGCTCATATACTATACGCATTTTCTCTTAATGTTAGCCCAGGGTATAAAATAGTCGAAGTTCCTCGCAATGTCATCAATTGGCCAGTGAACTGCGAGAGGATAAGTTCTATAACATTGAATCTCTTGGATTAATACGGAAATCTTACAAACTTTCGACCACATCTTAAACCACAATTATGATAATATACTCGTATGATAGCTCATCTTACCCGTCAACATATAAAAGAGTAGATCGTACTATTAACTCTATCAATATACTATCAACTTCCGATAGGAGTACATCAAAACTTACTCTACAAAATAGACAATTCCTAGTATCGCTGGGGTACAGATTGAAAAATTATTTTGATTAACGGATGAGGTAAAATGGATCAAAATCAAACGAAAAAAGATATAAGTATGAAGGATACTCTTCAAAAGAAAATGGAATATGCTTTAAAAAGCATTTCAATTAAATCATTATCATCATCACCAGAACCTAAGCAGAGAGAGCAATCCTCCGATGTTAAGTATCAAAAGATGAAAGACGATAAATAATAAAGAGATTGTTGACGTACAGATCCGATGCATGCAACTTGTTTGCAGCTAACTTTTTCTTGTAGTTGAGCCCTTAAAAGAAATTGTGAAAAATGTCAAAGGTCGAGATACTGTTGAGTACGATATAATGACTAAAGCAAAGCCTCGACGAAAATTACAATTCCAAAGTCCACCAAAAGAAAAACTTGCTCTGGAGGAGAGTTTTGACTCTTCATATCCTGAGTCAAACATTCAACCAACGATGGATGATAAAGATTTTTCATTTAGAGCACCCGAAAATTTCGATATAGATAATATTGATCAACAGACCATCGCCATCAGAAGCTGATAGTCTTGATCAAAGTACACCTGTCAATAGATCATCGCCATCAGAATCGAATCTGGATAAGATCTATGGTCCGCATTTCGATGTACAATCGAATTCAACAAAGTTAGGCAGATCAAGCTTTGTAATTAACGAGCAAAAGAATCTCGTTATTGATGATGAAATCTTCCCTGGAACAGAGGACCTCTATGAATTAATTTTTCGGAAAAACCCTACAAAAGAACGATATACCAATGAAGACTTGGATGAATATCTTAAGATTCTACAAAAAACAAAGGTACACTTAAAAATTATGATGGCAACTCACAGGTTAAAAGCAATGGAGGTTATAAGTATAAGCATGTTATTCGGCCTTTATTACAACACCTTACGCAAAGAGTTATAAAGAAAATTGGAAAAGCATACAACAATAATTTCAAAGATATGAGCTATTCTAATAATCCCATCGAATATGTTTATTGGGATGATCCCAATGAGCTCGTTGATAGACTAAGACTTTTAATTGCATCGCAAAATGCTGGCAATAATAATCATCAAAATGAGGTAAACTTAATTGTGGAAGAGCTACGGGAAGCAGATATCATATATTAACATCAGTTCTTATCAAACACATTGTCAAAAGCAAAATTAGCGTTAAGAATTTATGTTTATCTATTGGAAAAGTTTTTAAGTGGATACATATAAAATAAAAAAATCCTTTTAAAATATGAATTTGTGTTTTATAACATATCATTTGTTTTCAGATCTAAAATCGGTCAGTTTTTCTGCTCTGGGCTTGTACGTTTTATTTCCACAACGGTGATTATTCGATAAAATTTGTAATTTCAGCATTAAGTACTGATTCCTTGACTATCTGCTTTTAGGTAAAGGCGTCATGAAGAGATTCTGGATAATCTAAATCTACTTCTAATACATACATATTTTCTCCATTATCATTTAGCACTTTTATATAGACAGTTGTTCATTTTTCCAGATTTGTCCACTCAAATGCTTTATAAGGAAGTTATTGAGACATTACCCAAGCGTACAGTATCTAAATATACAGTATATTGCGTAGGTTTATGACCGATCAAAGGAAGAAATTAATTCATTATTTGACTTTGAATATTTGTGACTGCATTGCGTTAACCTCCTTACTGAAGGAAATCACTAAAGGCGATGCTTTAGTTGCCATTAAAAAATCTCTTAGTAGCATTATCTTTCTTAGAACATTCCTCATTAGTTAGTTTATTTAAAAATTCTATAGGTAAGAGATAATTCACTTAATTTATCCCACGAGCTTAAATAATCATAAGGAAAGACGTCCCTTCTTTTGATTAAGTCTATACTTTGGTAATTGCAAAAAATGAGACTTTGCATTAATCATCTTTTACTCCTTAACAACCCCTAAGTTACCCTCCACTTCACCTGTTTGTTTCAATATTTTTAGCTCTGCTCTGATAAAACATTAACTATTGTTCGTCACCTTTTTATTTATTTATCTCCTTTAAAGAGCTAACCTACCTCAATATTCTATATCTCACATTGAAATTACTAACTCAAGTCTGGCGTTTAAAAATAAACAATCAGTTTGATTCACAGGGTCCATATTTTTTATTCCTTCCTCTTTAGCCATATCATACATTTAATTCTTTTATTTTTTCTCTACCGAACAGCAAACAAATCAATTTGACTCACATAGCCCAGATTTTTTTTTTTTTTTCTTATGTCATCCTCTTTACTCATATCGTACTTTTTTTCTTTATGGAACAGCAACAACAACAGCATTTGTAGTGCACAGAATTTGCTTTGGGATAAACATTTACTAACTCAGGGTCAGGATTCAAGAATAAACAGTCCTGAACTTTTCTCAAATTCTTATCACTCCCAGCCACTGTAAAATCCATGTAGCCCTTCTCACTCTAGCAAATGATCAATGGCCTAGCTATTTACTGCCAATTAAATCAAATTATTCTCTGAAATATGATCGTACATATGTATACATAGAGATCAATTGAAATAAAAAAATAAAAAATCTCCTCTAAACAATCATAACCCATCTGTGGAATCCGATACCAATTTCCTGGAATTAGTCAATTTCGCCAATTGTAATTTCAGCATTAAGTACTGCTTCCTTGACTATCTGCTTTTAGGTAAGTGCGTCATGAAGATATTCTGGATAATCTAAATCTAACTTACTTACTTACTTACTTAGGTGGCGCTACAGTTCGGGGTGAACCTGGGCCTCAACCAACAAGCCTCTCCATTTAGCTCGGTCTTTAGCTAATTGCCTCCAGTTGCGCACTCCAAGTTGGTCGAGGTCCCCTTGAACTTGTGCGCGCCACCTACGGCGATAATTCCCTCTACTGCGTCGTCCCTCGGGGTTAGATTCGAAGACTCTGCGGGCCGGAGCGTTGGGGTCCATTCGCTCTACATGTCCTAGCCATCTCAGACGTCCAATACGCAGTTTTTTGACTAGGTCGATGTCGCTGTACAGCTCGTATAGTTCGTGATTGAATCTTCTCCTCCAAAACCCGTCAACGCAAACGGGACCGAAAATCTTACGAAGAATTTTTCTCTCGAAGCGACCAAGGATATCTTCATCCTCTTTTAATAAAGTCCATGTTTCAGCGCCGTAAAGCAGGACTGGGATGATCAAGGTCTTATATAGAGTCTCCTTAGTTGCTCGAGAGAGGGCTTTACTGTTGAATTGCCTTATAAGCCCAAAAAAACAGCGATTGGTAAGAGTTATTCTTCGATTGATTTCTGCGCTGATTTTGTTTGCTGAATTTATAGCAGAGCCAAGGTAGACAAAGTCCCTTACTACCTCGAAGTTATAGCTGCCCACGGTGACGTTTTGTCCAATTCGTCGATGTTGGTTATCCCTTCTAGTTGACAGCATATACTTGGTTTTGCCCTCGTTTATCGCCAAACCCATTTTGGCCGCTTCCGCCTCAATGCTTGCAAAAGCACCGGTGACAGCCCGCTGAGATCTTCCGATAATGTCTATATCGTCGGCGTATGCAAGCAGTTGTACAGACTTGTAATAGATTGTGCCTCCGGTGTTGGCTTGTGAGTTCCGCACAATCCGTTCAAGTACAATATTGAAGAAGTCACATGACAGCGCGTCACCTTGTCTAAAGCCTTTTTTGACATCAAAGGTCTCGGTGAGGTCATTACCGACCTTGATGGAGCAGCGAGCGTTCTCCATCGTCAGCCTGCACAGGCGGACAAGTTTGGCAGGGATGTCAAAACTAGACATGGCTCTATAAAGCTGTTCTCTATAGATGCTGTCATAGGCGGCCTTGAAATCGATAAAGAGGTGGTGAGTATCGATTTGGAATTCTTGGGTTTTCTCCAGGATCTGCCGAAGTGTGAAGATTTGATCGATGGTGGACTTTCCTGGCCTGAAACCGCACTGATAGGGTCCAATCAGGCTGTTGATAAAAGGTTTCAGGCGTTCACACAATATCGCAGAAAAGATCTTGTACGCGATGTTGAGGAGACTGATGCCTCTATAATTGGCGCAGTTGAGGGGGTCTCCTTTCTTGTGGATCGGGCAAACGATGCTGAGATTCCATTCATCAGGCATACACTCCTCTGACCAAATATTAGAAATGAGTTGGTGTATGCACTCTACCAATTCATCCCCAGCTGCCTTGAAAAGTTCGGCCGGTAAACCGTCAGGTCCAGCAGCCTTGTTCGATTTTAGCTTGGATATTGCTATCCTCACTTCGTTTTGGTCAGGTGGACGGAAATTTTGACTATCATCGTCCATGTTGAATGGTTCATTCTGCCTGACAGCGGGATGTTGGTCTTCGTCGCCGTTATACAGTCTGCAGAAGTAGTTTTTCCATATTCTCAGCACCGACTGTGATTCTACTACGAGGTTTCCATTTTCATCTCTACAGGTTTCTGTACGGGTATTACTTCTCTGACAAGTTCTTTTTACCTTTTGGTAAAACTTCCGTACATTGTTCCTGGAGTATAGACTCTCGATATTCTCAAACGCGCGCTTCTCATGCTCTTTCTTCTTCTTTTGGGGAAGCCGATGTTCTTCCCGTCTCTTTTGCTCATAGAGCTCACGAGCAGCTCTCGTCTTCCTTTGCAGCGCCGCTTTGTATGCCTCTTGTTTTGCTGCATGCACTCGCCGGCATTCTTCGTCAAACCAGGGGTTTCGCGGTGGTGGTCGAGCGAAACCCAGCACATCAGTCGCGGCGTTTCTGATGGCATGTTGGCAGCGTTGCCACTGGTCTTCGGTACTTGATGCTGGCGGCAAAAGGGGTGATTGAGAGATTTCGGGATACGCGTTCAGCGAAGAGTCTGGCGGTCTCTTGCGATTGTAGCTTTTCGACGTTAAATTTTCTCACAGTGATTCTTCTTTGTTGCTCAGATTGGGATATCCGCATTCGTACCTTGGCTACAACAAGGTAATGATCCGAGTCTATGTTGGCCGCTCGGAAGGTCCGGACATCCAGAATACTGGAGGCATGCCTTGCGTCGATCGCAATATGATCAATTTGGTTGATCGTGACATGATCATTGGACCGCCATGTCTGCTTATGAATGTCGAGATGAGGAAACCATGTGCTTGCTATGGTGACATTTCGCTCCACAGCGAAATCAATTAGCCTTAGTCCGTTATCAGACGTGGTGTCGTGTAGGCTATGCTTACCGACTGCTCTACCGAAGACGAACTCCTTACCTATTTTGGCGTTAAAATCGCCCAATACGATCTTAACGTCGTATTTAGGACATTGCTCGTATGTTTTGTCGAGGAGCTCGTAGAAACACTCTTTGGAGGCAGGGTCCTTTTCTTCTGTGGGGGCATGAACACATATTAGGCTTATGTTAGCGAATTTAGCCTTGATCCGGATAGTCATAATACGCTCGCTCACGTGTCGGAAGCTTAAGACTTCTTGCCTAAGTCTGCCGCGTATGACAAATCCGCATCCGAATAAGCGTTGCCTGTTGCCTCTGTAGCAATCACCGTAGTAGATGTCACAGTTTTTCATCTTCTTTTTGCCTGGCCCATCCCATCGCACTTCCTGGATGGCGGTAATATCTGCTTTATAGCAGTCTAGGGCCTCTGCTAGTTGTTCGGCTGCACGTGGTCTGTAAAGGGACAGAACGTTCCACGTACAGATCCGAAGGTCGTTGTCCTTATTTCGTTTGCTGGGGTCGTCATTAGTTGGGTCATCCTTATCCGAGGCTTTTGGTTGTTTCGGAACCATGCGTTTTTTACGTGGTAGGGAAGTTACCCCGACGGCACAACCCCCAACCTGGAGGGCCAGTTCCTTAATTATTCCCCTAGGACGAGGGGCCGGGTACACCGGTGCCAGTAGTCCACTACGGAAGTATGAGCGCTGCCGTTGGCCCATTAAGGGCTCCTCCGCCACCATCTCTATTCCAATGTCCTGACCAACATTGGAAATTCCTTACCGACCTGTGATCCGAATACGTCGAAGCAGCTCGCGCAAGGTATTCACTAAGTTCAACCTAACTGGAACTATAGACGCCACCGTTGACTCCGTCTAGGGAATTCGTCCGCTGCCGCCTGGAACAGGAAGAAGTGCTCTAGTGAGAAAAGCACTCTTCCCCCCCTCTCTCATCTGCTGCCACCAAGAATCCGCCAAACGGGGTTGGTTACCCATTTCTTGGATTAAGGTACTAGGCACCCGGCTGTCACCGCGTGGAGGTTGAGAGTAGGAGTTGGTAGGCCTCAGCTGAGTGAAAAAAAATCTAAATCTAACACATACCTATGTTTTTTCTCCGTTATCATCTAGCACTTTTATTTAGACAGTTGTAAATATTTCCGGATTTGCCCACCCAAATGCTTTATGAAGAAGTTACTGAGGCATTGCCCAAGCGTACAGAGTATTTGTATTTAATTATACAGTATATTGCGTAGGTATATCTCCGAACAAATGAAAAAATAAATTCATTATTTGGCTTTGAATATTTGTGACTGCATTGCATAAACCTCCTTACTGAAGGAAATCATTAAAGACGATGCTTAACTTGCCATTAAAGATTCTCATAGGAGCATAATCTTTCTCAGAACATTCCCCATTAGTTGAGTTATTGAAAAATTCTATCCGTAAGCTTTTAATCTATCGCACGAGCTTAAATAGAGACTTTGTATTAATAACCTTTTACTTATTAAAAAACCTTAAATCACTCTCCACTTCACCTGTTTGTTTCAATATTTTTAGGTCTGCTCTGATAAAACATTAACCATTGTACGTCACCTCTTTATTTATTTATCTCCTTTAAGGAGCTAACCTACCTCAATATTATATATCTCACATTAAAATTACTAACTCAAGTCTGGTGTTTAAGAATAAACAATCAGTTTGATTCACAGAGTCCAGATTTTTTATTCCTTCCTTATATCATCCTCTTTAATCATATCATACACTTATTTGTTTTATTTTATCTCTACCGATCAGCAAATAAAACAATTTGACTCACATAGTTCAGATTTTATTTTTTTTTCTTATGTCATCCTCTTTACTCATATCATACTTTAATTCTTTATGGAACAGCAACAACAACAGTATTTGTAGTGCCATCCATGTAGCCCTTCTCACTCTAGCAAATGATCAATAGCCTAGCTATTTACTGCCAATTAAATCAAATTAATCTCTGAAATATAATCGTACACATACACAGAGATCAATTGAAATAAAAAAATAAAAAATCTCCTCTAAGTAATCACAAGCCATCTGTGGAATCTGATACCAATTTCCTGGAATTAGTCAATTTCGCCAATCCAACCAATCTAAGCTCCAACCCCCGATGACGTCAGGCACACACAGATCAATAGAAATAAAATTCCAATTTTTTTTTCTACCGAATAGCAAACAAATCAATCTGACTCACATAGTCCAGATTTTTGTTTTCCCTTATGTCATCCTCTTTACTCATATTATACTTTTTTTTACGGAACAGCAACAGATAAACATTTATACTGCACAGTATTTCCTATGGGATAAACATTTACTAACTCAAGATCAGCATTCAAGAATAAACACACAGCTATGAATCTACCTGACTCGTAGCCCAGAACTCTTCTCAAATTCTTATACGTGTTCATAATTCCTCTATGGAATCCAAAACCCAATTCCTGGAATCAGCCTCTCTCCCCTCTCCCTCTCATTCTTCCTAAACGAAAAAAGATACACACTGATCAATAGAAATTAGAACATAACCTCTAAGCAATCATAACCCATCTATGGAATTTGCCAATTTCCCAATCAAACCAATCTAAGTTCCACCCCGATGACGTCACACAAACGCAGATCAATAGATATAGAATCCCCCCTTTTTCTTTACCGAATAGCAAATAAATCAATTTGACTCACATAATTCAGATTTTTCTTTTATTCCCTTATGTCATCCTCTTTACTCATATTATGGTATACATTTTTACGGAATAGCAACAGATAAACATTTGTAGTGCCCAACATTTGCTTTGGGATAAACACTTACTAACTCCGGGTCAGCATTCAAAAAGAAACACACAGCTATGAATCAGCCTGACTCGTAGCCCAAAACTCTTCTCAAATTCTTATATGTGTTCATAATTCCTCTATAAAATCCAAAAATCAATTCCTGAAATCAGCCAAACCCCCCTCCCTCCTCTCCCTCTCAACCACCCTAAACGAAAAAGATACACACTGATCAATAGAAATAAAAAAAAAATCTCCTCTTAGCAGTCATAACCCATGTATGGAATCCGATACCAATTTCCCAAATCAACCCAATCTAAGCAGCACCCCCCAATGACGTCACACCCAGAGAATCGCTCTCAATATCAAATATAATCACACAAAAACACACAGATCAGCAGCAATAAAAAACTCCCCTCTAAGCAAGCATAACCCATCTATGGAATATGCAATTCATCAATCAAACCAAATATAAAAATCGCTCTCCACACACACTCACACATACAAATGCCTCACTCCCTGACTCTGATCTTATAATTCCCCCAGTTGAAACTAGCAAATACGAAACATGACACCTGGTTCCCAAATTCAGATCTCAGTCCAAAGACGAAAAATAAACAAACTTGAAATATGACACCTCGCTCCGATGATGATTCCCCCAGCTAAACACTAACAAATATGAAATATGACCCCTGGCTCCAAATTCAGATCTTAGTCCAAAAGCAAAACATAAACAAACTTGAAATATGATACCTCGCGCCCCAAATTCAGATCTCAATCCAAAAGCTTAAATAAACAAACGTGAAATTTGACACCTCACTCCCAACAGGCCACATTTCAAATCTTCCATCTCACTCTAACACATTCCACCAATTCCAGAAATCGATCGATTCTCCTCAATCAAACCATTTGCTGATTCCCTTCTCCAATTTCATAAACATACATATACAACCGTTGCCGTTTATATCGATGACTCATACTTTTTTCCACGAAATCATTGTGAAATTCCAAATCGAATTCATAGACATGATTGAACATGTTCACAATTCCTCTAAAATCAATTCGTGGAATCAGCCAAACCAATCACACACACACACTCCCTGACTCTGATCTTACGAATCCCCCAGTCAAAGCTAACAAATATGAAATATGACACCTCGCTCCCAAATTCAGATCTCAATCCAAAAGCTAAAATAAACAAATGTGAAATATGACACCTCGCTCCCAAATTCAGATCTCAATCCAAAAACAAATATAAACAAACTTGAAATATGACACCTCGCTCCGATGATGACACAATTCCAGGAATCGATCTCTTCCATCTCACTCTAACCCATTGCAACGAATAGCTCCCCAGCTCCCCAAGGGCTTTCACTCTAACACATAGCTCCCCATAGCACCGGCTCCGGAAGCCCCCTAAACCCACTACTGGCTGGCACCCACGGGGAGGGTTAGGATGAGGATTTTTTCCGAGCCCACATCTGTGTACCGAATATGTGCATTAAGAGCTAGCTGCCTGCGTGGTAGCGAAAATGTTCCCATTAGATACTCTGGCAGTAGAACAGCAACGTCAGCACTGCGCAAGAAGAGAAAGAACTGAAAGCCTAAGAGAATGGTTAGAACGCTGCAGTGCTTGTAAGAAAGTCAGGTGGACTCATAGGCTCATACACCAAATCTTGCCATGGATTGATAGACGCCATGGAGAACTTCATTTTTACTTAATGCAGTTTTTAACGGGCAATGGAAAGCAATCAATCAAAGCAAAGCAAGATATATGCTGTCTACAAAAAAGGCCACCCAACATCGGGGTCTTGAACAGAACGCCACAATAGACAGATATAATTTTGAGATAGTAAAGGACTTCGTCTACCTAGGCTTTATGATGAGCTCCGCAAATGACATCAGTGTGGGGAGATCAAACGAAGAATTACTCTTGCCAATTGGTATTTCTATGGGCTAAGAAGGCAATTGAGTAACAAAGCACTATGTCGAACTACTAAACTTTTTTTTTATTTAATACATACAGTCCTGCTGTATGGCGCAGAAGCATGAACTTTGTCAAAACTTACTTACTTCGAGAGAAAAGTTCTTAGAGTGATCTTTGGTCTCGTCTGCATAGACGGCGAGTGGATTAGAAGATACAATGCCGAACTCTATGGCCTATACTCGTACAAGGACATCGACTTAGCCAGAAGAGTTCACATACAGTGATTAAGATGACTGAGTATGCGTAGAGCGGATGGAGCATCCACCCCGGATGGACGGCGCAGTATAGGACGACCTCGCGTTAGGTGGCGCAAAGAAGTTGAGGCCGACCTCATCCTTAACCAAACAGGGTCTCATTTTTATATATACATTAACTTCGTGCGATTGCACGTGAATCTACTGATTTTGCCATGAGAAATGTCATTTCATTGTTAGCTGTCACCGTGGAGTGCTGTAGTAATAATTTTGAGATTTTGGTGTTCAGTGCCATTATCGGAAAACTTGAAAACTTTTGATTTACGTGTACTTCTCACTTCATAAAAAATATATTGTGTAAGTTTTAGCTCAATCGGATGGTTAGTTTTTTAGCTTTTAGCGCACATACGACAAGGTAAGTTTTATATTATATATGAATATACTTTTTCGGCCTTATATATCTAGCTAGAAGGATAAAATTTAACATTATGGGCTTCTGAAAGTCCGGAGAAGTATGTACAAATGGAAGAATTTTAGAAATTCGTTCACTGACCCGCCTAATTTTTGAAAAATACTAATTTTTCAAAAAGTTACAATTTAAATTATAAACAAAAAGTTACTATATATATAGGTAGGTCTACGCCCAGTTAAAAACACACAAACAAAACAAAAAAAAAACATTTAAAAGAAATCTCTGAAAAGTCAAAGAAAGTACGATGCCTTTCTAATGGATTGTCACCATTCTGTGTGCGTATGTATGTGTTTTTTTTTTTTAAGTTTTAAGACATTGTTTTAGTTTCTCCGTTTTCAATTTAAGAAAATCGACATCCTCCGAAATATTAAATTATAGGAAAATGATTTCGATATTTTTGCATTAGATTAATTTACATAGGTATGCGAGTATGTGTGTACCCCATAATAGCGCAAATTATATCATATGTGCAAATCTGGGTATACATATAAGTATATAAGAGATGACAAAAGTTTGTCCTAACTTTTTTTGGTGATGCATGCGTTCAAAATTCCAAAAATAATTCAGAAATAATGATTGTACATATTAAAGCGCACAAAGAAGATACTGTGCACCCATAATTTCGCTGAAGGAAACAACCCACTTGAGAGAAGAGGAAAATAATTCACAGAATTTCCAACAAATAGAATATTTTTGCCTTGAAGTGTTTAGTCATTCAAGTTCTGAAATGGTATTCATAAGTCTGTTCAGGTACAGAATTATCTTCGTGTCTGTAGGGGATAGTTATAGAAAGTGGTGAGGGTTTTTGGTATTGAACCTAACTGAAATCAATATTTTCCACGAATTGAGGTTAATACTTGTTATGATTCATTCAAGGGGAAAAACGTCACATTTTAACCAGATGAAGCATGAACATAAGAACTTTTTATGCGTTCTGTCAGGGAGGGTATGTACTGTATATTATTGGTGGATATACATTTTTTTTTTCTTTCGTGGGTAGGTGAAAAGTCTTCATAGACACTATGTGCTCGGTGCTCATGGTAGTGTGAAATTTTTACTCACTAAACAACACCTCCCTTCTACTGGTATACTACGCTTAGTTTCCTTATCAGTATCAAGTTTTAGTTTGAAAAATATTCGCGTTATGCAGCTAGTTTCTTAGCAAAAGCTAAAATCCGCCATTAAATGCGGCCGGTCATTATTGCGCTAAATTGAACAGTTTCGTTCTTTGTAGTCGGCGCACAAGGTTTGTCTCGTCTAGAACTTGGAGTAAAACATTGTTGAAATTACCGTGAAGACGAATACGGAGTTTTTGAGCAAATTTCGTTATTTCGTCATTTACGGTAGTTACTCCTAAGTCTCTGTAGATATCATTGTTTCTGATATACCATGGGGCATTAACTTTAACCCTTAGCACTTTGTTCTGAAAAGATTATAGGATATATCTATTGGTTCGTTTAGTAGAACCCCAAAGTTGTATACCATACGTCCAAACAGGTTTATACATATATGTTTAATTAATTTATGTGTGCCGTTTTAGTCCAAAAAAGAACGAATACTTGTGCTGCCTGTTCTATGATTCACTCAGTGCTTCCCAAGAGGTCATCAATCATCGCGTAAGCATAGGGTGAATAAAGCGGCGGGAAAACTCCGCTATCTTTTGTGACCGCAAAATGATCCCAAAGCTGAAATGAATGCTCTACACCGCATTTGTGCGTCCAGTACTCACATACGGGTCACAATTTTGGACAATGTACAAAAGTATGAGGGTGTTGCATGATAGCAAGAGTAACAAAGCTTGATCGACTAAGAAGTTTTCTCGAAATACAAATATATAAAAACCAGCTCTGCTGGTATTGCTATGTTCAAAGAAGGGATCTTTTGAACCGGGTTAAAAAAGGCAAAGATAACCCGCGATATATAGTCGGCGCAGCGGTGCGCCGTGGCGCAGTTGTAAGTTTGACCACTGCGCGTGATGTTCAATATTCGAATCCCAGGCAGCAGCAAATCTTTTTTCACGGTTCCACCGCCTGTGCATATCTACCTGTTAAATGCAGCGTTTTGTAAATTATTCTAAATTTTGCGGTGAAGGAATATAATTTTAAAAAATATATCGGAAACGTTGTGTTGCACATGCGCAGTGATGTTACTTGCTTCAGGGTAAACGTGGGATTGCTTACCGTTATCGTGGTATGTGGCGTTTGTTTGATTTGCTTATCTGTTTTGCTACCACTGAATTTATGAATTTTACTGATTGTTCTCGGAATCGGCCGTCAGCACTTGAAATCTTAGAACTATTGAAAAGTATTGGAGTCACGTTTTATTTTTACAATTTCACGATACACTTAATTTTTGATATTTTTTTAACCGATTTTTACTTTAAAATATTTATTTTAACTTTAACTTAAAGCTGCATTGTGGGTGGAAGATTATCGAAAATGCTAAATACAATGCAGATAATTGTCGACGAAAGGTTATTGAAAAACTTTTATGCGATTAAATAAAGTTACACAAATAATAGATACAATACCGAGTCCATTCGGCAGACTGCCGAATTCGTGAAAAGACACTGCTGAAAACGTGCTTCAAGTGCCTGGAGTATGGTCATCTAGCCACACAATGGAGAAGCGAAGAAGATCGCTCGAAGCTATGTAGGAGATGTGGTGAAGGGGGCCACATAGCGAAAAATTGCGATAAGCAACCATCCTGCATGTTCTGCAAAAAAAAAACACCCAGACGACGCGCATCATATAGCTGGTAGCAGAAGATGTCCGGTCTTCAGGAGAGCTATTACAAGTAAAATACCATGAAGATACTACAAATAAATCTTAATCACTGTAGAATAGCCCAGGACATCCTGGCACAAACGGCCAAGGACGAAAGAGCCGACGTTGTTATGATCAGCGAGCCCTATAGATGTCCCGAACAGAACAATAACTGGATCTGTGATAAAGCAAAACAGGTGGCAATATGGATATGTGGACCCCATGCCTTCCAAGAAACTAACGACCAAACAGAAGGCTTCGTGCGTGCGAAAATAAATGGAATCCATTTCTATAGCTGCTATGCAAGACCCAGCTTGACGACCAGCGAATATCAAATAATGCTGGACCATCTAACCGCGGATGCGCTCCAGAGAGCCCCAGTGGTTATAGGAGGAGACTTCAACGCGTGGGCCACAGAATGGGGTAGCAGGCTCACAAACACCAGAGGGCAGGCCTTATTGGAAACATTCGCTCCCCTAGCAATAGGCATTGCTAATAAGGGCCGGGCAAATACTTACCGGAAGGCTGGAGTAGGCTCCATCATTGACATTACCTTTGCGAGCAACTCCATCCTGAAAAACATAAAGTGGAGGGTCAGTGAGGAATATTCACACAGCGACCATCAGGTGATAATACTGGAAATAAAAGGGAAAAAACCAGTCCAGCTCCCAAAACTTACTGGCCCAAAATGGAACGACCGATCTTTCGATAAGGATGCATTCGAAGAGATGTTGAGCGGTGATCAAACTCCAAGCGGAACAGCGGAGACCCTCGCGCACCACCTCACAGGCACCATCACCACAGCGTGCGACGCATCAATGCCTAGGAGAACAAACACCAGGAAGGCATCACCGTGTTACTGGTGGAACGAGGAAATAGGCGAACTTCGGGCCAAATGTCTACAAGCCCGGCGCAAAGTTCAACGATCAAGAAGGAGGGCGGATTTCCAACAATGCCTGGACGCCCTTAGACTGGCGAGACGTAACTTAAATAGAGCCATCAAGGAAAGTAAAACTGCGTGTTTTAAACGTCTCTGTCAAGAAGCCGACATTAACCCATGGGGCTCGGCATACAGAATGGCGATGACGAAATTGAAGGGCTATAAGACTCCTCAAATAACATGTCCGATAATGCTGAGATCCATAGTAGAGCACCTCTTCCCTCAAAGGCCTGCTACTATGTGCAATATTATACGAGAAGTCAATCCAGAAGATATTCCTTTAATTACTCACGAGGAGCTGCAAAGGGCATGCAGCAAGATAGGTGACAACAAGGCGCCGGGACCTGACGGCATCCCGAATAAGGCAGTAAAGGCAGCTGTAAAAAAAAGACCAGACCTCTTCATATCAACAATGCAGAAATGCCTTGAAGAAGGAACCTTTCCCGAAAAATGGAAGACGCAGCATTTAGTCCTACTGCCAAAAGGAAAGAAGCCTCCAGGGGAACCATCATCCTATCGTCCAATATGCCTATTGGACACCATGGGAAAGATCCTCGAGAAGATAATCTATAATAGATTACTCGCAGTAGCAGGAGAGAAAGGAGCCCTCTCAGATCACCAATTTGGTTTCAGAAGAGAACGATCTACTGTTGATGCCATAAGAGCGGTAGGTGATATCGCCAAAGGTGCCATCGAAGGCGAAAGATGGCTCTATGGCACAAAGGAGTATTGTGCAGTAGTAACGCTGGACGTTAAAAACGCATTTAACTCTGCGGACTGGTCGTTTATTAGAAGGTCACTTGCCAGGATGGATACGCCATATTACCTGCTACGGATAGTGACGAACTACTTCAACAACAGGAAGCTGAGGTACAACACCGATGATGGGGTAAAATACTACGACGTAACTGCGGGAGTTCCACAGGGATCGGTTTTAGGGCCACTATTGTGGAACATCATGTACGACGGAGTCCTACGATTAACTCTACCTGGCGGAGTAACGATAATTGGATTCGCCGACGACATTGCAGTCGTGACAGTAGCTAAACAGATCCATGCAGTAGAATCAGCTACAAATGAAGCAATTGCCCGGATAAAAGATTGGCTAATATCCGCCGGACTAGAACTAGCTGACCATAAGACAGAAGCTGTTCTTATAAGCAGCCGGAAAACCGTCGAATGTGCCAACTTTCAGGTTGGTAACCAAACCATCAGGTCGAAGGAGGCGGTTAAATACCTTGGAGTAATGCTGGACAACAAGCTACGGTTTAAAACGCATGTTGATTTTGTTGCCAAAAAAGCATCGCATATGCAGGGAGCTCTCTCGCGTATCATGCCTAACATCGGTGGACCTGGATACGCTAGAAGGATTCTACTCTCTAGAGTTATCACCTCAGTTCTGTTGTATGCCGCCCCAGTCTGGGCGGAGGCACTGAGGACGAAGGAGACCAAAAGGAGACTATCGTCATCATACAGACTCTGTGCGCTACGGACAATCAGCGGCTTTCGAACCATCTCTGACGAAGCTGCATTTGTCATAGCTGGAATGATCCCCATCGATATTCTCGCAGATGAAATGCTGAGGATATATAACAGAAGAGCATTGAGTCATCACGACGCCACTGGTATCAAGGTGATAAAAATCGAAGAAAGGGCAGCGTCAGCAGCTATGTGGCAAGCTCGTTGGGCTAATACAACAAAAGGCAGATGGACATATAAACTTATACCGACAATCCAAGACTGGATAAGTCGAAAGCATGGAGACTGCAACTATCATCTAACGCAGTTCCTGTCTGGCCACGGTGGCTACCGCAAATATCTACACCGTTTTGGACATGACAACTCACCATCCTGCCCGGAATGCCCAGGTGAAGATGAAGATACGGAGCACGCAGTGTTTTACTGCACACGTTTCACGGCATGGAGAATTACTCTGCCAAGTCCGTCACTACTCCTCGACCATATGTTACAGTCGGAAGAGAATTGGATGGCAATATGTTCCTTCGTAACAACTCTACAAAAAGAGCTGCGGAGAATAGAAGAGCTAAGAAGAGCAGCTAAAGCAGCGGAAGAAGCTGACACAAGAAGCATAGCATAAATTGCTAACCAGCCCCGCGAAGTAATACCTAACGGCAGTCCCGCGGGGAGAGTGGTTGAAGTGTGTAGGGTGTGTGTTTAGTACGTAGGCGTATTCCTGAAATCGATTACTCAGGTTTGCGAATCGTGCATGCTAGTAGCACTCGGGCTATTAGTATCTATGAAGATTACACATCCCTGGCGCAATCCAAAAAAAAAAAAAAAAAAAAAAATACCGAGTCCATTGACCGGAGGTCTTTATTGGGAGGCAGCTAAGATCCAAGTGACCGAGAAGAAGAAAATTTATTTAAATTTACCAAATCAAAACTGTTATACAATGTAAAGAGAGCACAACTTGTATGAATAGAATTTATATAGCGTAAGTTATGAGTGATTTGGCAAATATTTACTAATTAGAGAGTAGAATTTATTCATTCATTCATTCATTCATTTTCAATGGCCCGCTAATCCTTCATGAGGGTCGCGGGGGTAGGATGCTCAGGTGGACTCTCCATCCTTCTCGATCCTCCGCCATTGACTCCAATTCATCAGGGAGAATCCCTAAGCGGCTCCAAGAGAGATGTCGGACTTGATCCAACCATCTATTTCTGGGCCTTCCGCGAAGTCGTCTACCTGATGGCACGGCAACCATGGCGCGTCTTGGAAGCCGGTCTGGGGGCATACGCACTACGTGACCAAACCATCGAAGCATAGATCGTTCCGTTCGGAGAAGTAGCTGCTCAACGTTGAGCGCCTCGCGTACTCTGGTGTTGCGCACTCGATCCCTACGAGTTATTCCAACAACACCGCGAAGGAACCTCATTTCGGCAGCTTGTATCCGCGATCTTATTCTTTCGGTCACTACCCAAATTTCATGACCATAGGTGAGAGTTGGAACATACACCAAGCTAAAAACCGATAGCTTAGCTTGAATACTAAGTTCGGACTTCCTTATAACAGATTGGCCAAGCTCTCTCAAAATTGATCCAGCCTGACCAATTCTACAGGATAACTCGGCATTGCTCCTCCCATCACTCGTGAATAAAACCCCGAGGTACTTAAACTTCTCCACCTGCTTCAGTGGGACTCCACTAACATGCAGAGTGCACTGAATGGGTTTTTTGGAAACGACCATTACTTCCGATTTGTTCACGTTGATCTTCATTCCAGCATCATCACAAACGGCTACAAACCTTTCGAGTGCGCGCTGAAGTTCGGTTTGAGAGGACCCAAGGATGACCAAATCATCCGCAAAGAGCAGATGACTAATCCTTAGGTCTCCCACTTTGAAACATTCCCCGCCACGGCTGCGCTGCAACATCCAATCCATATATACAATGAAGAGGAGAGGTGACAAAACGCACCCCTGGCGGAGTCCAACGCCCACAGTAAAAGGTATTGATTTAACACCGTTTATCCGAACACAGCTTTTACAGTTTGTATATAAAGTCTGAATCGCCCTTAACAGGGAACCATCAATCCCATACTCCTGCAGAACACTCCAGAGTTTGCCTCGAGGAACCCTATCATATGCTTTTTCCAAATCCACAAAACAAGTGTAGACAGGTTTGGCATATTCCCAGGCCTTCTCAAGAACCATTCTGAGAGTGAATAACTGGTCGGTTGTGCTTCTACCGGGACGAAAACCGCACTGCTCATCCCCCAAACTGTCCTTAACCACAGCTCTGGAACGCTTTTCTAGCACCTTAGCGAAGACTTTTCCAGGGAGACTTAAAAGAGATATACCCCTGTAGTTGGCGCAATCTCTTTTGTCCCCTTTTTTAAAAAGAGGAACTATCACCCCCATTTGCCAATCACCAGGTGTTTCACCGCATTCCCAGGCCACTTTAATGACACGCGAGAGCCATTGCACTCCCTCTTTACCTAAAGCCTTGAGCATTTCTGGCCGAATTTCGTCCACACCAGCAGATTTGCCAACTTTTAGTGCTTTGATCACCAAAGTTACTTCCTCTACCGTAGGACTACTTTCCGCCCAACTCTCGACCATAGGTCTGTCATCTTCGGTGCCCTGTTCGGGATTGAGTAATTCTGAAAAGTGCTCGCTCCATCTGCGTAAGATGTCCTCCTCATTGGAAAGAAGTCTACCGTCTTTGGATTTGACTCCTTCAACGATATTCAACTTTTTTCCTCTGAGTCGGCGGACGGTCTGCCAGAACATCTTATTTGCAGATCTGTGGTCACGTTCCAATTTCTCGCCAAACTCCTTCCAAGACTGTTCCTTCGCTGTTTTCACAGCTAATTTGCAAGTTCTTCGCGCCTCAGTGTACCGATTTCGAGAATCGGAGTTCCCCAAGTGAATCCACACCTTAAAGGCTCTCTTCTTCTCTCTGATGGCTTCTTGAACTCCGGGCGTTTTAAACCAAGCAGTTCTTTTCTCACCACCAGCCGCCACACCAAGCCGCTTCACTCCACAAACATCTCCCGCAGAGGCAATAACCGCTGTTGAAAACAGTTGCCATTCTTCCTCTACACTTGATGGAACAGTTGGAATTCGTTCAAACCTTTCAGATATTTGCCGTGCAAATGTCTCCCGTATCTCATCGTCCTGTAACCTCTCCCATCGTATGCGTGTAACCATCCTTGGTTTACGCTTTGGTAGGGGAGGCACTCTCTCGCTAAGATACAATTTGCACAGCACTAAGTGATGATCAGTTGACAGTTCGGCCCCTCTCAATACGCGAACATCACAAACCATTCTCTTCAGTAGAATTTAATAAAATAAATTTAAAGATGGTTAATCTTGAAATATTTCTAAACAAAAGTACTTAGCTAAAAGTCATATTTCAAAAGCTGTAGCAGTTGACTAATTTTTATTTTGTAAGGAAATGTTTGGTTGAACCGACTAGTTAATCTTTATTTTTTATTGAACAGACTATACATCAAAATACTAATAAGACAATATTTACACAAAACAAAAAAAAAACAAATATTTGGCGCAACAGCTCTTTAAAGTGCCAGGGCCTAGCTTCTCGAACCACTCATGTTGTGTGCGTTATATATTTCACACGAATGGAAGGACCTACAGTTTAATGCCGAGTTCGAACGGCGATTTGAGAAGCTTTTTCGTGACAACAATACTGTCGGATGTTTGTCAAACGCTAGAGAGAGGTGGGACCGTGAAAAAACTTTTTGGTGTTTTCTGGGATTCGAACTTGGAACCTCATGCGTAGTGATCCGACACACTAACCACTTACGCCACGGCGCCCAATATTTACACCATTTTATTTTATTATGCGAGGTATACGGGCAAAGTGTTCCAGGCTAATTTTTATCTACACCAAATGAGGACAGATACCTATTGGTTGGTGTTACTATCGGGGTGGATTCCAAAAATGTTGTCCCCCAATTCTGTATGCTGCTTGTCCGATCGTCTATGTGTGTTGCATTACACGGTATGTGTCAATGCATTGCCGATAGTAAAAACCGGCCGTACAAATGATAAACACGTTAGATGGTTGGTTTGCTAACACGTCTTTATTCTTCGATGGTTCGGTCACAAGAGAATGTTTTTCCGGAAAAACATCTCGGTGCAAAAAAAAATTGGAGCTGGCAACCTCATCGCATTTTAAAAAATTAAAATTTGCATTTAAGTTAGGTTTTGCTTGCACTTAAGTTACGTTATTATTTAAGTTTTAAGTTTTTAGCTTAAACATTACCGACCGCCTTGCCTCGGGGGAAGTATACGTATGTATGGTAAACTGGGCACATTCGTCATCGGGGCACCTTCGGCAAAGCTGTTTTCAGTGTGAACCACGCTGTGAAAACCAACGCTCTTCATGTTGAACGCGCCCTTTTACAATCATATGGGATCCATTGTAGTATGAAAGCTCTAGTTTGTCGCCAAAAAAATAAAAAATTGTTTTGCACTTTTGTGTGCTCCATTTTAATTTTTCAATACAGGTACGCAAGCGATTTGCAGGACCAGTTTTATATAAATTGATTGTAGGTTTTCATCATTAGCATGCATTGTTACTAAGTTTTAAGGCAAGTAAATAGAATCTATGAAGATTTTAAAAGTTCGTGAGAAATTTATAGTAAAAGACAATTTGAGAGATCGGGGCACATTCCGCATTTTAAGAAGAGCCACATTCGGCACCTGACGAATATGCCCCGAAATTCAAATATAAAATGAGTTTTAATTCTGGATAAAATGTTTGCTTCTTCAACACAGATATGGTTCGCAACTTAAAAAAAAAAACAAACAGAGCAGAAATTAATAGAGACCGCATGAAAAAAGCGGTTTCAGATGTAAGGCATGGGCGGTATACAATAAGTTCAGTGGCGTTAAAGTACTGTATAAAACGTAAAATTTTACAGTCCCGCTTAAAAAAGCACGATCTTCTTGGTGACTTTTCCGATTCAGGGAACGAAAGTCATTCAAAAGGTTTTTTTTTTTTTGTTTTATTCCAAACATAATAAGCTGCAAAGGATTACAAATGTTTGTTAACACTGCGACTATTTGTGAAACCAACGAAAAGTTTGCTTTTCAGTATAAATAGTGAGAGAAAAGTAAATGGCTAACAGTTTACTATTTTTAAAGTAAAATATAATTTTAATTTGTTGTATGTCATTCTTAACTTTTAATGAAAGTAACAAGAGCATAGATGGGATTTAATCCATCCAAAGCGTTGGAAGTTAAATTCACTCCCAGCGCCTCTTTTCGCTCGTTGTTGTCGCTCTGTCACTATCTAGTAGAGGATGTGGTAAGTCGTATGGTTTGCGGTTGCCTTGCAAGATCTGACGGACTTATACGTTGCAGTCGTCTCACGCCATATACGTTTAGAAGAATTGTTGCTTCCTCGTTAATATGTTCCTGGAGACTCTTCTCGTGTGCTTTGGCCCTAGTGTTGATTATTCAAAAGGTGGCTTTCATTCCAAATATATTTCGCGGCAAATTTTCTTAAAAAATATAGAAGAGGAACTTGTGACCTACATATGTGAAGAAGTGCGCATTCTACCAATATCGGCTAACATATGCTACGTTTCACAAATTTGTTCATGAATTTGTTACTCAGAACAAAAAAACATATCCCACTAAGTGGGATATTCACAAGCAAGCTCTTCAAGAAATCCAACTCTTGCACTTCGAAAGCCTGAAAGAATTAGCTTGGCAAGAGGTTTAAATAAAACTGTGATTGAAGCATTTTTTTCAAAATCTAAGAATCTAATACGAACGGTTTTCATTCCACCCAAAAGACATTTATAACCTCGACGAGTCCGAAATAATGACAGTGTTGGAGACCCCAAAGATATGATTAGGCTATAACTAATTAATTAACTAATTTTGTATTCTTAGGTTCTTGCTCAAAAAGACCAAAGAACAGTATGTCAAGTATCGTCGGCCGAACGCGGAATTCTCGTGACAATAGTAGGGGTAGTGAGTGCCGTTGGCGGTCATCTTCCTCCTGTTTATGTGTTCCCCCGTCAAAGGCTTAATAAAAGATTTATGAATGGGTCTTTAACAGGCTCAGTGGGCCTGGTAAGTAGAAGTGGTTGGATGATTCGGAGCTCTTCGTCGATGTACTCAAACGCATTCAACTTTATACGAACTGATCGACCAATTTTAATGTTTCTAGACAATCACTCATCTCACTGCAGCCTCGAAACTATTAATTTTTCAAGAGACAACGACATTTTTCTCCTTTCATTCCCACCACATACTCTGCATCGCCTCTAACCACTTGACGTGTCTGTATTCGGTCCTTTTAAATAATTCTGTTGAACGTCGTTTAATGACCTTTTATCTGCCAACCAAGGGAAACAAATCAGAATTTACGACGTGGCCAAAATGACTAATCAACCATTCCAAAGATTACTTTCAGTTACTGCTGGTTTTAGAACGACTGGAATATACCCGTTCAATTCCCAGATTTTTACGGAGGAAGAATTCGCTATACTACTAGCATATAAATGTACAGATCAACGAAGAAAACTTAGACACAGTACAAAATTCGGTACCAGATCAGCGTCGCTGCCAAATCCCAAAATAAAGCCAGAAATTGTACGCCCAATACAACATCTACATGCTCTAAAGGTAACGGGAAGCAGTGGGTCATCTCGCATCTTAACAAGTTCTACAGAAAAACGCCGAGCAGAAAATCGAAACAAAAATAAGGTCAGCAAGACAGACATAAATTTGAAAAAGAAACTCCAGGTAGTGAAACGAGTTGTGCAGTTTCCATCCAAAAAGGAGATAAGTAAATGCCACCACAAATATAAAAAAACTAGATTGCTTACAACAAAAGCAGCAAAAGGGTAAAACAGGACTTATACTAAAGGAAAAATGTGGCAGTGCTGGAGCTGTCAACTTAGCATTCTCTGACGAAAGTGGCAGTGACGCTGAAATACCATACGCTGCGCCAGACCAGGTTGGTGCATTTGTGGAAACTGAAAGCTCCTTAGGAAGCGAGTCTGAAGAAAATGGAGAGCTATTGCAAAAATTAACTGATGATGACTTGTTGGATGTAGGAGACTATGTTCTTCTTAAATTACCCGGAAATTAAAAAAAAAAAAAAAAAAACAAGTTTTCTTCGTTGGACAAATAACTGAAAAATATTGCAATTTTACGTACAATGTAAGTTTCCTTCGAAGAGTCACTTCAACTTGGGTATTTATAGAGCCGCTTATGTAAGATGTATCTGTAACTTCCTACTAATCCTGCATCAACATCTCGATGCCGTACCAAATATTGCTTTAATATCGACTTATAAAATTATTTTATAAAGTAGTTGCAAAGTTTTTATGTTTCAAACCAGTTTTTTTTTTTATTGTTTTGAAATCTTATATTAAGTTTGCTATTGTTTTGTTTTCTTATGTTTTATAAATGAATTAACAAAAGAAGAAAAGTTCTCTATTTGCATTGGTACTTCTTTCTTTTAAGATAGCTAACAGTATCTAACGCCGAAGACTAGGTGTCTATATAATATTTAATTAAATAGGCTAACAACTCAATATCATTTTATTTAAAAAAATCAAGTTAAACAATATTGTACCTATTATTTTCGACAAAGAAACACCTTTGGCAAATGTGCCCCTTAAGGTGCCCCGGGTGGGGGCGCGTTCGGCAATACGACTTGTTTTTATGAAATTAAAAAAAAGTTATGACCCGTTATTCGTAAAAGCAAATGTCTTATTTGGTTTCATAGCTAAATGATCCAAGGCCCTTCAATCATAGAACATTTTGGAATTCGATGATAAATTTCGTCAAAATATGGCTTTACAAAAAACGTGCCGTATGTCCCCGTTTACCATACAACATTCAGTAGGCAGTGCTCCCATGATTTACTGTCGCATTTGTTTTTGGTGTATTGTCTTTACGTACATATTTTTATTATTGGAAACATATCATTATCATCATCATCACTACATCGTATAAAACAAAGTCCCCAAATTCTACGTGGCCGCGCTAATCTCGAGAACTATTTAAGGGATTTGGATGCGGTTTTCACGGTTATGATATGCATTGCCTTGGGAAGGTTCTTGTGTACCAAAAATTGCTCTACCTTTTACAGGAACTGAGCATTCGAGGTCTAAATGACAGAAAGGGGGTTAAAATTACATCCACACGGTCCTACCTCAACAATGGATTTTTGGATTTAAAAGCAAGTAAAATAGTTTTTAGCAAATTCCTAAAAGATTCACTTGAGCTATAACTTATCCTTCTGCGTTATGCTGAAGCCAAGCTAAACAAACGCAAAACAATTGATGAAATTTTCCATCAGTGGAGACCACAGCCAACAGCCATGCAGCAGTGGATGACGTCATAATGTGTGTATGGTAAGCAAGTGTTCTGCATGAATGAAGATGATCAGTTTGTAAGGCAAATTAATTTTCTGTGTGTGTGTGTGTATGCATATAGCAAATTTATTTAACCTAACAGCAAATAAGTTTAGCCCAAACCCAAATATATTTAGCCCTTTAGCAATTATCTTTAACCCAAAAGCAAATATGTTTAACCTTTTAGCAAATAGGTTTAACCTTTTAGCAAATATGTTTAACCAAACAACAAATATATTTAAACCAAAAGCAAATCATTTTAACCAAAACACGAATTTATTTCAACTTTATAACTGTATAAAAATGTAGAAGCCTTCTAAAACGAAACTAATATTTAAAAAAAAAGTTTAGTCCATTCGCTGCCTTTGGAATGAGTAAAATCATATCCATTACATTATTAACGCAATCGGTTTGTGTAATTTGTTGCAAACTATCTTCAATAACTGCAACCATGTTATGGTCCCTGCTGAAGTTAGTTAAAACTTGGTGTGTGTGCGTCTTCATTTTAGAAAAATATTTTTTTTTTATTTTATTCTTTCGGTCACTACCCAAATTTCATGACCATAGGTGAGAGTTGGAACATACACCAAGTTAAAAACCGATAGCTTAGCTTGAATACTAAGTTCGGACTTCCTTATAACAGATTGGCCAAGCTCTCTCAAAATTGATCCAGCCTGACCAATTCTACAGGATAACTCGGCATTGCTCCTCCCATCACTCGTGAATAAAACCCCGAGGTACTTAAACTTCTCCACCTGCTTCAGTGGGACTCCACTAACATGCAGAGTGCACTGAATGGGTTTTTTTGGAAACGACCATTACTTCCGATTTGTTCACGTTGATCTTCATTCCAGCATCATCACAAACGGCTACAAACCTTTCGAGTGCGCGCTGAAGTTCGGTTTGAGAGGACCCAAGGATGACCAAATCATCCGCAAAGAGCAGATGACTAATCCTTAGGTCTCCCACTTTGAAACATTCCCCGCCACGGCTGCGCTGCAACATCCAATCCATATATACAATGAAGAGGAGAGGTGACAAAACGCACCCCTGGCGGAGTCCAACGCCCACAGTGAAAGGTATTGATTTAACACCGTTTATCCGAACACAGCTTTTACAGTTTGTATATAAAGACTGAATCGCCCTTAACAGGGAACAATCAATCCCATACTCCTGCAGAACACTCCAGAGTTTGCCTCGAGGAACTCTATCATATGCTTTTTCCAAATCCACAAAACAAGTGTAGACAGGTTTGGCATATTCCCAGGCCTTCTCAAGAACCATTCTGAGAGTGAATAACTGGTCGGTTGTGCTTCTACCGGGACGAAAACCGCACTGCTCATCCCCCAAACTGTCCTCAACCACAGCTCTGGAACGCTTTTCTAGCACCTTAGCGAAGACTTTTCCAGGGAGACTTAAAAGAGATATACCCCTGTAGTTGGCGCAATCTCTTTTGTCCCCTTTTTTAAAAAGAGGAACTATCACCCCCATTTGCCAATCACCAGGTGTTTCACCGCATTCCCAGGCCACTTTAATGACACGCGAGAGCCATTGCACTCCCTCTTTACCTAAAGCCTTGAGCATTTCTGGCCGAATTTCGTCCACATCAGCAGATTTGCCAACTTTTAGGGCTTTGATCGCCAAAGTTACTTCATCTACCGTAGGACTACTTTCCGCCCAACTCTCGACCATAGGTCTGTCATCTTCGGTGCCCTGTTCGGGATTGAGCAATTCTGAAAAGTGCTCGCTCCATCTGCGTAAGATGTCCTCCTCATTGGAAAGAAGTCTACCGTCTTTGGATTTGACTCCTTCAACGATATTCAACTTTTTTCCTCTGAGTCGGCGGACGGTCTGCCAGAACATCTTATTTGCAGATCTGTGGTCACGTTCCAATTTCTCGCCAAACTCCTTCCAAGACTGTTCTTTCGTTGTTTTCACAGCTAATTTGCGCCTCAGTGTACCGATTTCGAGAATCGGAGTTCCCCAAGTGAATCCACACCTTAAAGGCTCTCTTCTTCTCTCTGATGGCTTCTTGAACTCCGGGCGTTTTAAACCAAGCAGTTCTTTTCTCACCACCAGCCGCCACACCAAGCCGCTTCACTCCACAAACATCTCCCGCAGAGGCAATAACCGCTGTTGAAAACAGTTGCCATTCTTCCTCTACACTTGATGGAACAGTTGGAATTCGTTCAAACCTTTCAGATATTTGCCGTGCAAATGTCTCCCGTATCTCATCGTCCTGTAACCTCTCCCATCGTATGCGTGTAACCATCCTTGGTTTACGCTTTGGTAGGGGAGGCACTCTCTCGCTAAGATACAATTTGCACAGCACTAAGTGATGATCAGTTGACAGTTCGGCCCCTCTCAATACGCGAACATCACAAACCATTCTCTTCAGTAGAATTTAATAAAATAAATTTAAAGATGGTTAATCTTGAAATATTTCTAAACAAAAGTACTTAGCTAAAAGTCATATTTCAAAAGCTGTAGCAGTTCTTCTTCTTCTTCTTCTTCCTTTTATCAGCGAGGTTATGATCCGAAAACTAGGGATCACAACCCTCCCACTTCACCGCATTTCTACTGATCCGCCTGTGGGGTTCGCCTATTATTAGCTGTAGCAGTTGACTAATTTTTATTTTGTAAGGAAATGTTTGGTTGAACCGACTAGTTAATCTTTATTTTTTATTGAACAGACTATACATCAAAATACTAATAAGACAATATTTACACAAAACAAAAAAAAAAAACAAATATTTGGCGCAACAGCTCTTTAAAGTGCCAGGGCCTAGCTTCTCGAACCACTCATGTTGTGTGCGTTATATATTTCACACGAATGGAAGGACCTACAGTTTAATGCCGAGTCCGAACGGCGATTTGAGAAGCTTTTTCGTGACAACAATACTCTCGGATGTTTGTCAAACGCTAGAGAGAGGTGGGACCGTGAAAAAACTTTTTGGTGTTTTCTGGGATTCGAACTTGGAACCTCATGCGTAGTGATCCGACACACTAACCACTTACGCCACGGCGCCCAATATTTACACCATTTTATTTTATTATGCGAGGTATACGGGCAAAGTGTTCCAGGCTAATTTTTATCTACACCAAATGAGGACAGATACCTATTGGTTGGTGTTACTATCGGGGTGGATTCCAAAAATGTTGTCCCCCAATTCTGTATGCTGCTTGTCCGATCGTCTATGTGTGTTGCATTACACGGTATGTGTCAATGCATTGCCGATAGTAAAAACCGGCCGTACAAATGATAAACACGTTAGATGGTTGGTTTGCTAACACGTCTTTATTCTTCGATGGTTCGGTCACAAGAGAATGTTTTTCCGGAAAAACATCTCGGTGCAAAAAAAAAATTGGAGCTGGCAACCTCATCGCATTTTAAAAAATTAAAATTTGCATTTAAGTTAGGTTTTGCTTGCACTTAAGTTACGTTATTATTTAAGTTTTAAGTTTTTAGCTTAAACATTACCGACCGCCTTGCCTCGGGGGAAGTATACGTATGTATGGTAAACTGGGCACATTCGTCATCGGGGCACCTTCGGCAAAGCTGTTTTCAGTGTGAACCACGCTGTGAAAACCAACGCTCTTCATGTTGAACGCGCCCTTTTACAATCATATGGGATCCATTGTAGTATGAAAGCTCTAGTTTGTCGCCAAAAAAATAAAAAATTGTTTTGCACTTTTGTGTGCTCCATTTTAATTTTTCAATACAGGTACGCAAGCGATTTGCAGGACCAGTTTTATATAAATTGATTGTAGGTTTTCATCATTAGCATGCATTGTTACTAAGTTTTAAGGCAAGTAAATAGAATCTATGAAGATTTTAAAAGTTCGTGAGAAATTTATAGTAAAAGACAATTTGAGAGATCGGGGCACATTCCGCATTTTAAGAAGAGCCACATTCGGCACCTGACGAATATGCCCCGAAATTCAAATATAAAATGAGTTTTAATTCTGGATAAAATGTTTGCTTCTTCAACACAGATATGGTTCGCAACTTAAAAAAAAAACAAACAGAGCAGAAATTAATAGAGACCGCATGAAAAAAGCGGTTTCAGATGTAAGGCATGGGCGGTATACAATAAGTTCAGTGGCGTTAAAGTACTGTATAAAAAGTCATTCAAAAGGTTTTTTTTTTTTGTTTTATTCCAATCATAATAAGCTGCAAAGGATTACAAATGTTTGTTAACACTGCGACTATTTGTGAAACCAACGAAAAGTTTGCTTTTCAGTATAAATAGTGAGAGAAAAGTAAATGGCTAACAGTTTACTATTTTTAAAGTAAAATATAATTTTAATTTGTTGTATGTCATTCTTAACTTTTAATGAAAGTAACAAGAGCATAGATGGGATTTAATCCATCCAAAGCGTTGGAAGTTAAATTCACTCCCAGCGCCTCTTTTCGCTCGTTGTTGTCGCTCTGTCACTATCTAGTAGAGGATGTGGTAAGCCGTATGGTTTGCGGTTGCCTTGCAAGATCTGACGGACTTATACGTTGCAGTCGTCTCACGCCATATACGTTTAGAAGAATTGTTGCTTCCTCGTTAATATGTTCCTGGAGACTCTTCTCGTGTGCTTTGGCCCTAGTGTTGATTATTCAAAAGGTGGCTTTCATTCCAAATATATTTCGCGGCAAATTTTCTTAAAAAATATAGAAGAGGAACTTGTGACCTACATATGTGAAGAAGTGCGCATTCTACCAATATCGGCTAACATATGCTACGTTTCACAAATTTGTTCATGAATTTGTTACTCAGAACAAAAAAACATATCCCACTAAGTGGGATATTCACAAGCAAGCTCTTCAAGAAATCCAACTCTTGCACTTCGAAAGCCTGAAAGAATTAGCTTGGCAAGAGGTTTAAATAAAACTGTGATTGAAGCATTTTTTTCAAAATCTAAGAATCTTATACGAACGGTTTTCATTCCACCCAAAAGACATTTATAACCTCGACGAGTCCGAAATAATGACAGTGTTGGAGACCCCAAAGATATGATTAGGCTATAACTAATTAATTAACTAATTTTGTATTCTTAGGTTCTTGCTCAAAAAGACCAAAGAACAGTATGTCAGTGTTCCCCCGTCAAAGGCTTAATAAAAGATTTATGAATGGGTCTTTAACAGGCTCAGTGGGCCTGGTAAGTAGAAGTGGTTGGATGATTCGGAGCTCTTCGTCGATGTACTCAAACGCATTCAACTTTATACGAACTGATCGACCAATTTTAATGTTTCTAGACAATCACTCATCTCACTGCAGCCTCGAAACTATTAATTTTTCAAGAGACAACGACATTTTTCTCCTTTCATTCCCACCACATACTCTGCATCGCCTCTAACCACTTGACGTGTCTGTATTCGGTCCTTTTAAATAATTCTGTTGAACGTCGTTTAATGACCTTTTATCTGCCAACCAAGGGAAACAAATCAGAATTTACGACGTGGCCAAAATGACTAATCAACCATTCCAAAGATTACTTTCAGTTACTGCTGGTTTTAGAACGACTGGAATATACCCGTTCAATTCCCAGATTTTTACGGAGGAAGAATTCGCTATACTACTAGCATATAAATGTACAGATCAACGAAGAAAACTTAGACACAGTACAAAATTCGGTACCAGATCAGCGTCGCTGCCGAATCCCCAAATAAAGCCAGAAATTGTACGCCCAATACAACATCTACATGCTCTAAAGGTAACGGGAAGCAGTGGGTCATCTCGCATCTTAACAAGTTCTACAGAAAAACGCCGAGCAGAAAATCGAAACAAAAATAAGGTCAGCAAGACAGACATAAATTTGAAAAAGAAACTCCAGGTAGTGAAACGAGTTGTGCAGTTTCCATCCAAAAAGGAGATAAGTAAATGCCACCACAAATATAAAAAAACTAGATTGCTTACAACAAAAGCAGCAAAAGGGTAAAACAGGACTTATACTAAAGGAAAAATGTGGCAGTGCTGGAGCTGTCAACTTAGCATTCTCTGACGAAAGTGGCAGTGACGCTGAAATACCATACGCTGCGCCAGACCAGGTTGGTGCATTTGTGGAAACTGAAAGCTCCTTAGGAAGCGAGTCTGAAGAAAATGGAGAGCTATTGCAAAAATTAACTGATGATGACTTGTTGGATGTAGGAGACTATGTTCTTCTTAAATTACCCGGAAATTAAAAAAAAAAAAAAAAAACAAGTTTTCTTCGTTGGACAAATAACTGAAAAATATTGCAATTTTACGTACAATGTAAGTTTCCTTCGAAGAGTCACTTCAACTTGGGTATTTATAGAGCCGCTTATGTAAGATGTATCTGTAACTTCCTACTAATCCTGCATCAACATCTCGATGCCGTACCAAATATTGCTTTAATATCGACTTATAAAATTATTTTATAAAGTAGTTGCAAAGTTTTTATGTTTCAAACCAGTTTTTTTTTTTATTGTTTTGAAATCTTATATTAAGTTTGCTATTGTTTTGTTTTCTTATGTTTTATAAATGAATTAACAAAAGAAGAAAAGTTCTCTATTTGCATTGGTACTTCTTTCTTTTAAGATAGCTAACAGTATCTAACGCCGAAGACTAGGTGTCTATATAATATTTAATTAAATAGGCTAACAACTCAATATCATTTTATTTAAAAAAATCAAGTTAAACAATATTGTACCTATTATTTTCGACAAAGAAACACCTTTGGCAAATGTGCCCCTTAAGGTGCCCCGGGTGGGGGCGCGTTCGGCAATACGACTTGTTTTTATGAAATTAAAAAAAAGTTATGACCCGTTATTCGTAAAAGCAAATGTCTTATTTGGTTTCATAGCTAAATGATCCAAGGCCCTTCAATCATAGAACATTTTGGAATTCGATGATAAATTTCGTCAAAATATGGCTTTACAAAAAACGTGCCGTATGTCCCCGTTTACCATACAACATTCAGTAGGCAGTGCTCCCATGATTTACTGTCGCATTTGTTTTTGGTGTATTGTCTTTACGTACATATTTTTATTATTGGAAACATATCATTATCATCATCATCACTACATCGTATAAAACAAAGTCCCCAAATTCTACGTGGCCGCGCTAATCTCGAGAACTATTTAAGGGATTTGGATGCGGTTTTCACGGTTATGATATGCATTGCCTTGGGAAGGTTCTTGTGTACCAAAAATTGCTCTACCTTTTACAGGAACTGAGCATTCGAGGTCTAAATGACAGAAAGGGGGTTAAAATTACATCCACACGGTCCTACCTCAACAATGGATTTTTGGATTTAAAAGCAAGTAAAATAGTTTTTAGCAAATTCCTAAAAGATTCACTTGAGCTATAACTTATCCTTCTGCGTTATGCTGAAGCCAAGCTAAACAAACGCAAAACAATTGATGAAATTATCGCCAACAATTTTCCATCAGTGGAGACCACAGCCAACAGCCATGCAGCAGTGGATGACGTCATAATGTGTGTATGGTAAGCAAGTGTTCTGCATGAATGAAGATGATCAGTTTGTAAGGCAAATTAATTTTCTGTGTGTGTGTGTGTATGCATATAGCAAATTTATTTAACCTAACAGCAAATAAGTTTAGCCCAAACCCAAATATATTTAGCCCTTTAGCAATTATCTTTAACCCAAAAGCAAATATGTTTAACCTTTTAGCAAATAGGTTTAACCTTTTAGCAAATATGTTTAACCAAACAACAAATATATTTAAACCAAAAGCAAATCATTTTAACCAAAACACGAATTTATTTCAACTTTATAACTGTATAAAAATGTAGAAGCCTTCTAAAACGAAACTAATATTTAAAAAAAAAGTTTAGTCCATTCGCTGCCTTTGGAATGAGTAAAATCATATCCATTACATTATTAACGCAATCGGTTTGTGTAATTTGTTGCAAACTATCTTCAATAACTGCAACCATGTTATGGTCCCTGCTGAAGTTAGTTAAAACTTGGTGTGTGTGCGTCTTCATTTTAGAAAAAGATTTTTTTTTTATTTTATTCTTTCGGTCACTACCCAAATTTCATGACCATAGGTGAGAGTTGGAACATACACCAAGTTAAAAACCGATAGCTTAGCTTGAATACTAAGTTCGGACTTCCTTATAACAGATTGGCCAAGCTCTCTCAAAATTGATCCAGCCTGACCAATTCTACAGGATAACTCGGCATTGCTCCTCCCATCACTCGTGAATAAAACCCCGAGGTACTTAAACTTCTCCACCTGCTTCAGTGGGACTCCACTAACATGCAGAGTGCACTGAATGGGTTTTTTTGGAAACGACCATTACTTCCGATTTGTTCACGTTGATCTTCATTCCAGCATCATCACAAACGGCTACAAACCTTTCGAGTGCGCGCTGAAGTTCGGTTTGAGAGGACCCAAGGATGACCAAATCATCCGCAAAGAGCAGATGACTAATCCTTAGGTCTCCCACTTTGAAACATTCCCCGCCACGGCTGCGCTGCAACATCCAATCCATATATACAATGAAGAGGAGAGGTGACAAAACGCACCCCTGGCGGAGTCCAACGCCCACAGTGAAAGGTATTGATTTAACACCGTTTATCCGAACACAGCTTTTACAGTTTGTATATAAAGACTGAATCGCCCTTAACAGGGAACAATCAATCCCATACTCCTGCAGAACACTCCAGAGTTTGCCTCGAGGAACTCTATCATATGCTTTTTCCAAATCCACAAAACAAGTGTAGACAGGTTTGGCATATTCCCAGGCCTTCTCAAGAACCATTCTGAGAGTGAATAACTGGTCGGTTGTGCTTCTACCGGGACGAAAACCGCACTGCTCATCCCCCAAACTGTCCTCAACCACAGCTCTGGAACGCTTTTCTAGCACCTTAGCGAAGACTTTTCCAGGGAGACTTAAAAGAGATATACCCCTGTAGTTGGCGCAATCTCTTTTGTCCCCTTTTTTAAAAAGAGGAACTATCACCCCCATTTGCCAATCACCAGGTGTTTCACCGCATTCCCAGGCCACTTTAATGACAGGCGAGAGCCATTGCACTCCCTCTTTACCTAAAGCCTTGAGCATTTCTGGCCGAATTTCGTCCACATCAGCAGATTTGCCAACTTTTAGGGCTTTGATCGCCAAAGTTACTTCATCTACCGTAGGACTACTTTCCGCCCAACTCTCGACCATAGGTCTGTCATCTTCGGTGTCCTGTTCGGGATTGAGCAATTCTGAAAAGTGCTCGCTCCATCTGCGTAAGATGTCCTCCTCATTGGAAAGAAGTCTACCGTCTTTGGATTTGACTCCTTCAACGATATTCAACTTTTTTCCTCTGAGTCGGCGGACGGTCTGCCAGAACATCTTATTTGCAGATCTGTGGTCACGTTCCAATTTCTCGCCAAACTCCTTCCAAGACTGTTCTTTCGTTGTTTTCACAGCTAATTTGCGCCTCAGTGTACCGATTTCGAGAATCGGAGTTCCCCAAGTGAATCCACACCTTAAAGGCTCTCTTCTTCTCTCTGATGGCTTCTTGAACTCCGGGCGTTTTAAACCAAGCAGTTCTTTTCTCACCACCAGCCGCCACACCAAGCCGCTTCACTCCACAAACATCTCCCGCAGAGGCAATAACCGCTGTTGAAAACAGTTGCCATTCTTCCTCTACACTTGATGGAACAGTTGGAATTCGTTCAAACCTTTCAGATATTTGCCGTGCAAATGTCTCCCGTATCTCATCGTCCTGTAACCTCTCCCATCGTATGCGTGTAACCATCCTTGGTTTACGCTTTGGTAGGGGAGGCACTCTCTCGCTAAGATACAATTTGCACAGCACTAAGTGATGATCAGTTGACAGTTCCCCCCCTCTCAATACGCGAACATCACAAACCATTCTCTTCAGTAGAATTTAATAAAATAAATTTAAAGATGGTTAATCTTGAAATATTTCTAAACAAAAGTACTTAGCTAAAAGTCATATTTCAAAAGCTGTAGCAGTTCTTCTTCTTCTTCTTCTTCCTTTTATCAGCGAGGTTATGATCCGAAAACTAGGGATCACAACCCTCCCACTTCACCGCATTTCTACTGATCCGCCTGTGGGGTTCGCCTATTATTAGCTGTAGCAGTTGACTAATTTTTATTTTGTAAGGAAATGTTTGGTTGAACCGACTAGTTAATCTTTATTTTTTATTGAACAGACTATACATCAAAATACTAATAAGACAATATTTACACAAAACAAAAAAAAAAAACAAATATTTGGCGCAACAGCTCTTTAAAGTGCCAGGGCCTAGCTTCTCGAACCACTCATGTTGTGTGCGTTATATATTTCACACGAATGGAAGGACCTACAGTTTAATGCCGAGTCCGAACGGCGATTTGAGAAGCTTTTTCGTGACAACAATACTCTCGGATGTTTGTCAAACGCTAGAGAGAGGTGGGACCGTGAAAAAACTTTTTGGTGTTTTCTGGGATTCGAACTTGGAACCTCATGCGTAGTGATCCGACACACTAACCACTTACGCCACGGCGCCCAATATTTACACCATTTTATTTTATTATGCGAGGTATACGGGCAAAGTGTTCCAGGCTAATTTTTATCTACACCAAATGAGGACAGATACCTATTGGTTGGTGTTACTATCGGGGTGGATTCCAAAAATGTTGTCCCCCAATTCTGTATGCTGCTTGTCCGATCGTCTATGTGTGTTGCATTACACGGTATGTGTCAATGCATTGCTGATAGTAAAAACCGGCCGTACAAATGATAAACACGTTAGATGGTTGGTTTGCTAACACGTCTTTATTCTTCGATGGTTCGGTCACAAGAGAATGTTTTTCCGGAAAAACATCTCGGTGAAAAAAAAAAATTGGAGCTGGCAACCTCATCGCATTTTAAAAAATTAAAATTTGCATTTAAGTTAGGTTTTGCTTGCACTTAAGTTACGTTATTATTTAAGTTTTAAGTTTTTAGCTTAAACATTACCGACCGCCTTGCCTCGGGGGAAGTATACGTATGTATGGTAAACTGGGCACATTCGTCATCGGGGCACCTTCGGCAAAGCTGTTTTCAGTGTGAACCACGCTGTGAAAACCAACGCTCTTCATGTTGAACGCGCCCTTTTACAATCATATGGGATCCATTGTAGTATGAAAGCTCTAGTTTGTCGCCAAAAAAATAAAAAATTGTTTTGCACTTTTGTGTGCTCCATTTTAATTTTTCAATACAGGTACGCAAGCGATTTGCAAGACCAGTTTTATATAAATTGATTGTAGGTTTTCATCATTAGCATGCATTGTTACTAAGTTTTAAGGCAAGTAAATAGAATCTATGAAGATTTTAAAAGTTCGTGAGAAATTTATAGTAAAAGACAATTTGAGAGATCGGGGCACATTCCGCATTTTAAGAAGAGCCACATTCGGCACCTGACGAATATGCCCCGAAATTCAAATATAAAATGAGTTTTAATTCTGGATAAAATGTTTGCTTCTTCAACACAGATATGGTTCGCAACTTAAAAAAAAAACAAACAGAGCAGAAATTAATAGAGACCGCATGAAAAAAGCGGTTTCAGATGTAAGGCATGGGCGGTATACAATAAGTTCAGTGGCGTTAAAGTACTGTATAAAAAGTCATTCAAAAGGTTTTTTTTTTTTTGTTTTATTCCAAACATAATAAGCTGCAAAGGATTACAAATGTTTGTTAACACTGCGACTATTTGTGAAACCAACGAAAAGTTTGCTTTTCAGTATAAATAGTGAGAGAAAAGTAAATGGCTAACAGTTTACTATTTTTAAAGTAAAATATAATTTTAATTTGTTGTATGTCATTCTTAACTTTTAATGAAAGTAACAAGAGCATAGATGGGATTTAATCCATCCAAAGCGTTGGAAGTTAAATTCACTCCCAGCGCCTCTTTTCGCTCGTTGTTGTCGCTCTGTCACTATCTAGTAGAGGATGTGGTAAGTCGTATGGTTTGCGGTTGCCTTGCAAGATCTGACGGACTTATACGTTGCAGTCGTCTCACGCCATATACGTTTAGAAGAATTGTTGCTTCCTCGTTAATATGTTCCTGGAGACTCTTCTCGTGTGCTTTGGCCCTAGTGTTGATTATTCAAAAGGTGGCTTTCATTCCAAATATATTTCGCGGCAAATTTTCTTAAAAAATATAGAAGAGGAACTTGTGACCTACATATGTGAAGAAGTGCGCATTCTACCAATATCGGCTAACATATGCTACGTTTCACAAATTTGTTCATGAATTTGTTACTCAGAACAAAAAAACATATCCCACTAAGTGGGATATTCACAAGCAAGCTCTCGAACATTGGCTTTATGGGTTCCTTAGAAGAAATCCAACTCTTGCACTTCGAAAGCCTGAAAGAATTAGCTTGGCAAGAGGTTTAAATAAAACTGTGATTGAAGCATTTTTTTCAAAATCTAAGAATCTTATACGAACGGTTTTCATTCCACCCAAAAGACATTTATAACCTCGACGAGTCCGAAATAATGACAGTGTTGGAGACCCCAAAGATATGATTAGGCTATAACTAATTAATTAACTAATTTTGTATTCTTAGGTTCTTGCTCAAAAAGACCAAAGAACAGTATGTCAAGTATCGTCGGCCGAACGCGGAATTCTCGTGACAATAGTAGGGGTAGTGAGTGCCGTTGGCGGTCATCTTCCTCCTGTTTATGTGTTCCCCCGTCAAAGGCTTAATAAAAGATTTATGAATGGGTCTTTAACAGGCTCAGTGGGCCTGGTAAGTAGAAGTGGTTGGATGATTCGGAGCTCTTCGTCGATGTACTCAAACGCATTCAACTTTATACGAACTGATCGACCAATTTTAATGTTTCTAGACAATCACTCATCTCACTGCAGCCTCGAAACTATTAATTTTTCAAGAGACAACGACATTTTTCTCCTTTCATTCCCACCACATACTCTGCATCGCCTCTAACCACTTGACGTGTCTGTATTCGGTCCTTTTAAATAATTCTGTTGAACGTCGTTTAATGACCTTTTATCTGCCAACCAAGGGAAACAAATCAGAATTTACGACGTGGCCAAAATGACTAATCAACCATTCCAAAGATTACTTTCAGTTACTGCTGGTTTTAGAACGACTGGAATATACCCGTTCAATTCCCAGATTTTTACGGAGGAAGAATTCGCTATACTACTAGCATATAAATGTACAGATCAACGAAGAAAACTTAGACACAGTACAAAATTCGGTACCAGATCAGCGTCGCTGCCAAATCCCAAAATAAAGCCAGAAATTGTACGCCCAATACAACATCTACATGCTCTAAAGGTAACGGGAAGCAGTGGGTCATCTCGCATCTTAACAAGTTCTACAGAAAAACGCCGAGCAGAAAATCGAAACAAAAATAAGGTCAGCAAGACAGACATAAATTTGAAAAAGAAACTCCAGGTAGTGAAACGAGTTGTGCAGTTTCCATCCAAAAAGGAGATAAGTAAATGCCACCACAAATATAAAAAAACTAGATTGCTTACAACAAAAGCAGCAAAAGGGTAAAACAGGACTTATACTAAAGGAAAAATGTGGCAGTGCTGGAGCTGTCAACTTAGCATTCTCTGACGAAAGTGGCAGTGACGCTGAAATACCATACGCTGCGCCAGACCAGGTTGGTGCATTTGTGGAAACTGAAAGCTCCTTAGGAAGCGAGTCTGAAGAAAATGGAGAGCTATTGCAAAAATTAACTGATGATGACTTGTTGGATGTAGGAGACTATGTTCTTCTTAAATTACCCGGAAATTAAAAAAAAAAAAAAAAAACAAGTTTTCTTCGTTGGACAAATAACTGAAAAATATTGCAATTTTACGTACAATGTAAGTTTCCTTCGAAGAGTCACTTCAACTTGGGTATTTATAGAGCCGCTTATGTAAGATGTATCTGTAACTTCCTACTAATCCTGCATCAACATCTCGATGCCGTACCAAATATTGCTTTAATATCGACTTATAAAATTATTTTATAAAGTAGTTGCAAAGTTTTTATGTTTCAAACCAGTTTTTTTTTTTATTGTTTTGAAATCTTATATTAAGTTTGCTATTGTTTTGTTTTCTTATGTTTTATAAATGAATTAACAAAAGAAGAAAAGTTCTCTATTTGCATTGGTACTTCTTTCTTTTAAGATAGCTAACAGTATCTAACGCCGAAGACTAGGTGTCTATATAATATTTAATTAAATAGGCTAACAACTCAATATCATTTTATTTAAAAAAATCAAGTTAAACAATATTGTACCTATTATTTTCGACAAAGAAACACCTTTGGCAAATGTGCCCCTTAAGGTGCCCCGGGTGGGGGCGCGTTCGGCAATACGACTTGTTTTTATGAAATTAAAAAAAAGTTATGACCCGTTATTCGTAAAAGCAAATGTCTTATTTGGTTTCATAGCTAAATGATCCAAGGCCCTTCAATCATAGAACATTTTGGAATTCGATGATAAATTTCGTCAAAATATGGCTTTACAAAAAACGTGCCGTATGTCCCCGTTTACCATACAACATTCAGTAGGCAGTGCTCCCATGATTTACTGTCGCATTTGTTTTTGGTGTATTGTCTTTACGTACATATTTTTATTATTGGAAACATATCATTATCATCATCATCACTACATCGTATAAAACAAAGTCCCCAAATTCTACGTGGCCGCGCTAATCTCGAGAACTATTTAAGGGATTTGGATGCGGTTTTCACGGTTATGATATGCATTGCCTTGGGAAGGTTCTTGTGTACCAAAAATTGCTCTACCTTTTACAGGAACTGAGCATTCGAGGTCTAAATGACAGAAAGGGGGTTAAAATTACATCCACACGGTCCTACCTCAACAATGGATTTTTGGATTTAAAAGCAAGTAAAATAGTTTTTAGCAAATTCCTAAAAGATTCACTTGAGCTATAACTTATCCTTCTGCGTTATGCTGAAGCCAAGCTATGCGCAAAACAATTGATGAAATTATCGCCAACAATTTTCCATCAGTGGAGACCACAGCCAACAGCCATGCAGCAGTGGATGACGTCATAATGTGTGTATGGTAAGCAAGTGTTCTGCATGAATGAAGATGATCAGTTTGTAAGGCAAATTAATTTTCTGTGTGTGTGTGTGTATGCATATAGCAAATTTATTTAACCTAACAGCAAATAAGTTTAGCCCAAACCCAAATATATTTAGCCCTTTAGCAATTATCTTTAACCCAAAAGCAAATATGTTTAACCTTTTAGCAAATAGGTTTAACCTTTTAGCAAATATGTTTAACCAAACAACAAATATATTTAAACCAAAAGCAAATCATTTTAACCAAAACACGAATTTATTTCAACTTTATAACTGTATAAAAATGTAGAAGCCTTCTAAAACGAAACTAATATTTAAAAAAAAAGTTTAGTCCATTCGCTGCCTTTGGAATGAGTAAAATCATATCCATTACATTATTAACGCAATCGGTTTGTGTAATTTGTTGCAAACTATCTTCAATAACTGCAACCATGTTATGGTCCCTGCTGAAGTTAGTTAAAACTTGGTGTGTGTGCGTCTTCATTTTAGAAAAAGATTTTTTTTTTATTTTATTCTTTCGGTCACTACCCAAATTTCATGACCATAGGTGAGAGTTGGAACATACACCAAGTTAAAAACCGATAGCTTAGCTTGAATACTAAGTTCGGACTTCCTTATAACAGATTGGCCAAGCTCTCTCAAAATTGATCCAGCCTGACCAATTCTACAGGATAACTCGGCATTGCTCCTCCCATCACTCGTGAATAAAACCCCGAGGTACTTAAACTTCTCCACCTGCTTCAGTGGGACTCCACTAACATGCAGAGTGCACTGAATGGGTTTTTTTGGAAACGACCATTACTTCCGATTTGTTCACGTTGATCTTCATTCCAGCATCATCACAAACGGCTACAAACCTTTCGAGTGCGCGCTGAAGTTCGGTTTGAGAGGACCCAAGGATGACCAAATCATCCGCAAAGAGCAGATGACTAATCCTTAGGTCTCCCACTTTGAAACATTCCCCGCCACGGCTGCGCTGCAACATCCAATCCATATATACAATGAAGAGGAGAGGTGACAAAACGCACCCCTGGCGGAGTCCAACGCCCACAGTGAAAGGTATTGATTTAACACCGTTTATCCGAACACAGCTTTTACAGTTTGTATATAAAGACTGAATCGCCCTTAACAGGGAACAATCAATCCCATACTCCTGCAGAACACTCCAGAGTTTGCCTCGAGGAACTCTATCATATGCTTTTTCCAAATCCACAAAACAAGTGTAGACAGGTTTGGCATATTCCCAGGCCTTCTCAAGAACCATTCTGAGAGTGAATAACTGGTCGGTTGTGCTTCTACCGGGACGAAAACCGCACTGCTCATCCCCCAAACTGTCCTCAACCACAGCTCTGGAACGCTTTTCTAGCACCTTAGCGAAGACTTTTCCAGGGAGACTTAAAAGAGATATACCCCTGTAGTTGGCGCAATCTCTTTTGTCCCCTTTTTTAAAAAGAGGAACTATCACCCCCATTTGCCAATCACCAGGTGTTTCACCGCATTCCCAGGCCACTTTAATGACACGCGAGAGCCATTGCACTCCCTCTTTACCTAAAGCCTTGAGCATTTCTGGCCGAATTTCGTCCACATCAGCAGATTTGCCAACTTTTAGGGCTTTGATCGCCAAAGTTACTTCATCTACCGTAGGACTACTTTCCGCCCAACTCTCGACCATAGGTCTGTCATCTTCGGTGCCCTGTTCGGGATTGAGTAATTCTGAAAAGTGCTCGCTCCATCTGCGTAAGATGTCCTCCTCATTGGAAAGAAGTCTACCGTCTTTGGATTTGACTCCTTCAACGATATTCAACTTTTTTCCTCTGAGTCGGCGGACGGTCTGCCAGAACATCTTATTTGCAGATCTGTGGTCACGTTCCAATTTCTCGCCAAACTCCTTCCAAGACTGTTCTTTCGTTGTTTTCACAGCTAATTTGCGCCTCAGTGTACCGATTTCGAGAATCGGAGTTCCCCAAGTGAATCCACACCTTAAAGGCTCTCTTCTTCTCTCTGATGGCTTCTTGAACTCCGGGCGTTTTAAACCAAGCAGTTCTTTTCTCACCACCAGCCGCCACACCAAGCCGCTTCACTCCACAAACATCTCCCGCAGAGGCAATAACCGCTGTTGAAAACAGTTGCCATTCTTCCTCTACACTTGATGGAACAGTTGGAATTCGTTCAAACCTTTCAGATATTTGCCGTGCAAATGTCTCCCGTATCTCATCGTCCTGTAACCTCTCCCATCGTATGCGTGTAACCATCCTTGGTTTACGCTTTGGTAGGGGAGGCACTCTCTCGCTAAGATACAATTTGCACAGCACTAAGTGATGATCAGTTGACAGTTCGGCCCCTCTCAATACGCGAACATCACAAACCATTCTCTTCAGTAGAATTTAATAAAATAAATTTAAAGATGGTTAATCTTGAAATATTTCTAAACAAAAGTACTTAGCTAAAAGTCATATTTCAAAAGCTGTAGCAGTTCTTCTTCTTCTTCTTCTTCCTTTTATCAGCGAGGTTATGATCCGAAAACTAGGGATCACAACCCTCCCACTTCACCGCATTTCTACTGATCCGCCTGTGGGGTTCGCCTATTATTAGCTGTAGCAGTTGACTAATTTTTATTTTGTAAGGAAATGTTTGGTTGAACCGACTAGTTAATCTTTATTTTTTATTGAACAGACTATACATCAAAATACTAATAAGACAATATTTACACAAAACAAAAAAAAAAAACAAATATTTGGCGCAACAGCTCTTTAAAGTGCCAGGGCCTAGCTTCTCGAACCACTCATGTTGTGTGCGTTATATATTTCACACGAATGGAAGGACCTACAGTTTAATGCCGAGTCCGAACGGCGATTTGAGAAGCTTTTTCGTGACAACAATACTCTCGGATGTTTGTCAAACGCTAGAGAGAGGTGGGACCGTGAAAAAACTTTTTGGTGTTTTCTGGGATTCGAACTTGGAACCTCATGCGTAGTGATCCGACACACTAACCACTTACGCCACGGCGCCCAATATTTACACCATTTTATTTTATTATGCGAGGTATACGGGCAAAGTGTTCCAGGCTAATTTTTATCTACACCAAATGAGGACAGATACCTATTGGTTGGTGTTACTATCGGGGTGGATTCCAAAAATGTTGTCCCCCAATTCTGTATGCTGCTTGTCCGATCGTCTATGTGTGTTGCATTACACGGTATGTGTCAATGCATTGCCGATAGTAAAAACCGGCCGTACAAATGATAAACACGTTAGATGGTTGGTTTGCTAACACGTCTTTATTCTTCGATGGTTCGGTCACAAGAGAATGTTTTTCCGGAAAAACATCTCGGTGCAAAAAAAAAACCTCATCGCATTTTAAAAAATTAAAATTTGCATTTAAGTTAGGTTTTGCTTGCACTTAAGTTACGTTATTATTTAAGTTTTAAGTTTTTAGCTTAAACATTACCGACCGCCTTGCCTCGGGGGAAGTATACGTATGTATGGTAAACTGGGCACATTCGTCATCGGGGCACCTTCGGCAAAGCTGTTTTCAGTGTGAACCACGCTGTGAAAACCAACGCTCTTCATGTTGAACGCGCCCTTTTACAATCATATGGGATCCATTGTAGTATGAAAGCTCTAGTTTGTCGCCAAAAAAATAAAAAATTGTTTTGCACTTTTGTGTGCTCCATTTTAATTTTTCAATACAGGTACGCAAGCGATTTGCAAGACCAGTTTTATATAAATTGATTGTAGGTTTTCATCATTAGCATGCATTGTTACTAAGTTTTAAGGCAAGTAAATAGAATCTATGAAGATTTTAAAAGTTCGTGAGAAATTTATAGTAAAAGACAATTTGAGAGATCGGGGCACATTCCGCATTTTAAGAAGAGCCACATTCGGCACCTGACGAATATGCCCCGAAATTCAAATATAAAATGAGTTTTAATTCTGGATAAAATGTTTGCTTCTTCAACACAGATATGGTTCGCAACTTAAAAAAAAAACAAACAGAGCAGAAATTAATAGAGACCGCATGAAAAAAGCGGTTTCAGATGTAAGGCATGGGCGGTATACAATAAGTTCAGTGGCGTTAAAGTACTGTATAAAAAGTCATTCAAAAGGTTTTTTTTTTTTTGTTTTATTCCAAACATAATAAGCTGCAAAGGATTACAAATGTTTGTTAACACTGCGACTATTTGTGAAACCAACGAAAAGTTTGCTTTTCAGTATAAATAGTGAGAGAAAAGTAAATGGCTAACAGTTTACTATTTTTAAAGTAAAATATAATTTTAATTTGTTGTATGTCATTCTTAACTTTTAATGAAAGTAACAAGAGCATAGATGGGATTTAATCCATCCAAAGCGTTGGAAGTTAAATTCACTCCCAGCGCCTCTTTTCGCTCGTTGTTGTCGCTCTGTCACTATCTAGTAGAGGATGTGGTAAGTCGTATGGTTTGCGGTTGCCTTGCAAGATCTGACGGACTTATACGTTGCAGTCGTCTCACGCCATATACGTTTAGAAGAATTGTTGCTTCCTCGTTAATATGTTCCTGGAAACTCTTCTCGTGTGCTTTGGCCCTAGTGTTGATTATTCAAAAGGTGGCTTTCATTCCAAATATATTTCGCGGCAAATTTTCTTAAAAAATATAGAAGAGGAACTTGTGACCTACATATGTGAAGAAGTGCGCATTCTACCAATATCGGCTAACATATGCTACGTTTCACAAATTTGTTCATGAATTTGTTACTCAGAACAAAAAAACATATCCCACTAAGTGGGATATTCACAAGCAAGCTCTCGAACATTGGCTTTATGGGTTCCTTAGAAGAAATCCAACTCTTGCACTTCGAAAGCCTGAAAGAATTAGCTTGGCAAGAGGTTTAAATAAAACTGTGATTGAAGCATTTTTTTCAAAATCTAAGAATCTTATACGAACGGTTTTCATTCCACCCAAAAGACATTTATAACCTCGACGAGTCCGAAATAATGACAGTGTTGGAGACCCCAAAGATATGATTAGGCTATAACTAATTAATTAACTAATTTTGTATTCTTAGGTTCTTGCTCAAAAAGACCAAAGAACAGTATGTCAGTGTTCCCCCGTCAAAGGCTTAATAAAAGATTTATGAATGGGTCTTTAACAGGCTCAGTGGGCCTGGTAAGTAGAAGTGGTTGGATGATTCGGAGCTCTTCGTCGATGTACTCAAACGCATTCAACTTTATACGAACTGATCGACCAATTTTAATGTTTCTAGACAATCACTCATCTCACTGCAGCCTCGAAACTATTAATTTTTCAAGAGACAACGACATTTTTCTCCTTTCATTCCCACCACATACTCTGCATCGCCTCTAACCACTTGACGTGTCTGTATTCGGTCCTTTTAAATAATTCTGTTGAACGTCGTTTAATGACCTTTTATCTGCCAACCAAGGGAAACAAATCAGAATTTACGACGTGGCCAAAATGACTAATCAACCATTCCAAAGATTACTTTCAGTTACTGCTGGTTTTAGAACGACTGGAATATACCCGTTCAATTCCCAGATTTTTACGGAGGAAGAATTCGCTATACTACTAGCATATAAATGTACAGATCAACGAAGAAAACTTAGACACAGTACAAAATTCGGTACCAGATCAGCGTCGCTGCCAAATCCCCAAATAAAGCCAGAAATTGTACGCCCAATACAACATCTACATGCTCTAAAGGTAACGGGAAGCAGTGGGTCATCTCGCATCTTAACAAGTTCTACAGAAAAACGCCGAGCAGAAAATCGAAACAAAAATAAGGTCAGCAAGACAGACATAAATTTGAAAAAGAAACTCCAGGTAGTGAAACGAGTTGTGCAGTTTCCATCCAAAAAGGAGATAAGTAAATGCCACCACAAATATAAAAAAACTAGATTGCTTACAACAAAAGCAGCAAAAGGGTAAAACAGGACTTATACTAAAGGAAAAATGTGGCAGTGCTGGAGCTGTCAACTTAGCATTCTCTGACGAAAGTGGCAGTGACGCTGAAATACCATACGCTGCGCCAGACCAGCGATGACTGATGATGACTTGTTGGATGTAGGAGACTATGTTCTTCTTAAATTACCCGGAAATTAAAAAAAAAAAAAAAAAAACAAGTTTTCTTCGTTGGACAAATAACTGAAAAATATTGCAATTTTACGTACAATGTAAGTTTCCTTCGAAGAGTCACTTCAACTTGGGTATTTATAGAGCCGCTTATGTAAGATGTATCTGTAACTTCCTACTAATCCTGCATCAACATCTCGATGCCGTACCAAATATTGCTTTAATATCGACTTATAAAATTATTTTATAAAGTAGTTGCAAAGTTTTTATGTTTCAAACCAGTTTTTTTTTTTATTGTTTTGAAATCTTATATTAAGTTTGCTATTGTTTTGTTTTCTTATGTTTTATAAATGAATTAACAAAAGAAGAAAAGTTCTCTATTTGCATTGGTACTTCTTTCTTTTAAGATAGCTAACAGTATCTAACGCCGAAGACTAGGTGTCTATATAATATTTAATTAAATAGGCTAACAACTCAATATCATTTTATTTAAAAAAATCAAGTTAAACAATATTGTACCTATTATTTTCGACAAAGAAACACCTTTGGCAAATGTGCCCCTTAAGGTGCCCCGGGTGGGGGCGCGTTCGGCAATACGACTTGTTTTTATGAAATTAAAAAAAAGTTATGACCCGTTATTCGTAAAAGCAAATGTCTTATTTGGTTTCATAGCTAAATGATCCAAGGCCCTTCAATCATAGAACATTTTGGAATTCGATGATAAATTTCGTCAAAATATGGCTTTACAAAAAACGTGCCGTATGTCCCCGTTTACCATACAACATTCAGTAGGCAGTGCTCCCATGATTTACTGTCGCATTTGTTTTTGGTGTATTGTCTTTACGTACATATTTTTATTATTGGAAACATATCATTATCATCATCATCACTACATCGTATAAAACAAAGTCCCCAAATTCTACGTGGCCGCGCTAATCTCGAGAACTATTTAAGGGATTTGGATGCGGTTTTCACGGTTATGATATGCATTGCCTTGGGAAGGTTCTTGTGTACCAAAAATTGCTCTACCTTTTACAGGAACTGAGCATTCGAGGTCTAAATGACAGAAAGGGGGTTAAAATTACATCCACACGGTCCTACCTCAACAATGGATTTTTGGATTTAAAAGCAAGTAAAATAGTTTTTAGCAAATTCCTAAAAGATTCACTTGAGCTATAACTTATCCTTCTGCGTTATGCTGAAGCCAAGCTATGCGCAAAACAATTGATGAAATTATCGCCAACAATTTTCCATCAGTGGAGACCACAGCCAACAGCCATGCAGCAGTGGATGACGTCATAATGTGTGTATGGTAAGCAAGTGTTCTGCATGAATGAAGATGATCAGTTTGTAAGGCAAATTAATTTTCTGTGTGTGTGTGTGTATGCATATAGCAAATTTATTTAACCTAACAGCAAATAAGTTTAGCCCAAACCCAAATATATTTAGCCCTTTAGCAATTATCTTTAACCCAAAAGCAAATATGTTTAACCTTTTAGCAAATAGGTTTAACCTTTTAGCAAATATGTTTAACCAAACAACAAATATATTTAAACCAAAAGCAAATCATTTTAACCAAAACACGAATTTATTTCAACTTTATAACTGTATAAAAATGTAGAAGCCTTCTAAAACGAAACTAATATTTAAAAAAAAAGTTTAGTCCATTCGCTGCCTTTGGAATGAGTAAAATCATATCCATTACATTATTAACGCAATCGGTTTGTGTAATTTGTTGCAAACTATCTTCAATAACTGCAACCATGTTATGGTCCCTGCTGAAGTTAGTTAAAACTTGGTGTGTGTGCGTCTTCATTTTAGAAAAAGATTTTTTTTTTATTTTATTCTTTCGGTCACTACCCAAATTTCATGACCATAGGTGAGAGTTGGAACATACACCAAGTTAAAAACCGATAGCTTAGCTTGAATACTAAGTTCGGACTTCCTTATAACAGATTGGCCAAGCTCTCTCAAAATTGATCCAGCCTGACCAATTCTACAGGATAACTCGGCATTGCTCCTCCCATCACTCGTGAATAAAACCCCGAGGTACTTAAACTTCTCCACCTGCTTCAGTGGGACTCCACTAACATGCAGAGTGCACTGAATGGGTTTTTTTGGAAACGACCATTACTTCCGATTTGTTCACGTTGATCTTCATTCCAGCATCATCACAAACGGCTACAAACCTTTCGAGTGCGCGCTGAAGTTCGGTTTGAGAGGACCCAAGGATGACCAAATCATCCGCAAAGAGCAGATGACTAATCCTTAGGTCTCCCACTTTGAAACATTCCCCGCCACGGCTGCGCTGCAACATCCAATCCATATATACAATTAAGAGGAGAGGTGACAAAACGCACCCCTGGCGGAGTCCAACGCCCACAGTGAAAGGTATTGATTTAACACCGTTTATCCGAACACAGCTTTTACAGTTTGTATATAAAGACTGAATCGCCCTTAACAGGGAACAATCAATCCCATACTCCTGCAGAACACTCCAGAGTTTGCCTCGAGGAACTCTATCATATGCTTTTTCCAAATCCACAAAACAAGTGTAGACAGGTTTGGCATATTCCCAGGCCTTCTCAAGAACCTTTCTGAGAGTGAATAACTGGTCGGTTGTGCTTCTACCGGGACGAAAACCGCACTGCTCATCCCCCAAACTGTCCTCAACCACAGCTCTGGAACGCTTTTCTAGCACCTTAGCGAAGACTTTTCCAGGGAGACTTAAAAGAGATATACCCCTGTAGTTGGCGCAATCTCTTTTGTCCCCTTTTTTAAAAAGAGGAACTATCACCCCCATTTGCCAATCACCAGGTGTTTCACCGCATTCCCAGGCCACTTTAATGACACGCGAGAGCCATTGCACTCCCTCTTTACCTAAAGCCTTGAGCATTTCTGGCCGAATTTCGTCCACATCAGCAGATTTGCCAACTTTTAGGGCTTTGATCGCCAAAGTTACTTCATCTACCGTAGGACTACTTTCCGCCCAACTCTCGACCATAGGTCTGTCATCTTCGGTGTCCTGTTCGGGATTGAGCAATTCTGAAAAGTGCTCGCTCCATCTGCGTAAGATGTCCTCCTCATTGGAAAGAAGTCTACCGTCTTTGGATTTGACTCCTTCAACGATATTCAACTTTTTTCCTCTGAGTCGGCGGACGGTCTGCCAGAACATCTTATTTGCAGATCTGTGGTCACGTTCCAATTTCTCGCCAAACTCCTTCCAAGACTGTTCTTTCGTTGTTTTCACAGCTAATTTGCGCCTCAGTGTACCGATTTCGAGAATCGGAGTTCCCCAAGTGAATCCACACCTTAAAGGCTCTCTTCTTCTCTCTGATGGCTTCTTGAACTCCGGGCGTTTTAAACCAAGCAGTTCTTTTCTCACCACCAGCCGCCACACCAAGCCGCTTCACTCCACAAACATCTCCCGCAGAGGCAATAACCGCTGTTGAAAACAGTTGCCATTCTTCCTCTACACTTGATGGAACAGTTGGAATTCGTTCAAACCTTTCAGATATTTGCCGTGCAAATGTCTCCCGTATCTCATCGTCCTGTAACCTCTCCCATCGTATGCGTGTAACCATCCTTGGTTTACGCTTTGGTAGGGGAGGCACTCTCTCGCTAAGATACAATTTGCACAGCACTAAGTGATGATCAGTTGACAGTTCGGCCCCTCTCAATACGCGAACATCACAAACCATTCTCTTCAGTAGAATTTAATAAAATAAATTTAAAGATGGTTAATCTTGAAATATTTCTAAACAAAAGTACTTAGCTAAAAGTCATATTTCAAAAGCTGTAGCAGTTCTTCTTCTTCTTCTTCTTCCTTTTATCAGCGAGGTTATGATCCGAAAACTAGGGATCACAACCCTCCCACTTCACCGCATTTCTACTGATCCGCCTGTGGGGTTCGCCTATTATTAGCTGTAGCAGTTGACTAATTTTTATTTTGTAAGGAAATGTTTGGTTGAACCGACTAGTTAATCTTTATTTTTTATTGAACAGACTATACATCAAAATACTAATAAGACAATATTTACACAAAACAAAAAAAAAAAAACAAATATTTGGCGCAACAGCTCTTTAAAGTGCCAGGGCCTAGCTTCTCGAACCACTCATGTTGTGTGCGTTATATATTTCACACGAATGGAAGGACCTACAGTTTAATGCCGAGTCCGAACGGCGATTTGAGAAGCTTTTTCGTGACAACAATACTCTCGGATGTTTGTCAAACGCTAGAGAGAGGTGGGACCGTGAAAAAACTTTTTGGTGTTTTCTGGGATTCGAACTTGGAACCTCATGCGTAGTGATCCGACACACTAACCACTTACGCCACGGCGCCCAATATTTACACCATTTTATTTTATTATGCGAGGTATACGGGCAAAGTGTTCCAGGCTAATTTTTATCTACACCAAATGAGGACAGATACCTATTGGTTGGTGTTACTATCGGGGTGGATTCCAAAAATGTTGTCCCCCAATTCTGTATGCTGCTTGTCCGATCGTCTATGTGTGTTGCATTACACGGTATGTGTCAATGCATTGCCGATAGTAAAAACCGGCCGTACAAATGATAAACACGTTAGATGGTTGGTTTGCTAACACGTCTTTATTCTTCGATGGTTCGGTCACAAGAGAATGTTTTTCCGGAAAAACATCTCGGTGAAAAAAAAAAATTGGAGCTGGCAACCTCATCGCATTTTAAAAAATTAAAATTTGCATTTAAGTTAGGTTTTGCTTGCACTTAAGTTACGTTATTATTTAAGTTTTAAGTTTTTAGCTTAAACATTACCGACCGCCTTGCCTCGGGGGAAGTATACGTATGTATGGTAAACTGGGCACATTCGTCATCGGGGCACCTTCGGCAAAGCTGTTTTCAGTGTGAACCACGCTGTGAAAACCAACGCTCTTCATGTTGAACGCGCCCTTTTACAATCATATGGGATCCATTGTAGTATGAAAGCTCTAGTTTGTCGCCAAAAAAATAAAAAATTGTTTTGCACTTTTGTGTGCTCCATTTTAATTTTTCAATACAGGTACGCAAGCGATTTGCAAGACCAGTTTTATATAAATTGATTGTAGGTTTTCATCATTAGCATGCATTGTTACTAAGTTTTAAGGCAAGTAAATAGAATCTATGAAGATTTTAAAAGTTCGTGAGAAATTTATAGTAAAAGACAATTTGAGAGATCGGGGCACATTCCGCATTTTAAGAAGAGCCACATTCGGCACCTGACGAATATGCCCCGAAATTCAAATATAAAATGAGTTTTAATTCTGGATAAAATGTTTGCTTCTTCAACACAGATATGGTTCGCAACTTAAAAAAAAAACAAACAGAGCAGAAATTAATAGAGACCGCATGAAAAAAGCGGTTTCAGATGTAAGGCATGGGCGGTATACAATAAGTTCAGTGGCGTTAAAGTACTGTATAAAACGTAAAATTTTACAGTCCCGCTTAAAAAAGCACGATCTTCTTGGTGACTTTTCCGATTCAGGGAACGAAAGTCATTCAAAAGGTTTTTTTTTTTTTGTTTTATTCCAAACATAATAAGCTGCAAAGGATTACAAATGTTTGTTAACACTGCGACTATTTGTGAAACCAACGAAAAGTTTGCTTTTCAGTATAAATAGTGAGAGAAAAGTAAATGGCTAACAGTTTACTATTTTTAAAGTAAAATATAATTTTAATTTGTTGTATGTCATTCTTAACTTTTAATGAAAGTAACAAGAGCATAGATGGGATTTAATCCATCCAAAGCGTTGGAAGTTAAATTCACTCCCAGCGCCTCTTTTCGCTCGTTGTTGTCGCTCTGTCACTATCTAGTAGAGGATGTGGTAAGTCGTATGGTTTGCGGTTGCCTTGCAAGATCTGACGGACTTATACGTTGCAGTCGTCTCACGCCATATACGTTTAGAAGAATTGTTGCTTCCTCGTTAATATGTTCCTGGAGACTCTTCTCGTGTGCTTTGGCCCTAGTGTTGATTATTCAAAAGGTGGCTTTCATTCCAAATATATTTCGCGGCAAATTTTCTTAAAAAATATAGAAGAGGAACTTGTGACCTACATATGTGAAGAAGTGCGCATTCTACCAATATCGGCTAACATATGCTACGTTTCACAAATTTGTTCATGAATTTGTTACTCAGAACAAAAAAACATATCCCACTAAGTGGGATATTCACAAGCAAGCTCTCGAACATTGGCTTTATGGGTTCCTTAGAAGAAATCCAACTCTTGCACTTCGAAAGCCTGAAAGAATTAGCTTGGCAAGAGGTTTAAATAAAACTGTGATTGAAGCATTTTTTTCAAAATCTAAGAATCTTATACGAACGGTTTTCATTCCACCCAAAAGACATTTATAACCTCGACGAGTCCGAAATAATGACAGTGTTGGAGACCCCAAAGATATGATTAGGCTATAACTAATTAATTAACTAATTTTGTATTCTTAGGTTCTTGCTCAAAAAGACCAAAGAACAGTATGTCAAGTATCGTCGGCCGAACGCGGAATTCTCGTGACAATAGTAGGGGTAGTGAGTGCCGTTGGCGGTCATCTTCCTCCTGTTTATGTGTTCCCCCGTCAAAGGCTTAATAAAAGATTTATGAATGGGTCTTTAACAGGCTCAGTGGGCCTGGTAAGTAGAAGTGGTTGGATGATTCGGAGCTCTTCGTCGATGTACTCAAACGCATTCAACTTTATACGAACTGATCGACCAATTTTAATGTTTCTAGACAATCACTCATCTCACTGCAGCCTCGAAACTATTAATTTTTCAAGAGACAACGACATTTTTCTCCTTTCATTCCCACCACATACTCTGCATCGCCTCTAACCACTTGACGTGTCTGTATTCGGTCCTTTTAAATAATTCTGTTGAACGTCGTTTAATGACTTTTTATCTGCCAACCAAGGGAAACAAATCAGAATTTACGACGTGGCCAAAATGACTAATCAACCATTCCAAAGATTACTTTCAGTTACTGCTGGTTTTAGAACGACTGGAATATACCCGTTCAATTCCCAGATTTTTACGGAGGAAGAATTCGCTATACTACTAGCATATAAATGTACAGATCAACGAAGAAAACTTAGACACAGTACAAAATTCGGTACCAGATCAGCGTCGCTGCCAAATCCCAAAATAAAGCCAGAAATTGTACGCCCAATACAACATCTACATGCTCTAAAGGTAACGGGAAGCAGTGGGTCATCTCGCATCTTAACAAGTTCTACAGAAAAACGCCGAGCAGAAAATCGAAACAAAAATAAGGTCAGCAAGACAGACATAAATTTGAAAAAGAAACTCCAGGTAGTGAAACGAGTTGTGCAGTTTCCATCCAAAAAGGAGATAAGTAAATGCCACCACAAATATAAAAAAACTAGATTGCTTACAACAAAAGCAGCAAAAGGGTAAAACAGGACTTATACTAAAGGAAAAATGTGGCAGTGCTGGAGCTGTCAACTTAGCATTCTCTGACGAAAGTGGCAGTGACGCTGAAATACCATACGCTGCGCCAGACCAGGTTGGTGCATTTGTGGAAACTGAAAGCTCCTTAGGAAGCGAGTCTGAAGAAAATGGAGAGCTATTGCAAAAATTAACTGATGATGACTTGTTGGATGTAGGAGACTATGTTCTTCTTAAATTACCCGGAAATTAAAAAAAAAAAAAAAAAAAAACAAGTTTTCTTCGTTGGACAAATAACTGAAAAATATTGCAATTTTACGTACAATGTAAGTTTCCTTCGAAGAGTCACTTCAACTTGGGTATTTATAGAGCCGCTTATGTAAGATGTATCTGTAACTTCCTACTAATCCTGCATCAACATCTCGATGCCGTACCAAATATTGCTTTAATATCGACTTATAAAATTATTTTATAAAGTAGTTGCAAAGTTTTTATGTTTCAAACCAGTTTTTTTTTTTATTGTTTTGAAATCTTATATGAAGTTTGCTATTGTTTTGTTTTCTTATGTTTTATAAATGAATTAACAAAAGAAGAAAAGTTCTCTATTTGCATTGGTACTTCTTTCTTTTAAGATAGCTAACAGTATCTAACGCCGAAGACTAGGTGTCTATATAATATTTAATTAAATAGGCTAACAACTCAATATCATTTTATTTAAAAAAATCAAGTTAAACAATATTGTACCTATTATTTTCGACAAAGAAACACCTTTGGCAAATGTGCCCCTTAAGGTGCCGAAGGTGCCCCGGGTGGGGGCGCGTTCGGCAATACGACTTGTTTTTTATGAAATTAAAAAAAAGTTATGACCCGTTATTCGTAAAAGCAAATGTCTTATTTGGTTTCATAGCTAAATGATCCAAGGCCCTTCAATCATCGAACATTTTGGAATTCGATGATAAATTTCGTCAAAATATGGCTTTACAAAAAACGTGCCGTATGTCCCCGTTTACCATACAACATTCAGTAGGCAGTGCTCCCATGATTTACTGTCGCATTTGTTTTTGGTGTATTGTCTTTACGTACATATTTTTATTATTGGAAACATATCATTATCATCATCATCACTACATCGTATAAAACAAAGTCGCCAAATTCTACGTGGCCGCGCTAATCTCGAGAACTATTTAAGGGATTTGGATGCGGTTTTCACGGTTATGATATGCATTGCCTTGGGAAGGTTCTTGTGTACCAAAAATTGCTCTACCTTTTACAGGAACTGAGCATTCGAGGTCTAAATGACAGAAAGGGGGTTAAAATTACATCCACACGGTCCTACCTCAACAATGGATTTTTGGATTTAAAAGCAAGTAAAATAGTTTTTAGCAAATTCCTAAAAGATTCACTTGAGCTATAACTTATCCTTCTGCGTTATGCTGAAGCCGAGCTATGCGCAAAACAATTGATGAAATTATCGCCAACAATTTTCCATCAGTGGAGACCACAGCCAACAGCCATGCAGCAGTGGATGACGTCATAATGTGTGTATGGTAAGCAAGTGTTCTGCATGAATGAAGATGATCAGTTTGTAAGGCAAATTAATTTTCTGTGTGTGTGTGCGTGTATGCATATAGCAAATTTATTTAACCTAACAGCAAATAAGTTTAGCCCAAACCCAAATATATTTAGCCCTTTAGCAATTATCTTTAACCCAAAAGCAAATATGTTTAACCTTTTAGCAAATAGGTTTAACCTTTTAGCAAATATGTTTAACCAAACAACAAATATATTTAAACCAAAAGCAAATCATTTTAACCAAAACACGAATTTATTTCAACTTTATAACTGTATAAAAATGTAGAAGCCTTCTAAAACGAAACTAATATTTAAAAAAAAAGTTTAGTCCATTCGCTGCCTTTGGAATGAGTAAAATCATATCCATTACATTATTAACGCAATCGGTTTGTGTAATTTGTTGCAAACTATCTTCAATAACTGCAACCATGTTATGGTCCCTGCTGGAGTTAGTTAAAACTTGGTGTGTGTGCGTCTTCATTTTAGAAAAAGATTTTTCAATGGGGTTTAACATGGGAGAGTAAGGGGGCAAAAATGTTCAATCTGAAATTCGTTGTACATAATATGTCCCGAACTTCTACTGTCTTATGTATTCTAGCGTTATCCATAACTAACAAACCATCATTAAGGGGTGTATCTTTCAGTTTTTCTGTAAGTTCATGGAGAAATGAACAAAATTTATTAGAGTTGCAAGTAGTGTTTGTCAAAATCGTATAATGCATTATTCCTTGGTTACTAATTGCTGCAATTAGAGTAACGTTAAAAAAGATAACAAATTCGCAGATGGGTTGAAATAAATTTGTGTCTTGGTTTAATTGATTTGCTTTTGGTTTAAATATATTTGTTCTTTAGTTAAACCTATTTCCTAAAAGGTTTAACATATTTGCTAAGAGGTTAAACATATTAGCTTTTGGGTTAAAGTTAATTGCTAAAGGGCTAAATATATTTGGGTTTGGGTTAAATTTATTTGCTGTTAGGTTAAATAAATTTGCAAATGCTATATGCATGTATGGTATATACTCATAATGTGCCAAATCCAAGTCTACTACTGAATGGATCTGAGTGCGGTTTTTTTTTATCACAGCCAGCAGTCGTGTTCTGTAGCAGTGGCTATTATATTGAAAAGGTTCTGTTTTTTTACTTTGTGTGTACAAATGATTGTATTTAAAGTTTGTAAGTAGGTATTTTTTTTATTGGGGTACTTTTCAAAGCAATTTTTATTTTGTCTAAACTATTGTAATTGTAAGTACATGTGCGTTGATTTTATTTGCTCCCTTTGTTAGGAGGCGCCGTGGCGTAAGTGGTTAGTGTGTCAGACCGATGCGTGTGAGATTCCAAGTTCGAATCCCAGAAAACACCAACAAGTTTTTTCACGGACCCACCTCTCGCGAACGTCTAACAAACATCCGATAGTATTGTTGTCTCGAAAACCTTCTTAAAGCAAATTGCTCTTCGGATACGGCACTAAACTGTGGGTCCTTCCATTCGTGTGAAAAATAAAACGCACTCAACATGAGTGGTTGCGAGATGCTAGGCCCTGGTCCTTTAAGAGCTGTTGCGCCAAATATTTATTTATTTTTTGTTAGGAGGCAATAATGCCAAGGCGTAGGTCAAATAAAGATCGCAATACAACAAACGCTAAAAGAAAGCGTTTATCAATGGGCTAATGAAAGTGAACAAGAAAGAGAATTTAAGTTGACTAATAACCGAGAGAGGAATATTTTGCGGGGGACTTCTGCTGAACGTAATACGTGTCTTTCTTTAGATCGACATAGGCATGATTTACAGAGGCAAATTGAGTTGCCGGTAGAACGAAGCAATTGGCAACGCGGTTTCTCCGAAGTATACACGCCTTTGAAATAGCTCCTAAATTGTAAGTGTGGGCGCCGTGGCGTAAGTGGTTAGTGTGTCGGATCACTACGCATGAGGTTCCAAGTTCGAATCCCAGAAAATACCAAAAAGTTTTTTCACGGTCCCACCTCTCGCGAGCGTCTGACAAACATCCGAGAGTATTGTTGTCATGAAAAAGCTTCTCAAATCGCCGTTCGGATTCGGCATTAAACTGTAGGTCCCTTCCATTTTTCACACGATAACGCACACAACATGAGTGGTTGCGAGAAGCTAGGCCCTGGCACTTTAAAGAGCTGATGCGCCAAATATTTGTATTTTTTTTCCCCCAGTGGTATTATCGTGGGGGGTGGAAGAAGTTGAAAAAGCGACAAGATTATGTTTAGAACTTCTGAAATCGACGGATTCCTCTTTGATGACAGATACACGGGCAATGAAACCGAAAAACAACATCGCAAACGTCATCGTCCGGCTCCAAAACAAAAGCGATGTGGGGCGCATTCTGGATGCGACATCGAAACTTCGCGGCACGGGGGTTTCTATACACAAAGACTATACGGAAGCATCACGGGAAAGAAGGAGGAACCTGTTAAAACTAAAAAACGAAATTACACAGAAAAGCAAAGATATGAGGGTGGAGGTGCGACGACAGAAACTATTCTTAGGAAATAAGGTCTTCTACTACGAAAACAACAATTTGCGATGTGAAGGTGTGACCGAATGCGGAATGACAGTTCTACAACAAGTGTTCAGTGACAGCACACTAGTGACAGCATCAACGTCAAAGACAGGTGGTGGAGTAAGAATCCATTATGGTGAAAACACAAATGGAGGTTACAATGGTTCTCAAACTTCTCCGCCAGTTTTAGCTGTGCCAAAACAGAATTTTTAGTTGTAATGCCGTCCGCCATAGTAACGATAGTATTAAGATTTATAATATTAGTTGTTTTAAAATTTTATCATATAATGTGTCTGGATTAAGCAATAAGTCTTTATGTAATGAATTTTATAATTTCGTCAATCAATTTGAATTTATTTTTTTGTATGAAACATTTGTTATGGAAAAAAATTATTGCAAGTTCGAAAGAAAATTTTTAAACTACTCGTTCAAGTGGAATCCAGCAATAAAGGTGCACGAGAAGTGACGAGCAAGCGGAGGGTGCTACTTTGGATACAAACGCGACCTTAAGGACATCATCTGTGAATTCAAAAACTTCGAGGTAGCACGTACTTAAGTCTAGTATTTGATAAGAAGACCTTTTGTATTATTCCTTCATACATAAACTGCAATCACTGGGAAAGACATTTTGAAAAACTTCAGGAGGTAATACTGAGCTGTGATAACCCGAATATGATGGTTATCGGCGACGTAAATGTGAGGACAGGGAAAGAAGAGGGGACAGTAAATAGAGAAGCTGGAATAAGGAGGCAGTCAAAGAATAGTACATTTAATGCAAGAGGTAAACAATTTTTGGAATTTTGCGATTCTTTTGGGTTGAGAATACTGAATGGAACGAGCGACAGTGACAGAAATGGTGAGCTCACATTTGATGGAGAACAAGGAGTGTCCGTTATTGACTACTGCTTAATAGGAGGGGATTGGAACGCTTACGTGACAAATTCAATTCAATTTTTTATTCATGATTTTCATTAACAAATTTTCTAATAACTTAAATATAACAACAAATAATATAATAATTTAATTTAATGAAAAAAAGTTAATGGCATATTATTCTTTGGAGAAAAAATAGGGTTAATGCCACATTTTATATACAATATTTCATAGTGGGGTGAACAATTAAAAATTCATATTTAAATATATCTTTGAAAAAGAATTATAATAAAAAAAAACGATAAAACAGAAGAAGAAGAAATACGAAGTAAGTAGCAATTCACAATCTTCGAATAATAATAAATATTTGAGTATATGTACATCAAAAAAAGAATCAAACAACGTAGCGCAACAGAACTTCAATTTCATTAATATTAAATTCAAAAAGCCATGATTTCACACTTTTCAAAAACGCAAATAAGGTTCTAATGACACGAATATTTTCAGGTAGCTTCTGAAACAATTGGCAAGATACGATGGAAAAGGAATTTCTAAAATGTTTAGTCCGAAAAGCAGGTAGGATAACAGCAGAGCGAGAAGTACTTCTTAAGTTATATGCATCATATATAGGGCTTTGCAAATAACCAGCTCTCAAGAAAAATATCTTTAGGACCTTATAATAAAATAAGTGACGAACTGGTAGAATTTGCGTCAGACGAAATAGTTCCATAGTGTGAGCTAAGCGGGCGGTATTACAAATTTTTCTTAAAGCGCATTTTTGAAGAACAATCAATTGCTGTAATTTATTAAGATAAGCACCGCCCCAGCAACAGATTCCATATTCTAATTTCGAATGGAAAATTGCATAGTATACTATTTTTAAGGTGTTATTAGTACAAAATTTCCTAAGGCGGTAAAAACAGCGGATTGAAGAAAGTAGATACTGCTTTAAGTTTGTAAAGTGCTCTGTCCAGCTTAGATGTTGATCTATTGTAACACCTAGATATTTAAAATGTTCTACTTCCTCAACTTTAAAACAGTTAGCACTGCAGGCGACATTAGGATTAAAGAATACAGAACCACATCTTACGCAATTATTATTGTTACATAAAATGTGCCTAGTACAATCGGGAGCATGGAACATAACATTCACATCCGTAAGCGTATTTGTTCCAAGACTGAAAAACATTAGTTTTGTTTTCTGACTAACAATAAGCTCATGATCTGAAAACCAACTCCTTAACAAATTAACATCATGGTTTATTTCACAGCATAAATTTAAGGGACTAGATGAATCATATGCAATCGCAAGATCATCGGCAAAAGCCTTAACTTTCCCCGTAAGGGCTGTTCAAAGATTGAGTTTACATAAATTAAGAACAGAATAGGACCAATTACTGACCCTTGGGGTACCCCAAGGTTAAGCAACTACCATATTCGGACCACTTACCGATTGTAGCTAGCTTTGGTCATCAATTATCGTTTGCCTGGCTCAGGATGTTTCGGCAACACAACGAAGGTGCGATGAAGTGGATGTACCTAAAAGCAAATAGAGAGTTCAAGGCCCTATTGAAGCAAAAGCGAAGAAGTTACTATGAATCCCTTGCTCGAAGCTTGGCATGTGGTAATAATTCGGCGGATTTTTAGAAAGCGGCTAGAAAACTTAATGGTGGTAACTTCGTCATAAATACGAATTTAAGCCCCAGTGTCCTCCTAGTACATTTTAATGCACTACTGAACCCACCCCCGAGTGAATTAGTCTTCAACTATGCTGTTCCGGGATTTCAAAATCATACTTTAGACAGATCGATTAGCTATGAGGAAGTTATCGGAGCTCTAAGTGCATTAAAAGATGGTAAAGCTGCAGGATCGGATGGGATACCTTCCGAGTTCTATAAATATGGTACTAACGAGTTGCACAACAAGCTTACTACGATGTTTGATAATATCCTGAATAGTGGAGTAGTTCCAAACCGTTTTAGAGAAGCCTTAATTTTCCCCATACATAAAAAAGGCAGTACATCAGATCCAGCGAATTATAGAGGCATTTCCTTTTTAAATGCTTCTTATAAGATATTCACAGCAATCTTGCAGGACCGACTATCTACATGGATAAAGGAAAATAATCTACTTAAAGAACATCAAGCGGGTTTCAAGCCAGGAAACTCTACTATCGACCACGTGTTTGTTTTGAGGAGCATTGTGGAGTCTTACATTGGAAGGGGTAGAAAACTGTATGCGTTTTTTGTAGACTTTAAGTCGGCATTTGACACGGTAGGCCGAAATGCTTTATTTTATAAGCTTTACTGCATGGGCATGTCGAGGAAGTTCGGACGCGTCATCCAAAATTTGTATGCAGATACCAAATCAGCAATGTGGAGTGGTGAGGAGTTGTCGGGATGGTTCCAGTCATTGTCCGGAGTAAGACAAGGTTGTTCGCTGAGTCCAAGCTTATTTGCGCTATACATCGAGGACATCGTAGATATTCTGCCTGGAGGTGTTGAGTACGCAGGACTATTGATCAAAGCACTTCTGTTCGCTGACGAAAAATGGCGCAATCACCTGAATCCTTACAACTAATGATCAACAGGCTGTATGACTACTGTAAGCTATGGAACTTAATCGTAATTCTTAGCAAGTCAAAGGTTATGAAATTTAAGAGAGGGGGCGGAAAGAACTGCAGAAACGAGAAATGGTACTACAACGGAGAAAGTATTGAAGTCGTTAACGAATATAAGTATCTTGGGGTCTACTTTACAAAAAGTTTAGATATGGAGAGACATCTAAATGAAAAACTAGCAAAGTCTAAAATGGCCATCAGTGCCTGCAGGAAAATAACTACTTCCGCGATGAATACAGTATATCGGAAATAGTGACTGTGTTTAAATTACGGGGAGAGCTTCTAAAGCTTAATTATATTTCTCACAGAGCAGACCTACCAGTGCTATGCAACTTGTGCAACTTGGCAGAAAGAGAAGATGTCATACATTTTGTTGGGAAGTGTCCAGTTTTAAGCGAAATTAGGAGACATATCTTTGGAAGTAATGTTCTGTCGGTGGATCAAGTTTCTATGCTTCTGAACAAACCAAACGTATTTAAGCTATCCCAGTACGGCAAAATTGCTTTAAATTATTGTGAAAGGATCATTAATGAAGATTTCTAAAATCGCTTAAAATAAAAGAAATACCCAAATATACATATGTATATATTTTAGTCAATTTTTCATTTTGAATTTATTTAATGTTGTCAATCAGGCAGACGGCAAAGCCATGTTTATTGATTTTTTGTTAAAACTTTGTATTAATACTGAAGTACATAAATAAAAATCTATCTATCTATCTATCTAGAACGAAGCAATCGACCACTCGAAGATAGGACAATACGCGTTAATCTCAGAAACAAGGAACGAGTTATGAGATGTCAAACTACTAAGGTTTCTTATGAAAAAATTAGGAGTGTTCTGGAATGAATTCTTCAATAGATTATAAAAAATGACTCTGCAGTTATTTTGGGTAGTATGACCGCTGTCTGTCCACATTGTTGTGCCCTAAAATGGGAAGACGAATCAAAACGCATGGGTTGCTTACAGGAAAAAATGAAAATAGATAACATTTCTGAACCTCCGGATCGTTTCCATTTCCTTCTATCAAGTGACCATCTTAAAAGTAAAAATTTCTTGAGGCACATACGTCTCTATAACAACTCATTTCAGATGACCTCATTCATGAGTACTCAAATAGTCGAACGTGGTTTCATACCACCGTTTAAGGTACAAGGGCAAGTATATCATTTGACCGGTAACCTATTTCCCCTTCGGCGTGATGACCATAAATTCCTGCAGTTATATTCTATCGCAGATCCTGAAACATAAGCTTCTACTCGACGATGTTTTATCACTCGACAGTCGTTAAACAATGCATTGATAACACAATTGAAAGATATGTTAAATCCCCCTTTTAAAACAGCAATTGATAGTGTTCCACAAAACGTGTCGGACTTCAATGTTTTAATCCACGCCGATAAGGTACCTGTTGGCGAACATCGTGGTCGCTATAACGCTCCTTCTACGACTGAGGTAGCAGTTACCATAGCTGGCCAACAATTTGACAGACGGGATATTGTAATACGCAGTCGTGGTGATAATCTGCATATGATGCTTTACAATAAAAGGGGCAATTCATAAAAGAATAAAAAGGGTAGGTATGCACTAATTTAGTAACATAACATATATTATTACGAGTATGTCTTTTCCCAATTTCTTTATTAGTGTATCGCTGTAAAAATTGAGTTGCACCCGGACGAAGTCGGGTCGGGTTGCTGGTGTAAAAGATAATGAAGAAGATATATATAAAATCTTTTTTTAAGAACTACGAACTAAAATGCATACCTGCGGTGAAACCTAACCTGTTTGGAAGAGCAAGTGGAGCTGAACTTATTGGAAGGAGTTGATATTGAATTCAAGAGGATATAAGACCGCATGTGAGGAAATTGAAAATAGATAACATCTTCACACAGTGCTTATATATATCTCAACGGTAGTCAATGGATGCGCGATTTTAACAAGTTTAGTGACATAGTAAACAATGTAAGGTCAACTGATCTAATACTAATTGGAGATTTTAATGGAAGGATAGGTTTGTCACAAAATAACTTTATATGTGATTACCTAGCATTTATATGTCCAAGTCATAGATCCAAGGACAAATGCGAAGATACAAAAGGCGCTAGAATCTGACAGATTGCGTTGGACTGCAAAATTTTAAATGGAAGCTGTGAAGGAGACTCTAGAGGGGAATATATTGTACTTTTCTCCGTCGAATATGCTCGGCAATAGACTACTGCCTTATATCTGGAAATTGGTGTTTCCGCGTAGGGATAAAAACCATATCGGACCATATGTCTTTAGAGGTTTCGTTTAAAGTTTATTACAGCCACAATGCAGCAAACACATCCCAACTAAAACTTGTTTATTCACAGAACTTGTCAGCAAGGAAAATTAGCAAATAGAAATGGTCCGATAATGAATGCATGCGAGCTAGGAAAACTTCGTGTTCGCTTCTCAAATTATTAAGAATAAACGGTACCAACGTGTTCAAAGTCCTCTACGCGGCTGTAAACAAACAATTCAAAGTTCTTTGCAATACAATAAATATTGAATTTGAACAAGAAAATATTGCTCTAATAAATGGATCAAGACCCTCAGCCGAATTTTGGAAAGCTGGCAAAATTATCAATGGAACAAAAAATGCTATCGCTTCGGGACTACAAGCAGACCAATTAAGAGAATACTTTACAAATCTTCCTAAAATAGAGCTAAAATCGCCTTCCTTTCAACATGCACCACATATGTAGTCGACAAGTTTCTTGATGCACCGATTACAGAATTCGAAGTGAAAGTTTCATCGACAACTTCAAGAAGAACAAAGTGGAAATGATCGTATTCCTTTCAAATGCTATATAAATTGTACACCGGAAGTGTTATCTGCATTCACAAGAGAATTAAATCGAATATTTAAGACTTCTGACGCCCCTGAATGTTTCCAGAAGGCGATGATATACCCACTACACAAGAAAGGTGACTTTGAAAGTACAGAAAACTATAGGGATACCTCATTTTTGAACATATCCACCAATCTGTTTGCCGGAGTAATCTTCAATTGAATAATCCAGTTGGTGAAAGAATATCCTACTAGAATTTCAAGCTGGCTTTGGGAGAACTTATTCGACGATTGACCCAGTATTCTCATTTGTTAACATTAAAAAGTTGTATAAGAAAAAGCGCACAAAACTATATGCATTCTTCGTAGATTTTCAAACGGCTTTCGACTGTGTAGCGCGTGAAGATCCTTTTTACAAGCTAATCTAAAGTCATTAGTGTGTTGAGATCCACCGATCTGAGATGTGCAGAAATAACGTGCCATGCATCTGAAAGGGCAACAACTTGTCGGAGGACTTCAGCACATCGATGGGTGTGAAGCAGGGATATGTCCTAAGCACAATGATATTAATTTTTAATATAAACGACATAACAGATCATGTTAAGGGTGGAATAGAGTTGAGCCGGACCAAAATTCTAGCTCCATAATGTTTGAAGATGATATTGTCTTCCTCGCAGATTCAGTAGATACTACGCAGCTCATGGTTAACAAACTTGAAAATGACTGCAAAACTTGGAACTTAACTGGAACGGCGCGCGGTGGCAGGTACGCTTGAAATAAAAAGTGCAAGCTTCTAGAGGAACATATCAAAATCGTATCTAAATACTCTAATCGTGGAGTATAAGTATTAAAGTATTTGGAGTTTTTTTGACATCTAGCTTAAATATGAACAAACATCTACAAATCAAACTAGGTGAAGCTATGCGGTCGTTACGAGTATGTGCAAGTTGGGGTAGATGTATCAATAACAAAAATGTATCCCATAACTAGAAATAGAAAATATTCCGTGCCACTGTAACACCTATCCTTTTTCAAGCAGTGCAAGTATGTGTGTAGTTACTGCCCTTTCGAATCCGTTTAAAGGTTCCTGTGTTACTTCATAAAGCGAGCCTTCAAACTTTCGAGCAATTCACCAAACTATATGCTCCATTTGGATGCAGGAGTAGCGCCTCTATTCCTGGATACCTTCAAGCTCCAGCTTGATTATGTGGTAGGAGTCATGGCAATGAATCAAGAAAGAATACCCATGTTAGTGCACTTCCACATATTACTGATTGCAAGAAAGTGTGTGCAAGAATGGCATAACTTAGCATAGGATTTCGATTTTAGTCTGCTAGTTACACTAACTAATCAGACCACTTCCCTAAATCAAAACTTTAACACCTTGCTGGTTAAAACTGGTCATAGTATGTAGAAAAAATTTGTAAACGAAGCACAGTCGTCACAATACTGACAATACTATAGCAAAATCAACCATTATTTAGTAGACAAGATGTGTCTGGGCCAGTAGCGCAACAATCAAGTTCGTGATGAAGTGCTTACTTTACCTCCTAGTGGTGGTCCCCGGGCAACTATACGTATAAACCCTTATACGTATAGGCCAAAATTGTAAGTGCGGGTTGTCTAGGGCCTTGATTCTAGGCTAGGTAACGTGGGCCAGCAACCTGCGTTACTGAAACCAGCTCGCTACTGGAACCGACACTATGCCTCGGATAAGGACTGATCGATTGTTGACGACTTTTGGCTATTGTACCCGGACAAAGATAGGTTTCTGGAATGTAAAGACGCTCCTCGACTCGGGAAGAGAAGGTCCTTACAATGCCAGATTCCTCCATCTGGAAAAGGAATTCATGCGATATAAACTGGACATTTTGGGGGTAAGTGAAGTAAGATGGTTAGAAGCGGGCGAGTACCAGTCTCCAACGCGTAACACTGTACTACTCTATTCTGGAAGACCATCCGGAAGTCCGCGGGAATATGGAGTCGGACTACTGCTAACAACAACAGCACGCAAGGGCCTGATTTCCTGGCAGCCTCATGGTGATAGGATTTTGACGGCCAGATTCCGGACTAGAGTACGACGCGTCACCATCATACAGTGTTACGCCCCAACGAATAGTTCGTCTGAGGACGAAAAGGAGAGCTTCTACAATCTCTTAAGCGCCGTCTTCAACACAACACCAAATGGAGACATTGTCATAGTGATGGGGGATTTGAATGCCAAGGTAGGCAGCGACAACGAAGGGCTCAAGCATGTAATCGGGAAGCATGGACTAGGCAACCGCAATGACAACGGCGAAAGGTTTGTGGATTTCTGCAATGCCAACCGCCTTGTGATAGGTGGCACCATGTTTGAGCACAAGACCTGCCACAAAGTCAGCTGGGTTTCCAATGACAGGCAAGCAACCTCCAACCAAATTGACCATTTTGCTATCAGCCGCCGCTTTAGAAGTAGTCTCCTGGACGTCCGAAACAGACGAGGGGCAGATGTGGGGATAGTACGTGATCACCATCTTATGATAGCTACTCTCCAACTACGCACTGCTGCAGTTCGAAGATCCCACGACAACACAAGAATGCCCAGGTTCAACATCGATAGACTTAGTGATCCCTCAGTGCGCCAACAATTAAGGGAGCACTTTTCGCAAGGTGTGGAAGCAATCAGCAGCTCAATGCCCGCAACCATCCAAGACCATTGGTGTGCTGTGAAAAATGTTTTTACATCTGGTGCTGAAAGAATTGTCGGTCGATCGCAGGGAAGACATAGGGCGTGGCTTTCCGAGGATACCTGGAGACGGATTGACGAACGAAAACAGCTAAAAGCTCGCGTTGCAGCTACCCCAGCAGCAGGGAGAAGCGAGCTAGAGTCCCTATATCGCATGAAGATGAGAGAAGTTCAGCGTAGCGTACGATGTGACAAGCGCAACTACATCAACGCGCTGGCTACAGAAGCAGAAGAAGCTGCACGGAGGTGCGACAGCAGGACTGTCTACAGAATCACGAAAGAGCTGACAGGTGGTCGCAGCTCCAGCCAATACCTAGTGAAAAGCCTAGACGGCTCCTTGCTCATTTCGGATGAGGACCAGCTCAAGAGATGGAAAGAGCATTTTGCTACGGTTTTGAACCGTGTATTCGCTAGCGATATGCTCCCAAATCAGACTGAGATGCCCGAGGTGAGAAGTTCCCGAATACGCACCACGACTCCCAGTAAAGATGAGATCATTACCGCGATCAAGGCACTCAAGACCAACAAGGCGGTAGGACTTGACGGTATTCCAGCAGAGCTCTTACGAGCAACGCCAACAACATCGGCTGAGCTTCTGCTTCCACTTATAGATAGAGCTTGGGAAGCTGAGAGCTTTCCTAACGAGTGGAAAAAGGGAATGATCGTCAAGCTTCCTAAGAAAGGAAATTAAATGGAGTGCGGAAACTGGAGGGGTATCTGCGTGCTGCCTGCTGTAGCTAAGATAATAGCTAAAATCATCCTTGAGAGAATCAAACAACATCTCGAAGACACACTCGATGCCGAACAAGCAGGTTTCCGCTCTGGATCCTCCTGTGCCGACCACATCAACACCCTGCGGATTATCATCGAACAGTGTGTTGAATATCGATCGCCACTGCACCTGCTGTTCATCGATTTTGAGAAGGCGTTCGATAGTGTCAACAGGGAGTTTATTTGGCGTGCCTTACGCAGGAGAGGCATTCCCGATAAACTAATTGCTATTATCAAAGCTACATATGAAGGCTCCAAATGTCACGTTCTGCACAGGGGAAGGTTGTCTGAGGAATTTGAGATCCAAAGTGGGGTAAGACAAGGCTGTATCCTTTCACCAATATTATTCCTATTGGTGATTAGCGATGTGCTTCATGCAGCTTTGTCGACGGGAAACGGAGGAATTCGATGGACTCTTACATCTCAACTGAAGCATCTTGACTACGCAGACGATGTATGCTTACTCTCCCACAGAATTATGGACCTCCACCAAATGACAGCATATGTGGAGAGGGAGGCAGGTGTCGTCGGGCTGAAAATTAATACGACAAAAACTAAAATCATCAGCCTTGGAACTAACTCATCGGCTCAAATATGCATTGCTGGACAACCGGTAGAGAGAGTAGAGGATTTCCAGTATCTTGGGAGTATTGTCTCGACCGATGGTGGAACCGAACTGGATATAGCCAACAGGATCGCCAAAGCAAAGTCCGCGTTCGGTATGTTGTCCAAAATATGGCGAAGCAATGCAATCAGTTTGAGCACCACTACTATCACCAGAAAGCTGCAAACGTTCGTTAATAGGTGTCTGCGCAATATCTTAAGGATTTTCTGGCCCAATCGTATCTCTAACGAACACCTTTACGAGAGAACGGGTCAGGAACCAATAGGCACAACTATCCAACGGCGGAAGTGGCAGTGGATTGGTCACACGTTCCGAAAGGGTGACAGCTCCATAGCGAACCATGCTATGCAATGGAACCCTCTAACTCAGGATGGCAGAAGACCTGGCGGTCCGCGGAAAACATGGCGCAGAACAGTCGAGAAGGAGGCACGGCAGTTAGGGAAAAGTTGGGGAGAACTCAGACACATTGCCAGAAACCGTACACGATGGCACGTAGGCGTAGTAGAGGCCCTAGGACCCACAAGGGGATACAGGACATAAGTAAAAAGTAAGACAAGATGTATGTATTTTATAGCTAGAAACACAATGGGTATGTTAAGTGCCATCCTTAAAATAAGAGACGAACTAACCAATATGAATGTTATACCCCACCGCCTGGAGCTCCAAATTTTGTGTAGCCTTTGTAACCTTAAGGAGAGAGAGTATGTGCTCCACTTCATTACGATATGCCCCATCTTAAAGGATCTCCGCCTTAATATCTTTGGATGAACTAGAGGAGGCGATAAGCGTACTAAACGGTGACCGAGGCTGGGATGTAGTGTATAACTACACGGTAAATGTACTACGCTACAGAAGTTACATTATCGAAGAAAACCTCTAACAATAAAACCTAAATTGTACTTTAATTAACGAAAAAGAAACACTTTATTAGTATGTCAATCTGGTAGACGTCCTTCAGCCAAACCATATAGACATATAGAAACTAGAAAACTGTAAGCAACATACCTATATATATTTTAATGAAATAAATAATCACTAAAACTAACTGGTGAGTATTGAGATACCAATCACTTTGCCCCTAGATAAAAGATCGTATTCTCTAGGGAAATGTGATTGCTGAGCTAGCTGAATGAGTTTTATTTTAACAGAGTTTACTTTATTCTGAGAGATACGAGTAGAATGGGAGCTGATTGAAGAACTTGACGTCAATTGCCTGGGAGGACAAATATGATTAAAAAAAACCAAAAATTTACGAAATTATTCTTAATGCACGAGGAAAAGAAAAAGTCGTTCAAGGAGATCTTCACTACGCTGAAGAACTAAAGATAGTAATGGTCTCAATTCTAATTTATTTATTTATTTTTTTTTTTTTTAAGTTTTACAATTAATGATTTAATTTGATAGTATTGAATACTTTAATGCTTGACAATTTCGTGCATTTATATTATACATTTTTAGAAAAATTTAGCTTTTTTAGGTTATAGAACTTAAATTCAGAAAATGTGATTTTATTAGTTTCTTAGGTTTTTTTTAAATTAGGAATTATTTTTAATTCTGCTGGTAGGGAGTTCAGAGCTGTTGGAATTGCATGGGCAAGCAATTCGTCTTCCGTAGTTGCTGAATACTGCTGGTACTTCAAGAAGTTGTTGAGCTCGTCTCCTCGTGTTATGGCTCTGACTAATGGCTTGCTGGAAGCGGAGGTAATTGTAGTACTCAAGGATTACTGTCGTCTTGTATATGCTATTGACATCCAAAACCTTCAAAAAAGCGTTTTAAGTTATGATTTTAACTAAACGTCTTTGGATATTTAAAAGCTTATCGACATGAGTTTTTGATGCATTTCCCCATGCAAGTATCCCATATCTTACACGGGATTCAGCTAAAGAATAGTAGACCTGCTTCAGTACATCCGCGGAAGAGTATTTCTTCAAGTAAACCAACGCAAAATCATCACTCTTCAGTTGTAGGCGTAGCTTGTTGATATGTTCATGTCAAAGAAAGTGATTATCTATTGTGATTCCGAGGTACTTGATGGACGTGACTACTTCAAAAGGGGGCGCTACTTCTCATTGTTGGGCAGTGTTCGTCTATAATATCTGTTGGTTGATTTGGTGTATATATATATGCAAGGCCGTAGGCAGACAAATATTTCGGGGGGGGATATGATCTTTGAAAAATATCTCTTTATTTTTAAGGTTGGGAGCGATTGAGGAAAATAAAATAATCCTAAATTTCAAATTTCATTTTTTTTATTGACTGGTAATTATAGAAAATGTAGGAGTAGGTTAAAAAAAAGTAACTATATTCAACATAACAAAGTAAAGAATTATTTTGTAAAACAAAATTTAATCACCTGGCCTTCTTTGCTGCAAATACATCAATTACTTCGTCAGTATTTATTTGCCAGTAATTGAGAAGTGCCTGGAGGAGGTAGTAGTAAAGAGACTTCTGAAATTCATAGACAAATATAATATTATACATGCAAAGCAGTATGGCTTCCAGAAGAATAAAAGTACTGATAAACTGCCCGCGGAATTCACGAATGTGGTTAACGAAAGTCTAAATAAAAATCATCATGTCTTGGTAGTTTTCATGGACTTCAGTAAGGCATTCGACACGCTTAACCATTCAAAGATGATATCGGCACTGGAAAGACTAGGAATTCGAGGGTTGTTAGCTGACTGGCTGAAGGACTATCTAAGAAATAGATCTTTTCGTGTTAAGGTGGAGGATAATTTCAGCGACGACAAATATGTTAAGTATGACGTCCCACAGAATCAAAGCTTGGACCAATACTTTTCATCTTGTACACAAATGAATTACTTACGGTATTCGAAAACCGTATTCCATTTGCGTATGGGGACGACACGGCTATAGTGGTGGAGCATAGATGCCTCGATACTGCAATTAGTATTGTGCAATACGAGCTCAATAAGGCAATTGAGTGGTGCCACGACAACGGGCTGGTTATAAATTCGTCGAAAACGAAAATAATGCATATTCGTGGACCTCGTCACAAACCCACACAACAAGCTATATACTTTAAGAATAACAGCTGTAATAGAAGTCATCAGGACGATCTGGTTGAGAGAGTCGAAACCTATAAGTACTTAGGTGTAACCATCGACAGCCATTTTATATGGGATAAGCATATCGACAAAATCCGCTCTGACCTTAAAAAGGCTTTGTTCGCGCTGGCCTATCTAAAAAATTACTCAACCTTGCAGGTCCAGAAGCAAGTTTACCACGCGTTTGTTGAGTCGAAACTAAGATATGGTGTGCTTGCATGGGGCAATGCATCCAATACCCATCTGGAGAAGTTGGGAAAACTCCAAAATACCATCCTCAAAAAATTAAACGGTGAGACAGTGAGACGGAATCCATCTGGTAGAGACTGTTTTAAAGTTCTTGGCGTCAAGGAAATCTTCAAGATGACTCTAGCTCTGGAGTATTATGACGACGTGCGTTTCAAGAGGGCTATTGACCACAAGATCAACACAAGGAGGCATGCTCAAGGTATGCTACAAGTACCAAGGTTTTCAAATACCTACGGCAGAAGGCAACTGAAATACTGTGTCCCAAAAACACTAAACGAATTTCCACAATCACTAAGAACAATTAATAATGAAAAAAACTAGAAAAAAAGAATATCAAAGAATTTTTTTTTATAAAGTATTTTTTTTTTTTTAATATCATTTTCAATCATTTAATTGTAATTTTTCTTTAAAGCTCTAATCTTTTTTTATTTTTTTTATCAATGATCTAAGCTATTGAATGAATTTTCCGATTTCAATTTTTGAATTAACTTTTGTTCTTGCTCACTCATTAAACCTAATCTGAAAACCAATCTTCTGCAGAGACCCTTAGGATTCGCAGACAAATTGCATGATTTATTTAATTTGGAAAAATAAAGAAAAAAAATATAAAAAAATAAATAAAAAAAAAAAATTTCTATATCCCGATGAATTGACATTACGGCTAAGCCAGTAAGTCGATCTTCACATTTAGTCTTCCACAGTAGAAACTCAGCCTTCAATGTATCCCAATTCAAAAAACTTTTATAAAATATAAAATTTTGTTTTGCTTTTGCCAAGTACTGACGGGATGAAAATATATAATGATGATAGAACGGTCTTATTGTCCTTGAACCGCGTTTCGGGCTGAGTTATGAAGTCGTCTAAAAGGGGAATCATAACAACTATCCTATAAATCTTTTCAGGATCAGACGCGTTTACATTGGCCGTATGCTGCTGCCTCGATACTATTTGTGGAATTTTCAAGGTTTCAGTTTCATCCACAACACTTAAAAGGCTTTGCGCAGTCTCAAAAATATTTTTAAATTCTAAACTAACATTTTCTCGAATTTTTAGAAACGTATTTAAAACTAGCTTTACGTGGTCCAGAGCTGACACTAGGTCACAAGAAGCGGATTGCAAAATTTTATACAATGGTAGTGTGTACGAAAATGCATATGCTTTCCATTCCAATAGCGGTACCCTTTTCATTTCGTATATTGCATATGGCTTTGGGCTTGGAAGCTGCTTTTTAACACATAACATTTGTGCATACACTTTGTGGTGGTGGGGTGATGCGTATTGTATAATGTGTATTCTGCACACATTTCTTTTGGAGCCCGGCCATGTTTTTTTATTTTTTGTGATATTCTTAACGTCTTGTAACGGCGCTTATGTACTTTTAATTGAAAAAAGTCAATGCTATAGCTTGATTTGATTTGAATCTTTTTGCATTTAGGTAAATGGGAAATTACTGCACTGTGGCCGAATTGGCCCATTTTTCTTGGGATTTGCATTTTACTAGAAGTTCTTGGCACAAAATCGTGTTACCTACTTATTGCTCTATTCTCGTGCAATAAGTAGTGCACTTGTTAAGAATTTCGGGGGGGGGGATCAAACCCCTGTGATCCCCCCCCCTAGTTACGGCCTTGTATATATGCATTATCTTTGTTTTCGTCGAGTTAATTACTAAGCTGTGGTCGTGACACCACTTTGAAACTTTGTTAAACTCCTCCTGCATGATTTTTATCGTGATATCAAGGTTTCTGTGCTTGACAACAATGGCAATATCGTCTGCATAAGCAAAAGCCGTGCTATGTTGAAATACAAAAAGAAGTTCGTTGGTGAATGAACGAATAGCAAACTTAGATCCTTGTGGAACGCCATATAAACTGTCTTTTTCGCTATTTATCATATTGAATACTTTAACCCTCATCGTTCTTCCTGACAAATAGTTTTCTATCCATTTTGTGGTGATATCTCTCACTCATATCTTAATTATGTTCGTGGATTTTAGCTAAGCTGTCAAGAAGTTTGTCGTGAACCAAAGTGTCGATGGTCGATATTTTTATCGTAAAAACTTCAAACCGGGTACTATCGTTTGCCTACCCGATTTGCAAGTTTTGGGCAGAATCCTGTAGAAAGCTAAACATCCACGTTCTTACATCGTGGAAACAGAAAGAGGTAAATTTCGTCGAAATTCATTACACCTTGTCCCTAGTTAGAGAAAAGGCATTCCTAATGAGCCTAACGAGGTTCATGTGATCGGTGCGCAAAATAACGAGATGGCAGGTTCTGCAGACGTTAAAAATCCTGAGGGAAGAGATGTGGGGCGAAGCATTGCAGATGAATTACCAACCAGAACACATTAATTTTGTACTCGATATGGTCGAACTGTGTAAGACCAGATCGGTATACCCCATCATAGTTTTTGTACATTATTACTAATAATATGTATGAATTCGTCTTCTTGCTTTTTCAGTGAGGTTATGATCCGAAAACAAGACATCATAACCCTCCCACTTCACCGCATTTCTACTGATCCGCCTGTGGGGTTCGCCTATTTGACCTCGGAAAATATCGGCAGGCCTGCCGATTTTGGATCACTCGGTTACTGAGGTCAATGAAATGCCGATATCGTCGCATTTGTGTGATCCAGGCGTTTAAAGGCCTGCCTTTCCTGCATCACGATGCCTTTGGAACGTTCATTGATATTGCCTTTTTAACGGGGCTCAAATGATCTCTTCTTTGAACGTGGCAACACCAGCTGAGCCGGTCGCGCTTTATTTTTTGTACGATGGTTTCCTGGAGGTGAAGGCTTCCACGGATCTTCGAACTTCTTATTCGATCAAGCTTTGTCACTCCTGCTGTCATGCAAATCATCTTCATCTCAGCTGCTGTTAATTTACTCTCATACCTTTTGTACATCTTCCAACATTGTGAACTGTATGTGACCGCTGGACGCACAACTGCGGTGTAGTGCCTTCCTTTTAACTTAGGTGTCATTTTTCTGTCACAGAAGATAGCGGAATTTTCTCGCCACTTCATCCACCCTACGCTTACGCGTTGGTTGATGTCGTCGTCACAGGTTGCTTTGCTATTGATCCTAGATCCCAGATATTTAAACTTTTCGCACTTGGGAAGCACTGTTTCGTTCAAATAAATGTCTGACATAGGCCTGAGTGGATCAGAGTTTAAATATTTTATTTATACTTAAAAGGAGAGATGTGTGGTATATATGAGAGATTGTTTCGCACATACTCTCAGTTGTCATAACATTTTCATATTTTTGTAACTCATAAGTTTAGACATTAAAGTATTCTCAATATGTCTCGTTTTATTTATTAGCACGCGCGTCACACTTAGCACTTTATTATCAAAAGTTTGTAATATACATTACTTATTTTGGTACAGCTCCAAAGTTGTATTCCATATATCCACACCGGCTTTAGCACTTGCTTGTATAAATGCAGTTTGCTTTCTATATTGAGCTTGGAATGTTTACGTTTTTCCTTTAGGTACGTGCGATTTCCACTTCAACTTAGCATCACAGTCTTTCCTAATTCAACGCGCCTAAAAACGCACTACATAAAGTGTTAAGTAGACTAGATGAGTGTCATAAGGTCGCCTCCACCGACGCTAAATAACACTTCATCCTTACTAGGAAACGCAAACATCGTAGTGTCTTCATTCACAACAACATGCACAACCTGGTCCTCTGCAATAACCAGTGTCGCGACAACTAATGTCGTCTCTACAGTTTCTGTAACCAGCACACTCTCAACATCGATTCTCGCAACACAATCTTACTCAAACAACTTAGCGATCAGCAGTGGCTCCGCCACACAGACATCATCTAAAAAGCAATAGAGTACTCTCTCAAATAAACAAGACCAAACAACTGCGCAAAAAAGAATCAGAACACCTCCTTATAAAAATATCGAAAACACCAGCACAAATAAAAAAATAAAAACGAAAAACCAAACAAAACTAGATTCATACTGGCTAAGCAAGCCTAGCGAAATGAAATCCAATAACAGATTCCAATTACTATCTACAGACGAAGATACAGTCCACAAAGAACAAACAGAGAATGCGAAAAATAACAACAATGAAATAGAATCCCGTAAACCTAACAAACATCCACCAATCTATGTCCAAGGCATAGAATGCATAAAGACACTGAATATCGCCCTAAATGCAATTGCCAAAAACAGTTTCGAACTAAAAGTACTAAACAATAACGAAATTAGAATTCAACCGACCGACTCTACAATATACACATCGATTGTTAAAATGCTTCGGCAACGGAATACGGAGTACTATACCTTCAAGCCAAAGGAAGAACGAGGTTTCAAAGTAGTACTTTGCAACATGCACCACTCAGCAGACCAAGACGAAATCAAAAGCGAGCTCGAAGGGCTAGGTCATAAAGTTCTTAATATATATAACATCCAACATAGAATAACAAAAAAAACCTCTCCCACTATTTTTCGTAGAGCTAGCAAATTGCGAAAATAATAAGAACGTTGTATATAGCATTTCTACACTTCTAAACTACAAAATCTCATTTGAAACCCCTCACCCGAAAAGAATCATCTCACAATGCAGCAACTGCCAACAATATGGACATACAGAATCTACTGCACGAGGGATCCAATATGCGTCAAATGTGCTGGTAAACATAAAACAATAGACTGCCAATTGACAACAAAGGACGACAATATTAAATGTGCGCTATGTGAAGGAAACCACACAGCAAACTATAAAGGATTCGAAATTTACAAAACTCTCAAATTGCAGCATTTCCCACGGCTACGCCCAAAAGTACAATCAAATCAACAATCTAAAATGGATGAAGAACTAAGTCAACATCGAGAACAAAACCAAGAACCAAAACAAAATCAAGCACCAACCGACTCCATGCCTAAAACGGACTTAAATTACGCCGATGCTCTCAAAGTCCCTGAGCGCATACCCCAAACCCAAGAAAATAACAAAACTGAAGAGGCAAACTTCTGCTCCCAAAACTCAAACCCCAAATAATCAAGATCAAACCAACGATATTACAGAGCTTAAACAGATGATGAAACAACTAATAACCCAAATGACTAATATATTAAATATTCTTACCATGTTAATTACAAAACTTAATAGACCCCAAACATAATTTTGTTAAAATCGCATTTTGGAACGCAAACGGACTAAGCAGATACCATCTTGAACTTAAACAATTTATCAACGACAATAATGTAGACATAATAATTATATCAGAGACGTACTTTACTGAAAAAAGCTATCTAAAAATCTTGGGATATAACATCTACCTTACTACTCTCACCCTGATGGAACAGCACATGGAGGTACATCGATCATTATAAAAAACAAAATAAAATGCGTAGAACTCCAACAATATAAAACGGAACATATTCAATCCACAACGATAAAAATTGAAGATAATAACTGACCACTACTAATTTCTGCCTTCTACTGCCCACCCAAACACATAATTTCAACAAAACAATATAATAGCTACATAGAAACACTGGGACAAAGATTCATAGCTGCAGGAGATTTTAATGCCAAGCACACGGACTGGGGATCAATACTTACAAACAAAAAGGGAAGAAATCTGATAGATGCCCTTAAAAACAACAACTGCAGATTTCTAAGCACAGGAGAACCAACCTACTGGCCAACTGACCCCAAGAAAAAACCAGACTTACTAGACTTTTGTATAATCAAAAATATATGTACTTCAAAACTCAAAATAAAATCTTGTTTCGAACTTTCTTCCGACCACTCGCCTGTTATAGAGTACTCAAGCAACGTTATGACCAACAAAGAACGACCAAAACTATATAGCAAAAAAACAGACTGGGAAGCATTTCACGAATTCCTTGGTCTAAGACTGCAAATCCAAGTTCCTCTTAAATCACTGACGGATATTGAAAAAACAATTATTTACTTCAACTACATGATCAATGAGGCTGCTTACCGGACAACACCAGAAATGGAGCAAAAAATATATGAGAATTATACACCAGACTTCAAAAAAAAACAAATCAAAGCAAAAAGGAAACTCAGGAAAAGGTGGCAAATGACAAGATCACCAGCCGATAAGCAAAAACTCAACAAAGCAATAACAGACTTAAAAGAAACACTAAAACAACAACAGAATAATAAAATCAAAAAATACCTAAGAACCCTGACTCCAACCTCTGAAACGAAGTATTCACTTTGGAAAACAACCAAACATCTAAAAAACAAAATGACTTTCCATCCAAAAAACAGACGGAAGCTGGGCCAGGGAAAATCAAGATAAGGCCAATACTCTGGCTAAACATTTTTGGAATACTTTCTCCAACGACGGCAGCAATTCTCATATCCCACAAGTGAACAGAAATATTACACCCAATACACCAATCCACAAAAAAGCTCCTGAATATGACCTTATGACGGGAGAACTACTTGACAAACTGCCCAAAAAACCACTTGAATATCTACGAAACGTATATGGTATAATGCCATGATAAGACTTCACCACTTTCCTAAGGTATGGAAAGTTGCCGAAGTTATAGCGATACCCAAGCCAGGAAAAGATGCAACGAAAACGACATCTTACAGACCTATAAGCTTACTGCCTGTGCTATTAAAACTGTTTGAAAGACTACTATGTGACCGCATGGAACCTATCCTGACCATCAGTTTGAATTCAGACGACAACATTCGACGATTCAGCAGATTCACAGAGTGACCAATAAAATTGCAACTGACCTAAAAGAGAAAAGATTCTGCATCGGTATATTTCTCTACGTCGCTAAAGCTTTTGACTTCGTATGGCATGCCGGACTATTAAAAAAACTAGAGCAAATTCTTCCAAAGTTCAAAGTTTCTTGTCTGGTCGTTGTTTCAGAGTTTTTGTCAATAAAGCGTGTTCTGAGATGTCATATTTCTATTCCGGTGTCCCACAAGGTTCTGTCCTCAGTCCTATTTTGTATAATATGTACACGTCAGACTTTCCATTCATTCCTGAGTGTAAAGCAGCTATTTATGCTGATGATACCGCTGTATTTTCATCGCATGAATTTGCTCTCAACATTGAGACAAATTTAAACAATGGGATAGAAATACTTCTGCAATATTTCCACAAATGGAAAATTAAATTGAATGAGGATAAAATGCAAGCAATTTTTTTCTCGCGAAAAAGAAAACCTTGCTTTCTCCCTAGTGGAAAAATTCGGGTAAATGGTACTGAGCTAGACTGGGCACCTTCTGTTAAATATTTGGGTATAAATCTCGACACAAGATTGACATTCAATGAACACGTCACTAAAACTATCAAGAAAGTAAACTTAGCAATTAAAATGTTGTACCCTTTTATAAACCGGAAATCCTTGTTATGTAATGACAACAAAATCATAATATATAAAGTTATTTTCCAGGCAATCTTACTCTACGGTTGTCAAGTATGGGGTGATTGTGCTAAGTGTCACATAAAACGCTTGCAGATTGCTCAAAATAAGGTACTGAAAATGTTGTTAAATCTTCCGTGGCACCATTCAACTTTAGATGTCACAGAAAAGCGAATGTTGAATTGATCCATAATAGAATTCATAAGCTTAATACTAAATTCATTACACGTTGTCAATATGCTGATAATACTCTCGTAATTGAACTTTTTAATAGCAATGTATAATTCTTATATTGTTTTTTGGCATTATCTGATTAATACTCTAGTATTTCTTCATGTTTTTTTGTATATATATGATTTAATGTATATATTGATTACTGTTTCCTTATTTATTTATTATATCAATTATATTTCCATCGTTTTATCAATGTATTGCTAATTTTTAAATTGAATTATTTGTTTATTGTTATTTATTATTTGTTATTTATTATTTACTAATTATTGTTTATTATTTACTATCTACTATTTATTATTTATTATTTATTATTTATTATTATTATTTATTTATTATTTATTATTTATTATTTATTATTTATTATTTATTATTTATTATTTATTATTATTATTTATTATTTATTATTTATTATTTATTATTTATTATTTATTATTTATTATTTATTATTTATTATTTATTATTTATTATTTATTATTTATTATTTATTATTTATTATTTATTATTTATTATTTATTATTTATTATTTATTATTTATTATTTATTATTTATTATTTATTATTTATTATTATTATTTATTATTATTATTTATTATTTATTATTTATTATTTATTATTTATTATTTATTATTTATTATTTATTATTTATTATTTATTATTTATTATTTATTATTTATTAATTTATTATTTATTATTTATTATTTATTATTTATTATTTATTATTTATTATTTATTATTTATTATTTATTATTTATTATTTATTATTTATTATTTATTATTTATTATTTATTATTTATTATTTATTATTTATTATTTATTATTTATTATTTATTATTTTATTATTTATTATTTATTATATTATTATTTATTATTTATTATTTATTATTTATTATTTATTATTTATTTAATTATTTATTATTTATTATTTATTATTTATTATTTATTATTTATTATTTATTATTTATTATTTATTATTTATTATTTATTATTTATTATTTATTATTTATTATTTATTATTTATTATTATTATTTATTATTTATTATTTATTATTTATTATTTATTATTTATTATTTATTATTTATTATTTATTATTTATTATTTATTATTTATTATTTATTATTTATTATATATTATTTATTATTTATTATTTATTATTTATTATTATTATTTATTATTTATTATTTATTATTTATTATTTATTATTTATTATTTATTATTTATTATTTATTATTTATTATTTATTATTTATTATTTATTATTTATTATTTATTATTTATTATTTATTATTTATTATTTATTATTTATTATGTATTATTTATTATTTATTTATATATAATTTATTTGTTACATGTTATTTACTATTTATTAGTAAATGTTTATATTTATTTATTCGTTTTATTTATTTATGTGTTTATATATTTTTATTTATTATTTATTTATTTATTTATTTATTTATTTTTATTATTTTTTTTTTTTTTCTATTAAATTGAAGGTTTTTGTGGTATTTTCCTTCAAATTGAAATTATTAATATATAGTTCATTGTGTAAAATAGAATTTCAGTTGAAAGATATAATAAACACACTATATCGAATCTCTGTACTGTAAAATGTGCGATAACAAATCCAAATGTAAACAGTATAGCCAAATAAATTATCTATCTATCTATCTAATTCTTCCAATTGACTACTACTTATTAATTAAAAGCTATGTAACGGACCGATATTTCTACGTGAAGTACAAAGACGAATGCTCAGATCTCTATACAACTCGAGCTGGAGTTCCACAAGGTAGTGTATTGGGGCCACTATTATACAACCTATTTACCAGCGATATTCCCCTTCCGACTCAAACAACATCAATGATCGCTACTTTTGCTGACGACACAATACTACTCTACTCGAACAAAAGCTTGCATACAGCGAGCACCGAACTTTAAAAAATCCTAGGCAAAGCCATTAAATGGTTTGATGATTGGCGAATAAAAGTAAACGATGAAAAAACAGTACATGTAATATTCACGACAAGGACTAACTACACCGCTGAGCCACTTAAAATTAACAACAAAAACATTTGCATAGATACAGTAGCGAAATACCTAGGGATGTATCGTGACAACAAGCTTATATGGAAGCACCACATACAGCAAAAACGTAACCAAATAAAGAACAAATTCAGACAACTATTCTGGCTACTACACAAAGACTCGTCATTGTCAATTAATAACAAAATTCTGCTCTATAAAGCTGTCATAAAACCAATATGGATCTAAGAAGTACAACTTTGGGGTACAGCGAAAAAAATCTAACACAAAAATAATACAAATACAACAATCAAAAATCTTAAGAACGATAGTCAACGCCGAATGGTACATACCTAACTCTGACATACACAGTGATCTTCAAATTCCTACGGTTGAAGAAGAAATAACAAAAACGAGCAATATGCACTTGACAAGAATCAGTATACACTCCAAAATTGACATCAATACCCTGTCAAATCAAGAAATTGTCAACAAACGCAGATTAAAAAGAACAAGACCTACAGATTTACCCAATTTAAATGTTAACTATTAACAGAAACTGTAACAACTATGTAAATTATGTTTATTTGTACATTTATGTTAATTCTTCAGTGGATTTGAAAACATACTATACCATATTAATACTGCAAAACGTTCTTAACTTAATTTCAAATCAAAATGGCTATATTGGATTGGCAGCAAGTCAGATCTAACTGAATCTTGTAACTTTATTATAAAAAATGTACCTAGCGTCGTCTGGACAGATGTATTTACATATATAAATCTTGGGATGTTAAATAAAACAAAAAAACAAAAAAAAAAACTTAGCATCAAGTGTTGTACCGAGATATTTAGTGTTTGTAAATATAGGAGAATTATTTGTTTTCTTGTAAGTAAAATTGACATGAACAGATTTGGTTTCGTTCAGTGCTAGTCGCCAAATCTTTGTCCATTCATTTACTTTATTCAATGCTTCTTGCAATTCATTTCAGCAATTTCAATCGCTTCTTCGATCGTTTTACCCCCCGTCAGGATGGCAGTGTCGTCGGCAAATGTAGCTAGTACAGTGCCTCCTTCTTGTGGTATAGTATATCACGAGCATATAGTAGGTACTAAAGCGGTCCAAGGACGCTTCCCTGCAGTACCGCAGCCCTTATTTCTTTAAATTCCGAATATTTATTTCCGTGTTTGACATTTTCTCAATTCTTCTTCTTCTTCCTTTTATGAGCGAGGTTATGATCCGAAAATAAGGGATCATAACCCTCGCACTTCACCGCATTTGTACTGATCCGCCTGTGGGGTTCGCCTATTTGACCCCAGAAAATATCGGCAGGCCTGCCGATTTTGGATCGCTCGGTTACTGAGGCCAATGAAATGCCGATGTCGTCGCATTTGTGTGATCCAGGCGTTTATAGGCCTGCCTTTCCTACATAGCGATGTCTTTGGAACGTGCATTGATATTGCCTTTTTAACAGGATTCAAATGATCTCTTCTTTGAAAGTGGCAATACCAGCTGAGCCGGTCGCGCTCTACTTTTTGTACGATGGTTTCTTTGATGTGAAAGCTTCCACGGATCTTTGAACTTCTTGACACTTTCTCAGTTATATCAGCTATTCTATGCACTTGGTCTATTGTTGAGCGGCTGGTTCTAAACCCAAAAGGGTGATTGGGTATAAGACATTTTTCTTCTATGACCGGCTGTAATCGCTCAAGTAATATTCTTTCCAAAACTTTGGACATAATCAGCAACAGCAATTTCATATACAATACGTCTATGTATATGATTTTTTTATTATTCGGTGGTTTCCCTGGCTTCAGAATCATTATGACTTCCGCGAATTTCGTTTATAGTGTAGAGAAACTTAACTAACGCTTTTCTAGTTAACGGTTTAAGAAGCTCTTCTGTGGTTAAGTCGTGTCCAGGAGTTTTCTTGGGTTTCAGTCTCTTTATTTCTTGTTGAAGTTCGGTTGGCCTTACACTCCTTACTGTGTAATTTTAAGTGCTATATCCGACGCATTACCATTTTCAACAAGAGCTTGTCCATCAAATGCTTCAAATGTTTATTATAAATGGGCAGCAAAGGCTTCTGCTTTGTCTTTATCATCCTTGGCCCATTCGTTGTCATTTTCCTGATTGGGGCCGCTTATATTTTCGGTTTTTAATGCGTTTTATAACTTTCCAGAACGAATAATTGATTTGTATTGTCCGATTTTTAAAATCAATTATGGGCTTTTTTTTAGCAAGTTGCACGATTTAAATGTACTTTATGTTGCGGAGCACGAGTTTTTTGCCATTTTTTATGCGCTTTTTTTTTCTCTTCTCCCTTATCATTTCTTTTATTTCCGGTGGATATTTTTGGGCATAATTGTCCTTTAAATACTCCCTATTTTTCCGCGCAGAACTTGAACAAAACGATTGTCTTCGATTTCGAGTTTAAAAGGCCTCCTAAGTGGCACTCTCAGTTCGATATGCTCTTGAATGTCTTTCTAAAAACCTTGCCAATCAGTTTTTCTGCTAGTTAGTCTAGCAGGTAAATTTTTTTAAACTAAATTTTTTTAAGTTCGCTCACTTTTAAAATGATAGGAGAATGATCGGAGAAGACATCAAAACTTTCATCAATTTTAATACAGTTGTCTGGTATTCCTTTTACAACAAAGAAATCGCTCAGATCGGGTGTTTTGTTGGTATCAGTTGGCCAATTTGTTAGTTCACCAGTCGTGTGAAAGTCGCAACTATGTTGCATGCACGCGTTGTAAATTAATCTCCTTTTTGTGAGATGGATCTTGAACCCTAGAAGGTGTGTTTTCCGTTAAAACCACCACCAATAATAAAATTTATATAAATATATTTGTAAAATAATTTGTTCAAGCCTGCAACGCAGTGGACAGTAAGTAGATGAGATATTGAAAGAGTTATGTCTATTTTTCACACGTACAATACTCACTAATGTAGTAATGTATACATGCGATAGTTTCGTCAGGTGAGTTTCGCAGATCAAACATATCTCAATGTCTTTTTCTCGTACAAATATTTCTGGCTCGTCTAGTCTTTGTATGAGCCCGTTGGCGTTTCATGCAAGAACTATAAGAAGTTTCTTCATGTTCGTTTTGAATGCTCCTGTTTTTAAGCTAATATTCAAGGCTCTCCAGCGTTTCGACAATTAGCCTGTTTATTATTGCTTGCTCCTCAAGCCTCGCAAGGATAATGGAAAAGGCATGCGATACAGGGATTTCCGAATTAGCAGTGTTAGGTTGTTGGCTGGCAGGGACGGACGCTCTCTGCCACACTCTGGACAGCGTTGACCCATTGTGATACCCATGGGGGAAAAAGTAATCCCTTGTTGAATAAAATTAACTACACACAAATTGAATGAACTACGTTTCTTCTATTCCCAAATTCATCTCGACTCTCTACTCAAAAACGAAGTCGAATATGGTGTAGTCGTAGCGATCAGGCAAACACACGTCGTGGGAACTTAAAAGTTCGCACGGCATGATTAATGCAACTATGGGTTTCTGTACCTGTCTCGCGTGCATACAGGTCTAGACGGGATACAGTTGCACAGGTACAATTTTGATGTGCATACTGTTCCAGACGAGATCCCGTAACGCGGACGATATTTTGCACCACATTCTCCTCCCCATTTTGAGAAGAAAGCATTTTTTATTACAATATCAATACTTAAACTATTGCTATACATGTTTTCTTACATCTAAACTTATCTTATCAAAATAATATTTACGTGAACAAATTCTGCATTATATACATTACATATGTATGTTTAAGTACTACTTATTATTAAAATATATATGTTTATATCAGAAACCATTTATATTTCTATGTGTTTATTTTTATAAATGAGGAGTAATTTTTCACTAGTTTACCATATACAACAGAGACTTGAATATTCTTAATTATTAAGTTATTATAGATATGTATTTTTTTTTTTGCATTTTGAAATATTATTATTATTTTTTTTTGTTTTTTTTTTTAGTTATTTACTTTTTTTTTTATTGCAATTAATAAATCTACTTTTTTAAAAACGTATCTAGACAATATTTGATATTATAATTAAATATTTAAATATGAATTAATGAAATTGTTTTTCTGACAAAAAACCGCTTATGTATGTTAAGTGTATTTATAAACTGATAAGCTCGTCGGCAAGCGGAAATGACATGTTTTCTAAAGTGTAAATATTGTACTTAAGAAGAATCGCAGATGTCAAACACCTGTGAATCAGGTTTCCTTCTACGTGGTCTTGGCCTAGGCCTACGGGTTTTTATTAACTGAGCCCTATGCCAAAATTGCAGGATGATAATTCCAAGTATGCTAGCGAGTAATAAGTAATTTAAAGCATAATGGTGCTAGTCATGGGTATTAGCACTATCTGAATATTTTTTTGATTGTTCGATTACATCATTTATGTGGGCCTTTAATTTAGTAATTTTTGTAATGGTAAATTTTGAAATCTCCGGAAGTTGTGTACTGTTTATTTTGGTATAATCTAAAGCTCATGTGCTAATATTCGTGCTTGGGATGTAAGAATTCCTAACAGAATGATTGTATTCGTATTGACCTTTGATCAGGATTGATGGCATTTTAAACATACATGACGCTTCAATACCCCGGTCCCTGATGCTGTTAGACTTGTTGATGTTTCGTTGCATATGAGATGCTCTGTAATATTACCGGTTAAAGAAAAAATCCACTTGTTATGATTTCTAAGGCGTTTCCAAAAGTTGCTTGAAGGTATTTTAGTTAACTTACATTCCTGAAGGGCATTGTTTTTATGGTTTAGTAACGAAAATTCACAGCTGCTAATTTCTGAGTGATTACTAAAAGTTGGGTATCTCTTAGTGGTCTGGTAAAAAGGTTCTGCAAAGGGTTAAGGGACTTTGGACATGGACTTTATTAAAAGAAGATGAAGGTATCCTTGGTCGCTTCGAGAGAAAAATTCTTCGTAAGATTTTCGGTCCCGTTTGCGTTGACGGGTTTTGGAGGAGAAGATTCAATCAGGAACTATACGAGCTGTACAGTGACATCGACCTAGTCAAAAGCTGCGTATTGGACGTCTGAGATGGCTAGGACATGTAGAGGGAATGGACACCAACGCTCCGGCCCACAAAGTCTTCGAATTTAACCCCGAGGGACGACACAGTAGAGGGAATCATCGCCGTAGGTGGCGCGCACAAGTTCAAGGGGACCTCAACCAACTTGGAGTGTGCAACTGGAGGCAATTAGCTAAAGTCCGAGCTAAATGGAGAGGCTTATTGGTTGAGGCCCAGGTTCACCCCGAACTGTAGCGCCACCTAAGTATGTAAGTAATGGGTTAAGGGTTCTAGCTTGAACTCTAGTTCTGAGAGAGGGAAAAACTTGTCACGCATTAAAGAGATTGCTAAATATGGAGACGAAGTTTCGACCAAGTTAGTGTCATTCAGATGAAATATTGGAATTGAATTTAAACTAAATAGCCGATATTCCTCAAGATCGATTAGTGGTAAACGCATTTCAAATACAATAACTTCTTCTATGACACGAGTTTTGGCTGAAGCTAATTTATGCATGTCCATTGAGGAGCCCTTAGGCAAACTCAAAGAATTTGGTATGTGATTCCTTACAACCTGTAGCTGTTCCTTAAGTTGGTTTGGGGTTATTAGTAAAGGGCTTATTCTAGCGTGTTTAACATCAAGAAGAGCATCTAATAAAATTCCCTGCACCCTTTCAAAATTTGTAACTGTTAGTATTAATTACGAAGTTAGGGCTGCCAATTCCTGTCCTAGTTCTATGATATTCGATGAATTGGTTAAGTACTCATTCAAAATCTTGAACTGTTTGTTTAACTCTATTGTATTGCGCTTCAGAATATTTGCAGTAAAATCTGCAATTGAACTTTGTTTTTGGATAAGTTAGGATAAATGATTCTCATTTGCCTTAACGCTGGAGATTTGTTCTTCAATATGCCTAGCGTAATCGTTATCTAGAATTCCGAACAGACCATGGGCCAAGTTCCCTACTATGTCGAAGGGAGATCGTGCAATTCTAGCTTTATTGTACTCATCAGCATTAAAGTTTAGCAAAAGGATATTATTATCCCGTATGACATCGAGTCTATGTCGAACTGATCCGACTGTCGGTATACAGTATCTCTCATGAAGAACTTTTTCTGAGCAATATTCTCCAATCTATGAATATATGCTTCGATTTCAGTCAATTCAAACCAATATGTGGTTAAGTTATGATATATATATATGTTTCAAGGCTAGGCAAAAATCCTCATCCTGATCCTCCCCGTGGGTGCCAGCCGGTAATAACCTCCACAGCAGTCTTGTACGTTGTCAAGATGGGGTTAGCCAATGCCAAGAAGCATTGTATCGGGTTCTTACTCCTCAATAGTATTATCCTTTACATATGCCTCTTGACCATCGGATCGAGGTACCTGATTTCAGTGGTGGTGTGAGCGCTTAACGCAGGAAACCGTGCCCAAGAATGCAAGGCTGGTGGTTAAAAGTCGCGAACGAGCCCCTTCAGATGCACAGGCGAGGTCTTTCGTATCATAGCCTTATCCTGGTAAATCGGCTCTGCCAGGACGAATCTCTCTTCCGTACTACTCGTGGGACCACATATGAATTCTCAAAATAAAAACAAAAAATTAAAAAACATGGAAAAAAATCCAAAAAAAATAATTAGCACCTCATCGGAAGATGAGCTGCTGGCTTCAAGCCAAGAGGCCACTGAACCAACAGGCAGTGTAGCAAGTACCAGCTAAAGTACTCTACCAGTGTCTCAACCCTCTACCTCCTCCTCTGTGGATGCCGCCAAGGATACTACCAAGAGTACTCCCAAGCAAAATCCACAAAAAAAATTCACTAACCCCCAACACAAACACTACTTCAAGAAGGCCGTCTTCATTCTAAACAAGATCGCCAAGAATGAAGAGGCAGGCACTGTCATTGAACGTGACCAGGTAGACATGTTGAGGTACCAGGCTGTTGTTGAAAACTACAACAAGCGCCAGGCCGCCAAGACGAGTCTTAACACCCAACAAGAAGCCTTGAAGAGGAACCAATCTCAAGAAGAGATGGCTCACTCCAGCAAACGCAGCAAAATCGAAAGCGGCGTTGCTAAAAGGCAGATCAAACAACCGGCAAAAACCACCACCTCCACCACACAGAAAAGCAGCACTGTTGTTGTTTCCTCACGCACCATCAGCGAAGTGGTCAGGGACGATCTCCAAGTTGCTCTGGTAGATGAGCTTTCTACCAGTGGCAAGTCCATCCTGAAGGCATGGGGGGCGATCGAAGCCAAACTCTCGCAGATGGTGCTTGACTACCTTGCGGAATAAGAAGGCGGTCCTGTACCCTGGTTCGACTCAGCTGAGGTCGTTAGAGGGTATAGGGTAATCAAATGCGAGGACAGGTTCTCGAAGGATTTCCTTTGTGAGTGTGTCGCTAAGTTAAGCGACGCATCGAGCGGCTTGAAGATCAAGCTCATCCCAGCCAGAGACATCCCTCGAAGACCGAAGGCTCGCATCTGGTTGCCGACTATGCCAATAGACAGCGAACAGCTGATTCGAGGTCTTAAGCGCCAAAATCCTGCGGTCCCAATGGATGATTGGGCAGTTATCAAGACGGAGCAGCCGCAGAAAAACAGCATGACTTTTCTGCTCCTCCTAAAAGAGGATAGTTTGGAAGTGCTCGAGAAGTTGGACTATCGTCTAAGGTTTGGCATAAGAAATGCCAAACTTAAAATTTACATCTCTTCAGGCCCGGACGAAGACACAGACGATGTCAACGATGCCAACACTCTGTGGCACACTCGCAGTGTGCCACAGACAATCTGCGTGTCTTTATCAATGAAGAAAACATCGATATCGGCATCATCCAGGATCCCTGGGTAAGGCGATCTACCATCAGGGGACTTGAGGACAACCACTACAAACTCTACTACAACCACAATAACTGCAACGGTAAGCCTAGAACTTGCATTTTAGCTAAGAAGCATATAAAAGCTTTTCTATGTCCTAACCTTAGCTCTGCCGATTTAACGGTGGTTAAACTGGAAACTGCAAACGGTGAGGCCTTTTTCGTTGCATCTGTCTACATGGACCGGGATCGGCAAGCCCCGCCGGAGGAAGTCCAATACTTAACATCAACTATTAACACCAGTAAGGCCAACCTCTTGATGGGCTGCGACGCCAATGCCAGACATACACTTTGGGGTAGCGTGGAGACAAATGACAGAGGTGAGTCTGTTTTCGATTTCATCATTAGCAATAACCTATCAATTTGTAATGCTGGCAATTCTCCAACTTCTGTTTTTCCGAGTACGGATAACTTCAATGGGTGGGAGGCGGTTATTGACATTACTCTAGTATCTAACAACGAAACCATCAGGGTCGATAACTGGAGAGTATCCGATTTACAATCTTTTTCTGATCATAACTGGATACTCTTCAACGTCTGTCTCGAGATTGAGACCCCAAACCATATAGAAACCCAAAACGCATAAACTGGACAAAGTTTAATCGTATAGTTAAGTCAAAACTGGGTAGCACATCAAGGTATAAAATCGACTCGACCACGGAACTGGATTCAAAGGTTGAAATCTTTGAGAAAGCAATTAACGTTGCCTTTAAAGTCTCGTGTCCAATCAGTTATTGTAAAAAGAAAGTCCCAACATGGTGGAATGAAGATCTATCAAAGCTTAGGAAGATGACCAGAGCGATCTTCAATATCTACTACATTCACAACTTCTGGCAGCCCTACAAGGACTGCCTAAAAATATATAAGGAGTCCATCAGAATGGCCAAAAAACAGGGCTGGAGAGATTACTGCCAGTCTATCGAGTCCCTTAAAGAATCCGCAAGGCTCAGCAAAATTTTGTCCAAAGGGCATAGCAACCCGTCCTTTCTTAAAAAGACGGATGGAAGCTGGACAGATTCTTCTGCGGCATCTCTGGAACTCCTGATGAGTACTCACTTCCCAGGCTGCAGTGAGATTAGAGTAGAACAAGCTAGTTCCACCTGTACGCCACTGGTAGCTTGGGATCACATCACAAACATTATTACGGAGGATAAAGTCTCCTGGGCTATAAATAGCTTCTCTCCCTATAAGTCACCTGGCCCTGACTGCATCATGCCTATTATGATGCAGAAATTGCAAGACATAGCAATTCCCTGGCTATTACCGATTTATAGGAGTTGCTTAAACCTAAGCCATGTTCCCCAAACCTGGAGACGTGTCAAAGTGGTTTTCATTCCCAAGGCGGGCCGGCGAGGACATGAATTCGCGAAGGATTTAAGACCCATAAGCCGGTCCTCCTTTGTTTTGAAAACTTTAGAACGTATCCTAGACTTCCATATCCGCGATAACCTGAGTTCTCCACTGTCGAAATCCCAGCATGCGTATCTCAAAGGGCGGTCCACAGAAACTGCTCTTCATGAGGTCGTGCGTACAGTGGAAAAAACTCTTCACTACAAAGAATATACTCTCGCCACATTTCTTGATATAGAAGGAGCCTTCAACAACATTTTCACTGAATCTATTCAAGAATCTCTCACCGAGTTAGGTGTAGAAGGCTTTATTAGCCAATGGATAGTTTCTATGCTCAGTACTCGTATAATCCAAGCAACACTAGGCAACAGTAGTACAACTAAGACGGTAAACAGAGGAACTCCACAAGGCGGAGTCATCTCCCCCCTGCTCTGGTTAATGGCGATCAATAAAATCTTGGTGCGACTTGATAGGGAGGCTTTTAAGGTGGTTGCGTACGCGGATGATATGGTTATACTAGTATCAGGAAAGTTCCTCTCCACGATAAGTCAACTCATGGAGAGGGCTCTGGATAAGGTACACTCATGGGCTACGAGCTGTGGCCTCGGAGTAAATCCGGAGAAGACTGAAATGATGCTGTTTACCACCAAAACGAAGGTACCGGCATTTACGGCGCCATCGTTTGGTGACCAGTTTTGATCAAAAAGTACAATATCGACAGAATAGAAAAAGTACAGAGATCGGCGTGCGTGGGTATCACAGGAGCAATGAGGTCTTGTCCAACAGATGCTCTCAGTGTGATCTTGCATCTGATCCCTCTCGAACTGCACATCATAGACACAGCTATATGCAGCGCAGTCCGGCTCAGGGAATATGGATGCTGGACCACAAGGCCACATGGTCACGGCAAGGTCCTGGAGACGATTCCAAGTGAACTGGTTGCGCCCTCTACCGACTACACGATACCCAAACTCAACTTCAGAAAATCGTTCTTAGCAAAATTCCCTTCCAGAGAAAAATGGAAGAACGGAAGCGTTGTCTGCAACTATGATATAGGGATATACACGGACGGTTCGAAGATGGACTGCGGAGTCGGCGCAGGCATCTTCTCAGACCAGCTGAATATATCAAGGTCCTTCCGTCTCCCACACTCTGCTAGCGTTTTCCAAGCGGAGCTTCTTGCGATTCGAGAAGCCTGCCGCCTGCTAAACAATCTTCCAACATCTAATCACAATATCGCTATTTTTTCGGATAGCCAGGATGCCATCAAGCCCATTGATGCGGTCTGCATCTCTTCAAAACTGGTAGAGCAATGCCGGTTTGAATTTAATCAACAAAGCACTCACTCGAGAATCACTCTCATCTGGGTCCCAGGGCACAGCAACCATGAGGGAAATGAGCGTGCTGATGAGCTGGCCAGGCGAGGGTCGGCCCTTAACGCCTCTCCAGCAAAAAGAGTCGACATTCCGCTTGGTGCCGTTAAGGGCTATATTCACCTTCACTTCCTCCAGCTAGCCAATCGCGGGTGGAACAACCTCACAAGCTGTGTCATATCTAGGAAGACGTGGCCCAGTTTCAACAAACCCAGGTCAAAAGAGTTACTAGGCAAACCAAGACCAGTTATTGCCAAAATCGTAGCTATTATCACAGGCCACTGGCCAGTTGGAGACCATGCGGCCAAGCTTGGTATCCCCCACAACACTTTTTATAGGAGCTGCAAGGATATTAATGAGAAAGAATCTCTATGTTATTTCCTTTGCAGATGTCCGGCCCTGGCGAGGATCAGACAACAAACTCTTGGCAAACCCTTCTTCGAGGATCTGAGAGAGATAGCGGACAAGAGGATTGGAGAACTAATCCTCTTTCTGAACTCCACGGGCTGGGTTTAAACTTAACATCATCTTTAACTAGCCACTACATCAGGTAGACACGAGTCCGTGGTAACAAAACGGCGCACTTTAAGCGCTAATTGGGTTCTTTTTGGACCGCCACATTACCTACCTACCTATATGTTCCAATGGCTATTGATAGTTTATACTTTCCCTATATTTTCAAAATATATTCCTACTGTGCTGTTCAAATTCTTTATGCTGGCTCGTTCTTCCGCCATCATTGTAGGTAAGTTTAGCAATAACAACAATCCCACAATATACATTGGGATCGGTCGGTTCTCGTTAAATTTTTCTTTCTTTTGCTTTGAGAACATTGCAATTTCACTGCTTTCGTCTGACTGACTCTCCAGAACCAAATTATAAGGAAAATAATGAAAACAAAATAAGGATGATTTGACAACAAAAGCTACGGAGATAGGTGAAATTGATTTAGTCATTTACATAAAATGGTTTTAGCGAATTATTATGAACTTTTTCTAATTTTTTCCTCGTAAAATTGTTGTGTATTTCTTTGACTTCAAAAGGACCTATGTATAAGGAGTACTCGTACAATTTGTTTTTCCTAGCTATATCTTCAAAAAGGACTTTATCTCCTACCTTGAAAGTATACGGTCGACTTTTTTTTATCATAGTATTCTTTAGTCTTAACTTTGCTAGTATCTAGATTAGTTCTTGCTATGCGTTTTGCAATTTATGCCTAAGTTCATAAAAGTAGTTCTCATGGTCGTAAATAGGAGACGGTGGTTTCCTTATACTTCTTGGGATCTCAGATGTAAAACCAAATAACACATCCATAGGTATTAATTTTGTGCTAGAATGTGGCGTATTATTATGGACATACATAGCCTGACGAAGCCAGTCATCCCAATCTGCTGGATTATCATTTGAAAAGATCTTAAATATTCTATTTGTTTGCGCCAAACAACTTTAGCCCGTATCATAATAAATATTATACCACTGTATGTAAATGCCAAAACAGTACCCACTTCCCCTTTATTGAATTCACCACACCCCATTCCCATATAAAATACATCCCACCCATTGAACCTTGGGGTTTTTCGAAATACAACCTTTAACTCGTTCGCACGAACCCTAAAATAAAGATATATTTTATAACGTTTAAGTTGGTGTTTCATTTAGTGGCGACCGTGACAGGACTTTAAGACATTAGTTAAGTGAAAAAGTTATCTCTAAAGTTCAAACCAGTAAGGTTAATAAAAAAAAGAAAAAACAGTGACTATATCGGGATAGTGTTTGAACAACGGACAAGGTTCAAAATTAACAGAAAGTGTTCGATTCCGGTTCCGCGATCGCGTACGGGACTTCCAAAGTTACTAGTTACTACCTAGTTACTGGAGCAGCTACATCCAGTTATAGGAACAGCTACATACAGCACGAAGCCATCCATATATGCATCTTTTGGTGAGTCTGTATCATTCTTTATTTATCCAAATAAATTGTTAAATTTAAAATCGCAACGATCGTTTTGTCGCTACAATCGAACCTTTGGTTTGAACGAAAATTCACCTCGTTTACCTATTTCGGTTTGGGCAATAAAATCGCTTCATACAAGTTCCTCTTCGATTAATTTCCCAGTTATTCGAAGGAGATTATCGCTTTAATGCAATTAACGTATTCAAATATACATACATATATATATACAAAAAGGAGCCACTAAATCGCATTGATGAAAATTTAATTCAACACATTAAGTGTATTCGTTTTATTATCGGAATCAGGAATTTTCTGCTCAATTCGTTTTATTTGCAACTCGCTGCAATTCGCCCAACTTTCCAAAATTCAAGCTTTAGTCGTTTCGTCGTTAGCTTTTGGACAACCGTTTGATCTCGATCGTCTACTCAGCTGGTAACAGTTCACTGAACTTAGCATCAAATTTGCAAACTCGCCCTTTCTAACGTTGTTTATCCAGCAAAAGCACGCCACCCCCATCGCCAACGCATCAACGGCAATGGAATTAACCTTCGCCTTGGTTTTCATCGTTTGTTTTGGGTTTTACATTCGCTTAGTGCGACATACACACATATTTATATCGTTATAAGCTGTTTTTGTGCTCTTACTCAATATTTTCGTAAACTCGTCGCTGAGGTAGTAGGAGCCTTAAAGAAATTCGCCGCTCGAAATTGTTGCATCGTTTGCTGCTTTGGGAATTTGCCACAAATTAGGTTGTGTGCCTTTGTTGGCCTGCTTGCAAAATTCAATAGAATCAGCTGATCAGTGCATTGCAGACAGAAAGTACATTGACCCGTAATTATTTACATTCGTCGTAGATAAGCATATGAGTGTCGAAGAATCTGCTGCTATGCCTTCGTCCAACGAAAAATCATTGGAAGCGTTGAAAGCGTTGAAAGCCAATAGGGCTTCCACGAAGGGAAGTATTTCTCGAATTACAACTTTGTTAGGGTCAAAGGACAAAAAATTCGATTATGCGGAGTTCGAATGTCGTCTAGGTATTGTAGAGTCCTATTTTAAGCAGCTTCTTAACTACCAGACGAGAATAGAAGATTTGTGTCCATCTGACACATGTCGGGGTGAGTTAGACGAATTACATTGCATCACAAAATCGAAGATATTATCGCTGATGGGACCAACTAGAAGACCCAGTGGAGTAGACACGTCGTTTGCCATTCCTCAGGCAAGTTCTCGATTACCACAGCTTCGTTTGCCTACATTTTCAGGCAAGTATTCTGAATATAAGAATTTTATGAGCACTTTTAAAACATTGGTGGATAGTGATGCAACGCTTACTGGAATTGACAAATTCAATCATCTAGTGCATTGTTTGAGTGATCAAGCACTTGAAACAGTGAAGGTCTTCCAAATATCGGAAGAAAATTATCCAAAGGCGCTCAAAAGGCTGGAAGAGCGATATGACAACACATGTCTGATATTTTTAGAATATATTTCGATGCTCTCAGAGCCCTGGTGGACAACGCCTTAATGCTCGTTGATTCACTTACGTCGTTAGGTAATCACGAAGACATTTCTAATGCAATTATCATTTATTTGGTTATGTCCAAGGTTGACTCCGAGACTCAAATTAAATGGGATGAATCGCTCGATTATTCGAAATTGCCCAAGTGGTCCGATTGCACCACTGTATTACATAAATGTTCTTGGAAAGCTGAGAATCAAAGAGTTCATTCGCCGAAACCGGCAGATTAGATATGAAGTCGAGACAACATAACCGGAAACCAGTTCATACTTCCTTACCAGTAACTAATACATTATGTAGTTTTTGTTCGTCGCCGAATCATACAATAGTGGATTGCAACAAATTTAGAAATTTGAATGTATATGATCGGTTTAAAAATGCAAAACGATTGTCACTGTGCATAAACTGTCTGAAAAAAGGTCATGAGGTAAGCAACTGCTGCGCAAAAAGATGTAATATATGTTCAGACCCTCATCATCTATTGCTCCATAGATACAATACCTCTAGGATACATGGTGAACCTTCGACTTCCGCTCAGATCGTTGGAAATGCAAGAACTACCTTGCATAATGCTATAGGTGTCGACGCGGAACCTCAGGTCATTTTAGCGACGGTGGTAATAATGTAATGTTTTGAGAAAAACATTGAGTTTTGGATCGCTCGCTCAATAACAGAGTTCCAACCTCAACATCGACTGCAAATAAAAGATTGGAAAATTCCCAGAGAAGTTGGCTTGGCAGATCCATTGTTTTACAAGCCTCAAAAAATTGATATGCTGTTGGGTGCCGATGTGACTTAATGATAAAAGGACAAATGAAATGGGTTAACAACGGCCAGTGTTGCAGAACACTCTTTTTGGATGGATAGTTTCAGGTGCTTATTTTGCACGTAAACCGTCGTGTAATCTCCTGGAAAAATCGACTTAGTAATTTAGAGAAGCTTGTTGAAAGGTTTTGGAGGTTGGAGGAAGTTTCTAACAGAATTACTCGCACACCTGATCAGCATTTTATCGAAAATGTGAAAGTCATTGAAAGTGGAAGATTTAGTGTCAAGCTTCCATTTAATAAACGGAAGAGTGGTGGTTAGGCAGATCGTTCGGAACTGTGTCCATTGCAGAAGGTACAAGCCACAACTGTTGCAGCAAATCATAGGAAATTTGCCAAGGACGGATTAACTCCCAACCGACCATTCTCTGTTTGCGGGTGGACTTCTGTGGTCCAATACTAACGTCATGGAAGATTCGCGGAAAATAGCCATATAAAACCTATGTACATAGCAGTATTTGTCTGTTTCTCCACAAAAGCTGTGCATTTGGAGGTGGTTTCTGATTTGACATCGGATGCGTTTATAGCAGCGCTAAACGGTTGATAGGGCGAAGAGGTTGTCCAACAAAAATCTATTGCGATAATGCGACCAATTTTGTAGGGGCTAGGACTAAATTAGTGGTATTCCGTAAAAAATTCTTTGCATCAGCTAATAAAACAAATATTTTAAGTTTCCCTTCAGAGAAGATGATGGAGTTCAAGTTCATCCCACCTCGAGCGCCTCACTTCGGAGGGCTCTGGGAAGCAGCTGTGAATTCGGCAAAACGACTCTACAAGACCTTGGGCAGTGCGCTATTGACCTTTGAGGAACTAGCGACAGCACTAGCTGAAATCTAAGGCGTGTTAAATTCGAGACCAATCACTCCAGTGTCTTCAAATCCTGACGACATCAGTACGCTGACCCCAGGATACTTTCTAATTGGATCAGCAATTAATTCTTTTCGAGAACCAAACTTTAATAACGAAAACTTTTCCTATCTTCATAGACGGCAACGTGTATCGGCGATCAAACAACACTTTTGAAGGAGATGGTTGAGTGAGTATATCCAACATATGCAGGTGCGCTCTAAGTAGTTTACCGCTCAGCCCTGGTCATAGTCCATGAAGACAACTTACCCCCGTACAAATGGGCATTGGTTCGGGTAACAAAAACCATCCAGGGAGACAACGGGAAAGTACGAGTAGTTGAGCTCAAGACTAGTTCCGGAAGCTATCGGCGTCCTATAGCAAAGATCGCCCCTATACTAGCAGAAGATGATTGACGGTCTACAACCCATCAAGGTGGCCGGAATGTTCGCGCCAAACAGCTTTAGCCCGTACCATAATAAATATTGTACCACTGTATGTAAATGCTAAAACAGTACCCACTTTCCCTTTATTGAATTCACTACACCCCATCCCCATATAAAATACATCCCACCCACTGAACCTTGGGCTTTTTCGAAATACAACCTTTAACTCGTTCACACGAACCCTAAAATAAAAATATATTTTATAACGTTTAAGTTGGTGTTTCATTTAGTGGCCTTTTATGTAAATTTCTTCACTATTAGTGGACCATGATTTCTTTCAAGGGCTTCGTTGATTTGCGGGTGATATGAAGTTGTTTCGAGCTTAGAGATTTGCAGAAATTTGCATGTCTTTCTGAAAAGGTCACTGCAAAAGTTAGATCCACGATCAGTTAGCAGCAGTTTAGGAATTCTCTCGGCTGGTCTGGGCATAAGTTCCCCGAGCGTATGCTAGTACGTATGTAAATATCGAGCAATCTTTCAAGTGTTTTCAGGATGAAAGAGGTAAGGCTTATTGGCCTGAAGTCCTTCGCAGTGGTGTGGCTAGCCTTGCCCGCCTTGGGTATAAAACGACCTTTACCTCCCTCCATGTTCTTGGTATGTGACATTGTTTAAGACTACTGGAAAATAGCTATTTAAGTACTGGCCGTTTCTGTTGTACCCTTTATCTCGCCACAAAAGCGTTGCCACAACTGTCTCTTGAAGTTCCTCTGACTGGCTTTGTATAGTTCCCAGTCCGAGTCAGCTCCCGTTGATTTCGCCAGATCCAAGAGTTTCCTTGTTTCTCTTCTTATGCTGGCTAGTTCTTTGGTCCACCATGGGGGGAGACTTTTGTCTTAGGTTTAGATACGGCTCGGTTGATGTCCGCAGGCCTATGTAAATAGCAGCCTTGTAGTAGTTTCTTGTTCTTCCGTATCTCGTAACTGAAGGTAGTCCAGTCGGTCTTCCTAGGGTTTCTTTGGGGTTGGGAGAGCCACATCTACTATTAAGATTAAACTGAATTAACCTATGACCGGAATATGATTATATTCCCAAAGTATTCCAATTGACTATAGGGAGGGTATTCGAATTACTTGCTAGTGTAATGTCAATTACCTCCTACCTGTTTCTAACTAGAAAGTGGGTTCAGAACCCCTATTGGCTACTAGTAGATTGTGTTCGATAATAAATTCGAAAACCAACTCACCGCATGGGTTTGTATTGCCGCTGCTCCATTGTGCGTGGTGTGCATTCGCATCGCATCCTAGTAGTAGCTCTCATCTCTCGAGTTCCGCTTTCCTGGTTAAGGTGCGGGTAAGTTCGGATGGTGGTCCATCATTTCCGTCGTAAGGCATGTAAACGGCTGAGGTAAACAGTGGGGGGAGCCCGCTCCGGTCAAGCTTTACTGCCGTCTAGTCTGAGTTGCTGTATGTAGATAGAAGAAATAAGTTAATATATTTCCTAGCTACGATACAAGTTCTGTTCCTTCAATCCGCATTTAGCGTTTCGCTACTGTATAGTACTACATCTTTGTGATTTAGCTCATTAATTTTGCCACGGGAAATCCACGGCTCTTGTACGAGGGCTAAGTCTATATTCCTTTCGCCTAGAAGATAGATAAGATTGGCACCAGCAGATATGCTGTGGTGCAGGTTTATTTGAACAAATTTCAGGTTTTGCTCACCTTGTCACCCCCCCTTTCCTTCCTCTCTATCCTATCCGTAAAGGGTCGGACTTTACACCGGGTTATACCAGTGCGAACCTTATTATTATACCTCCTTAGCATCGGCATTGATCTGTGATTGAGCAGGACCACGATCTCCGTGCCCTTCTCTGTGTGCTCGCCCACCTCTAGCACCTCCCAGTCCTCACTAAGGAGCTCCGAGTTAAGGTGCCGCAGGTTTCCTTCAATTCGCTCCTTGAGAATATGAGCGCCAGGTACCAGGATACGCCCATTCGGCCTAGTAAATTCTAGCAGGTCCTCCTTTTCGATGAGTCGAATGTCGGCGTTAGCCCATGGAGCCTGCGTCTTATCCACGAAAGTCTGGAGCCACTTAACCTTCATCTCATCCTCAAAAAAAAAAAAAAAAAAAAAAAAAAACGTTGTGTTCCCTTGTGTGTAGATTTCTAAACATATGGGATTTTAGTGTATTTTCAATGAATGTTTTTTTTTTTTTTTAATTAAGATAAACAAAAAAATTACTTTTTGAATTTTATTCTAAGGAAACGAGTGAAAATAAATTTAAATTAGTTTTTCTTGAATGCATTTTACACAAACATTTCGATTATGTTGATTTTTATAAGCAGCTTTTGTGCAAAAGAACTAATTTTTTGTAGTGGAACGCTTCTTGACCTTTTTGGTGGATTTGATGAAGATGATGCAGAAATATCATCTAAAGATTGTCCTGCTGAACTTTCTTCTGAAACAGTTGCAAGCAAAGATGCTGATGATGCCGATCTTGGTTTACCACTTCTAGCTGCCATATATGGTTTTGCAAGTGAAAATTCAAGTCCACGTAGAAAATTCCTTCGTATTATTGTTTTTTGTGTTGCTTGCCAATTCGGATTCATTTTTTTGAAAATAATTAATGAACTCAAAGCAGAAATATCTATCATATTTATAAATACAGACATTGGCCATCTATTTGTTTTTCCTTTACAGCTGTAGCAAGAAAGCATTTTGTCAACTGTATCTACACCGCCTAACTATATCAAATGAAAACAAAAATCATTAGAGGACTTGAAATTTGAAAAGGCAGTGTATACGAACCAACCTTTTGTTTTATTGTAATACTCTATAATTGATGGTAACTTTTTTTCACCATATCCAATTTCAATAAAGTTATGCATTGTACTTTGCAATACAGTACATTTATTTTTCCTTCCAATGTACGAAACAAATGCTTTGTGTTCGGTAAATCAAATGTAAATTGATACAACGGCCTTTTTTTTACATTCAAGAAGCTTTGGTGGAATCCTTCTTGTATTTTTTCTCATAGTGCTAACCGTTGTAAAACTTTTTGACATTAATTTTTGACCAAGATCATTCGAAGGAAAGAAGTTATCCATTGTTATGTTGTGACCTTTCAAACCATCAACGAGAGCCAAAACAACACGTTCTACACAGCCTTGTCTTTTTTCACACGAATTGACACCAATTGCTTTCCCAAATATGTTCGAATTTTCCAAACATAACATAAAGAAGAACATACCAGCAACCAGAATTTGAATCCATATTTTACTGGTTTCGACGGCAAGTATTGACGAAATTGTAACACATTCATGTGGATTATAGTAATCTGCCAATAAATTAGACCACTTATCGAATATTTCTCGAATTGATGCAAATTTATCTGAAGATCTCTGCTGTCTTCTGCTTATGAGATCATCAAAACGAATTACTTGATTCATGTATTCAAACGTTTTCTTTTGCATTTTTGCTCTAAACGCTGGACGACCTCTTTCACCATCAAATAAATCAATTTTAGTTTCGTTTTTCAATCTAAAAACAATTACGTATGTCAAAAATCATTTGAAATGAAACAAAAAGCAATAACTCCCTCCTCAACGTCAGAATCACTATCACTCTGAATACAAGCCATCGTCATCACCAACCTTTTCTTCTGGCACAAATTCGTCATCGCTGTCTCCAAAAATATCACTATCATCACCATCACTTTCATTCAAAAATGCTTCCATTTCTTCAACTGGTAGATATCTTGGTCTTGACATAGTTTTTTTTATTGTCATTATTAAATTCACAATATATACACACGATGTTCACTTGCGAAAATGCAACTGGAATTTTATATGAAATGCACTAATTTATTTTATTTGATAATGTGTAGAAATCTACACAAGAAGGTAGACAACGTAATTTTAGCAATAACAACCGTTATAAACTTTTTTTTTTTGGAGGAAATACGTTTTTTTTTTTCGTAAAATAAGAAAAAAAGGAGTCTATGTATAGTTTTCTACACAAGGGTGGGATGAAGGTTAAGCGTGAACTCGTTGTCGCATGAAAGGAGCTTAAAACCATTATATGTGGTTAGTTGCTCAAAGAAGGGGGATTGTCCCTCCTTCTCGACAATGGTAGCATTGATACCTTCGAGTATGCGGAACTCGATGAACCTCCACTGATCTCTGCTGAGTCTTTTTTTGAGGCTGTTATAATCTACTATCGCCACCTGTAGATCAGCACTAGCAGATGCGGCCAACTTGGCTTTCTTGCTGGTACTGTTCGTAGGCGGCAAAATCGTATCGTCGTGTCTCCCCCTTTTGCAACAGCTCGCAATCGGCTCGGATTCGGTCTTAACGACAAGGTCGATAGGGGTTTCAGTCTGTCTGCGATCGGGGAGATTCTCGCGAGCAGGCCTCCGGCCGTCCCCCCAGTCTGCCCTACGCTACGTTCTCTATTGCCCTAGAACTTCTCCCAATGGGGATGGGTTGTATCCCTTTACCTCGGACAGTCAAGAGCGGCGGCGTAGGTCTGTTCGCAGCTGAGGGAGGTGGCAAATGGCATTCCCCCCTCAAAGCAATTAAACCCTTGCCCGTTCGTAGAGCTGTGTCGTCCGTTCTGTAGGTTGCTTCCTTGGAGCATCCTGTAGCCGGCCCTACCGCAGATTTAGATTTCGATTTTAGATTTAGATTTATTTCATTTCAATTTTACAATATACATATCTATTACTATAATATATCTATTCTGTTCAAACATAACAATTTAACTATTTTATTAACAGTTGAATTTTAATTAATTATTTTTTTTTTTAAATGTTAAGAATGAAACAATGGATAAGAGAAAGTTATAACAAGATTTTGGTATTAACCATGAATTAATAATTGAAATGTGAAAATGTTATACACTTTGTGGTAAGAATATCAGTTTTAAGTGCAATATTTAATAGAAAATTGTTTATATGGGCTACAGTCGCTTGTTGACCGAAGACCAGCCACAGTCGAGATGAGGAGCTGAAGGCTTCCGGCTCTCACCGTAGGTGACCTTCTTACCTTCCGGCCCTGCTGCACGTAGTCGACCCTGCGAGCTTAAGCGTGTTATGGGCCCTGTCCAGAGCCTCCCTTTCCTTGTCCGTGAAGGAATTCGGATCACGCTTTTTAAGCCGACGAATTAGCCTAATGGCATGGCATTCCTGTTTCTTAGCGTTGTTGTGTTGTTGTGTGTCTTTACCTCCCTAGTCTTATCGGTCGGGGATGATGGTCGGGCTAGTCCCAGGCCAAGTCCACCCGCGCTGACAACTGTCGCGAAACTGCAGGTAGTTGAATTTCCATTGTCAGCAGGGCTGCATACACCGTCCGGTATGGGTGCTGACGGATTTTCCTCACGAGACTGGCTACGGCTTTCCCCGTTCGGATTATCCGCCTTCACTTCACCAACATCTTCATTAATATCCTCGGATGGTTTCTGTGGCTCTGCTGCAGTGGGGAACTGCTCCGAGATTGCCAATGTGATCGCCTTAGGTCTAGATTGGCTTCGGCTTATCGTAGACCTTGGCGGTCCCATCGGTTCTCGAACGCTTGAGATAGCTGCAGGGGTCTTCCCCATCGGAGAGCTCGTCACTGACGAACGCTCCGATAAGGCCAACTCCTCCAAGTAGACCGTTTGTTGTGGTGTCTCTTCCTATCTGGCTCCGAGAGCTCTTCCCAATTCTTTGTACCTAGTCTCTTGACGGTCAACTTGCAGTTCTTTGCTCGTCGGGAGCTAGGCGACGCGTTAAGGAAGGATGAGCTAGCGATGGAGCAAGCGTCATCTAAAAAGAGCCGTTCCAGGTTCAAATCGATCACTCCAACGCTTTCTTCATCCGAAGTTTGAAGCAGAGCTTCCTCCGAATCTCCTAACATGCGGTCGGTTTTTATAGAGCTAGGAGTGCCCGACCGGTTTACACTCTTCGCTTCTTGAGTTCTTCAGTTTTAATTAATATTTGACTTATGGTCCCACGAGTAAAGGGGAAGAAGATATCCGCCTGTACTCAACCCCTGTATACAGGTAGGCGGAATTTAATTTAAACTGGAGGTCCACAAGGTATCCAGAGTTCACCGCTAGAAGACACCGTAACGTGGTGCCATTCATCCCATAGGCACGGTAGTTTACACCTGGGATTCCGGGTTTTTTTTTTAAGTTTTCGTCTTCAGATCCGCCATATTTCGTTAACAACAGCAGCACCTCGTGTAGGATGTGGCTCTTCACCACTTATGGACGGTCGTAGGGGACAAACAGTTTATTCCTAACCCTCTGGTTCCTTTGCCTGGAGACCTTGCCATTATCAGTGTTAGTCTTTGTTGATGTTGATGTTTGAGCGGTTTGCATGTCAGAATCTGAAGACTTTTGGCGCTTTTACCTTGACCCGTTGTGGAATTTGATCTGTGTATGATGTCGCAGCTTGGACGTATGTATCCAACAAAGCTGCTGGAATCGACCGCCTTGTCGCTGCACTTTTCAAGACAGGAGGAGAAGAGTTGGTAAGGAGCGTGCACCAGTCATCTGTAAAATCTGGTCGGACGAAAGTATGTCCGATGAATAGAACCTCAGTATCGTTTGCCCGATCCTAAAGAAAGATCCTCTTAAGTGCGCCAACTACCGATGTATAAGTTTTTTCAACATCAAATATAAGAATCTGTCTGCCGTATAATGTGAACGTCTAAAACCGATCCTTATTAGTGTGTGGCCGCGAAACTTCACCATTGACCAAATATTCACACTACGGCAGATCTTGGAAAAAACCCATGAATATAAAATCGATACGCATCACATTTTCATCGATTTCAAAGTTGCCTATGATAGCGTGTATAGAGAGGAGTTATACAAAGTCATGTCTTGTCTCAGCATCCCTTTCAAGCTCGTCCATATGTGCAGGATGACGATGGAGAACTCTCGCTGCTCCATCAAAGTCGGTAAGAAAATCTCCGAACCGTTCGATGTCCGGAAAGGTCTTAGAAAAGGTGACGCGCTATCATGTTATCTCTTTAACATAGTACTTAAGAGAATTGTACGAAACGCACTAGCCAAGACCGGAGGTTCAATATTTTACAAGTCTGTACAACTACTCGCTTACACCGATGACATTGACATAGCGGAAAAAACTCAGCGAGCCATCAGTGGGGCATTTGTGAGTATTGAGATCGAGGCAGCAAAGATGAGCTTAGCGGTCAATGAAAGCAAAACAATATATATGCTGCCTACAAAAAAGGACACCCAACATCGGCGTCTTGGGCAGAACGCAACTATAGACAGATATCATTTTGATGTATTGTAGTAAAGGACTTTGCCTATCTCCGCCCTATGGTGAGTTCCGCAAATGACGCCAGTGGGAAGATCAAACGAAGAATTACTCTTGCCAATCGGTGTTTTTATGGACTAGGACGGCAATTGAGTAATAAAGCCCTATCTCGAACTACTAAGGTAACTATTTATAAGATACTAATCATCCCAGTCGTGCTGTATGGCGCAGAGGCATGGACTTTGACAAAATCTGATGAGAATGCACTTGAATATTTTGGAAGAAAAGTTCTCCGAGTGATCTTTGGTCTCGTCTGCACAGACGGCGAGTGGAGAAGAAGGCACAATGCCGAACTATACGGCCTACGTATGCAATGACATCGACTTAGCCAGACGTGTTCACATACAGCGACTAAGATGACTGTGTCATGTAGAGCGGATGGAACCCAACGTTCCAGCCCGGAAAGTCTTCGAATCCACCCCGGATGGAGAGCGCAGCAGAGCACGACTTTCTGGCAGCTGACGCAAACAAAAGGAGGAGGACCTCAGCCAAATTGACGTGTACAAGTGGAGGAAGCTGGCTCGTAACCGGGCTAAGTGGAGAGGTTCGTTAGTTGTAGCGCCACCTAAGTAAGTAAAGTGGAGACCTTTCAAAAATGACTGCTGAAAGTTCTCCTGAATCTACCTAACTTTATTCTATTCCACTTTTATTTAATTTTTTCTGACAGTTACCTCCAAATTACAATTGCTTCCTGCAATGCAATGCAAATAAGTTAAATAATTTTCTTTTCTTCTATCCTGTGTTTTGATTTTCCTGCAAATCAAATGAAAATGCATCAGAAGAAACAACAATCAAAGGCAGTTGACTTAAGATCCTAGATTCTATTTGTAAGAATCGAATGTACATCATTTACTTATTCTCATCAACAATAAATACTTCGGTACAACCAAACGATTCGCATGCGAGAGCGCTGCGAGATGCGAGATGGTTCGCACAGTAAAGCTGTTCTGTGCTATTTTCATATTTTTTTAAATGACCTAAAAATAAAGGCTCTTCCTCTGATGATTTATGATTTTAGATTGCTTTTTATATGTTCTTTATGACAATAACCAGCAAACTGCAGTTGTTTGCTTGCAGTACCTACGATGCAAATGTAAAACATAACTTCAATAAATTTATTTTCTTCTATCCCGTTTTTCAGTTTTATTTTCTCATTTTATTCATTTCATTAATTTAATTCATTTCTTTCATTTTGTATTCATTTTGTATTCATTTAATTTCTTTTCTTTCGCTTAAATAAATTTTCCTTATAAATTGTATTAAAAATTTAATTAAGAATAACTTTAAGAAACATAAAATTACTTTTGTTAGTACTGTACAATCGAAGTTAGAAAAGCTCTAATCAGCTGTGGGTAAGAAATGCTTTTTGCAAAAGCTCCCACAGAGTACTATATAAGGACCGTGTCGATCGCAGAAAAGTCGCTTCTGAGTCAATCGGGAGTTTGATATGTTTGGTTGTACGGAGGTATACTACCGCCTACAATAAAAGATACCACACTCTCTGCGCGTATTACACTTTATTGAGTTTTTGTTCTTCAACGAATACTGCGGTCTTCGACTGCATACTCGTGGGAGCCGTTAGCTCAGGAATTTTGCATATTGTAAACAATATTTTTTTTTTTATTTTGGCGCAATAAAATTTGTTTTTTTAAAATTAAAACGTTTGAGTTGTCAATCGCCACTTTCACTCCTACAGCTCTACCAGCATTGCTACGCTACAATATTATATTTGTAGGAATCGAATGCACATAATGTACTCCAACAACAACAATGAATACTTCTCGCACGGGCTCGCTTGAAAAAGTTGTTAGAAGAGTTTGTGCGCGCGAAGCTTTCGATAGCCGTTCTCGCATCGCATATCGCTTCACTGCACGTACGTGCATAAGAACATATGGGAGCAGTTTTATCGCTCTCGCTTCGCTTCTCACATCGACTTGCTTTTTCGCATCACTGTGCGCGTAGTCTCACAACAGGCATGCCTACATCGGGTATATTCTAATTCCTATCCGAAGGTGTAAAAAATTCACATGCTATTCACATTCCGTCAGAAAGTGAGCATGGCCACATATTTCTACTAACCAGATTGTAGAGGAAGTTAATGCATAATGCTTTATGAAAAAACACAACGAGTACCTCTTTTTTTCATTAAAATACTCAATGATTATACTGTTCAGTCTTGTGATTAAAGTTTAAAGTCCATAGATTAGACGATTGTACCAATAATTTCGTAATAAGTGGAAGTACGAGTATAGCTCTGAATTTTTCGACGGTGAGAGATAAATTTTTGTAATGGAAATATTATATAAACCGACTACGGTTAACCTGACACCAATATATTTTTCTTGAATAATTTCAAGAATAATCTTCAGTAGAAGCACCAAGTAAATTGCATGGCTTTCAGCGCCATTTCCCACAAAGCAAATGGAGAATATTTGCCCGTAATGGCGAGGCAATTTCCTTCTCACATTTCACAAACACCTGAGGTGAAGAAATTTTAGACATCGTTTGGTATTTCCTTTCAGTAACTGCATGGAATAACGTCTAAATGCTACCTGCATACATAAATATTAAATTTGTCACAGACAATGACTTAAACAAATGGCAAACATTGTAGTAATAAAATATATGAAATAGATAACAAAAAAAAAAACGGCTGGCAACCAAGACGACGACCATAAATTAACCATTCGTTTAGATAGTTTTCTTGCGATTCACTTAAATACGAGAATATTGTACTTTAGCTATAAGACGAAACCAGCAACTTCAAGTAGCAAACAGACAACATTTAGAAGCAAAACATTAATCCGCATGCCACGAATGAATGGAATGAGAAAAAAAAAATTAAAACAAATACGTAAGTATGTTGGTTTATATACTTGTACATACATATGTATGTATTCCCAGAGTGATTCAATTGAGCACCAGATAGCTGATAGGAAAATAAACGATGTCGAATCCACAGCCAATACATTGCAGTAGTAAGATAGGAATCCCCACCGGTCCATTTCTACAGCATTGTGATGGGAATTTCTTTTGCAATAGCAACACCAATTTAGGTTCAGTTGAAGCCTTAAAACAACAAACCGATATAAGGAAAACACAGTACATGTGAATAGAGAAAGTTCTGGCTTAGCTACCATAAATCATGATGGAAAATTCACAAGTTTTCTCTCTTGTGCACTTACTGTCATAGGCGTAGTAAGTGGGAAGGACACAGGGGAAACTTGTCGCACTCGAATCCCTTACTTTACGAACAAAGAGCGGAACATTGTATGTTTTTTAGGAGTTTTAAGTTTCCACCTGTGAAAATATTCCTTATGTACGAATATTGTATTACTTAGTCCTGCCGCAAGTTCTGTTACAACTTCAAATGTTATCTGATACATACATACATATATTAATACGCGAACACGAAACCTCTCATACGTTTTGTTAGTATTTATTATAAAAGGAGGGGGATGAAACTTATATCATTCAAAAGGTACTGTGCTATAGATGTGCAGAAAAAATAATCATGGGTGTATGTTACCGTTAGTTCAGGTAAAATAAAGTGAACATACACACATGATTTCCCCATACAAAACACTTTTTTACCAATTAAAGGAAAGCTGTGTGAGCTTTGATCCCTTTGCCGTTCCTGCACAGGAAAATATTACAAAAACAATAAAAAAAAGAAGTGCATGCGTTGTTTCACTCTCTGTTTGTTTACTTCCAATTTTCCATTTACATCGTTCAACAGCATAGCAAATGAAAGCTGTGTGAGCTCAGATCCCTTTGCCTTCCCTGCGTGGGAGATCTTCTTCTTCTTATATGTTAATACGTCAACATCGATACGTACCTATCGCATGCTTACAAAAGGACGGGAATGAAACTGCATTCGAAGGTACTGCGCCATAGATGTGCAGAAAAAAAAATCATGTGTGTATGTTACCGTTAAGTCAAATAAAGTGAACATACACACATGATTTCCCCATACAAAACGCTCTTTTACCAATTAAAGGAAAGCTGTGTGAGCTTTGATTTAGGCAGCTCGCTAGGCCTATTGCCCCGCTTGGGAATGAATACCACATTTAACAGTCCCCAGGTGGGCGGTATGTATCCCCGATTGTAGCTGGCTCTAGGTTAGGTTAGGTTAGGTAAGGTGGCTGTCCTGACAGGGTCAAGACACACTTAGACCACTTGGGTCCATTGTGATACTAAGTAGATTTGGGACCGGAGAATCACCGGTTACCGGGAGAACCTTAACCTTTCTCAGGAGGGTGTTGGGTGAGAATAACTATGCCTGAAGTGGCTAGAGAGGGTGACTGACTCAATCAACCCTAAGTCGGTGTGTACCGGGAAGGTATAGTGTACAAACAAGTATTGGGGGTGATTGATTCAATCGAACCCCCAGTACTGTTTTGCAAGTTGTATTGGGAAGTCTGAGTAAACCGTGTAGGTATAGAGATGCATACGCGTAAAAAAGTGACTGATTCAATCGAACTCTAAGTACTGCTATGCAGGGTGTTGACTAAGTGGGGTGACTGTTTCAATGAAACCCTTTATACCTAGGTGGACCGTACAGGTGTAGAGATGCATAAGCGCCATAGAGTGACTGATTCAATTAAACTCTAGGAACTGCTGTACATAAGGTTTTGACTAGGTAGGGTGACTGTTTCAATCAAACCCGTACCTAGGTGGACCGTGGAAATAGTGGAGTGCATAATAGAAGGAGAGGTGACTGATACAATAAAATCTAGCACTACTATGCAGTCGAACTATGGGGATTGGTTTAGTTAGGTAGGGTGACTGATACAATCGAACCCTTAGTACCTAGTTACACCGTGTAGGTGGGGTGCATGGGAGTAATAGTTGACTTAATCAATCTCTGTTACTCTTATGCAGTGGATGGTCTTGTGATATTTAAGGGTTAACTATCGATCTTGGGGGTGTCTGTTACAGTACCTCATGACGATTGACAGTAACCAATAGGGGAGGGGAGGGTTGATGACTGGTGCGGGGGGGGGGGGGGGGGGTATTTCAACTAAACCAGTTGGATTCCCCTATGAATCTGTATAAGTTTATAATGTCTATGTTAGACAGGTCACTTAAGTCTTCAAAGAAGTATTCCCCTAATATTTTCTTTCTCAGGGTAGCTAGCGCTGGGCATGTGGCGAGGAGGTGGAGATTGTTCTCTTCTTCCTCTTCATCTCTGCAGCTTCTACAGTAATCATTTGCTGGGACTCCCATTCTAGTGGCGTGTCTATCTAACAAACAGTGTCCTGTGATTATTCCTACTGTGAGGCTTATGTTCCTTCTATTTAATGAAAGGAGTTTTTTTGTTTTCCTTGCGTCTAAGAGAGGCCTGACCTTTCTGGTCGATACGCATGTAGACAGATTACTCCATCTGTCGTTTACAGTAGCTTGCGCTTCGTTTAACATACCATATGAAGTTTCATCGTTTGTATTGGGGGTGCCGGTACCTCTTTGTTGACAGCTAGAGGTAGTACGGTGCCTTGTTTAGCTAGTTCATCTGCTTTACAATTGCCTGGAATATCTCTGTGTCCCGGGACCAGCACAGAGTGATATTGCATCTGGCAGCAATCTCGTTAAGAGACTCGCGGCAATGTTTGACCAACTTAAATCTTGTTGTTGGCGTTTCCAGAGCTTTAATTGCTGACTGACTGTCTATGTAAAGGACGATAGACCTACCATCTATAGTGTACAAAGAGAGTCTGTGCGCTGCTTCACGAATAGCAGATATTTCCGCTTGAAAAATGCTGCAGTGGTCCGGAAGTCGGAGAGCTGCGTTTATCAGAGGTACTTCCGAAAAAATACCCAAGCCTATGCCCTCCGATATTTTGGAACCATCTGTATAGATTTCGATTGCGGCGTCATTTAGAATGGTACCGTCATCCCATGCAGCTCTGTCAGGGATCGTGATGTTGTATTTGTTGTTGAAATCAATAAATGGGGATATATGGTATAATCTGTTTCTCTGATATTGGAGTTTTGTAGAATTCGATTCGTGAACTTGACCACTGAAAAGATTCTCTAAGTCTTAGGGCTGCTTTAGATGCTACCAATTTCCCAAAGATATCAATGGAAAAGATATTGAGTAGGGTTTCTAAGGCGGGTGTGGGAGTGGACCTGAGAGCCCCTGTGATGCATCTACATGCTAATCGCTGTACTCTTTCTATAGAGTTTGTGTTGCACCTTGTTTCGAGTGCAGGCCACCAGACGAGAACACCATAAAGCAGAATTGGTCTGACCACCCCCAGGTACAACTAGTGGACTATATTAGGTCGAAGACCCCATTAAGGACCTATAGCCTTTTTACAGGTGTAGATGGCGATTTCTGCTTTCTTGGTACAGTCTAGAATGTTCTGTTTCCAGTAAAGTTTACCATCAAGGGTTAACCCTAAGTATTTTGCTTTGTTTGTAAAGCTGAGTTCCGTGTTTCTAAGCTTAGGGGGAGCTATGATCGGGATTTTATATTTCCTAGTAAAAAGTACTAGTTCAGTTTTGGACGGATTTACGTTAAGCCCAACGCTGTCCGTCCATTTCGCTACTAAACTTAGCGCCGAATTCATTAGATCTCTTAGGGTTTGGGGGAATTTACCTTGTAGTCTTTATTTTCTAGTGAAGTAAATAGCTTATTCACTACTAATATCCAAAGTAGCGGAGAGAGAACACCACCCTGGGGAGTGCCTTTGTGCGCTAACCTTTTGGTTGAGCAGTACCCAAGCTCGGATAGAATTTGTCTGCTGTTCAGCAGTCGCTCTATCCAGATGCGTAAGCAGCAATCAACCTCTAGGTTAGCAAGCGCTCCTATGATGGATTCTGTATTGACGTTATTAAAGGCGCCTTCTATGTCAAGGCAAGACACCATGGTATATTCTTTATACCTTTCTTTTTCAATGGTGCCTACTAACGAGTGTAGAGCTGTTTCCACTGAAAAGTCGGATCATCATTCCTGACTGATACAGATGCCTCTATTACTGTGGTGTCACCATCCTCCCACTCGGAAGATTCACCACTGGTATGCTTTGGCAGCACAACTACCTCTATGTCACCTGCTAACTCAGCTGGTGTACCGACCGGTTCGGTTATTTCTTTTGCGTCTGCTGACTCAGCTGGCATTACGACCTGGGTCGAAGTGGGACCCGTCGGTTGTGAGTGAGACGGAAGGCTTTCTGGTTCGGTATCCAGTCCAAGACTGCTTAGAGAGGAAACCATACCTGAGATGAGTCTTTCGTCTTTCTCGTGGACCTTCAGCACCAGTTCTTCTATGCCGTAGAAAATTGTATAATCCCTTTTGCTTGAAAGCTCCAGAGATTCTTGGTTGAGGAGGAATGAAACTAACCTTCCTGCCTCTACCGGTTCGTCGGCTTTGATGATCTTCCAGTTGGCGGTTGGAGGGTCTGGATTCTGAATTCGGATAAGTTTGAGGATATCCGACTCGTTACATGGTCGTGGAGGAATCCAAGTTCGGGCTCGTGGACGGACCTTAATATCACTCCAGTGACAGACTGATAAGTCAGCTTTAGCCCATAGGTGGTTGAGTTTGGGCACTGCCTCTTTAAGGAACACGATGGAGTTGCTGTTGCTACATTTCAGGAGGTTAGCACCGCTAAGGTACCAACCAGCGTCCGAGAAGGTCGGTGGCGTAGCCGTCGGATTATTGAGACAATGCGCCAACACGTCTGACGCAAGTCTTGCTTTGAGGAGCCTCCAGTTGTCCGTACTGATACGGCTCTCCTCGTTTCCGCTGTCGCAGATACCGAACACCAGGTGATCCTTCGCCACCTCGTTGTATGGCCTGAACACCGACTCGGTATACTTGGCCTTCTTCGGGATTTTGGAGATATCGTCCTAGGATCTAGGACGTTTAGACGTTGAACGAACGTCCTCCCGGCTCAGGTTGACGGTTCGGGGTGTTGCCGAAGGGCCTATTGCCGTTCGCAGGTCTCACCGACTCAGGTTGAGACTTGCTATGCGTAGCCGAGCGTGCGCATTTTGGGGGTGGCCTCTTGCTGTCAAGTGGCTCACGCTTACTCGTTGAAGGGGCCTGTCCTCCCGACTCGGGTTGACTAGTCTCTTCAGCAATAATGCTACCCGTCCATCGCAGCGTCTCTTAGTCCTCCTGCTCCCACGATTCCTCTGGTTTCTCGAGAATTCATGCGAGCAGATGCTTTGCTAAGCAAAGGTTTCTGTGCTTCCTTGCACTGGGGGAATTCTTCTTTTGGATTGCTCATGCGCAACGTGCCGATACGGCTATTGCCTGGGACTCCGTATCCGAAGCGGAATTGTCAATGGATCTGGCAGCAGAATCCGAAGGGTTCGTGTGATTGTCATTGTCTGTCGTCTCTCTGTATGTAAGTTTGTCGGTCGGTTCGTTGTCCTTGTTCGTTGCGTTGAGAGGCAAAGCCTCGGAATATGTGTTTGTGTTCATTTTTGTTTTTTATTTGTTTGATTTTGTATTTGAAATTTTGTTCATGTTCCCACGAGTAAGCCGGTGAGAAGTTTCCACTGCCAGCATAGCCGGTTTTACTGGCGGTAAGGCTTGTTACGACAGGCCCTGCCAGGGCACCTGAAGGAGCTCGTTAGCGACTGATAAAAACCCTCAGCCTTTCATCGCTGGGCACGGTTTACTACACTTTGGTTTCAGATACCCTACCCCGAAGACCTTACAGCGTGGATGGTCCTACTGCAATCGCCCTCCGGGATCATTGGGTACTTACTAAGCATCTTCACCGCGTCAAGGTATGTAGTCGAAGAAGATGTAGTTGGCTCTAAATAAAGCTATCAATCCCGGTAGGATGAGGTCAACTGACTTTTGTACGACTAGAAATGCTGGAAACAGATCGTCAACGCCGGGAGCTTTAAAAGTTTTGAAGGTGCCCACTGCCCATTCAACTTTGTCAGGACTGAATATTTTTCCAGATAAACTGTTAACTCTACTGTCCACATAAACCAGTTGGTTAACTGTGCTCGAGTACACATGAGATGTGTTAAGAGACGAGCCTGGGAAATGTACCTGAAGTAAGGTCCTATGTGTATCCACAAGGTCCGTCGTGTAGGTTCCATCATTCTTCTTCAATAACCGTACACAATTGACATGATCGTTTACGAGCGATTTATGGTGCCGCTGTAGGCATGTCAGCAATAGTTTTGCAGCATTTCCTCGAAGCAGCTTGTTTAGATCGTCTCAAATCTAGATTGTATTGTGTGAGAGCAAACCTGTATTCTTTGCAGAGTTGAAGAGTTTTCTGACTTTCTTCCTAAGTTTCGCCCGTTGGTCATTCGACCTGGACACTTTACGTTTGCAACATTGGTTTTGGGGACGCAGCTGTCGTTGTAGGAATCAAGCAGTACATTGTTAAGCTGGTAGGCAGCTTCATCCAGGTCCTCTATGGACTCGATAGATGTGAGAAGCATATCTTTTTTTGAGAACACAAGTTCACGATAGCTATGCCAATCCGTAGATTTGTGATCGTATCAGTTAGAAACATATGAGAGTTGGCCGGGTATGTTAAACCTAATGTGCTGATGGTCTGACAGTGAGGCCTCATCTGATACATGCCAATTTTCAATAAAATTAGAAATAAATGGACTAGCGAGAGTGAGACCGCATTTATGAAGGTGGATTTATAGCGTTTGTTTAAAATATCTATACGACCACTGACAAGATATTCTAAAACACACTCAACCCTTCTGTTGATGTTACTACTACCCCAGACCTCATGATGTACATTGGCATCGCAACCGATGATGTAGTGAAGGTTGCTTTCCTGGCAGTAGTTTACGAGGCTCTGGGCGTCTTTCGGCGGGATATCACCATTGTCGTCAGGGATATACGCTGAGGCACACACGATGTTGTGTGTACCTCTTTCAGTGGGGATTTCTAGTAGAAGGGTCACCAGGTCTCTTGCTATAAATTCCGGAATAGCGAGAAAGTATAAATTGCTTCTAATTAAGCTGGCCGCTCTCGGCACTAGCTCTCCACACTTGGAAATCAATTTACTGGCACTATTCCGGAGACCATTAATCTGTCCGCAACAAACCAAGGGTTCTTGAATGATACCAAGGGTTATATTTTCTTCGGCGAACCACTTTCTAGGGATAGCGGACGTAGCCTTAGCATGATGTAGGTTCGCCTGTGGCACCTTGATCATGCGGAGGATCGAGCTTGCCGGAGTAGTTGGGCCATTTTGGGACCTTTCCTCTACGGCAAGCGGTCAGGTTTTGATGACCCAGGGGTCTGCTCCTAACCGACTCCTCGTGTCTTTGAGAGACGTGCACAGAGACACAGCTGTTCGTAAATGACAAACCGGCCACATTGCCAGTCGTAGGAAGTCTAGGGACTACTTTAATAGGGCGGGTTGGATCCCTTGATCTGACTCCCGCAGTGCTGGTTCCTGCTTTAGGGCCACTAGTGCTATTAAGCGACTTATTAGCCTGTTAGTCGACTGCTGTTGGAAACGGGTGTTAAGAGGCCCGTCGCAGTAGCAGTTGTTGTACGAATTGCGTTCCACCTTCTTAGGACTTCCGTGACCAGGCTTCTGACCCTTGTCGATGGTCTTTGGGATCAGTTTGACCTAACCAAAACTGTAGCACACCTTTTTATTATGGGTTTTCAGTACCCTTAGGGAAGCGTCATCAATTGCCAGCACAAGATGGAGGAGCGCACCTTCCTTCACCCTTTGCATGACCTTCCATGAAGTTGCCATTAGGCCTTCGTTTTGCGCTTCCAATGAAGCCAGAATTTTGGTCGACGGGAGCTCGAGACTATGTGGAAAGAACCCACGGATAATGTGTGTTTTAGGGAAGGATCCTTCCATGATTTAACAGAGGTATTGCAGAAGTGATCCACAAACGTAATCTTGCCTACATTCGCTAGAAACGTTATAAGCTTCATGTGCTCTACGATATCTATCGCTCTATTCGCAAATTGGTTGTTCTACGCATCCAAACTTCGAAACGAGAGTTTTATGAAAATTATTTGAATCCTAACATTCAACCTGGAAAGAGCTTTGGCAAAAGCTGCGTAAGTTAGGTAATGGTAAGCAAAAATTAGATGTATCGACAGATGTAGATTGCAATGTCATCAACTCGCAGTTTGTATCTGTCGCTGCCCTGCAATCCCAAAATCATGACATTCCTGGGTTTGTGGCTCATTCAAGTGCAGTAAGTAGCATTAAAGGAAATTACAATTTCACTCGTTTGACAGATGAAAACGTCGTTGAAGCCCTGTTGTCTATCAAATCAAATACAACAGGCCTAGACGAAACAAATCCAAAATTTCTAGAACTTATTCCCCCCTTTATTCTAAAATATTTAACGCATGTTTTTAATTCCATTCTAACCACCTGCGAATACCCTCTTTTATGAAAAAAGGAAAAAATACTTCCAAAAGCCAAGTGGAATAATAATGGAATCAGATCCGAATACAGACCAATTGCTATACTACCGTTTTTGTCGAAAGTTTTTGAGAAGACTATAGTAAAACAGATACAAGCGCACTTAACCAGCAAGCACTTCTTAAGTACCTCCCAGTCCGGGTTTCGTGCGAAAAAGAGATGCAAAACGGCACTTTTACTGTTGCTGGACGATATCCGCAAAGCCAGGGATGCAAACTGTCGTACATTTTTAACATTATTGGATTTCTCAACTATTCTTTGCGATAAGCTGCTGTATACTTTCGAATTCTCTCCTCTTGCAGTCAAACTCATACACTCCTACTTTATAAATCGTGAGCACTGTGTGACAGTTGGCAATCAAATGTCTTCCTTTCTTGGATTAGCTGCAGGAGTACCGCAGGGTTCCATCCATGGGCCGTTATTGTTCTCGCTTTATGTAAATGAACTGCCTCAAATAGTAAAACATTGTTGTGCCCACATGTTTGCAGTCGACGTTCAATTTTATCTTTGTTGTCCGCTAGACAGAATACGAGTAAGTGGTGCTATAGATAACATAAACGAAGACTCGGAGATTATTTAGCAGTGGGCACAAAAGCACAACTTGTCCCTTAATCAAGTAAAATCAAAAGTTCTTTGCATCTATAAACAGACATCGGATACATCCAGCTTCCCGCCCATAAAATTGGGACAATCTTCAATAGAATACGTTCATACGGCAACAATCTTGGGGATAGTATTCAATGATACCCTATATTGGACTGATCATGCAACTGCCACAATCGGAAAAGTTTATAATGGTCTCCGTTTGTTATGGCTCACCCAAAGCTCTATGCCTGTTAAAACCAAGATGCTACTTGTTAAGATGCTGCTTTTACCTGTATTGTTGTATGGATGCGAAGTCTTTTGCAATGTTGACTGCAATACTCGACGAAAACAAAATGTTATTTATAACAATTTGACAATGTACGTCTTTAACAAAAGATATCATGACCAGTTAGTTTAGTTTTAGTTTTATTGACTATTTATTTAATTCATAAAAATAGATGATACGTTTTCTTTTCTTAGTCTAATTGGTTTGGCTTAAGGCCGTCTAACAGATTGACATTAAGTATAAAATAAAATTCTCCTCTTAAGTAATGCGTAAAATAATCAAATATTATATTTCAAAAATCTTCCTCCATTATACGTAATCTATAACGCAGTGCATTCATTGTAAAGTTATACAAAACATTCCAGCCTCTAGCACCGTTTAAAATATTGACCGCTTCCGCTAACTCCAGTGTTTGACTTGCATCGAAATTCCTTAAGTATGGGGCACACTGCCAGGAAATGAAAAACATCCTCTCGCTCTTTTCGGTTACAGAGCTCGCATAAAATCGGTAGATCCGAGCAGTGTGGTATATAGTTCAGGTTTTTTAACTCTCCCCTTATTTTAAATATCGTGCTTATCTTTTCGGTTGTGTTTCCAGCAACGAAATACGTTCTGTCCTGCAGATGGTGACTCATTTTGCTGTAATATGTTCAATATAGTGATAATTGCGCCTCGTTTATAAATTTGTCGTACATTCTTTGTCCAGTCTTTTTCAGTAGGATGTTGAACTTGCATTTTAAAGATGTAGATTGCTCACTAGGTCCAATCTTCAAATCCAAATCACAATCGGACGCCAGCCTATTCCATTCCTCAACACAGTTTCCCTTAGTTGATAGCATGTGGGATAGCACTAATTTTGGGATCCGTTTCTGCTCCATTGCCATAACTCTTACCACATACTCTAAATGGAGCTTAAGAGTATTCAAAAACAGTGGTGGAGTCCCAGTCTCTAGGTGCAGCATATATGTAGGTAGGTGTACCAGTGGGCAATTTAAAGATTCGCTTGACGAAGTATCGAAGCAGTTTTTCTACGATCTCAGAGGAGCGAAAGCCCCATACTTGCGCTCCATATAATAATATTGAGGTCGCAGTCGTGTTGAATATTTTTTGCTTGGATGCGTGGGAAATGTGTTTTTTATTGAAGCAGGCACTCCAAATTGAGGAAATGGCGCACTTGGCTTCCGTTAATTTGTTTTGTAGGTGCTTGTTCATATTCAAATTGGATGTAATCGTTACTCCGAGATACTTGTATTCACGAACAATATCTATGTCTTCTCCTTGGAACGTCCACTTTTCTAGTCGAGAGTACCTGCCCCCGCCATTGCTCATTACCATCATCTTTGACTTTGTAAGATTAACAGACAGGTTCCAGGTTTTGCAGTAATTTTCAACCCTGTTAATCATAAGCTGCATACTATTCACAGAATCAGCGAGAAAGACAATGTCATCCCCAAACATTAGAGCCGGAGTTCTTGTTCTGCTTAGTTCGATCCCTCCTCCAACTGCATCCGTAATATCATTGATATACAAAATGAATAGCAATGTACTCAGTATGCATCCCTGCTTTACAATCATTGTTGTTTCAAAGTCTTCAGATATGTTGATTCCGTCCCAGACACTTGCTTTGTTATTTTTGTACATAGCCCGCAATGTATTGATTATTTTAGTTGAGATTCCAACTTTATAAAGCTTGTAAAAAAGCGCTTCTCGAGCTATGGAATCGAAATCTGCACAGAAGTCTACAAAGAAGGTATACAGCTTCTTGCGTCTTCTTTTATAGATCTGAGCTATGTTGCAAAGCGAGCAAATTTGGTCTTCAGTAGAGTAATTCTGCCTAAGCCCAGCTTGGAATTTATGCAAAATTTGTTTGCCATTAACCCATTGAGTAAGCCTGTTGAAAATTACTGACCTAAATAACTTAACCGAAGTATTCAAAAATGATATCCCTCTATAGTTTGCTGGATCATTGTAGTCGCCCTTTTTATGCAGAGGGAAAATGATAGCCTTCTCAAAGCTAGCTGGGACATCTGCACTTTCAAAAATTCGGTTGAATTCAGATACGAGGGCGGATAGGAACTCCGGTGTGCAGTTTTTGTAGAATTCAAAAGAGATGCGGTCTTCACCTGGTGCTTTGTTCTTTTTTGTTTTATTAATAGCAACTTGTACTTCTTCTGAACTGAATAGTGCATCAAGGAATTCATCAAAATAGAGAGTGCTGCATATTGAAATGAAAGTGAGTTCTAATGTGTATTGAGAGGTTCATTAAGTGGATTTTTAACTGCTCTGCTTGCAGACCTGGAGCGATATTGTTATTTTCTCCATTTATAAGTTTTGCTGCTTTCCAGAACTCAGCTGAAGATCTCGTTCTATTTATCAACGCAATATTTTCCTGGTAGAAGGCTTTCTTTTTCGAATGACAAAGATCTTTGAACTTTTTATTTGCTGCTCTGTAAAGAATTTTAAATGCAGCGGTGTTGTTCTTCCTCAATAATCTTAGTAGAGCAAACGAGCTATCTCTAGCCTTCACACATTCTTTGTCGAACCACTTCTGCCTGCTTACTATATTGGTGTTTCTCGACGGCGCGTTTGAAGGGGCGGCTTTTTTAATAATATCCGTTAGAACATCCATTTGCGGTGCGGTATTTGAAGTTGACATCTTGATGAGCTCTCTAGTAAGGTTTTTCTGCTACAGGTCCCGTAATCTGTCCTTCCATACTAACTTCGGCAAGAGTTCTAGCCGTAGTGTGTTTTGTTCGCGCAGGGTGCCAGATACTGTAAAGAAGACTTCGAGCGGCATGTGGTCCGAACATTTTTTTGCTGCTATTTGAAATTCGCTCAGGTAAGAATACCAACTTCCGGACAGAAAGCAATAGTCGATGACTGAACACACTGTTCCACGTAGAAATGTATATTCGCCACAGGAATCCCCTTCACAGCATCCGTTTAATACTCGACAGTCGAAAGCATCAGCTAGATCCAGAATTTTTGTGCCTCTGCTATCGCGTGATTCGTCCTTGGAGTTGCGGCTTGTGTGGATGTATGTTGATATCACTCGTGAAGACATTTTGATATAGTCCAATCCTACCATTTAAGTCCCCAATAAGCATCAAGTTAATTGGCTCTAAACTATTTAATAGATCCTTCAACTTGTCGTAGTCACGCTGCCATTGGTTTTGATTTAAGTATATTGGAACGATGTGCAGAACAGTCCCATCCATTCTTAACTCCAACACGTAATTTTCCTCCGCTCTTTTAAATTCCACCGTCACGTCATCAAGTTTTTTACGATACCCAACCAGCTGGCCCCCACTTCCTCTCCCAAACAAGCTTGTTTTTACTGCAGGAGTCCATTTTAATTCATAATTATTTAAAAAATTCTTAAATTTAATTTCTTCGCAATCTAATACGTGTGTTTCTAATAGTAAAAAGATATCAAATTCTCTAATATAGTTCCAAAAATCTACAAATATTAACTTATTTTTTAAACCTGCTACATTATAACTAAAATTTTTTAAAGTTTTTACATTTACGTTGATCTGGTAGACAGGCGCTATTCATTCGAGCGCTCTGGTGAGCGGTCCCATGTTGCTTACAGCGGTTGTCTTCATTGTGGTTACTGCTTTAGTTGAGTCTTGCTTCCTGAAGCTGTCAGATTTGGGTGACTTTGACATTTGATACGCATTGTTTTGTTTCGAGAACTCATTCATTAAAATTATTAAACTCGCGAGTATTTCTCCAAAGATTGCTTTGATGTTATCCATGCCGTTCTCGTTGCCACATTTTAACCCATGAGATAGGTCCCAGGTGAACAGTTTGTCAGCAACATAAAGCCTCTTGTCTCTCAATACAATTTTCGTGCAAGGGTGTTTCTCGCGAAGAACTTTCATTATAGTGAATAAGTTGGCTTTTTTTTGGCGTGCCTTGTGTGGAATCTCTTTGTGTACATGAATTATTGTGCCTTTAACTTCCGTGCGTTGCGCAGAACATTGCTAGCGGCATCTCGGGATTTTAATTAAACAATCACTATTGCAGTACGCGCATCTCTACCTGTAACGCTGTATGCAGACTCGATATCAGAATCTGGCTCGCTTTTTTCCGGCAGACCGGCGTACACCGTCTTTGCCCTCTCTGTCAGGTCAGTGTTGGCCTCAGCTGGGAGACGTACAACAACATTTGCTTCAGTGTTTTTCTGCATAAGTTTTTTGAGCTGTGTTTCTAAATAGCTATTTCTATACTCTAGCTGGGCAACTCTGACCGATATTTCTTCGTGTTTTGCTTTCAATCCAGTTAGCTCCGAATAGAGTAAATGAAAGTCCTACTTAGATTGCAGCTCCTAGACCAATTCTCGGTTTTTCTCATCCAAAACTTCTTTCAGCTGGGCAATACTAATGGATTCCATTTTCAGGTCGTTTGGTCTTTCGCTAGGACGTCGTTTTCCGTCGTTATATTGGTCCGGTGAGGTGTCTTGTAGTCCCCTTTTGTTCATTTAATGGGGTAAGGTTTTCGCTGGTCTTGAATTTATCGGATATTCGCTTTTTTATATCCTTATTGTAGGGTGACCCCTTACAACTCACTTGGAACAAAAATCCTTGGAATATTTGTATATTTACTACTTTAATACAATTTGTTTTTCCCTCTAGGAGACCTTTAAAGAATGAACCACTTTGACAGATCCAAAATGCCAATCCATATCATGACCATATATCTAGCTACTCTCATCAGATAATGAATCTCTGTTTTTATAACCTTATTAAGTTCAGGTCGTTAATTCTACTGCATGAAATTATGCAGACTCGACAGCCCGATTATCTATACAGCAGCTGTTTTGATTCAGCCCAGCTTTAATTGTATACAATCTGATCGTACATTTTTCGTCCACGTCACTCGCTTATGGAACTCATTACCCACGACACTTAGGAGAGTCACAAACGCAAAAAATTTAAAAACCAATCTTTTTAATCACTTGGCCAGTGATACACAATAAACGTTAAATTAAATCAATTTTTGGATAATTCAGGTAGTTTGTAAAATGTACCTTTTTTGAATATTAAATATAAATTGTAATTAATTTCTTTTTAAGTTGTTATTTATGTTATCACTTGAATGTTTTCTTAAGTCTTTCACAAATAATGAGATGTTGTAATCTTACTGTGAAACTATTTAAATAAATAAATATGAAATATATAAAATTAGATATTTTATTCACTTTTGGGTTTAATTACCTCTAAATTCGAGCTCATCCACCCAGCAGTAGCACTGTCTGAGCAGACGAATACCAGCCAACCCGCCTTGTGCTGTGAGCCTGGGAATTTTGGCCATACGCCTCTGTTCCTCAGCTCAATTGAGACATCGATGACGGCCTCATCTGCTCTGTTGTTAGGGGCTGGTTCCCCAAGTCAGCTGGAACGATTCTTAACCTGACAACACTAGCCACCTGACTGAAGGTGGGAACATCAGGTGAAGGTCCTGCTTCGGCTTTCTTGGCGGCGGGTGCTGGTGGGGTATGCTGCCGTGTTAAGTTGAATTGACATATCTGCATTTTTGCCATTTTGTTTTTTATGTTTTGACCAATGTCTTTCATAAGTAGTAAAAGTAGTTATTATTTTTTGAATAAGAATTAAATAATAACCATCCCAAAGATGCCAAAAGTAGCCCTAACTCCTAAACGCCAAAAATGTAGATACATACGTCGTTTCAACTTAACACCGCAGTATGATCCTCTGATCTACTTTGTTTGGCGTCTTTTGCACTAGGAGGGGCTTTGGCATATAAAATAAATAAATATTTGGTGCAACAGCTCTTTAAATGCCAAGGCCTAGCTTCTCGCAACCACTCATGTTGTGTGCGTTATATTTTCACACGAATGGAAGGGACCTGCAGTTTAGTGCCATATCCGAACGGCGATTTGAGAAGCTTTTTCGTGACAACAATACTCTCGGATGTTTGTCAGACGCCCGCGAGAGGTGGGACCGTGAAAAACTTTTTGGTGTTTTTTTGGGATTCGAACTTGGAACCCCAACCCCAGTGATCCGACACACTAACCGCTTACGCCACGGAACTCACAAATGCTAATGCACTTTCCCTAGTATCACCCATGCGAATAGCAAACTTGAACCGCCTCCCTTCGGCAGTATTGCACCGAACGAAACCATCCGGTTGAATCCGCAGCTCGTCTAACCTCTTCTTAATGGAGAAGCACCCAGATTTCTCTGTAACAACGCTGCACGTATCCAAGAGAGTGGATGTGTCAGAGACAGAGGCGGCAGTATCCACTTATTCGGGATTAACACATGTGGATGTCAAGGATTCGGCCCGCCTGGCTCCGTCATCTATACCATTCGAAAAACGGTCGGAAGCTCTATACCATCACGACTAAGTGCAACTGTTTGCTCGTAAGCAGTAGCAGAAGCTGGTGCGATTTGAGATACACCTGTCTCATAGTTTACTTTTTATTTGAATTAGGAATATTGGACCCACGAGTAATCGAGAAAGAATATCACCCATGACAGGGCCCGATGTATCGTCAGAAGGCTAGATTGAAACCGAAGGTCGCCAGGGTATTCGGCGTCGGCATACTAGCGACTAAGCACTCTCTTAGCCATGCATCTCTCAACGTATGCTGTTCCACCTTGGATTAGAGATTATTTTCCAGAAGTTTACTCCTCACGTCGCTCGCTTTAGCCGCTTTACTTACAGTCGTGAATGCAAGCCGTGCATTGCAGGCAGGCGCAAAAGAATAAATTCGGTTGAACAAGCAAGGAATGCTAGGCTGGTTATCTCGCTGTAGCATTCGTTGCCCGCTGGCCGGTGGAGGCAGTGAGTCTTCATTTTGCGGTTAAATTTTACCCTAAGGGCCCAAGCCTGACCACCAATAATGATTATTTGTAACAATGACTTACAATCCTAAATGGCTCGAAATTGCCAACAATATTGATCGAAATGAATCTGCTAATTTCGGTCCAGAAACTATTGTGCGTGTATTCAAGACTAAATTAAAGGAATTAATTTATGCAATAGTAACGAACATATTTACGGTAGAGTTGAGGCAATCATTTATGCAATAAAATGTCAACATTTTCATCATTTCATGTGAGAATGATAAAATAGTTGCAATTCTTGATATTGATAATGTCGTATGTGCAGAAATTCCGGATATTTGAACACACCCTAAATTACATAAATTATCTAATTATTTTTATTACTGTTTTATCAACATTACTGAATATGACTGTCTGCTTGGTGTGGTCTATAGACCAAACTTTAGCATTGACCTCTCACCTCTCTATTCAGTGTTAGAAAATTTGTCTTCTTCATTCACTAATGCAATTGTTAGTGGAGATTTTAATTGTAATGTTTTAATTGATGTCGTTTCTATGCCATTTATAGAAAACATGAAAACCTTAAGTTTACACCCAGTCAACTCAAATATCCCGATACATTTCTCCAATACCACCAGTACACTGTTGAAATTATTCTTTGTAAGTGATTGTCAAAATGTTCTCTTCTACAATCAGTTATCTGCCCCAGTGTTTTCACAGCACAACTTGATTTTTGCCACATTTAACACGGCTTCTTGTCCTCCACAAACATATACATACAGAGACTACAATCACATCAATGCTGACCTCCTTGAATTGGACATCTTGCAGGTGAGCTGGCAACAAATATACTTCTTGTTGTCCCCCGACTCGCAAGTTGATTTTCTTCAAAATAAGATCCTATATTTGTTCAACAAGCATGTTCCTCTGAAAATCAAACATACTAAGCATCGTGCAAATGAGTGGTGCACTAACGAGTTCATCCAATTAATGAACAAACGCGATACTGAATATAAGAGGTGAAAGCGGTTCAGATTACCAGAAATTTATAACACCTTTCGTAGCTTGCGCAACCAAGTTGCCTCCAAAGTAAGGCAAACTAAAAGGACATACTTCTCTACGCGGCTGGTAATTTACATACCAAAAAACTGTGGAAAAATCTTAGAGATATAGGTGTAGGTCGCAATAAAAAACATGACCTTGAAGTTGTTGATCCCGATCAGCTAGATAATGAATTTTTGAATTCGCAGGCGGCAGTCCCTACCACTTTGCATACAAATCTTGAGCACCTTTATAGCAATGAATCTGAATCTCGAAACGGTTTTCAATTTCGCAATGTTGTTCAGACCGACGTACTTGATGCGGTTCTTAAAATTAAATCCAAATCTGCAGGCGTTGATGAGATTCATCCAACATTTGTGAAAGCCATACTACCGCACGTTCTCCCCGTGCTAACTCACGTATTTAACACTATCATTTTAACTTCCACATATCCTGCTATTTGGCAGGCAGCGAAAATAATTCCAATCTTAAAAAAACAAGGATACAGGCATATAAAAATTTCTATTTTATTACATTAGATTCGGAATTACAATTACAATTAAAATTACAGACAAGAGATCTAAGCTACTTCTCCGACCAGACCGCCGCGACGATGAAAAAAGAACTGTCGCTGTCCTCGCCAACCAAATCGCTCCGTTACCACAGTGACCACACGTTCAGCCCGCTCAGCAGATTGTACCAAGCCCACGCCTTGGCGACCCATGCGAACACGACCCCAGCTCCACATGCCACAGCCACGAGCAGTATCAATTTCCTCCAATGCGACATTTCCAAGAATTGTTGCTGGGACGATCACCGCTGCGCTTTTATGACTCTTTTCTAGGTCATCCGATTTGCACTACCGTCGGTGGAATACGCCCCACGTGCGAATGTGAGCCGTTCATCATCTCGATATCTGATCGCTGTGGAATGCGACTATGTGAGGACAGCGACCGACTGTACATCTAAATGGAAATGAAAATGATGCGTCGGCGGTCTGGAAAGAGTTACATGTTACAACGAAAACTATGGTTATATCTGTTTTTTTTACTTATCTAATTCTATATATAACACAGCTCAACAAAAAAACATTTTTTTTTGTTGCCCTGGATATCTCTACGTAGGCGCCTGCCTGACAGTGGCTTTTTTTTCAGGCGCGGCAACGAACGCCGGGTGTCCGCTACTCTTATACAGGGTGTCCCAGTTAAGCAGTATAATCCTTTAAGAGGAGATACCTGAAGTTCCGCCGAATAAAAAATTGAATGGCAGGGGTCTATTCTCACCACATTTCAAGTTATAGCCCATCAAAGTGGGTGACCTCTTATTTGGAGGTGTAACCACTTTAAACGCTATAACTTCTAAACTATTACAGGTACAAAAATAGTTTTATACATTTTGGAAAGACAATTTAGTAGCGCATACAAGTTTCAAACACATTGGGTGCAGCTGTGCAGCTACAAAAAAGTTATGGCTCCGTAAACTCAAATTAATGGAAATTTGTTGTTCCATTTTTCCATTTAAAATGCATTTTTCTCAAAATTTTTACTTAATATTTTTTTTATTTTTTATGAAATTTGTATCCCTAAAAAATTTCCTTAAAATTATGTTAAGCAACTTTTTTACGTACGATCAACAGAAGTTGTAGTCTTCTTCTTCTTCCTTTTATCAGCGAGGTTATGATCCGAAAACAAGGGATCACAACCCTCCCACTTCATCGCATTTCTACTGATCCGCCTGTGGGGATCGCCTATTTGACCTCAGAAAATATCGGCAGGTCTGCCGATTTTGGATCACTCGGTTACTGAGGCCAATGAAATGCGGATGTCGTCACATTTGTATGATCCAGGCGTTTATAGGCCTGCCTTTCCTACATCGCGATGTCTTTGGAACGTGCATTGTAGTAAAATAGAAGTTGTATTAAAAGCCATTTTTTGTCAGACAAAAATGGTCAAAAAGAAGTGTAGGTACCTACTGAATTAATCTTAAACCAGAACAGTTTATGGAATTTTAATAGCAATTGTTCGAAATGCCTTCATTCCATTTGAATACACTTTCGGGCGCGTTTAAACATTTCGGATGGCAGATTAACGAGCAGCAAACTTCTTCTCATCTCTTCTGAAACGGCACTAATTTTTTCTTGGAGCTCTTCCAGGTTTGAACAAATTCCGACTGTTCCATCAAATGTAGAGGAAGAATGGCAGCTGTTTTCAACAGCGGTTATTGCCTCTGCGGGAGATGTTTGTGGAGCGAAGCGGGTTGGTGTGGCGGCTGGTGGTGACAAAAGGGCTGCTTGGTTTAAAACGCCCGGAGTTCAAGAAGCCATCAGAGAGAAGAAGAGAGCCTTTAAGGTGTGGATTCACTTGGGGAACTCCGATTCTCAAAATCGGTACACTGAGGCGCGAAGAACTTGCAAATTAGATGTGAAAACAGTGAAAGAACAGTCTTGGAAGGAGTTTGGCGAAAAATTGACCACAGATCTGCAAAAAATATGTTCTGGCAGACCGTCCGCCGACTCAGAGGAAAAAAGTTGAACATCGTTGAAGAAGTCACATCCAATGACGGTACACTTCTTTCCAATGAGGAGGACTTCTTACGCAGATGGAGCGAGCACTTTTCAGAATTACTCAATCCCGAACAGGGCACCGAGGATCACAGACTTATTGTCGAGAGTTGGGCGGAATCGATCAAAGCCCTAAAGGTTTGCAAATCTGCTGGTGAGGATGAAATTCGGCCAGAAATGCTCAAGGCTTTAGGTAAAGAGGGAGTGCAATGGCTCTCGTGTGTTATTAAAGTGGCCTGGGAATGCGGTGAAACACCTGGTGATTGGCAAATGGGGGTGATAGTTCCTTTTTAAAAAAAGGGGACAAAAGAGATAGCGCCAACTATGGGGGTATATCTCTTTTAAGTCTCCATGGAAAAGTCTTCGCTAAGGTGCTAGAAACGCGTTCCAGAGCTGTGGTTAAGAACAGTTTGGGGGATGAGCAGTGCGGTTTTCGTCCTGGTAGAAGCACAACCGGCTAGTTATTCACTCTCAGAATGGTTCTTGAGAAGGCCTGGGAGTATGCCAAACCTGTCTACACTTGTTTTGTGGATTTGGAAAAAGGGTTTGATAGGGCTCCTCGAGGCAAACTCTGGAGTGCTCTGCAGGAGTATGAAATTGATGGTTCCCTGTTAAGGGCGATTCAGTCTTTATATAAAAACTGTAAAAGCTGTGTTTGGATAAACGGTGTTAAGTCAATACCTTTCACTGTGGGCGTTGGACTCCGCGAGGGGTGCGTTTTGTCACCTCTCCTCTTCATTGTATATATGGATTGGATGTTGCAGCGCAGCCGTGGCGGGGAATGTTTCAAAGTGGGAGACCTAAGGATTAGTCATCTGCTCTTTGCGGATGATTTGGTCATCCTTGGGTCCTCTCAAATGGAACTTCAGCGCGCACTCGAAAGGTTGTAGCCGTTTGTGGTGATGCTGGAATGAAGTTCAACGTGAACAAGTTAGAAGTAATGGTCGTTTCCAAAAAACCCATTCAGTGCATTCTGCATGTTAGTGGAGGTCCACTGAAGCAGGTGGATAAGTTTAAGTACCTCGGGGTCTTATTCACGAGTGATGGGAAGAGCAATGCCGAGTTATCCTGTAGAATTGGTCAGGCTGGATCAATTTTGAGAGAGCTTGGCCAATCTGTTATGAGGAAGGCCGAACTTAGTGTTCAAACTAAGCTATCGGTTTTTAACTCGGTGTATGTTCCAACTCTCACCTATGGTCATGGAATTTGGGTAGTGACTGAAAGAATAAGATCGCGGATACAAGCTGCCGGAAGGAGGTTCTTTCGCGGTGTTGCTGGAATAACTCGTAGGGATCGCAACACTAGAGTACGCGAGGCGCTCAATGTTGAGCAGCTACTTCTTCGAACGGAAAGATCTATGCTTCGATGGTTTTGGTCACGTAGTGCGTATGCCCGCAGACCGGCTTCCAAGACGTGCCATCAGGTAAGCCTAGAAATAGATGGTTGGACCAAGTCCGACATTTCTCCTGAAGCCATCTAGGGATTCCTCCTGCTGAGTTGGAGTCGATGGCGGAGGATCCAGAAGGATGGAGAGTCCACGTGAGCATCCTACCCCCGCGACCCCCATGAAGGATTAGCGGGCCATTTGAAAATGTATGTATGTATGTATGTATGCTCTTCCAGACTCAACATTTCTCTAAAATAAAGTTTTTCTTTCATAGCACCCCAGAAGAAGAAATCCATGGGTGTTAGATCAGGAGATCTGGGTGGCCAAGTGTTGGGGCCAATTCGACCAATCTACTGTTCGTTAAAAGTATGGTTGAGGAACGCAGTTACTCCGCTGCTACTGTGACAATGTGCTTCATCTTGTTGAAAGAACATCGCCCTTCTCTGAACAAGAGGAACATCTTCAAGGAGCTCCGGCAATCGTTCTCCAAGAAATTCCAGGTAGTAAGGGGAATTAACTCTTCGTGGAAGAACGTGCGGGACTACTAAAGTGTTTCCTATTAATCCAGCTCAAACATTTACGCTAAACGTTCTTTAAAATAATCAACACATTTTGAAGAAATTGTTCACAATAATTAAATTCTTACCTTTGAAAGGATATTGTGCGTATTAAATGGGGATTGGAGTCTGACCAATGGTGCAAATTATGGTGGTTTGTTACCACATCTCTTGTGAATTGCGCTTCGGCAGTCTACAGAATGTAATTGAAAAAGTGGTGTTATTGTTTGACCATTTTTGTCTGACAAAAAATGGTTTTTACTACATTTTCTGTTGATCGTACGTAAAATAGTTGCTTACCATAATTTTAAGGACATTTTTTAGGGATAAAAATAATTCATAAAAAAAAAATTTAACTAAAAATTTTGAGAAAATGCATTTTAAATGAAAAAATGGAACAGCAAATTTTCATTATTTTGAGTTTAAGGAGCCATAACTTTTTTGTAGCTGCACAGCTGTACCCAATGTGTTTAAATTTATATATGTATGTATTTATATGCGCTACTAAATTGTCTTTCCAAAATGTATAAAACTATTTTCGTACCTATAGTAGTTTAGAGTTATAGCGTTTAAAGTGGTTACACCTCCAAATAAGAGGCCACCCACTTTGATGGGCTATAACTTGAAATGTGGTGAGACCCCCCCTATCACACAATTGTTTGTTCGGCGGAACTTCAGGTAACTCCTCTTAAAGGATTATACGGCTAACTGGGAAACCCTGTATTTAAAACTAAGTGGCAAAATGCGTATGTATCCCTCTACCGCCCGTAATTTTCAATCAATTTGATTGTTTTTTTTTTCAAATGTAGATAATTACGGTACAAAGGTATAAGGGTAGATGGGACCGTATATTAACTAAACACTAAAACAAAACAATTAGTAATATTTTTCAATAAAAATTTGCTATTAAAGGATAAACTAGTTATTTCATTCTGTTTTTCCTAGTGCAATAAGAAAATGAAGATTTAAAAAAAGCTAGAGCCAACCTTCCAAAATCATTCATAGTTTCATAAATTGTAGGGATGCAATTATTCGAAACCACTTTCATATCAAGGGCAACAAAACCATTGTTGACCAGTGTAATAATATATCTCTGCAATGTAAAATGTGTGGTAACCCTATGTACAAGTTTCTTATGCGAAATAAAGATCTATCTATCTATCCAAATTACATGAATATGTTGCAAAATATATAATGCATGGACCAGGTGGTGCACTTTATCAAAATTCTGTTTGTATGAGAGATACTTATGGCCTGTATCCCCTTGTGAGTCCTAGGGCCTCTACTACGCCTACGCGCCATCGTGTACGGTTATGGCAATATGTCTCAACTCTACCCAACTGCCATGCCTCTTTCTCTACTGTTCTGTGCCATGTACTCCTCGCACCGCCGAGTTTACTGCCATCCTGAGTTAAAGGGTTCCCTTGAATAGCAAGGTTCGCTATGGAACTGTTACCTTTTCGGACCGTGTGGCTAATCCACTGTCACTTCCGTCGGTGGATGGTTCTGCCTATTATTTCCTGACTCGTTCTCTCGTAAAGGTGTTCGTTAGAGATACTATTGGGCCGCAAAATCCTTTAGATATTAAGCAGGCACCTGGTGATAGAGTAGTGACCACGCCCCACGTGCTGCATTCAGCACGGATTCAACGTTGGAGCGGAACAGTTTTAGCTTGGTCTTCAAACGGATGAATTGCTTCGTCATATTTTGGACAATATCCCGAACGCGGACTTTACTTTGGCGGCGATCTTGTTGGATATATCCAGTTCGGTTCCACCATCAGTCAAGACAATACTCCCAAGATACTGGAAATCCTCTACTCTCTCTACCATTTGTCCAGCAATGTATATTTGAAGCGATAAGTTTGTTCCAAGGCTGATAATTTAGTTTTTGTCGTATTCATTTTCAGCCCGACCCGACAGCGCCTGTCTCCATTTCCACATCTGCTATCATTTGGTGGAGGTCCATAATTCTGTGAGAGAGTAAGCATACATTGTCAGCGTAGTCAAGATGTTTCAGTTCGGATGTAAGAGTCCATCGAATTCCTCCGTTTGCCGCCGACAAAGCTGCATGAAGCCCATCGCTAATCACCAATAGGAATAGTATTGGTGAAAAGATACATCCTTCTCTTACCGCACTTTGGATCTAAAACTCCTCAGACAACCTTCCTCTGTGCAGAACGTGACATTTGGAGCCTTCATATGTAGCTTTGATAATAGCAATTAGTTTATCGGGAACGCCTTCTCAAAATCGATGAACAGCAGGTGGAGTGGCGATTGATATTCAATGCACTGTTAGATGATAATCTGCAGGGTGTTGGTGTGGCCGACACAGGAGGATACAGAGCGGAAACCTACCTGTTCGGCATCGAGTGTGTCTTCGAGATGTTGTTTGATTCCCTCCAGGATGATTTTGGCTGTTATCTTAGCTACAGCATGCAGCACGCAGATACCCCCATAGTTTCCGCACTCCATTAAATTTCCTTTCTTAGGAAACTTGATGATCATTTAATTTTTCCACTTGTCAGGAAAGCTTTCAGCTTCCACATCTCTCTCTATAAGTGGAAGAAGAAGCTGAGCTGATGTTGTTGGCGCTGCTCGTAAGAGCTCTGTTGGAATACCGTCAAGTCCTACCGCCTTGTTGGTTTTAAGTGGTTTGATCGCGGTAGTGATCTCGTCATTACTGGGAGTCGTGGTGCGTATTCGGACATTTCTCACCTCGAGCACCTGGGTCTGATTTGGGAGCACATCGCTTACGAATACGCTGTTCAAACCCGTAGCAAAATGCTCCTTCCATCTCTTGAGCCGGTGCTCATCCGAAATGAGCAAGGAACAGTTTAGGCTTTTCACTGGGTGTTGACTGGAGCTGCGACCACCTGTCAGCTCTTTGGTAATTCTGTAGACGGTCCTGCTGTCGCACCTCCGTGTAGCTTCTTGATGTAGTTGCGTCTGTCAGCGCGCTACGCTGAACTTCTCTCATCTTCATGTGATATAGGGACTCTAGTTCGCTTCTCCCTGCTGCTGGAGTAGCTGCAACGCGAGCTTTCAGCTGTTTTCGTTCGTTAACCCGTCTTCAGATATCCTCGGAAAGGCATGCCCTAAGTCTCCTTGCGGTCGATCGACAGTACTTTCAGCACTAGATGTAAAAACATTTTGCTCAGCACACCAATGGTCTTGGATGGTTGCGGGCAGTGAGCTGCGAAAAGTGCTCCCTAAACTGCTGGCGCACTGAGGGATCCATAAGTATATCGATGTTGACCCTGGACATTCTTGTGTTGTCGTGGGATCTTTGAACTACAGCAGTGCCTAGTTGGAGAGTAGATATCGTAAGGTGGTGATCTCGTATTATCCCCACATCCCCTGTTTCGGACGTCCAGGAGACAACTTCTAAAGCGACGGCTGATGGCAAAATGGTCAATTTGGTTGGAGGTTGCTTTCCTGTCGTTGGAAACCCAGCTGACTTTGTGGCAGGTCTTGAGCTCAGACATGGTTCCACCTATCACAGGGCCGTAAACATTGCAGAAATCCACAAACCTTTTGCCATTTTCATTACGGTTGCGTAATCCATGCTTTCCGATTACATTTTTGAGCCCTTCGTTGTCGTTGCCTACCTTGCCATTCAAATCCCCCATCATTGTGACAATGTCTTCATTTGGTGTTATGTTGAAGACGGCACTTAAGAGATTGTAGAAGCTCTCCTCGTCCTCAGACGAGCCGTTGGGGCATAACATTGTATAATGGTGGCGCGTCGTACTCTAGTCGGAAATCTGCCCATCATATACCTATCATCATGAGGCTACCAGGAAGTGTGTTTTGTTTTTGTTAGCAGCAGAACGACTCCATTATCTCGCGGACTTCGGAAATAGAGTAGTACAGCGTTACGCGTTGATGAGTGGTACTTGCCCGCTTCTAAATATCTGATTTAACTTAACCCCAAAATGTCCTGTCTATATCGCTTGAATTCATTTTCCAATTGTTGGAATCTGGCATTATAAGGTCGTTCGCTTCCTGAGCCGAAGTGCCTCTTACATTCCAGAAACCTATCTTTGTCCGGGCACAATAGCCAAAAGTCATCAACATGTGATCATTCCTTATACGAGGCATAGTATCGGTTTTTGTACCGAGCACTTTTCGGTAGCGCAAGTTGCTGACCAACGTTACCTAGTCTAGAATCGAGGACCTAGACAACCCGCACTTACAATTTTAGCCAACACGCACAAGGGTTTATACGTATAGTTGCCCGGGGACCACCACTAGGAGGTAAAGCAAGGATTTCATCACGAACTTGATTTTTGCGCTACTGGCCCAAGCCAATTTCTGAGCACTCAGTTATTTTCCGATCAATCGAAATGCAGATCCCCGAAGTATGAGAGATGGTAAATGTACAAAAGATTTTCCGAAAGATTTTAATGAAGTCACACGAGAATCAGTCAATGGATATCTTTATACAAACGACGGCGAGATAATGGTACTTGCGTTGATGTTCGAGGAAAATCCTCTGATAATCGTTATGTTGTACCACACAATCTATATGTGCTTGCTAAATTTAATTACCGTTTGAATATTGAAGTTTGATCACAGTTAAAAGCGTTAAATACATTTGTATATAAAGGTTATGTTAGTGCAACTATAGAACTAACCAATGGAAGAACAGATGGTAATCAAGAAGTTCGGATCGATAAAGTGCGACATTTTTTGAATGGCCCGTGTGTCAGATCAGCTGAAGCGGTATGGCGTATTTATGAATTTCCACCCCATTTTCGCACACTATCATTAGGCTTGATATTCATTTAACACGTAAACAGAATGTTTACTTTAGGGTTAGAGAATAACGGGATGCAGTTAAAAATGTTAAAGAAACAAAATTATTATCCCACCTCTCGCGACCGTCTGACAAACATCCGAGAGTATTGTTGTCACGAAAAAGCTTCTCAAATCGCCGTTCGGATTCGGCATTAAACTCTAGGTCCCTTCCATTCGTATGAAAAGTATAACGCACACAACATGAGTGGTTGCGAGAAGCTAGGCCCTGGCACTTTAAAGAGCTGTTGCGCCAAATATTTGTATTTTTTGCCATTTTAAACAGCTATTCGGCAAAATGAGATAGATTTAGCTCCTCCAAACTACGATGCAACACCCAATTTAACTTCAGGGCCGCTGGAAGCCTCTCCATGAGCTCTTGGTGTAAAACTGTGTTGTTTAAGTGGTTCGTCAAACCGGACGCCTCCATCGTGATGCAAAAATTACGCATCGAAGGAGCAAACGTAAGCAAGGTGCCCAGCTGCTCTGCTTTTGGTGCTGGTTCGGTATTAATCTTTGCCAACAAGGCCTGTACTATGAATTCAGCACGTCCGTAGAGCATGCGTAGTGTTGAGATGACTTCTGGCATCATATATGGAATTAGCAAACGTGCCCTAACCGATTCTAGAGCTCTGCCTTTCAAGGCCTTTTGTACACGCCATAGGTTTTCCTCATTCTAAAAAACGGCCAATCTTCTGGCCAGCCTGAGTAAACCGGCTGATACATGGTTCTGGGTTAGATTAACCTCTGCTATCCCAGAGTCATATTCTTGATACACATTTCGACGTTGAGTTTCAGCATCGGGCTCGCATTTCTTTGGAGGACTCTTCCTCTTGACCTGCTCTACCGTTCGCCGTTCTGCTTCCTTCCAAAATACTAACCTTGTCATTGGAGCTGATGTTATTCTCCTGAGCCAGCAGCTCGTATCGCTTGATCAGGTACTGCATGTCTAATTTCTTTTGTTGTTCGAGGCACTTTAGCTTCAGCGCCAACATCCCATCGTCTCTGGGCCCTTAAGAGAACTCGCAAAAATTTTCTGGAATTAGCTCCAAACGAATTTAAACTTGAATTTTAGAATTGTTGGTTCCCAATCGACTGTATCCTGGAAAGTTGGCAAATGAAATCGCAACGATTTTAAGTATTTTACTTTGTTAACTTTAAATACTTATTTAATATAAACTTGAAAAAAAGATGAAAAAAGAATAAAATGAAAGATACTAAAATTCAAGCCGCCTCCTCCTTCTCCAGCTGCCAATGTCTGAACCCTTTTACCTCGCTGTCAAAACTTCTGACAGCATTCAGCAAAGAACTTCTGCGGGCTCTATTCATTCGCGATTAGCGCTTTCAGCAACAGAGTGGTCCAAGCTAGTGCCGAGCCACTTCTTGTCAGTTCGTCAGCTTTGCCATTCTCTGGTATGAACATGGACCCGTTACCCTGAAGTGGTAACGGCGTCGATTGCCACTCTAATGGTTAGTGGTTGAAATTTTGATGTCAGCAATCATTTATTTATTTCTCATGACGCATATAAAGTCAATTAAAATGGGAAGGTAGATCAGCGAGAGGTAGTTAAAAGGGGAGTTTATATGAATATTTCTTTATAAATATTATTTTCCAAAAAACGGTGGACTTTATGCGGACCATGCATTTATGCGGGTTATAGTTAAGTGGGTTTTACTGTATAAGCTTCATTCTAAATTTAAATCTGAGTCAGTTGCAAGCGAACATCACTCAAATGCAAATACATAAGAACTAACCGTGTCTATTATTTGTTTAAATTTATGCAGATGGATTCTTTACTTTAAAATGTTGCCTGAAATGTACCTATTAGGAAGGTTCATAAAAGTATGCATTAAATACTGCAAACATGTATTTTTTCAACATGTGATTTTATTAAAATCAATTTTGATAAGTTTTTCACACTTGAGATCGGTGTATTCATATATTCATACAAAGTCCGATACTTAGTTACGAGGAATTTAAATCAGAATGGACCTTAACAATTTTGAAATCAAAGTCATATTAAATAACAGACAAAACATAAATCATAGTTAAGGATAAAGTATGTGCTCAATGATTTAAATTATTCAACCCTTTAGTACAATTTATTTTTTCTGCTCGGTATACATATGTATCGATATCTAACAACCAAGCACGTTCGTTCTCCTTTATATGCTGTTATCCTAGAAAAGTGGTCCCCCACAAAGAATAACGTGAGTACACGTTCAACCGTGCAGTGTGCTAAACGTCATGACGTTAATCTGAAATGTGTTCAGTTTTATGGCTATTGCATTGTGTACGGATATCTCTCACCAGGAACCCTTATGTAGGTAGTACGGCTTTCGCGAGTACTTTGCAATTTAATTTTTCTTTGTAGTGGCTCTGCGTGCAAATGATGCTTTAAAAGCTATTGTGGGCACACTTAAGTAATTTAATTCTGAAACTGTTTGCGAAGCTGGTTAATCGATTTGTCCTTACCTGCAGGTAATTCACATGCAAATACACACACACTTGCCTTATTGTAAGTAAGAGACTCGTCTCATCTCATTTATGCAATCTAGTTATGGATTATATGTTATGGATTCTTTTCCGGTGGGCGCTGTGGCGTAAGTGGTTAGTGTGTCGGATCACTACGCATGAGGTTACAAGTTCGAATCCCAGAAAACACCAAAAAGTTTTTTCACGGTCCCACCTCTCGCGAGCGTCTGACAAACGTCCGAGAGCATTGTTGTCACGAAAAAGCTTCTAAAATCGCCCTTCGGATACGGCACTAAACTGTAGGTCCCTTCCATTCGTGTGAATAATGTAACGCACACAACAAGAGTGTTTGCGAGAAGCTAGGACCTGGCACTGAATTATTCACTGCGAATGAAAATTCACATTTGCAGCCTGTGAATGAATTAAAAATAAACTGTGAATGGTTAAAACGTGAATAAGGGTTTCTTTTTCACATCACATTTTTGTATACGCAACTGTTCAGTCCTATGTGACAAAAGTGCCAAACAAGCGCATAGCACATTATTTGCAAAACCTTAATTTTGATAACTGTCCATTTCTCTATTTTAAATTTCATTCCTGCTATACTCTCTTTGAGTTAATTCGAATGTACGTTAGATTTTCCATAGTTTCTTTTTACATTCATATTCTTTATTGCTTAATGTACATTTGTACATTAGTTTCTTTTTTTTCGATTTAGGTAAACAATTACCGAGTGTGGACGCATTGGAAAACATTTATACGCAAGACATTTATACTACACAAATTAATTTAACGAAACTACAGCCATTCAATTTATTGCTTATACAATCATTACACATTTACCTAACCTTAAAATTAATTTTCGTTACACTTTTACACAAAACACATTCGTCCCAACACAGCAATAAAAGATACAGATACACAGCAAAAACGACGAGCGATAAACAAAAATGCACAAATCAAACCGTACAGAGCTGGCACTGCTGGTTGGGTGTCAATTCGCCCAAAACCAAATCGCCAAACGCCAAAGAAAGTGGGCGTTTTGTCAGAATTCATTAATAGCCTTGCTTCCGATCGCCCAAAATTGGAAAAAATTCAGAAAAATGTTAAATCGGGCAAATATTTTTTTGGCCGATTTAACATTTTTAATTTTGGGCTTTTTTGCATAATGTCAAATCACCCAAAAATATAACAGATTTTGGGCGGATTGACATTTTCGTTAAATTGGGTTTAAGACGGCATATAAAACGAATTGTAACAATTGCATTAGCGGTCACAACGCTTTCACGTCGCGTCCGCGCGCGATGCGGCGCGGTTACCGTTTCGCGTCGCGTTGCGCCACGCAACAACGCGCGGACACCCCTCCCCCCACCGAGCGATTTTGTTTCCTCGTAACTGTAAGTGTGAGCCTGACAAAGCAATCAGCGCGATTGACGTCGTAAGTAAGGCTCAATGCAGCTTACGTTCTTTTTGCCAATACATCCATTTCTTCAATCCTTCATTTCCGATTATTAATGAATACAATATGATATATGTCAAGATTTTTTTTTGTCGAACATGGCGTATACATAAGTCCACAATGCATAAACAGTGCATTGTGTAAGGGGATTGGTTGGATTTGAGGTGGGTGCGAGGATGCGTGTATGCAAAGTTTTTTTTATATTCATGTTTCGCACCCAACCTCGCACCCGCCTCAAATCCAACAGCGTCCCCAAGCAGGGGTGTTGCAGGGGGCAGCATTCCCCCCCCCCCCCCCCCCATACACATTGCACTGTTGAGCATTGTGGACTTATGTATATGCCACATCTTATTTGGCCGCTGTTTTCCTTGAGAGGTTTGTAGGTGGGACATAAGACCCAACATTTTATCTTGGGACTTACGTCCCGATGCGGTGGGACTTATGCCTCGGGGATTAATGTCCCTGCGCCCAAAATTGCGCAAAATAAATGTTTTCAACCTTTTTCAATTTGGTCGTCTTTTTTGACCTTCCTATGTGTCGGTATTTTTAAATTGCGATGAAATGCCCATTTCTGCATAGATGGTTGGACCAAGTCCGACATCACTCCTGGAGCCGCCTAGGGATTCCTCGTGATGAATTGGATTCAATGGCGGAGCATCGAGAAGGATGGAGAGTCCACCTGAGCATCCTGCCCCCGCGACCTTCATGAAGGATTAGCGGGCCATTGAAAATGTGTGTATGTATGTATGTAAGGTGTTTATGTGGTCGATACAGGAGGATCCAGCACGAAAGCCTGCCTTTCGACGTCGAGAGTTAAATCTAAATGCTCTTTGATTCGTTCCAGAATTATTTTAGCTATAGTTTTGGCTACGGCTGGAAGAACGCAAATACCTCTCCAGTTCCGCATTCCGTCAAGTTTCCCTTTTTCGGAAGTTTAATGATCATCCCCCTTTTCCACTCCTGCGGAAATTGTGCACTATCCCGAGCTCTCCGTATTAGAGGTTGCAGCAGATCTGCCGATGTACAATATTTAGCGCCGCTTGAAATAGTTTAGCAGGGATGCTATCAATACACACCGCCTTGTTCTTCTTGAGGGACTTGATTGCAGATGTCATTTCGGTTTTACTGGGAAGTACGGTGCGAACGGTGCTATGTTTATTAGCTCGGCTTTAATCCGTAACACTAATGTTTCATCTACCCCGTGTTGTCTAGCCGAGTCACACATGCAGTCAAAAGTAGCATTGTCAAAAGCACCCTAAATGTGGATGAAAATGCGCGTTACGTATTTTTTCCTATCAAGCGCGCATTCAGTTCTGCCCCTTAAAATTGGAAGTGCACTTTCGCAGAATTTTCCATGCTGATAAGCATGCTGCATCTCCGATTATAGTGGATGCAGCTTCAAAGCAACTTTGCGCACGTGAAATTCCACCAATCCCTCCATACTTTTCAGTAAGAAGGAGGTCAGACTTATGGGTCTGAAAGTCTTGGGGAGCGAATATTCCTCCTTATCAATTTTCGGTATGAAAGCTACTTTGACTGTAGGAATATAAGCCAGCGCCAAGCCAGCGGTGAAAATTATTTTCACAGTTCAACATAACTAGATGTTAAAAGATGCCACAGCATATTTGATGGCTTTAACTGTTACCACGCTGATGCAGTAGATCAGCTGCGCTAAGTTTTCTGACTTAGATCAAACTTAGCCTGGTAAGCGAGCCAAGCTGTGGAATAATGGTTATCTGAATACCTGGAAAGTGAGTCTCTTGGTGTTGGGCGATATGACACAGATCCATCTTAAAATAGCCGAAACACAAAATCGCCCAAAATCACTTTTTTGGGTGTTTTGACATCATGTCAAATACCCCAAAAAATAAAAATGTTAAATCGCCCAACCTTTTTTTGGGTGATTTGACATTTTTATAGTTTTTTGCATTTGGGTGATTTGGTTTTGAGCTATTTGACACCCAACCGGCACTACAGAGCGACGAGCGACGAGCGAATAACGAACACGTAAACATCAATCCGTTCAGAACGGCTACTGCTCAATGAAAAGTGACGAGCGGATAACGAACATGTACACATCAAACCGTTCAAAGCGGCTACTGCTCAATGAAGAGCGACGAGCGGATAACGAACATGTACACATCAAACCGTTCAGAGCGACTACTGCTCAATGAAGAGCGACGAGCGGTTAACGAACATAAACCGTTCAGAGCTGGCAGTGCTCAGTGTAGAGAATTCAACGATGAAGGAAAATGTGTATACCTAATGTGCATAAGGGAGGAATTCTTTTTTACATCGCATCTATGTATACTGAAGTGGCAAGCAGCAAAGGATAGAACAAAGCAAAATGTAGTAAGAGCCTTGTAGCCTTGGGTGCACAAACAACATACAGGTATATGAAATGTATATTATTCGCTGGGTTATACCACAGATAAGAGAAATATATATTTCTCTTGTATGTACCTAGTTATATTCAAAGCACAAATTTACTGATTTGTGTGTTTGGTGTGTACAAGTGCGGGTACATAAAAAAAAAAAATACTTTAAGATTTAAGTTTTATTTTGATTTTTTTACGGAATAAGGTGAAAGTTTCGTAAAATGTAATTTGTGCCAGGCATAAGCAAATCAATTGGGGTAAGTTTATTTTTTGGATTATTGGGTCGAAATATTTTTTTATGGTATAAGTACTAATAGGGATAGTACTTATATGCATATATCCACAAATACATATTAACGAATTACCTACGAGTATATCTTACGATACACTGGCTCAATCATATAATAATTTATTGAAGATAACAGAAAAAGATGTAAATTGTACTTTATTGTCATAGCAAATGAAGAACTTTTATTCGTAAAAAAAATGACTCCCATATGTACATTCGGATTCACAGGTTATATTCACAGTGAATAAGAAATCACGTTCAAAGTTATAGCTGTGAACATAAATTCACGACTTAGCCCAACTCTATCTGCAACTGCGTCTGTTTTTTCTGCGAATTGCCGTGCATTGCAAACTCAGCTGCACGGGCACTGCGATTCATGGGAAGATTATTAAGCTGGGCTCCAGGGTCATGTGATGAGTTCATGACTGAGGGGTAATCAATCTTGCACAAATAATTCCATTTTATTAAAACTAAACAACCACTCTAATAAATAAAAATAAAAATACTAATTCTTTTGCGATTAAGTAAAATTAGAAATTATTCATTCTTATTATAAATAGAAATTACTTTGAGAATAAGTTGAGTTTTTTAGATGAATTCTTTTTGAACAACTGTTTCAAAGCATAGCTGAAGTGTATTGTTAGATGCAGTATGGTTCTCCTACCTTTATTCTACTTAAAACGGTTCTTTAGTCGAGGCTCTCGAACATTAAGCAATATTTCTTTGCAACCAGCTCGATCCCTTTACAGTTACAAGGTATGTAAGTTTAGGTTCCTTGTCAATTGCTCTCTTAGGTGTGTTCTTCTTTTACAATGGTGTCCGTTCCTAGAACTAGAAGATTTTTCGTGTATATATCTTTAGATATCTTCTTATCTCTACTTCTTATGACCGTCCTCCTTACTGAACGTCTTTTTGACTCCGGCCTTTTTCAGATTAGTGGCATCACCAACAGCTTAGGTAGGCAGCTAGATCTCATTTTCTCATTCGACACCCATTATTCATTGGTTACCGCGATTAACCATCTTCTCTGCACCCTTGATCATTATCACCCCCTCCTCGTTCTTGCATTTTCGTATGAAAACGACAACATTACCGTTTATTCTGAGAACTTCCTCTCTCTTTCAATTTCCGTAAAGCTGACTTCTTTATACTTAATAACCTAGTCAACAACACAATTGCAATTATTTAAAGTTTGGTAACTTGTTTAAAGTGCGTGTATCTGGTTGTTTAAAGTACCTTTTTTTAGCGATGCATCAAGTTTTTCGCGTATAACCAACGTAACCCTTAAACTCGCCAGAGACAATCAGAGTAGATATATGCTGTCCAAACGGAAGTTACTTGAAACCTCACCGGACCACGTATCAACAACCAAGCGCGTCTCATCTTTCCATACAACATCAAAAATGGCTGTAGGGAATATGACTACAGCTGAATTAAAACAAATTCTGGATGAATGCATTGCCTCAAAGCTAAAAGATATCGCCACCAAACAGGTTGTTATAGCTGTTACATCCGAGATCCAGATACTCTGAACGCACAACACCTACCTGCTTAACCGTCTCTCTGACATGGAGAGCTACTGTCAACTTCTAGAAAGGCAACTAGATGTTCTAACACGCAAATGCAACGAAGATTCTGTTGTTGTGCACTTTCTCGCAGAAGGTAAAGCCGATAAAATTGACTTTGCCAAACAAACTTCTACCGGCCTTCTCCACCTACAAGAAAATACAGTACTCCCGGTGAAAAATGCACAAGAGTTCACTAATCACAACACAAACAAGTCAACCGTTGTTCTGAGTTTTCACTCAGGTGGGCGAGGCAGATGATCGACGCCGCACCAAAACTGAGAGGATCTGGTATTGTGATTCACCGCGAGCAATCCTTACTTAATAGGCAAAAGCGGAAATCACTCTACAAAATACAGACGAGTCTTCTTGATCTCACACCGACCGCAAATAAATAATTTCTCGTTTGACTATCACTTTTCACGTGGATTGATAATCAAAACAAACGAACAGCGGTCATTTGTCAAACAAACAGTGCGCTGAAGTTTTTCGACGGCAACAACAATACTACTGATGGTTTGTCAACTAATAACATCAATCACGTTGGTGAGGCGCTACCTGTGGGTCATGTGTGGCGCATGCAATCGAGTTGCGCGCACTCTAGAAGCGAGTTAAACCAAACTCCTCCGCGATCTCCATTTCCTTAGTAAGTGGAACAGTTCAAACGGAGCTGGACTCAACCATTCCTGCGAGCCAACTGCACACGTCCGTTCCTGTGAAATAGTTTCGACTCTCGTTCAGCTCAACTCAACCAATTTCGACTTTTGTTCGTCTGAAGAGTAACTATCGCGTCATCCAGCATTCTTCGATCGTCGTTCACCGCCACTCCGGCCAAACTTATTAGATCGTCGTAAAACCTTTTGTTATTTCACTAACCTTTACTACTTTAATTAATAAAGCACTTTTATAATTTAGTACTAGCATTTGTTTCGTTAGATTATTTCCGCGACATTCAGACTCCAACAATTGGTGACCCCTCGCTCGCTATATTGGCCTCCCCCAACGCGAGTATGTCGACGCCACATACTGGCCATCCGACCGTCGCCACATTTTGGTTCTTCCAACGCGAGTACGACTGTCGCCTACATCCACGCGACATCTAAGTCCCTACACATGCAGAAAATCGAGGTCATCATAGACATCAACCTAGGTAGGGTAGTGTTGCCGTCTGCCAAAGTAGTTTTTTTCCAAATAATACTATTGATTTAAATGTTTTATGTTACAATTGTTCTGGTGTGAAAAAAAAATTACTTGTCCCTGATTTTTTTTTAAGTTTATCTTGAAATTCGATATTATAATTTTATTAGAAACGCATCTCGAAGATGGTAAAGAATATGGTTTTTTAAAATACTTCAAAAATTATAGTATAAAATGTATTCCCACAACAGGAACTAACACTCGCGGTAGAGCAAGTGGTGGTATTTTATGCGCAATCAAGAATAATTTTAGTAGTTTTATAAATTTCAAATTTATAGGAACGAAACTTTTAATTGAGATATGTTATAGGCATGACTGCTTATATATTTTACCAGTTTATTTGAATTGTAACAGTTGGTCACATGTTTTCGAAGAGCTCTACGGTTTTCTGAATGAATGTTATTTACGAAATGTTATGGTACTTGGCGATCTGAAAGGTAGAATAGGTAACTTCCAGAATCCAACTTCTCTGGTTACATACTGCGTAAATAGTTTTAATAGTGCTAGACGGTCCTTGGGTGATATTTTGAATGCGTGCGCTAAACATCTTATAGATTTATTGGAAGATTTTGGCTTTGCTGTCTTAAACGGTGTGACTGAAAGCGACAATAGAGGCGATCTTACCTTCGTATCTGGTCAGGGTTGCTCTGTTATTGATTATTGTTTGGCCCAAGGAGAATGGTTAAGTATTATAAATGATTTTGAAGTAGTTTCACCTATATTTTCATCACATCTGCCCTCGTCGACTTCCCTCAAGTTTAAAAGCATCGAATTACCTACCCCATGGAGAGTCAGTGATAGATTAAAATGGTTAGCCAATAAAGTAGATCTGTATACGCGACGGCTCAATCAGCAGGCAAATCATTTTCCAGAGATGAATAATCTCTGCTGTAATCAGTTGGCGGAAATACTCTCCTAAGGTATTAAAAACTTAGCTGTTAACAGTAGCACTGCGCATAGGCCAATAAGAAATACAAACAGCTGTGTAAAATAAAACAAGGCAACTTTATTAGGGGTATAGCAGATAGCCTAGAAACGTCAAATGATTCGAAGTCATTTTGGCGAAAGGTGGGCCTGTTAGGTGGTTGTAAGTCGGTTTCTTCACATGCCATTTGCATCGAATCACTTGGTGCGTATTTTAAAAGACCCCTTACATCCGAATCGGATAATTCCAATTTTCAATATGCATTGCCTAATGTTCATATTGCCGAATTGGATGAACCGATATCACTTTTAGAGCTGCAATCTGCCCTTAAAAGCATAAGAAAGAATAAGGCTCCAGGAATTGATGGGATTCCAGTGGAATTTTTCAAGAATTCGACTCTAGCCTTTCAAGAAGCTCTCCTAGTTCTATAGAATAAAATCCTTGCTGAAGAGATCCAGACTTCTTCCTAAAATCTATAATCTTTGCCATTTTCAAGAAAGGTGACATCAATGATCCGGGTAACTATAGGGGGATATCTATACTCAGTAGCCTTCGCAAAGTATTTACTCAGATCTTATATAAGAGATTAACCAGCTGGGTCGAAGCTAATCACCACCTTAGTATTTATCAAGCAGGTTTTCGTGTAGGTATATCAAGAGTAGACCAAATATTTGCATTGGAGAGCATTGCCAGGAGATATACCAGCAAGAAAAAAAAGCTTTATGCTTTTTTTGTCGATTTTAAGGCAGCATTCGACACTATCAACAGAAACTCGCTTATATATAAATTGTCTAAGATCGGCTTATCATCAAAATTCTTACGGGTATATAAAAAGCTAATCACGAATACGTCAGCTGCAGTGTCAAATGGAGATATTGTCTCCTCCTTTCTTAAGACTGACACAGGTGTTCCTCAAGGATGCGTTCTCAGTCCAATATTGTTCGCACTTTTTATTGATGATGTGTCTGATTATTTGCCTGGTGGGGTCAATTTCGGAGGTGTAGATGCTAAAGTTTTGCTTTACCAGACGATTTCGTAGTTCTAGCAGAAAGTCCATCTACTTTGCAGCTACAAATTAACAAGTTAAAATGCTACTCCGATACCTGGGATTTGAAAATCAACACTACCAAATCTAAAATCATGGTCTTTGAATCATCTTCGCGTAGGAGGGTGTCACGAGAAAAGTGGTATCTGGGGAATGAGCTTATTGAAGTAGTCAAACAATTTAAATATCTACGATTCGTTATCACCCACAACCTAGACTTGCGTCCTCATATAAAAGAGAAAACGGTGGCAGCTAAAAGGGCTATCAATATTATGTGGAGGAGGTTTTTGTAATCAGCGCGTAGATATAACTTCCAAATTCAGAGTATTTGATGCTTCCATTAAGTCTTGTCGTTGCTACGGCAACCAGGCCTTCGGATTCCAACATCTTGAAGAGTTTGAATACATTCAACGCACTTTTTGCACTGGAATGAATTGGAGAAATTGATCTATGCCAAAAACAACTTAGGGGAACAGCTAAACTGTACAGTCGGTCAATATCGGACACATCTTATTCCGAACTGAAAAAGGAGTTAATCAAGGTGTTTAAAAGAAACATTAGTACAGCAGACGTATGCATGCAGCTCCAAAAACGAATAAAAAAACAAACGAAAGTTATAGGGAGTGCATTTATATTATGAAGGAGATGGCGCGAGACGTGGTGGATGACAGTTCTTTAATTCAATTCATCATCAACAGTGTTTTAGATAAAAAAGAAAGCAAAATCATTTCATTTCATTTATTATAAACTTTGTATCTTTTACATTATACTGTAACAATTTTTATGATAGTAAAAGTGTAATTACAGAAAAAATATTATTACATACGAATGAAGTTTAATTAAGAGAGAGAAGTAATGATATAATTCCTAAATAAAGCTATGATACTAATTATTATATATTTAAATTATGTATGAAATAACAACAGTTAAATAAATTCATATAACAATTATAAATAAATTTCAAGCTAATTTCAAAATTCTACCTATTAGCCAGATAACGAAATAGATATTCATCAAATCGATCATTATTGTGCAGCCTTCTAATGCTGAGGGGCAATGCATTCCAAAGGCGGGCAGCAGGAGTGAAAAACTGACGCTCGGTAAGGTTCCAAAATAGAGGGTGAGCGAGATGACCGAAATAAATGTATCTTTTCATGCAAATATGGTGGTTGTTTACTGATAATGATTTTATGCAAATAAGACACGAAAAAGCACGGACGAGAATTTTGTTGCGAAAAGCAACTATAAGTTTTCTTTTCATTCCGGGACTCAGGCTACAGAAAATTTGGAACCCATAAGTAATAAGTGGAAGAATTAAGGTTTTTACTAGCATTAATCTTGTATCTTGCGGCGTGATATACTGAGATAGTAATAAGTTCCTTAAACAACCATACACTTTACCAATAATTGGCTGAATATGATCTTCGCTTTGTCAATATACTCAATTTCAGAAGTTCCAAAATATATCTTTGTATCCAGTTCATTTTTGTTTATGACTAAACTGTCCAAAGTGAAACCTGCTTGAAGTCCTCATTTAATCGATGAGCTCCATCTTCAATTAGGCCCAGCTTACAGCTTAAATAAATTTGTACATCATCAGCGTATATGTGTATCGCACTGTTTGTAACTGACAGCGGAAGATCATTAATGAAGATGGAAAACAACAATAGACCTAAGCTTGACCCTTGCGGTACTCCAGTTGACACATTTAAAAATGTAGATACTTTGTTTTTCAATACTACGGCTTGTTTCCTTCCTTCAAGATAAGAAGCTATAAGTTTGCAACTGTTAGAGAGAAGCGGTATATCCTTTCAAGTTTTCGTACCAGCTGTGAGTGGTTGACCATGTCAAACGCCTTGCTCGACACAGGAGAATTAGAAACTACACAATGTATTAACATTTACCTCAATATAATCCACATCGGGAAACATAGGCGAAGTAGTCGGTGTGGAGTGAGATTTTGCAAAAGCATTGTTAAGTTGATCGGGATCTAAATTATACAAATCCTCTTTATTCTTTCGGCTAACACCTACTTCATGCAAATTATTCCAGAGTATTTTTGTAGGCAAGCTATTGCTGAACCGATTTGAATAGTACCGTCATTTAGCTTGTCTAATTTTCGAATTCACTACATTACGTAAGGCACGAAAGGTTTCATACCACTCCGGCAATTTGAAGCGCTTCCACCTATTGAAGGCTAGGTCGAGTCTATTTTTAAGATCTAGAATCTCTGCAGTAAACCAGGATACATTGCAGTTTTTAACGTGCTTAGTCATGAGTGGAACATGGGTGTTGAACAGGGTTTGTATTTGATTTTGCAAATAACTAACTTGTGAGTCGGGTGAGGACATACAATACAATATAAGTGCTGCCAGTTTACTCTCAAAACATCTTCCTCCAAAAGATCATAATTAACATTTTTAAAGTTCCTGTATGAGTAGTTTTGTCTGGCAACACTTCGTTTTATTAAAGATCGCGAACACTAAATCGTGTTTCGAGAAAGCAGGAGCGGATAGTTGATTATATAGTAGTGTTCCAAATGAATGAAGTAACAAATTACCGTGGATTTGCCTTTCTGAACTCTAATACTAACATTTTCACATCGATTCTGCAAACACGGTTAGAGGAATGGATACAAGTAAAAGAGCTCCTTAGTGAATTTCAAGCTGGTTTCCGGGCAGGATACTCGACTGTGTATCACATTTTCACCTTGTTAAACATAGCACATTTCTACATCGAAAGAGAGAAAAAGCTGTTTGCCTTTTTCGTCGATTTTAAGGCAGCTTTCGACACGATAGACCGCAGGGCCTTATTTTACAAGCTGTTCAGATTTGCAATGTCATACAAATTTATTAAGGTGTTTCAGAGCATGTATGAAGGCACAACGTCGAGTGCTTGGGATGGGGAAAATCTTTCGGAGAACTTCGAGACCTATGGAGGGCTTAAGCAAGTATGTGGACTCAGCTCAGATTTGTTTGCATTGTTTATTGATGATTTGTTTGATTTTTTTACCGGTAGGGATTACCTTTGCAGGGATTCTTATAAAGGTACTGACGTATGCCGATGACATCGTCATCCTAGCAAAGTCAGCGGAAGCTATGCAGCTAATGATAAATCGACTTCTTGAATATTGCAACACCTGGAATCTGACTCAGCAAATCTAAAATGATGATTTTTCGAAGAGGTCATGGGCGCTATGCGAGAAACGAAAAAATGTACTATAATGGACAAGAAATTGAAATTGTAAAAAAGTACAAGTATTTGGGTGTACTGATATTCAGCGATGGAAGTTTTGAAAAACATTTATCGGATAAACTTGCAAGTTCTACAAACGCCATGAGCGCAACTTGGAAAAATTCTATGAGTAGCGGTCTTGTTCAGCCAAGTACGAAGTACAAAGTTTTTAAAGCTACGGCCAAATCTATTTTATGTTATGGAGCGCAGGTTTTGTGGAATCGGATTCTATAGAAAAGCTGTTAAAACGGCTTTTTAGGCTGCCACAAGCTACACCAAACTATATGTTATATGCAGAAACAGGACTATCTCCACTTTATATAGCCATACTTAGACTGCATTTTGAATATATTTTGAAGATATTGTTATGGGATAGCAGAAGAATTCCGAGAAAAGTTGCCGAATATGTGATCACCCGAAAGTCTTACTGGTTCAAAAAATGGCTAGACCTAGCAGATTTTTGTAACTACCCCGTAGAACTGTCTATGGAAAATATTTCAAGTTGGATAGGGAAGCTATATCTACTATTGCAAAATTTGGATGAAAAGTACCGCCAACAGTTTCTTGATTCAGCCAGGGCTTCATTACACCGGAACTATTACATTCGTCTCGAATATAACCTTGAAGACAAAAATTATTTTCGAAACGACATGAGTGTTGAATCCATTTCTATGATCTTCAAAGCAAGAGGAGAGCTGTTAAATGTATATTATATTCCGCATAGGAAGACTTACCACTGTTATGTTCTCTTTGCAGCATTGGGGGAAAGAGAGGAAATAAGGCATTTTTTATATGTTTGTCCAGTGTTGAAGGAGATAAGGAGAACAATATGGGGAGAAAATATCTTGTGCGTGGAGCAAATGCTGCAAATTTTAAATGCATTGAATTGGGAAAAGCTCTGCAATTACTGTAAATTAACTTTAGAGTATAGAAAAAGAATTATGGAGGAAGATTTTTAAATGTATGTGTTAGCTTAGTTAATTTTTTACTTAATGAAATGTCAATCTGCCAGACGACAACTACGCCATTGCCTTATTCAATGTTGTAAAATGTTTGTTAAGCATTTTAAGTGAAAATAAAATTGGTTTGAAATGAAATTGAAATAGTAGTGTTTCAATGTTGTCATTAACTAAAAACAAGTCTAGTAGTGTACTAGATGTATCAGTAAAATTTGTGGGAACTTCAGTATTGAGAGGATACAAACTTAATGTTTTTACATTATCAACAAATGTTGCTGAAACTTCACTTCTTGAGAGGTTGGAATTAAAGTCCCCACAGATAATAATTTCGGCAAATGTTGATGAAACACTTTCAATCACTGATAAGAAGTTGTTTTTTTTTTTTTTTTCTGTGGGTAGGTGAAAAATCTTCCATAGACACTATGAGAATAGCAAGCGCGTGCTCATAGTAGTGTCAGATTCTTACTGACTAAAAAAACACCACCCTTCGATATAAATTTGTTAGATATCGCAACTAAGTATTAACTTATCAAGCAATTTTTCTATAATGAAACAAAACGTTTGGCAGGTTACTTTCCACTGAAAGATCCTGCATATTCTTTAATCTAGACGCGGTTAATCATAATCTCGCCAAGTAGAAAGGTTTCGTCCTTTGTAGTCGGCGCAATAAATTGCTTTCATCCAAAATTTTTAGGACTGTATTGTTGACATGTCCGGTTAGTCGATTTCTATGCTTTCTCGCGAAGCTTCTAGTTTCAACTTCGATTGTCGGAATTCCGAGATCACTGTGGACATCGTCGTTTCTAATATACCACGGTGCTTGGACAATTTCTCTTAGCACTGTATTTTGAAAAGCTTGTAAAATATTTGCATTTGTTTTCTTGGTACAACCCCAAAGTTGTATACCGTAGTTCCACACCGGCTTTAGCACTTGGTTGTATAAAAGTAGTTTGTTCTCAATACTGAGGTGGGAATGATTTCCGAGTAACCAGTACATTTCTGTATATTTGATTTCGAGTTCTTTACGTCTCATTTTCACGTGCGATTTCCAGTTCAACCTTGCGTCGAGTCTCATTCCCAGGTATTTGGCCTCATTTGCAAAAGGTATTCGGGACGAGTTTAGGAAAATTGGCAAGTCATTAGTTTTCTTGTAAGTGAAATTCACGTGAACAGATTTAGATTCGTTGAGGGCGATCCGCCAGTCCCTCGTCCATTCATTTACATTATTCAGTGCGTTTTGCAGTTTTGCAGTCGTTTCTTCGATTGTTTTACCTACTCCTAGGATAGCGGTGTCATCGGCAAATGTAGCAAGCATAGTGCCACCTTCGTTCGGTATATCAGGGGTATATAACAAATAGAGAAGGGGCCCAAGAACGCTTCCTTGCGGTACGCCGGCCGAAATTTCTTTGAGCTCGGAGTATTCGATTCCATGTCTAACACGAAAGAGTCTATTCCCGAGATATGATCATGAATATCGCATAAGCATATTTCAAGCCATCATGCCACACCTTGTCAAAGGCTTGCGAGACGTCAAGAAATACGCTTGAGCAAATCTTTTTTTTCTTCAAATGCTTTCTCGATTACGTCAGTAATTCTATGCACCTGGTCAATCGTCGAATGCTTACTTCTGAACCCAAACTGGTGGTCAGGGATAAGATTATTTTCTTCTATAACCGGTTGGAGACGCCTTAGTAAGTTTAGGTTAGGTATGTGGGCTGGCAGCGAGGGACGCTCTCTGCCACACTCAGGTCAGCGTTGACCCATTGTGGTACCCGTGGGGGAAAAAGTAATCCCTTACTAAAATAATAAATAATCCTTACTAACTCAGTCACTTACTTCGTTTCTGCATACAAACCACCCTGATGATTTGATGAAGTTCAACATCTTTTCTGTTGAAACGCCGGAGAGTTCCTCGAGATCCTGGAAGAAATATTTACCAATGAACTTTTTCCTGGAGTGTTGAAGACTCGGACAGTGGCACAGGAAGTGGGTTGTGTCCTCTAAAACTTCCTAGTCACCACAGCCTCTGCAGAGTAAGACGCCTTAGTAATATCCTCTCGAAAATTTTGGATATGATTTCAAAGTTTGGAAGAAGCGAAATTGGTCTATTACCTCATTTGGCGGTTTTCTTGGCTTTAAAGCAATTATGACTTCCGCAACTTTCCATTGGCTCGCACGTGTTTTAATCTGAGCGCAGCATTTACAATATGGAGAAGCTTACTTAATGCTTTTCTCGGTAAAACTTTGAGAATTTCTCCGGTAATCAAATCATAACCAGGAGATGTCTTAGGTTTTAGTTTCTCGACCTCATGTCTGAGTTCAACATCTTTTCTGTTGAAACGCCGGAGAGTTCCTCGAGATCCTGGAAGAAATATTTACCAATGAACTTTTTCCTGGAGTGTTGAAGACTCGGACAGTGGCACATGAAGTGGGTTGTGTCCTCTAAAACTTCCTAGTCACCACAGCCTCTGCAGCGTAAGATGCCTTAGTAATATCCTCTCGAAAATTTTGGATATGATTTCAAAGTTTGGAAGAAGCGAAATTGGTCTATTACCGCATTTGGCTGTTTTCTTGGCTTTAAAGCAATTATGACTTCCGCAACTTTCCATTGGCTCGCACGTGTTTTAATCTGAGCGCAGCATTTACAATATGGAGAAGCTTACTTAATACTTTTCGCGGTAAAACTTTGAGAATTTCTCCGGTAATCAAATCATAACCAGGAGATTTCTTAGGTTTTAGTTTCTCGACCTCATGTCTGAGTTCCCTTAGCGTTGCACTTGTGAGCGTTAAATCGTCAGATGGTAAATCCAGCCTATTGAGGTTGCCGTAAACCATCGTACAGTTTAAGGGTTTCTTTCAGGTGGGCCGCAAAGACGTCCGCTTTTTCTTTATCTTTCCTTGCCCATTCATTTTGATTTAATTTGATTGGCGGCGCGGGGACTTTGGGCCTTTTGGTGCCTTTTAAAGCTTTCCAAAGTGAATAATTGGAAGCTTTTTTCGCTGTTAAACCTTCAAGGCAAGAGCCTATTGCACGATTCTATATATTAATTGCCATTTTTTACGTGTTTTTCTTTTTTCCTTGGCCAATTCTTTTATTTCCGGAGGATATCGCAAACCGTAGCTGTCCGGCGTTTTCCTTGGATTGGGCGTATTATTCTAAGAGGCGAGCTGTACGATCTCAACGAAGCGATCAACTTCAACCGCAAGTTCATAGGATGTCGTAAGTTAAACGCTCAGTACTACATTATCTTCAATTTCATTCCTAAAGCCTTCCCAGTTAGTTGTTCGACTAGTTAATCTAAAATAACCGGGGAATGATCAGACAGATCAAAGCTCTCTTTAACTTTTATATGGTTGGTATATATTCTTTTCACAACGAAAAAATCGATCAGGTCAGGTATATCAGTCGGTTTACCCGTCGAATGGAAATCACAACTGTACTCCATACCTGCCCCATAGAGCATTCTACCTTTTTTCGAGCTGTATCTTGAGCTCCAGAACGTATGTTTCGCATTAAAATCGCCGCCAATAATGAAATTAGGTTTCAGCGATTCAAACAAATTAGTAAAATCACTTTTTTCAAGCGCGAAACGCGGTGGACAGTAGATAGATGAGGTTTTAAGAGTACGCTGACTATTTTTAACTCGAATCGTGCACAGTTGCAAAGTTTCAAGCTCTATCTTTAGGTCTTCGGATTGTTCAATGCAGTCTTTAATAAACAAGGATGGGTGACAAGCGTAGTAATCATTATAGCCTTTTATTTTTAAATGCGATTCGTTTTTTACGTGGGTTTCAGAAGTCAAGCAAATATCAATATCTTTTCCACGCATGAAGATTCCCAATTCGTCAAGTTTTTGCAAAAGTCCGTTTGCATTTCAAGTACATATATTTAACATTCGTTTTTCATTCATATTCTAGATGAAGTACGCGTTTTTCGCGAAGTATTTTTAAGCTTAACCAGCCTATGGAGAACAATTTTATTTATTTTGCTTTGTTTTTCAAATTTCTCGAGAATAACCGACAAAACATAAGAGACAGGGTCCGTCGAAATTTCAAGGTTTTTTTGTTTCTCGGATGCCGCGGCCTGTTTGCCGGGTGCTTTCCCTTACAATTAGCACAGGTTGCAGAGGTTTGTTTATTTACTCCACAAACTTTCAAACTTTATTTTTTACAGTACATTTGCGTATGGTTAAATCCTTGGCAACGTTTGCACTGCGGAATCATCATTAAATTTCTACGCATGGGCTCGATTTTGACCACGATATTTAGTATAGCTCTAATTCGGTAAATATTGTTGATATTATCAGACTTATCGAAGGTAAGCATCTTTGAGACCCGATACGTTTCGCGTGCAAGCTCTTCTTCGTCTGTGTGATATTCCCGACTAGCTAATCGTGCTGGAGTACATTCGCATTCTTTCTGGATATGTGTGTTCCTTAGGGACTTTTTTTCTTCTTTTAATAAGTCTATCTCTTTCTTTAGATCTTGATAGTGTAGATCCATTTCGTTAAGCTTGATTCGGAGTGTTTTATTTTCTTCCTCAAGACTTTTATATTTCGCTGTGTCCTGAATTTCGCGCGATGGCGCTCCCGGTGGACTTCTTTTCCCGAAGTTATTCGATCTTGGTGGAGGAGATCGAGAAACACCCCATTATACTAAGAGACTCACATCACTTCGCAAGACTGGTTGTCAGCAATGTGCATCAACGTACACTTCATGGAGGACAGCATATCATGATAGCAGAGATTAGAAGCAAATACTGGATCACCAATCTAAAGCGACTAATCAAATCAGTAATCCACAACTGCGTCCGATGTCACCGATATAATTCCAAAATGCAATAGCAACTGATGGGAAATCTTCCCAAGGAACGCGTTATAATTTCAAGACCATTCACCAACACTGGGGTGGACTACGCAGGCCCGATAGAGATAAAGATGTGGAAGGGTAGATGCAAATTTCGTGTAAAATTCAAATATGACCAGAAATTGAAGTAAACAATTTTACATTATCTTAAAGGTAGCAGAAATTTCTGGTCATTCGTAAAAAATGTAAAAAATTGTGCCTCATCTTCCATCCCAACGCTCGTTTACAATGACATTCCAGCTGTCAGCTCTTTAGACAAGGCAAATCTGCTTGCAGCTCAATTTGCTGCAAGCTCTACACTCCCAGATTGTGCCCTGCGTCCCCCTGTACTTGAGCGCGTTGGATATTCTATGGGACAAATCCAATTTCGCACTCGTCCAGTAGCAAGAGTACTTAAAGATCTTAACATTCACAAATCCACTGGTCCAGATGGTATCTCGCCCATAATTCTGAAAAGGTGTTCTTCCACGCTGGCAAAACCACTGCGTAAGCTTTTTCATCTATCCTACTCCTCTGGACTCTTTCCGAGTAGATGGAAAACAGCATTTGTCCAGCCCGTCCCTAAAAAAGGCGAATCTTCTCCTCCCTCCAATTACCGACCCATTGCACTTACGTCCCTTCTTTCTAAGGTCATGGAACATGGAAACGCTGATAAATTGTCAGCTTATGAAATATCTTGAATCCCGAAAGCTTTTTAATGACCGGCAGTACGGCTTTCGTAGCAAAAGGTCCACTGGTGATTTGATGGTATATCTCACCGAAAAGTGGAACCAATCTCTCCATCACTCTGGTGAAAGTAAGATTGTTGCGCTTGATATTCACCCTTATTGCGAAGATCAACTATCAACCAATAATTGGAATTTTTCAATCAATTTTATTATATGGTATTGCGACTGTCAACTATCAATGGATTGCTGATCAATTGAGAATTTGTATCAATTGCCGATTGTGACTGCAAAAATCAGTATTGTGAAAAAAAATTTTCATCGACTTTCTTGTCATTTATCAATTTTTCTTTTAATCGCAATTTTGTAGTCGATGGGTTGGTGCTTGCTAGAAAAATTACAAAAATGTGAGTTTTGAAGTGTTATAAGTGACAAAATTGTATTTTTTTTCTTCGCAATAAGTGCGACTTCTAAGGCATTTGACAGAGTTTGGCATCCAGCTCTTTTGTCGAAAATGCGTGCATTTGGTATCGATGAATCGCTTCTTCAATGGATTAAAAACTACCTTTCGGGTCGTTCAATACAAGTTGTCTTCGACGGCTTCAGGTCTGCAATTCACCATATAAATGCTGGTGTTCCCCAAGGCTCCTTTTTGTTTCCGACTCTCTCTCTTTTTATTAATCTCTTGTCTGCTACTTCTAATCCAATACACTCCTTCGCTGACGACATTACTCTCAGCTTCTCATATTCGTTTGCAGACTCATGGCCCTGCTCTTCGGCTGTGGAACTGGAGCGGCAACATATGTTAAGCTCATTAAATACCGATCTTGACAGCATAATTAAATGGGGTACAAAGAACAGAGTGGAATTAAATACTTCAAAAACTCAATGCTGTCTTCTGTCGCTCAAGCGAAACCCAAACCCTCAGCCGTTATCAATGAATGGCACTTGCATCTCCGAAACCGAAAAACTTTCCATTCTCGGTATGTGTGTTAACGACAACTAACGTTGGAATGATCACATATTTGATGTCGCCAAGAACGCTGCGAAATGTTTAGGATTCCTTAAACGGTGCAAGAAATACTTTACCCCCTCTGATCTGGCTGGGATATATAAGGCATACATCCGCCCTAAGCTCGAGTATAACGCCCACATCTGGTCTGGTGCACCTAAAATCACATTGCACCTATTAGATCGGAAATCGTGCGTTAAAACTAATAGGGGACAGAAAGATTGCTGAGTCTATAGACTCGCTTGAACACCGAAGAAATGTTTCCTGTCTTTCTTTATTTTATCGATTTTTGTTACAAGCAGTGCTTGAGCGAAATAGTCAGTTGCATTCCACCCCTTCAACAGTTCTCTCGCAATACTCGCCACGCCCTGAATGCTCATCAGTTCAAGTTGTGTTTTTCCTTCTCATTATAACCCACAAGCATTTAAAACCAATGTGCACCGGTTTCTCCTCTTATCTCCTCCTAACTATCCTACCGCCCGCGCTGTATTTTAACATATTACGGGTAGCCATAATCCCTTGTGCGCGTGCAAATTATAAAAAAAAAAAAAAAAGCAAGATGACGAAGGGGTACATAGCTGTCTTCGTCTGTCTATCAACAAAGGCGATACACATTGAAGCAGTTAGCGACCTCACCGCAGCAGCGTTCATGGCAGCATTCAGGAGATTCGTGGCACGAAGAGGAATATGTTCCAATAGGTACAGCGATTGCGGAACAAATTTTAAGGGAGCAGCTACTGAGCTTGTTGGTTGAGGCCCAGGTTCACCCGAACTGTAGCGCCACCTAAGTAAGTAAGTAAGCTACTGAGCTGAACAAGCACAGCATACACATCTCCAGTGAGTGGTCAGCTGAAGTATCTGCAAGTCTGAGAGCACAAAACACCAAATGGCATTTCAACCCACCAACGGCACCACATTTTGGAGGGCTTTGGGAAGCTGGTGTCAAATCTATTAAACACCACTTTAAAAGAACAGTCGGGACATCCAGGCTCAGATTTGAGGAATATGCTACACTACTCGCTCAAATAGAAGCATGCCTCAACTCAAGGCCGTTATGTCCAATGACGTCCGACCCCAATGATCTGGCGGTTATCACTCCGGGACATTTTTTGATCGGATTACCATTAATTGCACTGCCTGAAAGAAATGTGATGGACAAGAACATAAACAATCTCGATAGGTGGAGATACATACAACGCCTGACACAAGAGTTCTGAAACAATGGAGCACAACTTACCTGAATCAACTTCAACAACGACCGAAATGGCTTATGCAACAGCCGAGCATCAAAATCGGAGACATAGTCCTGGTCAAGGAGAATAATCTTCCGCCGTCGTCGTGGGTACTCGCGCGCGCAATCGAACTGCATCCCGCTGCAGATGGTCTAAGCGCGTGGTGACCAGAAGGACTAAGAAAGGAGTCCTTAAACGTCCGATAGCGAAACTATCCCCCTTGCCGGTAACTAATCCGTCGAACGAATCGAATGTAAAGACATTTTAAACAAACAGAATGTATAAAAAGAACTTACATCATCTAATAAATTATTATCAAAAAAAATAGACTATAAGTGAATTACATATAACCCTAACCCCACAAGAAAATAAATCTTCATCCCAATCTGCAAGATCAACCGACTTCCCACTGAAGTTAATTATGGATAGCCAACCGAAACAGCTAAATATTATTTAGGTTTTATTTTATATCTATGTATTAAGACAAAAACGAAAATTTTTATCTTTCTCGGTCGACACTTAAAAACATCACAACCCGACCGAAGGAACACGAAGATGCGAACAACAACAACCAATAAGAACGATAAAAAGTAGCAAAAATAAAACCACATCCACAACACTAGAGGTCACAATTCCGAGATCCTGAAGAACACCAAAGACATATCACGTTGGCGGGCCAGGAGCATGTTGCGTCCCAACAAAATGAACAGAAACTTGCAAGAAGGAAGTGTGTGTTTGCAGGAAGCTAGTTACTCAAATGTAGCTAAAACACGCCAGCACACCAAGTGCTTAACCTTACGAGTAACTAGCTCTAATGCACACAACACAAATAAATAAACAAATTTAAAACACAATAAATAATTCGCAAAAACACCACTCACGACACACCGCAACGAGTTTAGATATCTGGGGTCTATAATAGCGAAGCAACTTATAATGACGACATCAATTTTCGTGTAAGTGTAGGATGGATGAAGTGGCGGGAAAACACCGGTATTTTCTGTGACCGCAAAATACACCCTAAGTTGAAAGGAAGGGTCTACACCGCAGTTGTGCGTCCAGCGCTCACATACAGTTTACAATGTTGGAACATGTACAAGAAATATAAGAGTAAGTTAACAGCAACTGAGATGAAGATGCTTCGCATGGAGTTATAAAGCTTGATCAAATAAGAAGTTCGAAGATCCGTGGAAGCCTTCACGTCAAAGAAACCTTACAAAAAATAGAGCGTGTCTGGCTCAGCTGGTATTACCACGATTAAAGAAGAGATCATTTGAACCCCGATAAAATGGGAATATCAATGAACGTTCCAAAAACGCGAAGGATGGGCTGGCCTATAAATGCCTCGATCAGACAAATTCAACAACACCAGCATTTAATTTGCCTTAGTAATGAAGTGATCCAAAATCGTGAGGCCTGCCGATATTTTCTGTGGTCAAACAGGCGAACCCCATATTCTGATCAGTAGAAATGCATTGCTTGTTTTTAGATCATAACCTCGCCGAAATAGGAAGAAGACGACAAAATTTGCAGATCTCTATTTCAGGCCGAAAATTGGCCTTCATTAATCCTTTTCTTGTTTTTACGACTGAGTGTAATTCTTCCACAATGTCACTTTTCTAGACAAAATTCGGTTAAATTCTTTCCAATAAAAAGGATTTTTTTTACTTATACGAGTCGGAAATCTGATTTTTATTTTTTATCATATTTTATTTTGTTACTCTTTTATTTTTATTTAGTTTTTAGATCTCTTCTTTATCTTAGTGGTAAAGAAGTACCTTACATTAAGAGTAAAAGACTTAGAAGTGCATACGTATGTTTATTTTGCTAAGGCTTCTCTTCTTTTTTTTTGTTTTTAAGTCATTATGAAATGATATTTTTAAGTATTATTTTTTTTAATAAAGATACATTTTGTTAACAAAAATCTTAACTTGTAAGTGAGGTTACGGCTGCATTTGTTTGGAAACCTTACTCATACAATCCAATGGGTTAATCGTTGCACGAAATACATATTTTAAACTTTTTCGCTGGCTCCTCGAAAATGGCTCCCCAAAATCTTCATATAGGCTCCTCTTTGAAATTGGAAAACGATAGCACTGCACAAGAGAGTATAGAAAAAGAACGAAAGGATATAGGGAGAAAATGGGAAGTGATAGGAGAGAATGAATTCAACAACCGAAGAGAGTGGTCGTGCAACCTCTGAAACCGTGCCGCTGAACTTTTAAAGACAGGAGGAGATGAGTTGGTAAAGAGCATGCACCAGCTTATCTGCAAAATCTAGTATGCCCGATAAATGGAACCTCAGCATCGTTTTCCCGATCCTGAAGAAAGGAAACCCTCTGAACTGTGCCAACTACAGAGGTATAAGATTGCTCAACATGGCATATACGATCCCGTCTGCTGTATTATGCGAACGCCTAAAACCGATCGTCAAGAACCTGGTAGGTCTTTATCAGTGCGGTTTCAGTCCGGGAAAGTCGACCATTGGACCAAATATGCACACTATAGCAGATCTTGGAAAAAACCCATGAATATAAAACCGATACGCACCACATCTTCATCGATTTGAGTTACACAAAGCCATGTCTAGTCTAGTCTGGCGCAACAGGTCTTTAAGTGCCAGGGCGTAGCTTCTCGCAACCACTCATGTTGTGTGCGTTATATTTTTCACACGAATGGAAGGGACCTACAGTTTAATGCCGAATCCGAACGGCGATTTGAGAAGCTTTTTCGTGACAATAATACTCTCGGATGTTTGTCAGACGCTCGCGAGAGGTGGGACCGTGAAAAAACTTTTTGGTGTTTTCTGGGATTCAAACTTGGAACCTCATGCGTAGTGATCCGACACACTAACCACTTGCGCCACGGCTCCCATGACGCGTTAGCGGAAAGCTAAATTGTTTTATGTCCACTTTTTTTTTAAATTAGTTAATAATCAAGCTTTACTAATTTGAGGATGCTCTTTCCGAATCAGTCCGTTTTGGTGTATCAATTCTTTTTATCAAATAATCTATACCGTCTTTGTTCTAAGAGTCAATTCTTACTTACTTAGGTGGCGCTACAGTTCGGGGTGAACCTGGGCCTCAACCAACAAGCCTCTCCATTTAGCTCGGTCTTTAGCTAATTGCCTCCAGTTGCGCACTCCAAGTTGGTCGAGGTCCCCTTGAACTTGTGCGCGCCACCTACGGCGATAATTCCCTCTACTGCGTCGTCCCTCGGGGTTAGATTCGAAAACTCTGCGGGCCGGAGCGTTGGTGTCCATTCGCTCTACATGTCCTAACCATCTCAGACGTCCAATACGCAGTTTTTTGACTAGGTCGATGTCGCTGTACAGCTCGTATAGTTCGTGATTGAATCTTCTCCTCCAAAACCCGTCAACGCAAACGGGACCGAAAATCTTACGAAGAATTTTTCTCTCGAAGCGACCAAGGATATCTTCATCCTCTTTTAATAAAGTCCATGTTTCAGCGCCGTAAAGCAGGACTGGGATGATCAAGGTCTTATATAGAGTCTCCTTAGTTGTTCGAGAGAGGGCTTTACTGTTGAATTGCCTTATAAGCCCAAAAAAACAGCGATTGGCAAGAGTTATTCTTCGATTGGTTTCTGCGCTGATTTTGTTTGCTGAATTTATAGCAGAGCCAAGGTAGACAAAGTCCCTTACTACCTCGAAGTTATAGCTGCCCACGGTGACGTTTTGTCCAATTCGTCGATGTTGGTTTTCCCTTCTAGTTGACAGCATATACTTGGTTTTGCCCTCGTTTATCGCCAAACCCATTTTGGCCGCTTCCGCCTCAATGCTTGCAAAAGCACCGGTGACAGCCCGCTGAGATCTTCCGATAATGTCTATATCGTCGGCGTATGCAAGCAGTTGTACAGACTTGTAATAGATTGTGCCTCCGGTGTTGGCTTGTGAGTTCCGCACAATCCGTTCAAGTACAATATTGAAGAAGTCACATGACAGCGCGTCACCTTGTCTAAAGCCTTTTTTGACATCAAAGGTCTCGGTGAGGTCATTACCGACCTTGATGGAGCAGCGAGCGTTCTCCATCGTCAGCCTGCACAGGCGGACAAGTTTGGCAGGGATGTCAAAACTAGACATGGCTCTATAAAGCTCTTCTCTATAGATGCTGTCATAGGCGGCCTTGAAATCGATAAAGAGGTGGTGAGTATCGATTTGGAATTCTTGGGTTTTCTCCAGGATCTGCCGAAGTGTGAAGATTTGATCGATGGTGGACTTTCCTGGCCTGAAACCGCACTGATAGGGTCCAATCAGGCTGTTGATAAAAGGTTTCAGGCGTTCACACAATATCGCAGAAAAGATCTTGTACGCGATGTTGAGGAGACTGATGCCTCTATAATTGGCGCAGTTGAGGGGGTCTCCTTTCTTGTGGATCGGGCAAACGATGCTGAGATTCCATTCATCAGGCATACACTCCTCTGACCAAATATTAGAAATGAGTTGGTGTATGCACTCTACCAATTCATCCCCAGCTGCCTTGAAAAGTTCGGCCGGTAAGCCGTCAGGTCCAGCAGCCTTGTTGGATTTTAGCTTGGATATTGCTATCCTCACTTCGTTTTGGTCAGGTGGACGGAAATTTTGACTATCATCGTCCATGTTGAATGGTTCATTCTGCCTGACAGCGGGATGTTGGTCTTCGTCGCCGTTATACAGTCTGCAGAAGTAGTTTTTCCATATTCTCAGCACCGACTGTGATTCTACTACGAGGTTTCCATTTTCATCTCTACAGGTTTCTGTACGGGTATTACTTCTCTGACACGTTCTTTTTACCTTTTGGTAAAACTTCCGTACATTGTTCCTGGAGTATAGACTCTCGATATTCTCAAACGCGCGCTTCTCATGCTCTTTCTTCTTCTTTTGGAGAAGCCGATGTTCTTCCCGTCTCTTTTGCTCGTAGAGCTCACGAGCAGCTCTCGTCTTCCTTTGCAGCGCCGCTTTGTATGCCTCTTGTTTTGCTGCTGCTGCACTCGCCGGCATTCTTCGTCAAACCAGGGGTTTCGCGGTGGTGGACGAGCGAGACCCAGCACATCAGTCGCGGCGTTTTTGATGGCATGTTGGCAGCGTTGCCACTGGTCTTCGGCACTTGATGCTGGCGGTATAGGGGTGATTGAGAGATTTCGGGATACGCGTTCAGCGAAGAGTCTGGCGGTCTCTTGCGATTGTAGCTTTTCGACGTTAAATTTTCTCACAGTAATTCTTCTTTGTTGCTCAGATTGGGATATCCGCAGTCGTACCTTGGCTACAACAAGGTAATGATCCGAGTCTATGTTGGCCGCTCGGAAGGTCCGGACATCCAGAATACTGGAGGCATGCCTTGCGTCGATCGCAATATGATCAATTTGGTTGATCGTGACATGATCATTGGACCGGCATGTCTGCTTATGAATATGGAGATGAGGAAACCATGTGCTTGCTATGGTGACATTTCGCTCCACAGCGAAATCAATTAGCCTTAGTCCGTTATCAGACGTGGTGTCGTGTAGGCTATGCTTACCGACTGCTCTACCGAAGACGTCCTCCTTTCCTATTTTGGCGTTAAAATCGCCCAATACGATCTTAACGTCGTATTTAGGACATTGCTCGTATGTTTTGTCGAGGAGCTCGTAGAAACACTCTTTGGAGGCAGGGTCCTTTTCTTCTGTGGGGGCATGAACACATATTAGGCTTATGTTAGCGAATTTAGCCTTGATCCGGATAGTCATAATACGCTCGCTCACGTGTCGGAAGCTTAAGACTTCTTGCCTAAGTCTGCCGCGTATGACAAATCCGCATTCGAATAAGCGTTGCCTGTTGCCTCTGTAGCAATCACCGTAGTAGATGTCACAGTTTTTCATCCTCTTTTTGCCTGGCCCATCCCATCGCACTTCCTGGATGGTGGTAATATCTGCTTTATAGCAGTCTAGGGCCTCTGCTAGTTGTTCGGCTGCACGTGATCTGTAAAGGGACAGAACATTCCACGTACAGATCCGAAGGTCGTTGTCCTTATTTCGTTTGCTGGGGTCGTCATTAGTTGGGTCATCCTTATCCGAGGCTTTTGGTTGTTTCGGAACCATGCGTTTTTTTACGTGGTAGGGAAGTTACCCCGACGGCACAACCCCCAACCTGGAGGGCCAGTTCCTTAATTATTCCCCTAGGACGAGGGGCCGGGTACATCGGTGCCAGTAGTCCACTACGGGAGTATGAGCGCTGCCGTTGGCCCATTAGAGGCTCCTCCGCCACCATCTCTATTCCAATGTCCTGACCAACATTGGAAATTCCTTACCGACCTGTGATCCGAATACGTCGAAGCAGCTCGTGCAAGGTATTCACTAAGTTCAACCTAACTGGAACTATAGACGCCACCGTTGACTCCGTCTAGGGAATTCGTCCGCTGCCGCCTGGAACAGGAAGAAGTGCTCTAGTGAGAAAAGCACTCTTCCCCCCCTCTCTCATCTGCTGCCACCAAGAATCCGCCAAACGGGGTTGGTTACCCATTTCTTGGATTAAGGTACTAGGCAACCGGCTGTCACCGCGTGGAGGTTGAGAGTAGGAGTTGGTAGGCCTCAGCTGAGTGAAAACGCTTGTGTTTTCATATGATCGCATGCACTACCGTTTGACTAGCCTAGAGTCAATTCGTTAAAGGGAAATTCATTCCAAATTGTTCGAAGAGTCGTGATTGTATGGAATAGAACAATTTTTCATATACCTTCAAGATTCAATAAAAATCCATAATAGTCTAAGTCCAATTTAGAGTGTTACTTAGACCAACAGTGAATAACATACGATTTGTAAGAACATTTTGTTCTAAGCGACAAAGATTTCTCATTTGGTCTATCTCAAATGAGTCCACTGCTGAATTTCGTTCTATATCCATGTTATTTTTAAGGATAATGCACACTTGTAAGGGAACGGGTTTTATCTCCATTTTTGTGTTTTTGTTTTTAAAATTATTTAAAAGTAGTAGATAGTTACTTATAAAGCAATTTTTTTTATTTAAAACAAAAAATTTGGTAAGAGAACTTAAAAAAATGTTGTTTTTGTGACTTAGACAAATTAAGCTTTCCGCTGACGATATTTGGCAGGATAATAAGGCTCAAGCAGGTGGCATATAAGCCACAAATGCAAATAGAATTGGCATGTCCTAACAAGCAAAACTATAAAAACTGCGTTATCTCCCTCATACCATATTGCAATTAGTTTTATGTAATTATTGACTTTATTCCAATATTTGGACGATATTATATTTTCTTATACTCGTCTTTGCGTGCAAATATTGAGTAAGCAGTTTTCAATATTTTTTTTAGAGGGAGACGTGAAGAATTTGATCTGCTATAGTACAGGAACAAGCAAGGCCGACACTATTGCGATCGCCAATGTAAGCAGATTTAATGCACATTAAATAAATAGAAATATTCTGCAATTTACCAGGCTTCCAAATCACTTTACATCATAGTTTTTTGCTCTCTATTGTTTCCCTTCGCATATCCCCAAATATAACGAAAAATTCAATTACGACCTAGTCTTGACATCTAAAAACCTAGAGAACTCAAAGGGGAAATCGCTCGAAAAACTTCCCTCTACGAAAATCCAACGCAACTGGCAGGGTGAAACTTCTAACTGTTCACGAAAAGACATGTTCTTAAATTTCTTTGAAAAACTAAGGTAAAAGAGGTGTTTCAACACCAGCAAGAAGCATAATAAAGCTATTTAATCACAGGGCATCAAACCCTTCCGGCAATTCATTCATTACGAGTTTCTTGTTACTATTTTCTTATTGTAATTTCGCTATTTTCAAGAAATTAAAATATTACCACTTCTGCTACTTTAAAAAGGAACTATTCCTACATTTTTTTAAATTGTCGCGACAGCGCTGGTTCTTACACGTATTTCGTTTTTATTCACACATGAATGAGAAAAACGGCAGTATAATGCAATGTACGATGTTACATATCTACGAGTATGAACTATTACTAAAATTTCATGCACTTAGCCCAGGAAACGTTGGAAATGTATTCGGTCAGATAAAATTAAAACTTATACTAGAACACGTGTCAATAGCATTGCTGCACAAAGTACAAAGCCACCCTTAAGATGAACTAGAGCTATGACAAGAATTGAAATTTAGAAATTTTTAACATCAATGGTATGGGTGCCAGCATCTGAGGAATAAAATGTTTACGACACTTTTTTGCAGCCATTAAAGTTTATTACGAACATGTCCTGCAGAAAATGTCATAACGTCTATAAAGTGGAAGGACGCTTTTATATTTCGAACGTGTTTAATAACAGCTGAGTTCAGGAATTTTACGTATTTCTCATTGCGCTTGACATACTTGAAGACCCGAAAGAAGATATTGCTGCACATTCACTTCTAACAAAATGAATGAATACCCACAGCGAAAAAACCTTTCTTCAACTCAATGCAGTGGATTGCGTTGCGGGTATGAAATATGTGTATGTACATATGTACATAAGTATATATAAAGAAACTATACAAAGAAGAGTATCTCGCCAAAGAAGGAATCTTAGGAAAAAGGACTTTAACCATTGTTATAAACATAGCAGATAGGTTGTACATACTAGGGACGGGATACCGACTGAGAAAATCTTGATGTGATTAATAGGTTGATAATTTTGATTAAAATATTCGATTATCGGGCCAAATTGTATAGATTTCCACATCGGACAGCAGAACACGACCATTGGTGAGATGCCTAAAAATGTGTGTTTATAATGCGTGTGCCTGGTATTTATCAATTTTTAATTTCGCCAATAAAACAATACAAATGGAGGTCTGCCTGTAAAACAATAACAATTTGTTTGTCCTGAATAGATAAAATCATTAAAACACACTTTAAACCGCAAAAAAATAGTATATTATTTTTCGTCGAAAATAGTGATGCGTGTACTATATTAAATGAAAGTCAATAATTTCGCCGTCAATAATTAAGTAAGGTACATACGAGTATATTAAATTTCTTAGTCAAATACGCAAAAAGGACAACGATCTTCGTGTCTGCACATGGAATGTTAGGTCCCTCTACAAACCACGTGCAGCCGAACAACTTGCGGAGGCCCTAGAGTGTATCAAAGCAGACATTACCGCCATCCAAGAAGTGCGATGGGATGGGCCGGGCAAAAGGAGTATGAAAAACTGCGACATCTACTACGGCGATTGCTACAGACAAAAAGGACAGCGTCTATTCGGGTGCGGATTTGTCATTGGAGACAGACTTAGGCAAGAAGTCTTGAGTTTCCGGCATGTGAACGAGCGTCTCATGACTATCCGTATCAAGGCTAAATTTGCCAACATTAGCCTAATATGCGTTCACGCCCCTCATGAGGAGAAGGACGACGCGACAAAGGATGACTTCTACCAGCTCTTGGACAAGACGTATGAGCAATGCCCTAGCCACGACGTTAAAATTATCCTAGGCGACTTTAACGCAAAGCTACGAAGAGAGGAAGTCTTTAGTAGCGTGGTCGGAAAGCACAGCCTGCACGACAACACTTCCGGCAACGGACTCAGGCTAATCGACTTTGCGGCGGGGCGAAACTTTGTTGTAGCTAGTACGCGGTTCCCATGCCTCGATATTCACAAAGGAACATGGCTCTCCTTTGATCGAAAAATCGTCAACCAAATCGATCACATTGCGATCGACGCAAGGCACTCTTCCAGTATTCTGGGTGTCCGGAATTTCCGAGGAGCCAACGTGGACTCGGATCACTACCTAGTTGTAGCCAAGGTACGGATGCGGATATCAACAACGGAGCGAAATCAACGAAATGTTGTGAGGAAATTTGACGTCGAAAAGCTACAATCGCAAGAGACCGCCAGAACCTTTGCCGATCGTGTTTCTTCTAATCTCAATCTTAGTCCTATGCCGCCAGCAGCAAATGCGGAAGACCAGTGGCAGCGTTGCCAAAAAGCCATCAGAGATGCCGCCTCTGATGTACTGGGTTTCTCTCGCCCACCACAACGAAACCCCTGGTTTGATGAGGAATGCCGGCAAGCACATGCAGCAAAACAAGAGGCGTACAAAGCGGCGCTGCATAGAACGAGCTCTACGTGCGCAGGAGAAAAGAGGAACATCGACTTCTCAGAAAGAAGAAAAAAGAGCATGAGAAGCGCTCGATCAAGGAGATTGAGAGACTTTATTGCAGGAATAATGTTCGAAAATTTTACCAAAGGGTAAAAAGAACATGCCAGGGTTTCAAAGCCAGAACAGAAGCCTGCAGGGATGAAAATGGCAACATAGTAGTAGAATCGCAGTCGGTGCTGAGGATATGGAAGGAACACTTCTGCAGACTGTTTAACGGCGATGATGATCAATATTCCGCTGTCAGGCAGAATGAGCTATTCAACAGTGACGATGGCAGTCAAAATTCCCGTCAACCCGATCATAATGAAGTGAGGATAGTGATATCTAAACTCAAATCCAACAAAGCTGCTGGAGCCGACGGCCTTGCCTCTGAACTTTTCAAGGCAGGAGGAGATGAGTTGGTAAGGAGCATGCACCAGCTCATCTGTAAAATCTGGTCGGACGAAAGTATGCCCGATGAATGGAACCTCAGCATCGTTTGCCCGATCCTGAAGAAAGGAGACCCTCGGAACTGCGCCAACTACAGAGGTATAAGTCTCCTAAATATCGCATATAAGATCCTGTCTGCCGTACTATGTGAACGCCTAAAACCGATCGTCAACAACCTGATAGGTCCTTATCAGTGCGGTTTCAGGCCTGGAAAGTCCACCATTGACCAAATATTCACACTACGGCAGATCTTGGAAAAAACCAATGAAAATAAAATCAATACGCACCACCTTTTCATCGATTTCAAAGTTGCCTATGATAGCGTGTATAGAGACGAGTTATACAGAGCCATGTCTAGTCTTGGCATCCCTGCCAAGCTCGTCCGTTTGTGCAGAATGACGATGGAGAACTCTCGCTGCTCCATCAAAGTCGGTAAGAACATCACCGAACCGTTCGATGTCAGGAAAGGTCTTCGACAAGGCGACGCGCTATCATGCGATCTCTTTAACATAGTACTTGAGAGAATTGTACGAAACTCACAAGCCAACCCCGGAGGTACAATCTTCTTCAAGTCTGTACAACTACTCGCTTATGCCGATGACATTGACATAATCGGAAGAACTCAGCGGGCCGTCAATGGGGCATTTACGAGTATTGAGATCGAGGCAGCAAAGATGGGTCTAGCGGTCAATGAAAGCAAAACAAAATATATGTTGTCTACAAAAAAGGACACCCAACATCGGCGTCAATAGACAGATACAAGGATTTTGTCTACCTAAGCTCTATGGTCAGCTCCGCAAATGACATGAGTGGAGAGATCACACGGAGAATTACTCTTGCCAATCGTTGTTTCTATGGGCTAAAACGGCAATTGAGTAGCAAAGCCTTATCTCGAACTACTAAGGTAACTCTTTATAAGACATTAATCATCCCAGTCCTGCTGTATGGCGCAGAGGCATGGGCTTTGAAAAAACCGGATGAGGATGCCCTTGGTTATTTCGAGAGAAAAGTTCTTCGAGCGATCTTTGGTCCCGTCTGCATTGACGGTGAGTGGAGGAGAAGGTACAATGCCGAACTATACGGCCTGTACAAGGAAATCGACTTAGCCAGAAGAGTTCACATACAGCGACTAAGATGGCTGGGTCATTTAGAGCGGATGGAGCCCAACCTTCTCGCTAAGAAAGTCTTCGAATCCACCCCGGACGGACGGCGCAGTAGAGGACGACCTCGCGGTAGGTGGCGCAAACAAGTGGAGGGGGACCTCAACCAACTTGGCGTGCGCAACTGGAGGCAGCTGGCTCGTAACCGTGCTGGCTGGAGAGGTTTGTTGGTTGAGGCCTAGGTCCACCCCGGACTGTAGCGCCATCTAAGTAAGTAAGTAAGTCAAATACGCATGCAAAAAAATACAAAATAGTCTTAAATACTATAAAACCAAAGTTGATTTTCCTTGTGAACACAGTTTCTCGAAAACTTCTCGACGTAGGTACTTGAAATTTTGCTCAGTTATTCCTAATTTTGCTTACATGCAAGATAAGAAGGGATTTCAATGTCTAAGTGGCATAAACGGGGTTGAGATCGGATTTTCCATCGGTAAATATTGATTCCACAGCCGTAGCTCAGTACTGGCTTTCCGGATTAACAAAACAAAAAATAGGTGAATTTAGTAAATTCGCCGCTGATTCATTTAAGGTATAAAACATCCTTCTGCGTTGTCCTGAAGCTGAGCAATGCTAAAAACAATTAATCAAATCATCGCCCACAATTTTCCTTCAGTGGAGACCACGGCCAGCAGTCATGCAGCAGTGGCTATCGTTGCAATAGTATGTGTGTGTGAGTATATGGGCACGCTATTCCATGATTATGTTTTGATCTTCAGTGTGCGATCTCTTCTAGAGTTAAAATTGAAAAAAAGCATTATCAGTGCCAAATCTAAGATATTGTAAATTTTATTAATTAAGATGTGTGTCAAAACTTCATGCAATTAAGAGACTTGGGAATATATGCGTAGGTACATATGTACATGCATATGCATTTGTATGTACATGCATATGACCTGTTGCAACATTTTTCCTTTTTGTTAGATGATGATTTTCCACGCTTATTCCCGAAAGACAAGTGTGGGACTCCAACACATTAACCATTGAACAGGCCAATCAGCTCTATACAGACGGGTCTAAAATGGAAAAATCCACCTCGAAACAAGAGAACTGATTAACTCCGCATGGTTTAACAGAGGCGACTGTATCATTTCTCGCAGTTTATGGCCCATACTGAATAAAAGCCGAACCAAAACCCTGCTGGCAATGAATAAAAAAGGAGTCCGTATCTTGATAGGTGCACTTAAGGGACACTGCGCGATAGAGGAAATGGCCATACGACTAGGCATCAACTCACCCGACCACTGCAGGACCTGTCAAGGTGCCGGAAGAAATAGAAAGTATCAAACACTTGCTGTGTGACTGCCCAAATCTACAGTCTTGGGCAAGCTTCACTAAAGAACATGATACGATTTATAAAGAGCTCAGGGTGGTTCGCCAATGAACCGGCCGATAGATAAAGACAAAAAAAGAGTAAGTTTTTACAGGTTGCAAACACAATGGACCGTTCAGCCCCCGTGAGAAGCACCTAGGTGCACTTCCCTCTAACCTAACCTAGATGAGATGTTGTTGATCGTTGGATTTGTCCATATTTTAGAATGTTTTAATAAATTTAAAATAAATTATTAACAGGATGGCGTAGGCAGTATATTGAAAGTTGAATACTCATACTTTGAGTCTATTTTCCTATGTTTTAGACAACAAATGGAAAAAGTTAAAATGTTGAAGATTACGCAGAAGAACACTAATACGGAAAAATATTAAACCGCAAAAGTGGTGCACATATGAAAACTAATTCCAAACGCAAGTAAAAAATATCAAAGCTGATTTGACAAATGTACTCGTAGTTCTTTACTGTTGCTTTCTGTTAAATTGTACCAACAGAAATAGTTGGGGTGCAAATTGTCGATGATTGCATTATTGGCAAGTGTTTTTTGGAATATTATTCAGACGTTTTCTGCGTGCGATTTATTGGTGACGTGAAATAGCTCCCCACGAAATAAGGCCACATTCAAAATTTGGCCTTATTACCATGGAAAAATTGGAATAACGTCCGGCGGGTCTTATTTCCAACACAACTTGGAAATAAAACCAAATTTAACCATGGAAATAAGGCCACCTTTATGGGAAAATAAAAAAAAAATAAAAAATATGGCCTTATTAATAATAAGTAAAGCCACATTTTCCCGTTGACGATAATAGCTATTAGTAAGAAACGTTGGTATAACTGCAATTGTTGGCTGACACAAAATTGTCCTCGAATAGACTTAGCCCCAGGTGCCTGCCTGACAGTTGTTGACATACCCTTAGCGGAGCGACGAAGTCGCGTGAGCGGCTAAACCCCTCAGGAAACGCAGTTTAAATAAATGAGTCGCGCAAAGCGCGCCACTTACTCACTGTTGGCCCGCACAAAACGCCTTGACCAGATTAATGTAACAAACAACACAGCTTGTTTACAACTTAAGAAATAACAGTTATTTACTATTATTGACAATATGATTTTCTGATATGATTTTAAGAAATTATTATTAAAAAATATAATAAAAAATTTTGGGCGATTGTTCATTTTCGGATTTTGGGTGATTCTTCTTTTGGCGATTATTTGCACAGCCATTCACTCCTATTTTGGGTGGTTGTTCTTTTTTTGTTGGGCTTTCTTTCATTATGTACAAACACCCAAACATTTTGGGCGATTGTTTATTTTGGGAATTTGGGCGATTTTGTTTTCGGTGGTTATTCGCACAGCCAATTAAGCGAAATGAGGTACATTTTTGAAAGGTGCTCTTATTTCACTTGGCCTCATTTCACGGCACCGCTTTTTTGTATGTTTTTTTTGATTGGTTCGAAATTGATTAAAGTGTAAATCTTCAAGAATGTCCAAAAACGAAATAAGACACACTGGGCTTTATTTCGCAGCAGTCATTGAAATAAGGTCACATCACTCCTGTGGCCTTATTTCCACGTAAAAATGGAAATAAGGCCACATGTGGCCTTATTTCGTAGGGCTTTATTTCACGTCACCCGATTTATTCATTAAGAAATATTTTCGGTTATATTGCGTTTAATCCTTATAAAACTTAAATTAAATCAACATAAACAATAATTCAAAAAATTCAAGTGAGTTAAAATAAGTTATCGTTTATTGTGAAATTTTTGAAGTGAAGCTTCTTAGCTACGAGTAATATTTTATCGAGTGAATTATGAAATCTGAACCCGGTGTTTTGGTTTTTTATTTCTGAATTTGTTGTTAAAAGCATTAGTAATAAAGTAGTATTTAAGTTATAAATCAGGGCCAAGGGAAAGGTAAAAACAATCAGTGTTATCGTTTAAGCAAACTTAGGAGCGATAGTAAAGTAAATAAGAAGTTTTACTTCCAACACGTAGAAGTTTCATCCACTTTCGTTTTTATTTCCTTTCCATACTGATATATTTATTTAGGATAGGTAGATATTTTCACATATACATACATATGTAAGTACTTATGCATGTACACTTAAAAAAAACGAGGTAAGTATGAAAAAATATTTTTCTCCTGTTACTACTTGACAAAAGAATTTTTATGCAGTGTATGATTTTGATGAAAAATAATTATGGACGTGAACCAAGAAATTTTATTGATTGAGGGTGGGAAGGTGCTTCACCATGTGGTGCTTATGAGAGGGAATGTCGACTGCATCTTTTCTTCCATATCTTACGGTGTATGTGGAACGCAAGTGATGGCACTCGAGGTGCGTCAGGAAGTTGTTGATTACGTCTTAGCCAACTGGAATAGGTTTGCAATTTTAACGGCAATGTCGAACGGCAACAATTATTCGACAAAAGAAGAGTATATTGCAGACATGGGCTAATCTGGGACATTTGGCACAACTTGTGAGTTAGTAGCAGCGGGAGTAATTGAGTTCGAGATTTTTAGGAGTGGCGTTATGTTTGCGCAGTTTGGAGAGCCTGTAGAAGGTTACGTTAGACTTCGGTTTTCTGGAGAATTGTTTGGGGGACATTTCGATATTTTAATTCCAGCCGAAGAGCTACGCACTACCTGCACGTCTAAGCATATATCTGCTCTGCAAACCATACCAACATCCCCACCATCAAAACGGAATAGAGTAAGGGTTAATGACGCCATACGCATTACAAGAATTAGACAATACACGGCCATATACCGCAAAAAATTACCGAATTCCTAAAATCCACTCCTCAAGTTCGCAATCTTCGAGTTTTTATTCCCTTAATTGGATTTTTCCGAAAACGTATTGTAGAGATTCAATAAAATAAATTAATAGTACGTACGATTAAAATACTTAAAAAAATTATATGTACATATCTGAGACATCGCAATTTAAATAGTTTATGGCCACGAGCGAAGCCGGGTGGGTCAGCTAGTTTTGTATATATTCTCTGAGCATAAGCTTTAAAATTAGCGTATAATCATTATTCCTATGAAAAGCATGGTGTACGAATATGGATTGTTCATATTGTATTTTACAATAAATAACTTCCGTTACAAATTCAGCACTCACTAAATAACGACTGTATTAATGCTGAAGGGTGAGCCTTTAAGGCGGAATTAAATTCCGCACGGTTTTAAAATAGTGCGGGCGTTAGAAAGGATAGATAGAGAGAGTGAGAGAAGGATTTAGTGCAGTGGTTTGAAACTCAGTTGTTTAAATTTCAGAAAACTCCTTAGTAATTTGTGTAACTTGGAGGATAGAGAAGATGTATTATATATATACGTTATCGTAAAACTATTTGACCCGTGCTCGGATTACTTCGCCCGCCGACGATCTTTTACTCATTTCTGTTATTTGTTCGTTGAAGTACAATTGCCAACTGCATACCATACTTAAAATGTGTACTTTCCTCACCAGAGAGCACGCATGAACACCCACACAACCCACCAAGCAGACATTTTCTATAATGTGAACTAGCCTTATAGATAGATATACTTGTATGTTTTCGAGGATTCTTTTGTAGAATTATGTAGGAGGAACAATATTGTCGTTCATCGTTTTAATATATCACCAACAATTTAGCGGGGCGCACGCGAAGATTACCTCATCGATATTTATTGTCATAGGTCAGTTAATTTACACACAAAATTTGTTAATTATACATTTAAACATTCCTGGTTAATCAATATGTCTAAACGTGAAAAATTGGCGAAAATCTCGCACAGACAGACGCGGCGCCGGAATTTGTTTTATAATATACGTATGTAGTGATAATGAATATCCAGTGTTTAAAAATTAAGGAGGTAGGTATATCCGCGGTGCTAACGTTTTGTCGTCAGATCAAGCTTTGCTGCATTCAACCACTGTAACGTTGAAGCGTTATACCAGTACTTCACAGCGGGCTTAAGTTATCGTGAACGAATAGTCAGCGGATCATTTAACAACTGCTTTTCGTAAAAGCATGTGTACAAAATATTTCAGTAAAAATAAATATCATTCTAATCTAAAATAACTATTTTACAATAAATAACAATTTTGTTGACATTTTGGGAGCCTAAGCTTCAAAGCTTGTCCATACCCCATTTAAGAAAATTAACAATTTGGCGAATATCTTGGGACCTTTGGACTTAAAATGAAGGAACCCTTAAATTACCTTAAAATGAAATAAAGAAATTCCATAAAATCGGTCTAGACGTTTTCTCATAATTTTAAGAACCGGAAAATAATGGCTTATCAAATTATGTAATGTTAGTTCGCTTTGGTCGCAATACATTTTTTTATTTCGAATGCTATTTGGGGAATTTTCATTTGGTTTTGAGTCAATTTCGTTGTTTGACCATATCGCAATTTTCACTTAGCATTTTCTATTTTACCCGTATGCAGCTGTTGGTTTTTGTGAGAATTGGCATACATTTTCAAAAATTCATATTGTGTGGGTCAATATCCACAGTTTAAGAGGTAATATGTACAGATTAATGTTTAATGCTCATTTCGGTCTTTCACCAATCTATATGGCGACTTTTAGGGCTTACAACTGAGCTGCGGTAAATATAAGAAGTTTCATGTTCACCTGTAAGTACCGCGCTTTGTTTGGGCCCATTCGTGTGTCTTAAATGCTTTCCACAATTTCAATGAAAGAAAACACTTTGCTTGGATATTTCTATATATGATTATTCAAATTGCAATTAAATGAAAACTGGCAAGTTCGTTGTTCAAGCGTCGCTGCAACTTATAGCTATCAAAACAATCGAATTATTATTTGTCGCCCTCGTGAAATTCGCACGTTACTTTTCTGTTAGACGGTACTCCGTTTCCGTTGGACTGGCTGATATTACTGAACCTTCATATGTAACTTTCTTAGTTGAGTGAATAGTTTTAACGCGGCTGCAAATTTAAGAAGGCACCATGTTGGCCGTCAGCGCGTGCTCATAGTAGGTGAGATTTTTACTCATTAAAAAACCTCCTTTTAATAAATTCCTTTTTTTCTTATTGCAACTAAGTTTTTGACTTATCAAGCAGTTTTTCTTCCATGAAATAAGTACGTTTGACGGGCAGCTTTCCACTAAACGTTGCTTCTTGTTCTACAATTTAAACGCCGTTAGTTGTTATCGCCAATAGGTTCGTTTCTTAGCTGGCCGCGCAGTAAATTTCTCTCTTCAAGGATTTAAATGACTGAGTAATGAACTCGTCTTTGTAATCGATCGTTATACTTAGGTTAGGTTAGGTTAGGTTAAAAGGGGTTAGCTGCAACGAATGAGCGCAGCCTGCACTCGGATCACAAATGGATCCATTGTGCTCCCCTGACGTGGAGTTTCCTAGTTGAAGAACTGCAAAGAGAGGAAAGAAACAAAATAGCTAGAGTTTTATGTTAGTGGAACGGCCTCCTCTGAACCACCCTGAAGAAGTTATTCATTTCATAATGGTGGTTGATGGCTTTTCAGACAGGTCGCCCAGATGGTTGAAGAAATACTCTCCAAGGGCCGTCTTCCTGGTATTGCAGAGACTAGAGCATTTGTAGAGGAAGTGTTCCGAGTCCTCCTCTACGTCTGTATTGCCGCATCCTCTTCAGAGTTCATCTGGTCTTAGCCGCATTTTCTTCCGGTGGGCCGGTAATGATACCTACGAGAAGTGCCAAGATTTGTCTATTTTAAGTAAGGATGAGCTTGGTTTTCATCTTGTCATGTTTTATCCAGATGCTTCTGGAGACACGGCATGAAGGGAGCGCTCTCCATCTTTCTTCTGCTTGTCGTATGAAGTCAAGCGCTATATTTTTTTTTGTTTTTATTTCCAAGTTAAATTACATCTGTCCTAGGACACTAGTTAATTGTTTTAAAGGATAAATTGGATATATATTAAGTTTTAAGACCATTATCTTACAAAACTGTGTTCTTACGTTACGTTACTTTTACATTTATACGGGTCGAGGATTACGTACATAATCATTTTAACATAATGTACTCTATTTATGACATACATATATATACATATAACATTCATATAGATTGCAGATCTACTGGTCTCCGCCTCTGTAGTTGTCTTTTCGTGATAGCTTCCTGGTGAGGTAGATTTCGTATCTCGTTGTTTAGGTGATTTGATATTGTGATTTGATAATTTCTACTATGTTTTACGATTTCGTCTTTAATGCTGGGTATCTTGAGGTCCCGATGTATGTCTTCATTGGAAATGTACCAGGGTGCATTGGCAATCGTCCGAAGTATTTTAGATTGTAGTTGTTGTATAATATCGATGTTTGATTTTGCAGCAGCTCCCCATATTTGGATGTCATAGGACCATATCGGTTTTATTATGCTTTTGTAGATTAGAAGTTTGTTTTCTATAGAGAGTTTAGAATTTTTTCCTAGGAGCCAGTACAGTTGTCTGAATTTGTTTTTGATTTGGTTGCGTTCTTGAATTATATGTGGTTTCCATGTTAGTTTGTTGTCTATTAGTATGCCTAGATATTTCGCTGAGTTGTCGAGAATAACTTTTTTGTTGTTTATTGTGATGTTTTGAGGTTTGAATTTCCTCTTTGAAGTGTATATAACTTGGACTGTTTTTTCTTCATTAATTTCTATTCCCCATTTATGGACCCAATCCATTGTTTTGCTTAGGGTTACTTTTGTTTGATTTGTAGCAACTTGTAAACAAGAGTGTGAGGAAAGAATCACTGTGTCGTCTGCGAATGTTGCTAGCATGGAGTCCTGTGTTACTGGCTTAGGTATGTCCGCAGTAAAGAGTAAATAAAGGATAGGACCTAGTACACTACCCTGTGGAACACCTGCGTCGAATTCACGTAAATTTGAATGTTCATCATTGTACTGCACATGGAAGTGCCGATTGTCCAGGTAACTTTTGATGAGTTCGTTGAAGTCCGGTAGCATTGTCTTAAGTTTGAGTAATAGTCCTTTGTGCCATACACTATCGAAGGCTGTAGCAACGTCTAGGTAAACTGCTACGCAGTATTTTTGTTCATTCAAGTCGTTTAGGACCTTATTTGACACACGATGTACCTATTGAATGGTAGAGTGATTTGGTCGAAATCCAAATTGATGGTCCGGAATAAGGCGTTTCAGTTTAAGTGTTATGTCGATACGGTCAAGCAGGAGTTTTTCGAATATTTTCGAAACAATCGGTAGAAGACTTATCGGCCTGTATGATGAGGCCTTTGTAGCGTCTTTGCCTGGTTTTGGGATTGCTATTATTTTGGAGACTTTCCATACTTTTGGGTAATAATCAAGCCTTAAGATAGCATTAAAGATATTTCTAAGATAAATTACGGCTCTGTCCGGTAGTTTTTTCAGTATTTGTCCTGTTATTAGGTCATATCCCGGTGATTTTTTGCATTTAAGTTTGTTTTTTAGGTAGTGTTTTATTTCGTTGGTTCGTATTTTCTTTATTGTCGTATTCGTAGGTGTGGTTGAGTTGCTATCTGGGAGTGACATATTACGTCCATTAAAGTCATTCGTGAATGTTGTTTTAAAGTAATCTGCTAGGGTTTTTGCTTTTTCGGTGTCTGTTCTGGACCAAGTAACGTCAGTTTTCATCAGGGGTGGTTGGTGGTTAATTCCTTTTTTCAGCTTTTTGTTCAGCTTCCACAGCGAATAGTTTGTTGTGTGAGTTGCTGTGAGATTTGCCAAGAATGTGTTAATGTGTTGGTTGTTATGAGTTTTAAGAAGGTCTTTAAGTTCCTTGGTTGATTTATTATAATTTGCTTTGTCCAATGGTGATCTCGTACATTGCCGAATTTTTCGTAGTTTTCGTTTTTCTTTGATTTTTTGTCGTATAAATTTTGGTGTTAAAGTAGGTAAGCTTATAGTTTTAATCTCCGGCGTTGACTTAGTTGCTGCCAGGTGTATTGAATCATTAAAGTGTATTATAGCACTTTCAATGTTTTGGTGTGTTTTAAGAGGAATCCTTGGTTCAATTTTCTCGTCAATTACTCTGCGAAAAGCGTCCCAATCGGTTTTGTAGTTAGTTAGGGATGGGATGGAGCACCGTGCTTTAACAATATTGGAGTATTCAATTACAATAGGAGAGTGGTCAGATGAGAGGTCAAGGCAAGAGGTTATACTTAATTGGGTATGATTAATGTTCTTCGTGATACAGAAATCAACGAGGTCTGGTTTTTTCTTAATGTTACTTGGCCAATAGGTAGGCTCTCCTGTGCTTATGAATTTGCAGTTATTTTTTGTTATCGCCTCCATAAGATTTTTCCCTTTTTTATCGGTTAATCTCGAACCCCAGTCTGTATTTTTTGAGTTGTAGTCGCCCCCCGCAATAAAGCGCGAGCCCAATGTTTCGATGTACTTTGCTATATTTGATTTAACAAGTATTGGGGGAGGTAGGACTGAGCTTTGGACCATTGACAGGTCCTGTTCTGATCTCTTTCTTGCCAGTTCGTCCGCCATCTCGTTCCCTGGAATTCCTTTGTGTCCTGGGACCCACCAGAGTGTTACATGGTGGCTCTGGATAAGCAAGTTAAGCTCCTCGCGGCAGCGTTTTATTAGCTTTGATTTTATAACCGCGGATGAGATAGCCTTTAGAGCAGCTTGACTATCTATGTAAATGTCAACCTCTTTCCTAGTAACAAGTTTCGTGGATAGTACTCGTGCCGCCTCTGCTATCGCTAGGACTTCTGTCTGGAACACACTACTGGGGTTTGGAAGCCTTAGTGATATAGCAATATCAGGTTCCACTGAGTAGATACCCGAACCCACTCCTTCGTTTGTTTTGTTCCCGTCAGTGAAGACTGAAATACTATGCGGGTTAATGGCCCCACCGTCTTCCCAGTATCCCCTTGATGGGATGACTGTTTTAACGTTTAGGCTGAAGTCGAGTAATGGCGGCAGATAGTCTGTGGTGGTGTCTAGGTGAACCCATCTTGAGATGCTACGGTTGCCCGTGTGGCCCTTTCTCCATAGGTTGGATTCTTTTAGGCGTAGGGCACTCATCGCGGCTGATTTCTTAACAAATAGGTTTAGTGGAATCAGTGCGGGAATTCTTTCAAGTGCTGCGTCGGCGTAGTTCAAATGGCACATGTGGTTGCTATGCAGGCAAGTCTCTGGATTTTAGTCAACTCCGTGAGATGTGATCGTTATACTTACGCGTGAAGTTTCTTATTTCATCTTCGCGATCCGAGATCTCTGGGGATATCGTTGTTTCTGATATACCACGGTGCATTAACGATTGCTCTTAGCCCCTCATTTACAAAAGCTTTTAAATTCTTAAATTTACTTTTCTGATACAACCCCAGAACTGCATTCTATACGTCCATACTGGTTTTATTACTTGCTTGTATAAAAGCAATTTGTTCCCTATGTTAAACTTGGAGTGCTTTCTAAGTAACTTGTACATTTCTCTATATTCATTGTCGAGTTCCTTGCGTTTTTTTTCTACGTGTGGCTTCCATTTTAAATTGGGATCAAGTGTCATTCCGAGATATCTAGCCTCGTTTGCAAACTGAATTTTTGACACAGTTTATAAACGCAGACAAAATATTTACTTTTCTATAAGTAAAATATTCATAAACATATTTGTTCCATTTATTAACTCTATCCAATGCTTCTTGCAATTTTTCAGTATTTTCTTCAATCGTTTTATCTGTTGCCATAATGGCAGTGTCGTCGGCAAATGTAGCTAATACTGTTCGGGTAGAGCTTGTCGTAATTTGTACTTTAGACTTTCATGCCACATCTTGTCAAAAGCTTAAGAGATGTCAGGGAATACGCTCAAGCAGATCTTTTTTTCTTCAAGAGGTTTATCAATTACATTAGTTATTCTAAGTGCTTGGTCAATTGTTGAGTGCTTGCTATGGAAACCAAACAGATATCATAAATAATACGTTTTTCTTCTACAACTTAATTATATATAATTGTCTATAATTGTCTAATGCTGTATGCGACGCGTTGATATTTCCAATAAGCGGTTCTTCATCAAACGGCTTAACCCTTTCATGCCAGAATTAATTTATTAATACTTTTTCAAGGATATGAAGATGTTAGTCTAGACGTAAATATGAAGTGATATCAATTTCAAAGTCATATGTACCCTGGTTTAGAAGTTATGAAATGTTGCCTAAAAAGTTTAAAAAAATTTCTGACCATAAACTAAAAGTTTTTTTCGATTTTTTTTTGTTTTTCCTAATTTTCTTACATGTGTTAAATTATATTACGTACTTGGTTTTGTACACTTAAATGTCTTTATATATTTTTTTAAATAATTTGCAAACTCATATTTCGCATAACAAAAAATTGTACATGTGCACTCACCGAAGATCAGCTACAAAGTGATCACTAGCAATACTTTCAATAAAATATTCGAAAAATAAATTGTACAACAAACTTGCACAACATATCAACCTATTCTAAAAAAAAGAGTCGTTAGAGAATAAATTAAAATTACGCGACTTAGAAGCTAAAACATACAATGTTGCCTATAGGCAACATTTGGCATGAAAGGGTTAAGGGTTTCTTCCGGGTGATTGGCAAAGATTTAAGCTTTCAAGGTAACAACTTTTGTAGAAGCTGCATGGAGAAGAAGGGGGAGAAACTATTTTTCACCTTTTTTGTTTCTGCCAGCTCTCTCCCGTAGAAGGAAGATTTACCTAGGAGCAACTTAATAATAAATAATAACAATAATAATAAATTTTTTGCTTATTTTTTCCAAAAAAGTTTACAAAACATTACAACTATGACATATTGTCGTCTGTTGAAGAGAGAGAGGCTATTTCTATAATAAGAACTTATGAGTTAAACTCATCTATCAAAGTTTTGCGCTACCAAAGTGCTTCTGCAATGAATTTATGCAGTGTTACCCATTTGCTTTCAGCTTGTCCGTTGAGTAAAGTTATTATTTCGTCTTCCTCCAAGAGTGATTTTCCTAAAAATCGATGACGAATGCGTTTTAAAATTGGGCATTTTTCTATAAAATGTACGATACTTTCTTCCTCATACATATTACATAGAGTGCAGATTCTTCGTTCACCTATCCTTAACCGGTTACCATTGAGTCCTATCAATCCAGCACGCGCTTTAAACGTCCATGCAATTAAAATTTTGCTGCTTGCATCATCGAAATACGAGCAGCCTGCGAAGTGATTCAATTTTGCGTAGATTCCGTGCGAGATTAATAGTGCATCTTGCAAATTTTATTGATTTTGGGCATTTCTTAGGTTCTCGAGTGTTGTTTCTTTTTTTTCCATATATCTTGATGTAAAGGCAGCTCTCTCCATCGAATATTAGCATTGTGTCCCATTCTACACCAGACCTCGTGCCAGAAAATCTTCTTCTCCACAACTTGCTTCGATAGAATGTGCGGCAAACGATTAACCCCATATTTGAACAAATTTTTGTGGACATAATCCATATGTAATTTTAAAGTATAAAGATGCATGTCCGGCACTCCAGTTTCTAGGCTTATAATATAATTCGGCGTGAAGACCTGCAGCCCAAAAACTCGTTTTATAAAATATCTTTGGATTTTATCAACCTGATCGAATTTCAAAAAACCCAGACCTGAGCTGCATAATAGTAAATTTTTTTCGCGACTGCATTAAACATTTTATATTTTGCAGAGAACTTTACTTCCTTTTTCTCCATAAACACTTTCCAGGTACTGTTTAAGGCTTAAGCTGCCTTTGACTTTTGCTTCTCTTTCTTTGAGTTGATCCACTAGAGAGAGTCTTGGCGTCATAATTACGCCTAACTACTTCTATTTCTACGCCATTATAAAACCACTTTTCATCTTTATCAAGATTTATAGTGAAATTCCACATTTTGCAGTAGTTTTCAAGCCTTTGTATAATTTCTTTTAATACTTTTGCATCTTCCGCCAATATTATGATGTCACCTGCATACATAAGGACTGGAACAAGGACATCATCCAGCAACAAACCGCCTCCCAAAGCATCATGTAAGTCATTAAGCAACAGTGCAAATAGCAGCGGGCTTAGTAAACAGCCCTGCTTTACACCTATAGAAGTGGAGAAATATTCTGATAGATGCTCTCCATCCGAAACTGCTGCAGTTGTTTTGCATACAAGCTTTTTAAGAGTGTCAGATATTTTGTAGAAACTCCCATATTAATTAGTTTAAAGAATAGTGCTCTTCGGTCAATTCCATCGAAGGTGGCTTTAAAATCAACAAAGAAACAACCTGCTTTTTCTCGCTATTTTTTATGTTGATTATGCATATTAAGTTGTAGACATTGTCTACGGTGGAGTACTGCTCTCTAAACCCTGCCTGATATTCATTTAATATTTTGTGCTTCTTTTCCCATTTAGAAAGTCTGTTTTGGAAAATGCCCATTAATATTTTGGCCACACAGTCCATAAATGAAATTCCTCTATAATTCCCTACTTCGTTTGGGTTTCTTTTTTAAAGATGGAGAAGATAATTGTTTTACGGAAGCTGTCCTCCTGGTTAGCAGTTTTATATATTTATCGGGTGCGTTTATAAAACTTCATACGGCAACCTATCCACTCCTGGTGCTTTATTTTCTTTAACATTCATCAGCATTTCAAGTATCTCGAAATGCGAAATCCCACTGTCAAGGTACTGCATGAAGTGGAGGATTTAATAAATTTTCGAAATACTGTTTATACTTCTCTGGATCCCGTTTTGATCCTACTTTGAACCTCACTTGCCTCAGTTCTCGTGCGAACTTCCACCAGCTTCTTGAATCTTTTACATTGTTTAGTTTCATTTCTAGGGCTTCAAAATATTCTTTTCGTTTAGTTCTACATTTAAGTTTGTATCTCCGACCCATGTCATTATATTCAAGTTTTATATTATTATCATTTGTTCTTCTCCATAACTTTAGTAATTTAAATGACTTTGCTCTCGTAGCACGAACAATCATACCATTTTTGCAGGAAATTAATGTTTCTTCTTCTGTCCGGATTGCTGTTAATAACTTATTTTATCAAGTTAGTGAGGTCTTGCACCTTACTTGTTTCATTATTTTCTTCACACCGTCTTGCTTTGTCTTGCAGCTTTCTCCTATAGTTTGCAATAACATTTTTATTTACAATAGTTTGCAATATCATTTTAGTACAATAGGCAGATGATACGAATGAACTTGTGCATCCACCCTAAAACTCATAACTTGTTTAGTTATTTCTCCAGACACTGCGCAGATATCATTTACAGATTCTCCAACTGTAGAAACAAAAGTCATCTCGCCATTTTCATCCCGGTCAGTTCTTCCATTCAGGATTATAAACCTATAATCGTCGCAAAAATCAATGAACTCTTTTCCCAATCGATTCGTAACTTTATCTTTCGAAGATCTTTGAGGTAATATTTTGTGGTTGTTCAGCAAATAATTTTCAACAGCTTGTACTTCCTCCCCAATGCGTATATTCATATCACCCATTAGTGTTAAATTCTTAAGATTGTGTTGAGTAAAAATATCTTTTAACTCGTTAAACTGTTCACTCCATGTCTCCTGCCTTAGATACCTGCCTTAGGAGCAACTTATTACAACGATATAGGCGACCCGATAGACATCGACATTAAGAGCGTTCTACGCTTCATAAGAAGCGCAAAATGGTTAACCGAGTAGGTATAGAGAAACTTTCTCCCATGATCGTCGTGGTTACACAATGGACAATAAAGAGAATACATACAGCGCGCTTACATACAGAAATCATATTATTGAGGGTAATTATTACGTCATATATGTATCACTTTTAGATCTCATAAAAACGATGAAATGTCAATCTAGATGGCCTAGTGGTCAAACCAATGTTGACTTAAGCCACGTATCTGTCTGAAAATAATGAGAAAAAGTGCAAAGAAGTGAAATAAGTGCGAAAAAAAAACGTCGCGTTTGAAGGAAGAATTGAGTGGACTTCGGGAAGTGGAATGCATTGAAGTAAAACAGAAGGACCATAAAAAAAAACTCGAACAAGATGATACTGATTAGTTATATGAAAAGAAATAACACAAGAAATATCATCGTTGCAAGTATTCAATCCATTACGGCTTCTGTCGGCCTTCTTCTCCGTCTCTCAAAACACAGGGAGGATATAGTCTTGGTCCAGGAACCTTGGGTTATGAACAATTTGGTACGTGGACTCAAGACTCCTAACTACTACACACTGTATGTGCACGTAAACCCAGAGTGTGTATACTGGTAAAAAGTAAACTAAAACTAACTTTGCTCCCTAATTACAGCGATCGAGATACAACCGCAGCGAAAATAGAAACACCCAGCGGCTCTTACTTTTTGGTGTCGGCGTATCTCGCCCATAATAACATGGACTCTCTTTTTTGGGATAACCTGGAAAGACTGATCGCAGATGCGAGGAGGCAAAAGGCTGGTTTCATCATAGGATGTGATGCTAACGCTCGCCATAAGATATGGGACAGTTCTGATATCAACAAAATAGGTGACCTACTTTTTGATTTCATTCTACGCACAAACCTTATTATGTGCAACATATTTAACGAGCCTGCTTTCGTAATCAGAAACAGGCAAGACGTATTAGACATCACCCTTGCCTCCGATAGTATCGTTCAATGCATCAAGAATTGAAAGGTGTCAACCGCACCATGTTCTCGGATCACAGGTATCTCAAATTCTTTCTATACGTCGATTGTATTAGCCCGCCAGTTTTAAGGTTATTACCGTAAAACTGATTGCCTCAAATATCGGTCAACTTTAAGCAATTTAGTTACCTCAGATTACCTTAATCCTCCCTGCAAACACCAAGAACTTGGTCGCATGGTTGAGGACTTAACGTCAGCCGTAAATACAGCAATGACTTCTTCCTGCCCTTTGATTCAACCCAGCGGCAAGAAGAAGCCGCATTGGTGGATTGCAGGTTTAGGTATTTAAGAATTAATTGTAGAAAACTTTTCCGTAATGCCAAAAATATGAGAGACGCGCTAGATTGGGACTTGTACAAGGCATCCCTAAACATATTCAAAAAAGAATTAAGGAAAGCCAAACGTAATTCTTGGAGACTCTTATGTGGTAAAATAGAAGAAGCCTCTGAGGTATCTAGGCTGAGGAAAATTCTTCTCTTCAAATCCAATAACACCCAATTACCTTAAGAAAACTGATGGGTCTTGGACGACTTCCAGCGAAGATTCGCTAAATTTACTGCTTGACACTCATTTCCCAGGCAGTTCCCAAGTTGTTAGCAATATGGTTTTCAGCAGACCATCTGCACAAATAACCAACTCCTCAAAACTGATTATACAGAGCAAACTCCATTGGGCGCAATACAACTTCAAACTATATAAATCCGCGGCACCAGACGGCATTATACCTGCCGAGTTGCAGAAGTCATCGGATATAATCTTGCCGATGCTTGAGACAATTTTTAAAAGCTGTCTAGACCTGGTATATGTATATCCCAAAGATATGGAGAGAAGCTAAAGTTGTCTTCGTACCCAAAGCGGGTCAATGCTCTCACATAAATCCAAAAGATTTCAGACCTATTAGTCTATCATCATTCCTCTAAAATATTAGAACGGCTGTTTGACATCAATTTACGCAACAGTATTGACAAGAAACTACTGTCGGCGGCCCAACATGCATATTGCAAAGGTAAATTAGTGGAGACGGCATTACACACACTGGTGCTTAATATTGAATATTCCCAGTTTCATAAGGAGTAATGGTTGCTTTTCTGGATATAGAAGGCGCTTTAAACAATGTCAATGTATCAGCGATAGCACATGTATCAGCGACAGCTCTCTTTGCGAATTGATTAATCATCAATCATTATACCGATACTTACATATGGGGTGATTGTCTGGTGGCCAGCCTTAGAAAATCTAAGTAAGGTCCAGCAAGTTGTCTGTGCATAAGAGGAGCACTACGTACAACTCCCTTCGCGTCAGTGGACATTATGTTTCATCTATTGCCCGTCGATATATGGTATTTAGCAAGCAAATGGCAGCGAATGCAGCCATTCGCCCTGAAACTGCCAGAAGATGAATCTATTCACTTCTACACTGACGGGTCAAAAACCAAAAACGGAGTTGGTGCAAGTGTTTCCGCTGCGAGGCTTAATCTTAAGCTCTCCTTCCGTCTTCCAAGTCATTGTAACGTGTTCCAGGCGTAAATAATGGCGATTAAAGAAGTCTTATCTTGGCTTAAGAAAAACGTGATGTCCGCTAGAGATATTCGCATCTTTTCAGACAGCCAAGCAGCAATTAAATCTTTGGAATCGACCTCTTTCCTTAGCAGTTCTAACCTGCGGATCGTCTCTTGCGTAGATGCTTGAGCAGTTCAATATCCACCTATGTTGCGTGCCGTGGCATAGGGACATTCCAGGAAATTGTAAGATCGATGAACTCGCCAGAATAGGAACAACTATGCCCATTCGGCTGGATAAAGGTATCTTAGGTTTATCAATCACTACTCGTAAACTTAAATTTAAGCTGGATGCTGTCGAGAGTACAAATCTTAGGTTGACAAGTGGATCAACATGTCTAGCCTGTCTCCGTGGGGACTAACAAAAGTTCGCTTAGTTGATTGAATAATATTATACAAGAATAATATTAACTTTAGATATTTAATCCCCATCCTTTTTTTAATTTCTCCAATATATAATAATTTTAACTTTAGATATTTAATCTTCATCTTTTTTTAATTTCTCCACGTAATTCCCATTTATTTCAATACATTTCTTCAGCCGATAGATCCATCTTTCAAAACAGCTTGAAAGCTAGTCTTTTTGGAGCTTTTCGATTTCGACATTGACTGCATTAATAATCTCCTATTAGATGTGAAGATTTTTTCCTTCAAATTTATTTTTATTTTCGGAAACAGCCAAAAGTCACACGGCGCTAGATCCGGAGAATAAGGTGCTGGGGGAATTTTAATTGATGCCCGAGAGCGCAAGAAAGTTGTTAGTTTTTTCAGCAGCGTGCGTTGTCGTGGTGCAAAAAGTAGCGGCGCAGCTCCTCTTTTTGTCGGTGTCCTAGTAAATTTTGGAAAACTTGTAGTTTCCCAGTACCAGTTTCAGTATACCAATTAGCAGTGACTGTCTGACCAGTTTTAAGCGGGATGACGGCGACCATTTTCACCCTGGTGAAGTACATCGACATCATAACTTTTCTCCCTGATTTTTGTTACTTGGCCTTTGCTGGAGGATTTGCACCTCTGGGCTCCATACCATGGACTGCTGTTTGGTTTCCGGGTCATACTTGTAAAACCAAGATTCATCACCTGTAACGATCTTATTGAACCAGCTCGACTCTCCATTTTCAAACATGTCCAGGAAATATTGAGCAAAACGAACACGAGCCTCTTTTTGCTCTACATTCAACATTTTTGAAACCCACGGAGCTGACTTCTTTGAATATTTCAGGTGATAATTTAAAATTCGTGACATAACCATGACATTCAAGCCCAGTTCAGCCGCTATCATCTCCTGTGTCATTCTGGCATCTTCGTCAATTTTAGCCTTCACCAGGGCCACATTTGTATCGTCGGTCGAGGATTTGGGCCGACCTTCACGAGACTCGTCCTCCACAGAAAAATGGCCAGTCTGGAATCTTCGAAACCACTTCGAAATAGTAACAAGAGATGGTGCATTTATTTCGTATGCATTGTGGTATTCGTGCAGAATTTTGACTGGCGTGAGTTCACGTCGAAATCCGAAGAGAATAGCAAAACGAATTTCTTCCTGTGTTGGCGGTGGAACCTCAACCGAGCTTAGGCCACTAATTTTTTTCTTTCTCGCCTCCATTTTTACCTATTGTTCTAAAATTTAGAAATACATATTGTTAGATTGAAAGCTACGGAAATTATATTTTCTTTTTTTTTCAAAAACTATTTTATTTTTATTTTTTCATTTTTCATGCTACAAGGCCAAGGCTTTTTGCGAACGACTTTTGTAGAAGCTGCATGGATGAAGAAGAGGAAGAGACTATTTCTCACCTTCTTTGTTTCTACCCAACTCTCTCGCAAAGAAGGAAGCTTCACTTAGGAGCCCCCTATTACAACGACTTAGGCGACCTAATAGATATCGATATTAAGAGCCTCCTATACTTCATAAGAAGCTCAAAATGGTTTTAACGAGTAGGTAGAGAGATTTTATCCCATAATCCATGTGGCATCACATCATACATACATAATCCGGTCCTCTTGTACCCTAAGGTGTCGTGGCATCACAATGGACCTATTTTTGGTTCAAGTGTGTTGGCGGTTTTCAGTTGGCAGCCACTTCAACCTAAGCTAACTACTCAATGCAAGTACAATACCTACAATACATAGTAAGTTCTAAGTATTCCCCACCTAAACACCAAACCTCGAACAATTTTCAGGAAAACAATTTTCTTCTCATTATTCCTCGAAGTTTTTTTTATGAAAAATGTTAAAAAGGAGTCCAGGGCAAAGAATTTTCGTCGATTTAGTTGTTTGAATAAAGTGCAGTTATTGGAAAGCTTCAAGTAAAGGGATCTTAAATATCTTCTTCTTCTTACTTTTATCAGCGAGGTTATGATCCGAAAATAAGGGATCATAACCCTCCCACTTCACTGCATTTCTACTGATCCGCCTGTGGGGTTCGCCTCCCCGTGCAGGGACGGGTTAAGAATATCACTGCAGCGCCCCCCAACAACTAGCGCTTGTCGTAAAAGGCGACTAAGGGGACAAGTCAGATCTAGGCAATATAACACCCAAGTGAGCCTAGCGACACATATACTACCTTAAAAACCCTCCCACAAGTGTGCATGCGAGTCCGTGGGTTGACACGACTGGAGATCACCGGTGTCATAGAAGAAAGATCAAAGAGATCTTAATTATCGTGCAGTAGTAAAATTCTTTACAACATAAATAAAGGATGACCTGGATTATGGCCGCGCACCACCACCACCATCTCCACCACGATTATAGTCATTGGGGGCTGGTTAGATACGATCCATAACAAAAATATCTATTATAGCTGGCAAATAATCTTTACTGCCACATATTTGTGTAGCAAAGCGTTTTAATGTCAAAAGTTGTATGTATATGACACCCGATTACATGATACTGTAGCATTGACTGCAGGATGGTTTGTGTACCAAAAACTAAAACACTGTATCTCAAACTGTAGCACGACATCTATTGCAAAACATGCTAGCAGTAAATATTCCAACCTGATGTACTTACGTTCCACAATTGTTCCACACAATATCCCAATATTCCATGATCCTCAATTCACCCGGAGAAACATCTAGCATGTTCTAGAACCCCTTGCGATTTCCTATAAATACCCATAACACAACCATCGTCGACACAGTTGTTTATAAGTGCATACAGCGATTACAAGAGGGAGATTAGACATTGTAGCGACAGTTTAGTTTGAAATAAATAAAGAATAAAGTGATTGAATATCGTGTTAAAGTAAAGTTGGTGTTTGATAATAAATAAACGATTGAAATACACAAAAGACGGTTTTATTTTAACGAACCCCAGAAAGAATACTACATTGGTGTCAGAAAAGTGGAATAAAACAAATTTTGTGTATTGCGTTTTGTGTAAGTGAAAAATAAAAATGGTTCGGTAATTGCTAGAAGATTTGTCATTGCCGCAACTAAAGGAAGTACTGAGCCAGCGGGAGCAACCTACGACTGGTACAAAAAGAGAATTGATTATTAAGTTGCGGAAAATAATGACGGACGAGGGTGCAGATCCTGAAACAGCTTTGTTTGACGTCGAAGAAGAACAAGTAAGTACAACGAGTGACATGTCGGCTTTAAATAAATTGCTATCTGAGAAATTCGACGAACAAAAGAATTCTCTAGAAGCTAAGCTCGATGAGCAAAATAATTCTCTAGATGCTAAGCTTGACGAACAAAAGAACTCTCTGGAACATCGGCTATTCGATCAAAGGAGTGTTCTCGAAAGCAAATTCGATGAACAAAATAAAAGTTTGGAAACAAGATTCGGGACAATCGACGAGAAAATTGGAAATGTAGAGACCAAAATTGAGACATTTGAAACGAAATTCGAGAACGTTCAAACAAAATTCGAGGCTGTTGAAGGAAGATTCGTGAATTTGGCAGAGGAACTCGAACACGTGAAGAAACAGAAAGTTCGGGAGTATTCAACCGACTGCCCGAGAAGGAAAGAGATGCAGCCTCCCGTCTTCGATGGACAGACATCATGGCCGATATATAAGAGGCAGTTCGAAGCTGCGGCAATGACGAACAACTGGGACGATGAAGAGAGGTCCATTGCCCTCACACTTGCGCTTAGAGGATCAGCTGCAGAGCTTCTGCAAACTATTCCCGACGACAAGCAACGCAACTATGATAGTCTGGTAAAAGCCATCGAGATGCGATTTGGGGACGACCATATGCAGCAAGTATATAGGGTCCAGTTGCGCAGAAGAGTTCAGGTGAGAGGAGAAACTCTCCAGCAATTGCAAGCGGATATCGAGCGACTGGCACATTTGTCCTATCCAAACGCCGGTGAGGAGATCATTAACGAGATGGCAACCGAAGCGTTTACCCATGCCATAGCTGATGCGAAACTACAAATGGCGGTAAGAATGGCTGCAAAGAAAACGCTCGCCGAAGCTTTGGCGTTTGCTCTGACAATGGAGGCCGCAGACCAGGCCTGTCAGGGAATCCACCGTGTGAGGGAAGTAGCCGCCATCGAATGCTCTTGCCAGAGGATGGACGTCGAAGACCGACACAACGCTCGCGGAGGACAAATTCGTTGCTGGAACTGCAACAAAATAGGACACCTACAACGGCAATGCAGAAATCCACCCAGACGCGGAAACTGTCCACATTGTTCGAATAGGCGACGCAACGAAGAACCATCCTACAGGGACAACATCCATCTTGTTGGCCAGGCTCCTCGCAACCAGAAGTCGGGAAACGCCTAAGAGCCAGCTTCGCTGGGCAGAAGTTGGCTATTGGAATCGACGCCCCCAAGACCACCATCCAGGTCTCCCGAACCAAACGATGCAACAAGAGTCTAACAGTGGAAGCATTCATCGGCAAAAACAAGTGCGTGGCTGCTATCGATACCGGCGCCACGGCTTCCATTGTAAGAAGAGATCTCGTCCGGAAGTCTTGGCTGCACAACACCAGCTGCTACGGAGAAGTTCGCCTCACGTTACAACTAGCAGGGTTGGCCTTTCCTCATGCGTTCCTGGTGGCCGACATATGTGATGAATGCATCATCGGAGTGGACTTTATGAAAGAACATGACGTAATCATCGACATCGGGATGCAAGTTCTGCGGTACAGGAACGTAGAGATTCCAATGGTGTACGGAAACGAGAATGCAGCACATTTAAGAACAATACTCAGCAAGGACGAAGTCTTACCACCATCTTCCGAGACTATCATTTGGACAAAACTAGAGGGTGATCCTGGGAGCCACCGAGTCTACCTAATGGAACCGGATTCAGGAAGGAATTCCCCAAACTATATCGTGGGAAAAGTGTTAATGGAGCCAAAGAACAGCCTGGTCCCAGTAAGGCTCATGAACTTAAAGAGCCACAGCGTGAAACTAAAACAAGGGGAGGTTATTGGTAAATGTGCGCCGATATGTTCAATTTCAACAATAACCGAAAAGGAATCTGCGAGGCCCGTTTCATCAGCCAGGTTGGCCGAAGTAAGGGACAGGATCCTCAAGCACTGCGAACTGGATCGGGATCAGCGTGCCATGGCAGAAAATCTAATCGGTGAGTACGCTGATATATTTGCCTCACAGGATGGAGAGTATGGCCGAACACATCTGGTGCAACATCGCATAGACACTGGGGATGCCAGACCAATTCGTCAGCCTGCCAGACGACTACCATTTGCAAAACAGACGGAGGTTGCGGATATGGTGTCAACGATGGAGAAGGAAGGGCCCATCGAAAGTTCTAAGAGTCCATGGGCCTCACCTGTTGTACTGGTCAAGAAGAAAGACGGCAGCACTCGATTCTGCGTGGACTATCTGAGACTTAATGACGTCACCAAAAAGGATAGCTACCCTCTGCCACGGATCGATGACACATTGGACACACTCTCAGGAGCTCGATGGTTTTCCACCCTTGATTTAAAGAGCGGTTACTGGCAGGTACAGATCGATCCAAAGGACCGAGAGAAAACTGCGTTCACTGCAGGAAATGGGCTGTGGCAATTTACAGTAATGCCATTTGGATTCCCGGAGAAATGTTTATCGTGGATGCAGATGCAAGTAACGTCGGTATCGGAGCGGTTCTTTCGCAGGTACATAACGGCCAAGAGAAGGTAGTAGCATACTTCAGCAAAGTGCTCTCCAAGCCGGAAAGGAACTACTGCGTGACCAGGCGAGAACTTCTGGCGCTGCTTCTGGCGAAAAAAACACTTCCATAAATACCTCTACGGCCAAAAGTTCCTTTTGCGCACAGACCACGCGGCTCTAAAATGGCTGCTGCAGCTCAAGAATCCAGAGGGCCTGGTGGCAAGATGGATTGAACGGTTGCAGATGTACGACTATGAAATACAGCATCGCAAAGGAAAACTTCATTCTAATGCGGATGCCTTATCCCGCCGACCATGTAAGAGCGACTGCAAGCATTGTGTGCGGCAGGAAGAGAAGAACCTTCTTTCCATACAAAGGGTAAGAGCTGAGCCTATCGCCGGCTGGAGTGCAGAGGAAATCCGCAACGCTCAAAAATAAGACCCAGACATTGAGCCGATATTAGCGTGGAAGGAGTTTATGGAGAAGCCAAATGGACATGATATCTCGGACAGGAGCCCCACTCTCAAGGCATACTGGGCTCAGTGGGACTCTCTTCATGTGCAAGATGGTGTACTGAAAAGGAAATGGGAAAGGCCAGACGGGAAAAATGTCATAATGCAGCTTGTCTTGCCGCGATCAAAAGTACACGAGGTGCTACGGGAGATGCATGATGGACCATCCGGAGGTCATTTGGGTGCAAACAAGACGCTGGAGAAGGTGCGAGAACGTTTCTATTGGCTCAGCGCAAGGGAAGATGTAGAGAGTTGGTGCCGAAAATGCGTCGTGTGTGCCGCCAGCAAGGGACCCAGAATGAAAACGCGAGGCAGGATGCACCAGTACAACGTGGGCGCACCCTTTGAACGGATTGCCGCTGACATCGCTGGTCCATTTCCAGAAACCGACAGTGGTAACCGTTACATCCTAGTCGTCATGGACTACTTCAGCAAATGGACGGAAGCGTTCGCCATCCCTAACCAGGAAGCGAAGTCCATCGTGGAACAGATCGTCAACAACTGGGTGAGCAGATTTGGCGTTCCCATGGAACTGCATTCTGACTAGGGACGAAACTTCGAATCAAAGATATTCCAAGAGGTATGTCAACAACTAGGAATTAAAAAGACGAGGACGACTCCGACGGGATGGTAGAGCGCTTCAACAGAACCTTAAACGAACATCTCTCCAAGGTCGTAGAAGACCACCAGCGCGATTGGGATCGACAAATTCCTCTCTTCTTGATGGCCTACCGAAATGCAGTGCACAGTACTACTGGACATACTCCATCCGAAGTCTTGTTTGGTCGAGCAGTTCGGCTACCTAGTGAGGTGAAGTTTGGATCCCCTAACGATGAGCCCAAGAGTGAAGAGGACTACGTGGCAGACCTCAGGGAAAGGATCCGAGACATACATCAGAGGACCAGGACGAGGATAAGGATAGCGAGTGACCGCATGAAAACCAGGTACGACACAAAGGCAACAACGTCTAGCTTCCACGAGGGAGACCTAGTATGGTTGTACAACCCACACCGGCAAAAGGGGAGGTCACCTAAGCTGCAGCAAGATTGGGAGGGCCCTTATAAAGTGGTCACACGCATCAATGACGTCGTCTTCCGGATCCAGCGTGGAGTAAGAGGCAAGATGAAAATTGTCCACCTGGATCGTCTTTATCGTTACCATGGCAGTAATCCAAATGATCTTGTTCGGGACGAACAAGTTTAAGAGGGGGGCAGTGTAGCATTGACTGCAGGATGGTTCGTGTACCAAAAACTAAAACACTCTATCTCAAACTGTAGCACGACATCTATTGCAAAACATGCTAGCAGTAAATATTCCAACCTGATGTGCTTACGTTCCACAATTGTTCCACACAATATCCATGATCCTCAATTCACCCGGAGAAACATCTAGCATGTTCTAGAACCCCTTGCGATTTCCTATAAATACCCATAACACAACCATCGTCGACACAGTTGTTTATAAGTGCATACAGCGATTGCAAGAGGGAGATAAATAAAGAATAAAGTAATTGAATATCGTGTCAAAGTAAAGTTGGTGTTTGATAATAAATAAACGATTGAAATACACAAAAGACGGTTTTATTTAAACGAACCCCAGAAAGAATACTACAATATAAATAGGCACATATTTTTATGCGAAATTGGTACACATATTGTTGACATAACCTTATGTGCGATATGCGACCGGCATATTTACTCGTATGTCTATTAGACAATTTGTAACCATTAATAACAAGAGGCTGACGTCAAAATTATTTCACGGGTACACAATTATTTAGTTTTTGCATTCCATCTAATATAAGCTTTATGATTGAGTTTACACATTCTTAGTATTCAGTACGTGTGGTACTCAGCTTCGTCCGAGTAGAATAAATACGCTTATTACAGGCTTTATGTAATTGGTAGATAGCTAATAATCAAAATGACGTCAAACCGCTTCATCGATAGATAGATAGATATTTATTTTCTTTTTATAGTTAAACATTTACATTAATTTTTGATGATTTAGCACAGCTTGCACAGATATATGGCTATTGATACCTTACTACTGAAAGATACAATTAATTTTTGAATGTATTTTAGTATTAACAAATGTGTTGAGAGGAAAAACTACAGAAAAAACCTCCATATAAATGAACAATATAAGTTATATTATTTAAATATTAAATGCTAGATTATCACAGCAAACGCAGGAAAAAACAAAACGATAAAAGCCTTAAGAGTAAATGAATATACAAGTACTTAGAGTAATAAATAGTTAAATTAATAAATAAGTACGTAACTAGTTATACACTTAAATAAATAAATAAATAAATAAGTAAATAACTAACTAATATATATAATAAATAATAATATTAAATGAAAATGCATAAACAAATTATTAAATACGAATATGACAAGAAAACTTCAGTTAAATAAATAAATAAATAAGTACGAGATTTGATGCACAAATAAATAAATAATATAATAAATAAATTAATAAATTAACAAGTAAATAAATAAATGAACATGTAAATTGAGTAAATAAATAATTAGGAAAAAGAGAATATTAATAAATAAGTGAAAACAAAAAATTCAAATATATTAAACAAAAGGCAAAAGTTATAAAAGTTCTAGCTCGTTGACTAGATTGTTTTCTACATTTAAACATTTAGAGACAAAATTTTCGTTGAGAATCTCAATTCTTCTTGCAATCTGGATAGCACCGGCTCTTTCATGTAGAACAATTGTTGAAAAGTCCCACGGTAGACCCAACATCATTTTTAAGATCTTGTTTTGAGCAACCTGCAGTTTCTTAATATGGGTTTTAGCACAGTTTCCCCAAGCGGGACAGCCATATGTCATCAATGCTTGAAAAACAACTTTAAAGATGATCATTTTATTTTGTTTACTCAACAGTGACATGCGATTTATCAAGGGATATAGCATTTTAATTGCAATGTCAACCTTTTTTAGAATATGTTTTGTGTGGATAGCGAAGGTTAATTTCTGGTCTAAGTACACCCCGAGGTACTTAACAGAACCAACCCACGGTATATCACAATGGCCCAAGTTAAGAGTGCCATTTGGAAAAAAGCAACTTAGTGTTTTTCTTGTGAAAAAGATAGCTTGGCTCTTTTCGGCATTTATTTTGATTTTACAATGCTTATAATACCCGAAAATTATATTTAGACCAATTTGTAAGTTGCTTTCTATAACCGAACCAAACTCGTGTGATGGAATCATCGGCATAAAGCGCTATATCACAGTTTGGTATAGTGGGTAGATCAGCTATTAAAATGTTAAATAATGTCGGAGCCAGGACTGATCCTTGGGGAACACCAGCTGGTACAATTTTTGCAGAAGAATAACTTCCTTTTAATGAGACTATGAATGTCCGATTATGTAAAAAAACTTTGTATAATTTTAATTAAGTATTTCGGACAATGAAATTTGATCAGCTTGTAAATTAGTCCGTTGTGCCAAACTGAATCAAAAGCTTTTTCGATGTCAAGTAAAACTAAACCAGTCGACTTTTTTGATTTAACTGTCGCTTGACTTCCTTACAAATCCTTAAAATTTGGTGAGAAGTGCTGTGATGTTTTCTAAAATCGAATTGTTCTAGAGGCAATATATTTCTTAACCCCGTGAAAGCATCAAGCTTCATTTTGATGACTTTCTCAAGAATTTTGCTACAACTATTTAAAAGGCTAATGGGTCTGTAGCTGGTTGGATTAGATGGATTCTTTCCGCGTTTTAATAGAGGAATAACCTTTGCATTTTTCCATTTCATGGGGAAGTATTGGATTTTCAAACACGCATTTATAATAAACGTAAGATAGATTAGAGCACTAGTAGGAAAATGTTTGATAACTCGATTATTAATGTTATCGAAACCTGGTGATTTTTGATTTTTAAGATCCGAAACTATAAATTCGATATCATCAACGGACACGAATTCATTAGTTGGAAGTTGAGTATCAGTTTCATTAAAAACAGAGAGCTCGTTTACTACAGCTGTGTCCAGACTTGATAGGGCGTTATTTCCTACGACATTATGGTTATGTAAAAAAGTGTCTGCTAGTAATTCAGCTTTGTTTTCATTAGATGTTATTAACGAGCCGTTCACTTCGAAGCTTGGCATATGATTATTTTACTTTTTCAAAATTTTAGCAACATTCCAGAAAGGTCTAGAATTGGGATCAAGTGAACTTAATTTTTTGTTCCATGAGGAATTTTTGTAATCTAAAATTTTATCTTTGATTAAGCGAGTTAACAAATTCATTTCTTGGAAGTCCTTAGCTAATCCATCCCTCTGCCAACGCCTTCTATAGCAGTTTCTAATTTTAATCAAGTTTAATATTTGCCAAGGAAGTACGATTGCTCTTTTAGGATATGTTTTTAAAGGGACTGTTGCACGAGCACTTTCAGTTACTTTATTTACAAAAGTTTCAATATAATTATCAACCTGTTGACAGTTAGTTACACATTCTAAGTTTTTAGGGCAATTACGAATATTATAATTAAGATGGTGTCTAAAAACATCCCAGTTTGCGTTTCTATAATCTAGGTATTGCACATTATTTAACAAAGGACTTAACAAGATATCACAGCTGACAGGAAGATGGTCTGAACTCAATGCATTATTGACGATAGGGTTGGTTAGTGAAGTAGGTGTATTTGTCAAAAAGAAATCCAGTGTAGACGAAGAAAACCTATTAGAGGCTGGTATATAAGTAGGACTAGAAGGATATATAATTGTAAAGTTATGCCTCAATAATAAATTGTAAAGCACATTTCCCCAAGAATTTGCTCTTAAACAACCCCAATTGCGATGTCTGCAATTAAGATCACCACCTATGATAAAATGATCAGTATTAAGAAATCTTCTCAAGTCGTTTTTCAAGCATTGTGCTTTGTTTACATTAGATGACCCGCCTGGAAAATAAACTTAACAAATTTTCAAACTAGAATTTCGAGTATTTCTTAGTCTAATTTCGATTCCAATGTTTTCTATAACCGTAGTATTTATTGTTGGTAATACGGTGTGAGCGATGTTTTTTTTTACTAAGATGGCAACTTCACCACCTCTTCTATTCACACGATCTCGTCTATGACATATATAATTACTGCATGAAAAACGAACACTATTATCGAGACCTGTTTCACATACAAGACAAACATCAACATCCAGATTGGAGAGAAAATTGAAAAACTCAATGCTTTTGTTGCGAATGCCTCTTGCATTCCAACATAAGAGCTTAAGATTAGACTGTCTATTACTTAACATTAGAATAAAGATATTTACTTGCAAGCTGTGCTACCACTTTAAATTGCTGAGTTTTTGTTTTACATTTTTCAAGCTCAGAGATCATTTCTATCATAAGAGAGGATAGTTCTTCATGAGAGAATAAATCATTTTGCGCCGAAGTACAAGATCCGTATGATGGGCGCTCTTGTACACGGTGCTGAATTAGTAATTGTTGTTGTTTTGGCCACTGCTGCTGCTGCTGCTGACGTGCTGAATTTGGAAGAGATGGAAAGTCTTCGATGCTGTTGCAATTAAACGATTTGGATGTAATTGCTGGTTGTGCTTTCGGTTGCGACGGGATGGGGAAGCGCGTACGAGACGGCCTTTGAGTAGATTTTCCAATTATTTGAATATACTCTGCGCGACTTTTACATGTTTCGTCTGTCGATTTATGATTTCCTCCGCAGTTTGCACATTTGGAGATGGCGGTGGAAGTGCAGATGTTTGTTTTGTGATTACCTGAGCAATTTGCACAGAAGGTTTTCACATTGCAATGCTTTTCACCATGCCCCCACATTTGGCAATTGTGGCACTGTGTAATATTATTTTTAGCACGTCGTTGGAATTCCCATCTTACTTGTGTACGGAAAATCGATTTAATGTTTTTTACGAAGATCGGTTAAACGAATTGAACCATTTTCGAAGTAGACGATGTAAAAGAATTCAACATACTTTTCATATTGTTTTTTAACACTTTTTATCTCTTTACACTTTAGTCCAAGTGTTGATAGTTCAGTTTTGAGCGATTCAGTGGAGTATTCATCTAGACCGAAAAGAATAACTTTAAATGACCTTTCACTTTTAAGGTCATGGGAGAAAAACTGACATTTATTGGATTTTAAAGCACTAAGTATAAAGTTATATGAATTAATTGATTCACAAAAAACTTTAATGCCTATCGAAATCTTTCGAATTGAATAGTCGGATATCTTTAATTGTTTAAAGAGTTCATGAACAAATTCACAGTTTTTATGCAAAATTTTTATGGGCGGGATTGGTATTTTTTTTGGCACTTGCTGATTTTGCTTTGTGGGCATTTCTTCTTCATTATCCGTGTCTGGATGCGATTGAAGAGGCCCAAAATAATTGCCACGACGCGACATTTTACTCGCTGAGGATATAGAATCCTCAAAAGTATTAGCACGACGCTTTACAATTTTGGTTTTTTAGAAAGAAAAACGGAATGTGGTAAATCGAAACTCAGTAATGCTAGAATACGTCTAGCTCGACTGAGAGTACAGACCCGAATGAACCGCTTCATCGATTTCCATGAAATTAATTTTATTATTTAAAGGATTTAAAATATAGATCATTTTAGTACGTTATCTTACAGCTGAAAAATTCACAAATGTATATGGGAAACATAATACATTTTTAAACGCCAGCAAAGCCGCGGGTACAGCTAGTATGAAATAAAGGTCACTTAAACTAACAAAACTAATCTAACTACCTGTAGATTTTTCCGAAGTAAACCCATGATAATGTGCAGATACGAGTATATATGTATATGTTCTTTTACACGGAAATAAAGCTAAGTATAAATAGTTGTTTGAATAGCTTAAACATAGATGAAATCTTACAGATAGGTCTATTGTTTGTTAGGTATTGCGAAGAACCAAATTTGCCAATATTAAATATACTGTAGCATTGACTACAGGATGGTTTGTGTACCAAAAACTAAAACACTCTATCTCAAACTGTAGCAACGACATCTATTGCAAAACCTGTTAGCAGTAAATATTCCAACCTGATGTGCTTACGTTCCACAATTGTTCCACACAATATCCCAATATTCCAGGATCTTCGATTCACCCGGAGAAACATCTAGCATGTTCTAGAACCCCTTGCAATTTCATATAAATATCCATACCACAACCACCGTGGACACAGTTGTTTATAAGTGCATACAGCGATTACAAGAGGGAGATTAGACATTGTAGCGACAGTTTAATTTGAAATAAATAAAGAATAAAGTGATTGAATATTGTGTTGAAGTAAAGTTGGTGTTTGATAATAAACAAACGATTAAAATACACAAAGAACCGTTTTATTTAAACGAACCCCAGAAAGAATATTACATTGGTGTCAGAAAAGTGGAATAAAACAAAATTTGTGTATTGCGTTTTGTGTAAGTGAAAAATAAAAATGATTCGGAAATTGCTAGAAGATTTGTCAGTGCCGCAACTAAAGGATGTACTGAGCCAGCGAAATCAGCTTACGAATGGTACGAAGAGAGAATTGACCATTAAGTTGCGGAAAATAATGACGGACGAGGGTACAGATCCTGATACGGTTTGGTCGACGTCGAAGAAGAACAAGTGAGTACGACAAATGACATGTCAGCCTTGATGAAATTACTTTCCGAAAAATTCGAGAAGCTAGATAATTCTTTCGATGAGTAAAAGAATTCTCAAAATTAAAAATTCGAGAAGCTAGGCAATTCTTTAGACGAGCAAAAGAAAAAGTTCGATGAACAAAAGAATTCTCTAGACGCCAAGCTCGATGAACAAAAGAATTCTCTAGAGCAACAGCTACTCGATCAAAGGAGTGTTCCCGAAAGCAAATTTGATGAACAAAATAAAAGTTTGGAAACAAGATTCGGGACAATCGACGAGAAAATTGGAAATGTAGAGACCAAAATTGAATCATTTGAAACAAAATTCGAGAATGATCAAACAAAAATCGAGACTGTTGAAGGAAGATTCGAGAATTTGGCAAAGCAACTCGAATACGTGAAGAAACAGAAAGTTCGGTCGTTCGAGTATTCAACCGACTGCCCGAGAAGGAAAGAGATGCAGCCTCCCGTCTTCGATGGACAGACATCATGGGCGATATATAAGAGGCAGTTCGAAGCTGCGGCAATGACGAACAACTGGGACGATGAAGAGAGGTCCATTGCCCTCACGCTTGCGCTTAGAGGATCAGCTGCAGAGCTACTACAAACTATTCCCGAGGACAAACAACGCAACTACGATAGTCTGGTGAAAGCGAGATGCGATTTGGGAACGACCACATGTAGCAAGTATATAGGGTCCAGTTGCGCAGAAGGTCACAGATGAAGGGTGAGACGCTTCAGCAGTTACAAGCAGACATCGAGCGGCTGGCACATTTGTCCTATCCAAACGTCGGCGAGGAGATCATTAACGAGATGGCAACCGAAGCGTTCACCCATGCCATAGCTGATGCGAAACTACAAATGGCGGTAAGAATGGCTGGAAAGAAAACACTCGCCGAAGCTTTGGCGTTTGCTCTGACAATGGAGGCCGCAGACCAGGCCTGTCAGGGAATCCACCGTGTGAGGGAGGTAGCCGCCATCGAATGCTCTTGCCAGAGGATGGACGTCGAAGACCGAAACAACGCTCGCGGAGGACAAATTCGTTGCCCAAAACTGCAACAAAATAGGACACATACAGCGGCAATGCAGAAATCCACCCAGACGTGGAAGCTGTCCACATTGTGCGAACAGGCGACGCTACGAAGAACCATCCTACAGGGACAACATCCATCCTGTTGGCCAGGCTCCTCGAAACCAGGAGTCGGAAACGCCTAAGAGCGGGGCAAAAGTTGGCTAATGGAATCGACGCCCCCAGACCACCATCCAGGTCTCCCAAACCAAACGATGCAACAAGAGTCTAACAGTGGAAGCATTCATCGGCAAAAACAAGTGCGTGGCTACTATCGATACCGGCGCCACGGCTTCCATTGTAAGAAGAGATCTCGTCCGGAAGTCTTGGCTGCACAACACCAGCTGCTACTGTCTTAGAACTGCGACAGGGGAAGCGGCGAATGTATACGGAGAAGTTCGCCTCACGTTACAACTAGCAGGGTTGGCCTTTTCTCATGCGTTCCTGGTGGCCGACATATGTGATGAATGCATCATCGGAGTGGACTTTATGCAAGAACATGACGTAATCATCGACATCGGGATGCAAGTTCTGCGGTACAGGAACGTAGAGATTCCAATGGTGTACGGGAACGAGAAAGTAGCACATTTAAGGACAATACTCAGCAAGGACAAAGTCCACCATCTTCCGAGACTATCATTTGGACAAAACTAGAGGGTGATCCTGTGAGCCACCGATTCCACCTATTGGAGCCAGATTTAGAAAGGATTTCCCCAAACTACATCATTGGAAAAGTTTTAGTGGAGCCAAAGAATAGAATGGTCCCAGTAAGGCTCATGAACTTAAAGAGCCACAGCGTCAAACTAAAACAAGGGGAGGTTATTGGTGAATGTGTTCCGATATGTTTGATCTCAACAATAACTGAAAAAGAATCTGCGAGGCCCGTTTCATCAAGCAGGTTGGCCGAAGTAAGGGACATGATCCTCAAGCACTGCGAACTGGATCAGGATCAGCGTGCCATGGCAGAAAATCTAATCGGTGAGTACGCTGATATATTTGCCTCAGAAGATGGAGAGTATGGGCGAACACATCTGGTGCAACATCGCATAGACACTGGGGATGCCAGACCAATTCGCCAGCCTGCCAGACGACTACCATTGGCAAAACAGACAGAGGTTGCGGATATGGTGTCAACGATGGACAAGGAAGGGCTCATCGAAAGTTCTAAGAGCCCATGGGCCTCACCTGTTGTACTGGTCAAGAAGAAAGACGGTAGCACTCGATTCTGCGTGGACTATCTGAGACTTAATGACGTCACCAAAAAGGATAGCTTCCCTCTGCCACGGATCGATGACACATTGGACATACTCTCAGGAGCTCGATGGTTTTCCACCCTTGATTTAAAGAGCGGTTATTGGCAGGTACAGATCGATCCAAAGGACCGAGAGAAAACTACTGCAGGAAATGTGCTGTGGCAATTTACAGTAATGCCATTTGGATTGTGCAATGCTCCGGAGACTTTTGAATGCCTAATGGAACACGTCCTGTGTGGATTGACCTGGAAAGCTTGCTCTGGACGATGTGATCGTGATAGGAAAAACATTCGGGGAACATCGCGACAACCTGAAGAATGTGCTAAAACGGCTTCGAAGCGCTCACCTGAAGCTAAACCCAAAGAAATGTAACCTCTTCAAATCCGAAGTCAAGTACCTGGGCCACGTTATCTCATCAGAAGGAGTGCGAACAAATCCAGACAAGGTGGAAGCTGTGAAAAACCGGCCAGTTCCAAAAGACAAACACCAACTCAGGAGCTTTTTGGGTCTCGCCACGTACTACCGACGATTCGTAAAAGACTTTGCCGGAATCGCGAAGAGCCTGCACCAACTGACAGAGAAAGGAAGGCAATTCAAGTGGTCAGGTGAGTGCGACAAAAGCTTTAAGAACTTTAAGCAACAACTATGCGAAGCACCAACACTAGCATATCCCATTCCCGGAGAAATGTTCATCGTGGATGCAGATGCAAGTAACGTCGGTGTCGGAGCGGTTCTTTCGCAGGTACACAGCGGCCAAGAGAAGGTAGTCGCATACTTCAGCAAAGTGCTCTCCAAGCCGGAAAGGAACTACTGCGTGACTAGGCGAGAACTTCTGGCGCTGCTTCTGGCGACAAAACACTTCCATAAATACCACTTTGGCCAAAAGTTCCTTTTGCGCACAGACCACGCGGCTCTAAAATGGCTGCTGCAGTTCAAGAATCCGGAGGGCCAGGTGGCAAGATGGATTGAACGGCTGCAGATGTACGATTATGAAATACAGCATCGTAAAGGGAAATCTCATTCCAATGCGGATGCCTTATCCCGCCGACCATGTAAAAGCGACTGCAAGCATTGTGTGCGGCAGGAAGAGAAGAACCTTCTTTCCATCCAAAGGGTAGGAGCTGAGCCTATCGCCGGTTGGCGTGCAGAGGAAATCCGCAATGGTCAAAAAGAATACCCAGACATTGAGCCGATATTAGTGTGGAAGGAGTTTATGGAAAAGCCAAAAGGACGAGATATCTCGGACAGGAGCCCTACTCTCAAGGCATACTGGGCTCAGTGGGACTCCCTTCATGTGCAAGATGGTGTGCTGAAAAGGAAATGGGAGAGGCCGGACGGGAAAGATTTCATATTGCAGCTTGTCTTGCCGCGATCAAAAGTACACGAGGTGCTACGGGAGATGCATGATGGACCATCCGGAGGTCATTTGGGTGCAAACAAGACGCTGGAGAAGGTGCGAGAACGTTTCTATTGGCTCAGCGCAAGGGAAGACGTGGAAAGTTGGTGCCAAAAATGCGTCGTGTGTGCCGCCAGCAAGGGACCCAGAACGAAAACGCGAGGCAAGATGCAACAGTGCAACGTGGGTGCGCCATTTGAATGGATCGCCGCTGACATCGCTTGTCCGTTTCCGGAAACCGACAATGGCAACCGTTACATCCTAGTCGTCATGGACTACTTCAACAAATGGCCGGAAGCGTTCGCCATCCCTAACCAGGAAGCGAAGACCATCGTGGAACAGATCGTCAACAACTGGGTGAGCAGATTCGGCGTGCCTATGGAACTGCATTCTGACTAGGGACGAAACTTCGAATCAAAGATATTCCAAGAGGTATGTCAACAACTAGGAATTAAAAAGACGAGGACGAGTCCGACGGGATGGTAGAGCGCTTCAACAGAACCTTAAACGAACATCTCTCCAAGGTCGTAGAAGACCACCAGCGCGATTGGCACAATCGACAAATTCCTCTTTTCTTGATGGCCTACCGAAATGCAGTGCACAGTACTACTGGACATACTCCATCTGAAGTCTTGTTTGGTCGAGCAGTCCGGCTACCTAGTGAGGTGAAGTTTGGATCCCCTAACGATGAGCCCAAGAGTGAAGAGGACTACGTGGCAGACCTCAGGGAAAGGATCCGAGACATACATCAGAGGACCAGAACGAGGATAAGGATAGCGAGTGACCGCATGAAAACCAGGTACGACACAAAGGCAACAACGTCCAGCTTCCACGAGGGAGACCTAGTATGGCTGTACAACCCACACCGCCAAAAGGGGAGGTCACCCAAGCTGCAGCAAGACTGGGAGGGCCCTTATAAAGTGGTCACACGCATCAATGACGTCGTCTTCCGTATCCAGCGTGGAGTAAGAGGCAAGATGAAAATTGTCCACCTGGATCGCCTTCATCGTTACCATGGCAGTAATCCAGATGATCTTGTTCGGGACGAACAAGTTTAAGGGGGGGCAGTGTAGCAATGACTACAGGATGGTTTGTGTACCAAAAACGAAAACACTGTATCTCAAACTGTAGCAACGACATCTATTGCAAAACCTGTTAGCTGTAAATATTCCAACCTGATGTGCTTACGTTCCACAATTGTTCCACACAATATCCCAATATTCCAGGATCCTCGATTCACCCGGAGAAACATCTAGCATGTTCTAGAACCCCTTGCAATTTCATATAAATACCCATACCACAACCACCGTGGACACAGTTGTTTATAAATGCATACAGCGATTACAAGAGGGAGATTAGACATTGTAGCTACAGTTTAATTTGAAGTAAATAAAGAATAAAGTGATTGAATATTGTGTTGAAGTAAAGTTGGTGTTTGATAATAAATAAACGATTAAAATACGCAAAAGACGGTTTTATTTAAACGAACCCCAGAAAGAATATTTCAATACCTTTTACTCGTCTAAACAGGATTTAGAGCGAAATGCTTATTAAAAGTTGATGGTTTAGCTAATGCACTGATGCAATTCCTAGGCAAGTATGGAATATCGGCCGGCTCCTCTTTATTATTACAGTCTATTTGAGGTAACGCCTTCTCCATCTCTATGACATCAAACTCTTGTGACCCTTAATCAAAGACTTAAGATACATTACGTTAACCATATGAAGATTTTTTTTTTTTTATTGACCAAACCTATAAATAAAGCCAAGGGTCAGAACTTAAATATTATATTTCCAAACATTTTTTACAAATTCAGTAACTTTGTTTGCCCATTATCAACATTATATTGGAATTGTTTTGTTTTGACAAAGAATCATGATACAAAAAACTTAATGATGTATCGAACGGAATTCAAGGCGGACAAAAGAAAGTTTTAAAAATAATATAAAAATTATATAATACTCTTCATCCATCAATCCAGTTAGGCTATTTTGTTTTTGTTTAAATGTTTTTTGTTTACAAAATACCTATTTTATTGAGATAGATCCACATATTCAGTCCTAACTTTAAAATTGTTTAATTGACAAGTTACGAAAACAAAAATTGCTGCAATAAGTCACTATGGGTACGCAAATTTAAAGCCGTTAGTCTTTTTTAAATTATAGCTACATGCTGAGAAATAATTAAATAACTACATATTTTAAAAAAACATTCATTATTTTCATTTATTTCCATCGGCGTCTTCGATTCAATCGCAATGACAATGTTGATGTTTTGTTCCATTTCATCATCATTCCGCGGTTTTCGCACGTTTTCTCCCTCCCATTCCTATTCCTATTTTGTATGTTCAAATGTACGAGCAGAGCATCAAACTTTCTCTTTAGATTTGTTTGCGGTCTTGCTTATATTCTGTCAGCCAACTAAACCAACAAATCTGTGGGAGGAGTTTAGAGAAGAACGTACATGTGAAGGCATATTACAACAAGTACGGGTACGTTCCGAGGAAGGATACAACCAGCTGCTATTCTGGGTTGACATCTCCAACTAAGGCTTAACTCTAATCGAAGACTTCTTAATTTTGAGTGATAAGCAACTTCGTGAATTTGGACTTCCAGAAACCAGGTAAGGTAAGCACAATTTTAATACACATGTATATGAAAATCTAACAAAACTGAATTTAGATAAGAAAATTGCGTTTAGAAGTGTGAGATTTTTACTCACTAAAAAAACATCTCTCTTCAAAATGAATACTACAATTGAGTCGATGCTTACGAGACTCGTGATTTTTGGAAAAAGATGTTCGTATGCAATTAAAAAGAAATGTAGCACTTTAGACAGGTTAAATTCCAATGAAAGTTCCTGCCTTTCTCACAACCGGCATATACTATAACGCGAGGTCAAAAAGTTTTGCCCTTTTCAAACGACGATGAATTGAATTGTTCGCGTCAAGTAGTTGAATGATGGTACGGTTCAATGGCCGTGAACACGATTTTTGTGTTTGCCCGCAAATTTTGTTATCGCTTCGACGACGCTGGGAATTCCCAGATCCCGATGAATATCTTCGTTACGTACAATACATACCACGACGCGTTAACGATCGTTCTAAGAACTTTATTTTCAAAAGTTTGTATGTTTGGGATGTTTTTATTGCTTTTCTTGGTACAACCCCATAGTTGTATACCATGCGTCCACACTGGCTTTAGCACTTGCTGATCCCTGGATGGTTATGCATTTTGTACGCACACTAAAGTTATGCTTCGTCAAATCGACGAAGTCTTCCTTAAAGCCTGCCTACTCCCTAAACTATGGTAACCTGGAACCTGAAATTGGTAAACAAAACTCTTAAACGTATTTTTAATAGAATAAATTAGATTTATTTAAAATCCTGATCTTTTTACTTTACTTAAAATACGAATTAAATTAATCAGTCCATTTTGTTTCGCAAAAAGTCATTACTTTTTAAAAATAAATAAATAAAATAAATAAAGTAGTAGCATCTTCAAAACTTATTAGAAAAATAAAAAGTATTAATTATACAAATATAAAAAAAAATAAGAATTAAAAAAAATTATTGCCATTCTATGCAATATGTATGTTGTAAATACCTAGTAGTTTCCGCTCCCGAAGCCACTCATGTTTTCTACTAGCATTTAAGTGAATCTTTGGATACAGTTCGTATAAAAATTTAAGAGCTACTGATGGAAATGTTGAAAATAAATAGGAAAGTTCTGGAGCTCAAATAAAACACAATATCCGGAGATAGGAAATTAAGAAGGAAGTAATAGAAACTTTATTGAAACCATTCAGGACTGCGGAGTCGGGCGTTAGCGAAGGGCCGTCGAACGGCTTAAACGTTTCATCTAAGTGCAAAGCAAAAAGTTCTGCCTCTTCTTTGTCGCTCTTGGCCCGGTTTCTATCGTTTTTCTGAATTGGTGGAGCTTGCACTTGAGGTTTCCGGATGCCTTTTAGCGCTTTCCAAAGCGAATAATTGGATTCTCTTTCACCGGAGAGATTTTCAAGTTAGATCGCTATCTTCTTGCTTTTAAATTCCCGAATACTATCTCGAAGGCGATTGCATAGTCGGTTAAGGACCGTTTTATGCTGCGGTGCACGAGTGGTTTGCCATTTCTTTCGTGCTTTTCGTTTCTCCCTCACTAGTTAAATGATTTCTCTGGGATACTTTTCGATGCGGTTGATCTTATAGCTTCTAGAAGGAGTGTTTCTCCATGCCGCTCTTTGAATTGCTTCCACGAAACGATCAACTTCGTCCTGTAGTTCAAAAAGGAGTTTTAGGAGATACATTTAAGGCAATATTTGTTTTGCAATAATTTCTAAGGCCCTCCCAGTTTGTTCTATTGCTAGTAAGTCTTGGAGGTCCCTTTTTCTTAATCAAAGATTCTCGAAGTAATAAAATTACCGGGGAGTGGTCAGAAGAGGGATCAAAACTTTCTTGAACTGTAATAAACTTCTCGTTAATGCCTTTTGTAAGGAAAAAATCGATAAGATAGGGAATTTTTTTCTGAGTCGGTTTCAATAGGTCGGTTTTCCTGTCGAAAAAAACGACAACCGAATTTATCTTCCACTTCCTAGCGAACTTTTTTTAACCCCAGAAGGTGTGCTTCGCGTTGAAATCTCCACCAATAAGGAAGTTTGAACCAAGGGCATTGAAGACACGAAAGTAGTCGTCTTTTTCTAGTGAGCATCGCGGCGGAACAAGTATGTACAACTGCTTGCATACGCCGACGATATAGACATTATCGGAAGAACTCAGCGGGCTGTCACCGGTGCTTTTGCAGGCATTGAGGCGGAAGCGGGGAAATGGGTTTAGCGGTAAACGAGGGCAAAACCAAGTATATGCTGTCAACAAGAAGGGACAGCCAACAGCCGACGAATTGGACAGAACGTCACTGTGGGCAGCTATAACTTCGAGCTAGTAAGGGACTTTGTCTACATTGGCTCTGCTTTAAACTCGAAAAACAACATCAGCGCAGAAATCAAGCGGAGAATAACTCTTGCCAATCGCTGTTTTTTGGGCTTATCAGGCAATTCAACAGTAAAGCCCTCTCTCGAACAACTGAGGAGACTCTGTATAAGACCCTGATCATCCCAGTCCTGCTTTATGGCGCTGAAACATGGACTTTATTAAAAGAGGATGAAGATATCCTTGGTCGCTTCCAGAAAAAAATTCTTCGTAAGATTTTCGGTCCCGTTTGCGTTGACGGGTTTTGGAGGAGAAGATTCAATCACGAACTATACGAGCTGTACAGCGACATCGACATAGTCAAAAAACTGCGTATTGGACGTCTGAGATGGCTAGGACATGTAGAGCGAATGGACACCAACGCTCCGGCCCGCAGAGTCTTCGAATCTAATCCCGAGGGACGACGCAGTAGAGGGAATCATCGCCGTAGGTGGCGCGCACAAGTTCAAGGGGACCTCGACCAACTGTGAGTGCGCAACTGGAGGCAATTAGCTTAAGACCGAGCTAAATGGAGTGGCTTGTTGGTTGAGGCCCAGGTTCACCCCGAATTGTAGCGCCACCTAAGTAAGTAAGTATCGCGGCGGACAGTAAACAGATGCTTTATTGGAGTTCAGGTGTTTATTTTTAACCCTTACCGCGCACAACTGCAGTTTTTCCAGCTCTATGCTTATATCGAGCGAGTGTTCGATGTTAGTTTTAATGAATAAGGACGAACCGCCCCGCGCTCTATTAGAAGGATAGGGGTGATAACCAGCGTAGCCTCTTATCTTTATTTGCGATTCCCTTGTTAGATGGGTTTCGGAGATCAAACATATGTCGATATTTTCTCCAAATAGGAAAATTTCTAATACGTTAGATTTTTGCACGAGTTTGTTTGCATTTCATGTTACTATTTTAAGCAAAGAGTCCATATCTACTTAGATTTAGATATGAGGTTAGCCAAACAAAAGCTTTCGACGTTACTGAGACGTTCGAGAATCGGTTTTTTAATTTCACATTGTTCCTCGAACTATGCGTAGATGCAGTTCAGAATCTCCCGTCATTTCGTTTGGTTGCTTTGACTGCAACCTGAGAATACGTCCGACGTACGGGTTTCGCTGGATTATCCGATGTTATTTTTCATTCAGCGTATTTAGTGGACGACTCTAACGTACGTTTAATCGGCTCAGAAGGCTGATTGACTGATTCAAGAATCAAGAGTCTGCACTGCTGATTCAACCGTCCTTTCAGTCGGCTCAGGAGTCTGAACAACTAAGCCAGTTCTTATTTCGTGCCCCGTACAATCGGCGTTATACATTTTTTCCGTCGCATCTGTAATTTCTTTCCGATCTCGCAGCCGCAATAATTTCCTGGGTACCTTCCTTTGCAGTTAACACAAGTTCCTTTTTCATTTTTTGCTCAAACTGCAATTTTCCGAAGAGTGTTTTTCAGCGCACTTAACGCAACGCGGCTCTTCCGACAGTACGCCAGGGTATAATTAAACTCTTGGCAACGCTTGCATTGAGGGATTGACTTCGTATTGACACGGCTCGATTTTAACGACCATACTCATGATTGTACAAATATTATATACCTTTTCCTGGCTTTCCATTTTATAGAATGATAGCACAAAAAACGGAAGTTTACGTTTCACTACAGCTTCTTCACCACAGACGGATTGTTTTCTCTCTTTTTTTTAAAAGGCTCACGGCGTCGAGAATGTTATTACCTCTATCGCGTAAATCACCTATAACGTCCTCTTTAGCGCATGATAGATGAAGTCCTCTAGCTACGACCCTCAAAGGTCTCTCAGACTTGTCTTCGTAAGTGTGCCATTGAATTGTTTCGTTGTTAAGCTTTTGAAATACAGCCCGATAGCACTCAGCGTCATTAACCTTGATTTTCCATGCATCGTCTCGCAAGGAAGTTGCCTTAAATTCAGTAGCGATCGTTGTTTTAAACATTTTTCTCAAAGAATTATAGTCTCCAACGCCTGTTATATTTATTGATGGAGGTGCGCGTTTGCTTCCAATTTGCTTTTCAGATTTTGGCTGCGCTTTGCGATTAGGTTCATGTTGTGTTCCTCGGGCGATAAACCGGCTTTGCGTTTTTTAGATGGTCTTCGTTTAAGTGTCCAATCCGTTTCGCGCGCGAGTTCTTCTTCGTCCATACTGTAGTGACGGCTACCCGGAGAAGGCTCACTATGAATAACCGTCTGTGTTTTTGAAGACTCGTTTTGAAGCAAAGATACTTTGTTCTCTGATTCAAGTTTCTCAACTTTGCTTTTGAGCTCCCGACACAACAGTTCCATTTCGTCGGTAGAGTACTCTCTTCAAAGGCTTGTCTTTCCCGAATTAACACATCCGAGTTTGCGAGACTGTTATTTTTCCCTTTATGAGAAGCCTTTTGAGCTTTTCCTTAATGGGTTAGTTAAGTTTTGATTCAAAAATAATACACAAACAAAAGATAGTTCGCAAATTGCTGGATGAGTTTGGTGCAACTAAAGGAATTTGCCTACAGCCGGGACAAAAAAAAATAATTTCAATAATTATCAAGTTGCGGAAAATAATAACGGACAATGGTGCAAATCACGACACAATTTTGTTTGACGTTGAAGAAGAAGAACAAGTAAGTCTCGGCGAGTGACATGTCGGCTTGAAATTGCTTTTCCAAAAATTCGATGAGCAAAAGAATTCTCAAAATGAGAAATTCGAAAACCTAGCAAATAGTCTAGATGCTAACCTCGATGAGTAAAATGAGAAGCTTGAGAATTCTCTAGATGGTAAACTGGATGTGGAAAACCCAAAGTTCGAGATGCTGGAAAATTCATTGGCTGAATAAAAGAATTCTCTAGACGCCAATTTTGGAGCAATTGAAGAACAATTCGAAAACGTACAGGCCAAAATGGGGACATTTGAAAAAGCCGCTGGAGGAAAATTGGAGAATGTTGAAACAAAATTCGAGAAACTGGCAAGGGAACTCGAACTCGTGAAGAAACAGAAACTGCGTGAGTATTCAACCGACTGCCCGAGGAAGAAAGAGATGCAGCCTCCCGTCTTCGATGGTCAAACATCATGGTCAATATATACAGTAGATGACGGATATAGGAAAGCTAAAAAATCTTGAAAATTTCTTTCTTAAGTATATCAGTGTTTTCTTATATATGGTAAAAAGAACGGATATAAGAAAGACATTTTCTTTTATCTGTAATAAAATAAAAAAAATAAAATATTTGGCGCAACAGCTCTTTAAGTGCCTAAGCTTCTCGCAACCACTCATGTTGTGTGCGTTATATTTTTCACACGAATGGAAGGGACCTACAGTTTAGTGTCGTATCCGAACGGCGACTTGATAAGCTTTTTCGTGACAACAATACTCTCGGATGTTTGTCAGACGCTCGCGAGAGGTGGGACCGTGAAAAAAACTTTTTTGTGTTTTCTGAGATTTGAACTTGGAACTTGGACGACCAAGTTTTTCCAACCGCTGCACCAACGAGCCCTCACGACTGCGACGATTGTTTCTACATACCGGAATCGAGGATAATACCTCGACCAAGTATCGTCAACCTCAGCTAAACAGATGCTACAACAACAACAACAATGAACAACGAACTACAAACAGCGAAACACTTGGGCGATGAAGAGAAGTCTATTGCCCTTACGCTTGCCCTTAGCGGATCAGCTGTAGAGCTACTACAAATCATTCCTGAGGACAAACAACGTAACTACGATCTGCTGGTGAAAGCCATTGGGATGCGATTTGTGGGCGACCATATGCAGCAAGTATACAGGGACCAGTTACGCAGAAGATTCCGGATGAAGGGTAAGACGCTCCAACAGTTGGCACATCTGTCCTATCCAAACAACGATGAAGAGATCGTTAACTAGATGGCGATGCGAAACAACAAATGGCTCTTAAAATGCCTGGAAAGAAAACGCTTGCCGACGGTTTGGCGTTCGCTCTGAGGGTGGAGGTGGCAGACCAGCCCTGTCAGGGAATCAACCGTGTGAGGGAAGTAGCCGCCATCGAATGCTCTTGCTAGAGGCTATACGTCGAAGAGCGAAACAACGCTCGCGGAGGACAAATACTTTGCTGCAACTGCAATATAATGTCATTGCAGAGGTCCACCCAGACGCGGAAGCTGAATGAGAATCCAGCTCGTGTAAGGACATGTAGCGTCCGATATAATAACCGCGAAAATTTGAATTCAATAATAAACCTTTCCCAGATCGAATTATAGATGTCGACACAAGTCTACAAAACGAACCACATATATAAATGCGCGCGGCTAGCCACGTCTCTCTCTCTCCCTTTTGACAGCCCAAACGATTTTTGTATTTCTAAAGTTGCGCCTTTGTTTGCTGGCCATGTGCTAAATTTATTTTGTATAAGTTTTCAATGCCCCCCTGGCAGCTGACCTCCTCGTGGTGGGGGCGGGCAACGTGACTGGGATGTGCGGATGGGGTAACTTAAATAGTTATTCCCATCCATACAATCCAGTCACGGCTAACAAAGCGCACACCCCATGATGACAAGAAGAAGACGACCGACCTCGGATATTGTCTTCAGCAGAAGTCGCTGATCGATTTCTTTGTGGTACCATCGTGTCTGAAGAGAATGGTTTGTGATGTTCGCGTATTGAGAGGGGCCGAACTGTCAACTGATCATCACTTAGTGCTGTGCAAATTGTATCTTAGCGAGAGAGTGCCTCCCCTACTAAAGCGTAAACCAAGGATGGTTACACGCATACGATGGGAGAAGTTACAGGACGATGAGATACGGGAGAAATTTGCGTGGCAAATATCTGAAAGGTTTGAACGAATTCCAACTGTTCCATCAAATGTAGAGGAAGAATGGCAACTGTTTGCAACAGCGGTTATTGCCTCTGCGGGAGATGTTTGTGGAGTGAAGCGGCTTGGTGTGGCGGCTGGTGGTGAGAAAAGAACTGCTTGGTTTAAAACGCTCGGAGTTCAAGAAGCCATCAGAGAGAAGAAGAGAGCCTTTAAGGCGTGGATTCACTTGGGGAACTCCGATTCCCGAAATCGGTACACTGAGGCGCGAAGAACTTGCAAATTAGCTGTGAAAACAGCGAAAGAACAGTCTTGGAAGGAGTTTGGCGAGAAATTGGAACGTGACCACAGATCTGCAAATAAGATGTTCTGGCAGACCATCCGCCGACTCAGAGGAAAAAAGTTGAATATCGTTGAAGGAGTCAAATCCAAAGACTGTAGACTTCTTTCCAAAGAGGAGGACATCTTACGCAGATGGAGTGAGCACTTTTCAGAATTACTCAATCCCGAACAGGGCACCGAAGATGACAGACCTATGGTCGAGAGTTGGGCGGAAAGTAGTCCTACGGTAGAGGAAGTAACTTTGGCGATCAAAGCGCTAAAAGTTGGCAAATCTGCTGGTGTGGAGGGAGTTCAATGGCTCTCGGATGTCATTAAAGTGGCCTGGGAATGCGGTGAAACACCTGGTGATTGGCAAATGGGGGTGATAGTTCCTCTTTTTAAAAAAAGGGGACAAAAGAGATTGCGCCAACTATAGGGGTATATCTCTTTTAAGTCTCCCTGGAAAAGTCTTCGCTAAGGTGCTAGAAAAGCGTTCCAGAGCTGTGGTTGAGGACAGTTTGGGGGATGAGCAGTGCGGTTTTCGTCCCGGTAGAAGCACAACCGACCAGTTGTTCACTCTCATAATGGTTCTTGAGAAGGCCTGGGAATATGCCAAACCTGTCTACACTTGTTTTGTGGATTTGGAAAAAGCATATGATAGGGTTCCTCGAGGCAAACCCTGGAGTTTTCTGCAGGAGTATGGGATTGCTGGTTCCCTGTTAAGGGCGATTCAGTCTTTATATACAAACTGTAGAAGCTGTGTTCGGATAAACGGTATTAAATCAATACCTTTCACTGTGGGCGTTGGACTCCGCCAGGGGTGCATTTTGTCACCTCTCCTCTTCATTGTATACATATATGGATTGGATGTTACAGCGCAGGCGTAGCGGCGAATGTTTCAAAGTGGGAGACCTAAGGATTAGTCATCTGCTCTTTGCGGATGATTTGGTCATCCTTGGGTCCTCTCAAACCGAACTTCAGCGCGCACTCGAAAGGTTTGTAGCCGTTTGTGATGATGCTGGAATGAAGATCAACGTGAACAAATCGGAAGTAATGGTCGTTTCCAAAAAACCCATTCAGTGCACTCTGCATGTTAGTGGAGTCCCACTGAAGCAGGTGGAGAAGTTTAAGTACCTCGGGGTTTTATTCACGAGTGATGGGAGGAGCAATGCCGAGTTATCCTGTAGAATTGGTCAGGCTGGATCAATTTTGAGAGAGCTTGGCCAATCTGTTATAAGGAAGGCCGAACTTAGTGTTCAAGCTAAGCTATCGGTTTTTAACTTTGTGTATGTTCCAACTCTCACCTATGGTCATGAAATTTGGGTAGTGACCGAAAGAATAAGATCGCGGATACAAGCTGCCGAAATGAGGTTCCTTCGCGGTGTTGTTGGAATAACTCGTAGGGATCGAGTGCGCAACACCAGAGTACGCGAGGCGCTCAACGTTGAGCAGCTACTTCTCCGAACGGAACGATCTATGCTTCGATGGTTTGGTCACGTAGTGCGTATGCCCCCAGCCCGGCTTCCAAAACGCGCCATGGTTGCCGTGCCATCAGGTAGGCGACTTCGCGGAAGGCCTAGAAATAGATGGTCGGATCAAGTCCGACATCTCTCCTGGAGCCGCTTAGGGATTTCCCCTGATGAATTGGAGTCAATGGCGGAGGATCGAGAAGGATGGAGAGTCCATCTGAGCATCCTACCCCCGCGACCCTCATGAAGGATTAGCGGGCCATTGAAAATGAATGAATGAATGAATAAGTTTTCTATACAGTTAAAATTGAATTTATAGAACGCATTCTAAATTGATGAACCCGACTACACGATGAAAGGTAAAAGCGAAAGTTCGGGCGACAACGCGGAGAACAATGCAGAAAACAACTCCCCGGCTACGCCTACTAATGAAAACAACAATGAAACTGCATATAATGCAAACCAGCAATACGATCCATGGCAGATAACGCGCCTGCAACTACAACTCCAATTAATGCAACAGATTCAAGCTTTGCGACCCCTCGAAGTGGAAGCAAATCACGCACAAGTGAAACCACCACCATTTTGGCGAGAAAACGTCAGACTTTGGTTTTCGCAACTGGAAGCACAGTTCACCCTTGTAAATTTACGATCTGATGCACGCAATTTTAACATCTTCGTTGCCCATCTCGGCCATACGACCGCAACAGAAGTCCAGGACATTATTATAAATCCACCACAAGGTAATGCGTGTGTAGGTTTAAAAGAAGAATTGATTACTCGCTTGGCTCCATCTAGAGATCAGCAAATCCGTCACATGTTGGACAGAGAGCAACTCGGCGGCAGAAAGCCCTCTCAATTTCTTCGTCATTTAAGGAATTTATGTGGCACCACAATGTCGGACGACGCGTTGAAGGCAATTTGGCTGGATAGACTTCCAACGAGTGCACAGTCAATACTCGCGGGTCACACTTCAACTACTCTCAATGAGTTAGAAGCAATCGCCGATAAAATAAACGAAGTCATTCCCTAGCATCAAATCGCTAGCATATCTCCAGGAGAAAATTCATCTTTTTGTCGCTTGCTGCAGCAAGTAGAGGAGCTGAGCAAGCAGGTCGCAGCATTATCTACTGGACAAGACAACAAGATGCGAAATTGGAACCATCGTTCTCGCTCACTTTCTCGTCGCAGACAGCAGCACCAAGGTAATACCCCTCATCACCAGCTGACTGGCAATGCACTCTCGTGCACAAAAGAGAAATGGTCTTTGATACTATCATCACAGGTTTGGTGCCAACGCATGAAAATGTCAATCACCATGTAACTTCTAGCAGTGAAACGACGAGGGGCGTCATTAATGGCGGTAAATGACAGCCAAACTTCCAGCCGCCTATTTGTTACCGACAAGAAAATAAAAATTCAGTTCTTGGTAGACACTGTTGCGGTAAAATTTACCACAACAAGGCCTACTCTATGCATCTTTCCTTCTCTCCCTCTTTTCTCCCTATGTTTCTGCAAAATTCTGGGAAAGTGGAGGGCAGCCATGGTCCCATCAGCCATAGGCCCACTTCCCCAGCATCTTGCAGAAGCAACCAACATAGGTTTCCGTTGATCAACCTTTTACCCTGAAGAAGTGGAGGAACGGGCGGTTCCTCCAACTACCAAGAGATGTTCGAACCCTGAAGGAGAGGAGAAACGGCCGGTTTCTCCAAAACAATTTTGAGAATGAGACGAGCGGTGAGGGTGACACCAGCGACGGCAAAGACGGTGTGTTCGCCACTACAAGCTGTCCACCTTAACAACGGACACACCAAACACTAACAACACTAACTACAACGCAGTACAACAATCAACGCGTGAACAGATGGGACAGAGAGTCTGTTCCAGATCGACGTAACCAACGTCACAAGACAAGCCATGAGCGGGGACGAGGTGTCCCAGAACCTACGAGCAACGAGAAACACTTAATACATCGCGAGGGGACAAGGCGTCCCAGAAACAACGCAACCACTACATCATACAAACATATTCAACATCACAAACACAACTTAACACACGAAGCCATCGACATCAAACACCACCAAGCACAAACAAGACAAGCGGCAGCCCGCGAATAAGAAATGGTTCGGTTGGAACCCATCAATGGCCGAGAGCCCACCCTAACCCTCGACTCTATGTGTGGATTGGCACGTTAAGGGCTCGTCCCTAGTCCCCAAATCTGCGCGGAATTCTACCGGGTAGTTTAGTTTAATCGCGTAATTTGAATTTTACTTCTAGTTCTATTTTCTTCCGGTAGTTTAATTTTGTTGAGCGCAGAATGGCGTTTTAGGGCCCGTCCTGTAACTAGTCAGGTCACTTCTTTTCTTCTTTTACTATTGGTGGGCGGAAACCCACTTTAGTAATTTTTAATTAATATTTTTTTCACTTTGTTGATTCTCCTGAATTGTTAAATCAAACAGAGCGGATTGTGAGGAAAAGCCGATGTCGGGCGATTTCGAGCCAGCGGAATGTGGGAGAATATTGAAAGCGGAATAGCGGTGGTTCAAGAGCGGTTGCATACTTACGCAAATGAGCGGAGTAATGCACAGCAAGCTGCTCTTGAATCCAATAGCTGAAAAGCGGGGATTCACATATCTGTGAGTAAAAGGCTCGAAGTTCGACTAGGCCTTGTATTCAGCGGGAGACCACTTCTTGGTTGACCAGCGAATAATTTGGAAGTTTTGTTAAAGCAAGAGTGAGAATCAACAAAGTTGATTTTTTTTTATATAGTGAACAGTGAATGTTTTGAGCGGAAAACAATTATAAAGGAAACAAGGATAAAGGAAGGAAAGGAAGTGACTAGGACAAGGGTTACAGGAGGAGGCTGGAAGGATTAAGGGTAGCAGAGTAGTGGCCAGATCGAGGCATATAACAGGAGGAAAATAGAAAAAGGAGGACAAAAGAACAGATAAGTTTTTTGTATCTGATTTTCTGTGTGTTTTAGAAGTTTTTTGTAAAGTGCGTTCTGTGTAGGGAAATTCCAAAAGTGTTTTTGAAACCCGGTAGGATTCCGTTTCGTTTTCTTTTGTATTTCCCGGTGAAAGCGGGACACGCGCCCCGTAATTTTCGGTATTGAGTTGTTTTTTCTTTTTTAAATTGCATTTGTTCCTTGGTTCTTTTTTTAATTAATAAATCGCCGCTCATAAAGAGCACTTATAACGTGGTATAAATCGTTGGTTTCTTTTCATTCGTCATTTCTTTTTACAGCATTGGTGTTCCCCACAATTTCCACAAAATCCACTCCAAAGGTTTCGTAATTTCCCTCCCTTATTTTATCAAAAATTACGTGGCGTCCAACCCATTGTGTACATACCCTATATTCTGTGGTCTCTCCCTAATTCATCGATTCTCCAATCGAACCACCCCAGCTGAGCGGCCGGTGAGCGAACAGCACTCAACGTGCTGTATTGTTGCATTTTTTTTCTCGTCTTTTACTCCCTTCATTTCGTTTTCCGATCGCAAAAGCGATCGGTCGTGTTTTCTTTTTTTTGCGTTGTTTTTTTATTTATTTGTCAGTGTAGCAAGTCGGCTACTTTTGTTTTTATTTACCCGCGACTTAATTTTTCCTCCCCTTAAAAGTGCAACAACGCAGATCAGAATTGTCTGTTCTTCCACCCATTCGTTCACATCATTGGCGTAATGCCTCGGAATACACACTCTTCGCTACCAACAGAACACCTATACCAACGTACGGACGTCTCACTGTTCCAGTTGTGGCTGAAGTGGGTAAACCAATCATCGGAGCGGACTTCCTGGCATACTATCGCTTACATGTAGATGTGACATACAGCTGACTCATAGACAGCATCACAGGACTCTCAACTAGAGGTTCCAATGCGTTTGTGAAAGGATCTCTACAAGTCAAAGCTGTTTCTGGCGAATCTCAGTACATCGAACTTCTCAAAGAGTTTCCGAATTTAACCAGACCAGACGGTGCCTTCAAAGATATTTGTCACTCGACTATGCACCACATCAAGACAACGTCTAGGCCGCCAATTGCCTGCAAAGCCCGTCGTTTGGCCCCTGACAAAATGAAAGTTGCCAAACACGAATTCGAGACGATGCTAAAAATGGGAATAGCTCGTCGATCCAAGAGTTGTTGGTCATCACCCCTACATCTAGCTCCACAGAAAACTGGTGAGTGGCGTCCTTGTGGCGACTACCGTTCACTGAACACTCGCACTATACCGGACAACTATCCACCACGAAGCATTCAGGATTACTCGGCGAACCTAGCTGGTAAAAGGTTCTTCTCGAAGATCGATCTCGTCATGGACTTCAATCAGATCCCAGTCGCTGCCGAGGATATCCAGAAAACAGCGATAATTACCCCGTTTGTACTCTTCGAGTTCCCCTTCATGACGTTTGGTTTGAGAAACGCTGGACAAACATTCCAGAGGTTCATCGATGAAGTGACAGCCGGACTCGAGTTCTGTTTTCCCTACATAGACGACATCCTGGTTGCATCAGAAAATGAGGATCAGCATCTACAACATCTCAGAAGTCTTTTCGAACGTCTCAGCGACCATAGAGTGGTGATCAATTTAGCGAAAAGTGAATTTGGTAAGCATGCCATAATACTTTTAGGCTATTTCATATCAGCAGAGGGTACGAAACCGCCCGAAGAACGGGTCAAGGCCATCATGGATTACAAACCACCAGACACAGTGAAGAAATTGCGCAGATTCCTCGGGTCAGTTAATTTCACAGCCGTTTCATCAAAAAAGCAGCTGAACTCTAAGTACCACTGAACAACTGTCTTAAAGGACAAAACACCAATGGGAATAAGGCTGTCGTATGGACACCATCTCTTCAGCAATCCTTTAATTCTTGCAATGAAGGTCTCGTTCAGGCTGCACCACTGGCTCACCCTGATCCAAGTCCGGTTTTGGGATTATTCACAACGCGATGGGAGCAGTCCTGCAGTCCTGCAGCAAAAATCTCCTCGTGGGTGGCAGCCACTGTCCTACTTCGCGAAAGGGTTCAGTCCAGCACAGCGGAAATACAGTACTTACGACACCGAACTCCTAGCAGTATACTCAGCAATCAAATACTTCAGATTCATGCTCGAAGCCAGAAGTTTTACGATCTATACAGATCATAAACCATTGTCTCATATCATAAACATTGATCTTCACATTTAAACAAAAACCCGAAAAGTCATCACCAAGGCAGTTTAGATATCTGGATTTTATTGGCGAATTCTTACCTTTTTTTTCCGAGGATTGGTGAAAAATCTTCCATAGACACTATGAGAATAGCAAGCGCGTGCTCATAGTAGTGTCAGATTCTTACTGACTAAAGAAACACCACCCTTCGATATAAATTTGTTAGATATCGCAACTAAGTAATAACTTATCAAGCAATTTTTCTATCACGCAATAAAAACGTTTCGCAGGTTACTTTCCACTGAAAGATCCTGCATATTCCGCAATCAAGACGCGGTTAATCATTATCTCGCCAAGTCGAAGGGTTTCGTCCTTTGTAGTCGGCGCAATAAATTGCTCTCATGCAAAATTTGTAGGACTGTATTGTTGACATGTCCGATTAGTCGGTTTCTATGCTTTCTCGCGAAGCTTCTAGTTTCAGCTTCGATTGTCGGAATTCCGATATCCCTGTGGATATCGTCGTTTCTAATATACCACGGTGCTTGGACAATCTCTCTTAGCACTTTATTTTGAAAAGTTTGTAAAATATTGACATTTGTTTTCTTTGTACAACCCCAAAGTTGTATACCGTAGGTCCACACCGGCTTTAGCACTTGCTTGTATAAAAGCAGTTTGTTCTTAGTACTGAGCTGGGAATGTTTTCCGAGTAACCAGTATATTTCTGTATATTTGATTTCGAGTTCTTTACGTTTCATTTTCACGTGCGAATTCCATTTCAGCCTTGCGTCGAGTGTCATTCCCAGGGATTTGGCCTCGTTTGCAAAAGATATTCGGGCCGAGTTTAGGAAAATTGGCAAGTTATTAGTTTTCTTGTAAGTGAAATTCACGTGAACAGATTTAGATTCATTGAGGGCAATCCGCCAGTCCCACGTCCAATCATTTACTTTATTTAGCGCGTTTTGCAGTTTTGCAGTCGTTTCTTCGATTGTTTTACCTACTGCTAGGATAACGGTGTCATCGGCAAACGTAGCAAGGATAGTGCCATCTTCGTTCGGTATATCACGATTATATAACAGATAGAGAAGCGGCCCAAGAACGCTTCCTTGTGGTACGCCGGCCGAAATTTCTTTGAGCTGCGAGTATTCGTTTCCATGTCTAACACGGAACAGTCTATTCCCGAGATATGATACTAGAATATCGTGTAAGCACACAGGGAGAACTTGTCGTAGTTTGCATTTCAAGCCATCATGCCACACCTTATCAAAGGCTTGCGAGACGTCAAGAAATACGCTTGAGCAAATCCTTTTTTCTTCAAATGCTTTTTCGATTATGTCAGTAATTCTATGCACCTGGTCAATCGTCGAATGCCTACTTCTGAACCCAAACTGGTGGTCAGGAATAAGATTATTTTCGTCTATAACCGGTTGGAGACGCCTTAGTAATATCCTCGCCTTAGTTTTCCTGGTTTAAGACCATTATTACTTCCGCAAATTTCTGTTGGGTTGGAACGTGTTTTAACTCTAGAATGCATATGGGGTGCTATCGCACCCCACTTCAAGAATGGAAATGCCATTTATTTTGTTAATTAAGTTAGTAAAAATATTATTTTTTAATAAAATAAATAAATTTTATAAGATTGTGTTATAAGTTGCTGGTATTTTCAACCCAAAGTACTGGGGTGCTCAGGAACCCCATATGTGTTAACGTTACTCAAAAACCCTTACGCATTCTAGGGTTAATATGAGCGCAGCATTTACAATATAGAGAAGCTTAATCAAAGCTTTTCTAGGTAAAACTTTGAGAATTTCTCCGGTGATTAAATCATAACCAGGAGCTTTCTTAGGTTTAAGAATCTCGATCTCATTTTTGAGTTCCCTTAGCGTTGCACTTGTGAATGTTAAATTGCCAGATGGTAAATCCGGCCCATTGATGTTATCGTAAACTACTTGACTATCGTATGGTTTAAAGGTTTCTTCCAGGTGGGCTGCAAAGACGTCCGCTTTCTCTTTATCTTCCCTTGCCGATTCATTTTGATTTAATTTAATTGGCGACGCGGGGACTTTGGGCCTTTTGGTGCCTTTTACAGCTTTCCAAAGTGAATAATTGGAATCTTTTTTCGCTGTTAAACTTTCAAGGTAAGAGCCTATTGCACGATTCTTAAAATCCTTAATAGTTTTCTTCAATGAATTGCACAGACGATTCAAGCGTTCTTTATTCTGCGGAGCACGACTCTGTTGCCACTTTTTACGCGCTTTTCGTTTTCCCTTGACCAATTCTTTTATTTCCGGAGGATATCGTCCGGCGTTTTCCTTGGAATGGGAGTATTATTCCAAGAGGCGAGCTGTACGATCTCAACGAAACGATCAACTTCAGCCTCAAGTTCATAGGGTGTCGTAAGTGAAACGCTTAGTTCAACATTATCTTCAATTTCGTTCCTAAAACCTTCCCAGTTAGTTGTTCTACCAGTTTATCTCGCTGGCTCTAGGTTATAGACTAGTTTTTCACTCAATGTCAAAATTATTGGGGAATGATCAGACGACAGATCAAAACTCTCTTTGACTTTTATGTGGTTAGTAGATATTCCTTTCACAACGAAAAAGCGATCAGGTCAGGTTTTTTTGAAGTATCAGTTGGCCAGTAAGTCGGTTTACCCGTCGAATGGAAATCGCAACTGTACTCCATACCTGCCCTATAGAGCATTCTACCTTTTTTCGAACTGTATCTTGAGCCCCAGAACGTGTGTTTCGCACTAAAATCGCCGACAATAATGAAATTAGGATTAAGCGATTTAAACATGTTAGTAAAATCACTTTTTTCAAGCACGGAACGCCGTGGACAGTAGATAGACGAAATTTTAAGAGTACGCTGACTATTTTTAACTCGAATCGTGCAAAGTTGCAAAGTTTCAAGCTCTATCTTTAGGTCTTCCGATTGCTCGATACAGTCTTTAATAAGCAAGGATGATCCGCCTCTCGCTTTTCCCGAAGGGTTACAAGCGTGGTAATCATTATAGCCTTTTGTTTTTAAATGCGATTCCTTTTTGATGTGGGTTTCAGAAATCAAGCAAATATCAATATCTTTTCGGCGCATAAATATTTCCAATTCGTCAAGTTTTTGCAAAAGTCCGTTTGCATTCCAAGTACATATTTTCAACATTCGTTTGTCATTCATATTCTAGTTGAAGTGTGCGTTTTCTGTGAATTATTTTCAAGCTTAACCAGCCTATCGAGAATAATTTTATTTATTTTGCTTTGTTTTTCAAGTTTCGCGAGAATAACTGAGAAAACATGAGAAAAGGGGTCCGTCGAAATTTCAAGTTTTTTTGGTTTTTCGGAAGCCACGGCCTGAGTATAAGACTGCATTGCTACTGTCCGAGGGTCATTACCCGGTGGCTTTTCTAATTTTAGCTTTTCACTACCGTTTCTTTTAAGAGCAGAGGTCGAGGACTTTTCTGTTGTCAATCTTTCCTTCACCTTTTTGTGCTCTGAACCCGGTAGTTTCAGTTTGCCTACTTTCTCCGGCGCGATCTTACGCTTTGGCTTAGTTTGCAATTTTGATTTTATATTTAGTGGCTTAAGGAGCGCATCTCTCCGTTTTTGCAACTCCTTAGCTACTTCACAGCCTCTATAATTTGCCGGGTGCTTTCCCTTACAATTAACACATGTTGCAGAGGTTTGTTTGTTTACTCCACAAACCTGGGAGAGGTGATTTCCGGCGCATTTCACACATCGTGGTTCTTTTCGACAATATGTTTGCGTATCATCGTTTGCACTGAGGTATCAATCTTGTATTCTTGCGCATGGGTTCTATTTTGACTACGACATTCAGAATTGTTTTTATTTCGTAAATCTTATTCAAACTCTCAGCTTTATCAAAAGTTAACATAAAAAGAGGAAGCCCGCGCTTTACCGTCGTTTCTTCGTCTTCCAATGTTTGTTTTTCCCGTTTAATTAAATTTACTGCATCAACGATTTTAAAGTTTTTCTTCTACAAATCGTTAACAACACCTTCATTTAAGCATGAGGCATGAAGTCCTCTAGCTACGACTCGTATCGGCCTTTCAGATTTATTTTCGTAAGTATACCACTGAATTTTTTCTGCATTTAGTTTATTAGATACTAAGCGGTAACTGTCTGAGTCCTTTACGTTTATTTTCCATTTGTTGTTGTTGAGCGATGTTACTTCAAAATCGGATAGCAACAGAGGTTTAAGAATAGAATGCAGTTTATTGTAGTCTGCAATTCCGATTACGTTTATTGGTGGCGGTGATCGTTCGTACCTTAGTTCGTGGATTTTCTTCGACACATGTGTTTATTTTGTCACGCTGTTCGTTATCTTCTCGCTCATTTTGTGTGTTTTCTTGCCTCGTTACCATTTCAGGGCGAAAAACCAGCTTTTCGTTTCTTAACTGGTCGTTTTTTTAGGATCCAGTTAGTTTCCCGAGCTAGTTTTTCTTCATCCGTTTGATAATCAGTGTTATCGGGGACGTTTGAACTCGCAGCAGACTCATTACGAAGTTTCTTTATATCCTTAAATGCTTTATTTTCTGCTTTAAGTACATTTAATTCTTGTCTTAGTTCTTCGCAGAGAAGTTCCATTTTACTTAGCCTGGTCCGGAGTTCCATATTTTCGTCCGTAAGGCTTTGAATTTTCGCTGAAGTCCGTTGTTCGTGCGCCGACACTATCGATGTCGCTGGACTTCTAGTTCCGCACGTTTTTATAGTAGATCTTGATGGTGGAGATCTAACCACCCTGGTACCTTTTTTAAAAGGGTCAGATGAACGCAATAAATGGCTCTTCCCAGAATCCGTAGAGCCGACCTCCGAAGAGGGTGAATTTTCCAGTGTACCTGGACTGCCACCTGGTTTTGTTTTTCATTGCATACTTTGTATACGCCATACTCGGTATACGGAGGGTGGATTTTAGTCGCCTCTTACGACAGGCATGCCCACCACGGGTATATTCTAACCCCTACCCGAAAGGGGTAGGGAATTCTCAACTGATATCAAACACATACCTGGCGCCGATAATGTGACAGCGGATATGTTTTCCAGGATCGAGGCTGTTGAAAAATATAATGAAAATGGAACACCAGAGTGTTCTCACTCACACTAATATACTTACTGAAGTTCATTGTAAGATTTAAGTTGAATAAACAGTCGAAGTTTAGAATTCAAGCGGTTCACTTGTTTTGATCTTGTTCGCTGACATTGGGCCGGGTTTTCTAAGTCTGGAATATTATCGAGTTTCTATATTCATTCTTTTTTTTACAAGGAGCCGAAACCCGGAACAAGGTGTACAGAAACTAAATCGTTAAGAAAGAACTCTAAATTGCGACAATGGAGCTTGCATCAAGAGCGGCCTATCGCGGTCAAGTCACGAAAATTGTGAAAAGTGCGAAGGAGTACCTCGCATCCAGCGACTCCCAACTCGTTTCTGAAAATTTGGACCTCATCGAGGAGGAGCTGCAAACACTACTCCAACGCTTAACGTCTGCTTACGAAAGCCTTAACGTTATGGATAAAGAGGTAATTGCCAAGTCTCTGTACAAGTCTGATGATCTCGACAAGGAAATGGAAAAGGTAGCTGAATACCAGGACATGGCGGTCGAGATGTTGGCTCGGATTAGTTCGCGTCTGCAGAAAGTGCGCCGAAAGCAAATTCCATCATCAGAAGCTGTAGACATCAACAGTAGCCGATTGTCCAATCATAATGATGCATGTCCACCCAAGTTGCCAAAACTCCCGCTCAAGAGGTTTGACGGTAACATTCAAGAATGGCTTCCCTTTTGGGAGCAATTTAAAACAGCAGTTCATGAAAACAACGGGCTATCATCATCCGACAAATTCTGTTATCTCGAATCCGTTCTAGTGGGAAAAGCAAAAAAGGTAATTGAAGGGTTCACCGCATCTGGAACCTGCTATGAAGCACCCGTCTCTCTTTTTCTTTTGCGCGAACAATTTGGCGACACTGAATGTTTGGTAGACAAACACATGCAACAACTCGTCTCTCTTCGTTCAGTACAGACACGCATAGATGCAGTAGGTTTACGCACTCTTTATAACGCTGTTACTTCATGTTGTCGCACTCTAACTGCACTGCAGATTCCATCACACCAGTATCATGTTATGTTAAAATCTGTACTTATTCGTTGCCTTCCAGTTGACCTCCGTGTCGACTACTATCGTTCCACTGAGAGAGAGGACTATCAAACGCAAGTAAACGAGACATCAACAGAAGCGGACGACAGTACATCTACGCTCTTACAAGTGGGTGATACATCATCATCATCATCATCAACATCGAATTCTTCTACAAACGTCAAACGTCTCGCTTCAACCCTGACTACTGCAACCAATTTGATGCCTTTGAACGACAGAAACAGCTGTATTTTTTGTAATTCCGATCGGCATGTGACGAAAGAGTGCGATAGCAAATTGTCAATTGAACAGAAGAAAGAAATTCTGCGAAAAGAAAATCGTTGCTACCGGTGTGCAAAACGTGGGCATCCGTCAAAGAATTGCAGAAGTGCCAAATATATCTCGTGTGCCAAATGTAAAGGAAAACACCTTACATCTCTGTGCAATCCCAAGGTTGAAACAATGCTTCAAAGTGGCGCTACAATGTGTGCCTGCGATTCATCGCATCTATCAAATGTTTTTCTGAAGACAGGTCGGGGTATTGTCGCAGCCTCGACCAAATCCAGACGACTGCTTATTCGCTTCCTCATAGACGGCGGCAGCCAGTGTTCCTACATTCGCGAGGATTTAGTAAGGAACTAAACATACCTACTATTGGTCAAGTCAATTTGTCTCTGATGCCATTTGGGTCCAGGAACCAAACTCCATCAAGGCTGTTTCACAAGGTGAGGATTTTTCTTGCAAGTCAATACAGCAACCAACGCGTGGACATAGAAGCAGTGGTGGTGCCACATATTTGTATCGATGTTCTACCCCCGCCGGACTTGTCATGCGCATCGATCCAAAATCTTCCTATGGCTGATGTTCATCATGCAAGTATCGATGCAGAAGAAGGATTGGGTCTACTCATCGGATCCGACAAGTATTGGTCAATAGTCACTGGGAAACAGCGCTTCATTTCACCCTCCTTAAGAGCAGTGGAGACCATCTTTGGGTGAACTCTACAAGGCAAACATTTGTTCGGTAAGAGCATTTTTTCGAACGAAAATTCAAGTTCTCCCCCTAATTGCAGCACCGCTTTATGCCTTTCGTCATTGGAGAACGATTGCGCCGCATTCTGGTCCCTTGAAAACATCGGCATCCATCCAGAATAGGTGGAAAACGAACTGCTGGCAGAGGATCTAATTGCCCAATGTATAACTCGAAAGGGGCAACGTTACGAAGCTGTTCTGCCATGGAAAGATGCCGATGCTACGCTCCGAAGCAACAAAGAACAAGCATTGAAACGATTACGGTCGCTGATGGTGCGGCTTTCCAAGAACCCAACACTTTTTCGCGAATATGATGCAGCCATTCAAAACTTGGTATCCGAGGGTTTTGCTGAATGTATCCCTTTGGTAGGGAAGTGTCAACCAAAACGCGTGTACTATCTCCCACACCACCCAGTGTTCAAAGCTGATAGTACCACCACGAAGATGAGAATTGTGTTTGATGCATCTGCTCGCAGTCCAGACTCAACTTCACTTAACGACATGCTACACGTGGGTGCTAATCTGCTGCCTGACGTTCTCAAGGTCTTGTTAAACTTCAGGCTCGGCCGTTATGGTGTGGTAGCTGATGTGGAAAAGGCATTCTTGCAGGTTCTGCTCAACAAAAACGAGCGTGATACCCATCGCTTTGTGTGGTTCGCACCAGGAGCCCTTTCTCGTCAGATGATGCACTATATGGACTACCGCATGACCAGAGTTACTTTTGGCGTCAACTGCAGCCCATTTTTGTTAACAGCAACCATCAGACAGCATTTAAACCATGAACCACCTGCAACGTGTCATCTATTGCGGACAAGTTTTTACATGGATGACGTCGCTATGGCGCTAGATTCAGAAGAAGACGCAATTCGAGTAAGTCAGGAGGCTATGAAGATTATGAGTAACGCCAAAATGAACTTAAGGAAATGGAACTCAAATAGCAGTCGCGTACGAGAAGCTTTGGGTAACTATACCGCGAGCAGCTCTGACATTTTGCGCGTCGGCTACAAATGATGTCCACATTTTTGCCGATGCTAGCCTCAAGGCGTTTGGGGCTGTAGCCTACATCACAAGCATCGACCCATTAGGGGGAAGGACGTCTTCATTTTTATGTGCGAAGTGTCGGGTCGCTCCGTTAAAGGACAACGGCCTCACATTGCCAAAATTGGAACTAACTGCTGCTTTGGTTGCTGCACGGCTTTGTGCATATTATACGGTCGCTCGAGACTTCGATCCGTAGCTTTTACTTATGGACCGACTCAAAAATAGCGCTGAACTGGATCCAAGGAGAAAGGGGCAAGTGGAAACCTTACGTGCTGAGCAGGGTGGACGAGATAAAGCGATACACCCAGGTGGCAGAGTGGCGGCATTGCAGTGGGAGGGAAAATCCGGCTGATCTAGTGACGAGAGGCGTCAGTGCCGATATTCTTCAATCTTCTTCTCTCTGGAAAAGTGGACCCTCGTGGCTTAAGAATGGTGATTTTCCAGTTCAAAGCTTCGGCCAGGTAGATAGTGTTGCTTTGATCGTGGAGGCTGCTGCTGAACCTGAACTAAGACCGTCGTCTCCTTTGATCCCATATGAGAGTGTGGGTACATGGAAACATCTTATTCGAGTTACGGCTTATATACAGCGTTTTGTCAGGGCCTGCCAAAGAAAGAATGGTTCTGCATCTAAACACTTAACTGCAGAAGAGATCATTGCTGCAGAAATTCACTGGATCAGGTATATTCAGTCTATTTGTTTTACTAAAGAAATTTGCTCTTTGCAGGAAGGGATGCCAATATCAAAGACGTCGACAATTTGGCAATTGCTTCCTTTTCTGGATGGTAACGGTCTTTTGAGGGTAAAAGGTCGTCTTCAGTGCATTGACGACTCTTCAGATATACGGCATCCAATAATATTACCCACAGAGTCCCACGCCACGGGGCTTATTATAGACGACTTTCATCAACGTACCCTGCATGGTGGAACCAATATTGTGCTGTCTCAAATGAGAACAAGGTTTTGGATACCAAAAGGACGTCAACGCATCCAAAAACGAATAAAGACGTGCGTAGTATGCCGAAAGTTGTTTGGGAGAGCAGCTTCAGCGCCGTATGGAGCTTTACCCGCTGACCGACTCAAATTGATTAGACCTTTCGATGTCGTTGGTATCGATTTCGCCGGTCCGCTCTATTCTTTTGATGAATCAGATAATATGAATAAGCTCTACATGATGGTTTTTACTTGTGCAGCCGTTCGAACTGTGCATCTCGAGATGCTGACGAGCTTATCGACGGATAGCTGCATAACAGGTCTCAAACGTTTTATCGCTCGAAGAGGAGTTCCTTCTGTCATATATTCTGATAATGCTAAGACGTTCCGCAGAGCCGCCTTTGAGATAAATGCCGTGGAGTTTGAAGATGGAATGTTTCAAGATTTCCTAGCGCATAAACGTATCAAGTGAAAGTTTTCAGTCGAGCGAGCTCCTTGGTGGGGCGGTTTCTGGGAACGTCTCATCAGAACTATAAAAAATGTTCTAAAGGTGGTAATAGGAAAGGCTAAGCTCACTTCCGAGCAACTGATGACCCTTTTGATCGAGACCGAAGGGGTGGTCAATTCGCGTCCCTTAACCTACGTGGGCAACGATCCATCTGATGCGGAACCTTTGACACCGGCTCACTGGGTATCCAATATGGACCTAGCATACCCCACGGTATATACGATGATGCTAATGGGATTCGAGCTTTATGGACACGTCGCCAGAAGTACACTAACAAACTGTGGAGACGATGGAGAATGGAGTACTTGCAACTCCTGCGTTCATTTCATCACAATAAGGTATGTTCATCTCCCACATTTAAAAAGGGCGATGTCGTATTGGTAGCAGATTCTGGGAAGCAGCGATTAAACTGGAAGTTGGCTACTATAGAGGACGTCTTCTCTGGTCGAGACGGACATACACGAGCCTGCGAAGTACGGTATTCCGGCGGTTTCAGAACTCGACGACCTGTTCAATTGTTACACAACCTGGAGATTCCTGCATGCTCGCCGCCCGGAGGATGTTGAAAAATATAATGAAAATGGAACACCAGAGTGTTCTCACTCACACTAATATACTTACTGAAGTTCATTGTAAGATTTAAGTTGAATAAACAGTCGAAGTTTAGAATTCAAGCGGTTCACTTGTTTTGATCTTGTTCGCTGACATTGGGCCGGGTTTTCTAAGTCTGGAATATTATCGAGTTTCTATATTCATTCTTTTTTTACAGAGGCCATCAGCAAACCAATAGACGTCAACGACTTAGCAGCAGCCCAATCAGGTGATGTAGAATTGAATAACCTTTTACAGTCTGGTTTTGCTTTACAGATCATTAAAGTACAACTGCCAAATTCATCATCACATCTTTACTGCGGTGTGTCTCAGAAAACTGCCAGACTTGTCATCCCACAACAGTTTCGCCGCCAAGTCTTCTGCTCACTACACAATCTGAGTCATCCTGCCACTAAGGCTACAGCAAAGCTCGCCGCTTCAAAATACATCTGGCCATCGCTACAGAAAGACTGCAAAACATGGGCACGAGTATGTGTACCATGCCAGAGATCGAAGGAAACTCGCCATATATCCTCTCCTGTAGGCGATTTCGCATCTCCAGGTTCGAGGTTCGAGCATATCCATATAGACTTCGTGGGACGTTTACCGTATTGTCGAGGCTCAAGATTTTGTCTCATCATCGTGGATCGGTTTTCACGTTGGCCGGAAGCCTATCCGCTCAAAGACTCGACGGCAGACACCCTAGCAAGAGCTCTTTTCGGCAATTGGATCGCTCGCTTTGGAGTGCCCTTAAAGGTAACATCCGATCTTGGAAGACAATTTCTCTCCGATTTACTCAGAAGCTTTTTAGGGCTTGTCACGTGTAACAGACGATTCGTAAAGGTGTCATTACTAGCATACACCACTCCCGGCAAAATGTTTATTGTGTATGCAGATGCGTCGGTGTCGGAGCGGTCCTTTCGCAGGTACACAACGGCCAAGAGAAGGTAGTAGCATACTTCAGAAAAGTGCTCTCCAAGCCCGAAAGGAACTACAGTGTGACCAGGTGAGAACTTCTGCCGCTGCTTCCATAAATACCTCTACGCCCAAAACTTTCTTTTGCGCACAGACCACGCGGCACTAACATGACTGCTGCAGTTCAAAAATCCGGAGGGTCAGGTCGCAAGATAGATTGAACGTTTGCAGATGTAAGACTACGAAATACAGCACCTTAAAAGGAAACTTCATTCTAATGCGGATGAAGGAAGGATGCGGCGACCATGTAAGATCGACTGCAAGCATTGTGTGCGACAGGAAGAGAAGGACCTTCTTTCCATCTAAAGGGTAAGAGCTGAACCTATCGCCGGCTGGAGTGCAAAGGAAGTCCGCAACGCTCAAAAAGAAGACCCGGACATCGAGCCGATATTAGCGTGGGGAGTTTATGGAAAAGGCAAACGAACAGGATATCTCGGACAGAAGCCCCACTCTCGAGGCATACTGTGCTCAGTAGGACTCCCTTCATATGCAAGATGGTGTACTGAAAAGGCAATGGGAAAGGCCGGGCGGAAAAGATTTCGTAATGAAACTTATCTTGCCGCGGATCAAAAGTACACGAGGTGCTACGGGATATGCATGATGGAGTATCCGGAGGTCATTTGGGTGCAAACAAGACACTGGAGAAGGTGCGAAAACGTTTCTATTGGCTCAGTGCAAGGGAAGACGTAGAAATTTAGTGCTGAAAATGCGTCGTGTGTGCAGCTAGCAAGGGACCCAGAAAGAAGAGGCGAGGCAAGATGCACAAGTACAATGGGGGCGCACCCTTTGAACGAATCGCCGTTGACATCGCTGGCCCATTTCCGGAAACCGACAATGGCAACCATTACATCCTAGTTGTCATGGACTTCTTCAGCAAAGGCCCGGAAACGTTTTTCATCCCTAACGTGGAAGCGGAGACCATCGAAGAGCAGATCGTCAACAACTGGGTGAGCAGATTCGACGTGCCTATGGAACTGCACTCCGACCACGGACGGAACTTTGAATCGAAAATATTCCAAGAGGTTGTAAAGGTCTTTTTTGTCGAAGGCTGAGGTGAAGCTCGCCGGCTCCAAGGTCAACCCAAAGAAATACCCTAAAACTTTGGGGAAGAGGTACTTTATTAGAGGGATGTTAAAGATATGGTTACAATGTAATTTTTAACAATGCAAGGTGGTTTTTTGCTAACACTTTTTATACCTAACAATCTTTAAATAATACTTAATATCGCCTTATAATACTTAATGCGGTGGTGCTGGATACGGCTTGATGATGCTTAAGATCAAGCTCAGGCTCGGGCTGGTACTCCTTGGCTGGTTTCTGGTGTCGCAGCGTCTCGTGGTCGGGTTTGCGGGCGTGCGGTCCACACGCTAGATCGGCTAAATGGTAGTCCGGCGGCGGAGCCGGGCTAAGTGGCAGTCCGGCTGAGGAGCCGGGCTAACTGGCAGTCCGGCTGAGGAGCCGGGCTAACTGGCAGTCCGGCTGAGGAGCCGGGCTAACTGGCAGTCCGGCTGAGGAGCCGGGCTAACTGGCAGTCCGGCTGGGGAGCCGGGCTAACTGGCAGTCCGCCTGAGGAGCCGGGCTAAGTGCCAGTCCGGCTGGGGAGCCGGGCTAACTGGCAGTCCGGCTGAGGAGCCAGGCTAACTGGCAGTCCGGCTGGGGAGCCGGGCTAACTGGCAGTCCGGCTGAGGAGCCGGGCTAACTGGCAGTCCGGCTGGGGAGCGGGCAGGCGGGGGCAATCCGTACAAGGGTACGGCCTTGCTAGAAGTCGGGGAGGGACTGCTTATCGAGGGGCAATTTTAAGCGTAAGCTCAAAGGAGGACTAGCGGCAGAATCCGCTAAAAGTCAGGTAAGGTCAACCCCAAATCGGGGAAGAAACTTAATCGGTTCTTGGCCGGTTCTGGTCAGCAGCGGACCTTTAACTGGGTGCTCACTCACAACTGTGAACAAAAGGGAACCAAGACCAAAGTATCACTTTGGTTGCCGAATTCGGGAGAGTCTGTTGGCACGGTGTTACCACTGAGCAAGCTCTGTCAACTGCATCGAATGTCCTCTTATATATGCATGATTCCTGTAGGAACGAAATGTGAATTTTAAAAATTCCCTTGTCTTTTGTTGTTGTTTGTATCTTTCGGTCTTTTGTTGTTGCTCGTGTCTCATATTCCTCGCGAAGTGCCTGAGAGTATGCAATACTCCGCCCCTCTACCTAATGGTAGTCTTCGGCACTTGCACAAGTGCCGGAAGGTATGCAACTCTTTTTATCGCCGTGGGTCGGCCTACGCAGGATGCCTGACTGTATACTAGCTTACCTTTTACTTTCGTCTCGGCTGGTAGAGAGGAAACATGTCACTTCGTTACAAGGTGTACCAACTACTAGGAATTAAAAAGACGAGGACGATTCCGCTTTATCCACAATCTGACGGGATGGTAGAGCGTTTCAACATAACTATGAACGAACATCTCTCTAAGGTCGTAGTAGATTACCAGCGCGATTGGGATGGACAAATTCCTCTCTTCTTGATGGCCTATCGAAATGCAGTGCACAGTACAACTGGACATACACCATCCGAAATCTTGGTTGGTCGAGCAGTCCGGCTATATAGTGATGTGAAGTTTGGATCGCATAATGACGAGCCCATGTGTGAAGAGGACTACGTGGCAGACCTCAGGGAAAAGAGCAGAGCCATACATCAGTGGGCCAGGACGAATATAATGATAGCTAGTGACCGTATGAAAACCAAGCACGCCACAAAGGCAACAACGTCAAGGAGATCTGGTATGATTGTACAACCCACACCTGCAAAAAGGGAGGTCACCTAAGCTGTAGCAAAACTGGGAGGGCCCTTATAAAGTGGTCGCATACATTAATGATGTTGTATATCGAATTCAGCATGGAGAAGATGAAACTTGTTCGCTTAGAGCGTCTACATCGTTATCATGCCAATAAAACAGATGAGTTTGGACGGGATTAACAAAAAGAGGGGCAGTGTAGCAACCGCAGATATGGTGTGGCAACACTAACACACGCCAGCTGTCTGTCAAAACAGACATGCACATGCCGTCATGCACACCGTTTTGTTCCACATTTCACCTTCCACCCTTTGTATAGGTCGAAGTTGGTTGAGTTGAGCTGAACGAGAGTCGAAACTATTTCACAACTGCGGAGCGGACGTGTGCAGTTGGCTCGCAGGAAGGGTTAGTCCAGCTCCATTTTAACTGTTCCACTTACTAAGGAAATTGATATCACGAAGGAATTTGGTTCGTCTCGCTTCTAGAGTGCGCGCAACTCAATTGCATGCGCCACATCTATGAAGTTTGTGCTACCATCTGTTGTTGAAGTAGTAATATTCTAATTTACTTCAGATTTTCATCCACAGTTTGGCATGTGTAGTATTCATTTTTGGACTTACACAAATATTTTTGAGAAATGACTTACACCAGCATGACTTTAACCGCCGCAAATGGACATATGTATTTACCTAACAGAAGGACTGCGTCAAAATGCACACGTGCATATCATATCTATAAATATGCACCCAAAATTATGCAAAAATCAGTAGTTTTCTAACTTTCCGGATGTATAGTTTTATAATGCGTGGTTTTGTCTTTTTTTTCATCTCTCTGGTTATTTTCTATATATAGTAATCACCCTAAGGTGTATCGTGATAATTCTTATTGGAGATAAGGACCAATATCCTAAGGTATAAAACGCCAAAGTTTTGCTATCATCTGTGACGTAGTTTCTGCGTGATACCTGCCCATTTCCAACCCTAGTTATCATTTTATTATATGTGTATAGATAGATAAGTATATTTAAATTTTCAACCACCAAGCTTTTCTAAGAACTTTGCGAAGCAACGCGAACACGGGTATGCTAGTATGCATAATATTAGCACAATATTAAACAAATACAAATGTGATGCATTAAGAATTGAATTTATTCGGATTAGAGGATTACCGATTAAATATTAGTCCACTCATAATGTATTTGAGAATTCGTTTACTTACACTTTTCTATTCTGAAGGCAAACAACAGCTCCCTTCCTACCCATAATTGGAAGATTACGAAAGTGGACGAGCCGAGAGGAGACGTCAGAAGTGTGATCATTGTTATCAATGAAGAGTCTCTGGCCCCCTTGGCATCTTCTAAAGGGGTAGTAAATTATGGATTCAGCTCCATCACCCTGAAAGTCTATAAATGTGACGAGAAGGAGCTCGAGAAAGTACCTCCCAAGCAGGTTGCAGTCCCTTCCGCACCAGCTAAGAGCACCTCTCCTTCCGAGCCCCTTCCCTCGCTCCCTTGCGCCGATCCATCTTTTTCGGGGGTTGACTCCTCGTCGACAGACACTGAAATGGTTGACGCTCTCATGAAGTTGGACTTTTCTGGTCCTCCCTCTCCCTCACCATCACTCCTGGACAGTGACCCTTGTGGCCCCTGTCATCAGATTCAGAGGAAGCCAACAATACCGTGATAATGGTATCTGAAGCGAGAAGTAGCCCCAATGCTGCGGATCCTTCAGATTAACCTGCATCACTCCATCACGGCTACGGCCTCCCTTATTCTCCGGCTCAGCAAATACGGGGAAGACTTAGTCTTGATCCAGGAGGGTTGTTGGAAACCGGGTTTGTGGACTCAAGACTCCAAACTACAAATTAATCTACGCAAGAAAGGAAGGTAAACCGAGATCCTGTATCCTTGCGAAGACCCATCTAAACATCCTTTTACTCTCTAATTTCAGCAATCAAGACATAGACGCTACCAACCTGGAATTGCGATCAAGAAATTACTGGCTGGTATCGGCTTATCTAGGTCACGATCTAGTAGGCCCACTCTCCCCGGACATCTTGGGGAGCTTGATTGCTAAAGCAGAAAGGCGAAACACTGGTCTCATCATTGGCTGTGATGCGAACGCCCGTCACTCAATCTGGGGCAGTTCCGACATAAATGAAAGAGGTGAGCAACTTTTTGACTTTATCCTTAGTACTAACCTCCTAATCTGTAACAGGCAAACCGACCTTCATTACTCGTAACCGACAAGAAGTCCTGGACATCACTCTTGTCTCCGATCACTTATACAGCTAAGTTACTGACTGGAGAGTCTCTGAAGAGCACTTTTTTCAGACCATCGTTACCTCCAATTTAGTCTTGATGACTATCTGCTTCATCAGAAGGTTTTTAGGAATTATAGGAAAACCAACTGGTCCCTTTATAGGAAATGTTTTTTAACGCTTATTCCCTCCCACCTGCCTACTAAACCTTCTTGCACTGAAGACCTCGACAATCTAGTCAACACCCTAACATCCGCACTAAATGGTGCCATGTCCGAGGGCTGCCCACTCCGCAAACCTCGAGGTAAAATGAAACCTCCCTGGTGGAATGCTAACCTCAGTACTCTTAGGAAAGACAGTAGGCTCCTTTTTAATATTGCGAAAAGCTCCCGTGAGACGGCCGATTGGGACTCCTATAAACTGTCTCTCAGAAAATACAAAATCTCACTGAGGAAGGAGCAACGACGTTCCTGGAGACTCTTCTGCGACAGCATTGAAGAGTCTTCGGAAGCTTCCAGGTTGCGAAAAATCTTCTCTAAAAGCCCTTCTATACCCAGCTTCCTTTTGCATCCGGATGGTCACTGGACCTCCGCTGCTGAGGAATCCATTGGCATCTTACTGGATACTTGTATCGGAATTGGGAAATCCCCCCCTCAACCTTGCAGCAACTCCTTAGTCTTGATAACTACAGAAAAGATCCGATAGGCCATACGCAGTTTCAAACCCTTCAAGTCCCCAGGACCTGACGGTGTTATTCCAGCTGATATTCAGCAATGCGAGGACATTGTGCTTCCATGGTTCAAAGTCATCTTGTCGGGCTGTCTAAATCTGGTCTATATTCCCAAACTTTGGACCGAGGTTGAAGTCATATTCATACCTAAGGCAGGATAGGGCTCGCACGTGGAACCAAAGGATCTCCGACCTATCAGTCTATCGTCCTTTCTGCTTAAAACTTAAGAACGGTTAATTGATATCCATCTTCGGCAAAGTATTAGCCCAGCTCTGCTCTCGCTTTCCCAACATGCGTACTGCAAAGGCAATTCGATTGAGACAGCCTTACATTCGCTTGTGCGCACCATCGAAAAATCATTGAGCATCAAAGAATACACCATGGTGGCTTTCCTTGACATTGAGGGAGCCTTTAACAATGTCAAACCAAAAGCGATTACCGACGCACTTGTAAATCTTAAAGTGGATGTTTCGCTCGGAGTGTTGATCAATCAATTGCTTACATGCATGATTATTAACACACAGCTGCGCGGAGCATCGGCCAGAAGAATTGCTCGCTGCGGTACACCTCAAGGTGGAGTTTTGTCACCTCTTCTGTGGAACCTGGTAGTTAATGAACTACTGATGGACCTGGATACGTCAGGTTGTAGAGTGATCGCCTATGCTGATGACATTGCTATTGCTGCCTCCGGTAAACACTCGGACACTCTCAGGGATATCCTCCAATATGCTCTCCTTCGGCTCACCAAATGGGCCTCCAAATGCGGACTGGGGGTTAACCCCCATAAAACGGAACTCGTTCTCTTCACGAGGAAATATAAAGTTCCCCTCATAGACCCTCCTGTGATAAATGGCACCAGTCTCACCTTCTCTGAAAACGCAAAATATCTGGGTCTTATTTTGGATAGGAAATTAAACTGGAAGGCCAATCTACTAGAGCGCGTCAAGAAAGCTAATGTAGCTCTCTGTTCCTGTACAAAGGCTATAGGTAGGAGCTGGGGTATCAAACCTCAAATCACTCATTGGCTATACGTGTCCATTATCAGGCCTATACTACTATATGGCGTGATCGATCGTATGGTGACCTGCTCTTGAAAGGGCTGTCCATCTCACTCAACTAGCTAAGGTGCAAAGATCTGCATGCATCTGCATCAGTGGTGCACTGAGAACTACTCCATCCGCGGCACTGGACATCTTGTTCAACCTGCTACCCTTGGATATTTTCGGCAAACAGATGGCTGCCAGTGCGGCCATCCGCCTGAAAGCCTCCTCTCAGTGGTCTAGCTATCGCTTGGGCCACTCCTCGATCCTTGATCTTCTCAACTTCAAACACGAATGTCGATGGTAGTTCGGTTCACTTCTTTACAGAGGGATCTAAAACGGAGGGTAGGGTGGGTTGTGGTGTTTTCTCAGAACAGCTCAATCTGCGCATCTCTTTCCGTCTCCCTGATCATTGTAGCGTTTTCCAGGCGGAAATCATGGCGATTAAGGAAGCCCTGTCCTGGCTGAAATGTAATGTATTATCTGTCAGGGATATTAGCATTTTCACTGACAGCCAAGCGGCAATCAAGTCCCTGGAATCGTTCTCTTTCACTTCAAAGGCTGCCTTAAACTGTCGTCTATCTCTTATGGAGATGACAGAGCAGTTCAACATTCACCTATGCTGGGTGCCGGGGCATAGAGACATTCCAGGTAACTGCAGGGCTGACGACCTCGCCAGACAGGGTACCACTCTAAGGTTTTTGCCTGAAAGGCAAGCCCTGGGTATGCCCCTCGCTACATGTAAGTATCTACTAAAGCTGAACGCTATTAGCATGACCAACCTCAGATGGGGAAACGGCTCAACGTGTCACATTTCGAGACAGATCTGGCCTAAGCTGGATCAAAAACGCAGTGCCGACCTGATCAAATTAAAGCGTACACAAATCAGCTACGTTGTCGGTGTTCTCACTGGGCACTGTCTTATAGGCCAACACGCCAAAAGACTTGGTCTCTTCTCCAACGACTTCTGCAGAAGCTGTAGGGACGGGGATGATTAGGAAACCATCCTTCACCTCCTATGTACATGTCCAGCCCTGTCGCATAAAAGAATGCTCCATCTAGGGCCCCCCTTCCTTGACGACCTCTGCGATCTGGCGTCCTTGGACGTCATGAGCCTCCATCGCTTTGTGAAGAGCTCCGGTTGGTTTTGTTAGTCCCTGAGTCGCCCAATGGTTTTGATCCATCGTATCACGAAGGACCTTCACTGGTCTAAGTGTGTCTGCACTCTCGTGTGGACAGCCAACCTAACCTGGAGGTTGGAAAAATAAAAATCGAATGGACGGTATGCCGAATACGGGAGAAAATAATACCGCTGCGATGTTTAAGGTGTCTTAACTTCGGGCACCTAGCAAAGGCGTGTAAAAACACGTTGGATAGGAGTGAGGATTGCGTTAGGTGTGGACAGAAAGGCCATATACCCAAGAACTGCAGCAATGATGCAGGGTGCGTCCTTTGCGAAGAAAAGGGAAGTAGCAACATCAAACACGCGGCAGGAAGCATAGTATGCCCGGTATACCAAGAAGCTGCAAAAGTCGCAAGAAGAATATGAAAGTGCTCCAACTAAACTTAAACCACTGCGAAGCGGCACAGGACATCTTGACACAAACCGTTCGCGAGTTAAAGATAGATGTTGCCGTATTATGCGAGCAGTACAAAAATCTCGATGATACAGTTTGGGCTGCGGATGACTCAAAAAGAGCTGCTATTTGGGCCTGTGGAGATTGCGCCTTTGAAGAAAAAATGATGACACCCGGAACAGGCTTCGTGCGAGCAAAGGTCAAAGGAGTACATGTCTATAGCTGTTATGCATCTCCAAACAACACCACTGAGGAGTTCCAAAGTATGCTTGATAGGCTCGTGGATGATGCTAGAGGTCGTAGCCCAACGATTATAGCTGGAGACTTCAATGCATGGGCCACTGAGTGGGGCAGAGCACGGACCAATAGAAGGGAAGAAGCTCTCCTAGAAGCCGTATCGTCACTAGACCTAATATTGCTAAATACAGGAAGTGAGCACACTTTTAGTAGAAATGGTTTAGGCTCCATAGTTGATATTACCTTTGCAACTAGTTCCTTATCGAGAGGCGCCAACTGGAGAGTCAGTAATCAATATACTCACAGCGACCACGTTGCCATCCTGTTTGAAGTACAACCTAGGAGAACAACCCAGGAACGCCCAAAGAAAGCACAACGAATGGGGTGGAAAATAAGCACCATGGACAAAGACACTTTTGCGCTGATTTTTGCAGAGTCAACAATAAGCCCAGGAACAGCAAACGCTATGGCCGATGAGGTTACCAAACAAGTAACCAGGGCTTGCGACGCATCCATGGCCCGGAAAATGTCAACAAATCGCCGGCCACCAGTATACTGGTGGAACCAAGAGATAGCAGAGCTACGCAGCAAGTGCCATAGAGCCAGAAGACTATTCCAGCGATTCAGAGGTTTGACCACACATCAGGACCTACGGGTGCAATTCAAAGATAGGCAAAGAGAGCTAAAACTATCCATCCGCAGAAGTAAGAGCAAAAGCTTTAAGGAACTCTGCGAGCAAGCAGATGTAAATCCTTGGGGCACCGCCTATAGAACAGTAATGGCAAAACTCAAAGGCACTAGGGCACCCTCCCCCTCATGCCCTCTCCTTATGCAGAAAATTGTATCGGGGTTGTTCCCCCCTCAAACACCAGCAGAGCGTATAGAGCCACCTCCGGAAGTACAGGACATCCCAACTGTCACGCAAAGGAAACTCCTGGATGTATGCAGACGATTCGAGGATACCAAGTCACCTGGATTGGATGGCATACCGAACAAGGCCCTTAAATTAGCCATTAAAACAAATACGCAACCACTTGTGGAACTATACAACAAGTGTCTAACAGAAGGAGTTTTTCCAGACCAATGGAAAAAGCAACGTCTAGTGCTGCTGTCTAAAGGGAAAAAACCACCAGACGAACTCTCGTAATACGGTAAAATACTGGAGCGAATCATATGCAACCGATTAGAAGTGGCAATTGATGAAGCCGAGGGACTCTCCAACCAACAGTACGGTTTTAGGAAAGCTCGTTCTACAGTAGACGCAATAAGAAGGGTAACTACAACCTTGGAAGAAGCTATTCAGGACAGGAGATGGAGAGGCGGTGCAAAGAAATACGGTGCCGTAATAACATTGGACGTCAAAAACGCGTTCAATTCTCCGAATTGGGGACTCATAGTGCAATCGCTTAGGTCAATGATGGCGCCATGGTTCTTAATTAAAATAATACTGAGCTACTTCGAGAAACGGTTTCTGCTCTTCGATACCGACGATGGAGTAAAGCAGTACCACATATCTGGCGGAGTTCCACAAGGATCGGTATTAGGCCCTATCCTTTGAAACATTATGTATGATAGGGTTCTAAGGCTTGGAATCCCAAATGAGGCAAAAATCATAGGCTTTGCCGATGATATTGCAATTGTCGTGGTTGCAAAACGTCTAGAAGAAATAGAGGATACTGCAAATGAATGTATCCGAAAAGTCAAACGGTGGATGGCAGCAGTCGGGTTAGAGCTCGCCGAACATAAGACAGAGGCAGTATTGGTAAGCAGCCGCAAGAAAAGAGAAGAAATCACCATCAGAGTAGAAGACCATAATACGACTTCAAAATCGGTTATCAAATACCTAGGTGTGATGATCGACGCGAGGCTCACTTACAAGGAGCACCTTGAAAGGACGTGTGACAAAGCGGCTCGGGTGAGCGGTGCCTTATCAAGAATAATCATAAATATTGGAGGACCTAGGCAACAAAGGAGACTTATTCTATCAAGGGTGGTGCAGTCCATCCTTATGTATGCGGCACCCATATGGGCCACAGCTATGATGAAAAAGACCTACACAAGAAAGATAAACTCTGTCAACAGACTATGTGCGCTGAGAGTCTGCTCTGCCTTTCGTACGGTGTCAGACGAGGCAGTATGTGTCATCGCGGGAATGCTACCAGCGGATATCTTGGCTATCGAGCTACAAAGGACCTACGACGCCAAAATTCGGGAACCTCAAGCGTCAGTCAAAAATATCAAGCTGGAAGAAAGACAGCGAAGCATTAGAGCATAGCAGGAGCGATGGAACCAGTTCTCAAAGGAAAGATGGACCCATCGACTTATACCGGATATCCAAAAATGGATGGACCGGAAACACGGAGAGGTAGATTTCTATCTTAGCCGGTTCCTAACCGGACATGGCTGCTTTCGAGCGTATCTCAACGCTTTGGGCTCGATGAATCTCCCAACTGTCCAAATTGCGGAGAGGCCTCAGAAGACGCTCAGCACGTATTTTTTCAGTGCCCACGTTTTCATATAGAGTACAGAGAACTGGAGGAAAAAATTGGAGAAATGCCAACCCCCGAAAACATTGTGCACCATATGATAGCATCGAATGCAATATGGGACGCGGTGAAACAAGTTGCAGGAACTTAGGCGGTTGGAAAGAGTCAGAGAGAGCAACCAAGTCCAATCGGCAACACTTATGGAACAAGGAGCGGAAGACAGCGAAAGAAGGGCATAAATAGCTAACCAGCCCCGCGAAGTAATACCTAACGGTAGTCCCGCGGGGAGAGTGGTTGAAGTGTGCAGGGTGTAGTTTAGTACGTAGACGTATTCCTGGCATCGAGTATTCAGGTTTGCGAATCGTGCATGCCAGTAGCTCGGGCTACTGGTATCTTTAGTAGATTACACACCCTTTGGCGCAACCATAAAAAAAAAAAAAAAAGCCAACCTAACCTAACCCAACCTACACTTTACTATCAAATTACATTCTTAGCGAATAAACTAAATTAACTACAATAAAAAATGTTTAGTTAGGCAAATCACTTAACAGAGTCTGTTCAGATATTTATTTTCGTAGTCTAATAGGTCGCTAGGTAGATATCGTCTATCTTACAAATACAATATAGGTAAAATGTGATTTATATAATGTAATGCATTAGAGAAGTAAAGGGTAGTTTTTAAGCCCGATATTCCTTTAAATTTAGGAAAATAAGACACAAAACGTAGTTTACAAAAAACTTACTGTCATCTTTATCTGTCTGTTCTTGACAAAGCGCATTGTGGCCGTATGACACGAAAAACACGAATAAGGTTTTTCCACACAATTAGGTACTGCGACCGACCAAACGACAAATCGATAAATGTTGATCTTCTTGCACATGGAATAGATAAATAAAATAAATATATAATTAAAAATAAATAAAATCTATTCACAATTCGATGGATTGCTTGTTCAGGTGGATGACTATATGTGCCATGAAAATCAATCAAGCATTTCAAGTTTGAATAGTTTGGTATGTTGCTTAAGCTTGAGTCTATTTATTGTGATTTTGTAGACTACCTATACTGAATATAGTTAAATATCAAAAAGAGCAGGCAGAATAAGAGCTCAATTTAAAAGTTATACTTAGTCCTTCCAACTATACTCTATTACAAAGGATACTGTTTTTTTTCAGATCCAGATCCGTTTTGAATTCACTTCTTTATTTTTTACTTTTCGTGATCCTTTTTTTCAAGAACAAAATATACATATCGCTCATTTACTTGAAGACTGTCATAACTCAAAAACCGCTGTTTTTGAGTTAATGATGCAGAATTGTTCGTTTTATCATACTTCATATTGTGTAAAATTTCATATTAATATCTTGTATACTTTCCGCGTTAGAATTAAAAGATGTCTTCTTTTTTCCTGCAAGGTGGTAGTTCAATTGAAAACTTTAAACGCATTTTCTGCAAAATCGCTTTTTTGAGTTATGACATTCTTCAAGTAAATGAGCGATATATATATACATAATACAACTCCAACCGTACGTATTGCCTACATCAAACGCATCCATTTATTATAAACGACTTCTGTCACGTAAAATTTTCCTAGCTGGTCGGACATAAGACTCTCCCTGAAAAAAGTGTTCGAAAAAACTTCGCTTGACGAGTACGAACATTCTTCGAATGTACTTGATCAGTACAAATATATTAAAAATGACTGCACTGATGAAAGATTCACCAAGTGGGCTTCTCAAAATTTGTCTACTGTTACACGTTCGGTAGAAGCCTTCCAACATATGGACGCTCAACACGTGCCTTTCGTGGAATTTTTTGAAATCATTGAGTTCTTAATTAGCTTCCCTGGTTTTTCAGCTCCGGAACGTCCGTTTTCGCAATCGAAGAAAGTTTGGAAAAGGAAGAGCTCTGCTCTTCAAACATCGACTATTTTAACTCTGAAAATCAATTTGGAATTTAGGTGCATCGGCTTTTATAATTTTATCAAAACTCAAGCAGAGTTGCTACGAAAAATTGAGAGCCAAGAGAAGTACAATTCCAAACCAAGAGAAGATTAACCCCAGACAAGTCCGGGCGCAATGCCAACAATGTCAGTTGTTGTGGGGAAAGTCGATAAATTGCTTCGATTTGTATTCTCAACTCATTTTTGAACTTAAACTCTTATGTTACACACAAATTTTCCACTGAAATACATCCTTGTTTTCAACGTATATGTATATCTTTTTTTGAAAACAAAATATAATTTTTTCGCCCAAAAAGAGTTGGTAGGACTAGTTATATCTATAGTTAACTCTCTCTGTAATGAACACTTGTGAAAGAATCAGTTCTAAGAGTAATTACTTCCGTAACCGTCATAGGGTGTTGCGCCCCTTACTTTATGTTTAACACAAAAAAAAGTACGGGTGTCTTCTATCTACGGACATACCATATCTTATGAAAAAATGAATGCATAACTTTTAAGATGCAGTTCCCCTATTTATTTTTTGTAACGACACGTTATGCCGCTATGTACTTCGATATAAAGTTTGTGAGTTATTTTTGCTGAATACACAGAACCAAACAAGTCGAAGTTTTCTTCACTATTCCAGAAAAAGGTTTTCATATATTTTACTGACAATGGACTTGTTTTTCTCCTGCGGAAAATCCGTTTTTACACACAAATCGTTTGCAAGTTTTCTTAAAAAAAATATCCGCATCCACTGAAAATCACATGTACCTATTCCAGCAATCTGCATTGCTTACACGAATCAACATACAACCTAGCAAACCTGAAGACACCCTCGCCATTAAAAACTTTCAAGTAGTCAATTCTCTATCGAAAGGTAAACTTCAATCTGTATTTTCATGTCTCGCTGTATCAGGGAGAAAAAGAAAAACAAATTATTTGCGCAAATGGTTGTTTATTCTCCGTTGATTTATCGCCGAAGTTTATACGAACAGAAGTAAATTCTCTCAAGATTTCCGCAAACAAATCAGAAAATAGAATTCAAGATTACGGTGACAACTTGAATGCATGAATAGAGCGGCAGGATTTGCAGGATGGGATTTAGCCGTACTGCTGACTTTCTGTTTAACGAAATGTCTAAGTAGGTTGTTCAATTTATTTTATAGAAAAGCATTTTTTTACCTGGTTGAAGAAAAAGTATTACACGAACGTAAATATTCAAACTAGGAATCTTGTGTATTCTAATGCATTCTGATAGGTATGCATGTTTGTACACTATTCAACTGATTGCTTCTAAGAAAAACATGACAACCCATTTTGAAATGGTCTTATGACAACCTTATCATTTGTTATTAACCCAGTCGTATTAGAGAGGATGGATGTGTAGTGGAATTATTTGAGTTACAAAAAAAAATCTTTTAAAAAAGTCGGTGTGGCTCTATATACTTAGGTATACATATTGCATGGGTGAATTGTAGAGATCAATGTCTACATTTCGCGTCAGCATAAGTCTATGATTTCTACTTTTTAATGAAATAAACAAAATGTTTCTAAGAGTCAGTGGACAGAATAAATAGGGGAACCTGGGAACACTTGATCCTTTGGGAGACTTGATCCCTAGATATTATCTCGATGTGGGAGTTGTTTTTTTTTACTGCTCACTGGCAACACAGCATATACCGTCAGTTGGAAATGACAAATATAATTTTGTCAGTCGCGCTCAGATAGCAGTATTGCGGTGATGTGTTTTCCTTTTGTAGTGGTCAAATCGGTTTTTTATAAGTATTTTATTTCTTTGTTTAACCTAGGTATTGATATTAATACGAGTTAAAATAATCGAAAACATGTTTAATTGAGTAAGTCTTTGTGGGTTTATTTTTAAAAAAATATTTTGATGCGTATTATTAAAATCTTTCATAGGAAATGATGACCTGAGGGTAGATTTGATCTCTATATAGTAGGGGAGACTTGTTTCCGGGATAAAGTCTCCCAGAATACGCGAATTTCAGTGCCTTTTCACTTCGCAGACATTTTTATATTGTAGATAATGCCGAGAGTATATAAGCAAAAGGATGACGTAAAAAACGCAATCCTGTAGATCCTATCAAACTAAAGGATGCTGTGAAGGATGTTCTAGAAGGGAAGATAATAAAAGAAACTGCAAAACATTTTGAGATTTGAGATTGAGATGACTTCAAAAATATATGTCCGCAATCGTTAGGAAGCAAAAGAGGATGATATCATTATCATCTATGAACCTGATTACGGCCAGTTAAAAGTCTTCTCGATACTTGAATAAACGGGGCTTGTTGCTTGCCTGGAAAAAGCAAGTAAATTACACCATGGCTTATCTTCACAATTTGTACGAAAGCTAGCTTAGGAATACACTGTGCAAAATAATAGACCGCTGCAGAAGCGTGGTAAGTGGACAAATGAAACCGTAAGCTGTGATGGGTTTTATGGTTTCATGAGAAGAAACTCCCAGTTATCATTGCGCGAACCAGAGCTTGGCCATGTCGACAAGCTTCAACAAGCACAATATTTCCCAGTTTTACGAAAATTTACGTATTCTGATGACAAAGCTTATATTCGGAACAGAATCTATATGGAAAATTGATAAGACTGGACTAACTGTAGTCCACTAGGCAAAAAGAGTTGTTGCTACTAAGGGCTTGAAACAAGTAGGCAAAATGACGTCAGGCGAGCGCGGTAAACTGATAAATGCATGCTGTACTATAAACGCAATGGGGAACTATTTTCCGCCCATTGATCTTCCCATTGGCAGGAGCGTATGCTGAAAGGTTCACCTACAGGCACAGATGGCAGCACGTTCCCTTCATTGATTGGTGTTAATTTCGTAAATTCTTTGAAACACCTCAACAAATTTAGCAAGTATTCATTGGAGTCTGAATGTTTAATAATATGGACAAACATGACAGCCCATTGAGTCTTTAAATTTTGCGAAAGAAAATGGAATTCATCTCCTCAATATACCACCGCACGCATCTCACAAGACTCGACAAGTGGATATAGATAGTGTTTTATTTATTCAGAGATAATCCCCCATAATCATGTCTACCCTATACTCGGATCAAGTCTCCCTGAATAGGGGACACTTGGTAATTTTGGATAATTTTAGAAAAGCGGCAAAAAATATATTTTATCTTACATACTTTCTTAAGTAAACTGTACAATAAGATGAACGATTAAATTGCTCTTCATATCGTTAAAAGAAGAAGGCAATTTATCTTTTACTTTTTGAGATATTTACCAAATTAGAAAGGGGGGCTCAAATATTCCTAGGTTCCCCTAAATATAAATAAGCGCCCAAATTAAAATGTAGGTATGTATTTTAATACGTGTGGTAGGAAACTAGACTACAGGCAATTCTGCTTTCATTGTGCAAACTGCAACAAATACTCATACATATGAAAATAGAAAGTCATTTAAGTACCTTGGTGTTTTGCTTCACTGGAAGATAAGTTGGTCTGACCATCCCGATGTACTTAAGACGTATCTTATGGCTGCAGCAAGCCAAACATACTTTTTAAAATGTTATTGCTCACGGGATCTTCTTACATAAGTGTTATTTATTAAAGTTTCGTGCATGCTTGAGTATGGAATAGAGTCCATACTCAAACATGGTACACACTACATCAAAATCACTACATTTCTACTGATCCACCTGTGGGGCTCGCCTGTCTCACGTTGTAATATACATATATTAATATTTAAGTATGCTAAGCACATTTATATTAAACATAAACAAAGTTGTGACTGACTGTATACCATGGCAAAAGAACTGTTATTCACTGCAGTAAATAACCCCTTCGGGTAGGGGTTAGAATATACCCGAGGTAGGCATGCCTGTCGTAAGAGGCGACTAAAATCCACCCTTCGTATACCGGGCTTAAAGTGTATACAAAAAAATGCAATGAGTAAAACAAAAAGATTTAATACCCCAGGTGGCAGTCCAGGTTCACTGGAAAATCCACCCTCTTCGGAGGTAGGCTCTACGGATTCTGGGGAGAGCCAATTATTGCAATTGATAAATCCCTTTATAAAAAGTTCAAGGGTACCTCGGTCTCCACCATCAAGACCGAATGTCTCCGGGAAAAAAAGTCCGCCGGAAGTGCAAGCGCACAAGAAACAGGACTTAGAGAAATGTAAAAGCTTTGAGAAGGAAAATAACGAACTTCGCAATAGGCTTGATGAAATGGATCGGCTCTACCAAGAGCTCAAAAAAGAGGTAGACATGCTGAGAGAGGAAAACAAGCATCTAAAGAACTCGCTTTTACAAAAAGAACGCGAAGATTCCCCTCCCCGCGCAGCTAACCCACAATATCACACGGACGAAGAAGAGCTTGCACGCGAAACGAATTGCGTCTTAAGGAAAAGACCTAGCAAAAAACGCAGAGCTGGCTCTTCGCCCGAAATCGAGCCGCGAAAAGAAGACAAGCAAAATGAGTCGAAGCCAAAACAAACTCAAGCTAAAGCACGTCCTCCGCCTGCAATAAACGTCGTTGGCATAACGGACTACAGTAAGCTACATTGCCTTCTTAAAGGTACGACGACATCGAAATTCAAGGTAACGTCACTCAGGAACAATGCGTGGAAAATTAACGTTGATGACTCCGATGGCTACCGAGCAATATCACAAAAATTAAACACGGAAAAGATCCAGTGGTATACTTATGAAAATAAGTCAGAAAGACCACTGCGTGTTATAGCAAGGGGTCTCCACCCCTCGTGCACAAAAGATGACGTAATGAACGACCTCAAAGCTAAAGGTTTAAAAATTCTTAATGCCGTCAATATTCTCAAAAAGGTGAAGCAACAAACGGAACAAGGCCAGGAAATCGTGGTCAAGCATGGACTTCCGCTCTTTATGCTTACCTTTGACAGGAGCGAAAATGTAGACGATATTTATAACGTTAAAACTATTCTGAATATCGTAGTCAAGATTGAGCCTATGCGTACGAGTACGAGATCGATACCTCAGTGTAAACGCTGCCAAGGCTTTAATCACACACAGTCGTATTGTCAAAAAGAGCCGAGATGCGTAAAATGTGCTGGTAACCGTCTCTCAGAAAAGTGTGACCTAAATAAGCAGGCCCCGGCTACCTGCATTAACTGCAAAGGAAAGCACCCAGCGAACTATCGAGGTTGCGAAGTTGCAAAAGAGCTTCAAAAAAGGCGAGACACATTTAAAAATATTCAACGCCAGAACGCAGAACCGGTTAAAAATAGTCGTGAAATCGCTAAGCCAAGGGTAACGACCGTCAATAAACACGTCAAACTTAAGACGAGAGTCGAGCAAAGTAAAGTTCCTTCGGCAAAATCAAAGGAAAAGCCACAATCTCCAGAGACGCTAACATATGCTCAAGCTGCGTCGCTAGAAACCAAGCAAAGCGGTGTTACGGTAGACCCAGTCTCCCAAGTCTTCTCTATAATTCTTGCGAAACTTGAGGAGCAAACGAAGGTAAACAAAGTCATATTTGATAAATTGAGCAAGCTCGAGTTAAAACCTCGCCAAAAAAGAACTCCCATATGAATATGAATCAGATACTAAAAATTTTAACATGGAACGCAAACGGCCTTCTACAAAAAAACGCCGAATTAGAAGTATTCTTACGAAATGACAACATTGACATTTGCTTGATCTCTGAAACTCATTTGACAAAGGAATCCGGAGTCAAAATAAGAGGGTATCGTGCTTATCACGCATACCACCCTTCCGGAAGAGCTAGAGGCGGATCCTCCTTATTCATTAAAGACTGCATTGAGCACTCCATAAATACGACGATTGAAATCGATACAATGCAAACAAGCTCAGTTCGAGTTAAGAATAGGCACTCGTATTTCAACATCGCGTCCATTTATTGTCCTCCGCGATGCACGTTTCGAAGTAACGACTTTGTACGTCTCCTTGACTCACTTGGACCGAATTTCATTATAGGTGGCGATTTCAACGCAAAACACACCTTTTGGGGTTCCAGATCCAATTCACGAAAAGGCAGACTTCTGTACGAAGCCGGTATGCAATTCGGGGTTGATTTCTTTTCGACGGGGAAACCGACGTATTGGCCCTCTGATACAGCAAAAACACCGGACCTAATAGACTTCTTCGTAGCGAAAGGAGTATCTTCAAATTTTGCGAAAGTAGAGGAAAGCTTTGATCTCTCCTCAGATCACTCGCCGGTAATCTTGACAATAAGTGACCGACTAATGACAGTAGAAGCTGTGCCTAGATTAACTAACAAAAAAACTAACTGGCGCGACTTTAGAACTGATTGCGAAGAAAATATTGTCTTAAATGTATCGCTCAAAACACCCTTCGAAATAGAAGATGAGCTCGGCAAATTTATTGAATCAATACAAAATGCCGCGTGGAAAAATACACCTTTAAGGAGGAAAGAAGTCCCATGCAATGAAGCTTATTATCCGCCGGAAATAAAAGAACTTATTCGAGAAAAGAGGAGAGCACGCAAAATATGGCAACAAACTCGCGCTCCCCAGCATAAAACCCACTCGAATTTCCTATGCAATAAGCTTAAAAAAGCGATCCAAGACCTAAAAAACCGAGAGACTTCAGCTTATCTTGAAGGTTTAACCGCCGAGAAAACCACTAATTACTCGCTCTGGAAAGCTGTCAAAAGAATTAAAAAACCCCAAATACATTCGCCACCGATAAGAAAAAACAACGACGAATGGGCAAAAGGTGACAAAGAAAAAGCGGATCTATTTGCCGAGCACTTAGAAGAGACTTTTAAGCCATTTGATGGAGAAACATTGGTAGACGATTTTACCGGTACGACTACGACATCTGACAACCTTAGAATAAAAAGTGTGTCACTTATAGAACTTTGCCAGGCAATAAAAAACCTAAAAAATAATAAAGCTCCTGGCTATGATTTAATAACCGGACAAATCCTCAAGGAATTACCAAAAAAGGCACTATTAAAATTGCTTTATTTAATAAATGCTTCCATTAGATTATTATACGTTCCAAATCAATGGAAAGTCGCAGAAGTCATAATGGTTCCGAAACCGGGGAAATCTCCAAATGACAAAAAATCGTACAGACCGATATCGCTACTACCAATAATATCGAAGGTATTTGAAAAACTCCTTCTGAAACGGATTCTTCCGGTCATTGAAGAGAGACGCCTAATACCTGACCACCAATTCGGGTTCAGAATCAAGCATTCCACAATAGACCAGGTTTATAGAATAACCGACGAAATTGAAAAAGCCCTTGAGGAGAAAAAGATTTGTTCTAGCGCTTTTCTTGACGTATCTCAAGCCTTCGACAGGGTTTGGCACGATGGATTGAATTATAAGCTAAGACGAATCCTTCCGGAGCAACTTCATAAGATCTTAGAATCGTACCTTAAAAACAGACTTTTTCGTGTTAAGCACGGAACTGAATATTCTGATTTTAAAGAAATCGCCGCCGGAGTTCCGCAAGGAAGTGTCCTTGGGCCTATCTTATTCTTGCTGTACACTCGGGACATACCTCAAACTGAAGGCACTATTGTAGCTACGTTCGCGGACGATACGGCTATTCTGGCAACGGAAAGTTCAATCGAGTCAGCAACCATAAAACTCCAACGAGCCTTGGATAAAATCTGTGAGTGGACAAAAACTTGGCGCATTGTTCTTAACGAGACCAAATCGACGCATGTTAACTTCACTTACAAGAAAATAATCAACCTTCCCGTTTTCATTAACTCGGTACAAATACCGCATGCAAACGAAGCTAAATATCTGGGAATGACACTAGACGCGAAACTTAAATGGAAACCCCACGTTAAAAAGAAACGTGACGAAGTCGAAAATCGACTTAGAGAAATGTATTGGCTAATTGGAAGATATTCCAAACTAAGCGTATATAACAAACTGCTTCTGTATAAGCAAGTGCTTAAACCCGTGTGGACGTACGGTATACAACTCTGGGGTTGTACCAAACCAAGCAATAGGAATCTCATACAATCATTGCAAAATAAAATTATAAGAATAATCGTGAACGCTCCCTGGTATATCAGAAACAATGATATCCACAGAGACTTGGGGATAGCTACCGTGGAGGACGAAATAAAAAACTACGCTCGCAAGCTTCGTATTCGTCTTCATGGCCATTGCAACTGTGCCATACTCCAAACTTTGGATGTGACAAATCTTACGCGCCGACTTCAAAGAACGAAACCGTTCGAATTAGCGCTATAAGACAAAAAGCCGCATGTCATGACGGTTTCAGCAGGTGCTTTTATTGGAAATCTACCTGCCTCACGCGAATATAAATCTGAAGCTTAAACTACTTGATAAGGTCTAACTTAGTCGTAGTAAACAAAACGAAGGGAAGGGTGTTTTTAGTCAGTAGAAATCTGACACTACTATGAGTACACGGTCTCATAGTGTCTCATGAAGATTTTCACCTACCCACGAAGAAAAAAAAAAAAAAAAAAAAAAAAAAAGTAAATAAAATCAGACGACTGTTGTCAATAATAAGAAAACTAGTATAATGACAATTAAGATGTAAGACCTCACTAACTTGATAAAGGAACAGCAATCCTGATAGAAGAAGGAACATTAATTTCCTGCAGAAATGAAACGATTATGCGTTCTAAATGATAGACTAAAATCATTTAAATTACTGAAGTTATGGAGAAGGACAAATGATAATAAAATAAATGATTAATATAATAACATGATTCGGAGATACAAACTAAAATGCAGAACTAAACGGGAAGAATTTTTTAAAGCAATAGAAATGAAACTGTTGGAACTTAAAACCACACTTACAGCAGGATCTTCCAGAGAGGTCTCCAGCTACCCACCAATATACACGTTAACTCTCCCACGATGCACTCACCCCAGTCGAATAGGAGATGCAGCAGGTGGCGACTATCATCCACCCTGCATGGCCTACACCCGAATAGGAGATGCAGCAGGTGGCGACTATCATCCACCCTGCATGCCCTACAGCCGAATATGAGACGCAGCGACTTTCGTCCACCGAGCAATTCCATATGTTTGTTCCCGAAATAATATTCCCACACTTTATTTCTATAATTATATTCCCACGATTTATTTATTTTGTAATAGTATTTAAACCGATGCATTTTGTATAATAAAATCACTTGTCACTGAACAAAACGTTCAGACATTTCACTAGGTCAAAAGAGACCTTTTCATTTTTGGTGACTCCGACGTCATCTTGCTTCCCCCCGCCAGCGGAAGGGAGCAAATCACTTTATTCAACTTAAACTGACAAACGCGTTACCAGGGCGTCAAATACTGGTACTCAACCAAGAGTATAAGATAAGCGTTACCAAGGCTTCAAACATTGGTATTCATTGTTCTCTGGGATAGTCCAGAATATAACATGCGTTACCAGGGCTACAACACTGGAACTATAATCAACAGGCGAGGAGTCAAGTTTCGCCGTACGATAAGCCATCCAGCGTTCTTGCGACGTAGTGACTATGGAGAGATAGAAGTATTTCGCATCATCGCCAGACAAAATGCCATAGCGGATGAGTTGCAAATATTGCAAACAATATTGGCAAAGATAGTCCCGCCAGGAAAACAGCCGCATATAGGGACAAAAGGTTGACCCTAATTTAAGGCTTATGGCGGGAGTTTACCGACAACCACGACCAGGTGGAAATCTTCGTAAAAGCAGATACTCCGTATATTCAAGGCAACACCTTGATGAAAGTTGAGCAGATGTATGAGGAAATCAAACAGTGCCCCATATCAATTATGGATGAGACTGATACCAACATCACTGGTGACGATCAAGCAACAACGGCTGGGACATCTGTATCCGCAATCAAGTCAACTCAAGGGTATAAGCCAGTGCCACCCACTCGATCCACTCAACCACCGACTGAGATGCAGAGGCTACTAAGAAGACATAGTGTTCTGCGAAATTGATATAAGTGCTGTACAAAAATACTTGGTGCACCTTGAAGAATTGCATCAGCAAATAGAAGAGCTCGAAGAAGACCTTGATGCAGTTGGATACAACATGGAAGGAATACGTGGAACTAGAGACAATGGCTCAAAATTCATTAATCCAGTTGTCTAGTAAGATGAACGAGTTGAGCGCTCAGGCGATTCCACCTACGGTTGCAGCAACAACTCCCACGTCGAATTCTATGCTCTGGCTGCCAAAAATTGTTCTTCCAAAGTTCGATGGAGACTGCTTAAAGTGGAGATAGTATAGTGATTTATTCACTGAACTAGTACACAATCAGCAAATTGCTAACTGCCAAAAGTTGTTCTATTTAAAGACAACTCTTACGGGTGAAGCGGAAAAACTGATTCGCCGTTCCAATAACCGGCTATTAGTAGCAGCTTTAGTAAATAAGCTACTGGCGCAGCCTACCATTCAACACAAAGGAGCACATCAAGTCGAATCACTGCACGACACTACACAAGAATGCCTCCTGATACTACACAAAAATGAGTCCTTGGTATCGACGCCACAAATTGGGATCCACTTTTGATGAATATTCTTCCGAAGAAGTTGGATAGAAACACACTAACCATTTGGGAATAATCGCTCAAGAAACCAAAGGCACTACCCAGCTTCGCTGACTTCGTTTTATTTTTAGAAACAAGATTCCAATCGTTGGAGGCACTGGGTACGAAAAATCGCAAAGTTAATACAGATGATACAAGACGATCATTACGAGTTTCCCTTACAGCTGGAAAAGATGACAAAAGATGTTCCATGTGTGATCAACAGAGTCAGTAAAGGATTTGAACAGGTCATCAATTGCTAACGATTTGGTCATAAGGTGTCAAACTTTACCGCTGGACACTGCACTAAATGTAACAAATATCACCACACTTTGCTCCACACCACGCCAGAGGTTCAACAGCATATTGCGATGGACTATAGAACCAGCCTGTCAGCAACCACGACAGCATCAAAAAATATCTTCTTGGGAACGGCTGTTATCAATGTACTCATTCGGAATAACACCTCCACCAAGGCAAGAGCATTGCTGGACTCTGGATCTCAAATGAGTTTCACCACCGAGAAATTAGCAAACCGGCTGCGACTAGTTTCAAAGAACGAAACAGTGCAAATTTCCGGAATGGAAAACACACCCATTCAAACCAGTAAGAAAGTAAATATCTGCCTTCAATCTCGCATTACTGGTTGTAGCGCTAATTTACAAGTTTATGTCTTGAAAACCATAGCGTCAGGGCAACCAAGCCAATATATCGACAGTAGTCAGTGGCAGCTACCGAAGAACATTCAATTGGCAGACCAAACTTTTAATCAACCTCAAGAAGTGGATATTCTCATCGGAGCAGACCTTTATCCCGAGTTACTATCCGTAGGCCAAATTAAAATCAACAACGGAGGACCCACGTTGCAGAATACACTATTCGGATGGGTAGTCATTGGAAGAACTACATTTAACGTAACCTCAGCACTATTTAGTGGCATCGGGGTGACCACTTTCGCCTTGGACAATCTTGTGCAACGGTGTTGGAGCCTAGAGGAAACTCCAACTGTATAGATAACCAGTCAGAGACGATTGACTAAGGAGGAACAGCAATGCGAGGAAATCTTCATCACATCTACAACAAGGACAAATTCTGGCCGTTATATTGTGAAGTTGCCATTCGAAAATAACCCAGACAGTCTTGGAGAATCCAGGGAAATAGCTACCCGGAAATTTTTGAATCTAGAGAAGAGGTTGAACAAAATACCGGCGATTCGCCAACAGTATGCTGAATTCATGAAAGAGTATATGGAATTAGGCCACATGGAAAAAATCAATTGCAAGTTAATATCAATTAAAGATCCTCATGTCTTCCTACCACATCATTGTGTACTACGTCCGGAAAGCAGTTCTACTAAATTGCGAGTGGTATGCGATGGATCCTCAAAGACGTCAACAAACATATCACTCAACGATATTTTGCATACTGGACCAGACTTACAGAATGACTTACTATCAATTCTTTTGCGATTTAGGGTCCATACATATGTATTCACCGCTGATATATCCAAGATGTATCGCCAAATACTGGTGGATGACTACAACAAACAATTCCAGCGTATCATTTGGAGAGAATCCGCTGATCAACCGCTAATGGTATACCAACTCAACACCGTGACATACGGAACTAGATCTGCACCGTATCTAGCAATAAGATGTCTCCAAGATTTGGCTCAAACAAGAAAGGACAGGCTTCCATTGGCAGCGACCATTATGCAACAAGATATATACATGGACGATATCTTAACGGGCAGCAATGATTTAAATAAGGCTCTTCAGATGCAGATGGAGCTTAAACGTTTACTGGAAGAGGGAAAATTTCATCTGCGAATATGGTGTGCTAATGCACCAGCACTCCTTGCAATCAAAATGAAGAGTCTGTCAAAACTCTTGGTCTAGCCTGGCTACCATCATCAGATCAATTCATTATTAAAACGAAATGGAAGGAGACACCAAGAGTTACCAAGCGATCCATATTAGCCGACACTGGTCACATTTTTGATCAAATGGGCATTGTAAGTCCAGTAGTGATACTGGCTAAGATATTTATACAAGAACTATGGATCTCCAAATTAGACTAGGATGCTGCATTACCCATGGAGATGCACACAAAGTGGATTGCATTCAGAAAGTGTCTTTGCCAAATCAACGACTTACAGATACCTCGACACATAATGTTGGCAGATACAACTTACGCTGAGCTCCATGCATTTTCTGATGCCTCTCAGCGAGCATATGGAGCCATGGTTTATCTAAAATCTACAAATCATCAACGAGAAACAAAGGTGCAGTTGGTGTGCTCGAAATCTCAAGTAGCACCAATCAAACAACAAACCATTCCTCGTCTTGAATTGTGTGCAGCTAAACTAATGACACAATTGGTAAAGTTCGTGCAGCAAAGCCTACCAATTGACACTAAGGAAACAACTTTCTGGACGGACTCACGAATCGTATTAGCATGGATACACACGCAATCCCCCTTGCAAGCGTTTGTAGCTAATCGCATTTCCATCATCCAAGATGAAACAACTAAAGGCCAATGGAAGTTCGTCAACACCGACCTAAATCCAGCGGATATTTTATCCCGTGGCATGTTCCCATAGCAACTACTTAAGTCAACTGTATGGTTTCAAGGACCAGCATTTTTACAAAATTCTAAAACCGACTGGCCAGTACAACCAAAGCTAATAAAAGAAGAGGAGATTCCCGAAACCAAGATCATGAAGACAGTTTTAGTAGCAGAGAATTCAAACTACCATTTTCTTGAGCACATCAACCATCGAAATTCGCTCCGAACTCTTCAGAGAATAACGGCATGTGTCATACGCTTTATTAGCAATTTAGAAAGGGTAAGAAGCTACAGGCTTCGGGACAACGTCTTCTCAGTGCAGGAACTTAAAGCAGCAGAAATAGTCATCATTAAATATATTCAAGAAGCAGCATTTCTAGATGACTTAAGGGCACTCAAGAAAACAGGACAGGTGTCAAAAAAATGTCGTTTGAGCTCTTTGTCACCATTTCTGAATGCTAAAGATATTATCAGGGTAGGCGGTCGATAAGAAGCTTCGAGTTTCCCATATGAAGCCAAACATCAAATGATTCTGCCAAGCTCGCATGTTTTCACGAAACTATTAATGACACAACTGCATTACGATAATCTACATGCCGGTTCACAAGCACTACTCGCGACATCAAGGCAAAATTAATGGATTTTAAGGGAAAAACAACTAGCCCAAACTATCGTACACAACTGTATACACTGTTTCAAGGCAAAACCAAAAAGCATCGGGCAATTAATGGGTGACTTACCACCAGAACGAGTTGAACCTTCAAGACCATTCATAAATATTGGAGTAGACTCTCTGGGACCAGTATATATCCACTATAGAGTAAGGGGTAAACAACCAACAAAGGCTTATGCATCCGTGTTCGTATGTTTTGCGACAAAGGCCGTACACCTAGAACTGGTAACAGATCTAACAACCCAAGCATTTATTGGAGCACTTAAAAGATTTGTGGCGCGACGTGGTTGCCCAGCTAAAATATTTTCGGATAACGCAACAAACTTCATTAGAGCCCGAAATGAGCTCAATGAACTCTATTCAAAGATTTTTACCAAGGAAGGAGCAGCAACCATTAAGAATCATTGTGCCGAGAAGGGTATCGACTGGAAACCAATCCCTCCCAGATCTCCACACTTTGGGGGCTTGTGGAAAGCCGCGGTCAAATCCGCCAAATACCACATGAAGCGAGTATTCTCGGGCGCAGCATTAACGCAAGAAGAATTTACCACAGGCCTAGCACAAATAGAAGCAGTCCTCAACTCAAGACTAATAACTCCGATGTCGACGGATCCAAATGATCTAGAAGTTCTTACCTCAGGACATTTTTTAATTGGTGCACCATCGACTACTATTTTCGATCCTGACTGCAAGCCGTCGAGCATCACCCACGTAGCGCGATGGAATCGGATAACAGCATTACATCGGGAGTTCTAGCGTAGATGGAGCAGTGAATACCTGCAAGAGATCCAGCAACGATATAAGTGGAAGCATCCTCAGTACGATATTCAACCAGAAACACTTGTACTTATAAAGGAAGATAACCTCCGCTGAAATGGATACTCGGCAGAGTGATATATACAATCCCAGGACATGACAAAAAGGCTCGAGTAGTCGATATAAAAACATCAGCTGGAGAAATAAGATCAATTGCCAAACTCTGCCCCCTACCTTCTGAAATTCAACAAAACGCTCCACAGAAACTTCTCAGCAGACTTAAAGGTCTATCAGAAAAGACGGGCAAATCTCACTCCTTGAAAGGCCAGTTTCTTCCAATATAGAAACACAATACTACCGCTGACATTCTAAACCGCAAACGAAAATATCCAGAAGCATATGCGCAACAAGAGGTAAAAATAAATCCACTAAAAAAAAAAACACTATTAGTGGGTTTATTACTAATTGGGACGGTATTGTGCCAAACGACCACACCAAGCGCAGTAGAAGTCAAAAGCTTCACAGACAAACCCGGGATATACTCCGAAGACCTAGGTGAAGCAAACCTATTCACTGATGATTGGAATCTCTTCGTTTATTTCAACATGTCTAACTATTGACAGGAGTATAAAGAGCTAAAAAAAAAGGTGTTAACAGACTAAAAGAAAAATGCGTAACCATGCAACAACATCCAAACAACATCTGTAACCCTATGATAACACAACTAGAGCAACAGTTGCAGGAAACCAAAGGCTTAAATGAAATCTTAAAATACAGAAATGGAATGGCCATTCGTACAAAAACGATCCCCGTTCGATTTAATTGGTACCATCGTAAACAAACTGTTTGGTATTCTTGACCAGGACATATGCATTATATGGAGGATAACATAAAAAAGGCAAACAAGAACGAAGGACACTTACTGGAATTGAGCAAAAACCGAATATCTATTATTGAAGCAACAGCGAATGTTCTCCATAAATCTATGTCGTCAATTAAGGCGCAATTCATGGTAGTAAACCAGCGATTGACCCCAGCTTACCACGCTATCGACAACATTAACCACACGGCAATTGAAGCACAAGCACTAAACTCCATTACCTTTTTACGTATCTAAGCTAATGGACAGTTTTCAGCGAACCCAACTATCAATTCTTGAGGCTATTACTGACACTCATCGAAGAAGAATAAACTCCCTAATCTTATCACGAAGACAACTGTTGAATGAGGTCAACAAAATATGGAAAATTATACCAGCTAGCTTAACGCTTCCTGTACACAATGAGTATAATCTACCAAAGTTATATGAGCTAATAAGAGTAAAAACTCGGGTAACATCATCTGCGATTCTGTTCCTCATCAAACTACCACTATTAGGAAATCAAGTGTTTCAGCTATTCAAACTGATACCATTACCAGTTCAACATAACAAAGCCTTCGCATTCATACAACCATCCACACCGTTTCTTGCCATAAGTCCATAAAGGGACCAATATTTCCCAGTGTCACAAGTAGAATTCCAAGAATGTCTACAAAACGATGAGCGGAAATATCTCTGCAAGCAACGACATCCTATTTTTAACACTCATTCTACGAAAAATCAGTGCGAAATACATCTACTCAACCACAGAAAACAATTATCACCCTATTGCAATCTGAAAACCCAGGAAAATTGTGGATTCAGCTACACAATCCAATCACTGGATATTCGCCTTTCAACGAGAAGAAATCCTTTATACAACAAATTCCACTGCATCATCATCTTATCAGCCCTAAACCTAAGCCAGCTCCTAAGGCGACCACTTCAAGAATCACTTCAAGATACGCCTCAGGAAACCAATAAAGATGAACTCATCATTCGAGGTGATGATGACTTAGAACGACTAATGAAGGGAATCGCAAACCAGAAAACTCAACAAACCTTGCCGAATTTAATAACTCATCATGACGTACATCAATACTCCATTGGTTATTTATCGCTATTGGCTGTTCTGTTGCTGATAATTCTAATTGCTTACCACAGAAGGAAGACGAAGAAGACTCTAAATCCGAAAACCATAGTATTTGAGCTCCAGGATCTAAACGCCGGGGAGGATGTTGAAACTTAAAACCACACAGGCAGCATGACCTTACAGAGAGGTCTCCAGCTATTCCACCAATATATACGTTAACTCTCCCACGATGCACTTACCCCAGTCTATGAGACGCAGCAGGTGGCGACTTTCGTCCACCGAGCAGTTCCATATGTTTGTTCCCGAAATAATATTCCCACACTTTATTCCTATAATTATATTCCCACGATTTATTTATTTTGTAATAGTATATAGCCGATGCATTTTGTATAATAAAATCACTTGTCACAGAACGACATTTCACCAGGTCAAAAGAGACCTTTTCAGAAACTGAACTGTACAAGATTGAAAAAGTTGGTGGAAGTTCGCGCAAGAACTGAGGCAAGGGAGTTTTAAAGTAGGATGAAAACTGCACGCAGAAAAGCACAAAAATTTAAAAATTATTAAATCCTCCACTTCATGCATTGCCAAAGCAGTGAGCAGAAACTCTAACGCTGGGTTGCAGTATAAGGTTTTTATAAATGCACTCAATAATTATATAAAACTGCTAGCTAGACCATTTACCGATATGATGGAAACAGGAATTGTCAAGGAGTGTTTCGTAAAACAATTATCTTCCTTATCTTTAAAAGAGAAACCCAAACTAAGTAGAGAATTTCGACAGATTTCGTTTATGGACTGTGTGGGCAAAATATAAATGAGCAATGCTCCACTGTAGACCATGTCTACAATGTAATGCGTGTAATTAGCATCAAAAATAGCAAGAAAAAGAAGGTTTACGGCTTCTTAGTTGATTTTAAAACCGCCTTCGATTGAATTGAACGGAAAACACTATTCTTTAAACTAAACAATATGGGAGTTTCTACTAAATATTTCACACTCTTAAAAAGCTTATACTCAAAAACAACTGCAGCAGTTTGGAATGGAGAGCATCTGTTAGAATATTTCTCCACTTCTATGGGTGTAAGTCAGGGCTGCTTACTAAGTCCGCTGCTGTTTGTGATTTTGCTTAATGACTTACATGATGCATTGGGAGGCGGTTTGTTGCTGGATGGCGTCTTTGTCCAAGTTCTTATGTATGCAGATGACATCATAATATTGGCTGAAGATCCAAAAGTATTAAAGGAAATTATACAAAAGCTTGAAAACTACTACAAAATCCTTAATTTCACTATGAACCTTGAGAAAACAAAAATTATGGTTTTTAGTAAAGGTGAAAGAAGAGCTTAAGACGAAAAGTTGTGTTATAATGGCATGGAAATAGAAGTAGTTAACAAATATAAGTACTTAGGCGTAATGTCAACACCACCAGCAGCTGAAGAACTACCAGTTGAGCTAGCTACTTGTACTTAACACAACGCTTGATAATAATGCAACTTCACCCACTAACAACATTCCATCTAACGATCTTTCTTCCATCATATTCACCATAGATATAATTTATGCAGAAATCTTATCAATGAAAAAAGTGCAAAAGGAACTGGTCGATATGCCACAGGCTTAGAACAAAGAGTGTGAAAATAAAATCAACTCGCTTGAGGGCAAAGTAAATCAGTTAGAACAACAACTACTAGCCAACCGTATTGAGATCTACAACATTCCAAATACCAACAGTATTTCCCACATTGATACTGCACTAAATGTATTTCGTAATGGCTTAGGTGTTGAAAAATAACGAGACATCTATTATTGCAAGATGAGACAAAATAAAACTTAACGTCAGCAAAACAGAGCAAGCAACAGCTCATACTGCGTAGCACAAATATTCTGCAAGTCAATCTCATATCTCGTAACTGCAAAGAAAAAATGATAAAGGCGAAACAAGAGAAGAAAGCAAAACTAAAAACAATAATTGTCAACGAGCATGCTATCTCCCAAGAGATGTACGTAAATGAGAGCCTATCGTGCCACGTCAACTGCTCAAAGCGGCAGCGTCGATGAAGATCTCCAAGGGGCACAAATATGCGTGGAATGGGTCAATCTACATGCGCAGGAAGAGAGACTTAGAATTAATATTAGTCTTATACAATTAATTAAGTTTGTATCTCCCTTAGCTCCATATGTACACGATTTTCCTAGTTATTGTGATAATTTTGCTTATTCAAAACATTCGTAGTCTTAGCAAAAATGTTAATGCATTGTTAGCACACGTCGAGTCGTTTACTAAAAATGAATAAATAAATATTTTGCGCGGCAGCGTAGTGCCAGGGCTAGCTTCTCACAACCACTTATGGCGTGTGCGTTATATTTTTCACACGATGGAAAGGACCTACAGTTTAATGCCGTATCCGAAGGGCAATTTGTTTTGAGAAGCTTTTTGGAGACAACAATACTCTCGGATGCTTGTCAGACGTTCGCTAGAGGTGGGACCGTAAAAAAAATCTTTGGTGTGTCTGGGATTCGAAGTTGGAACCTCACGCGCAATGGTCCGACACACTAACCACTTACGCCACGGCGCTTACTTAAGTGAAACAAACTCAACTAAAACTTGCATTGACCAAATTTTTACGCGAATTCACATAAAAAAAAAATTACTTTCAGTTGTTGTGTTTTCGATCTTAAATGACCACCATATGGTTATTATCAACAGTGATATATCTGTGGAGCCTAAGCGCCCAAAACATCACCCCAAAGTTAAGCTTACCATTAACTATAGCATGTTGAATGAATGCCTTAAATATAAATTCTGGGAAAGTGTCTATTCAAAATCTAATTTAATTGTTGCTTTTGAGATATTCTTAACCATTGAAAAAAAAAACCTATTGATACCTGCCCTTTTACTACTCCGAAAGGTATTAGTACTAAAAGATTTATCAAACCATGGATGACTAAAGAACTTTTGAAATTAGTTAATAAAAATAACTTATTTGCTTTCAAATGCATTAAACATCCCCAGAATAAATAAAAAACTTAGGAAATACTTCGGGAAATTATGCAAAGAAGTCAAGACGCGGGATCACTACTATACACGTAAGTTTCAATGAGCCAAAGGTAATCCTAAAGAATAGTGGAGGTTAGTTGACAGCATTTTAGGAAAGGATAGCAAATCTGTAGAAACGTATAATTTACAGATAAATGGTATTTGTATTTCTGACCCAAACGACATTGCTAATCATTTAATTGAGTATTTTGTTGGAATCGCTCGAAAGTTAAAACCCTCCAATAAGCCGTGTAACACTTGTCATTGTAACATAGCGGCGCATCTTTTTGAAGACAATACGTAAGCTAATAGTTTTGTTTTCTACTCTATTACGCCTGGAGAAATTATTAAGCTAATATAGTCTTTGGAAAATAAAAGATCATGTAGTGGCAATGGTATACCGAAAGTGTTGTTTAAAGAAATTTGTACTTTATGTAGAGCCTCCCCCAGTTCCTGAAATGTGCAGAAGTTATTCCCCTTTCTAAAAAAAAGTAGTCGTTAAAAAGTAAGTGAATACAGACCCATTTCTCTAGTTTCAAATTTCTCCAAATTTTTTGAGAAATTGCTTAAGTGTCGGATTGTTTCTTTTTTGTAAAAGAATCTCTTTTTTGCAATCAACCAATTTGGTTTTAGATCTGGCAAGTCAACAGAAGATGCCATCCTTAGAGTCGCACCCTGAGATGACAAGTGTCGTAACTTCCAAAAGCAGGTCTTCGTGGTATGTAACATACAACAGTCTTTTTCTCAGAGGCTGTGCATTTTTTATAAAATGTAAAACTGCTGTTGGCTGAATAGCACCTAAACGGTAAAAGAAATGAAACTACAACTGGGTTCTAATAAAAAGACTGTTGATAATTCACGAGAACAAACGAAAATCTCAAAATTGTCATTTTGAAAGTTACGACACTTGTCATCTCAGTGTGCGGTATGCTTCCACTTATCTGAAGGAATTGATTGTTGCAACTCCCCAATTGGTCTCTTCATAGACATGACTAAAGCATTTTAAATGGTCGACCACGATTTGTTTCTAAGCAAGCTATGTAAAGCTGGTTTTAGGGGTACTGTGTACAATTAGTTTCAATCATACCTTAAAGGTAGAAAGCAACGAGTCGGAATAAATGGATCCCTCAGCCGATTTCGTACTCTAGATAATCGAGTTAAAAAAATAAATATTTGGCGCAACAGCTCTTTAAAGTGCCAGGGCCTAGTTCTCGCAACCACTCATGTTGTGCGCGTTATATTTTCCACACGAGTGGAAGGGGCCTACAGTTTAATGCCGATTTCGAACGGTGATTTGAGAAGCGTTTTCGTGACAACAATACTCTCGGATGTTTGTCAGACGCTCGCGAGAGGTGGGACTGTGAAAAAACTTTTTGGTATTTTCTGGGATTCGAACTTGGAACCTCATGCGTAGTGATCCGACACACTAACCACTTACGCCACGGCGCCCACAGTCGAGTTCCACAGGGTTCTGTTCTCGGTTTACTTTTATTTCTGATATACAATACATCAACTCCCTTTTTAAGCAAAATTTCAATCGCATCTCCACTGCTATCGTGTAGCAAAGCAATTCTTCGGTTGAGTGCATTACCAAGATAGAAGAAGACTTACAAAACTTGAGATTGTGGTTTACGTTTCATAAATTAATAATTAGTGTTTTTTTTTTTTTATTTCCCAATGCAGTAAATACATCTGTCTTAGAAAAAGACATCTAATATTTGTTTTTACAATTCGAATTTTGGGATTTAATTTGGACTAAGTGACCATTGTTCTTAGCCCTTTTGTAGGAATTTTAAACTTAACAGCAGTTTAACAATTAAACAAAAAAAAACAAAACAAAAACCATTAAACAGTTTACACAATTATGAATCGAGTAAAGTAATTGTAATATGTTAGAAATTTAATTTTTTTATATTTAGGATGTTTTAGTATGTTGACCTTGTGGTCCCTCTTATCAAGTCACTGGGTCTATTTCTCTTTAGTCGTCGTCTTCCGAAGAATTCCTTCATTGGTAATGAATTGACTTCGATGTTAGGGTGAACTAATAAATAATTAGTGGAGAAACTAAATTGATGACTTTTAAGTCTTCTAGTAATGCCTTAATTGACTACAATCTATTTTTTCATTCCCATGATTGTGAAAGATCCAATTTACCTCTGCATATTTGCGACAAGAATAATTTTAACTGTAACATTAAATGTAAGACAAGTTATTAGTATCTCTTAAAACCGCATTGTTCTAAAAAGATCTTACTACGGTTTATTATTGTCTAGCTAACTCAAAGTAGCAATTGGCATTACAAGTTGGGGAGGAGCTTACGCGAACAGTTTTGATTCTCTAGTGACAGCTCATAAGCACTTAATAAGAATTATCTCGTGTAGAAGCCGCTTCGCTAGTACACATAGTTGGCCGCTATTTCAAGAATTGAGGATACTCGCTCTAAGACACCTCTATTTTTTAAAGTTCTGAGAGAATTCTATAAACGCAGCAGTAACACTTCCAATAGACTTTCTAGAAGTTATAGTTTGAGAATAAATAATATGGCTTTAGTTAGTGTTCCGTTTGCATATTCCGAATTTTAAATTAATTTAAAAAAAAGTAAAAGATTGGTTATTTTCATTAAACTATGCTCACGTTGAATTATTTCTATGAATTGTATCTTAATTTAGATTCAATTATTTCACATTCTTTACTTATGTACATCATACTATTTTTCTTGTTAAATCCTTACTCATACGTTTAAATCTCTTTTTTTTCTTCTCACTTTGCTTACAATAATAGTACTTACTGATATACCCCACACTGGAACTTTTTATTATTGCATTTCAAATTATCGAGGATCATTCAACTCTAACTGGAAACAGTTATACGAGTAAAATGATTTCTATTTTGTAACACTTCACTATGCTACTTTTATTGTATTAATGTTATTTTGAATTTTTTTGTTGGAAATGAATAAAAATTATATTGAATTAAATTGAAATTATGACTCTAAGAGTCTCTCTAGTGGATCAACTCAAAGAAAGAAAAGCGAAAACCAGAAGTAGCTTAAACAGTACCTTGAAAGTATTTATGGAGAAAAAAAATTAAGTAAAGTTCTCTGCAAAATATAAAATGTTTACTGCAGTCGCAAAGCAATTTACTGCTATGCAGCTCAGGCTTTGGATTTTTTGAATTTCGATCAGGTAGATTAAATCAAAAGATATTTTATAAACAGAATTCACACAGACTTATATTATCAGCCTAGAAACTGGAGTGCCGGGCATGCATCTTTATACTTTAAAGCTACATATGGAGTACATATGTCCACAAAACTTTGTTTAAATATGGGATTAATGTATGGAGAAGTAAATTTTCTGGAATGATGTCTGGTGCAGAATGGGAGACAATGCTTACATTCGATTGGCAGAGCAGCCCTTACATCAAGGTATATGGAAGAGAGAAATTGAAAAAACGCTCGAGAACCTCAAAAATGGCTAAAATCCAACGGAATTTACAAGACGCACAGTTAAGTTCGCACGGAATCTAGGCAAAATTGAATCACTCCGCTGGCGTTTAAATCACGTGCTGGATTGATAGGACTGAGTGTTAACCGGTTTAGTATAGGTGAACGAAGAATCTGCACTCTATGTAGTATGTATGAGGAAGATAATATTGTAGATATCATAGGAAAACGCCCAATTTTAAAACGCATTCGTCGACGATTTTTAAGGAAAATCACTCTTGGAGGAAGACGAAATAATGACTTTACTCAACGGACAGGCTGAAAACAAATGGGTAACACTGCATAAATTCATTGCAGACGCATTTTGGTACCGCAAAACTTGATAGATGAGTATAGGTTAGGTTAGGACTTTTATGATACCATGGATGAAACCATTAGGCCTCTAACAAAACCAACCGGAGCTTTTGGTAAAGCGATGTATGCACATGACGCCTAAGGACGCCAGATCGCCAAGGTCTTCAAGGAAGGGGAACCCTAGATGGAGCATTTTTTGCGATAGGGCTGGACAAGTACATAGGAGGTGAAGAATGGTTTCCTCCTCCTCCTCGCCCCTACAGCTGCTGCAGAAGTCGTTGGAGAAGAGGCCAAGTCTTTTGGCGTGTTGGCCTATAAGATAGTGTCCAACTCGGCACTACATTTTTGGTCCAGCCTAGGCCAGGTCTGTTTCGAAATGTGACGCGTTGAACCGTTTTCCCATCTGAGGTTGGTTTTGCTAATAGAGCTCAGCTTTAGTGGATGCCTGTCAGGCAGAATCCTCAGAGTAGTACCCTGTCTGGCGAGCTCGTCCGCCCTGGAATGTCCCTGTGGCCTGGCACCCAGCATAGGTGAATGTTGAACTGCCCTGTCATCTCCATAAGAAATAAACAACAGTTTAAGGCGGCCTTTGAAGTGAAGGAGCACGATTCCAGGGGCTTGATAGCCGCTTGGCTGTCAGTGAAAATGCTAATAACCCTGACAGATAGTACATTACACTTCAGCCAGGACAAGGTTTCCTCAATCGCCATGATTCCCGCTTGAAAAACGCTACTATGATCAGGGAGGCGGAATGAGATGCTCAGATTGAGGTTTTCGGAGAAAACACCACAATCCACCCCACGCTCGGTCTTAGAGGCATCTGTAAAGAAGTAAACCAAACTACCATCGATAGGGGGGAGGTGACCCATTCATCCCGTTCAGGGACGCTCGGAAGTTACGGTCAAATCTCAGTTTCCGCGGGGTGTAGTCCGTGTTTTCGTGCTTGAAGTTGAGCAGATCAAGGATCGCGATAGCTAGACTACTGAGAGGAGGCTTTTAGATAGATGGCCGCACAGGCAGCAATCTGTTTGTCGAAAATATCTAAAGGTAGCAGGTTGAACAAAATATGCAGTGCCGTGGAGGGAGTAGTTCTCAGTGCACCACTGATGCAAATGCATGCAGATCTTTGCACCTTAGCTAGTTAAGTGAGGTGGACAGCCCAGTCAAGAGCAGGCCACCATACGATCACGCCATAAAGTAGTATAGGCCTGATAACGGACACGTATAGCCAATGAGTGATTTGAGGTTTGATAGCCCAGCTCCTACCTATAGCTTTTTTACAGGAATAGAGAGCTACATTAGCTTTCTTGACGCGCTCTAGTAGATTGGCCTTCCAGTTTAATTTTCTATCCAAAATAAGACCCAGATATTTTGCGTTTTCAGAAAAGGTGAGACTGGTGCCATTTATCATTGGAGGGTCTATGAAGGGAACTTTATATTTCTTCGTGAAGAGAACGAGTTCTGTTTTATGGGAATTAGCCCCCAGTTCACATTTGGAGGCCCATCTGGTGAGCCGAAGGAGAGTATATGGCAAGACTTCCCTGAAAGTGTCTGGCTGCTTACCGGAGGCAGCAATAGCAATGTCATCAGCATAGGCGATCACTCTGCAGCCTGACGTATCCAGGTCCATCAGTAGCTCATTTACTACCAGGTCCATAGTTTGGGAATATAGACCAGCTTGAGACAGCCCGACATGATGACTTTGAGCCATGGAAGCACAATGTCCTCGCATTGCTGAATTTCTGCCGGAATAATAACATCAGATCCTGGGAACTTTAAGGCTTTGAAACTGCACATGGCCCATCCGATCTTTTCTGTAGTTAGCAAAACTAAGGAGTCCCTGCAAGGTTGAAGGGAGGTATTTACCAATTGCGAGACAGCAACAGGGGAGCTACGAGGAAGTGAGTATACAGTAAAATGTCAATGGATTCCTTAGAAAAGGTGGTCCAGTGACCATCCGGATGTAAAAGGTAGCTGATAATAGAAGGGCATTTAGAGAGGATTTTCCGCAACCTGGAAGCTTCTGAGGAGTCTTCAGTGCTGTTGCAGAAGAGTCCCCAGGATCGTCGTCCAGGACTTCTTGTCGATTGCGAGTAATAAAGGTCGGTTTGGAGCCCCGGTTACAGATTAGGAGATTAGTATTAAGGATAAAATCAAAAAGTTGATCACCTCTGTCATTTATGTCGGAACAGCCCCAGATTGAGTGATGAGCATTCGCATCACAGCCGATGATGAGACTAGTATTAAGGCTCTCTGCTTTAGTAATCAAGCTCTCCAAGATGTCCGGAGGGAATGTGCCCACATGATTGTGACCTAAATATGCCGATACCAGCCAGTAATTTCTTGACAGCGATTCCAGGTTGGTAGCGACTATGTCTTGATTGCTGAATTTGGAGAGTAAAAGGATGTTTAAATAGGTCTTCGCAAGGATACAGGATCTCGGCTTACCTTTCATCCTAGCGTAGGTTAATTTGTAGCTTGGAGTCTTGAGTTCGCAAACCCAGTTTCCAGCAACCCATGGTTCCTGGATCAAAACTGGGTTTTCCCCGTTTTTCTTGAGTCGGAGAATAAGCCGTGATAAAGTGATGCAGGTTAATCTGAAGGATCCGCAGCATTGGAGCTACTTCTCTGTACATATACCATTATCACGGTAATGTTGGCTTCCCCTGAGTCTTATGACAAGAGGTCGTCCTCGAGAGAGAGGCCACTAGGGTCACTATCCATCTCCGTGTCCGTTAAACCGACGCTGAGCCTCAGAAGAGATGGTGAGTGAGAAGGAGGACCAGGAAAATCCAGTTTTAAAAGAGCGTCAGCCATCTCCGTGTCCGTCGACAAAGAGTCGACCCCCAAGAGAGATGGAGCGGCGCAAAAGAGCGAGGGAAGGGGCTCGGAAGGAGAAATGCTCTTAGCTGGTGCAAAAGGGACTACATCCTGCTTGGGAGGTATTTTCTCGGGTTCCTTTTTATCACATTTATATACTTTGAGCTGAGTCCATAATTAACTACCACTTTAGAAGATGCTAAGGGGGCCAGAGACTCTTCATTGATAACAATGATGACACTTTTGACGTCTCCTCTCGGCTCGTCTAATTTGGCAATCTTCCAATTATGGGTTGGAAGGGAGCTGTTATTTGTCTTGAGAATATCCAGGATTATCTAAGAATCAGAGGTTAGGAATCTGGTCTTTTCCCACGGGCTCCAGCTGTGCACCTGGCCAAACCTGTCCTGATCTGGAGACAGCAATTGAATAGAGATCCTTCGATCTCTGGTCCGCACAAGAAATCAATTTGACATGCCCTTGATGCCAGCCACCATCCCTGCAGGAAACATCAGGGCCGGGATGGTCACGTCACGTAGCATTTGAAGACATTTGGTAACGAGTTTAATCTCCACCTTCCTCCGCCGTAATGCTGCCATCCGGGTCACTGTGGTCAATGACCGCGATCTCCAAGTGTGCCTTAAGTACTTGGTTGAAGAGGTTGGTAGTTACGATGGAAGGTACTACCTTGGCCTTTTTGGCTAGGTTGGGAGACGCGTCTTGAGACCTCTGGCGTTTGGACGATAAGTCTTTGTTGGATGAGTCGGGGGGGGAGCTGGACATCTTTGAGTGCCCAGCTTAGAGAAGTCTTATGCTTCTGAATCCTATCTTAGTCAGAAATATGTTCATTCATTATGGACAATCGTTGATGATATTATTAACTTTATTTATTTATATGTTATTTATATATTATGTTTTTAACTTTAACATTTACGTTTTGATAAAGCTTCAAAGATCTGGTTATTTACTAAGCAGAACCTCAGAATAACCAGTCAAAATCTTGTTTAAATTTCACATCATAATCTGCAAATTTATATTTTTTAATTTTTTTACGTCGATTGCTCCAAGAAGAAGTTTAGCATTGAACCCATCTTTATCAAAAAAATAAAACTATGGCTTTTGGACCTAAATATAGATATGTTTGTGATCTACTATGTTAGTCTACTATCCTACTGTTTAATTATTTTATTCTTTCTTACAACGTGTTAAATTGTATATACTCGAATATATATGTATTAACTCGTATATATAAAATGCCATTCATTAAGCGCGGTGCATCTTTGGATTTAAGTAAAACAAGTTGTATTCAAGGCGAACCCTACAGGCGGATCAGTAGATCTAAAAAAGTAGTAGATATAAAAAAATATATATAACATAAGTTGACCTCAATCTCGCCAATGACGCAAACAAAGTTATCCGCAACATCGGCAATTTTTGTTGGCTGATTGAAATACACCACCAATTTAACGTAACCCCAAAGAAAAGAGTCTAAGGGCGTCAAATCGCACAATGGTAGCAGAATGACAGCGAAGTATTTTAAAATATTCTCGCAGTCGGCTGCCCTTTACATCTTGTTGGGACCCAATTACACTGCATTTCAAATCTTTTAAATTGTTATATGGCTATGCTATTATTGGTGCTTTCGCTGCTTCATTCGGACTGTAATTATACTTATATTCAGAAACTGGTATAATAAAAACACACAAAACTCTTTTATTATGCCACGCACTGGACATGTCTTCTTTATTTGAAAGTTCCTTGTGAAGTGATACGGTTAGGGTTTAAGAGAGAGCGATCACACATGCACACACACATGAACACACACAGGACCAAACGATCGTGCACTGCCGCGTCGACCTCTCTTGCAGTGATGTGCGTGTTTAAGTGTGAAGATCCTTTCTCTCGATATTTACAAAATATCGAACAAATTCGAATCAAACTAATATGCTAATTAATGTTATTTATAGTCTTTTCTTTAAATGTTATAAATTGATAAAGAATAAATAAATTGAATTGAACTGCATTGATGGTAAGTTCGGGTGGCAGTCCGCAGTAGATGCAGGCTCACTTAGACCAGTAAAGGTCGATTGTGGTACGACAAGGATCTGGATATTCTCCAGAACTACCAACTGGGTGTTGATGTTCATCAGTTCTCCGAGGTTACCGAAAAATAGTTGGCTCCTTGTTGTGTTTTTCTTCGATCGGAGACTGGTGGATACGTGCAGAAGAGGTAAAGGATCGTTCCCTCTTCCTCTTCACAGAGCAGAATAAATGCATCTTCAAATTCATCCAGTAATGTCATTGTATTAAATGGTGGATGAGGCTAAGAAGTTTGGCACAATTAATTGTGTTCTTGAAATGTACCGATTTGGCGAGTGAGGAGGAACCTGTTCAGATGAACACTTATAAAAAAAAAAGTATGTTAGTGATCTAAAAGGAAATGAAATGCACGACTATTACTTCGTGCTCGTCTATGTATATACCTATACATATAACTTTATTGCAATTGTTTATTATTTTAAATTAAGACAACATTTTGTAAATTTGGTGTGCCTATAGTCATATAGGAAATATTATTTTAATATCGATTTTGAACAAAATCGGACAATAAATCTACTAGTACATATGTATGTAACTAATTGTGAACTACTAATTGTGGATGCGTCTTAACGCCATATTGATTGAATGAATTCGAATGACTTTGGATTCGAATAAAAGTTCAGAATAATAAAGTAAAGTTGATATTTTTGCCAAAATCTTGAACTTCACTTTTAGGGGTTCCGCTTGTATACTACGGGAAACCCTATTGCTCTCAATCGTCCGTCCATCTGTGTGTTTGTCTGTTAAAAAATGTCAATGGGCGTGAGGTCCAATGTTCTACTCCCAGAAAACCCCAAATATTTTTTTAAAAGTTTTACCTCTCGCGAACGTTTGACAAACATCCGAGAGTATTGTTTTCACGAGAAACCTTCCCAAAAACCAAAAAAATAAACTATACCATTTGGATACGGTACAAACTGTAGGTCCCTTCCATTCGTGTGAAAAATAATCGCACACAACACGAGTGGTTGCGAGAAGCTAGGCCTAAGCACTTAATACGAGTAACTTAACATTATAATGCAAACCCTTTTTCTATTAGTGGCTTAATAACTCAAGAACCACCATGCACGTGTCTTTTTTTATTCCATGGATATCTCTGGCCAGGTTATAGTATATACTAGTATCGCCTGTGGTCGAAATTCGAGCAGTTATGCTCGAAAAGTAAGGAAATTCAACACAGTTTTCACGTAATTAATTGGAATTTATTTATATGAAAATTCTTAATTCTTATATCTTACAATGACGCTATGAGGTAAAGAGGGGGAAAAGGCAAAGAGAAGCATTAGGGAATTAATGACAAAAATTTAGTAAACATATACAATTCCTTAAAGCTAAATAATTCAATTATAACACGGTAGAATAATATAACCAAAAATAAAGATAAATGATAATTCCATTTAAAAGAAATGGTGGTAAACCACTTACAGACAAAAACATAAAAACTCTACTGGATAGCTATTGATTGCATAAACATTATCGCAAATTATTTTATTATTTATGATAAATTTTCGCTGTACCTGGCATACGACTGAGTACCACCTTGATCAAAAAGTTCCCGGAATAAAAACCGTGAGGCGCTCCCATCGTTCCGATTTGAGTTCTGTTTTCTTTGTTAAGTTGGTACATCTGTTGTTGATATTCCCTCTAAATCTTAGCATCATAGCTTGACATTTGCAAAAGTTACGTAGCCAAGAGTACATCTATCTCCGTGTGTGCTGGCGATTTTTTACAATCGAACAATCAATCGCAACGACGAACTTGTATTAAATTTTGCGTAAAAAACCAATTTAATGGTGCGCGAACGTTGGAAATGTTGGAAAAGTGTTTCGGCAACGATTCTCGAAAGAAAACGGTCGTTTACCAGTGGCACGAGCGGTTCAAAGGTGGTCGTGAGTCAATCGAAAATGATGAACGCAGTGGCAGACCATCGACATCGAAAACCGACGAAAACATTGATAAAGTAAAAGAAATGTTGGTCAATAACCGCAAATTAACCATCAGAGAGATAGCGGAGGACTTGAACATTGCCTATGGATCCGTCCAAGACATTTTGGTTAATGATTTGGGTTTCCGTCGTGTAGCAGCAAAGTTTGTGCCAAAAGACCTCAATTTCATGCAAAAAAGAAACCGTGTTGACGTCGCAAAAGACATGATTTTTTGACGAGAAATGCAACAAATACCATCCAACAGCCACCGAATTCACCTGATTTAGCTCCCTGTGACTTCTTTCTGCTCAATCGAGTTAAAAAACCATTACGGGGAACGCGTTTCAGCAGCCGAGAGGAAGTAATGGAAAAATCGCAGGAAGCACTGATGGACATACCGAAAACCGAATACAAAAAATGTTTCGAAGATTGGATCAAGCGCTGGCATAAGTGTATTGCAGTCGATGGGGATTACTTTGAAGGGGATAATATAGATTTAGATGAATAAACTTGTATTTTTAATTTTCTGAATAAATTCCGGGAACTTTTTGATCAAGGTGGTATATCGTTATTTATTAAAACGCTATCTTGATTTTCTAGTGCTGAAACGACTTTATTTAAAATGCGTTGTAATAAAATGTTTTAATTATATTATGGTGATCGCCAAAAAATTGCTGTGGTACTTCAATAATAATTTCACCTAACTGAGGAAATTGCCTTGCTTCCGTTACCAATTTGTTTTAAAAATTCAACAAACTCTAATTCATGCAGTAAAGCCTCCATCTTTTGAGTTAAATTGACATGTAGTAAACTCATTCCAACTTATAACGCAGTTTTCAAGTAATGTTGCACGTGATCCATGTGAAACAACCGGTCAAATTTGTCGAAATCCACAGCACAAAACAATGGTTTTACCTCCAAACGGATGGGCAGCTGGGCCTACTTAAGTCTATTTTGAGTTTAAACATATGTATGGTTTTTGTTTCCAAATAAATCGGCCCGAAACTCCTTGATTTCTTCCTTCGATATTTGCTGAGCACAACGGAACCAAATCCGGGTCGTTTCGGGCCCAGTTGGTGGAAAAAAAAAGTTTCCATGTGTGAATATCGAATAAGAAGGCCCAAAGTAAACGCATATGTTTTCGTTTGTAGTATGTGGTGTTGTGATTGATCCAACGTTATCATAATTCACGGCGCTCTATCTATTGCCGTAATTTCTTCACTTCACTGTCCTTGGCCAGACATTTGCTTCAAGTCGGACTTGCTATTGTGAGCACTGTTCAAACGTTTCGTTCCGGCTGATTTAAAAAAATCAAAAATGTTGTTCATTGTATAAGACATTGTTTGATTTTTACAATGAAAAATATGTCTTGTGTTCGTAATTGCCAAAGCAAATCATCGGATGCCAAAAACATACTACAGAGAGAAATTGGCGGCCAAGTGACTCCGAAAGGACTTATAAAATGTATGCTGTCGACGAATGAAGCCTGGAACACAGCGAATGAGATCACCACCAGCATGATGCAACAACTACGTCTGGAGGAACGAGCAGCAGCTAGAAATGAGGATCGTACAAACACTGGAAGGTAGACAAAGTTACACAAAAATGCCCACATATGCAATGTAACGCAAGTGACATGTTAAAGACACACAATGAGAACTCACGCAGTTACATAAATTTGAATATGAAAATTGAGCTGCTGCAATGCAGCAGAAGTATAAGAAGCAGCAATGGCTCATGCGTGATGAATAGCATGACATGCTTACCATCAGCGTGAAGTAATACCTAACGGCAGTCCTGCGGGGAGAGTGGTATAAGTGTGCAGGGTGGGATTAGTACGTAGATGCATTCCTGGCATCGATTATTTAGGCTTGCGAATCGTGCATGCTAACAGCCCCGGCTACTAGTATCTTTTGAAGATTACCGCATCCCTTAGCGCAACATAAACAAAAAAAGATACCTTATGTATTGTATTTAACGTTGCTCAGTAAACAGTAACAGCATTATTCATAAAGCATGATCAACTACGAATTACCCTTGATTTTAGTTTAATTATCCTTTAGTACAGTATTGCTTATTCATTACAATTTTCATCACTAATCAACGTTCATTAACTCTTCATTAACTTAAATGCCAAATTCGGCATTTAAAGCTCAATCAGAGTGACAGAATGGCAAAATGTATAGTTTTTGAAACTTTAGATATGTTAAATAATTTTATCAATGTTCAAAGCCCAAAGAAATCTAAAAAATGGATTCCTGTTCAAGGTCTCCGTAAGCAGGAATTCCGAAGCAATGATTTCGGAGGAAATATGCGAATATATTCCCAAATCCAGAAGAGCACCGATAATATATTTTTGTTGTACCAACGGTACCCAACCGACCGTTGTACCGATATTGTATGGTCCCATGCTCTTGAGTGTACAACCGCTGTCGCATATAGAGATTGTATAGTGTGTATGTGTAAAATGACTGAATAAAATGTCTGGTTGTAGGTAAATCGTACGCAGATTGTATAACGTGAGTGCTGCATACAACAGTTGGGTCGACAGCGGAACACCACAAGTTGGTATGGGGGTTGTATCGTTTTTTCGTACTTTAGTCCCAATTTTCAGCGCATTTGCGTTTAGTTGCAATCTCCATTATTTTGTTTTGTGATGAAGTTCATGGGATAGTTTGGCATTATTCAAGTACAATTTTCAAACAGTGTTTCTAAAACTATTCATCAAAGCAAAATTAGTTATTATCAATTAGCAATTGTGTTATGAATAACAAAATGATCAACTTTTTAATCGAGGATTAGTTAATCATGCATCAAAAGGCGAATAAGAAATTGTATTGAATACGGCTGTAAATCTATAACTGAACTAATACAAAATTGTTTTTTCCTTTATTTAAATTCGTTTTCATACCATATACAAGCCTAACGGCACACCAGCATAGACAATATTCATACGGGCCTATCGAAGCCCAGCAGGCTATCTTACCGCCTCCCAAACAGCTGCCCATCCTAGGGTTAAATATGCTAGCTTCATCCGTACAAAAGTCTCTAAATAATCTGTCTATAACTTTCAATACTTGAAGTGGACACATGCAAACTTCGTCAATAAGAATTAACGAAGATGAATTGAGGCCATCAGCGCAAAAGTGGTGTAACCCACAATTTTTGTTGGTTGCTGTTCTGGTGTTACATACATTCCTTTCATTACTAACTATCATTACAATGGTGTAAGCCACCTTTTGGTATTCAAAAGCAGATGGAGCTGAAAAAAATGGTTTTTGCACAGAGCATAATATAACAAAGTAATAGAGCAATCAAATTTAAAATCCCCATTCTCTCCTATTAAATACTTTGGGGTTACACCACTTTTGCGCTGATAGCCTCAATTATGTATTGTTCATAGCTTTGTAATATTGGCCACTGAAGTTTTCAAAATTGGAATGGGTAATTTAAACACATTGTGTAAGGTTTTTCCTCCCATTAAAAGAGTTGAGGCTATGCCACTAAAGGCAGTTGCAGTGCAACTAAGATTAAGTGAATTTAATTTATGAATAATCGCAGCTTGCGTGAATGTTTTCCATTTATTATTTTTTTTTTCCTAAGGTGTGGTGAAAAACACTACTGCTCACGAGAAACAGGCCCGCTCTGTTTCAAGTAGTGTGGGACTTGGTACTCACTAAAAAAAACACCTTTAATCCTTTCACTCTACTTGACACCATCCATTTCGGAACCGCTTTTGCATTACTTCAGAGTGGTGTCGTTTTCTATCCCCATTCGTGGCCGGCTTTCTCATATTTGTCTTCTCTTGCGGGTTAATTCTTTCTTGCCGGTAAGACTTACAGCAGGCTTACATAAATCTCATGAGGGTGATTATTAGGTCTTCCTCTCTCTTTTTTGTTTTAAGCACTTTTTCTATAAAGCAACGTACTTGATTCCAGCTCTGGTCACTCATTGACATTTTTGTCACTATGTTTTCCCCCTTCGGGTAGGGGTTAGAATATACCCGAGGTATGCATGCCTGTCGTAAGAGGCGACTTAAATCCACCCTCCGTATACCGAGCGTAGTGTATACATAAAATGCGATGAACAAAAAAAAAAACGATTAATTACCCCAGGTGGCAGCCCAGGTTCACTGGAAAATCCACCCTCTTCGGAGGTCGGCTCTATGGATTCTGGGGAGAGCCAGTTATTGCAACTAATAAATCCCTTCTTAAAAAGTGCAAGGGTATGTCGATCTCCTTCACCAAGATCGAATAACTCCGGGAAAAGAAGTCCACCGGAAGCGCCAGCGCGCGAAATTCAGGACTCAGCGAAATATAAAAGTCTTGAGGAAGAAAATAAAACACTCCGAATCAAGCTTAACGAAATGGAACTACTCTATCAAGATCTTAAGAAAGAGATAGACTTATTAAAAGAAGAAAATAAGGTCCTAAAGAACACGCATTTCGAGAGAGAACGCGAAAGTACTCAGGCACGCTTAGCTAGTCTGGAATATCACACAGACGAAGAAGAGCTAGCACGCGAAACATATTGGGTCCCAAAGAAAAGACCTAGTAAGAAACGGAGAGCCGGTTCATCACCCGAAGTCGAGCCCGCGAAAGAAGAAAATCACAAAGAACCGCAAGAAAAGCAACTTCGAGCGCAATTTCGTCCACCCCCACCAATAAACATCGTCGGGATAACGGAATACAACAAGTTGCAGAGCCTCCTTAAAGGAATAATAACATCAAAGTATAAGGTTACGTCTTTGAGGGATAATGCGTGGACTTCCGCTTTTTATGCTTACCTTCGATAAATCGGATAATATCGACGATATCTACCGAATTAGAGCCATACTAAATATCGTGGTCAAAATCGAGCGCATGCGTAGAAATTTAAGGATGATTCCGCAGTGCAAACGTTGCCAAGGATTTAACCATACGCAAATGTACCGCAAAAAAGAACCGCGTTGTGTGAAATACGCCGGAAATCACCTCTCCCAAGTCTGTGGAGTAAATAAACAAACCTCTGCAACATGTGCTAACTGTAAGGGAAAGCACCCGGCAAATTATAGAGGCTGTGAAGTAGCTAAGGAGTTGCAAAAACGGAGAGATATGCTCCTTAAGCCCCTTGCAAAATCTAAACTGCAAACTAAGCCAAAGCGTAAGAATGCACAGGAGAAAGTAGGCAAACTAAAACTACCGGGTTCAGAGAACAAAAAGGTGAGGGAAAGAGTGACAACAGAAAAGTCCTCGACCTCTGCTCTTAAAAGAATCGGTACTGAAAAGTTAACGTCGAAAAAGCCGCCAGGTAATAACCCTCGGACAGCAGGAGCGCAGAACTACGCTCAGGCCGCGGCATCCGAAAAACCAAAAAACCTTGAAATTTCGACGGACACTGTCTCTCATGTTTTGTCGGTTATTCTCGAGAAATTTGAAGAACAAAGTAAAATAAATAGAATTATTCTCGATAGGCTGGTTAAGCTTGAAAATAATTCTCAGAAAACGCGTACTTCAACTAGAATATGAATGACAAACGAATGTTAAAAATATGTACTTGGAATGCAAACGGACTTTTGCAAAAACTCGACGAATTGGAAATATTCATGCGTAAAAAAGATATTGATATTTGTTTGACTTCTGAAACCCACGAAAAAAAGGAATCGCATTTAAAAATAAAAGGCTATAATGATTACCACGCTTGTCACCCTTCGGGAAAAGCGAGAGGCGGATCATCGTTATTTATTAAAGACTACTTCGAACAATCCGAAGACCTAAAGATAGAACTTGAAACTTTTCAACTGTGCACGATTCGAGTCAAAAATAGTCAGCGTACTCTTAAAATCTCATCTATCTACTGTCCACCGCGTTCTGCGCCTGAAAAACCAGATTTTACTAACTTGTTTGAATCGCTGAAACCTAATTTTATCATCGTCGGCGACTTTAATACGAAACATACGTTCTGGGGCTCAAGATACAGCTCTAAAAAAGGTAGAATGCTCTATGGGGCAGGTATGGAGTACAGTTGTGATTTCCATTCGACGGGTAAACCAACTTACTGGCCAACTGATACTTCAAAAATACCTGACCTGATTGATTTTTTCGTTGTGAAAGGAATATCTACCAACCACATAAAAGTCGAAGACTTTTGATCTGTCGTCTGATCATTCACTGGTTATTTTAACAATCAGCGATAAACTAGTCTATAACCTAGAGCCAGCGAGATTAACAGGTCGAACAACTAACTGGGAAGGCCTTGGGAACGAAATTGAAGATAATGTTGAAGTAAGCGTTCCACTTACGACACCCTATGAACTTGAGGTTGAAGTTGATCACTTCGTTGAGATCGTACAGCTCGCCTCTTGGAATAATACGCCCAATCCAAGGAAAACGCCGGACAGATACGGTTTACGATATCCTCCGGAAATAAAAGAATTGGTCAAGGAAAAAAGAAAAGCGCGTAAAAAATGGCAACAGAGTCGTGCTCCGCAACATAAAGCACACTTGAATCGTCTGTGCAATTTGTTGAAGAACACTATTAAGGATTTTAAGAATCGTGCAATAGCCTCTTACCTTAAAAGTTTAACAGCGAAAAAAGATTCCAATTATTCACTTTGGAAAGCTGTAAAAAGCACCAAAAGGCCCAAAGTCACCGCGCTGCCAATCAAATTAAATCAAAATGAATGGGCGAGGGAAGATAAAGAAAAAGCGGACGTCCTTGCGGCCCACCTGGAAGAAACCTTTAAACCGTACGATGGTCAAGTGGTTTACGACAACCGCAATAGGCTGGATTTACCATCAGACGATTTGACGCTCACAAGTGCAACGCTAAGGGAACTCAAACATGAGATGTAGAATCTAAAACCTAAGAAATCTCCTGGTTATGATTTGATTACCGGAGAAATTCTCAAAGTTTTACCTAGAAAAGCACTGATTAAGCTTCTCCATATTGTAAATGCTGCACTTAGATTAAAACACGTGCCGAGCCAATGGAAAGTTGCGGAAGTCATAATGGTTTTTAAACCAGGAAAACCACCAAATGAAGTAAAATCGTATAGACCAATTTCGCTTCTTCCAATCATATCGAAAATTTTCGAGAGGATATTACTAAGGCGTCCCCAACCGGTTATAGAAGAAAATAATCTTATCCCTGACCACCAGTTTGGGTTCAGAAGCAAGCATTCGACGATTGATCAGGTGCATGGAATTACTGACATAATCGAAAAAGCATTTGAAGAAAAAAAGATTTACTCAAGCGTATTTCTTGACGTCTCGCAAGCCTTTGATAAGGCGTGGCATGATGGCTTGAAATTCAAACTACGACAAGTTCTCCCTGTATGCTTATTCGATATTCTAGAATCATATCTCGGGAATAGAATCTTTCGTGTTAGACATGGAGTCGAATACTCCGAGCTCAAAGAAATTTCGGCCGGCGTACCGCAAGGAAGCGTTCTTGGGCCGCTTCTCTATTTGCTATATACTCGTGATATACCGAACGAAGATGGCACTATCCTTGCTACGTTTGCCGATGACACCGCTATCCTTGCAGTAGGTAAAACAATCGAAGAAACGACTGCAAAACTGCAAAACGCACTGAATAATGTAAATGAATGGACAAGGGACTGGCGGATCGCCCTCAACGAATCTAAATCTGTTCACGTGAATTTCACTTACAAGAAAACTAATGACTTGCCAATTTTCCTAAACTCGGCTCGAATACCCTTTACAAACGAGGCCAAATACCTGGGAATGACACTCGACGCAAGACTTGGAATTCGCACGTGAAAATGAAACGAAAAGAACTCGAAATCAAATATAGAGAAATGTACTGGTTACTCGGAAACATTCCCAGCTCAGTACTGACAACAAACTGCTTTTATACAAGCAAGTGCTGAAGCCGGTGTGGACCTACGGTATACAACTTTGGGGTTGTACCAAGAAAACAAATGCCAATATTTTACAAGCTTTTCAAAATAAAGTGCTAAGAGAAATAGTCCAAGCACGGTGGTATAGTAGAAACAGCGATATCCACAGGGATCCCGGAATTCCGACAATCGAAGCTGAAACTAGAAGCTTCGGGAGAAAGCATAGAAACCGACTAATCGGACATGTCAACAATACAGTCCTACAAAATTTGGATGAGAGCAATTTATTGCGCCGACTACAAAGGACGAAACCTTAAACCGTAAAGAGAAACCTGCCAAACGTTTTTATTTCATGATAGAAAAATTGCTTGATAAGTTTATACTTAGTTGCGATATCTAACAAATTTATATCGAAGGGTGGTGTTTTTTTAGTCAGTAAGAATCTGACACTACTATGAGCACGCGCACGCGGAAAAAAAAAACGATGTTTTCCGGGGTAATGACGCCGATTAGAGATTCTAGCGCCCTCCTTTCAAGGCATTTCCGTACGAAGGATGCCATCGTATGAGATATTCCTGGGATCGGGTCCCAAGATTGATCCCTGCGCTGCTTCAGAAGTAATCTCCTTTATTCCAGGTCTTTCTGCGGTGTTGTATAACAGCTTCCGTTCCTTGAGATAGTCCTTCATCATCCGCAAAAGATATTCGGGAATATCAAAAATGCTTTCGAGGGCGTTCAGCATATCTAGAAGTTTCCCTGCGGTGTCCAGCATACACAAAGGCCTGTACGCTGATGCGGAATCCGGGTCTCCCTTTCCTTTGCTGATCGGTACCAAGCACTGTAACTTCCAGCTCCATGGAAAATTCATTCCTGGAGATAGCTATTGTACTCGTACATGTTCAGCAGCAGCTAAGGACATGTCCGGGCAATCGTCTTAAGCACCCCCGCTGGTATTCCGTCAGGTCCACGGGCCTTTCGGTTTTGTAGTGTTTTCGACGCGAGGATCAACTCTTTTTCACTGACCAGAAGTCATTGGACCGGACAGGTGTCGGTAAGCCGAACACAATACGTTGGGAAGTGTGTGTTCACTATAAACTCCATCCTTTCTTCGCTGAGGGCAGGGCTAGCCATCTGCGTTCCCAGTTTTTGCATTACGACTTTGAAGCTTAGCCCTCAGGTGTTGCTGTTGACATCCAGGCGGAGGTCTTTCCACTTCTGTTTTTTGCTCGACTTGATGGCCCTCTTGAGCTCAGATCTCATGGTTCTAAATTCCGCCAGAATGTCTTCCGTGGATTCAGCTTGTCTACTCCTATGCCTGGTGACTTTACGTCTGAGATGTCGGCATCTTCTTCGAAGCGCAGCTATCCCATCGTTCCACCAGTCCACCGGTTTCCTGTTTCTATTGGGGCCGCTCACTCGGGGCATTGAGGTGTCACATGCCAGCCGTATGAGTTGCATCGTGGCCTTAACTTTTGTTTCAGCAGCTCCCACTGCTTCTAGGACCGCGCTTTTTCCTTCTTCGATTGCGGATGTGAGAAGCTCTTCATTGAGTCCATCTTGGCGTTCGGCTTTGGTTTGAGTTCGAAACGCGTTGCCTTTCTCGTAGGTCAAAAACTATGTACTCGTGATAGCCCGTGTAGTCTTCGATAACTCTCCAGTTTTCAACCCTTGCGGATGTCAGTTCGGATGCGAAGGTTACGTCCGGGATAGTCTCTGCGTAACCAGGCCTCCTAAATGTGGATGTGTTGGCTATGTTCGTAGTGTTAAGCCTTCGTCTTGCAGCCAACTCGAGAATTTGCTTTCCTCGTGAGTCTGTGGTCGGCATTTCCCACTCCTGTGCTCTTACCTTCAAGTCTCCAGCGATCAGGATCTCCCCCTTAATCTCTTGAATGAAGTCCTCTAGTTGGTTCAACTTTTCTCGGAACTCATTTATTCTTTCGTTTGGCGTGAAGTAGCAGCTGATTATCGTAAGTCTTGCGCATTTCACCCAAACAAAGCCTCTTTCTGCGCCTTGGCTTTTTACGCGGAATGTCCTTGTGTCTGGGATCCAGATAGCAGCTGTACCTAGTGTGTCCGCCATCCAGCTAGGGCCATCTTTATCCTTTTACTGTTCGCTGATGATAACAATATCTGCTTCCAATTCAATTCTGAGTTTAACGAGGAGGTCGTCTGCCGTTCTACCCCTGTGGAGGTTTCCTTGGAGTGATCTGGTTGTTGAACGCTGTCTTTCTTCGCCTTCTCAAGTGCCTCCCTGAACACTTGGCAGGTGTCCGACCCTGGCATATGAGACAACAAAGCTGGTGTGAGATTCCGCTCCGCACATAAGCAACACTTTGCGCTTGCTTTGCACTCTACTTTTTTGTATCCTTGTGCTCGGTAATTGAAACATAGGCCTTTACTTCTTCTGTCCGTTCCCTTGCAGATCTTTTGCTGATGTCCATAGCCGAAGCATTTGTAGCAACGTGTAACCTCCACTCTTCGGCGTACTTTGCAGTGGACCCACCCGATTTTTATTCGTGAGGTCTTTAGCAGTTCATTTGCGGCTCGTGCATTGAGTTGAACTAATGCCATTTTTTATGCTCTTGTGTTTGGCTTCATTAGAGTCACCTGGGCCTCCACTGCGGGGTCATTGAGTTTTTGTCTGACGGCTTCTTTTATTTCCTTTACTGTAGTCAATTTATCCATATCCGGAATCTTCAGCGTAGCTTTGGTCTCCAGGTTGGGGATGGTTGCCTTTTCCCCCAAAATGGTTTTCAGTGACGTGCTGAAACTCTCCTTATGCCTAGTTCGTGCGCTGAGTTGGAGAAGAACTTCCCCTGCCCTTGTTTGGCGCACAGCTTTGACTTATGTTTCCGTGTCGTCAGGGTTGGCCTTATTTGGAATTTCTCTTAAAATTTCGGCGTACGTTTCGGTTCCTCTTGGTTTTATGAGGATCGCTTCCGGTCGAAACTTGGGCTATCGCTTCTCTTTCTTTGGCTGGATGCCGTGCCTTTTGTCAAATCAGTCCTGGCCTTCTGCTCCGTCTCATTTTTTTTTTTTGTGTAAGATCTCATATCCTTTTAAGCGACGCTATGACGTCCAGTGACTCCTCGAGTTCAGCTAGGCCATTCTTGATTTCCATGCTGATATTCTTTTGTTTACCCGTAGCCCCTTTCATTCTTCTTACAATGTCCTTGCACTTCCCTACCTCTTTATCAATATCTCGTTTGCCTTTTGGATATCCAATACGAAAAGATGCTCTCTGCAGGGACCGTCCGTGGCAGATTCCGCGTGAAGAGTATGCACTTCAGTGCCTAGAAAAATTCTTAGGGCTGCGTTCCACTTCTTAGATTGCTCGACTTCGGGCTCCGTTTATATTGCGCTAGGTGCTAACCTCGCCGGACGCGAGTTGCTTTCAAACGGATCTCCTCTGGGTACAATTGTGGCATATTTCTGCAGTTCTATGCCCGCTGTTTTCGCGGGGTCGTGCTGACTTTCCTTTACAGCTACTGAGGGGGATTCGGAAACGTTTGTTTCTTGAGCTGCAATGCTTTCCCTTTCCTTTAGGACTGAGGATCCAACTTCAGCATCTTTTGCAGGTTGTGTTGTTACCTGGTTCAATGCGCTACTATTCCGGGTTGGGGATACTTCCTTATGCCCCGCTGAGGCAGGGGTACTTCTGCCCACGTTGCGCTGTTGTACGGCCGCTTGACTATTAGCTTTTACGGGCGGTGAGCGCAGTAGTCTAGACGTCCTTCTAAAAGGGTCTTCTACGATCTCCTGGCGTGTCGTTTTGACTTCATTTATTTTTTTTTTTTTGTGGTTTTTTTGTAAATTTTTTTGAGTTTCTTTTTATTTTGGTTCCATTCTTTTTATTTTGTTCCCACGAGTACGGGGGAAAATATGTCAGCCGCATCATAGCTCCCAGTAATGCGGTAAGACTTTGTTACAACCAGAGGTCACCAATTTGTCTGGAGGGCTTCGTTAGCGATGCTGCATTGCATCGCTTATCTTATTGTAGTAAGATGCCCCGCTGGAGGAGAAATGGGTATCGCATTAGTTCAAAAAAGACAGAGTACTTGTGCTGCCCGTTCTCTGATCCACTCAGACCTATTCCAGACATTTATTTGAATGGAACAGTGCTTCCCAAGTGCGAAAAGTTCAAATATCTGGGATCTATGATCAATAGCAAAGCAACTTGTGATGACGACATCAATCATCGTGTAAGCGTAGGGTGGATGAAGTGGCGAGAAAATTCCGCTATCTTCTGTGACAGAAAAATGCCCCCTAAGTTGAAAGGAAGGCTCTACACCGCAGTTGTACGTCCAGCGCTCACATACGGTTCACAATGTTGGACGATGTACAAAAAGTATGAGAGTAAATGAACGGCAACTTTGATGAAGATGCTTCGCATGACAGCAGGAGAGACAAAGCTTGATCGAATAAGTAGTTCGAAGATCCGTGGAAGCGTTCACGTCAAGGAAACCATCGCACAAAAGAAAAAGCGCGACCGGCTTAGCTGGTATTGCCACGTTCAAAGAAGAGATCATTTGAACCCCGTTAAAAAGGCAATATCAATGCATGTTCCAAAGACATCGCGATGTAGGAAAGGCAGGCGTATAAACGCCTGGATCAGACAAATGCGATGACATCGGCATTTCATTGGCCTCAGTAACCGAGTGATCCAAAATCGGCGGCCCTGCCGATATTTTGTGAGGTCAAATAGGCGAACCCCATAGGCAGATCAGTAGAAATGCGGTGAAGTGGGAGGATTGTGATCCTTTATTTTTGGAACATAATCGCGCTGATAAAAAAAAGTAAAGGAAGAAGAAGCAACAGGAACGAGGAGAAGTAGTGGATCAACTCGAAAAAAACACCTTCTAAACATATTTACATATTGTAATATTCTTGCTAGGGTTCGGTTAAATAAAACCGTCTTTTGTGTATTATAATCGTTTATTTATTTATCAAACACTAACTTTACTTTAACACAACATTCAATCACTTTATTTTAATTGTCGCTACAGATTTACTTTCACAATGTCGCTTGTTTTCACCACTAGTCGAATATCTCTTGTAATCGCTGTATTCACCTTATTACAACTGTGTCGACGTTGGTTGTGGTACGGGTATTTATAGGAAATTGCAAGGGGTTCTAGAACACGCTAGATGTTTCTCCGGGTGAATTGAGGATCATGGAATATTGGGATATTGTGTGGAACAATTGTGGAACGTAAGCACATCAGGTTGGAATATTTACTACTAGTAGGCAATAGATGTCGTTGCACAGTTTGAGATACAGTGTTTTAGTTTTTGGTACAAAAACCATCCTGTAGTCAATGCTACACTGCCCCCCTCTTAAACTTGTTCGTCCCGAACAAGATCATCTGGATTACTGCCATGGTAACGATGAAGACGATCCAGGTGGACAATTTTCATCTTGCCTCTTACTCCACGCTGGATCCGGAAGACAACGTCATTGATGCGTGTGACCACTTTATAAGGGCCCTCCCAGTCTTGCTGCAGCTTGGGTGACCTCCCCTTTTGCCGGTGTGGGTTGTACAGCCATACTAGGTCTCCCTCGTGGAAGCTGGACGTTGTTGCCTTTGTGTCGTACCTCGTTTTCATGCGGTCACTCGCTATCCTTATCCTCGTCCTGGTCCTCTGATGTATGTCTCGGATCCTTTCCCTGAGGTCTGCCACATAGTCCTCTTCACATTTGGGCTCATCGTTAGGGGATCCAAACTTCACCTCACTAGGTAGCCGAACTGCTCGACCAAACAAGACTTCGGATGGAGTATGTCCAGTAGTACTGTGCACTGCATTTCGGTAGGCCATCAAGAAAAGAGGAATTTGTCGATCCCAATCGCGCTGGTGGTCTTCTACGACCTTGGAGAGATGTTCGTTTAAGGTTCTGTTGAAGCGCTCTACCATCCCGTCGGATTCTGGATGAAGCGGGGTAGTTCTCGTCTTTTTGATTCCTAGTTGTTGACATACCTCTTGGAATATCTTCGATTCAAAGTTTCGTCCCTGGTCAGAATGCAGTTCGATGGGCACGCCAAACCTGCTCACCCAGTTGTTGACGATCTGTTCCACGATGGTCTTCGCTTCCTGGTTAGGGATGGCGAACGCTTCCGGCCATTTGCTGAAGTAGTCCATGACGACTAGGATGTAACGGTTACCATTGTCGGTTTCTGGAAATGGACCAGCGATGTCAGCGGCAATCCGTTCAAAGGGTGCGCCCACGTTGTACTGGTGCATCTTGCCTCGCGTTTTCGATCTGGGTCCCTTGCTGGCGGCACACACGACGCATTTTCGGCACCAACTCTCTACGTCTACCCTTGCGCTGAGCCAATAGAAACGTTCTCGCACCTTCTGCAGCGTCTTGTTTGCACCCAAATTACCTCCGGATGCTCCATCATGCATCTCCCGTAGCACCTCGTGTACTTTTGATCGCGGCAAGACAAGCTGCATTATGAAATCTTTCCCGTCCGGCCTTTCCCATTTCCTTTTCAGTACACCATCTTGCACATGAAGGGAGTCCCACTGAGCCCAGTATGCCTTGAGAGTGGGGCTCCTGTCCGAGATATCTTGTCCATTTGGCTTTTCCATAAACTCCTTCCATGCTATAATCGGCTCGATGTCTGGGTCTTCTTTCTGAGCGTTGCGGATTTCTTCTGTACTCCAACCAGCGATAGGCTCAGCTCTTACCCTTTGGATGGAAAGAAGGTTCTTCTCTTCCTGCCGCACACAATGCTTGCAGTCGCTCTTACATGGTCGGCGGGATAAGGCATCCGCATTAGAATGAAGTTTCCCTTTACTATGCTGTATTTCATAGTCGTACATCTGCAGCCGTTCAATCCATCTTGCGACCTGGCCCTCCGGATTCTTGAACTGCAGCAGCCATTTTAGAGCCGCGTGGTCTGTGCGCAAAAGGAACTTTTGGCCGTAGAGGTATTTATGGAAGTGTTTTGTCGCCAGAAGCAGTGCCAAAAGTTCTCGCCTGGTCACGCAGTAGTTCCTTTCGGGCTTGGAGAACACTTTGCTGAAGTATGCTACTACCTTCTCTTGGCCATTGTGTACTTGCGAAAGAACCGCTCCGACGCCGACGTTACTTGCATCTGCATCCACGATGAACATTTCTCCGGGAATGGGATATGCTAGTGTTGGTGCTTCGCATAGTTGTTGCTTAAGGTTCTTGAAGCTATTGTCGCACTCACCTGACCACTTGAATTGCCTTCCTTTTTCCGTCAGCTGGTGCAAGCTCTTCGCGATTCCGGCAAAGTCCTTTACGAATCGTCGGTAGTACGTGGCGAGGCCCAAAAAGCTCCGGAGTTCGTGTTTGTCTTTTGGAACCGGCCAGTTTTTCACAGCTTCCACCTTGTCTGGATCGGTTCGCACTCCTTCTGACGAGATAACGTGGCCCAGGTACTTGACTTCGGATCTGAAGAGGTCACATTTCTTTGGGTTCAGCTTCAGGTGAGCGCTTCGTAGCCGTTCTAGCACATTCTTCAGGTTGTCGCGATGTTCCTCGAACGTTTTTCCTATCACGATCACATCGTCCAGATACACCAAGCAAGTTTTCCAGGTCAATCCACGCAGGACGTGTTCCATTAAGCGCTCAAAAGTTGCCGGAGCATTGCACAATCCAAATGGCATTACTGTAAATTGCCACAGCCCATTTCCTGCAGTGAACGCAGTTTTCTCTCGGCCCTTTGGATCGATCTGTACCTGCCAGTAACCGCTCTTTAAATCAAGGGTGGAAAACCATCGAGCTCCTGAGAGTGTGTCTAATGTGTCATCGATCCGTGGCAGAGGGTAGCTATCCGTTTTGGTGACATCATTAGTCTGCGATAGTCCACGCAGAATCGAGTGCTGCCGTCTTTCTTCTTAACCAGCAAAACAGGTGAGGCCCACGGACTCTTAGAACTTTCGATGAGCCCTTCCTTCTCCATCGTTAACACCATATCCGCAACCTCCGTCTGCTTTGCCAGTGGTAGTCGTCTAGCAGGCTGGCGAATTGGTCTGGCATCCCCAGTGTCTATGCGATGATGCACCAGATGTGTTCGGCCATACTCTCCATCCTGTGAGGCAAATATATCAGCGTACTCACCGATTAGCTTTTCTGCCATGGCTTGCTGATCCTGATCCAGCTCGCAGTGCTTGAGGATCATGTCCCTTACTTCGGCCAACCTGGCTGATGAAACGGGCTTCGCAGATTCCTTTTCGGTTATTGTTGAAATTGAACATACCGGCGCACATTTACCAATAACCTCCCCTTGTTTTAGTTTGACGCTATGGCTCTTTCAGTTCATCAGCCTTACTGGGACCAGGCTGTTCTTTGGCTCCACTAAAACTTTTCCCAGGATGTAGTTTGGGGAATTCCTTCCTAAATCTGGCTCCAATAGGTAGAATCGGTGGCTCCCAGGATCACCCTCTAGTTTTGTCCAAATGATAGTCTCGGAAGATGGTGGTAAGACTTCGTCCTTGCTGAGTATTGTCCTTAAATGTGCTGCATTCTCGTTCCCGTACACCATTGGAATCTCTACGTTCCGGTACCGCAGAACTTGCATCCCGATATCGATGATTACGTCATGTTCTTTCATAAAGTCCACTCCGATGATGCATTCATCACATATGTCGGCCACCAGGAACGCATGAGAAAAGGCCAACCCTGCTAGTTGTAACGTGAGGCGAACTTCTCCGTATACTTTCGCCGATTCCCCTGTCGCAGTTCTAAGACAGTGGCAGCTGGTGTTGTGCAGCCAAGACTTCCGGACGAGATCTCTTCTTACAATGGAAGCCGTGGCGCCTGTATCGATAGTAGCCACGCACTTGCTTTTGCCGATGAATGCTTCCACTGTTAGACTCTTGTTGCATCGTTTCGTTTGGGAGACCTGGATGGTGGTCGTGGGGGCGTCGATTCCATTAGCCAACTTTTGCCCCGCAAAGCTGGCTCTTAGGCGTTTCCCGACTCCTGGTTTCGAGGAGCCTGGCCAACACGATGGATGTTGTCCCTGTTGGATGGTTGCACAATGTGGACAGTTTCCACGTCTGGGTGGATTTCTGCATTGCCGTTGTAGGTGTCCTATTTTGTTGCAGTTCCAGCAACGAATTTGTCCTCCGCGAGCGTTGTTTCGGTCTTCGACGTCCATCCTCTGGCAAGAGCATTCGATGGCGGCTACTTCCCTCACACGGTGGATTCCCTGACAGGCCTGGTCTGCGGCCTCCATTGTCAGAGCAAACGCCAAAGCTTCGGCGAGGGTTTTCTTTCCAGCCATTCTTACAGCCATTTGCAATTTTGCATCAGCTATGGCATGGGTAAATGCTTCTGTTGCAATCTCGTTAATGATCTCCTCGCCGGCGTTTGGATAGGACAAATGTGCCAGCCGCTCGATGTCTGCTTGTAACTGCTGGAGCGTCTCACCCTGCATGTGGTCGTTCCCAAATCGCATCTCAATGGCTTTCACCAGACTGTCGTAGTTGCGTTGTTTGTCCTCGGGAATGGTTTGTAGTAGCTCTGCAGCTGATCCTCTAAGCGCAAGCGTGAGGGCAATGGACTTCTCTTCGTCGTCCCAGTTGTTCGTCATTGCCGCAGCTTCGAACTGTCTCTTATATATCGCCCATGATGTCTGTCCGTCGAAGACGGGAGGCTGCATCTCTTTCCTTCTCAGGCAGTCAGTTGAATACTCCCGAACTTTCTGTTTCTTCACGTATTCGAGTTCCTTTGCCAAATTCTCGAATCTTCCTTCAACAGTCTCGATTTTTGTTTGAACATTCTCGAATTTTGTTTCAAATGTTTCAATTTTGGTCTCTACATTTCCAATTTTTTCGTCGATTGTCCCGAATCTTGTTTCCAAACTTCTATTTTGTTCATCAAATTTGCTTTCGAGAACACTCCTTTGATCGAGTAGCTGTTGCTCTAGAGAATTCTTTTGTTTATCGAGCTTGGCATCTAGAGAATTCTCAAATTGTTTAACCAAAGAATTATCCAGCTTCTCGAATTTTTCATTTTGGTCATTTTCCATCTTCTCGAACTTTTCGGAAAGCAGTTTCATTAAGGCCGACATATCATTCGTCGTACTTACTTGTTCTTCTTCGACGTCAAACAAAGCTGTTTCAGGATCTGTACCCTCGTCCGTCATTATTTTCCGCAACTTAATAATCAATTCTCTTTTCGTACCAGTCGTAGGTTGCTCCCGCTGGCTCACTACTTCCTTTAGTTGCACTAATGACAAATCTTCTAGCAATTTCCGAACCATTTTTATTTTTCACTTACACAAAAAGCAATACACAAAATTTGCTTTATTCCACTTTTCTGACACCAATGTAATATTCTTGCTAGGGTTCGGTTAAATAAAACCGTCTTTTGTGTATTATAATCGTTTATTTATTTATCAAACACCAACTTTACTTTAACACAACATTCAATCACTTTATTTTAATTGTCGCTACAGATTTACTTTCTTAATGTCGCTTGTTTTCACCACTAGTCGAATATCTCTTGTAATCGCTGTATTCACCTTATTACAACTGTGTCGACGTTGGTTGTGGTACGGGTATTTATAGGAAATTGCAAGGGGTTCTAGAACATGCTAGATGTTTCTCCGGGTGAATTGAGGATCATGGAATATTGGGATATTGTGTGGAACAATTGTGGAACGTAAGCACATCAGGTTAGAATATTTACTACTAGTAGGCAATAGATGTCGTTGCACAGTTTGAGATACAGTGTTTTAGTTTTTGGTACACAAACCATCCTGTAGTCAATGCTACAATATGTATCCTTTAAAATATTGGTTTTTTATTTCTACCCTGCTAACTTAAAAATGGCTAAACCGATTTAAATATAATGAAATTGTCTGATTAGTACATTAATCAATAAAGAAATTGAGATATCAATCATTATTCTGTGCTTCCTAGAGCCGGAGTGGTGAACCAATATGTACCTAGCTCATGCGTAAACGAAAAATCATAAAAAATCGCGAGACATTGCAATCATCAGGGCAGCCAGCTGCAGCAGTTTGCTGATGGTATGTTCATTTAAGGGATGTTTTTCTGTTAAGAACCCATAAAATGTCTATGTTATATTATAGGCTTTTATTGCGCATCCAGATGCCTGCTGACGCACTTACCAAGCCTGTTGCCAGTACAAAGCATCTTTACTGTTTTAACAAATTAGGAATGCAGTTGTACTGATTCTAATATTGCGGGGGAGTGTTAAGAACCCATAAAATGTCTATGTTATATTATAGGCTTTTATTGCGCATCTCTATTTGTATAAAATTAGGCACTTCTCTAGTTAAAACCAAATGTGATTATCTTCACTCTAATTTTCTTTATACTCTAGTCTTTATAAAATTAATTGAATAAAACACTTCACTTCCGTTTTTGCATTCATCAAAGCTGGTTGAGTTTTTCCTTTCTATCGTCGTAGTCTTTTGAAATCACAATATTTTCTTTCTTTGCTTTTTTCTTTTTCCCTTTAATTTAGCTACGGAGAAGTTCGATTGCACTGAACTGGAGGTAAGTGTTTCGTCTGATTGGAAAAAAAATGTTTTATGTGTTTATGTTTGACCCGAACAAAATGAGATTATGATGTACATATGTATTCATGTGTATTATTGGCGTACAATGGAAATTGAGGGTCACATTTGCTAGTTTAAGAGTAAGAAATTTGAAGAAATTGCAGGCAATAATCCTCAAAAAAGTTCAAGTATTCAACCTCAGAGAAATCGCCTTGGCCAAACACATTCGCGACCAGAACCAATGGAACTGTGAAACTCCGCGAACAAGCCACTCAACTCACATGAGGTCAACAGGTTCAAACAAATGCATCAGCAACCTAACTATAACCCGTTTAGAGGACGTAACGATAATTTTAATAACGGAGGTGGCCGACGTTGGCAGAAACCTCACTACAACACTTTCAAATTTAGAATATGATGGTTAAATAGGAGCCAATCTATTAAATCAAGCAAACGCGAAAATCAACTTTGAAACAAGTATCCTTAGCTATAACGGCAGACAGGAGAAAATTCATTTCGACAAAGTTGACAAAATAAATAATATCATCGAAAACGATACGGATGAATTAGTGGAACATGTGCTGGAGAAAATTAAAAGTATCCATAATAGAATAGATACCACTCTGCCATTCAGAACCGACGTTACGGCTGAAATCAGAACAGTCAGCGACAAACCGTTCTGGGGTAAACAGTATCTTTATCCGTTATCTGCAAATGATTTCGTAAACAGCGAAGTAAAGAAAATGCTAAAGGAAGGAATAATAAGACCTTCCAATTCTCCATACAACAGTCCAGTATGGGTTGTACCAAAAAAGGGTACAAATGAAGATGGCACCCAAAAGAGTAGACTAATCATCGATTATAAAAAAAATTAACGAGAATACAATCTCCGACAAGTATCCTATTCTGGATACAAACGTTATATTATCTAATTTAGGGAAAGCAAGATACTTTTCCACTCTAGATTTGGAATCGGGATTCCATCAAATAAAAATGAAGGAATCTGACATAGAAAAGACTAGCTTCTCAGTCAACAATGGAAGATATGAATATGTTCGATTGCATTTCGGATTGAAGAATGCCCCTTCGATCTTTCAAAGAGCAATGGATGATATTTTCAAACCCTACATAGGAAAAATATGTCACGTATATATCGATGGCATCATTCTGTATTCCCGTAGCTTAAAGGAACACACAGAACACCTAAATACTATTGTACAAGTGCTAAAAGAGGCGAACATGATAATTTCCATCGAAAAATCAATTTTATACGAAAGCAAAGTCGATTTTTTAGGATATGTAGTCGCTCACAATGTAATAAAACTAACCCGAATAAAGTATCAACGATCAAAGAATATCCGAAACCTAAGACCTTACGTCAACTAAGGAGTTTTCTGGGAATGAGCGCTTACTACAGGAAGTTCATTAAAAATTATGCTAATACAGCGAAACCCCTAGCGAAACGGGCCAAGTATCTACCCATGTCGCCAAGAAAACTAACATAAATCTAGATTCAAATGCAGTCCAAGCATTCAATACACTAAAAAACCTTTTAATAACAGAAACAGAGCTGACACAGCTAGATTTCTCAAAAAAATTCATATTAACCACAGATGCCTCAGACGATGCAGTAGGAGCAGTATTGTCGCAGGACAAGAAGCGTGTAATATTTATATAAAAGACTCTAACAAAAACAGAAAGAAATTATGCTGCTAATGAAAAGGAGTTGTATGCCATAGTTTTCGCTCTGAAAAGCTTAAGAAATTACCTGTACGGAACAACTCTCTCACCTTTGCAGTTTCTCCGAGAAACCCCAACGCAAAAATGAAGAGATGGCATGCGCTCATCGAAGAGTATGCTCCAAAAATGGTATATAAACCAGGCAATACAAATCTAGTAGCAGACAAAATTAGGCAAAATTTAAACCAAATATCTGATACATCTTCCGAAGTCACTCAGCACTCAGCCCTAAGCAGTGACGAGTACCAGGTCGAAATGTACATTCAAAATCAATTCACCCAACAAGTAGTCATCGAGAAAGGACCATATACAATACACGAAAGTATTAAACATTTAAAAATATTCAACGCCAAAACGCAGAACCAGTTAAAAAGAGTCGTGAAATTGCTAAGCCAAGGGTAACGACCGTCAATAAACACATCAAAGTTAAGACGAGAGTCGAGCAAAGTAAAGATCCTTCGGCAAAATCAAAGGAAAAGCCACAATCTCCAAAGACGCTAACATATGCTCAAGCTGCGTCGCTAGAAAACAAGCAAAGCGGTGTTACGGTAGACCCAGTCTCCCAAGTCTTCTCTATAATTCATGCGAAACTTGAGGAGCAAACGAAGGTAAACAAAGTCATATTTGATAAATTGAGCAAGCTCGAGTTAAAACCTCGCCAAAAAAGAACTCCCATATGAATATGAATCAGTTACTAAAAATTTTAACATGGAACGCAAACGGCCTTCTACAAAAAAACGCCGAATTAGAAGTATTCTTACGGAATGACAACATTGACATTTGCTTGATCTCTGAAACTCATTTGACAAAGGAATCCGGAGTAAAAATAAGAGGGTATCGTGCTTATCACGCATACCACCCTTCCGGAAGAGCTAGAGGCGGATCCTCCTTATTCATTAAAGACTGCATTGAGCACTCCATAAATACGACGATTGAAATCGATACAATGCAAACAAGTTCAGTTCGAGTTAAGAATAAAAAAAAAAATAAATAAATAAATATTTGGCGCAACTGCTCTTTAAAGTGCCAGGGCCTAGCTTCTCGCAACCACTCATGTTGTGTGCGTTATATTCTTCACACGAATAGAAGGGACCTACAGTTTAATGCCGATTCCGAACGGCGATTTGAGAAGCCTTTTCGTGACAACAATACCCTCGGATGTTTGTCAGACGCTCGCGAGAGGTGGGACCGTGAAAAAACTTTTTGATATTTTCTGGGATTCGAACTTGGAACCTCATGCGTAGTGATCCGACACACTAACCACTTACGCCGCGGCGCCCACGAGTTAAGAATAGGCACTCGTATTTCAAAATCGACTCCATTTATTGTCCTCCGCGATGCACGTTTAGAAGTAACGACTTTGTACGTCTCCTTGACTCACTTGGACCGAATTTCATTATAGGTGGCGATTTCAACGCAAAACACACCTTTTGGGGTTCCAGATCCAATTCACGGAAAGGCAGACTTCTGTACGAAGCCGGTATGCAATTCGGGGTTGATTTTTTTTCGACGGGGAAACCGACGTATTGGCCCTCTGATACAGTAAAAACACCGGACATAATAGACTTCTTCGTAGCAAAAGGAGTATCTTCAAATTTTGCGAAAGTAGAGGAAAGCTTTGATCTCTCCTCAGATCACTCGCCGGCAATCTTGACAATAAGTGACCGACTAATGACAGTAGAAGGTGTGCCTAGATTAACTAACAAAAAAACTAACTGGAGCGAAAACTATCAGTTCTAACTGATTGCGAAGAAAATATTGTAAATGTATTGCTCAAAACACCCTTCGAAATAGAAGATGAACTCGGCAAATTTATTGAATCAATACAGAATGCCGCGTGGAAAAATACACCTTTAAGGAGGAAAGAAGTCCCATGCAATGAAGCTAATTATCCTCCGGAAATAAAAGAACTTATTCGAGAAAAGAGGAGCACGCAAAATATGGCAACAAACTCGCGCTCCCCAGCATAAAACCCACTCGAATTTCCTATGCAATAAGCTTAAAAATGCGATCCAAGACCTAAAAAACCGAGAGACTTCAGCTTATCTTGAAGGTTTAACCGCCGAAAAACCCACTAATTACTCGCTCTGGAAAGCTGTCAAAACAATTAAAAAACCCCAAATACATTCGCCACCGATAAGAAAAAACAACGACGAATGGGCAAAAGGTGACAAAGAAAAAGCGGATCTATTTGCCGAGCACTTAGAAGAGACTTTTAAGCCATTTGGTGGAGAAACATTGGTAGACGATTTTACCGGTACGACTACGACATCTGGCAACCTTAGAATAAAAAGTGTGTCACTTATAGAACTTTCCCAGGCAATAAAAACCTGAAAAATAATAAAGCTCCTGGCTATGATTTAATAACCGGACAAATCCTTAAGGAATTACCAAAAAAGGCACTATTAAAATTGCTTTATTTAATAAATGCTTCCATTAGATTATTATACGTTCCAAATCAATGGAAAGTCGCAGAAGTCATAATGGTTCCGAAACCGGGGAAATCTCCAAATGACAAAAAATCGTACAGACCGATATCGCTACTACCAATAATATCGAAGGTATTTGAAAAACTCCTACTGAAACGGATTCTTCCGGTCATTGAAGAGAGACACCTAATACCTGACCACCAATTCGGGTTCAGAATCAAGCATTCCACAATTGACCAGATTTATAGAATAACCGACGAAATTGAAAAAGCCCTTGAGGAGAAAAAGATTTGTTCTAGCGCTTTTCTTGACATATCTCAAACCATCGGCAGGGTTTGGCACGATGGATTGAATTATAAGCTAAGACGAATCCTTCCGGAGCAACTTCATAAGATCTTAGAATCATACCTTAAAAACAGACTTTTTCGTGTCAAGCACGGAACTGAATATTCTGATTTTAAAGAAATCGCCGCCGGAGTTCCGCAAGGAAGTGTCCTTGGGCCAATCTTATTCTTGCTGTACACTCGGGACATACCACAAACTGAAGGCACTATTGTAGCTACGTTCGCGGACGATACGGCTATTCTGGCAACGGAAAGTTCAATCGAGTCAGCAACCATAAAACTCCAACGAGCCTTGGATAAAATCTGTGAGTGGACAAAAACTTGGCGCATTGTTCTTAACGAGACCAAATCGACGCATGTTAACTTCACTTACAAGAAAATAATCAACCTTCCCGTTTTCATTAACTCGGTACAAATACCGCATGCAAACGAAGCTAAATATCTGGGAATGACACTAGACGCGAAACTTAAATGGAAACCTCACTTTAAAAAGAAACGTGACGAAGTCGAAAATCGACTTAGAGAAATGTATTGGCTAATTGGAAGATATTCCGAACTAAGCGTATATAACAAACTGCTTCTGTATAAGCAAGTGCTTAAACCTGTGTGGACGTACGGTATACAACTCTGGGGTTGTACCAAACCAAGCAATAGGAATCTCATACAATCACTCCAAAATAAAATTATAAGAATAATCGTGAACGCTCCCTGGTATATCAGAAACAATGATATCCACAGAGACTTAGGGATAGCTACCGTGGACGACGAAATAAAAAACTTGGCTCGCAAGCTTCGTATTCGTCTTCATGGCTACTGCAACTGTGCCATACTCCAAACTTTGGATGTGACAAATCTTACGCGCCGACTTCAAAGAACGAAACCGTTCGAATTAGCGCAATAAGACAAAAAGCCGCATGTCATGGTTTCAGCAGGTGCTTTTATTGAAAATCTACCTGCCTCACGCGAATATAAATCTGAAGCTTAAACTACTTGATAAGGTCTAACTTAGTCGTAGTAAACAAAACGAAGGGAAGGATGTTTTTAGTCAGTAGAAATCTGACACTACTATGAGTACACGGTCTCATAGTGTCTCATGAAGATTTTCACCTACCCACGAAAACAAAAAAAAGAAACATGAAAAAATGTAATTTAGAGATTAGACATACGTTTTGTAAAATAGCAAGGAACTCCTCGTGCCTGTCTGACCTGCTGAACGGCAAGAAAGCAACGTACGACAAAATCAAAGAAAGAAACGCCGACCTAGAAATAATCAAGGACGGAAGCATCCTCGTATCAGGGAAAAACGAAGTAAACAACGAAACCCTCGAAGGAACCTATCTAATAAATTTTTAAGATAACGTTACCATTGGCGGACGGTCATACGACTATCCAACACATCTGATCCAAAATTACCTGAAAACTCACCTACTAGACAGATATGATATTAACCAGTACCTTGAATCGCTAGACAAACGTCTAAAGATGGATAATACCAACCTGTTGGGAAAATTACGAACCGAAACAACAAAGAGTCCAATCTTCACGATTTCAACACTGTCTCTACTCACCATAATCATAATAATCATCGCAATCTTACGATGCAGGAATAGCAAATCAAGTCCTAGCCGGAACGGACTATTGGATACATGAGCAGAAAGAAGATGCTAATAAGGCAATATGAAGCTGCGGGACGCACTTCTTAAAGGAAAGGGGGAGTCAACACAACCAAATTATCAGCAAACCACATCCTACTGACGACGCTCAAATCAGATACTATTTTTAGGACCAAGCTAAGCCACGAAAACTATTCCCATATGTAGTTAGCACACCAGTTCCATAGCATCGACACAAACACCAAATTATCAGCAAATCACACCGCAGATACATACTATTTTTAGGACCAAACCAAGCCACGAAAACGATGCCCATATTTGGTCTTCAGAAACAGCACTCAAGACGAGGCGATTTGCAATGATTTTCTTATTTTATAACCTGTATTGAGGTTAATGTATATTAATGTAACCTAAAACATTGATTTGGGCGTATCTATCTATGAGATATATTTCCCTGAAAGATGCTAGTGCTCTTGCCCATGAGTTCAGAGTACTTTGCGCTTGCCCGAAATACTCCTGTCCCAGTTCCTTCCATAGTTTCTGATCCATCTGTATACCACCTTATCGTGTCGTTGCTCAGCATGCAGGCTGTGGGTACATTGCTAATGTTCTTTTTATGCTGAGCTTCGATAGGAAATCTATCCTAATGCTGCAGTTCGTAGGGATCGCAAGGAGAGGAAGCTTTGTACTAAGCACATCGAATTCTCTTGCTCCGATGCTCTTATCTCTTCCGATTCATTTCTTCGATAAGAGAAGAAGACGTAATGCCACCTTTTCGTGGTACCAACGGGGAAACTGAAAACGGAAGAGGACGAATGGCGAATCCCGATGCCACTACATAGGATAAGTATCGGTTAGTCTGTGGCTCAGCGATACACAAGCGTAAAAAATATACTGCTTCGAAACGGCAAAACGCCTCGGATACGGACTACGACTGGATTCTGGAATGTTGTGACTCCGTTCATTTCATTGGAAGGGGAAAGCGCGAAATAAAGCGGTACAAAGTTGAGATCTTGGGTTTGATGGTTCGTTGCTGGGGATTGCCATTCGCCCACAAAAACGCTATCTAACTCTACTCTTTGGGGGTGGCAGTGGTGTAGTGGTAACGTCGTCAATTGCCACGCTATTGGTTAATGGTTCAAATCCTGATATCAACAAGCATTTATTTATTTCTCATGAAAAATATAAAGTCAGTCCGATTATTTGCGAAAGCTTGTGTGAACACTTCTGCGAAAGCATAACACTGGCAGTAGTTTGGTCATATGACTGGAAAAATTGTTCGCTCTGTTGATGATGATTTGCCTATGACATCGGTTATCGGGAAAAAAATACTGTGAATCAGAAGCAAAGACAATAAATAAGAAAACATTTCCCTAGTTATCTGAATGCCACCGAGTTTCTCTGAATCATAAACAACTGAGCTTCAAAACCACTACACCAAATCTTTCTCTCTCTCTATCTATCCTTTCCATTGCGCGCATTCTGTGTAAACATGTTAAGGGTATTCATAACCCCTCGAATGTGCGCAAATTATAAAAAAAAATAATAATACAAATTCTGGAGCACCAATAAAAACAAAACCTCTCAGAATGAAAAGGACAAGGCCTTGAAGACCGGAATGATAATGGCGAACGGCTTGCGGGCTTCTGTAATGCCAACTGCCTAGGCATTGTAAGTACAACGCCTGTTTCAATGAGCGGTCTCAGCAGTAGAAACTAGAAAGATCTGAACTTAGAGTCCAGTACCGTGGGACATGACTTGAAGCCCAGTAGTGTGAGACATAACAAGCGTGTGCACATCAACATACTTGCCTTAAAGGCTGAAGAAGCAGTAAAGAGATGCGATAGCAGGAACGTCTACAGTGTCATCATCAAGATTTAAGAAGTGGAATGAACATTTCGCAACAGCTAAACACAGCGTAATCACTTAGTTGACAGCATTATGATATCGGATTCAAATGAACCTTCCGAAGCGATTAATTTCCAAATGCACACCAGCATCGCAGAAATAATAGAGTACAATTTATTTACTTATTTAATAATAACCGTGGATATATCCACGGTTCTCTATTAAGAGAAATAGAGCGGTGGGCATTGATGGCACCTATACCGAGCTCTTTTAACTCTCACGTTCAATTTAATATATTCAGATAGCCCGTTAAGAAAGTTTGCCATTTTGTATACCTAAGAAGTTCAATTTCAGCGGACCGTGGAAGCACCGATCTGGATGTGAGTATCAGAATCGGGAAAGCGAAAGCTGCGTTTGGAATGCTATCAAAAATATACAGAAAGAATGTTTTCATTACAAGAACCAACCTGCGACTGCTACGCTCCAACTTCGAATCAGTGCTGCTGCATGGTTGTAGTACTCGTACATCAGAAATCGGGTCAGGAACCCAAGGGCATCACTATATGGAGGTGATAGTGACAGTGGATCAGTCACACCTTATGGCGCGAAGACAATTCCATATCAAAATACGCTATGCACCATGCAGTGCTCTCAGTCGGGAAGAAAAGCGGGTGGTTTTAACGAAACATGGCGCAGAACAGTTCATTAGGAATCAAGATCTTGAAGTATAAGCCTGCAGAAGCAGGCGAGAGCTCAAATGCTTTTCAGAACTCCGAACAAAAAAGCGCACAGGCGTTACTGATAGCCTATCTACGTCAAGGGGTAAAAGGATTTAAGTAAGTATGTAAAATCAGTCCAATAATTCCAAGATTACAAGAAAAACTAATGGGTAGAAACGTTTGCCTTTTTTTTTTCTTTAGAATAATTGTAAGGATCTATCTATCTATCTTTTTTTCAGAAATCTCCTTTTAGCATATATTTCAACAAAGACAAATAGGAAATCTAAACAAAACGTTAGAAAATTATTTTTTTTATAAAATCGATTTTTTACGAAAGCATTCTGTATTCATTTTTTTTCGATAAAACACCGCTTTAAGAAGTGGCACATAATACTCCATTATCACGCGGAAACTACACGGATTTTAATGAAACTTGGCAGTGATTATTTGCTTATATTCTACGACAACATTTAGGTTACTTTTGACACGTACATAGATATCGCGATGTAGGAAAGGCAGGCTTATTAATGCCTGGATCACACAAGTGCGACGACATCGGCATTTTATTGGCCTCAGTAACCGAGTGATCCAAAATCGGCATGCTTGCCAATATTTTCTGAGGTTAAATAGGCGTACCCCACAAGTGGATCAGCAGAAATGCAGTGGAGTGGGAGGGTTATGATCCCTTATTTTCGGATCATAACTCGGTGAAAAAGGAAGAAGAAGAACAACATTTAGGTTACTGTTTATCCCGGGAAATGAAAGAGTTCCTACAAGATGGATAAAATTTATCTCTACATATAATAAAATTGTAAATGTAAATGTATGTTTTCAACACACACCACGCAAAAAATACTGCATGAAATTAAACGGGGTTTTCGAAGTTAAAGTCTAACTTAAAAAATGGGTTATTGTGATCCGCCACCCAGAAGCTGAGATCCGGTCAAAAATGTCTTCTACAAAATTCAGCATTTAATTAGTTTTTTCTTGATCATGATCGGCATTCTTACTTACTACAGTACGGGGTGAACCTGGGCTTCAACCAATAATCCTCTCGATTTAGCTCGGTCTTTAGCTAGTTGCCTCCAGTTGCGCACTCCAAGTTGGTCGAGGTCGCCTTAAACTTGTGCGCGCCAACTATGGTGAGAACGTCCTATACTGCGTCGTCCCTCCGGATAAGATTCAAAAACAATACGAGCCGGAGCGTTCGTGTCCATCCGCTCTACATATCATACTCATCTCAAACGTCCAATACGCAGTTTTTTTTAACCAGGTCGATGTCGCTGCACAGCCCGTATAGGTTACCATTGAATCTTCGCCTCCAAAACCCGTCAACGCAAACAGGACTGAATATCTTGAAGAATTTTTCTCTCGAAGCGACTAAAGATATCTTCATCCGCTTTCAATAAAGTCCATGTTTCAGTGCCGTTAAGTACGGCTGTGATAATCATGGTCTTATTTAGAGTCTCCTTAGTTGTTCGAGATAGGGCTTAACTGTTGAATTTCCTTATTAGCCCAAAAAAAAAGCGATTGACAAGAGTTATTCTTCGCTTAACTTCTGCGCTGGTATCATTGTCAGAGTTAATAGCAAAGCCGAGGTAGACAAAGTCTCTTACTACCTCGAAGTTATAGCTCTGGACTGTGATGTTCTCTTCAATTCGTCGGTGTTGATTGTCCCTTCTTATTGACAGCATATATGTACTCGTATTTGGTTTTGCGCTCGTTTATCGCTAAACCCATTTTGGCTGCTTCTGCTTCAATGCTTGCCAACGCATCGGGGATGCTGAGTTCTTTCAGTTATGTCAATAACATCAATATTCCTGTTAGCACAGATAAAAATTCTTTATTTTCCTCTGATGAGATTGTTTTACTTTTAAATGAAGTTATGTCAAAATTAAGTGTATGCCTTTCAAAATCGGAACAATTCAATGTTATAACTACATTAGCTATTAAGTATGTCTATAATGTCATATAATAATCCCAAAATTGTCATTTGGAATGCAAGAGGCATTCGCCATAAGCAAATAGAATTTTTTAATTTTTTGCAACGTAATAAAATTGACATAGCTCTGATTACTGAAACTTAACTGAGTAATGATATACGTTTCTCACACGTTAATTATGCATGTTATAGACAGGATAGGGAATCTGTGATAGGTGGCGGTGTTGCTATCTTGATTAATAAAAATATCAAACATTCTGTTACACATACGCCTAAGCTAGATGTGGTTGAAGCTTTGTGCGTTGAGATTAGTTTAGAAAACTCTTTAAAATTAAAAATTTGTTCAGCTTACTTCCCTAGAAGGAGAAGTAATAGCGAGAGAAGAATTCAGTTTAGAAGAGATATTTTGAAACTTCTTAGACAAAATTCCGACTTCTTGATCGGTGGTGACCTGAATTGCAGGCACCAATCTTGGGGTTGTTTGAGAGCCAACTGTTGGGGTAATATCTTAAATGATGCACTAGCCACACACAGTCGACTTTCCTTATTATATCCCACGGAACCAACCTATATCCCGAGCAATGCTTCTCAAAATCCATCCTCAGACCACCTTCCAGTTTGCATCACTCTTAATTTATCTGCTTCAACAAATAGCTTTGTTGGCAAATATAAATATTCGGCAGCAAATTGGAATAGATTTCGAGCATATATCTCTAATAACATCAACATTGATAGTAATCTTTCATTGTCAAATACCAATGTATCACATGATATTGATGAACATATTGAAAAGTTTATAGAAACTATTACAGCTGCGGCCGACAGTTCAATTCCTAAAACTTCAGCCCAGTGTCCTCAAGCACCGTCACTACCGCAGTATATAATACATCTTATAAGACTTCGCAATTGCGTTAGAAGAAAATGGATCAGGTATAGGCAACAGTTCTATAGAGCTGAATATGTGATGCTAAATAGTCAAATTAATAATGAAATTAGCATCTTTCGGAACAAATACTGGAATTCATTGTTATCTAGCTTCTCTAAGGGTTCTAAACCATTCCGGAAAGTAGCCAAAATTATTAAGAAAAAGTCTTGTAATATTCCTCCGCTTAAATCTATCGGTACAGCATATGTCACACAAGAAGAAAAAGCACATATTCTCGCTAAAACATTTGCAGATAATCATTTAGTAATAATCGTTTAGATTGCTGAATTGGCCAGAATCATCAACCATGCTGATGAAAGTGCCTCAACAGACGTTGCTACTGTTAAAAATATTATAAATGAAACTTTACCGAAAAAATCGGTAGGTCTTGACAATATATCCAATAGACTCCTGAAATCTTTACCACCTAAGGGTATAAGATATCTTGTACTTATATTTAATGCATGTCTCAGAAATTGCTATTTTCCGAAAGTATGGAAGACTGGTAAAGTTATCCCAATTACAAAACCTGGTAAGCCCAAAGACAATCCCTTAAGTTATCGGCCAATTAGTTTGTTGAGCAACATTGGCAAAATTCTCGAGAAAATTATCAAAAGAAAGCTTCTGACTTATATTGAGATAAACGAAATTTATCTTAAAGAACAATTTGGTTTTAGATGCGGACACTCAACCAGCCATCAAGTCCTGCGAATTAAAAATCACATCCAAAAAAGTTTCACCTTAAAATGTTCCACAGGCTTAGTTCTTTTGGACATCGAAAAAGCGTTCGATACTGTATGGCATGATGCACTAGTGCACAAGATGTACAAATTCGGATTTCCTACTGCGTTAATCAAAATTGTTCAAAACTTTTTACAGCACAGATTCTTTGTAGTTCATGTCGGAAATATACACTCTTCTTTGCAGGATGTTCCGTTTGGGGTACCTCAGGGCTCAGTTTTAGGTCCCGTTCTGTTTAATATATACATGTTTGATATCCCTAAGCTTTTTACAAACACAGATTTGGCCATGTTTGCTGATGACACTGCCATCTATTCATCCAGTATGCTACCCTCTGACATACTACACTGCTTGCAAAACTCTTTGCATAAAATTGAGAAGTTTTTCCATAGATGGAAAATTAAAGCTAACCCTAATAAATCTCAAGCAGTATTCTTTACTCGCCGCAGAAAACAAACTTTCTTTCCCACAAGAAAACTTAACCTGTACTCCGAAGAGATTGATTGGAGTAATGAATGCAAGTATCTGGGCTTAGTTCTAGATAGCAAATTAACATTTGAAAAACATGTGTCCAAAACAATACACAAAATAAACTTGACTATTAAGATACTATATCCATTCATTAATAGACGATCCGCTCTTAGTATTGATAATAAGATTATCATTTTTAAGACTATTTTTCTGGCCATACTGTCTTATGGTGCACCAGTCTGGTGTGATTGTGCCAATACGCATATAGGAAAACTACAAATTTGCCAAAATAAAATTTTAAAAATAATGCTAAATCTACCTTGGCACTTCTCAACTAGAAGGTTGCACAACAGAGCAAATGTCAATTTGATTTCTACAACTATAAACAAACTTACAACTAACTTCTTTGAGAAATGCAGATATTCAGACAACGAGCTCATCCAACAACTTATATTATAATGTTGCACGTTTAGCTACTTATTTATCTGTTCATTTGTATTATTTTCCACGTACATTTATTCATTTTTGTTTTCTTTAATTATTTATTATAATTATATTCGAATTTATTTATCAACTTAGTAATTCATGTATTGATTTATCTGCTAATTTACCTATTTATTTAATTAATCATACATATATTAATTTATTTTTTGTTTTCGTGTGCACTTATTGATTTATTTTATTTGTTATTTATATATTTATTTATTCATTTATACATTATATATTTTATTTTAATATCTTTAATATCTATTAATTAAATAAAATGAATTAAACGTTTGTTTTATAAAAGAAGAAAAGCACGTTTGCAGAAATATTGGCAAAGGATGAGCCCGTTGCACATTATTTATTCATCTCTGTGATCACTTTGTTATTTAGTTTTAAGTGTTATTTAGTATTAAGAATCATATAAGGTTTTTTGTTAGTAGTTTTTTCCCTTAATTATATAAATTATGTAAATAAATCTTATTCCTAATCGAATCCTCATTATATACACACGTTGAGAATTATAGCTGTAAAGAATTAATTTCTAAAACTCTGAAAAATAACCAATATATTAGCTATATTAGCTATAATATATTAGCTACTTTAATAAATATAAATAAAATATAAAAAAATCAATATCAATGCAAGCAGTTGTACGGACTTTTGATAGATTGTGCCTACAGTGTTGGCTTTTGAGTTCCACACAATCCGTTCAAGTACAATATTAAAAAAAGTCACACCACAGCCCATCACCTTGTCTAAGACCTTTTTTGGCATCAAAGGTCTCGGTAAGGTCATTATCTGTCGAAGTGTAAATATTTGATCGATGGTGGACTTTCCAGGCCTGAAACCGTACTGATGGGGGCCAATCAGACTGCTGATAAAAGCGTTCAGGCGTTCACACAATATAGCAAAAAAGATCGTGTATGCGATGCTGAGGAGACTGATGCCTCTATAATTGGTACAGTTGAAGACGTCTCCTTTCCTGTGTATCGGGCAACCAATGCTGAGATTCCAATCATCAGGCATACATTGGTCTATGATCCGCGAATAATCGTCCAAGGGAAATCGCCCAAAACTCTCAAATGAACAATCGCCCAAAAAAAATCCACCAGGCGATTGTACATTATGCTTCGGCGATTTTTCATTCCAGGCAATTTGGGCGCTTTTTTCATAATGAATAATCGTCCAAATAGTTCGCCCAAAATAATATTTGTTATATTTTATTTTGTTATATAATAGTAGTGAACTGTAAGGGACTTTTGTCGTAAATTATTTTGTTGGTTTAGTCTATCATGATGAAATCTTCAAAGTAGTTTGAGCTGTTGACTAGTGACGACTTGACGTGAAAAATGGAAAGTTTGGAATACGGATTTATCAACAGAAAAAAATATGGAAGAGTTTTATTGTATTTCAGGCTTTCTGGCCTAGCCGCCTACGCAATTTCGTCGCTCCGCTAAGGGTATGTCAACAACTGTCTGGCAGGCGCCTGGAGTTAAGGTTTTTAAATATATATGATACATACATACATATATACATAGGTGGGGGGCAACATTGGGTAAGTGGCGGGCTTCGCGCAATCAATTTAATAACCTCCGCTTTCTGGGGCAGTTTAGCTGCCCACGCGACTTCGTCGCTCCGCTAAGAGTATATCAAGAACTACCTGGTAGGAGCGACTAAGTTGCGTAAGTGACTAAGCCCTGCGAAGGAAAGCGTGAAAAACCTTCAAGTCGCGAAGATTTTCTGATTATTCCTAATGGCAGGAAATAACTTCACAAAATTTGTTGTTAAATTATTTCCAACTTTTAGTTGGAAATAGCTTCCACATTATAAAAACATATTTATTTCTCACTTGAGGTGAAATGAATGCCTCTGTGAAGTAAATTCCCTTGAATTTATTTCGCCCCACCTATAAAAGCATACAAATTTGACTGCTTCTATTATTTTGCGCGATTTTTCATTGAATTTTGTGGGCGATTTTCATTAGAAATAAAAACCAAAAAATTGGACGATTTTTCATTTTGGTCTATGGGCGAAAGCTCGTTCACTTTTGCGCGCTTTTCTCTTTTTTTTGAGTATTTCTTTATTGTGAAGAATCGGGCAACATTTTTTGGACGATTGTTCGGCTGTGCGAATAACCGCCCAAAACAAAATCGCCCAAATTCCAAAAATGAACAATCAAACAAGTGGAGCGCTTTGCGCGATTCTTTTATTTAAACTCCACTTTCCGGAGTGTGGCTACAGTGACGTTTCGCTCCATTGCGAAATCAATTAGCCTTAGTCCATTATCAGACGGCTAGGTTAGCGACTGCCCTACAAAAGATGTTCTCCTTTCCTATTTTGACGTTGAAATCGCCCAATACGACTTTGACGTTTTATTTAGGACATTGCTCGAACGTTTTGCCGAGGAGCGCGAAGAAACAATCTTTGGTGGCAGGGTCCTTTTGTTCATGAGCACATATCAGGCTTATGTTAGCGAACTTAGCCTTAGCTCACGTGTCGGAAGGTTAAAACTTCTTGCCCAAGTCTGCCGCGTTTAACAAATCCTCATCTAAACAAGCGCTGCTTGTTATCTCTGTAGCAATCACCGAGGTAGATCTCATAGTTTCTTATTCTCTTTTTTCCCGGATTATCCGATAGCACTTCCTTGGCGGTTATATCTACTTTATGGCAGTCTAGGGCCTCTGCTTGTCTAAGGTGCGAGCACTCCTCAGTTTAATCGTCCTTATCCGAGGCTTGTTGTTGTTTCTGAATCAGTTTTTTTTGTACGTGGTAGGGAAGTTACCACAACCTGGAAAGCCAGTTCCTTTTGTTACCCCTAGGACGCGGGGCAGGGTACACCGGTGTCAGTAGTCCACTACGGGAGTGTGAGCGTTGCTGTTGGCCCATTAAGGAACTCCTTCGCCATCATTTCTATTTCAAGGTCCTGACTAACATTGGAAATTCATTACCGACCTGTGATCCGAATATGTCCAAGCAGGTCGCGCAAGGCGTTCACCAAGTTCAACCTAACTGGAACTGTAGACGCCACCGTTGACTCCATCTAGGGAATTCATAATTCATCCGCTGCCGTCTGAAACAAGAAGAAGCGCTCTAGTTAGGGAGCACTCTTCCCCCCTCTCTCATCTGCTGCCGTCGAAGATCTTCGAAAGGGGGTTGGTTACCATTTCCTGGACCAAGGTTCTAGGCACCCAGCTGTCACCTTGTGGATGTTGAGAGTAGGTGTAGGTAGGCTTAAGCTAAGTGAAAACGCTTGTGTTTTCATATAATCACATGCGCTAGCGTTTGACCATCTGTAATATTTTTTTTCCTTTCGTTGTCTCTTCGCTATTCTTAAGATACTCGTCTTGTTTTGCTATTTTTCGGTTTCCTATGCACATGGTACCAATACCTATATTAAAATATGAATTGTTTACTTACGTTAAACTGAAAATCGGTTGGAAAATGAATGCTAGAGCAAGTTTATCCTAGAATAAGTCTAATATTTTAAAATTTGATTTAAGGAATAAGAGTTAAAATAGGAACAGATTTTATGAAGCTAGAGCCAAAAGAAACTAATGGGAGTAAAACACCTACTTATCGTTATATAAAGGTAAGCTATCGGATAAGGGATTACTAAGACTTCTTTGTTTTTCTTGGTACAGGGTACTTCACCGCAAATAGCCCAACCTTTCCAATACACCCTATATCTATCGTCTTAAACGAATGCGATTCTATGAAAATTTAACCCCAAACCACTTATCACGGCATTACTGTAATTGTTCTAATTAATTTCCAAACAATGTAAACGAAAGGTTGAATGAACGTTCTTCTCTTTGCAATACTTATGCTTAAAATTAAGGAAAGGATTTGTATACTCGCGCAATTAGAGTTAATTGGCCATCTAAAATATCCTCTTACTAAGGTTTCCAACTCATTAGACAAAAGGGTCATTTAATACAGAAATTGTGTAACCCTTAAATAAATCCATGCTCATCTAAGTATAGCCATATACTATACACATTTATACGTAGCAAGCTTAAAATCAGTGTGTATGCCTATTGTGTAAAATATTAAACTCATGTCGTAACGAATATAAGAAAAATAAAAATTGGATTTGAAATGAACTGCATAAGATCTTTTTTGTTACGAGTATGACGAAAACTCAAATCAATTACCTATCAACAATAAAAAAAAAAAAGTTTACGAAACCCAATTATCATCCCACTTTGTTTTTTTGTACTGACAAAGCGATGCAAAAACGATGGGTCTTGAATCCGAAGATTTGCATCCAATATACTAGCTCATATGCATATGAGATACGTTTATTTGGAAACACTGGGTTGCTCATTGGTCCGTTGTGGCGGTGTTATTTGCATTTTCAAACTAGTTGAGGAAGTAAATGGATTCGTCTATGAAATAGTGACTATGACGGTGGTTGAGTTCAATCAATCTGAAAACCAAATAAAGGTAAACTGTATTGATTAATCCGATTCCGAACGTTGCTCTTCGTACATTCGTTGTTTGAATTTTGATTTATAGCAGTTGAGGTAATTAGTGACATGCCAACATTTACGTGGTTATTTTTATTAGTTTCAGTAAGGGAATGGGAAACTAATTATTATCAAAGGTAATTACGAAACCGTGTAAATACAATATACAAACTAAGTTTATATATCTGTTTATGTTAAAAAATGTAGAGTTTACTTACTTCGGTATTTAAATTGACTTAGTGTATTAGCATAGCTTTTATACGAGTAGTTTAGAATACCGAATTGAACTAATATTATTAATATTATATAATATGTCATATGATATGGAAATGTGATATTTTACTCAAATTGGATGAACTCAGTTTTAATTTATTCATTCGGATAACAATCCTACTGATCGCGTTGTCAAATAAAACTGCGTACCTAAAGGTATTTCGTCATTTTAAGAAAACTTGCCCAAAAGTGTTTGTATGAGGGAATTGTACAGAAAGTAAATTCCTACACATATTTTTAAAATCTGTTTAGGATTTCTACTAAAAATATTGAAAAATGATAATGGTGTGGTCCCATTTTTCTGACTTTTCAGATATTTCATTGAAATCAAACTACTTACATAAGTATGTGTCGAGCTAAATGTACTATATTAGAGATGAGAGAGTAATAGTATCCATGTTCGGCCACAATATTTGCCTAACTTTAAATATGTATATGGTTTGCCTATAGTATACATAAAGCGACTTTAATTCAGAAAACCGAACGCTTGCCTAGAAGTACAGTAATCCCTCGATTTACGTCGAAAGGTGTTCCAAGAAATGGGGACGCAAATCGAGACGACGTAAACCGAGAAGTACAAAAATTACATACAATGTCAAATTTTAATTTGTGTGAATCCCCAAATATTTGAAAAATATCACTCTTCAACTGTCAAGAAAAAACAAACCACATACAATATCAAATTTTAATTTGCGTGAATCCCCAAATACTTGAAAAATATTACTCTTCAACTGTCAAGAAAAAATAAACCATGGGAATCCCCGATTAAGTTTAATTTAAACTGCCAATTTTCAAATTTAAACTGCTTAAATGAAGCAATTTCAAACCTAAGCGACTAAGAAAATCGGCGAATATGACAACGTAAATCGAGAGATAGGACGACGTTAAACGGGGCAAGGTTCATAATTTTACACAACGTAAATCGAGACGACGTAAACAGAGGTAACGTAAATCGAGGGATTACAGTAAATGGTAGACACCAAACAATACGGTGACTTTCATATATGGGTTGTAGGACTTTTCCACTCAACCGAATGGCCAAATTTGACCAAATTCCGAAATTCCTCTAAAGCAGTTCTTACCAACCTTCAGAATTTCGAAATTAGTATAATGGGTAGGTAGGTGGGAGTTGTGGTTCCGTTTAAAAGAACCCATTTAGCACTAGGTGCCGTTTTGAAAACACAACTCATGTAACTTGGCTATTGAGGTGTATTGATGAGAAGTCTTTAAATCTAACCTGTGGAATTTAAGAAAGTTATTTAATATTTTTCCCTGAAACCTCCTCAAGTGAGTTGGAGAAAGCTCGTTGTCTGGCCCTAGTTAGTGCCGGACAGGGCATATAAAGTGGATAAAGGTCTTTTTTACGGTTACGACATTGCGACGGAGGCAGTGAGTGTTATGTGGGATACCTAGTTTGGCTGTATGGCCTTCAGTCTGTTATTCTGGCGATGTCTGGTCTGTTTAGGAATTTGTTTATTCTTGCGTTGTTAAAATTTGGCCTCATAATTCTAAATATGGCACAGCCAGTCAGCTTGGTCCATTGGAGGTTGGATTTTATAAGAAAATTTTGGGATATTTTTGCGGGATATGAACTAGTTCTGCAAATAAACAGCGGAGGGCTGGGTCTTGCCCGGCCAATTCGTCAGCCTGTTCGTTTCCATAAACGTTACGCTTCCCTTGAACCCAAATCAGGGTTCGCGATTCTTGTACTAGTTTAGAGGATATAGTAACCGAAGCAATGGTTTCGATAGCAGCTTGCCTATCATTGGAATGGCGATCTTTTGGATTTCCTTTATATTTGCGTACATTTTAATCTGGTAACAGGCTTCGCGAATAGGAAGTAATTTCACCTGCAAAACACTGGCAGTGTTTGGAAGCCTATATGATATTCAGAAAACACACCTGCACCGACTCTACAGTCGATCTTTGAACCGTTTGTGTAAATTGTTGGATCGAAATCCTTCACCACCTGTGGTGGCTATTCATGCTGTTCTTTGTACCTTGTTATGTTTGGTTATACTATACTCTTTTCTTAGAGTCAGCTACCATGCTATTGAACTACGGCTGGGCACATCCATAGCTTCAATTTTGGTTACAGGCTCAATTTTCTGCCGAAGGTTCTGTTACAGGCATGTTTTATTCACATGTTGTTATATGTTCCCTTTCCAGGTAAGTTTAGGATCTAGGATAACTCCTAAATACCTACCACTAGGCGATAGGAAGAGTGGTTGACCATTGAGTCGAAGAAGTGCGAAGTCATGTATTTTGGTTTTTGTTGTGAAGAGCAACTGTTCAGTTTTGCTCGCTTTGACGCCAAGACCACGCTTTTTAGATAAAGGTATCCATTTTGGACCGATAAGCTCAGGAGATGAAAATGCTGACCCGAGATATTGCGTAACCATACCAGAAAGGGATCTGATCAATGTCGACAGATACAATCGGCGGCGGCATTGTAATCGATGGATAACATTAGGCCCTGATATGTGATTGTACCCTGGTGATTTGGTTTATCGAATGTTTTTTTATTTAATCATTAGTTTAACTTAAGCAATGCCGGACTAAAAAACTCATATCATAGTTAGATTAAGCCAAATTTATACTCTTCTTCAATTGACACATGTCTACGTAGCAGACATAAGATTTTTGTTCACACACTTTTTTCCTGAGTGCGCTTCTCGCCTCAGATTCGTACTTTATTTTAAAGGTATTGTTATAAGTCAATCCAATCGTTATATATATATATATATATTTGGCGCAACAGCTCTTTAAGTGCCAGGACCTAGCTTCTCGCAACCACTCATGTTGTGCGCGTTATATTTTTCACACGAATGGAAGGGACCTTTAGTTTAGTGCCGTATCCGAAGGGCGATTTGAGAAGCGTTTTCGTGACAACAATACTCTAGATAATGAGTTGTGGCGGAAGTTCTTGGAGAACCACACAATTCTTCAAGGGATTGAAGACTGAGAAAGTCTGAACGCATACTACGTAAATAATTATAAGCAGCAAGTACTAGCTGTTGTAGAAAAAATGACCAGCGACATACAGCAAAAATTAGAGAGTAGTGAAGAAGCGGCAGGACAAGACAATCCTGCCGGACCCACTATAAGCTCCAAGAAATTAAGCAGCGAGGAGCAAGAAATGAGGAATAAAAAGCAAATAATTAAGATGACATTGCTCAAGGATTACATTAAAAGAGAGCAGAAGGTTTTAAAAACTAAACCAAAATCGGAAAGTTACTACCAGTTCAAACTGAGTGAGGTAATAGAAATGTGGAAGAATATCACACAACTACATGAAGAAATGTTGGTTTTTGCAACGGACGATGACCTTAAAAATGACTACTTCACAAAAGAAGAATATTAGCAATTGGAAAATAGTTATCGCGAGCTTATTACAGAGCTTCACAGCTCAACAAACAAGAAAGAAAATCACTCCATAAGCGGCCGAAATCCAGGATAACCACGAAATTAAATTGCCACCAATTGCTGTTCCCACGTTTGGCGGGAATTATAAAAGCTGGGCAACATTCTAAGAAATATATGAAAAGATCATTCATAAAAATAAGAGATTAGAGAAGGTTGAAAAGATGCATTGTTTAAAAACCTCAGTAAAGGGCGAGGCACACAAACTAATACAACGTCTTACAACGTCAGAGACAAACTACGACGTGGCATAGGACTTGTTGAATAATAGATTTAACAACCAACGCATAATATTTTCAGCGCACTTGGATTCAATACTTAATCAACCAACGATTCTAAACGAATCAGCATACATGCTAAAACAACTTCATGATACCACACAGGAGCACTTGCACGCGATAAAAAATTTAAAGGTTGATACCAAATCATGGGGTTCATTACTAGCACATATCATTATAAAAAAAGTTGATACAGAAACTCATAAACTGTATGAACAAACGTTAAAGGATCGCCGTGAAATACCACAATTGAAGGACGGTTTAACATTTTTGGACAACCGGTTTCAGTCACTGGAAGCCCTAGGGGAAAATAAAAAACGGGCACAACAGAAAGAAAGAACAACGTATAACCGACCTTATGAAAACGGGAAATGGATGATTAAGAATCATTGCACAACAATAAAAAATTGCAAATATTGCAAAAGAAATTATACCATATACACGTGCGCCGGATTCCGAGAAAAGAGTGTCCCTGAAAGATTGAGGTTTGTAAAACAGAATAGAATCTGCCAAAAATGGTTCAACCACGAGGCAAGTGAGAAGTGCTACAGTACATCAAAATGTGTCATATGCAAACGGCAGCATCATTCTCTCTTGCATTTACGAACAAGAGGAAATGTACAAACCAATGCTCAAAACATCTCAACGCATGTTTTACGATCCGGACCGTCACAAGAAACAGGTATAAATGAAGCTCTAGGTAAAAAGCAAAATAACAGTACAATGTTATACTTGCAACGGCACTAATTAAAGCAAAAACAGTGCAAAATACATAGTATGAATTTGTTCGCGCGTTGATAGATCCTGGCTCTCAAGCTTCATTTATAACGGAAAATGCTGTTCAAAGACTGGGATGTCCTAAGTACAGGACACACACTCAGATTTCTGAAATGGCACAATGCAAAGCAGGAGTGTGCAAAAGTAAAGTAGAACTGGAACTAACTTCGAGATACCCTTCAAATTTCTCGTTGTATTGCGAAGCAATAGTTCTCTCAACCTTGACACATACACAACCAGATGAATCAATAGTTATAAATAATAAAGATCATATTTGTAAAAATTACATACTGGCAGATCCAACGTATTGTAATATTCTTGCTGGGGTTCGTTTAACTAAACCGTCTTTTGTGTATTTTAATCGTTTATTTATTATCAAACACCAACTTTACTTCAACACAATATTCAATCACTTTATTCTTTATTTATTTCAAATTAAACTGTCGCTACACTGATCTAGTCTCCCTCTTGTAATCGCTGTATGCACTTATAAACAACTGTGTCCACGGTGGTTGTGGTATGGGTATTTATATGAAATTGCAAGGGGTTCTAGAACATGCTAGATGTTTCTCCGAGTGAATGGAGGATCCTGGAATATTGGAATATTGTGTGGAACAATTGTGGAACGTAAGCACATCAGGTTGGAATATTTACTGCTAACAGGTTACTGCAATAGATGTCGTTGCTACAGTTTGAGGTACAGTGTTTTAGTTTTTGGTACACAAACCGTCCTGTAGTCAATGCTACACTGCCCCCCTCTTAAACTTGTTCGTCCCGAACAAGATCATCTGGATTACTGCCATGGTAACGATGAAGACGATCTAGGTGGACAATTTTCATCTTGCCTCTTACTCCACGCTGGATCCGGAAGACGACGTCATTGATGCGTGTGACCACTTTATAAGTGCCCTCCCATTCTTGCTGCAGCTTGGGTGACCTCCCCTTTTGCCGGTGTGGGTTGTACAACCATACTAGGTCTCCCTCGTGGAAGCTGGATGTTGTTGCCTTTGTGTCGTACCTGGTTTTCATGCGGTCACTCGCTATCCTTATCCTCGTCCTGGTCCTCTGATGTATGTCTCGGATCCTTTCCCTGAGGTCTGACTACGTGGCATGAAAACCAGGTACGACACAAAGGCAACAACATCCAGCTTCCACGAGGGAGACCTAGTATGGTTGTACAACCCACACCGGCAAAAGGGGAGGTCACCCAAGCTTCAGCAAGAATGGGAGGGCACTTATAAAGTGGTCACACGCATCAATGACGTCGTCTTCCGGATCCAGCGTGGAGTAAGAGGCAAGATGAAAATTGTCCACCTAGATCGTCTTCATCGTTACCATGGCAGTAATCCAGATGATCTTGTTCGGGACGAACAAGTTTAAGAGGGGGGCAGTGTAGCATTGACTACAGGATGGTTTGTGTACCAAAAACTAAAACACTGTATCTCAAACTATTATACGACATCTATTGCAAAACCTGTTAGCAGTAAATATTCCAACCTGATGTGCTTACGTTCCACAATTGTTCCACACAATATCCCAATATTCCAGGATCCTCGATTCACCCGGAGAAACATCTAGCATGTTCTAGAACCCCTTGCAATTTCCTATAAATACCCATACCACAACCACCGTGGACACAGTTGTTTATAAGTGCATACAGCGATTACAAGAGGGAGATTCGACCAGTGGTGAAAACAAGCGACGTATTGAAAGTAAATCTGTAGCGACAATTAAAATAAAGTGGTTGAATACTGAGTTGAAGTAAAGTTAGTGTTTGATAATAAATAAACGATTAAAATACACAAAAGACGGTTTTATTTAAACGAACCCCAGCAAGAATATTACAATACTATATGCAATATGCCGCACCAAGCAGTCATCAGAAAAGAGAGCACGACAACCAAACTGCGCGTAGTGCTCGATGCATCAATGAAAACAAGTAATGGGCTTAGTTTAAATGAATTAATGCTAAATGGCCCGAAATTACAACAAGATCTTCAATATATTCTACTTCGTTGGAGAATCTATGAATACGCCTATACTGCAGATATAGGAAAAATATATAGAGAAATCAGAATAACTAATGATGTTCAGCGATATCAAAGAGTTTTGTGGCGACCATCAATTAATGAAAAAGTACAAGAATTTTCACTCGCAATTGTAACTTATGGCACGAAATCCGCTCCTTACTTGGCGATTAAAACGCTTTACAGATTAACTGAACATGAAGAAGAGGAACATCCGCGGAATGCAAAAATAATAAAACGAGACTTTTACGAAGATGATTTGATATCAGGCTCAGCATCTCTATCCGAAGGAAAGCGAACGCAAAAGGATTTAATCGAAGTACTGAGAAAGGGTGGGATTAATTTGAGAAAGTGGAAAGGAAATCACGTAGAACTTTTAAAAAATCTCAACTCTAATCCAAAAGAAGAAACGGTGGAAATAAATAAAGAAAACACTGTCAAGACGCTTGGTTTGCATTGAAATCCAATAGGTGATGAGTTTAATTTTAAAGTTCAATCAAATCGACTGTCAGATAAGTATACAAAAAGATCAAGTTGGTTGTCACCGATCATAATTACTGCAAAAATGTTTCTTCAAGAACTTTGGACTAGAAAATATATGTACGTGGGATCAGCCAATAGATGATGAATTAGCAACAAAATGGAAAACATTGCGGAAGGAACTACCATCAGTGGAGAAGATAAAAATTCCTCGTTGGATACATTATAAGCCTTTAATAAAGTCTATTGAAATACATGGGTTTACAGATGCTTCGAAGAAAGCATACGGGGCGGTAGTATACAGTAAGATAGTTACCGAAGATGACGAATGTCACACCACGCTTCTCATATCAATAACAAGAGTAGCACCAATAAAGACATTGAACGCTAACGCTGTCACACTACCCAAACTTGAGTTATGTGCTGCTGTACTTCTAGCAAAACTTTAAAAAAAAGTAAAGCTTGCACTGGAACGGGAAGACGTTGAAGTCCACGCATGGGCAGATTCCACTTTTACGGCATGGATAAATGGTATAATTGACAAATGGAAAAGTTTTGTTTCAAATCGAGTTAGACAGATACGAGAAGTTACTGCACCTGGGGACTGGTATCATGTAAGATCGAAAGAAAACCCTGCAGATCTATCATCCAGGGGTGTAGAACCATATTTACTAAGGGAGAATACTCTACTACTGGTGGAAGGGTCCATCATGGCTCGGGGAGTCAAAGCGTGTATACACAATCAACAAGGAACATGCCAATATGACAGAAGAACTTCAAGAGCGTATACCATAAGTAATGTCATGATTGTAACTACTTGTGATGGCAGATGGGATGTTTTGGAAAAATACTCCAACATACAAAAATGAACACGAGTAGTAGCTTATTGCAACGATTCATTACAGTATGTAAGAAACTTCAAAGTGTCAACTCGCTTCACTTGACAAATGATGAGCTGAACCAGTCATTAAATAATATAACACGCATCATACAGAATCAACATTTCAACACCGAAATAGTTTTTTCAACGATAAGAAAACGTTGCCTTCGTCCAGTAATATATTATCACTTAATCCTTTCTTAGATGAAAGCGGGATTTTGAGAGTAGGTGGAAGACTTAGCAAAGCAAGCATTCCATATCATCAAAAACATGCAATATAATATAATTCCAAGTTAAGAGTTCATAACAAAACTTATAATTAACGAGGCACATATATGTATGTAGCAACACTTCACGGCGGTAACGAAGCAACACTTGCCTATACAAGACGTAAGTTCTGGATACTTCATGCAAGGAATCGAGTTAAACAGATCCTCAGGAATTGCGGCAAATGCTGCAGATTTAAGTCACAAAATGCAAGGCATATAATGGGAGATCTACCTGCGGCTCGGGTCCGGCCCTCTAAACCATTTACGCATACGAGAATAGACTATGCAGGGCCAATCCAAATAAGAACAACAATCGGTAGAGTGCTTAAGTCATATAAAGGATACATAGCAATATTTGTCTGCTTTTGCACAAAAGCAATACATATTGAAGCAGTATCAGACCTTACCAAAGAAGCATTCTTAGCAGCGTTTAGAAGATTTTCTTCAAGAAGGGGACTTCCGTCAGACATGTACAGCGATAACAGCACAACGTTGGTGGGGGCAAATAGAATTCTCAATAGAGACCTGCGGAAAGCAGTAAACGAAATCCATAACATTGCTTTGGGATCGTGTATAGAGGGAATACGGTGGCATTTCATTCCCGCGGCAGCTCCTCACTTCGGACGATTATGGGAAGCAGGGGTAAAATCTGTGTAATACCATCTACGCCGCATAGTAGGAGATTCAACACTGGCCTTCGAGGAAATAAGTACACTACTCGCTCAGATTGAAGCATGTTTAAATTCACGTCAATTATGCCCAGTAACAGGTGATCCAGAAGATATTGAAATACTAACTTCCGCTCACTTTTTAATTGGGCAAGACTTAGTGACGCCGTTAGAGCCAAATAAGCTAGAAATAGAGACGCACAGATTGACGAGATGAAACTTAATACAGAAAATGACGCAACATTTTTGGAAGAAATGGCAAGCTGAATACCTATCGAGACTTCAACAGCGATCTAAGTGGCGTAAGGGCAATGATAACGTTAAGGTAGGAGATTTTGTGTTGGTTAAAGATGAAAACTTCCCTCCAACAAGATGGCCCCTAGCACGAATAACACAGGTACATCCAGGAGAAGATGGTTTAGTAAGAGTCGTCTCGCTAAGATCTAAGGGAAATACAGTTAGTAAAAGGCCTGTCGGGAAACTTTCTCCACTAGAAGAAGAAAACAATAATGCTAGCAAACTTGCAGCCGGTATGATCAAATCGAATTTAACTCACACTAAAAACGTTGAAACTGCAAATCAAAAACAAAGAACTAAACGCAAGAAAACTAAACTAGGATTCATACTAATGGATTTATTTGTAATATTAAACTGTGTCACCCAAGGCCATGCAGAGTAAGTTCTCAAACGTCCACAACCCGGATTATACATGGAACATGCTGGGCAGGTGAAGATCAGCCGCGGAACGCTAAAAGTTGAAATTGTATCGACCTATAAAGCCGATATCCATTGTAATACCCTTCTAAATCATCTGAAAGAAAAGGAAACTTCCATAAGACGTGAACTGGACATACTAAGCGCAACATATAATGAACAGCGCAACAGTCGCGCTAAGCGTGGATTATTTGGAAAATTATTGGAGATGGTGTTCGGAGTCAACGATGAGGTATACGCAAGTGTAGACAATTTGGATCACAACCAAGAATTACTAAAGAAGCCAGTCCATCAACAACTTACGCTTATGATGTCAACTATAACTTCAATTAACGAGCTCTATTCAAAAACAAAGGAAAGAATGGATGTAATAACACACAAGCTTAATAACGTTATTTCTGAAGTTAATAAAATGTTCACGTGGTTTGAAGAAGTGGATGCTAATAAAGTCGGATTACAGATTCTCGCAGCGCACCAGTTATCAATAGATATACTTAATGAGATGGAAGCTAAATATATTAAGTTACTTACTTACTTACTTACTTACTTAGGTGGCGCTATAGTTCGGGGTGAACCTTGGCCTCAACCAACAAGCCTCTCCATTTAGCTCGGTCTTTAGCTAATTGCCTCCAGTTGCGCACTCCAAGTTGGTCGAGGTCCCCTTGAACTTGTGCGCGCCACCTACGGCGAAGATTCCCTCTACTGCGTCGTCCCTCGGGGTTAGATTCGAAGACCCTGCGGGCCGGAGCGTTGGTGTCCATTCGCTCTTTATGTCCTATCCATCTCAGATGTCCAATACGCAGTTTTTTGACTAGGTCGAAGTCGCTGTACAGCTCGTATAGTTCGTGATTGAATCTTCTCCTCCAAAACCCATCAACGCAAACGGGACCGAAAATCTTACGAAGAATTTTTGTCTCGAAGCGACCAAGGATATCTTCATCCTCTTTTAATAAAGTCCGTGTTTCAGCGCCGTAAATCAGAACTGGGTTGATCAAGGTCTTATATAGAGTCTCCTTAGTTGTTCGAGATAGGGCTTTACTATTGAATTGCTTTATAAGCCTAAAAAACAGTAATTGGCAAGAGTTATTCTTCGATTGATTTCTGCGCCGATCTTGTTTTTGTAGAATTTATAGCACAGCCAAGTTAGACAAAGTCCCTTACTACCTCGAAGTTATAGCTGCCGACTGTGACGTTTTGTCCAATTCGTCGGTGTTGGTTTTCCCTTCTTGTTGACAGCATATAGTTGGTTTTGCCCTCGTTTATGGCTAAACCCATTTTGGCCGCTTCCGCCTCAATGCTTGCAAACGCACCGGTGAAAGGCCGCTGAGTGCTTTCGATAATCACCCTAATTCTTCAATTCGTATACGACAGTCGAGCACGACCATGGTCGCATTTAGTTATTACAAAGTCGTACTTTACGAACATATTCGTACGTAATTTTTGACAGGAGTCGTATGCATCGCAACGCATACGAGTGTCGTATTTTTCCGCTATTACGATGCATTCAATTGGTCGTTTGATGGTCGTATTTGTTTCGTACTTTACTCGTTCTCAAAGTTGGCTACGACTCGGCTTCAAAGTGAAGGAAAATGGAAAATAAACATATGTAAGACATGTATTTTCACTAGAAATATCTAAATTTGTACTTCTGTGTGCTTTCATTGTATAAAAGTCACGAATTGTAGCCAATTTTAAAGGCTGGTTTCTGCTATGCCAACAACACGCGGTGTTTCCAAGCGGTCCCCCATCTAAGTACTAACCGCGACGGACGCTGCTTGATTTCGGTTGTAGGACGAGAACTGATACTCAGCATGTTATGGTCGTTGGCGTAGGTACACAACAAAATTTTGCGAATTGCTACCAAATTCTCAACCGGCACCACTTCGTCCTCTTCTTCATCGAAAAAGAGGTTATCAAATTGATATTTTCGATTTATTTTGTTCACAAAAAACTTTACTTTGCTTTAAAATACACCGCCAAACCTATTTGTTTACATTTTCGTTTCTTTCTCTGATAGTTTGACATTTGCATAGCTGCGATGATACGCGTTGGTTTTTTGAGTAGTCGTATGCATCGCATACGAATCGAGGAATAGGAATTTAATGTTGATACGACTTTAAATACGAAAGAAAATACGACTGGGCATTCGACTTGAAGAATTGGGGTGAATGTCTATATCGTCGGCGTATGCAAGCAGTTGTACAGACTTGCAATAGATTGTGCCTCCGGTGTTGGCATGCGAGATCCGCACAATCCGTTCAAGTACAATATTAAAGAAGTCAAATGCCTTTTTTGACATCAAAGGTCTCGGTGAGGTCATTACCGACCTTGATGGAGCAGCGAGCGTTCTCCATCGTCAGCCTGCACAGACGGACAAGTTTGGCAGGGATGACAAAACTAGACATTGCTTTATGAAGCTCTTTTCTATAGATGCTGTCATAGGCAACCTTGAAATCGATAAAGAGGTGGTGAGTATCGATTTGGAATTCTTGGGTTTTCTCCAGGATCTGCCGAAGTGTGAAGATTTGATCGATGGTGGACTTTCCTGGCCTAAAACCGCACTGATAGGGTCCAATCAGGCTGTTCATAAAAGGTTTCAGACGTTCACACAATATCGCAGAAAAGATCTTGTATGCGATGTTGAGGAGACTGATGCCTCTATAATTGGCACAGTTGAGGGGGTCTCCTTTCCTGTGAATCGGCTGAACCACGCTGATGTTCCATTCAGCAGGCATACACTCGTCTGACCAAATCTTAGACATGAGTTGGTGTATGCACTCTACCAATTCATCCTAAGCTGCCTTGAAAAGTTCGGCCGGTAAGTCGTCAGGTCCAGCAGCCTTGTTGGATTTTACCTTGGATATTGCTATCCTCACTTCGTTTTGGTTAGGTGGACGGAAATTTTGACTATCATCGTCTATGTTGAATGGTTCATTCTGCCTGACAGCGGGATGTTGGTCTTCGTCGCCGTTATATAGTCTGCAGAAGTAGTTTTTCCATATTCTCAGCACCGACTGTGATTCTACTACGAGGTTTCCATTTTCATCTCTACAGGTTTCTGTACGGGTACTACTTCTCTGACACGTTCTTTTAACCTTTTGGTACATTCCGTACATTGTTCCTGGAGTATAAACTCTCGATATGCTGATGTGTTGATGTTCTTCCCGTCTCTTTTGCTCGTAGGGCTCACGAGCAGCTCTCGCCTTCTTTTGCCTCTTGTTTTGCTGCATGCACTCGCCGGCATTCTTCGTCAAACCAGTGGTTTCCCGGTGGTGGGCGAGCGAGACCCAGCACATCAGTCGCGGCGTTTCTGATGGCATGTTGGCAGTGTTGCCACTGGTCTTCGGCACTTGATGCTGGCGGCATAGGGGTGATTGAGTGATTGATTCGCGTTCAGCGAAGAGTCTGGTGGTCTCTTGCGATTGTAGCTTTTCGACGTTAAATTTTCTCACAGTGATTCATCTTTGTTGCTCAGATTGGGATATCCGCATTCGTACCTTGGCTACAGAAAGGTAATGATCCGAGTCTTGTTGGCCGCTCGGAAGGTCCGGACATCCAGAATACTAGAGGCATGCCTTGCGTCGATTGCAATATGATAAATTTGGTTGATCGTTACATGATCATTGGACCGCCATATATGCTTATGAATATCGAGATGAGGAAACCATGTCCTTGCTATGATGACATTACGCTCCACAGCGAAATTAATTAGCCTTAGTCCGTTATCAGACGTGGTGTCGTGTAGGCTATGCTTACCGACTGCCCTACCAAAGACGTCCTTCTTTCCTATTTTCGCGTTAAAATCGCCCAATATGATTTTAACGTCGTATTTAGGACATTGCTCGTATGTCTTGTCGAGGAGCTCGTAGAAACACTCTTTGGTGGCAGGGTTCTTTCCTTCCGTGGGGACATGAACACATATTAGGATTATGTTAGCGAATCACGTGTCGGAAGCTTAAGACTTCTTGCCTAAGTCTGCCGCGTATAACAAATCCGCACCCGAAAAAGCGCTGCCTGCTGCCTCTGTAGGAATCACCGTAGTAGATGTCACAGTTTTTCCTCCTCTTTTTGCCAGGCCCATCCCATCGCACTTCCTAGATGGCGGTAATATCTGATTTATAGCAGTCTAGGGCCTCTGCTAGTTGTTCGGCTGCACGTGGTCCGTAAAGGGACAGAACATTCCACGTACAGATCCGAAGGTCGTTGTCCTTCTTCCGTTTGTTGGGGTCGTCATTAGTTGAGTCATCCTTATCCGAGGCGTTTGGTTGTTTCGGAACCATAGATTTTTTACGTGGTAGGGAAGTTATCCCGACGGCACAACCCCCAACCTGGAGGGTCAGTTCCTTAATTATTCCCCTAGGACGTGGGCCGGGTTCACCTGTGCTAGTAGTCCACTATGGGAGTATGAGCGCTGCCGTTGGCCCATTAAGGGCTCCTCCATCTCTATTCCAATGTCCTGACCAACATTGGAAATTCCTTACCGACCTGTGATCCGAATACGTCGAAGCAGCTCGCGCAAGGTATTCACTAAGTTCAACGTAACTGCAACTCTAGACGCCACCGTTGACTCCGCCTAGGGAATTCGTCCGCTGCCGCCTGGAGCAGGAAGAAGTGCTCTAGTGAGAAAACACTCTTCCCCCCCTCTCTCATCTGCTGCCACCAAGAATCCGCCAAACGGGTTTGGTTACCCATTTCTTGGATTAAGGTACTAGGCACCCGGCTGTCACCGCGTGGAGGTTGAGAGTAGGAGTTGGTAGGCCTCAGCTGAGTGAAAACGCTTGTGTTTTCATATGATCGCATGCACTACCGTTTGACCAGCCTCTTAACTTACGTAGTGATGCACAGTTCTAATGCCCATATCTGTTATGCCAGCATTCTAAAATATTATTTTCCTGTTCAAGTTTGTAACATTGATGCCCATATTCTGATTGTGATGTGGTCACAACAATCGAAGGTCAGTGATGCGAAAATTGTGATGCTTCTCTTGTGAGGTTTCTTGTGAGCGATCAGCTGTTTGGTTTTGCCCTTTGAATATTTACTCGGCAATTTAGTTTCATGTGCCCCTTACGCCCACATCGATGGCAATTGTAATTAAAACTAGGTTTTGACGTACCTGATTGCTTTTCATGTGGTTTCTTCCTTTGAAACTTGACTTTAAGTCTTTACTCTTTACAACCAGGTATTGATTTCGTTTTATCGCATACCTTTAGAAGTCTGGCATGCAACACATCCATTTTTGGATGTTCATTACATGGATCAAAAGAACCTTGTATGTCCTTATAGCTCTCCGGCAATCCATCCAGCAACAGCACCACCAACAGCTCGTCATCCAGATTCGCGTCCATCTCTCGCAACCGAGTTACAATTGAATTAAAATTAATAAGATGTTGTTCCAAATTTTCTTCTTCAAGCATTTTGAAGTTGATCAACTTACGGAATTCCTCCACCTTTTGTCGAGTTCCCTTTCTGTCGAACGTGGTCTTCAAAAATTCCCAAAGTGCATTAGACGTAGTAAATGCTTTTACGAGCGACACTTGGGCGGGTTCCATAGCATTTATAAGCTCGCATCTAGCATCCATATGCTTGACGTTCCATTCTTCAATTTCATCAGCATCTGTTTAAGGTTTAACCTCCAGCCCTTGCACAATTTTTAGTAAACGATTCTTGCGCAAAACCGCCTCCATCTGTGGCTTCCACGTGAAATAATTTTCTCCATTAAAAAGTGGAATTTTTCCGGTAAACGTAGTCATTGAAATGCAAAAATAAATATTTAATTTTTATTTATCGTATATTCCGAAGGGACTGGGCCCATAACCTGTCTAAAATATCAGAGGTTGCTGATAAAAAAGGAAGATTGAAGATTGCTTTGACTTCAGTTTAATAAGTGAAATATAAATGTTGTAGTAGATTACCAGCATGTTTACTTTAAGTTAAAAGTAGTTTTAAGCATTATCCACAATGGTTTTAAATTATGGTGAGTAAAAATGCTCCTAATTTCAACAGCACGATTCGAGTTAAAAATAGCACTGGACAACAAATAAAATATTTTTTTTTTGCCGTTCTTCCAAAAAGTTTTTTTTATACCTCGGGATGGAAGTGTTTAAAATACGTCTGTAAAAAAATTATGAAACATCCATATTTTTAGAAAAATCTGTTTATTTAAAAAGATAGATATTAATTTTTTTTTTATTATTCTGAAGAATTTTTGATTCATTTGTCTTGTCCTTTATACAAGTATGATGGATGATCTCGTTTCAAGGTCCAACAAAAGTTTGCGAGCATTCTCGACGACCATTTTCCTTGTTATTGCTTTCCATCACCTTTATGTCTCGGTGAAATCTCTCCCCATGCTCGTCGCTTACGGCACCTACATTTTCAGGGAAAAACTTCAAATGAGAATCAAGGAAATTAATCTTTAAGGGCATTTTCCATCCCAAGCTTTTGTAGTTTTGTAAATGCTTAGAAATGATTTCCTTATAGTTTGGGGGCTTTGTATTACCTAAAAAATGTTGTGTCACTTCAACAAAAGAAAACCATGCATTTTTTCCTATATATTTAATTTCTGAATAAAATTGGAGTCATTCATTACCTTTCTTATATCTGGCCCTATAAAAAGGGCTTCTTTTAATTTATCTTCGCTTAATCTGGGGAACAACATTTTTAAATAGAGGAAACCTTCTCCAATTTTATCCATGGTTTTAACAAAGTTTTTCATAAGTCCCACTTCTATGTGCAAGGGCGGCAAAATTATGTTGTTTGGCTCTACTAAGGGGCTTTGAGCAATATTTTTTTGTTATCGTTAGTTCTTTAGTGAAGGTAGTTATAATACTCCTACGCGATAAACTGTCAGTAACCAATGTCAAGTAACGTGTGAGCCAACAATTTGTGTGGAAGTTAAATAAAATTAAATATAGATTTGTTATAAAATAAATGTAAAACTTTATTAATTGATGAAGTTCGGTCCATGGCAATTATGAGTGGAATACAACATCGTTCATGTCGTTACCGCGGCTTTTGTTGCAAGCGACCATCCGAAGGTCAAAATTATTGATGACTTTTTGAAAGATAAGTGGATGAATGACCGTAATTTCAGTTTGGGTACTATGTTTGAGATCAATTCGTAATTGCCATGGACCGAACTTCATCAGTTGATAAAGCTTAATATTGATTTCGTAACAAATATGTTTTTAGTTTAATGAAAACTTCCACACAAATTGTTGCCTCACCCTTCATACATTTTGTTGTATATTTAGACAATTCGATGTAGCAAACTATTGCTGATATTCTTCTGTTATTACCTATGCATGTACGATTCCAAAAATTTATAACTTAATTAATGGCAAATAACCGTTTGACCAGTGTAGTCAGCATACTCTTAAAATTTCATCGTTTATTGTCCACCGCGTTTCGCACTTGAAAAAAAGTGATTTTACTAACTTGTTTGAATCGCTCATACCTAATTTTATTATTTCCGGCGATTTTAATGCGAAACATACGTTCTGGGGTTCAAGATACAGCTCGAAAAAAGGTAGAATGCTCTATGGGACAAGTATGGAGTACAGTTGTCCTCCAGGTTGGGGGTTGTGCCGTCGGGGTAACTTCCCTACTACGTAAAAAACTTATTGGTTCCAAAACAACCAAAAGCCTCGGATAAGGACAACGACCTTCGGATCTGTACGTGGAATGTTCTGACCCTTTACAGACCACGTGCAGCCGAACAACTAGCAGCGGCCCTAGACTGCTATAAGGCAGATATTACCGCCATCCAGGAAGTGCGAGGGGATGGGCAGGGCAAAAAGAGGATGAAAACGGTGACATCTACTACGGTGATTGCTACAGAGGCAAGAGGCAGCGCTTTTCGGATGCGGATTTGTCATACGCGGCAGACTCAGGTAAGAAGTCTTAAGCTTCCGACACGTGAGCGAGCGTATTATGACTATCCGGATCAAGGCTAAATTCGTTAACATAAGCCTAATATGTGTTCATACCCCCACAGAAGAAAAGGATCCAGCCACAAAAGCTTGTTTCTACGAGCTCCTCGACAAAACATATGAGCAATGTCCTAAATACGACATTAAAATCGTATTGGGCGATTTTAACGCCAAAATAGGAAAGAAGGACGTCTTTGCGAAATCGAGCGAAATGTCACCATAGCAAGCACATGGTTTCCTCATTTTGATATTCATAAGCAGACATGTCTGCTCAACCAAGTTGATCATATTGCAATCGACGCGAAGCATACCTCCAGTATTCTGGATGTCCGGACCTTCCGAGCGGCCAACATAAATTCGGATCATTACCTTGTTGTAGCCAAGGTACGAATGCGGATATCCCAATCTGAGCAACAAAGAAGAATCACTGTGAGAAAATTTAACGTCGCAAAACTACAGTCGCAAAAGACCGTCACACTCTTCGCTGAACGCGTATCCCGAAATCTCTCAATCACCCCTATGCCACAAGCATCAAGTGCCGAAGACCAGTGGCAACGCTGCGAACATGCCACCACCGGGAAACCCCTGTTTTGACGAAGAATGCCGGCGATTGCATGCAGCAAAACATGAGGCATACAAAGCGACGCTGCAAAGGAAGAGGAGAGCTACTCATAAGCTCTACGAGCGAAAGAGACGGGAAGAACATCGGCTTCTCCAAAAGAAGAAGAAAAAGCAAGAGAAGAGCGCGTTTGAGAACATCGAGAGTTTGTACTCCAGGAACAGTGTTCGGAAGTTTTACCAAAAGGTAAAAAGAACGTGCCACAGAAGCAATGCCCGTACAGAAACCTGTAAAGACGTAAATGGAAACCTGGTAGTAGAATCACAGTCGTTGCTGGGGATATGGAAAAACTACTTCTGCAGACTGTATAACGGTGACGAAGACCAGCATCCCGCTGTCAGGCAGAATGAACCATTCAACCTAGGGGATAGCAATTTCCAAGCTGAAATCCAACAAGGCTGCAGGACTTGACGGCTTACCGGCCGAACTTTTCAAGGCAGCTGGGGATGAATTGGTAGAGTGCATACACCAACTCCTCTCTAAGATTTGGTCAGACGAGTGTATGCCTGATGAATGGAATCTCAGCATCGTTTGCCCGATCCACAAGAAAGGAGACCCCCTCAACCGCGCCAATTATAGAGGCATTAGTCTTCTCAACATCGCCTATGAGATCTTTTCTTCGATATTGTGTGAATGCCTGAAACCTTTTATCAACAGCCTGATTCGACCATATCAGTGCAGTTTCAGGCCAGGAAAGTCCACCATCGATCAAATCTTCACACTTCGGCAGATCCTGGAGAAAACCTAAGAATTCCAAATCGATGCTCACCATCTCTTTATCGATTTCAAGGCCGCCTATGACAGCATCTATAGAGAAGGGCTTTATAGAGCCATGTCTAGTTTTGACATCCCTGCAGAATGACGATGGAGAACGCTCGCTGCTCCATCAAGGTCGGTAATGACCTCACCGAGACCTTTGATGTCAAAAAAGGTTTTAGACAAGGTGACGCGCTGTCATGCGACCTCTTTAATATTGTACTTGAACGGATTGTGCGGAACTCACAAGCCAACACTGGAGGCACAATCTATCACAAGTCTGTACAAATGCTTGCATACGCTGACGATATTGACATTATTGAAGAACTCAGTGCGCTGTCACCGGTGCGTTTGCAAGCATTGAGGCGGAAGCGGACAAAAGGGGTTTAGCGATAAACGAGCGTAAAACCAAGTATGTTCTGTCAGCAAGAAGCGACAATCAACACCGACGAATTGGACAAAACGTCACAGAGGGCAGCTATAACTTCGAGGTAGTAAGGGACTTTATCCACCTTGGCTCTGCTATAAACTCGAAAAACAAGATCAGCGCAGAAATCAAGCGAAGAATAAGTCTTGCCAATCGCTGTTTTTTTTGGGCTTATAAGGCTGTACAACGACATCGACCTAGTCAAAAACCTGCTTATTGGACGTCTGAGATGGCTAGAACATGTAGAGGGAATGGACACCAACATTCCGGAGCGCAGAGCCTTCGAATCCGGAGTAAAGGACCTCTTCGCCATAGGTGGCGCGCACAAGTTCAAGGGGACCTCGACCAGCTTGGAGTGCGCAACTGGAGGCAATTGGCTAAAGATCAATCTAAATGGAGAGGCTTGTTGGTTGAGGCCCAGGTTCACCACGAACTGTAGCGCCGCCTAAGTAAAAAGTAAGTAAGTACAGTTGTTATTTCCATTCGACGGGTAAACCAACTTATTGGCCAACTGGTACTTCGAACAAACCTGGCCTGATACATTTTTCGTTGTGAAAAGGATATCTACCAACCACATAAAAGTTGAAGAGAGCTTTTATCTGTCGTCTGATCATTCCCCAGTTATTATGGCAATAACCGAAAAACTAGTCTATAACCTAGAGCCAGTAAGATTAACTGGTAGAACAACTAACTGGGAAGGCTATAGGAACGAGTTTGAAGATAATGTTGAACTGAGCGTTGCACTTACGACACCCTTTGAACCTGAAGTTGAAGATAATTGCTTCGTTGAGATTGTACAGAAGAAGAAGACTATTAAGGATTTTAAGAATCATGCAATAGGCGCTTACCTTGAAAGTTTAACAGTGAAAAAATATTCGAATTATTCACTTTGGAAAGCCGTAAAAGGAACCAAAAGGCCCAAACTCCCCGCACCGCCAATTAAATTAAATCAAAATTAATGGGCAAGGGAAGATAAAGAAAAATCGGGCGTCTCTGCGACCCACTTGGAAGGCACCTTTAAATCCTACGATGGTCAATGGATTTACGACAACATCTATAGGCCGGACTTACCATCTGACGATTTAACACTCACAAGTGCAACGCTAAGGGAACTTAAACGTGTAATCGAGAATCTAAAACCTAAGAAAGCTCCTGGTTATGATTTGATTACCGGAAAAATTCTCAAAGTTTTACCGAGAAAAGCATTGAGTAAGCTTCTCCATATTGTAAATGCTGCGCTTAGATTAAAACACGTGCCGATCAAATCTAAAGGTGCGGAAGTCATAATGGTTTTAAAGCCAGGAAAATGAAGTAAAATCGTATAGACCAATTTCGCTTTTTCCAGTCATATCCAAAATATTCGAGAGGATGTTACTAAGGAAACTCCAACCGGTTATAGAAGAAAATAATCTTATCCCGGACCACCAGTTTGGGTTCAGAAGCAAGCATTCGACGATTGACCAGGTGCATAGAATTACTGACGTAATCGAGAAAGCACTTGAAGAAAAAACGATTTGCTCACGCGCATTTCTTGACGTCTCGGAAGCCTTTGGTAGGGCGTGGCATGAAATGTAAACTACGAAAAGTTCTCCCTGTATGCCCATACGATATTATAGAATCATATCTCAGGAAGCAGCAGTGCAGACTCTTGAAACAGTCAATCAGCCTTCTAAGCCGGTTAAACGTACGTCAAAGTCGTCCACTAAAAAGGCTGAACGAAAAATAACCTCGGATAAGCCAGCGAAACCCGTACGTCTGACGTATTCTCAGGCTGCAGTCAAAGCAACCAAACGAAACGTCGGACCACCCTCTGATCCGTTTAATGAAATTCTAAACTGCATCTACGCTAAGTTCGAGGAACAATGTGAAATTAACAAACGGATTCTCGACTCTTACAAAAATCTAACGAATTAGAAATGTTTCTAATAAGAGAAAATATCGACATATGTTTCATCTCCGAAACCCATCTAACAAAGGAATCGCAAATAAAGATAAGAGGCTACGCTGGTTATCACGCCTATCATCCTTCTGATAGAGCGCGGGGCGGTTCGTCCTTATTCATTAAAACTAACATCGAACATTCAGTCGATATAAGCATAGAGCTGGAAAAACTTCAGTTGTGCGCGGTAAGGGTTAAAAATAAGCACCTGAGTTACAATATAGCGTCTGTTTACTGTCCGCCGCGATGCCCACTAGAAAAAGACGACTACTTTCGTGTCTTCAATGCTCTTGGTTCAAATTTTCTTATTGGTGGATATTTCAACGCGAAGCACACCTTCTGGGGTTCAAGATGTACATCTTCTAAAGGAAAAATTCCTCACGAAGTGGCAAATGAATTCGGTTATTGTTTTTATTCGTCTGGAAAACCGACCTATTGGCCAATGGATTCAGGAAAAATTCCCGATCTTATCGATTTTTTCATTACAAAAGGCATTTACGAGAAGTTTATTACAATCAAAGAATGCTTTGATCTCTCTTCTGACCACTCGCCGGTAATTTTATTACTTGGAGAAGCACTGATCAAGGAAAAAGGGCCTCCAAGACTTACTAGCAATAGAACGAACTGGGAGGGCTTTAGAAATGATTGCGAAACAAATATCGCCTTAAATGTTTCACTTAAAACACCTTGTGAACTAGAGGACGAAGTTGATCGTTTCGTGGAAACAATCCAAAGAGCGGCGTCGAAAAACACTCCTTCTAGAAGCTATAATATCAACCGCAACGAAAAGTATCCCAGAGAAATCATTGAACTGGTGAGAGAGAAACGAAAAGCACGAAAGAAATGGCAAAGCACTCGTGCACCGCAGCATAAAACGGTCCTTAACCGACTATGCAATCGCCTTAAAGATAGTATTCGCGAATTTAAAAACAAAAAGATAGCGACCTATCTTGAAAATCTTTCCGGTGAAAGAGAATCAAATTATTCGCTTTGAAAAGCGCTAAAAGGCATCCAGAAACCTCAAGTGCAAGCGCCACCAATTCGGAAAAAAGATGGAAACTGGGCCAAGAGCGACAAAGAAAAGGCAGAACTTTTTGCTTTGCACTTAGAAGAAACGTTTAAGCCGTTCGACGCCCCTTCGTTAACGCCCGACTCCCCAGTCACGACATCTGACAACTTTAAAGTAAAAAAAAGTTGCATTGATTGAACTGAGGGAAGTGATTAAAAATTTAAAGACGAAAAAAGCTCCAGGTTACGGCTTGATAACGGCGGAGGTAGTTAAAGAATTGCCGAATAAAGCTGTTATCAAACTGCTCTATTTGATCAACGCTTCGTTCAGATTGCTCTATGTTCCGAGAAAACCGCTAAGTGAGAAGAAATCATATCGGCCTATTTCCCTATTGCCGGTTATCTCTAAAATATTTAAAAAAAACCTCTTTCCAAACGTCTACAACCCGTAATCGACGAAAAACGTCTCATTCCTTACCATCAGTTTGGATTTAGAATTAAACATTCTACAATTGACCAAGTCCACAAAATAACTGACGTGATTGAGAAAGCTCTGGAAGAAAAAAAGATTTGTTGTGGTGTATTTCTTGACGTCTCACAAGCTTTCGATAAGGTTTGGCACGAAGGCTTGGAATATAAATTGCAACGACTACTGTCACGGCAACTCTTTTTAATCTTACGATCGTACCTCACCGAGAGACTCTTTCATGTTAAGCACGGGAACGATTGCTCTGACTTCAAGGAGAGTGCAGCCGGAGTCCCGCAAGGAAGTGTCCTTGGGCCGCTTCTATATGTACTCTACACGCGTGACATCCCGCAAGAAGGAAACTGTGTCGTCGCCACGTTTGCGGACGATACGGCGATATTGACAACGGGAGATACTATTGAAGCAGCAACCGGAAAGCTTCAACAAGCTATTAATGAAGTCCACGCTTGGACGAATTCCTGGCATATTGTGCTGAACGAAAGCAAATCTACTCACGTCAACTTTACGTACAAAAAGTTGCCTGTATATCTAAACTCGGCTCAAATACCGTACGCAAACGAAGCAAAATATCTAGGGATGACTGTAGATGTCAAGCTCAAATGGAAATCGCACGTGAAAAAGAAACGCGACGAACTTCAAAACAAATACCGACAAATGTACTGGCTACTCGGAAAACATTCGAAGTTGAGCCTACATATTAAACTGCTTCTTCTTCTTCTTCCTTTTATCAGCGAGGCTATGATCCGAAAACAAGGGATCACAACCCTCCCACTTCACCGCATTTCTACTGATCCGCCTGTGGGGTTCGCCTATTTGACCTCAGAAAATATCGGCAAGCCTGCCGATGTTGGATCACTCGGTTACTGAGGCCAATGAAATGCCGATGTCGTCGCATTTGTCTGATCCAGGCGTTTATAGGCCTGCCTTTCCTACATCGCAATGTCTTTGGAACGTGCATTGATATTGCCTTTTTAACAGGGTTCAAATGATCTCTTCTTTGAACGTGGCAATACCAACTGAGCCGGTCACGCTCTATTTTTTGTACGATGGTTTCCTTGATGTGAAAGCTTCCACGGATCTTCGAACTTCTTATTCGATCAAGCTTTGTCACTCCTGCTGTCATGCGAAGCATCTTCATCTCAGCTGCCGTTAATTTACTCTCATACTTTTTGTACATCGTCCAACATTGTGAACCGTATGTGAGCGCTGGAAGCACAACTGCGGTGTAGAGTCTTCCTTTCAACTTAGGGGGCATTTTTCTGTCACAAAAGATAGCGGAATTTTCTCGCCACTTCATCCACCCTACGCTTACACGATGATTGATGTCGTCATCACAAGTTGCTTTGCTATTGATCATAGATCCCAGATATTTGAACTTTTCGCACTTGGGAAGCACTGTTCCATTCAAATAAATATCTGGAATAGGCCTGAGTGGATCAGAGAACGGGCAGCATAAGTACTCTGTCTTTTTTGAACTAATGCGATACCCATTTCCCTCCAGAGCGTCCACCCACACATCAAGTGCTCGTTGCAGGGATGTAGGATCCTCACTTATGATGGCTCCATCGTCAGCAAAGAATAACTGATGTACCTTGGGGTCCATCACTTTACCTTCAAGCAGATAATCAAGGACTGTAATAAAGAGCAAAGGACTTAAAACGCTTCCCTGGTGTACCCCGACTTTTTTCGGTTACTCCAGCGGGGCATCTTACTTTTGTCTTTACTCCTTCGTACATGTCCATAATCATCTGTACATAGGTTTCTGGAACCCCTCGATGTCTTAGCGCCACCCATATCAGATCTCGTGGTTGTCTGTCGAATGCCTTTTCAAAGTCAACCAATACAATATGCAAATCCCTTAAGGAATCACGATGTTTTTCCATTATGATCCTTATACTTTGGATTGCATCTGTGGTTGATTTACCCGAGACAAACCCGCACTGATCATCAGATAGCCGTATTATTTTTCGCAGTCGGCCACCTAATACCCGCTCAACGATCTTCATGGTGTGTGACATCAGCTTGATCGAACGGTAGTTATCACAGTTTCGCGTATCACCCTTCCCTTTGTATACAGGGAGAAGGTAACTTTCCCTCCATTCATTCGGCATTGGATCACCTCTCACGAATTTGGAGATGAGAATTCTGAGCCATCTGAACCCGATGTCTCCCATCTTTTTCCAGAACTCAGAGGGTATCTCATCTGGCCCAACCGCTTTTCGTTTTTTGGAGTATTTGACCGCCTCACTAACTTCTTCGACTGTAATGTCGGCTATTTCTTCACAGTTAGGGGTGGCTCTTGGAAAGTATAGCCGGGGAAACTGTTCATTTAAAAGCTCTTCACAATACTGCCGCCACCTCTGCAGAATTTTGTCGTCATCCACAAGAAGCTGGCCATGAGCATTGCTAATGAACTTTGGCGAACGAATCTCCTGAGCATTCCTCCTTCTTTGGGCGGCTATTTGGAAGATAGTGGCACTCTTGTTCATATTGTGTCTTCGCAGCTCCTGGATAGCCTGGTTTGCATCAGCAACCGGGGAAAATATTTTCTCCAGCTCCCGATACAGGCCCTCCGTACTCTCTACTTGAAGCTGAGCGCACTTCGTCTTCGCTTTTTTCTTGCAGCATCTGTATTCCATTTCGAGGCGAGCTTTTTCGTCACTATTATTAGAGGGGCACTTTGACCAAGCTTTGAAAGCCGCTTTCTTCTCATTTATCACTTTCTTAGCTTCATCACTCCACCACCATGTTTCTTTGGCGTGTTGATGGTGGTCTTTTGAAGCTCCTAGCAGTGATTTGGCCTTCTTTAAGCAAGTTCGCTGTAGGGAATCCCACATATTTTGTGCTCTGCATTCTTCATCCTCAGCTCCGATGATGGTGTGAGAGAGGTAATTTTTCATTACGAAAACAAAAGCCTCGCCTTTTTCTTTGTCTAGATTGTACCACTTGATTTTCTCAGAGACCCTTGTTTGTTTACTTTTCTTTGGTGTTTTCATAAAAATTTCTGTTAGCAGGAGACGGTGTTGACGAGCGATTGCCTCTCCCAGGATCACTTTGCAATCTTTTACCCGAGGCTTAGTGAAACTGCCTACCAAATGGTAGTCAATCTGAGTTTCATCTCCACCACTGTTGTAAGTGATCAGGTGTTGGCTTTGTTTGATGAACATGGTATTTAACACGATAAGACTGTGTGATTTGCACATGCTTAGGATGTCTTCACCAGGAAGGTTCCTGGTGCCATATCCTAGTCTTCCATGGCAGTCTTCATAGTCTTCGTTTGATTTCCCGACATGTCCATTCAAATCTCCTCCAACAAACAGAAATTCTTCCTTTGGGATGTTCTTAAGGAGATTGTGGAAATCTAGCCAAAATGCATCCTTATCTATCTGATTGCACCCATTGTGGGGAGCATATGCACTGACAATATTCCACACCTCTCCTTGTATTACTAGTTTGAGAGACATCAAACGGTCGCTGGACTTCGAAATGCTCAAGACATTTCCAAGTAGCTCTGCCGCAAGAATGATACCGATTCCGTTCCTAGCCTTTTCCGTTCCGTAGTAGAACATCTTGTAATCTTTTGTCCTAACGTCCAAGAAACGCGCCCGATTCCCGGTGTTTTTCCATTTCGTCTCTTGGACACACAAGATGTCCACCAGCCTTCTATTCATCATCTCTTCCAGCTCGTAACTTCGACCGGTCATGCTTCCAACGTTCCAACTCGCGACCCTTAAATTGCGTCCAAACTGTTTCATTATGTTGCTAGCCCCCGGAATCCGTATAGCTCTGAACCGAACATTTCTGCTCGGTCCAGGATCAGTACCATGCACAGCAGTGGTAGTGCCTGGCGGGGTAGTGCCTTTCCTTTTTGCAAGTATTATCATAATGATACAGTTTTGCAATACAATTTTTGCACCATATTGCGATGGTGTTTGTTGTTTGACACGTGCATGCTCCTGTTTTAGTATTGTTTGATCTTTCTTTTATGACACCGGTGATCTCCAGTGGTGTCAACCCACGGACTCGCATGCACACTTGTGGGAGGGTTTTTATGGTAGTATATGTGTCGCTAGGCTCACTTGGGTGTTATATTGCCTAGATCTGATTTGTCCCCTTAGTCGCCTTTTACGACAAGCGCTAGTTGTTGGGGGGGCGCTGCAGTGATATTCTTAACCCGTCCCTGCACGGGTTTACATAACAAACTGCTTATCTATAAGCAAGTGCTAAAGCCTGTGTGGACGTATGGTATACAACTATGGGGTTGTACCAAGAAAAGCAATAGAAACATCATACAAACTTTTGAAAATAAAGTTCTTAGAACGATCGTTAACGCACCGTGGTATGTACGTAACGAAGATATTCATCGAGATCTGGGAATTCCCAGCGTCGTCGAAGAGGTAACAAAATTTGCGCGTAAACACAAAGATCGTGTTCACGGCCATTGTAACCGTACTATCACACAACTACTTGACGCGAACAATACAATTCGTCGTCTTCAAAGGACAAAACCTTTTGACCTCGCGAAAATAAAACTCCTGGATAAGCACTGGCTTAGTTGTAGTATTAATTTTGAAGAGAGGTGTTGTTTTAGTGAGTAAAAATCTCACACTACCATAAGCACGCGCGGTCGGGCCTTATGGTGTCTTTGGAAGATTTTTCACCTGCTCTCGACCAAAAAAAATAAATCTCAGGAATAGACTCTTCCGTGTTAGACATGGAATCCAATACCCCGAGCTCAAAGAAATTTCGGCCTGCGTATCGCAAGGAAGAGTCCTTGAGCCGCTTCTCTATTTGTTATATACACGTGATATACCGGAAGAAGATGGCAATATCCTTGCTACATTTGCCGATGACGCCGCTATCTTAGCAGTAGGTAAAACAATCGAAGAAACGACTGCAAAACTGCAAAACGCACTGATTAATGTAAATGGATGGATGAGGGACTGGCGGATCGCCCTCAACGAATATAAGAAAACTAATGACTTGTCAGTTTTTCTAAACTCAGCCTTAATACCTTTTGCAGACGAAGCCAAATACCTGGGAATGACACTCGACGCAAGGTTGAAATGGAATTCGCACGTGAAAATGAAACGTAAAGAACTCGAAATCAAATATAGCGAAATGTACTGGTTACTCGGAAAACATTCCCAGCTCAGTACTGAGAACAAACTGCTTTTATACAAGCAAGTGCTAAAGCCGGTGTGGACCTACGGTATACAACGTTGGGGTTGTACCAAGAAAGTGAATGCAAATATCTAACAAATTTTTCAAAATAAAGTGCTAAGAGAAATTGTCCAAGCGCCGTGAAATAGTAGAGACGACGATATCCACATTGATCTCGGAGTTTCGGCAATCGAAACTGAAACTAGAAGCTTCGCGACAAAGCATAGAAACTGACTCATCGGACATGTCAACAATACAGTCCTACAAATTTTGGATGAGAGCAATTTATTGCGCCGACTACAAAGGACGAAACCTCGACTTAGCGAGATAATGATTAAACGCGTCTAGTTTGCGGAACTTTCAGTGGAAAGTAACCTGCCAAACGTTTTTATTTCGTGATAGAAAAATTGCTTGATAAGTCATTACTTAGTTGCGATATCTAACAAAAAAAAAGAAAAATATAATAATAAATCCGGGTTGGAGGGTTCTCGGTCTACTCGGGATATCTTCCCTCGCAACAATCTCGAGCTTAGCACCTGGTCATATAGTTTATATAGGTCGTATGACCTTTGGTTTTCACACGCGATTAGCTTAACGTCGCCCTGGTGCCATCCGCCATCGCAGCATCTAGGATTAAGACCTGGATTCTCCTTCATTATGTCCAGGAACATTGAAAGTATCCGTGAAGGAACCAACTTCCATTTTTCAGCGATTGATCCGTCTGCATCACTTTTGTCGTTGACCGCCAGCACTAATTTGCCCTTAAGGACGTCGCTGTAGGACTCCAATGTAACGGTGGATGGCCTGCAAGAGGTACTGGTATTGTGTATGTACCTTGGCAATTTGGGATCCGACACGGATTCCTTCAACGATCGCTGTCGCTTTGACGTGGAGTCGCTGCTAGTCCCAGATTTGTCTTCACTGGCGATCTTTTTAGCCCATTCTACACGGGCGTTCACCTTTTCTGTTCTTTTGCACTCCGGTATATTGCCAAAGGGCTGCAGAATCTGTCAGGCTGTGCGGCGATCTTTATATGCCTGCTTAGCGGGGGCAAGGATACGCCTTGTTCCCGAAGAGTTCCTAGTGGAAAGTGTCCATGTCCAGGCAGAATGAATATTCGAACTACTTAATTACACAGTACAACTACGACAGTCCGCCAATTATGCTTGTCGCATAATTGGCGTTAAATCGAACAAGCGTTAGTGTTACAAATTCTACTTGCCACGCTGTACACGTCTGCAATCGTTAAGGTGCCCTTTAGAACTTTGAAGAGGATGAAGAGTTAGCTACGATAAATGGTAACTAAGCAAGGTACACGACAATTCGGAATAGCAACCAAAACCCTTCCGAGCGGAAAAACGACTATGGTTAGCATTTATCTAACCACTGAACTAAAAGAAGGGTTTCTGCCTGGAGTCTTAAGAATGGCATTTACTGCAAAATTTTATTTTCAGTCCTATTGTGTCCTGGACTAAAGAATAAAAACAGAAAATCTATGGATTTAAGACGGTGTTTGACTGTTTATCTATCAGTCCATCATATCCTTCTAACTTTCGAACTGTTGGACCTAGAGAGAAAGCTACTTCGACAAATTCAATTAATATCAAATTTAATTTTAAATAAAGTTCATTCAAACTTTTTTTAGGGGGAGGAGAGCATTAGTTTCGAGTTACTGAAATCTGCAACCTCCCATTTATTTAGACGTGTGGTTAACTTAATAATTTACAAACCCATCGTGTTTTGGACACTAATTGTTAAACTGTTTCTCGTTCTCATGCATGATTAAGTTCTCAATTATATAATTAATTTTACACATTTAGCAATCAGCCAGTAAGGACTATGTACCTAAAAGCACCAAAACGCTAAATTACCCTTAATAAATTTTGCATTGAATTGTAAATGAATCCTGCAGACCGGGTAGCTTCAGTATTCGAAATTCAAATTTTTGTTCACTTTGTACCAGGAAAACAAATTAAAATGATTCCAAACAAAAGTGGAGTTTTTTGAAAATGAATTAACTGCAGTCGATAGCAATCAATCATTTATGAAATTCAATTGTGATGCACGGGTATTATGCATGTAAATGCGATTGCAAACTGGTTTGAGCTGAGGATAGAATATGATTGTACTTGTACGAGTAGGTAGGAATACATCAAATATTTTCAATTTCCAGTGGGATTATGTCTATGTCATGTGCAGGCTGATTACATTTTGTGATGCGATTTAAATGTTTTTAAGATTATATCTATGTATATCAGAAAAATGTCGTCTCTTCTATAAATGCAAAACACTTACATTCTGGAAATAGATTTAAGCAAAACCTTTAAACAGATTACCACACTATTTCTTACGCCCAGCGGGGTACTATTGTTCTCTAAGTAGTTCTGTAACATAAAAACGATCAGGGGCAGACGATTTCAGAGACGTTCTGCGAAATTTTCTTTTCATGTGGCCTAACTCGAACTGCTCCAAGTCGTCCTCGTAATTACGAAAGTATTCGGCAAATGCGTGTGACCTGTTACTCACAAAAAATATCTCAATTTTATTGGAAATGCATACTTATGAACGTTATACTTTGTTGGCTGTCGGGAGTGAAAATATGACTTGTACGTACATAAAAAGGATTAAGATTAGATTAGATTAGATTAGATTTTATTAGTGAATTCACTTAATTAACATGCATATATAAATGTAATACAAAATCATTTAAGCACAGCTTTGCCGTCTGCCTGGTTGACAAATTCAAAAGAATATAATACAATAATAATAATAATAACAATTCTTTAAGTGATTTTTTAAATTTCTTCATATAATCAAAAATATTAAACTGAATTAATTATTTATTTAAATTAAATCAATTAAGGCATGTAACTGAATCTTTAAAAGTTTCCACTGTTAATCCTGTCACGATATGCTAACGATATTTTGCAAAAATTGTAGAGTTTCGGTACATTTAACTCATTGAGGAGGGCCATAACTTGGCCATCTGATTAGAAGTAGCTGCCTAAAAAGTGTTTTCTTGTTTCCCGTAAAGTTGGACATCTCCCAACAAAATGAAAAACGTCTTCTCTCTCTGCTAAATTGCATAAACTGCATACTATTGGCAGGTCCTCTCTGTGGGGCATGTAATTTAAACGAATTAGTTCTCCTCGCAGCTTCAATATCATAGATATTTCATTCACGCTGTGCTCATCGCAAAAGTAGTTTATATGCAGGGAACTGTGATTTAGTCGGCTGTAAATTAATCTGTGAAGTGATCCAGCTGCATCCGCTTCAAAGCTCAACCTGTATCGTTCGTCAACTCTGGCGATGAGTTGGTATAGCGTAGCTTTCCAGTTTCTGTAATTCGCGATGTTTAAATTCAGTTCCATACCGCATCCATTAGCTAATTCCATCCACTCGTGGTACCAACTTGTCTTTTCCGTAATTGCTTTGAGAGCTACTTTCTTCGGGAGTCGGTCATTCGGCATATTTAAAACTCTTATGATAAAATCTACTTGTAGTTTTAACGTCTTTATAAACAGTGGTGACAAACCCGTCTCTAGCATTATCATGTAGTTGGGTGTGCTGGGTGGGAGGTGGAACGCTCTTTTGACAAAGTATCTTAAAAGTTTCTCAACCGTATCATAATGTTTGCAACCCCAAACTTGCGCGGCGTAGAACAAAATTGCTTCAGATACTGCTGTAAATACCTTGTACTTGCTACTGTGGGCCACATACTTGTTGACAAAGCACCTTTTCCAAGTCATATTAATAGCAGTTTTGGCTGTTTTGAGCTTTTCGGTTAAGTGCTTCTCCATACTCAAGCTTTTCGTAAAATGAACTCCGAGATACTTGTACTCCTTAACAATTTCTAGGCCTCTGCCGTCATAGTACCATTTTTCGTTAGCGCAATACCTTCCTCCACCTCTTTTAAAAATCATCACCTTTGACTTTTCCAAGTTTACCACAAGATTCCATAATGTGCAATATTCATGTAGCCGATTTATCATGAGTTGGAGTGTTTGAGGTGAATAAGAAAGTAATACTATGTCATCAGCGAAGAGAAGAGTTTTGATGTTGACCCCTACATACTCTATACCTCCGGGCAAACAATCGATAATGTCCTCAATGAAGAGGGCAAATAAGGTTGGACTAAGTGCGCATCCTTGTCTTACACCTGATTTCGACTGGAACCACTCTGACTTCTCATCTCCATTCCACACTGCTGCATGTGTGTCATCGTACAGGTTGTGTATAACTCGGCCAAATTTGTGAGATAACCCCATTCCATACAGTTTGTATAACAGCGCACTGCGGTCAATTGTGTCGAAGGCTGCCTTGCAATCGACAAAAAAAGCATATAATTTTTTTCCACGTAAAAGGAAGGACTCCGCAAAACTATATAATACGAATACATGGTCTATGGTGGAGTATCCGGATCTGAAACCTGCCTGGTACTCCTTCATTAGATTATTGACGCCAATCCACTCAGTTAGTCGTTTCTGCAAGACTGCTGTAAATATTTTGTAGGATCCGTTGAGAATTGAAATGCCCCTATAATTTGCCGGGTCAGTTTTGCAACCTTTTTTAAAGATGGGGAAAATTAGGGCCTCCTTAAACTGCTGTGGTATCAGCCCACTTATCAGAACATTGTTAAAAACGTTCGCTAGTTTGGTGACCAGTTGTGATGTTCCATATTTGAAAAACTCGACTGGAATCCTATCAGTTCCTGATGCTTTCTTATCTTTTAGATGGCTTAGCGCTTCGACTACTTCCGTGATGGTGATATCTGAGTCCAGTATTTCATTTCTAAAACCAGGTACAGCATATTGAAATTGATGTCTCTCAAGCCTCGGGTTCAACAACTCATTGAAATGTGTAAGCAAAATACTTGAGCTGAGCTCTGCGCTTATTGTGTACTTTTTCCCATTGAGTTTTGCAGCCAATTTCCAGAATTCTCTTGAATTATTACATCGCCCCAGATTTAATGCTACAGCTTCATAGTACGACTGTTTTTTTCTTCTACACACTGACTTGTATCTGCTATTTGCTTCAATATACAGCTCCTTAAAACGTCCCTCTGACGAATTGCGTAACGAGCTCAGCCACGCAAATGATAATTGTCGCGCTCTTCGACACTCACTATCGAACCACGGCTCCATAAACTGCTTCTCATTATCTCTCCTTTTCCTAGGCGGTAAGTACGATGCTTTGATGGCTTCTTCAATTTCCGTAAGACTTGGATCCTGTTGTACTTGTAATAACAAGTCAAGCTTTCCTCTGTATACAGCTGCAACGTCAACTCTCCATACTAATTTGGGACTGAGCATCAATTTCCTCCTTTCTTCATTATCTGCTTTTTCAGTCTCAAATGTTACATAAATTGGAAGATGATCCGAATACGGAACTTGCCCTACCTCGAAGTCAACAACATATGAATTCCAATCACCTCCAATAAGACTGTAGTCTATAACCGACGTTCCTTGCAATCCCACGAAGGTAAGCTCCCCATCTGTATCTGAATTACTTGTTCCGTTTTGAATTCTAAGTCCAAATGAATTGCAGCATTCTAATAATTTGACTCCTCTGCTGTTAAGCACCTTGTCCTTAGATTCACGATTAATGCCAGCGCTGATATTTTCTGCTTCTACTTCTTTTCCAATTCTTGCATTTAGGTCGCCTATTACTAAGATGTTCGGATTATCGCAGTTTATCAAACTCTCATTAGGCTTCTCAAAATCGTTCTCCCAGTGATTATAATTGACATACGTTGGAAATATGAGAAAACTCTTGTTGTTAAAACGCAGGTTTAAATAAGGAAGTTCCTCTGATGTTCTAAACTCACAAATTACATCCTTAAGATCCTTTTTGTACACGAAAAAACAGCCTCCACTAGGTCTTCCCCTTGTATGCATTCTAGTCGCTGGTATCCATTTAAATTCAAAGTTTGCAAATTTATTCTCATAATATGAATAATTAATTTCCGCTACGAAAGTTTCAAATGGGAATACGAATTCAAATTGATTAATATAGTTATAAAACTCTACATACATGGATTTGTTACTTAAGCCTGATATATTATATGATAAAATTCTAAATTTAATAATGTTAGCTTTTATATTTCTTACTTTTTTACTATAAACTTCACAGACGGCACTAGTATTAAAAATAATGTTTTTTGTTTCCCCTAACAGTTTGGAAGCTACTGTTGATCACTCCACTTGTGCTGTCACCATTAGGATCTATCCTCTCAACTGTCACTGGCACACTCGGCTTGTCATTAAGCAACTGTTGAAGTACCTTCATTCCGTCTTCTCCGTCACATGTCAGATTGTTACTCCTGTCAAAATAGAATGTTTTTCCTTCGACTAGAAGGTTTAGCCCTCGAATTTGTGTGTTTATGATTTTGTTTTTTCCGTAAATATCGGCTTTTAATTTCATTAGTCGGTTCCTTTTTTCACGTGCTGCCGCTGGGTAATCCCTATGCATGGATATGCCAGTTTTGCGTAATTTAATTGTTGCTTTTAATACGCGCCCAACATCTTCTGCATTATGCATTTCAACAATGACGTTAGCGATTTTCTTGTCCCTTGAAAGAATTGTGCGTGTTTTTGCGATTGCACTGGTATTCGACGTATCCAGCAATTCCAAACAGAGTGCTTTGGCTTTATCCGACGCATTAATCCCATCCTCAGTTGGTAGATGAACAATAATATTTTTCTCGTTTACTTTTTTCTCTAAATTCTCCACTTGCCGCTCCAGTGTAATACATCGAGACTCCATTTCTCCCAGTTTTGTCTGCAACAATTTGTTGCTCTGCTGCAATGATTGAATCTCAGCGTTAATTCCCTCCATGTCCGCTTTTGTAGCCATATTTTTTAATTTTTCATCGAATATGGTGGTCATCGTATTTTCAATTAAATTTTTTAGATCGTTAACAGGCATGTTTACAACCTTACTTGATGAGGTTTCAGGTGACATTTCCGATAAGCGTCTTTTAGCTTTAGGCGATTTTGCGGTGCATTGAGTTGTGTTAACTGAAGACCGTTGCATTTTATCGCTGTCGTTTGTACTTTTTAAGACTAGTCTAGCACTTAAGGACTCACCTTGATCTTATTCTGTGCAAGTTTTAAGCTGTTACAAAATGATCGAAATATTGTTCTTATGGTTTTGTACTTTAAAGAAACAAATTTAAACCAGAAAATCACGGAGCACATAAAAACTACTTACTCTCAGCTTAAACCAGTGTTGCCAACCCAAAAAAAGGATATAAAAAGGATATACTGGTTAATAACAAATTGCCATCTTCGAGGTATTTAGGGAAACAAGAAACTGAGTTTCTTTACCAAAACGCGCTAGAAAATATGGGTACGGAAACCAACAAAGTACGAGTAGTCTAGTTCGATATTTCCTCTCGCTTTTTTTTCCATTTAATTTCTACGTGAAAATATACAGATACTTTGAGTTTTGCAGAGTGCCGGTAGAAGAAGAGACCCCTTCGACCACGAATTGTAGGTATCTCATTATGAGCTACCTTCTTATGTAATAAACAAAAAATGTCGATACATCGAAAAGGCGTACTTGTTTCGATATATCAATACATCAAGCCGATATTTCAAAATCTGATACAGGGATATATCGATACTGAAAACCAACTAGACTAGCTACCTTCTTATGTAATAAACAAAAAATGTCGATACATCGAAAAGGCGTACTTGTTTCGATATATCAATACATCAAGCCGATATTTCAAAATCTGATACAGGGATATATCGATACTGAAAACCAACTAGGTATCTAATGGCAATACTTTGTAAAGGGGGGGGTTTAGTCTGATGTATTCGACTAGTGCATGTTTGCATTTTCCTGCTCAGCATTTATTGTATTTCGCCGGTCTGATTCTTTCCTTTCTCTTTCCTTCTCTTGGGCGGGTATTTTGAAGATAGTGGCGATCTTGTTCATATTGTGTCTTCCCAACTCCTGGATAGCCTGGTTTGCATCAGCAACGGGGGAAGATATTTTCTCCAGCTCCCGATACAGGCCCTCTGTACTCTCTGCTTGAAGCTGGGCGCACTTCTTCTTCGCTTTTTTCTTGCAGCATCTGTATTCTATTTCAAGGCGAACTTTTTCGTCATTATTATTAGAGGGGCACTTTGACCAAGCTTTGAAAGCCGCTTTGTTCTCATTTATCACGTTCTTAGCTTCATCACTCCACCACCATGTTTCTTTGGCGTGTTGATGGTGGTCTTTTGAAGCTCCTAGCAGTGATTTGGCCTTCTTTAAGCAAGTTCGCTAGTGAACTAACGATGAGCGTATGCTGAGTCTGACGATATATGTGCAGGTCTGAGTGTACCTGCGTAAGCACATCTGGGTGAACTTCAGCGCACATATGTTTAACCGGACGAGGCATCTCTTGTTGACCTGATTTGCTGAAATATGCGTCTCAGAAGTCTAGCAAGAGCTCCTCAGAAGGAGGACGTGCGGCGGATGAATTCTCTCGATGGAATCAACGGTGACGTCTACAGACCAGCGGATACCTTACCGGAGCTCCTTCAACATATTTGAAGCTGAGGTCTGTAAGGATTTTCAATACTACGTCAGGGTATTGAAAAAGAGATGGTGGCGGATGAACCCTTAATGGGCCAACGGCAGCGCTCATATCCCTGAAGTGGGTTACTAACATCGGTGCATCCGGCCTCTTGTCCTAGGGGTAAAAAAAAAAAGGATCTGGCCCTCCAGGTTGGGGGTTGTGCCGTCGGGTTAACTTCCCTACCACGTAAAAAACCTTTGGTTACGAAGCAACGAACAGCCTCGGATACGGATGATCTTACTGTTGACGACCCATGCAAACGTAAAAAGGACAATGATCTCCGTGTCTGCACATGGAATGTTAGGTCCCTCTACAAACCACGTGCAGCCGAACAATTTGCGGAGGCCCTAGAGTGTCTCAAAGCAGACCTTACCGCCATCCAAGAAGTGCGATGGGATGGGCCGGGCAAAAGGAGTATGAAAAACTACGACATCTACTACGGCTATTGCTACAGACAGAAAGGACAGCGTCTATTCGGGTGCGGATTTGTCATTGGAGGCAGATTTAGGCAAGAAGTCTTGAGTTTCCGGCATGTGAACGAGCGCCTTAGGACTATCCGTATCAAGGCTAAATTTGCCAACATTAGCCTAATATGCGTTCACGCCCCTCACGAGGAGAAGGACGACGCGTCAAAGGATGACTTCTACCAGCTCTTGGACAAGACGTATGAGCAATGCCCTAACCACGACGTTAAAATTATCCTAGGTGATTTTAACGCAAAGCTAGGAAGAGAGGACGTCTTTAGTAGCGTGGTCGGAAAGCACAGCCTGCACGACATCACATCCGACAACGGACTCAGGCTAATCGACTTTGCAGCGGGGCGAAACTTTGTTGTCGCTAGTACGCGGTTCCCATGTCTCGACATTCACAAAGGAACATGGCTCTCCTTTGATCGAAAAACTATCAACCAAATCGTTCACATTGCGATCGACGCAAGGCACTCTTCCAGTATTCTGGGTGTCCGGACTTTCAGAGGAGCCAACGTGGACTCGGATCACTACCTAGTTGTAGCCAAAGTAGGGATGCGGGTATCCACAACAGAGCGAAATCAACGAAATGCTGTGAGGAAATTTGACGTCGAAAAGCTACAATCGCAAGAGACCGCCAGAACCTTTGCCGATCGTGTCTCTTCTAATCTCAATCTAAGTCCTATGCCGCCAGCAGCAAATGCGGAAGACCAGTGGCAACGTTGCCAAAAAGCCATCAGAGATGCCGCCTCTGATGTACTGGGTTTCTCTCGGCCACCACAACGAAACCTCTGGTTGGATGAGGAATGCCGGCAAGCACATGCAGCAAAACAAGAGGCGTACAAAGCGGCGCTGCATAGAAGGACTAGAGCTGCTTACGAGCCCTACGTGCGCAGGAGAAAAGAGGAACATCGACTTCTCAGAAAGAAGAAAAAAGAGCATGAGAAGCGAAAAATTTACCAAAGGGTAAAAAGAACATGCCAGGGTTTCAAAGCCAGAACAGAAGCCTGCAGGGACGAATATGGCAACCTATTAGTAGAATCGCAGGATATGGAAGGAACACTTCTGCAGACTGTTAAACGGCGATGATGATCAATATTCCGCTGTCAGGCAGAATGAGCCATTCAACAGTGACGATGGCAGTCAAAATTCCCGTCAACCCGATCAGAATGAAGTGAGGATAGTGATATCTAAACTCAAATCCAACAAAGCTGCTGGAGCCGACGGCCTTGCCGCTGAACTTTTCAAGGCAGGAGGAGATGAGTTGGTAAGGAGCATGCACCAGCTCATCTGTAAAATCTGGTCGTACGAAAGTATGCCCGATGAATGGAAGCTCAGCATCGTTTGCCCGATCCTGAAGAAAGGAAACCCTCTGAACTACGCCAATTACAGAGGTATAAGTCTCCTCAACATCGCATATAAGATCCTGTCTGCCGTATTATTTGAACGCCTAAAACCGATCGTCAACAACCTGATAGGTCCTTATCAGTGCGGTTTCAGGCCGGGAAAGTCCACCATTGACCAAATATTCACACTACCGCAGGTCTTGGAAAAAACCCATGAATATAAAATCGATACGCACCATCTTTTCATCGATTTCAAAGTTACCTATGATAGCGTGTATAGAGACGTTATACAGAGCCATGTCTAGTCTTGGGATCCATGCCAAGCTCGTCCGTTTGTGCAGAATGACGATGGAGAACTCTCGCTGCTCCATCGAAGTCGGTAAGAACATCACCGAACCGTTCGATGTCAGGAAAGGTCTTAGACAAGGCGACGCGCTATCATGCGATCTTTTTAATATAGTACTTGAGAGAATTGTACGAAACTCACAAGCCAACCCCGGAGGTACAATCTTCTTCAAGTCTGTACAACTACTCGCTTCTGCCGATGACATTGACATAATCGGAAGAACTCAGCGGGCCGTCAATGGGGCATTTACGAGTATTGATAACGAGGCAGCAAAGATGGGTCTAGCGGTCAATGAAAGCAAAATAAAATATATGCTGTCTACAAAAAAGGACACCCAACATCGGCGTCTTGGACAGAACGCCACAATAGACAGATATAATTTTGAGGTAGTAAAGGATTTTGTCTACCTAGGCTCTATGGTCAACTCCGCAAATGACATCAGTAGGGAGATCACACGGAGAATTACTCTTGCCAATCGTTGTTGTGGGCGCCGTGGCGTAAGTGGTTAGTGTGTCGGATCACTACGCATGAGGTTCCAAGTTCGAATCCCAGAAAACACCAAAAAGTTTTTTCACGGTCCCACCTCTCGCGAGCGTCTGACAACATCCGAGAGTATTGTTGTCACGAAAAAGGTTCTCAAATCGCTATACGGCCTGTACAAGGACATCGACTTAGCCAGAAAAGTTCAGATACAGCGACTAAGATGGCTGGGTCATTTAGAGCGGATGGAGCCCAACCTTCCCGCTAAGAAAGTCTTCGAATCCACCCCGGACGGACGGCGCAGTTGAGGACGACCTCGCGGTAGGTGGCGCAAACAAGTGGAGGGGGACCTCCACCAACTTGGCGTGCGCAACTGGAGGCAGCTGGCTCGTAACCGTGCTGGCTGGAGAGGTTTGTTGGTTGAGGCCCAGGTCCACACCAGACTGTAGCGCCATCTAAGTAAGTAAGCAAGATCGCTGTAGAGAATCCCACATATTTTGTGCTCTGCACTCTTCATCCTCAGCTCCGTTGATAGTGTGAGAGAGGTAACTTTCCATTACGAAAACAAAAGCCTCGTCTTTTTCTTTGTCCAGATTGTACCACTTGATTTTCTCAGAGACCCTTGTTTGTTTACTTTTCCTTGGTGTTTTCATAAAAATTTCTGTTAGCAGGAGACGGTGTTGCCGAGCGATCGTCTCTCCAAGGATCACTTTGCAATCTTTTACCCGAGGCTTCATGAAGCTGCCTACCAAATGGTAGTCAATCTGAGTTTCATCTCCACCACTGCTGTAAGTGATCAGGTGTTGGCTTTGTTTGATGAACATGGTATTTAACACGATAAGACCGTGTGATTTGCACATGCTTAGGATGTCTTCACCAGGAAGGTTCCCGGTGCCATATCCTAGTCCTCCAAGGCAGTCTTCATAGTCGTCGTTCGACTTCCCGACAAGTCCATTCAAATCTCCTCCAACAAACAGAAACTCTTCCTTTGGGATGTTCTTAAGGAGATTGTGGAAATCTAGCCAAAATGAATTTTTATCTCTCTGATTGCACCCATTTTGGGGAGCATATGCACTGACAATAGTCCACACCTCTCCTTGTATTACTAGTTTGAGAGACATCAAACGGTCGCTGGACTTCGAAATGCTCAAGACGTTTCCAAGTAGCTCTGCCGCAAGGATGATACCGATTTCCGTTCCGTAGTAGAACATCTTGTAATCTTTTGTCCTAACGTCCAAGAAACGCGCCTGATTTCCGGTGTTTTTCCATTTCGTTTCTTGGACACACAAGATGTCATCAGGATAGGATTTCATCAATCCTATTTATTAGAAAACACTTTTAAGCCATTTGATGGAGAAACATTGGTAGACGATTTTACTGGTACGACTACGACATCTGACAACCTTAGAATAAAAAGTGTGTCATTTATAGAACTTTGCCAGGCAATAAAAAACCTGAAAAATAATAAAGCTCTTGGCTATGATTTAATAACCGGACAAATCATCAAGGAATTACCAAAAAAGGCACTATTAAAATTGCTTTATTTAATAAATGCTTCTATTAGATTATTATACGTTCCAAATCAATGGAAAGTCGCAGAAGTCATAATGGTTCCGAAACCGGGGAAATCTCCAAATGACAAAAAATCGTACAGACGGATATCGCTACTACCAATAATATCGAAGATATTTGAAAAACTCCTACTGAAACGGATTCTTCCGGTCATTGAAGAGAGACGCCTAATACCTGTCCACCAATTCGGGTTCAGAATCAAGTATTCCACAATTGACCAGGTTTATAGAATAACCGACGAAATTGAAAAAGCCCTTGAGGAGAAAAAGATTTATTCTAGCGCTTTTCTTGACATATCTCAAACCATCGGCAGGGTTTGGCACGATGGATTGAATTATAAGCTAAGACGAATCCTTCCGGAGCAACTTCATAAGATCTTAGAATCATACCTTAAAAACAGACTTTTTCGTGTCAAGCACGGAACTGAATATTCTGATTTTAAAGAAATCGCCGCCGGAGTTCCGCAAGGAAGTGTCCTTGGGCCAATCTTATTCTTGCTGTACACTCGGGACATACCACAAACTGAAGGCACTATTGTAGCTACGTTCGCGGACGATACGGCTATTCTGGCAACGGAAAGTTCAATCGAGTCAGCAACCATAAAACTCCAACGAGCCTTGGATAAAATCTGTGAGTGGACAAAAACTTGGCGCATTGTTCTTAACGAGACCAAATCGACGCATGTTAACTTCACTTACAAGAAAATAATCAACCTTCCCGTTTTCATTAACTCGGTACAAATACCGCATGCAAACGAAGCTAAATATCTGGGAATGACACTAGACGCGAAACTTAATTGGAAACCTCACTTTAAAAAGAAACGTGACGAAGTCGAAAATCGACTTAGAGAAATGTATTGGCTAATTGGAAGATATTCCGAACTAAGCGTATATAACAAACTGCTTCTGTATAAGCAAGTGCTTAAACCTGTGTGAACGTACGGTATACAACTCTGGGGTTGTACCAAACCAAGCAATAGGAATCTCATACAATCACTCCAAAATAAAATTATAAGAATAATCGTGAACGCTCCCTGGTATATCAGAAACAATGATATCCACAGAGACTTAGGGATAGCTACCGTGGAGGACGAAATAAAAAACTTCGACCGCAAGCTTCGTATTCGTCTTCATGGCCATTGCAACTGTGCCATACTCCAAACTTTGTATGTGACAAATCTTACTCGGCGCGTAAGATTCAAAGAACGAAACCGTTCGAATTAGCGCAATAAGACAAAAAGCCGCATGTCATGACGGTTTCAGCAGGTGCTTTTATTGAAAATCTACCTGCTTCACGCGAATATTCTCTTCTGAAGCTTAAACTACTTGATAAGGTCTAACTAAGTCGTAGTAAACAAAACGAAGGGAAGCGTGTTTTTAGTCAGCAGGAATCTGACACTACTATGAGTACACGGTCTCATAGTGTCTCATGAAGATTTTCACCTACCCACGAAAGAAAAAAAAATAATATCCTATTTTTTATAATTTCTAATAAAAATTTTGAAGAAAATGATATCTTAGAAAAGCTGGGGTATGGGATGGGGTATAAGAAAATGCTGGGTGAACCTGGAAATTATTTGCTTGATAACATGTACAATGTTTTTCTGCAAACTATTAAATATTCTGCTTTTTTATGAGTTTGGCTTTTTTTTTGTTACATCAATTCTTTAGAGCTTACAAAACTATATATAATACCAAATAAAAACATATTTCTTTGCGGAAGCGTAATTCCACTTTAAAATGTTCATCATAATATTGTAGTTAGAATCCAGCCTTTTATTTAGTCCGTTAAATGTTGTGGCAAATGTCCTCAGATGCACATCACTTTATGACGGTTGCATTGAATTTGCAGTTGGTCTGCCGCACTTTACTTCAAGGAGTAGCAAAGCTCGAAATGATTTGTAAATGCGGTGCAACATAAACCCATCCATTCACTATAGCGCCATAATTGAAGTGCCTACTGTGTATTCAGAAAAAAATCCCCCCTGATATGCAATTCTGCCAGTGTTTGTGCTGAACGGTTTTTTAATTATACTTTCAATAAAATACATACAGAAAAATTGCAATCCTCCTGAAACGAAACGCATGGTACCCTGTCCCTTCTGGTAAAAATATGGGTAACCCTACATATTGTATGGATGAATTGTAGAGGAAGTGGATCGCTAAATATTTTCTTAATACAATTTTCAATGATTTCTAACAAAAACTATTGATTTTTTTGAAAAGGTCTGTGAGACGGTTTAAAAAAAATGTATACTTGTACTACTTTGGATTCTAAAAGGCCTATGTCTTCAAAATTGAATACCGAAAAACTGGTGACTTTCGAACAGACAGATGGATGGATGCACCTAGCTCAATCGACTCGATTGTTGGGACTGTTAAATATACGTATAAGTACGCGTATGTGTATTTATATATACTCGTACGTTTAAGCAGCAATTCCACGATTTCAAATTAAAAAAAAAAGGATCAAATTAAATTTGAAAACAACCCGATGATTTAAGATGCAAAAAACGAATTGTAATTTTAAGTTAAAATGCTTAATAGTATGCATGCACATATATATTTCGTATATGCATTATAAAAATTGATCTGTTTTAATAATTTCTCTGGGTTAAAAAGTATGTATCAATCCTAATATACCCTATGAGAGAGAGTATACAAATTACTGTCTGCACCTTATCTCGACATTCTGCTGTTGTTTGAACCCGTTTCGTTATTTTTCCTCCATCGACATCATAAAAAAGAGGATGGTCCACAGGGAACTCTTCAGTTAGTCTGGTCTGTTGGAAATGATTTAAACCCCAAAAAAAATCACTTTTATTGATGTTTCGTAGTTGGAAATGGATATTATGTTTTTTTTTTCTTTCTCTTTTTTGTACATAAAGTATAAAGTTCTAAAGTATCAAAGGTCATAGGATTTTTTAATTACTCGTACAGTATGAGCACTGAGAAGTACATTATATACATATTTCATCCATTAAACATTCAAGTTGTCTATTTTTCCTACCAAAACGCCAAGGGCTATGTTGGAGAGCTTTTGGATTTTCACTCTGAAAACTAATATATGAACTCTGAAGTACCCCGCAAAAGTACTCATCACACATTCAATTAAGGAACCTAAGTTTTAGTAGCGACCATGAACAGAAAGGTCTGTACAAACTATGTGAGCCTTTTCAACAGAGATCTTTGTAAGGTTATGCGGGGTCAATGTAAGTTTTGTCTAAAAGCAGTATAATGGCTTGCGGAATACAAAACATAGAAAAAGTTGAAAGTATTTGCGTAAATGTTCATAGTTTCATTATTTAGGTAAACACCACTGGGAAGTTTGAAAGTAATAACTTAGCCGACCAGTTAGCAAATACCTTGCCCTGCTTTTATTATAATTGTATAAGCTGTTTTAAATATGTGAATGAGATTTAATTAACAGATGGTACTAAATAGAATTTTGATGGCCTGGCGATTTTAAAACAGGTGTGGCTGTGTTCAGGATTTCCTCCACCTACGAATTTATCTATTTCTGCCTTAAAATCTTGACTCATTGGGTGTGTGCGACAATTTTTTCTCTACTGGTTTTGTTTACTGTACCTTCTTGACGTATTGTATGGTTTAGAGCCAAAACAGACACGACAGAAACCGCTTTCCGGAGAGGGTCGATGTAACATACACCTCAGTTTGAAGGCAGAAGTCGAAGAAGTAATATACACAATACACACAAACACGCATTACACAATACACACGTCCTAAACGCGCAGTTTTCGCAAAGCAACTGAACACTCTCTAGGCATGATAAAGAAATAGAACCGCGGGCATATCGGGCAGAAAACGCACCGGTCTATTTTCCGGGGGTTGAGTTGCAGTTTGTTAAAGCGCACGGCTAGGTGTAAACGGATATAGAGACAGTAGTGTAAATAAAAACCGCGCGATTCTACCTTATGCAAAATTTTAAGTATAGAATAATACATATTTTCATACATATACCATGTATGAATTGCACTTTATTGTCTTTTAGAAGATATTGGGTTTAAATACTCGTATAAAATTTATTTTCAGGGATTCTGTACATACTCGTGTTCTTCTGAAACCCTATTCCAAAGTATATGCCTGGAAGTAATCTGAGGTATGTATCATACCGTTTTTTTGGTGGGCAAAAATCCTCTTCTGTAGTCCTCCCCGTGGGCGCCCGCTGGAAATGGCTAATCCTAGTTCGCTAGGTTAGTGTCAGACAAGACTAACACGCATGCATCAATCGTGCGCAGTGGTCATCGAGAATGAGGTACCAACAGATACCTGACTCCCTGGTGGTGTGAGCTTTAGAACCGTGCCGAGGGATGGAAGACTGGGGGTTAAACCAGTCCTAACGAGCTCCTGTGGGCGCCTTGGTAGGGCTCACAGTAAGTTGTGCCTTGTCTTAGCATGTCGGTAGACTAAGATCGACCAGTTGTTCCGTGCTTACTCGTGGGAACCAAAATGAACGGAAATCTAAACAAAAAAACAAAAACAAAAATACAAAAAAACACAAAAAGTTTTTATTATACCTGGGGAAGTATTCTCTGAGCAGGCAGGGATGGAACTAGGGGCCGATGACGTAGTGTCATCCCCACAGTCCTCCACGTCTGGGCTAAAGATGGAACTTGAGGACGTTTTACTGGCCAGCGACAGTGAGGATGCGGACAGCACATTCACTGACGCTAGCGCAGTGGGAAGTGAGCAGGCTAGTACTCTCACTTCTGTAATTAAGGGCGATAGTGGGTTGGCTGGGACTCCCGCTTTATTAGAGCAGGGCACATGTGAGTTGGCTGGTAATCGCATGGAAGTTAAAAAATGGCAACACTGAGTTGGCTGGCACTCTTACTAAAGCGTTAAGGGAATGGTGACCAAAGGAACTGGTTGCGCAGCTGGCGAGAACTCTGCTGCTCCTAGTTTCTCTGAGGTCGCGTCGAAGGGCAGCAGGAAAAACACATACCAGCTGGAGAAGATGCTTGTGCGCAATGCTCCAGGATGCTTTGTGGAAGAAGATGTCTTCCACTGAGGATTGTGACCTTCAATTCGACGGTGCTGGGTGGGAAGGAGCCCGGAAGGTTGTTGCCTGTGGGTAGATACACTCCGCCCAAAGCTTGGGTCTGGGTTTCGCTACCATATACCTACCCAGAAAAACTGATTGGTCTCCTTCATATGCAGAACAGGGAGTTGAAGGCCGATACATGGAGGGTGCTCAGGACAGGGCCTAGAAAGCTGTTTGGTCAGCACTTCTTGCTGGCCCTAAATAGGGAATCGCTGCCTTCCCTTGAAAAGACCAAAGGGATGGTGCGACATAGCATGGGGGAGGTCATGTTAAAGCTCATGACCAAGGGTGTTGAGGAAGACGAGAAGCCCAAAGATGATGGAAGTGATGCAGATAAACTTGAGTTACAGTAAAGCTGTCACGGCATGCTTGATCAACTACATTATCAAGCATGACGTCTCGGTCATACTGGTACAAGAGTCATGGATCAGCGACAACATCCAGATCCAGGGGCTCAAAAACAGGAATTATAAGTTGTTCTACAAAAGCCAACGAAGGTAAAATCAGGGCTTGTATACTTTTAGAAAACAATATAAGGGCATAAGGTTAGGTTAGGTTAGGTTAGGTTAGGATCGGCCCTCGATGAGGATGTACTTAGACCAGAAAGTAGGTCCATTGTACTGCCGATGTGTAAGGCGGGTGGATCACCCTCTTACCCCTGGAACCATTTGCTTCGTTGAATGAAGTCGAGAATTTTAGCCGTGCAGGCGTTGCCGAGATCATTAAGATCATTGTAGAAGTATTTACCCAGAGTGGCCTTCTTGATGTTGGCGAGCGCAGGACAGACGCACGGGAGATGACTGATGGTCTCTTCTCCCTCTTCATCTCTGCAGCTTCTGCAGAAGTCGTTATGAGGGATACCTAATCTCTGGGCATGTCTTTCTATGACGCAGTGTCCAGTGAGGACATTTGTTATTTTTGAGAGGGTTCCTCTCTTGTGCTTCAAGAGTCCGATGGAATTGGATTTATTGAGTATCGGCCAGAGCTGTCTGGCGGTATGACATTGGTCTAGATGTTGCCATCGATGATTGGCTACTTTCTCGGCATCAATTTGAATGAGGTACTTAACGTAAGACGTTGGCGCTTCGATGTCGGTGATGCTTATGCTATCTTTACCAGAGGAGCCTTGTCGTGCTAGTTCGTCGGCTGCACAATTCCCCGGTATGTCACAGTGACCTGGTACCCAGCAAAGGGTGAGGTTGTACTGACCAGCTATCTCGTTAAGAGATATGCGACAGTCTTTCACTGCCTTAGATCTCGTAGTGCTGGATGCGAGGGATTTGATGGCTGCCTGACTGTCGACATAAATAACAATATCAGGTGTTGATAGTGTGGTAGCCGCCAGCCAGTCAGCAGCTTTGCGAACTGCGGTGATTTCGGCTTGAAAAACGCTGCAGTAGTCTGGAAGGGTAAAGGAGAGGTGTATGTCCAGATCTTCAGAGAAAATTCCGGCACCGACTCCGTCCTTCGTTTTGGACCCGTCTGTGAAGATTGACAGCGATTCGTTGTAAAGGACATTGCGTTGCGTCCACTCACTTCTGTCCGGTATCGAGTGCGTGTAGCCCTTGTCAAAATCATATTCAGTGGGCAGATGGTCAGTGGAATTGGGAAGATGACGGTGCATCGAAAGTATATTGGCATGTCCCGTGTGTTGCTCCTTCCACTGCCTGGAGCCTCTCAGTCTTATTGCCGAGCTGACAGCCAATTGCTTACTGACGATGTCAATCGGAAGCAGGTGGAGCATGGTTTGGAGCGCCGCTGTGGGAGAAGTTCTCAGTGCACCGGTAATACTGAGACATGCAACTCGCTGAGTTTTTTCCATTATGGATAGGTTGGATTTCTTCTCCAAGGCGGGCCACCATACCAATACTCCATACATGAGAATCGGTTTAATGACCGACGTGTATAGCCAGTGCATGATGTTTGGTTTAAGGCCCCAGGTGGAGCCTACTGCTTTCTTGAAGATGTATAGGGCGGCCAGCGATTTCCTGGCCCGTTCGACAACATTCTCCTTCCAAATTAACTTGCGGTCAAGCTTTAGGCCTAAAGAGCTAGAACTATTTGAAAGCTTGAGGGTGGATCCCCTTATCTTGGGCGGAGTGAAGTCAGGTAGCTTGTGTTTTCTTGTGAATAGAACTAGCTCGGTCTTCGTCGAGTTAACGGAGAGGCCGCATTTATCGGTCCATCTGAGCAGTTCATTAAGAGCAGACTGCATGACATCGGCCAGCGTCTGCGGGTATTTGCCTGTTGTTAGAATGGCGACATCATATGCATAGGCATTAACATTGCATCCAGTTTTTTCGATCTTTAGAAGGGCCTCGTTGAGCACCAAATTCCACAATAGTGGATACAGTACACCCCCTTGAGGGGTGCCTCGATGTGCATGTCGCTTGACAGTACTACTTCCGAAGGATGCTGTTATTACCCTGTTCTTTAGAATGTGTTCTATGAAACAACAGATGGGTTCGCAGATGTTGAGCCTGCGTAAGGCACTGTTAATCGAATTTGTTTCAACGCTGTTGAAGGCTCCCTCTATGTCTAGAAATGACACTATGGTGAACTCTTTGGTTGAGAGTGATTCTTCGATAGGGTGAATGATGGAGGGTAAAGCCGTTTCGACAGACTTACCTTTTTGGTAGGCGTGCTGGGACGTGGATAGTAGGGTGCTATCAATAGTGGCTTTGATGTGTAGGTCCAGGATTCTTTCCAGAATCTTGAGAAGGAAGGATGTTAGACTAATAGGCCTAACGCCCTTTGGGAGGGTGTGCGATGTCTTACCTGTTTTGGGTATAAAGACCACTCTTACCTCGGTCCAGGCAGTTGGTGTTGTTCCGAGCTCAAGACAAGCCTTCAGTATACAGGAAAGATACTGCCATACTGTACTGAAGGCCGTCTGAATCTGGGCCGGAAAAATACCATCCGGTCCCGGGGATTTGAATGGTTCGAAACTGTTTACTGCCCATTCCAGCTTATCTTCGCTGATAAGATGAGGAGGTGCCTGTGGGCGAGCAGCATTTACCAGGGCGCGATAATCGTTGGGGGAAGGCGTGCAGCCGGGGAAGTGAGTGTCCATGAGCAGGTTGAGCGATGCTTCGTCCGATTCCGCCCAGGATCCATTGGGATTCATGAGGACACTAGGTATAGTTGGTGTTTTGGAGAGGATTTTTCGCAGTCTAAAGGATTGAGACGTGTTGTCAATACTCTGACAAAAACCGCGCCAGGATCTGCGTGTAGCTTTCCGAACCTCTATTTTGAAGTTCTTTAGACTTTCTTTGTAGATCTCCCAGTCCAGTGGTAGCCTTGTTCGTTTGGCTTTATTGAATTGTTTCCTGCTTGTGCAGCGAAGGCTGTTAAGTTCTGCATTCCACCATGGGAGACGATTGTCCACCTTTCTTCTTGTGATCGGACAGGATTCGATGAAAGCTGTATTAAGTGCAGAAGTTAGAACGGTGTTTAGCTTGTCTAATTCCAACTGTGTAGTTGGTGTAGTGTACACTTGATTGGATAGTTTAGCAGAGAGGGATTTATTGTGTAAGCACCAGTCGGTTTTCCGTCGATTGCGGAAGACCAAGGGTGCGGTACTGTGACAAATTTCCAGTTCGTACTCCAGATAGCGGTGATCGGAAAACGAGTGACTGTCAGATACAGTCCAGTTGGAAATTGCAGGATAGATACTTTGGGAAGCAAAGGTGACGTCAAGCACCTCTTGCCGGGTCTTGGTAATAAAAGTAGGACTTTTTCCTCTGCTACAAACTACTAGGTCGGTGACTACTAAATACTCGAAAATAGACCTACCTCGAGGGTTAGTGTCGGTACTTCCCCATAGATCATGGTGCGCCTTGGTGCCGCACCCCAATAAGATGGCTTCTCTTCTCCTCCTTGCTTCATCTACCACTTCTTCCACTTCCTTGGATGGAGCAGACTCGGGGTCTTCATAGGGTAGGTATCCTGATGCCAGCCAGATGGTGGTGTTTTTTGATTTAAGCAGTGTTACTGCTACGTCTCTTGTGCTATGGTGGGGAAGAAAAGTTAAGTTTAAGGAAGTTTTAGCGAGAATGCAAGCTCGGGTTCTACCTACATCCTTCGCATGGTATAGCGTATATTCTGGGGCCCTCAATCCTATGACGGTGTCATCTCTTATCCAAGGTTCTTGGATTAGGGCAAGGTCGAAGCCTCGTTCACTGAGGCGAAGTAGCAGGTTAGCGGATGCTAAGGAAGAATGGTGGAGATTAATCTGTATCAGTTTTAGCATCATTATGAGCTGATACGGACCTCTACACGACGGTAGCGGTTAGGTCATCAGGGGATGATGGTTCATCATCAGGGACTACAACGCGGGGGAAGGCGGGAGTCGCCAAGTTAGAGGGACCTGCGATGCTATTTCGGTCCGCCGTGAAAAGCCTTACATCAATTACCTTCAGACCACAACAGATCTTGAACTCCTTCGCGCGGAGTAGAGGTGCTGATTCGGCAGTTAGAGCGATGAATAGCGAGCGGCCAGATCTCTTGATGTCATTATCCGTCTTTTTAGAGCTTGGTGGTTCCTCAAATGCCTTCCAGTCTTTAACTGGTAGGTCCGGATTCTGATAGGCAATCAGGCTAAGGACTTTTGCTGGCTCGGGCGGTTCGAGTGGAACCCAGATCCTCGCTTTCGGCCTGTGGGGGATTTAGCTCTGTTCCACCGCCTTGAGCTTGGCTCCAGGCCAGATTTCACCTATGCTGCTAATGGCAGCGGCGATGAAGTCGACCGAGTTCTGATCGTCGCATGCGATCAGCTTAACAAAGCCTTGATGCCAGCCAGCGTCTTGAAATGTGGGTGGAGAGTTCGGATGAGTCAAAATACGCTCGTAAAGGCGGTTCACCACTTTGCCTTCAATAAGCCTCCACTTGTCGTAGGATAGGAGAGACTAGGTAGGATGATTATCCTTTAGTTTTACTTCGAGCCTCTTCAAGTGAATCGCTCATCGTTGCGGCGATACCGCTTGGGACGTGATACGTCCCCGATGTCGATTCCAAGCGTCTTGAGCTCTAGTATAAGCCATCACACCACGACAAGGTAGATAATCAAGTGATGGTTATAGGGCATTATAAGTGCATTTCTTTTGAACAATTTCAGTGACGGCGATCTAGTCACAGTCTCCTGTGAAAGAGAGGAAAGAAAGCCGCTGTGCCTGGTCTCTACTTATCTGCTTAGCTACTTGTTCTGATCACCTAACGGTAGAAAAACGGAGGGTTTTGGAGGAGGCTTCTCTTTCTGATCACAGATTAATACGCTTCCATATTAATTTCCAAGCTAGGGCCAGCGACAGCTACAGAAACCCTAAGAGTACAGACTGGGGTAGGTATACAGAGCTAGTAAGGAAACATCTTAAGGATGGGCCTATTCGCAACGGCGTCCTCAAGATATAGATAAGGCGGTAGGCAACTTAGGCAAAGTAATGAACATGGCATTCGAAAGGGCCTGTCCACTAAGAAAGAAGTCCAAGAAGTCCCAACCTCCTTGGTGGAGCAAGGAAATTAGCTCCAAGAAAAAAAACAGGTTAGGCATTTCTACAACAGGGCCAAAGAAATAGGGGACGGTACTACATGGGATGAATATATAGACCGCAAGAAGGAGCTTAAGTATTTAATCAGGCAATCAAAATGAAAGTCGTAGAAGGAATTGTGTCAGTCTATTGCGGATACTAGCGAAGCTTCCAGACTTCCCAAGATGCTAGCTAAAGACACTTCTGTCCAAAGCTTCATCAAAAAATACGACGGCTCGTGGGCAGAGAGTAGCGAAGAAGATTTAGAAACGTTAATGGAAGCTCACTTCGCAGGAAGTGGATCACCAATGGATTCTACTACTAATAGCTACTCGTATACTGGTAGGTCAATAGTGGTAGAAAATATGTAGAAAATCTCATTACATGGAAGAATCTTCGATGGGCTATTATGTCATTCGCACCATTCAAAGCACCAGGCCCTGATGGAATTTTGCCAGCTATGCTGCAAGAAGCTCCAGCCAAGGTCAGAAATAGGCTTAGAGAAATTTTTAAACATTGTTTAAGGTCATGTTACATACCAGTGGCATGGAGGGAAGTGCGGGTTATATTCATACCTAAAGCAGGAAAACCAAGCCACACTTCAGCGAAAGACTACAGACCCATAAGTCTCTCGTCATTCCTCCTCAAGCCACTTGAAAGACTATGCAAAAATGGGTTTGTTCGCAATTCGGGCATTCGCAGGTCGCTGAGCTGTGAATGGACCTTAACTTCTGATGTGAATATCAAGATCGCATCAGAATTTAAGGTTCATTCACAGCTCAGCGACCTTCGAATGCCCGAACTGCGAACAAACCCATTTTACCATGTTCGTAAGCACGCCCCTGGCAATTTTACTATTCCAAAAGAACCGAGTTTAATTTATCTATCGATTAATATAAAAAAAGTTAAATTGTAATTAGTTTCTGCGAAGAAATAAACAATTCACCTATTTTTCCGCGAATAAGCGAATGCTTTCTGCGAACTCTCAACTTTTATTCACATTCCACACATGTAAGACGCAATCCACATTCCCGCGACCAAAACATTCGCGAGAGTTTAACCTCACAATTCTTTTGTTTTGTTCTTGGTGGGTAAGATCGTGGTTGAATTTATCGAAAGAAGGTGAGATATGTATTATCTTCTCAATGAAAGTCACCCTATGTATTTATGCATTTGTCACGTTTAGGCAATTAGTTACACAATGAATAACAACTGAAATTCGCGGATTGCCGCGACCAGATAAAAAAGGAGCTGTGAAAGAAATGTCAAAATATGCGAATATTCGCTCGTTTGCATTCGCAGGTCGCTGAGCTGTGAATCGACCTTAAAGGTCGAATAAGCGAATATTCGCCAATTTTGACATTTCTTTCACAGCTACTTTTTATCTGGTCGCGCCAATCCGCGAATTTCAGTTGTCATTCATTTTCTAACTAATTGCCTAAACGTGAAAAATGCATAAATACATAGCGCAGCTTTTATTCAGAAGGTAATATCTTACATTCTTTCAATAAATTCAACCACCATCTTACCCACCAAGAACAATACAAAAGAATTGTGAGGTTAAACTCTCGCGAATGTTTTGGTCGCGGGAATGTGGATTGCGTCCTACATGTGTGGAATGTGAATAAAAGTTGACAGTTCGCAAAAATCATTCGCTTATTCGCGGAAAAATCGGCGAATTGTTAATTTCTTCGCAGAAACTAATTACAATTTAACTTTTTATATATTAATCGATAGATAAATTAATTTCCGTTCTTTTGGAATAGTAAAATTGCCCATGGCGTGCTTATAAATGTGCTAAAAACCATTTGTTCGCAATTTGGGCATTCGCAGTTCGCTGAGCTGTGAATGGACCTTTAGTGTTGCAACGGCATTCTATGCAAAGCTCTTACTTACTTACTTAGATGGCGCTACAGTCCGGGGTGGACCTGGGCCTCAACCAACAAACCTCTCCAGCCAGCACGGTTACGAGCCAGCTGCCTCCAGTTGCGCACGCCAAGTTGGTTGAGGTCCCTCTCCACTTGTTTGCGCCACCTACCGCGAGGTCGTCCTCTACTGCGCCGTCCGTCCGGGTTGGATTCGAAGACTTTCTTAGCGGGAAGGTTGGGCTCCATCCGCTCTAAATGGCCCAGCCATCTTAGTCGCTGTATGTGAACTCTTCTGGCTAAGTCGATGTCCTTGTACAGGCCGTATAGTTCGGCATTGTACCTTCTCCTCCACTCACCGTCTATGCAGACGGAACCAAAGATCGCTCGAAGAACTTTTCTCTCGAAATAACCAAGGGCGTCCTCATCCGGTTTTTTCAAAGCCCATGCCTCTGCGCCATACAGCAGGACTGGGATGATTAATGTCTTATAAAGAGTTACCTTAGTAGTTCGAGATAGGGCTTTGCTACTCAATTGCCGTTTTAGCCCATAGAAACAACGATTGGCAAGAGTAATTCTCCGTGTGATCTCTCCACTCATGTCGTTTGCGGAGCTGACCATAGAGCCTAGGTAGACAAAATCCTTTACTACCTCAAAATTGTATCTGTCTATTGTGGCGTTCTGCCCAAGACGCCGATGTTGGGTGTCCTTTTTTGTAGACAGCATATATTTTGTTTTGCTTTCATTGACCGCTAGACCCATCTTTGCTGCCTCGATCTCAATACCCGTAAATGCCCCATTGACGGCCCGCTGAGTTCTTCCGATTATGTCAATGTCATCGGCATAAGCGAGTAGTTGTACAGACTTGAAGAAGATTGTACCTCCGGGGTTGGCTTGTGAGTTTCGTACAATTCTCTCAAGTATTATGTTAAAGAGATCGCATGATAGCGCGTCGCCTTGTCTAAGACCTTTCCTGACATCGAACGGTTCGGTAATGTTCTTACCGACTTTGATGGAGCAGCGAGAGTTCTCCATCGTCATTCTGCACAAACGGACGAGCTTGGCAGGGATGCCAAGACTAGACATGGCTCTGTATAACTCGTCTCTATACACGCTATCATAGGCAACTTTGAAATCGATGAAAAGGTGGTGCGTATCGATTTTATATTCATGGGTTTTTTCCAAGATCTGCCGTAGTGTGAATATTTGGTCAATGGTGGACTTTCCCGGCCTGAAACCGCACTGATAAGGACCTATCAGGTTGATGACGATCGGTTTTAGGCGTTCACATAGTACGGCAGACAGGATCTTATATGCGATATTTAGGAGACTTATACCTCTGTAGTTGGCGCAGTTCAGAGGGTCTCCTTTCTTCAGGATCGGGCAAACGATGCTGAGGTTCCATTCATCGGGCATACTTTCGTCCGACCAGATTTTACAGATGAGCTGGTGCATGCTCCTTACCAACTCATCTCCTCCTGCCTTGAAGAGTTCAGCGGCAAGGCCGTCGGCTCCAGCAGCTTTGTTGGATTTGAGTTTAGATATCACTATCCTCACTTCATTATGATCGGGTTGACGGGAATTTTGACTGCCATCGTCACTGTTGAATGGCTCATTCTGCCTGACAGCGGAATATTGATCATCATCGCCGTTTAACAGTCTGCAGAAGTGTTCCTTCCATATCCTCAGCACCGACTGCTATTCTACTACTATGTTGCCATTTTCGTCCCTGCAGGCTTCTGTTCTGGCTTTGAAACCCTGGCATGTTCTTTTTACCCTTTGGTAAAATTTTCGAACATTATTCCTGCAATAAAGTCTCTCAATCTCCTCGATCGAGCGCTTCTCATGCTCTTTTTTCTTCTTTCTGAGAAGTCGATGTTCCTCTTTTCTCCTGCGCACGTAGAGCTCGTAAGCAGCTCTAGTCCTTCTATGCAGCGCCGCTTTGTACGCCTCTTATTTTGCTGCATGTGCTTGCCGGCATTCCTCATCAAACCAGGGGTTTCGTTGTGGTGGGCGAGAGAAACCCAGTACATCAGAGGCGGCATCTCTGATGGCTTTTTGGCAACGCTGCCACTGGTCTTCCGCATTTGCTGCTGGCGGCATAGGACTAAGATTGAGATTAGAAGAAACACGATCGGCAAAGGTTCTGGCGGTCTCTTGCGATTGTAGCTTTTCGACGTCAAATTTCCTCACAGCATTTCGTTGATTTCGCTCCGTTATGGATATCCGCATCCGTACCTTGGCTACAACTAGGTAGTGATCCGAGTCCACGTTGGCTCCTCGGAAAGTCCGGACACCCAGAATACTGGAAGAGTGCCTTGCGTCGATCGCAATGTGATCGATTTGGTTGACGATTTTTCGATCAAAGGAGAGCCATGTTCCTTTGTGAATATCGAGACGTGGGAACCGCGTACTAGCTACAACAAAGTTTCGCCCCGCCGCAAAGTCGATTAGCCTGAGTCCGTTGCCGGAAGTGTTGTCGTGCAGGCTGTGCTTTCCGACCACGCTACTAAAGACTTCCTCTCTTCCTAGCTTTGCGTTAAAGTCACATAGGATAATTTTAACGTCGTGGCTAGGGCATTGCTCATACGTCTTGTCCAAGAGCTGGTAGAAGTCATCCTTTGTCGCGTCGTCCTTCTCCTCGTGAGGGGCGTGAACGCATATAAGGCTAATGTTGGCAAATTTAGCCTTGATACGGATAGTCATGAGGCGCTCGTTCACATGCCGGAAACTCAAGACTTCTTGCCTAAGTCTGTCTCCAATGACAAATCCGCACCCGAATAGACGCTGTCCTTTTTGTCTGTAGCAATCGCCGTAGTAGATGTCGCAGTTTTTCATACTCCTTTTGCCCGGCCCATCCCATCGCACTTCTTGGATGGCGGTAATGTTTGCTTTGAGACACTCTAGGGCCTCCGCAAGTTGTTCGGCTGCACGTGGTTTGTAGAGGGACCTAACATTCCATGTGCAGACACGAAGATCGTTGTCCTTTTTACGTTTGCATGGGTCGTCAACAGTAAGATCATCCGTATCCGAGGCTGTTGGTTGCTTCGTAACCAAAGGTTTTTTACGTGGTAGGGAAGTTAACCCGACGGCACAACCCCCAACCTAGAGGGCCAGATCCTTTTTTTTTTGTACCCCTAGGACAAGAGGCCGGATACACCGATGTCAGTAACCCACTTCGGGATATGAGCGCTGCCGTTGGCCCATTAAGGGTTCATCCGCCACCATCTCTTTTTCAATACCCTGACGTATTATTGAAAATCCTTACAGACCTCAGCTCCAAATATGTTGAAGTAGCTCCAGTAAGGTATCCGCTGGTCTGTAGACGTCACCGTTGATTCCATCGAGAGAATTCGTCCGCCGCACGTCCTCCTTCTGAGGACCTCTTGCTAGACTTCTGAGACGCATATTTCAGCCAATCAGGTCAACAAGAGATGCCTCGTCCGGTTAGACATATGCGCGCTGAAGTTCACCCAGATGTGCTTATGCAGGTCTGAGTGTTCAGCTGCACATATATCGTCAGACTCAGCATACGCTCATCGTTAGTTCAGTCAGGTGATGATGCGATTTTGCCCAAAGCTCAGCATGCATATTTAAAGGGGAAATCGGTGGAAACAGCTTTACACGACATAGTAGGGAAGATAGAAACTAGCCTTCACCATAAGGAATTTGCACTAGCAGAGTTCCTAGATGTAGAAGGTGCTTTCAATAATGTAGAAGGAAGGGCCATCAAACAGGCCCTAGAATCTATGAATGTCGAGCATAGCATTACCAATTGGCTCTGCAATATTCTCGGCAACAGAAACATTAACTCCACTATGGGAAACAGTTCAATAAGAAAATCCGGTCAGGGCAAGTTCCTTGACACATTAAGTGAAATGATGGAATCAGCTCTTAATAGTCTCGGAAAATGGGGTAGAGGGTGTGGACTACACGTCAGCCCGGATAAAACAGAATTGGTACTCTTCAGTAGAAAATACAAAATACCACCCTTCAAACTGCCTAAGCAAGCAGGGGTGGATCTTTCCCTTTCGGATCGCGCCAGATATCTTCGTATAATGCTGGACAGGAAACTAAATTGGAAACTTAATATACAGGAACGAGTTCGCAAAGCTTATAATGCTGTCTTCATCTGTAAGCGGACCGCAGGGAATAAATGGGGCCTGAAGCCCGCAGTGATGCTCTGGCTATACATCATGATAGTCAGACCGATCCGTACGTATGAGGCTCTTGTGTGGTGGAAGGCAACGAATACGAGAACACACGGGATATGTTGACCATGGTACAAAGAACAGCTTGCATTGCCATCACAGGTGCTCTACGCACAACACCTACGGCTGCACTCGAGATCTTCCTGTATCTTTTACCATTAGACCTACAAATTAAATTTCAAGCGGGCAACAGTGCGCTTCGGCTCACTAACGTTGGTCTCTTCAAGACTAATAATATAGGACATAGCTCCATTCTCAAGCAATCATTTCCTGGAATCCCTGACGAATCGGACGATATCCTTGACACCTTAGACTTCGACACACCATTCGAAGTATTGTATCTTATTAGAGAGGACTGGCGAAGGAAGACAGTCTCTGTCCATAACGAGATTGCAATATACACTACAGATGGTACTAAGACCAGTGATGGCAACGGGATCAGGTATCTACTCGAGAGACACGAACCTACAGATGGCCCTGAGACTTCCGGACACATGCAGTGTGTTCCAAGCAGAGGTTCTAGCTGTACTTAAAGCTGCGGAATTACTTGAGATGGGGCAATATTCGATAAGAATATCGCCATCGACATTGACAGTCAGCCTGCGCTGAAGGCGCAAGAATCTTCGTCGCCAAATCTGAGATAATCATGAATTGCCGCACAATGCTTAGGGCATTATGTACGCAGAACCGATTCAGATTACGTTGGGTACCTGGACACTGCGATATTGCAGGCAACGTGCAAGCTGATGCGCTGGCTAAAAGAGGAGCGGGGCTCCCATGTAGTGATATAATTGGTAGCATTAAACCACCAGGGTGCATGGCTAAGGGAATTATGCGTCACACACTCATTGACACGGCTAATCTAAGATGGTCAAACTTAGATGGTCACAGGGTGTCTAAGGCCTTGTGGCCTGTGTTAGAACGCGGAAAATCCGTGGAGATGATTGAATTAGATAAGTCAACCCTAAGAACAGCGATAGGAATACTCTCTGGCCACTGTCTCCTAAGGAGGCATGCCATGAGACTAGGGTTATCTGACACGGATGTTTGTAGGTACTGCGATGACCTACATGTCTCAGAGGACATAACGCATATACTCTGTGAGTGCCAAGAAATTGCCAGGACAAGGCTAAAGCACCTTGGTAGATACTTCTTCGATAACCTAGAAGAGGTGAGGTCCTTGAACCATAACAAGGATCTCTTCAAATTTCGTACGGAGATTAATTGCTTGGGGGAATGGGTTTAGGTCTTCTGCCGTGAAGGTTCCCTAGGGATCGCGATGGGCCCACCTTGATGCCTAGTGTTTTATGATTATCTCATAACCCTACCTAACCTAACCTAACCTAACCATCATACCGTTTGGACCTTATGCTTTATCTTTCACTTAAACCTTATTTTTAAGCCCTCCGTCCAAAAAACAGAGTACGTATTTATTCTGCCCATTGTCTGATCCACTCATGCCTGTTCCAGGCATTAATTTAAATGGAACATTGATCCTCAAATGTGAAAAGTCTAAATATCTGGAATCTATGATTAATAGCGAATCAACCCGTGATGACGACATCGATCATCGCGTAAGTGTCGGGCGGATGAAGTGGCGGAAAACTTCCATATCTTCTGTAACCGAAAAACTACCCTTAAGCTGTAAAGAGGGCTTTACACCGCAGTTATGCATGCACCACACACATACACACTGTTGGACAATATACAAATCATATGACGGTGAATTAACAGCAGATGAGATGAAGATGCTTTGCATGACAGTAAGAGTAAGAAAGTTTGATCGAATAAGAAGTTCGAAGATCCGAAAAATAGAGCGCGACCGGCTCAGGTGGTATTTTTATGTCCGACGAAGGGATTACCTGAACCCTGTTAAAAAGGGAATATCGGTGATGGTTCCAAAGATATCACGAAAGAAATGGAGGCCTAAAAATACTAGGATCACACAAATGCAACGACACCAGAATTGGGTTTGCCTCACTAACGCAATGATCGATATTTTCTGAGGTCGAACAGGCGAACCCCACGGGCGGATCAGTACACATGCAGTCAAGTGAGAGGATTATGGATGCTTAACCCCCAACCTGGAGGGCCAGTTACTTAATTATTCCCCTAGGATGAGGGGCCGGGTACACCGGTGCCAGTAGTCCACTACGGGAGTATGAGCGCTGCCGTTGGCCCATTAAGGGCTCCTCCGCCCTCATCTCTATTCCAATGTCCTGACCAACATTGGAAATTCCTTACCGACCTGTGATCCGAATACGTCGAAGCAGCTCACGCAAGGTATTCACTACGTTTAACCTAACTGGAACTGTAGACGCCTCCGTTGACTCCGTCTAGGGAATTCGTCTGCTGCCGCCTAGAACAGGAAGAAGTGCTCTAATGAGAAAACGCTCTTCGTCCCCTGTCTCATCTGCTGCCGCCAAGCATCCTCCAAACGGGGTTGGTCACCGATTTCTTGGGTTAAGGTACTAGGCACCCGGCTGTCACCGCGTGGAGGTTGAGAGTAGGAGTTGGTAGGCCTCAGCTGAGTGAAAACGCTTGTGTTTTCATATGATCGCATGCACTACCATTTGTTTGGTTGTGCCTAATGAAATTTAGTCCATCAGTTTCTATTTTGGCATACATATTGGTACCTGTCGCGAGCTGCTTCGACGTATTCGGATCACAGGTCGGCAAGGAATTTCCAATGTTGGTCAGGACATTGGAATAGAGATGGTGGCGGAGGAGCCCTTAATGGGCCAACGGCAGCGCTTATATTCCCGTAGTGGACTATTGGCACCGGTGTACCCGGCCCCTCATCCTAGGGGAATAATTAAGGAACTGGCACTCTAGGTTGGGGGTTGTGCCGTTGGGGTAGCTTCCCTACCACGTAAAAAATCGATGGTTCTGAAACAACCAAAGGCCTCAGATAAGGATGACCCAACTAATGACGACCCCAGCAAACGAAATAAGGACAATGACCTTCGGATCTATATGTGGAATGTTCTGTCCCTTTAAAGACCACGTGCAGCCGAACAACTAGCAGAGGCCCTAGACTGCTATAAAGCAGATATTACCGCCATCCAGGAAGTGCGATGGGATGGGTCGGGCAAAAAGAGGATCAAAAACTGTGACATCTACTACGGTGATTGCTACAGAGGCAACAGGCAATGCTTATTCGGATGCGGATTTGTCATACGCGGCAGACTTAGGCAAGAAGTCTTAAGCTTCCGACACGTAAGCGAGCGTATTATGACTATCCGGATCAAGGCTAGATTCACTAACATAAGCCTAATATGTGTTCATGCCCCCACGAAAGAAAACGACCCTGCCACCAAAGAGAGTTTCTACGAGCTCCTCGACAAAACATACGAGCAATGTCCTAAATACGTGGGCACCGTGGCGTAAGTGGTTAGTGTGTCGGATCACTACGCATGAGGTTCCAAGTTCGAATCCCAGAAAACACGAAAAATTTTTTTTCACGGTCCCACCTCTCGCGAGCGTCTGACAAACATCCGAGAGTATTGTTGTCACGAAAAAGCTTCTCAAATCGCCGTTCGGATTCGGCATTAAAACTGTAGGCCCCTTCCATTCATGTGAAAAATATAACGCACAGAACATCAGTGGTTGCGAGAAGCTAGGCCCTGGCACTTTAAAGAGCTGTTGCGCCAAATATTTGTATTTGTAATGTCCTAAATACGACGTTAAAATCGTATTGGGCGGTTTTAACGCAAAAATCGGAAAGGAGGACGTCTTTGGTAGTGCAGTCGGTAAGCATAGCCTACACGACACCACGTCTGATAACGGACTAAGGCTAATTGATTTCGCTGTGGGACGAAATGTCACCATAGCAAGAACATGGTTTCCTCATCTCGATATTCATATGCAGACATGGCGGTCCAATCATCATGTAACGATCAACCAAATTG